>CM022396.1:618690-2032330 GCA_011833715.1 Carcinoscorpius rotundicauda
CTGAAGATGATACACACACACACACACACATCTTGCTTCATAATATATGATCATGCTCTTCTACGCTAACATATGAACGCATACTGACTTTTTGTGGAGATAGAAACTAAGTTCTCAGAAACATATTAGTTATTTATATATCTCTTGTTCTTCGTTATTAATTTTTAAGCTCTGCATATAAGCGCCAAACCTTATCTTTTATTCTTTATAAATTATGTGTAGAATATGCCGACCTCTTTCATGTATTTGTTCTAAATGAGATACTAATACACGTGTTTGTATGTGTGTGTGGATGTAACTTTTTTGTGTAATAATAGTTGATAAAGCCACCCAAAACTCAGTATACAACTCCATCAATACCGGTCCATTGGGTAACTGTTTGTTTTGTCCATACGTGTTTTAATTCAATGGTTTTTGCTTGTTTGGTTTGTTTTGAAAACGAAGCTGTCCCTAATTTAGCAGCGTAAGACTAGAGGGAAGGCAGCTACTCATCACCACCCACCACCAACTCTTGAGCTACTCTTTTACCAACGAATAGTGGGATTGACCGTGTATTATAACGCACCCGCGGATGAAAGAGCGAGCATGCTCGATGTAACGGGAATTCGAACACGCGACACTTGGATTACGAATCGAGTGCCTCACCCAACTGGTCCTGCCAGGCCAATAAGTCAGTGGTGAGAAGATATATCCTGTGAAATAGTATACAGACGAAAACATGTTTTAGCAATCTGTTATTGTTTGTGTAAAATCGCTAATAATCAGTGAAATAATTACCAGTTTATTACCATCTGATATCCTTAGTTTTAACGTGTATCAATCTTAATGTTGTTATAGACTGGTGAGAAGCAACCACTCTTTTTTTACGTTGAATGACAGGTTATCATGTTTCTGTGAAAACCCTTAATGAATTTGCATTAATACATATTTTCCGGCTTTATATTATTGAATTAAGCTCTCCTTGAGAGGTTTTCTGTCATTACCGTGAAAAATGAATAAACCTAAAATGGGTGCTGAGCTGTGAATTCAAAACAAGTATTTTTATTTTTAAGAGTTCAATTTTAAGATGTTGGATTTCTAAATGTTATTATCCTATTATCCGTATAGACATTTGTGAAAGTACATTTAAAAACGTGCGACGATCTCGAAACAGGATACTTAATGGAAAGCACTCACGTTTTGTCAAGAATAGCGTGATAACAAAATCCTGAATAAACTACAAAACAATTAGAAATATGCACAATTTACTGTTGTTGTTTCAGTGTCCAAAATTGTATTTTAAAGCACTGATAAAGACATCAAAATAACGAAAAATAGTATAAAAATGAATGTGTATAATTAAGTTTTGCTGACGTAATCTCTAAGTATCTTATTGTCTAGAATTATTTTTTAAAATTACTGCCGTATTTACTTAATTCAATAAGTTTGTTTGGTACTAAATACGAAGTTACAATACGGACTCACTATGTTCTACTCACCACAGGTACCAAAACCCAGTTTTTAGTGGTATAAGTCTATAGATATATCACTGTGCTGCTGGAGGGAAATTAAAAAAAAACTCGTTTAAAAATAAATTGTCATTAAAAAGATCGCATTTCTTTAAATTATTAAGAGTAACGCACAATACTCAAACATTTATTCTTATACAAAGTTACATTTTCCCTATTAAAAGTTAGCTTTCTGACTTTGACCATGCAATTGACCTGGTCGAAATTTATTTTGGTTATATATCTATATAATGTTTCATAATCACATCAGTTTTCTTTAAAAATAAATACTTTAAGGTCTTTTTTATTATTAAGAACTTCATATGATCTATTAATATGACACGTTAAAATATTACAACAGTTGCTTTTCTTCTGGTAAATATCGTATTAATAACATTAAAATAACAAAGATAATTACAAAATAACATTTTATTTCAACTTTAAACTTTAAAAATTCCGTTCTTAAATTAAAATTACATTTATAAAACTATTAACCTTTGAAATAAAAATTGGTTATGTATTTTTAAAATTGGCTCAGGAACAAGATAGTTTTTCAGATGTTACATCCATAGGCCACGACTGCTGTGTTATCAGAATACAGCTATTCAAATTGGACGTTTTTATTATATAAGGTAAGAAAAGATTTAAAAAAGATAAAAATCAAGAAAAACTTTAATTTGAATTAAAGATGGACCTCCTTTGGGCTTGTAATGTGCTACAGACATAATCTGTCTATGTCCAGCAACATCTGCTGAAGCACACCTGGAGGCCATTTTGTACTGGGAAGACGTTGGAATAGACACGACACGTTCTCGCATAAACAAAAGTAAAAAAATAGAAAAACCTATGAAACTTTGGTTTGGCAACATTGCTCCGAACACATTCTGGTTCCACATGGCTCTTTAGGGAACAGAAATTATTAATTATTATTACTGACGGGTCTGTGTATCACGCAGAGTGGGTGTTCCTGTTCGTTTTAAAATTTGAAACTAATGTTTTTTTACGGAACTTTAGGGAACGCATTTATGGTTTTTCAAGCTAATGCAAATATTTTTTTCGTGCTATAAGTTTACTTTATTTGCTTGCCTCGTGTTGATTTGCCCACATGTCGAAAGGATGTGTTAATAGTATAACGAGAGTCTGTTGTGTCTTTTCATTTGCATTTTATTTATTGGAACTTAACTGGAAATGACTCCACCAAATAGTCGTGTGATATTTCGTGTACTCGTGTAAGCCTCGAAATAAGAGTTCCAAAGCTTCAATTTTCCCATGTTTGTTTTAAGTTGAACGTTTACAGTTTTTTTTTACATATTTCAACAAGTACATTTGTTTTCAACGTTCTGGTTGTTGCTTTTAACTTACGAAGCAAACGTGAAATGCATCTTTTGAAGATTACGGTTGGAGGCTGCTGGACTAAAGAAAGTGATGCAGTGTTGTAGATTTTAGAATTAATCACTTTTATACTGATTATCGTATAAGATTTGTCCCAAATAAAACCTAAGCATATAATATTCAGAAAGTTTACACGTAAATATTGGAAGGCATCCTTTGATATTTAGAACACTTACGTAGAACACTACACATGTTACTAAAATAAAACTCGTGCAACTTTTCATGCACTATGTCAGTTTGTAAGCGACAATTAACTAAATACAATGTATTCAAGAACCATGTTTACAGAAGTCATAAAGAGTGTCCTGACAACTCAAAAACAAGTAACGAGTAAAGTTATGTTATTGAAATACACAATAAAACAGTTATTTTATGTGAATAAACCATTGATAAAAATGTTTCTTTGTAAAATAGCAATAAAAAAACATTAAAATACTTGTATATGTTTTATGTGGATTATACGCTAATTCTGAAGTAGTGTTTTGAAAAATACATGGTAAAAAAATAGTTTACAGTGCATTCTGGTAAAAGTTAATACTGAATTGTCATGTATTTAACAATATATCGTGAATTAGTGTAACGTTCTGAATTTATTTTTACAGTAAAAGATCTAGCAGTTTATCTACCAATCTTTTTATACTGTGAATTAAACGTGAAAATGTTCACATTGTACAAGTAAATAACATTTAGTCTTAGATGTGAAAATGTTCTACTTTGATCTTGTATCATGAGTAGGAATAATAAAATGTTTTCTAAATGTTTATCTTGTTGTTTTTATTTAATGTAAGTTTTGGTTTTTACTGTTCTTAATTGCATGAAGTAAATCGTGCAGATTTAGTTGTTTTATCTTTCTTCTTTAGTGATCAGTAAACCTATAGTACCTTGTGGTACTTCTCGTGGTTTTACTTGTTTCTTCTTTCTCATAACCACACATTGTACGAAAACAATATCGTTCTGAAAAAAATTTACGTGGCTTAATTAAAAATGAAATGAAACAAAAAATCAAGCTAATAAAAGCAAAGGCCTCATTGGTAACTCATCTTCTATATTTTGACTCATAAATTACGCAACAAAAATATGTCTATTCACAATGTGTTCCTTATGTAATTAACACTTGACCGAAGATGGTACATTATGGTAAAGGAACTATTTCTGGTATTTCTGCAGGTGTTTCGTAAATTTACTGAGCATCGATTAATACGCTCAATGCGTGTAGGAGACAGAAACTTGCCGTAACAGCTCCGAACTTATGTGTTACAAAAGTTCATATGACGTTTTACACTTATTTTTTGGTATTCATACATCATTCGCCAGTCGATATATTGAAATGTACAATGAACTATTTAATAATATGTCTCTCTTTCCGTGGGTATGCATGGTTGTGTGTGTGTGTGAGTGTGTATATTTTTTTTTAAATTTTCACAAGTGTTCTATATTCAAATTTCAAAGGTTGGGATATAGATGGAAAACAGATCAAACAATCAGATTTCCATTATTTTCTTGGCTCCATTCCGAAATGATTTTTGTTATAAACTCAAAAATCGTTGTCACAACAGAAAAAGCGAAACGAATTGATTAACAAGAGGTTAAAAGATGGAAAGATTGTTCATTGTTCGCCCTGGCTCATTGAGGACCCTCAAACTCAGATAATAACAAATATATAAACACATATCATATACTTACAAAATATAAAAATAAGCCAATACGATCCTAAAAAGATAAACTCAGTTATCTGTAACAAAGTCCAGCATTATACGCTTGTCTTAGGAATTGTGTTTATATACAATTACTGAAAGAGTACAAAAGACCAAATTTCTGTCAATACACATCACACGTTTATTTATAATTGATGTATATGCTCCAGATTCAGTGTTCCCTCTCAACATATTAAACTATATAAACTCGCAACATCCATTTTGAACAGAATTTAGTGCTTTAAACCACCCGATAAGATGCTTCAGTAACCAATTAACATAACGTTAAAATACGAGTCGGCCCGGCATGGCCAGGTAGGTTAAGGCATGCGACTCGTAATCTGAGGGTCGCGGGTTCGCATCCCCGTCGCGCCAAACATGTTCGCCCTTTCAGCTGTTGAGAGGCGTTATAATGTGACGATCAATCCAACTATTCGTTGTTGGTAAAAGAGTAGCCCAAGGGTAGACGGTAGGTGGCGATGACTAACTGTCTTTCCTCTAGTCTTACAATGCTAAATTAAGGACGGCTAGCGCAGATAACTCTCGAGTAGCTTTGCTCGAAATTCAAAAACAATCAAAACAAAATATGAGTGAGAGGAGCAAAAGGTTAAAAGGTAAAAATAAAGATCTGGACTAGAAATACGTGAATAAAGAATGAAAGTTGTCCATTGTGGTTAACTCCTTACTGACCGCTGAAACTATATAAATTCTCTTGATAAGTCCTTATTGACCACTGAAAATATATATAGATGTTGTTGATAATTTCTTACTGATCACTGGAACTATATAAATGTATAAGAAACAAATGAAAATTTACTTATTTCTTATAGCTTTGTGATTTTTATTTTTTTGTATGACAAAGAATTGTAATGAAAGGACACCATTTCTTTTCAATTTAACTTTTATTTACAGATATCAAATTTTCATCTTTCAACTTACTGTCCCTTATTTTAGTGTGTAGTCATAATGAATTTTGGTGTTAGCTATTTAGGGATATTGTGAGTATTATATAAAATGGGAATGTGTTTTTAATTAAACGATGCGAAGAAAATGATGTATATATAAAACAAAAAGAAAACAAATTATAAAATGATAGTCACTAAATTTTTTTGACGAAATCAAAGCGTAAAATCAAGGAGCTTCTGGGGTGAAGTCCCTTTCGAGCACTAGTCTTTTCTTTTGAGTATATGTTTAAAATACTTAATACAAAACTCAAAAATACCGATGCAAATAAATGAATAAAATTTGGGGCAAGTCGTATTCTTTTTTTTCAATTTTTTTTCTTTTTTTACGATGCTTTTTAGTATAATCGTCTCTTATTAAGAATAACAAATAACGAGTTCTGTCTGCACTAGCCGTCCATAATTTAACAGAGTAAGACTATGGAGAAGGCAGCTAGTCATTACTACCCATCTCCGACTCTTGGGGTGCTATTTTACCAACAAGTAGTGGGATTGATGGTATAATTATAACGCCCCCTCGGCTGAAGGGACAGGAGATATTTGGTATGATGGAGATTCGAAACAGCAATCCTCAGATTGGGACTCAAACGTCTTAAGAGCTTGATAGTGCCTGGAAAGTTACTTAAAGTTTATTGTGCTATATACATATATTGAAAAGTTGTTTGGTATTATATCGAAGTTGACACAGATATATAACCATGACATATTGTTTCCTGGTAAGATTACTAGCACATTACTTAAATGATACAAGGTTAAAAAAGGCATATTTACTACAGCCATCTATCATGTCATTAAACAATGTAAAAATGCCTTGAAACGACTCAAGCTAAAAACAGTTTAATTTATGCTGTATCACGATAAAATGTGTTATACAGAGTGTTAATCTAATGATTTACGTATGCAAACGGACGGTTCACATGTGCGAGTGCAGTTGCACGTCACAACGGGTGTCATGTGGAGCACATATATGTTTGGTTCACTGCTAATCCCCGATCATCTAACGTTGAAATATCATCATTGAATTGAATTATTAAAAACTTATTTCCAGATATAAATATTCATGGGGCATGTTTGTTAGACAATGTAATGTCACAATACATAAGATTTTGAGGAAAGGAGAGGCTCTCACTGTTTTCCAAGAAAGTGAAGAAACTCGTCCAAAAGAGGATTTTGAACAAAAAACTGATTTTGAAGCTCGAAACGACTCCAAACGAAATGATGACTGTGGCTACAAAAATACAATTCACACACAAAAAATCTTCTGATCCAAAATGCTGTTAACAATATAATAAACAAAAATTTCATGTTGATAGCGGTTCACAAGACAAAAATTCACAAGCTTTACAGTCACACCTATTTTACTTGAGAAATATGATAAATGAAACTGAAATTACAAAAAAAAACATGCTGGTCATACATGTTTGTCAGTTTCTCCTGTGAAATTCCCAGCATGGCCGGGTTGTTAGGCTGTTCGACTCGTAATCTGAGGGTCGCGGGTTTGAATCCCCCGTCACATCAAATATGTTCATCCTTTCATCCGTGGGGGCGGTAAAAGTTACGATTAGTTCTACTGTTCGTAGGTAAAAGAGTAGCCCAAGAGTTAGTGGTAGTTGGTGATGACTAGCTGCCTTCCCTCCAGTTTTATACTAATAAACTAGGAACCACTATCGCAGATAACCCTCGTGCAGCTTTGCGTGAAATACGAAAACAAACTTATGCAGCTCTAATAGATTTATCTGTCTTTGGTTACTTAAAAATTGAAATGGAAGCCAATGCTTACGTGCATTGGAAATTGTGTGAAGTTTAGAATTGCCTACATCTATCTTTTACAGAATTTTTTTTTGCAAAAACAACAATAACAACAACAACAGTAATCTCAAGTAATAGTGCGTTATCATGGCCATCATGTTATACACAATAGGTGATGAAGGAAATAGTTCGTAAAGCCTGCAATAAATCTACAAAAGTGTTCTCATAATGTGCGATTTGCCTCAGTATTACATAAACGTACAGCTCATACGTGCCTTTTTCAGAATAAACAAAACTTTTGTGCATGTTACATATTTCACAAAAGGACTTGCTTGTTTGTTTGTGCGAAAAAGTCGGAATGGAAATATGCGCGGGGAATCAAACATTTAATTTTAGCGTTATTTGTTTGTTTGTAATTAGGCACAAAGCTACAGATTGTGCTATTTGTATTCTACCCACCACGGGTATCAAAACCTAGTTTCAAGCGGTGTGAGTCAACAGTCATACTATTGTGCCACTGATGAGAGGGGGGGAATTTTAGCTTTATTAATCATTAAGTTTTCTGCCGATCCCCCTGGCAGTATACAATGTATGAAATATGTAGATGATGGTTATTAAACAGCTGTCTTTTGGTTTGTTTGTTTCATAACGAAGTCAAATTAGGGTATCTGCTGTGTCCACCTCGTGGAATCGAACCCTGAATTTTAGCGTTACAAGTCTATAGACGTATCTATGTCCCACCTTGGAAGCCAAGTTTGAGTATCATATACATCGTATGTTGACATCTGTTGAGTTAGTGATGCCTACTTTACGCTGATGTAACAAGGCTATTTGTATGAAGTAGTATTCATATGTCATTTTAAACCAAACATCTCTAACAGTCAGCTACTACTTTGATATCACAAGGCCATTTGTGTAAGTAGTGTTAATCCCTTGTACAGTTGCCCCATACGCGTGCAGGGATGACGTAATTACCAAGTATTTCTCATCAAGGTATGGATGTAGATCTTAAGCTTCACTGTTGTGCTTTGGTTCCTAGCCGTCTATGTAGTCTTCTAATCAGCAATAAGACGCATTCAAATTTAAGTTTCTCAACTCAGTTCTTAAGTTCACTCTTGTTTGCGCTAAATCTTTAATCTTTCGAGAAGCTCTCTTTGTTTACCTTTAGTCCATTAACACTGTATTTGTAGAATTTTGTTGTTGTTTTTTCTCAACACATACTTGTATTTCTCTATCGCACTTCTGTTTGAGACTAAATATTCTTTTAAATTTTAATTCCATTCTTCTATATCATATTATGATCCTCCAGTTTCATATGACCTCGACAACGTGTTGGCTAATTATTCCTCAAACAAGAACATCGTAATACTATAAGATTCAAGGTCTAGAAGTAATCTCAGTCTCTTAGCTAACCATTAAGTTTGCCCTTCATGGAAAGTGAATAATTTAGGAGGATTTCCTTGTTAATTACCAAATCTGTTTAATTAACCAAGAACATTTTAACAAGTAAACAGACCAAAATGATTTTTGACATAAAAAGTGGGACAGGTAACATTCTGATTCAACTGGTTTTGAAGCACAATATATATATGCATCGTCTTGTGCGTTAATATCAAAATAGTGACTGCACATAGAAAATAAATAAGTAAATAAATGCGCTTTTTTGAAATTATAGCTTGATTACCTGTAGCATATAAGATGCAAGCTTGAAACATTGTATTGTAAAATAGTTCCTATTGGTCAATGTATTTTATGTTGATATTGCTAATTTTGCCACGAAGAGTGAAGTGTCACATTTGAAGGAGTGGTGTTTTTAAGTAAGATGGCCAACTTATTGACATCCTGCACTTGAAGCACTTCATAGATTCTACACAAAGAACGTTAAGCGTTTTTAACCTCACGTTGTTTGTTTTGCTTCTAATCGTAATCTTCAAATGTGACCTTAAACAAATAGATAAACAGAGGACGTTGAACGATTACTCTTGAAAAGGTTAGTCTAGTTACTGGTTCTGGACTCGCGTCATGAAGGTGTTTTTTGTTTTCTCCATTATTAGTTCGTTCTTTATCTAAACAGTTTACCTGTTGACTTGTAAAATAAGTTTGAACAGAAAAGCTCCGTGAGTTTGAGAATGTGTTTAGTTATTCCAGCTCGGAAACTTAGCTGAAATATGCCCATATTTGGATAATAACGACCATTTCTAAGTTTTAGTGGAGTTTTTGTAACACCCTTATACAAAAGGCCAATTTATGCACCGATAATCTTCAAGTTTTACCACATTTTAACAAAACTATGCCTAATAAATGGCAAGTTAAATCTTATCTGATAACGTAATCAAAAGGGCGTGCGTGACTCTTCATACATAAGTTTCCTTGAATGTTAACAGATTAGTAGAGGATTTAAAAGTAGTAACCTAGATAGGAATTTCACAGAACCTGTACAAACCAGTGTCATAAAGTTTTAACAACTAAATGTATTGAGACAATTACGAGGATTTTTTTTCACGATAAATATTACAGTTTATGCGTTTGAGTCGCTATTTAATATTGTGACGTAACAGATGAAAAGATTGTCTCTGAAATTTCAATATCAGTATTTATACTATTTTGAACTTCAAGATTAAAACGTATCGATATTTTTTGTGGTTTTATTAATAAATCAAATAGCTTAAAGGCTTATTTCTCTCAGTCTCTAAAACCCCAGTTTTTATTTAAAAGACTGAACTTTAAAGAGGAAAAAACTCTGTACTCTCTCAAATCCCAGATATAAGCTTTTAGGGGCTCAGATTGCATACAGTGCCTTTCAATTGTAATTTAAACCGTATAGAAAGAAGCAAGCTAAAGAAAACCACAAAGATTGTCTCTGAGCCTCTCGTTCTGTCTCAGTTACGTCATTTTGCACTTTCATCTTCTTGTGACCAGTAAAAACAATTAATACTAATGTGTTATATCTTTACAAAGCGTTTCCTTAGTTTAATTGCGCATTCACCATAATGTTTTATGAATATTCAAGAACTGATTTCATATTCGCTTCTACAAACTAAATAGCAGTTTCAAGCCATGTGTTTGAAGTTTCCATATTTAACAGGGGAGAACACGAGCTGTGCCATAAATAGAAGTACTAAGTTTCTGTTTGTTTTGTCATAGTTTCCATAATATACCACCAACTCAGCCGTTATCACACCATTCCGTGTCTGAAGTCTTGGGTGGAAAGTAAACACCCTTAGGTTACATACTGTTTGCTGGTTGTTACTTACTTCTGATTAGAAATACCGAGATAAGGTTTATCTTTCAGTGGTCACAGTGCAGTCTGTCAGCAACGTAACTCAGACCAATAACGGCTTCCGTTTCTCATTACGAAATAGTTTTATTCTTTTTTAAAATGAAAAAAACTGAAGTAAGATTTTTTTTTATTGACAATCATACGCTACTGTTTTAATTCAAGAATGTCTTTTAAATATCTTAAATAATCAAATACGATTTTCTTAACTTTGTTTGGATCATGGAGATAATCATTTTTTTGCTCATTTTTAAGTTTTATTGGTTAAATTAAGTTATCACATTGACTAAACTGAGACCATAAAGCACCAAGTTGAAACGTCTTGCTTTAAGTTATAGATTTCAAAAGCAAGAAAAGATAAATAAAAGAGTTTGAATGGCTCATATACCGTGAGCGTGCCGATCTATGAATCAGAGAATTCATGGCTCGCGTTCTGTTGCCGCAAAATAACCGTTATTCTAAATTATTTTGAAGATGTCAGTATGTTTGAAGAGTGACAGTCAAAGGCCACTATTGAATTAAACTAGCCAAAGAAAAATCTGGCTTTTGGTGCTATTTACTACTCTTGTCTTATCAATTGAAAGTGAGAAACGACTAGTACAAATAGTCCTTGTGAAGGTTTGAGTGAATATCCAAATATCCAATCAAAAGCCATTATATCTACATAAGTTACATCAACGTAGAAATTGTTTCCAAGGTAAAGTGAATTACACTTCCAATAGCTTTCGAGGCTGAGTCTCAGAATTCCACCATTGATTTATAATGGTTTAGATTTGAGAAAAAAGCTCAAAGCTTCAAAAATATTGTTAACATCGTAATATCGGATTGATAACGACCAAATAATCAGAAGTAAGTCTTAATCTACAGTTCGATGAACCTTCCTTCGCCATCTTTTGAATATCTGGTTGAAAGTGAATTACTTTTTCATAATATAACCTCTTTGTCTTCTAGTAACTTACGTTGATGGAAAATTATTTTGTTGATAATCTTATAAGGTATTAACAAAAATAATCCGTTTATGCTGCACCACAAAAGATTTCTTCAATGTGTAGAATGATTACATATTAAGAATGGAAATGATTTTTTCAAACTAACTTTTTTCTATAGCATTGAATAGTAAATAAGATTTCATTTAAGGGAACCATGAAATCAACGTTGCTCAGAAATGAAGGAATACGACGGTTACTATTATTAATTTTGTACTTGTAACACCGTGACAAAGGTTTACCGATAAACATATAGAGATTATAATCGATATATACAAAGGTGTGTATGTTTTTCGTATAGCAAATCCGCAAAGGGCCATCTGCTCAGCCCACCGAGGGGAATCGAACCCCTGATTTTAGCGTTGTAAGTCCGGAGACATACCGTTGTACTAGCGGGGGATATACAAAGGTTATTACCGATAACATACAAAAAAGTATAACCAATAATATACAAAAAAGTATAACCAATAACGGATAATATACAGAGGTTATAACCGATAATATACAAAGGGTATAACCGATAACACACAAAGGTTATAACTTGTAACATACAAAGGGCGTAAATGATAACATACAAGGGTTTAACCGATAACATACAAAGGCTATAACCAATAACATACGAAGGGTATAACCGATAATATTTTTGTTTATTTGCTTTTTAACCTACCAGAAATTTAGTTTGTTATATCTCCAACTCCATAATTTGTTTGCTCACTAATTCTGTTTTTTCATATCTACCCTTCTTTTCATTTTGTCAATCATCTTTTGATAGTCAGTTTTACGATTCCGTCACCGTCATCCAGTTCTCCACAGTCTGTTTTCATCTCGCCACACTTCTTTTGAGGGCTACCGCACGCTTTTCTGTCTTTTCAAAACTACTCTTTGTCAACCGCGGTACACTTCTTCAGTAGTACAAAGAGAGCGAAAACTTGTCCTTTGATCGATAACAGTTTAGCACTTACAAAATACGGAATTTCGTATTTGTTCTTTTATAAAACCCTGACGTTTATCTCTAAAATTTCCACAAGCTAAACATTACAGTGTGTACATAATTTAATTTCATTGAGTCGATCATTAAAAGCGGCCCCGCATGACCAGATGGTTAGGCGCTCGACTCGTATCGTGAGGATCGCAGGTTCGAATCCTCATCACAAACCAAACCATGTGCTCGCCTTTTCATCCGGTGTAGACGTTTTAATGCTTCGATCGATCCCGCTATTTGTTGCTAAAATAGTAACCCAAGAGTTTGACGGTGAGTGGTGATGACTGACTGTCTTCACATAGTCTTACACTGCTCAATTACGAACGTCTCGCGTAGCTTTGCGCAAAATTCAAAACAAAGAGATCGTTAAAAGCTTTTGTTAACTTTAATTTTACATACTTGTCATCAATCTTGAAACAAAAAATGTTCTAATTGTTAACGAACTTATATCTAAATGCAAATTTTGTTGGTTTAATTTGATTGCAAGACTACACATAAGTGTCTGCGCATAGCACTCCTTAATATTCACTGAATAAAAGGTACTAATCAACACCATCTACCGCCATCTTTTGAATTATTTTATTTCTGATCGAATAGAAGTCAGAAAGCTCATGATTCGGATTCTGACTCCTACGAAGCTAGCCACTAGGCTAGTCCAACCTTCGAATCACAGTAAAACTTGAAATTAGTAAAAAAATTGTCACCTTATTAACTCTCCTAAATTAACATCCACCTTTCAACTACGAAAGAAGCTGGTTACTAGGAGAACTTTAGATAGTCGCCATATTGTTTACCCAACATAAAAATAAAGCTGATCCTTTTATTGTAATTCAAAGAAAAGCTGATATTCATTAATCTGCTCCAATATTAGAAATAATCCACATATGCTTAACCCTAATCAGTCTCATGGGACACATCTGTTGAAACACACTCAGATTATTTTAAAAAATATGACACAGATGAACTTAAACTTTCAACCTAAATTTTTATGTCAATTGTTGACTCAGTCATTCATCAGCAAACACAAATTCTTTAAAAAAAAAAAGCAAGATATACAAAAACTCTTAATTTGAGCGATTAGTTCTTCATGGATGTTAATATTTGGTCCAATCTTTCCTTTTTGGTGTTTTTATTTTTCTCGAAATATTTGTGTTCCAAATAACAGTTTGTTATTAGTACAGATTTCATATGGAACCTTTGTTATGTCGACTTCAATTAGAACTACACTATTAGATGCTAATTGTAAACCATTGGATATTCTTCTAGCAGCATGAATGTTCCAGTAAATCTAGTTTTACCTTTTGTGAAAACTGTTCAAGCATTTATTTACCTTTAAGTAGGTCGTTGCAGTTTTAATTCCAATTGTAAGGTCACTATTTTCTGTTCATGTCATATTTTTTGTGCTTCAGCATGTTGTTTGGCCTCCATGATTGTTATTCTATTTCTCCTCAGTTTCAACTACACTTTTCTCTTTCTTAAAAGAAAAAAAAAACACTCGTCTTGTCGCAGTTAGTTTTATTAGCAATTATTTCATATGTGTGTGTTTTTCATATAGCAAAGCTACATGGAACTTCTGCTGAGTCGATCGAAAAGAATCAAACCCCCTTATTTTGGTGTTGTAAATCCATAGACTTACCTCTGCACCAACGGGGAACATATTTCATCTCTATAGGACGAAGAACATTTCGCGTACGACTTAAGATCTGGGTGGTTGAGTTTATTTTCCCGATTTTGGTTTTTTTTTTTTGTTAAAACAATTCAACTTTGCTGAAAGAACCAGTTAAAAAAAAATAAAGTTTTCGAGCGAAATATTTTGCAAGTTTTTTTTTGAAAGATGTGTATATAAGAGTACAATAGTCGACAAGTTAGAAGACAAAACGTAATAGAAAATCAGAAGCAACCAGACTGAAGTCAAAGAATAGCGTCTCCTTGCAGTTTGGAAGGATCAGTGATAACGGAAATAATGAACATGGCATGATGAAGCCAGAATTGGCTCGACGTTTCGTAATATCGTTCACGTTCAGAGGCTCATACAAAGAAACAGATGTAGGTCAGATAGGATTTCCTGTAGCTACTGAGATAGGATATTTACACCAGCGAACGAATTATTGTCAACTGAATCAGACTTTATAGAGCTGTTTTTTTATCTGTACTGACCAGTGTGTATGGAAAGAAAACGATGTCGTTGTAGTTTGTCAGCTACTGACAGGATGTTTGAGGAAGATGCAGTTTCTCATTCTTACCAGTTTTTGGCATTCAAACGCATCACGACAAAACACTATTGTATACTTTAGGAAAACTGGCTAAAGAACTAATGTGGCAAAATAAAATAAAACATCGGAATAAACAAGAAAAGTTAAGCTATAAGGTTTAAATATTCTTACTAGTGCGGTCCTGAAAGGAAGCTAATTGATAAAAGTCTGAGCACACATACAATCGAAAACAGTGCAGAGAAATAATAACCAATTTTGATACTTCACGTGCATGACACTTACTTTTGTTAACATTTTGCACAAAAACTAGACATTTATTTATAATATCAAATGTGTACAATGTTACAACTGTCATGAATTTTGTACTTCCTTCAAAAATCTGGAAAAAAAACCCATGGTGAAAGTAGTTATTAATATTCATATAAAGTGCAAAATGTGTATTGACTTCTGTTCACATTACAAGACTTTTGTTATTGAACTAACTTCGCAAAACCAGTAAAATAGAAGTCAGTTAAATCATAATGCAGTTTTTTTAACTATCCACTAAGGTACTTTTTTTTATCACACATTGTAAGTGAAAAGGCCTTAATCTGGTGGAAATTAATTTAGAACCCGGCATAGTCAAGTGGGTTAATGAGTTCAACACGTTATTTGAGGGTCACGGATTCGAATCTCCGTCGCACCAAACATTCTCGCCCATTAAGCCGTAGGGGCGTTATAACGTTACAGCCAATCCCATTATTTGTTGGTAAAAGAGTAGTCCAAGAGTTGGAGGTGATGACTAGCTGCCTTCCCTCTAGCCTTACACTGCAAACTTAGGTACAGCTAGCGCAGATAGCCCTCATGTAGCTTTGCGCGAAATTCAAAAACAAACAAACAAATTAATTTAGAGTTATAATTAAAAAATATATTCAATAATTTAAAATTAAATTGTTATAATCACAGGAATCGTATTGCAAATTTAAATAAGACACTTCCCAAAATGCTGGTGTTCTCATGTTCTGACAAACATTCAAAACTTAACATTTTGTTTAATAGCTTTCATTCACTCATTTTCTAATATATTCATATTGGAAAACAGCTGAATGCGGTAAGGAGCTTATGACGGCAATATTTACGTTTTATTTGTTTTTACCAAGTCTGAAGATAAATAACCAGTATGTTTTCTAATATTTACATTTCGGTTGTTTTTTTCTTTTACTTTGGAAATAACAAACAAACAACTGTTTCGTTTCACTTCAGTGGAGATAATCCATTGTGTTAGTAAAAACGGTATTGCCGCGAGAAGCGTTTCAGGCTAGTTCGAAACAACCTAAAGTATTTTATCAACCATTTAAAAGCCTGTCTTCCAAGATTGTTCAAATATTAAAACATTGTCTTTCTTTCTGACGAACACTGGCTATTTCTTTGTGAATTCCCACCGAATGATAAATCTCTGACTGGCTTTCCAGCTAAGTTTAGAGCGTAAAAACAGACGTTATTCAATAGTGAAGGCCCGAAGAGTGGACAGCCAGAAAAGAGCTCCTGGCAGCTCTAACCACATGTCCAGTTAGCACAGCTTAGCGTCATTTATAGCTGTAGCTATTCAAAACTGTTTGTCAATATGCGCGTCGTCTGTCACAGAGTAATCTGGAGAATTCAGAGAACCTATATAGTTTAAAAAGATATTGAAACACCATTATTTCACATTGAAACATAAGCAACAAATATCTGTCTTTAATTTTTGTGTTCAAAACAGATATTTACTTTCATTATATATTCATTTAATACAAGTAGTTCGTATTTTTTATTCACGCATTTCGTATCAGCTGTTAGTATATTGGAAAGACACCCTCTGATGGGATATATTTGTAAGAACAACTACCAATTACCCGATGAAACAGTATATTTCTAGAATTCTCTGAATTGAGCTTTCTTTTCTGGTTTTAGTTTCACCAAACGTGTTTTATCGATACTTTATTAATAAATTCATGTTCGTAACGATAGTTCTTTTGGCCTCGAATACAGAGAGCCAGCAGCGTGCTGTAGTTAAATAAAGTGATATTCAATGGACTAGTTCTATCAGTGGACTAGCTCTATTGTCATTAGTTATTCATGTTCTGTTGAAAAGTATCGTAGGGTGGGCTGGATGATATATGTTCTAATATTAAACGTGTATGCGCGATTTTTTATTTATTTATTTATCCAGTTAACATTTTTCGGCGCCCATATGATATTACCTTGGCTGTTAACAAAATTATTGATATTAAAGCTTTAGATTAGCTAAGAATTATATTATTCTAAAAAAAATGTTGTTGTTGATTATTATTCAGCTGAAAGGGCTCTCCGTGCTCTGCCCGCCACGGGTATCGAAATCTGGTTTCTAGCGTTATAAATCTGCGGAGGTACCACTGTGTCACTGGGGATGATCGATTCTATACTAAAACGCCTTGTCTTTTATTTCGTATTGGAATGTTTATTAATTTGTTTTCAATCACAAGTGTAATTTTCTACAGGTTTAATTGCTTTATTGAAAATACAGTAGTATAATAAAGCGAAATTTAGCTATATGGTTTTTCTTTACTGTTTCCAATACGTGTTTTATCTTAGGCATTCAACCTTCATATATATTAACATAAAGAAAGTTAGCACGTATTCGTCACTAAGAGCACATACAACATTGCCAACTACAGCAAAAATAAGAGAATAAAACTGAAAGAATAGTTCTTTTAGCTGCACGACGTTTTTCTCGCGAACTTAATATAAAAACCGCTATCGATCACAGATAGGACCTTGTGTTTAATATGAATATCATACGAAGACCAAGAGCTCCATCAAAATTGCAATTTAAGGAAATTTTAGTGTAACTAGGTTACAGAAATGTTTCATTTACTGACGTACTCGAATCAGCTAAAACATGATTTTCGGGTCAAGTGGCTTCAACCAACAAACAAAATGTGATATGAGAAATATTTGCCACGGGCACTTGTTCCGGTTAAAGAGAATGTCAAAATATATTACACACTTCAACTGTTGTTCATATTTTCGAACCAGCTACAAGTACAGTTCTGCAATAGAGCGATTTTCATCACCATAACAACAACTCAATAGAAGTAAGCCACAAGGCTTGTATCGTTCGACAAATTTTGCTGGGTTTAATGCAATTTTTATAACAGGATTGAAAACCCAATCCCATTTAACTGCTTCAGGCCCTCGGCTATAATGGACAGAAAAAGAGAGAAAAAAACCCAATATCATTCTTGAATTCAAAATAAGCCGTTTTGGACCAATACATTCTTTCTCAATAGCTAATATACGAGCTTTAAGCCAACAAAATAGCAAACATTTCGAAGAAATATATTTGTATATTACCAAAAACTGGAATTTTAAGAGCGTTTTGAATTATGTTATCATAATATATATATTATTTTGATTTTGACAAGTTAAAAAAACCAAAAAAACTTTCTAGTTTTTTTTAACTTTAGTATTTTAAAATATAAAAAATGGATAGTAAAAACTAACTTTATTTCTATTCATTTTTATAAAACATTTAGTTTACTCTATTTGTGACTTTTGATTAGGAAATTAATCTGTTGTGTTTGTTTTTGAATTTCGAGCAAAGCTACTCGAGGGTTATCTGTACTAGCCGTCCCTGATTTAGTAGTGTAAGACTAGAGGGAAGGCAGCTAGTCATCACCACCCACCGCCAACTCTTGGGCTACTCTTTTACCAACGAATAGTGGGATTGACCGCGCATTATAACGCCCCCACGGCTGAAAAGACGAGCATATTGGGCGCGAAAGAGATGCGAACCCGCAATCCTCAGATTACAAGTTGCACGCCTTAACAGATATCATATTTTGTTGTTTTTTTCATTAAAGCTTGGCCATGCCGGGCCGTCTGTCTTTATATGTCATGATATTTATTACATCTGTTCAATGTTTTATTATTCTTATATTTATCTATTCCGAGGAGATCGTACCTTTAAAATATTTGGAATCCTATCTGACACATACAAGTTACATTTTTAGTTGCACCTTTGGGTAACACATTTTTTACAATTTTTCTTTCAGTTTTGCCAAACAACTTATCGTAGTCCCCAGACCCCAATATCTGATTTCATCTTCAGCCAAAACACACTGTTTATAGCTACAACACTAATATATTTCTACTGTTTCGAGTCTCAGGCATCATCTATGTTTTCTTTTTACTTCGATAGCTACAATATCTCGTCACGTGACCGTGAGTTACAGTTTTTTTTTTTTCATTAAGGCTGGCAGTAGTACTTTGAAGTAACTGTTAAAATAATTAATTAAGCCTAATGTGTATTCGAATTCAAGGCCACGATTTATTTCGTATTACATCACAAAGTAGCATAATGGAAAATATATTATAAGAGCCGCTATTACTTTTATATGACGTAAAACATGAAGAACTGTAATTATTTCTTATAGAAATAACTTATGAATCCGATTTTGTTATTCAGTTGACTGCTATGACGAGTTGGGCAACATTTAGAACAATATTAAAATGTAATTATGATAAAAACTAAAGTTAATATCGTTTGTCACGGTACAGACAGAAGAACGAAGGACCTGAAGAAATTATATATGTGGAAAAGGAATCTATAAGTAACTCTTTTACTTGGAAAGCAACCAATCGGCAACACCCTTTCTATGAAGTAGATTCGCTTCGACGAATGGCGTTATTGTCTTTCACTCTTATATCGTACCTGTGAATACGGGTACAAAAATAAGAATTTGTTAACGCCACATGTTGAATCCAAGACCCTCAGATCCCCAGTTTGATACTATAACCGATAGACCACTAGAAAGGCATAGATAATTTCTGAGAGTTAGTACGTTTTTCGGCCTGGCATGGCCGAGCGCGTAAGGCGTGCGACTCGTAATCCGAGGGTCGCGCTAAACATGCTCGCCCTCCCCACCGTAGGGGTGTATAATGTGACGGTCAATCCCACTATTCGTTGGTAAAAGAGTAGTCCAAGAGTTGGCGGTGGGTGGTGATGACTAGCTGCCTTCCCTCTAGTCTTACACTGCTAAATTAGGGACGGCTAGCACAGATAGCCCTCGAGTAGCTTTGTGCGAAATTCAAAAACAAACAAATAAACAAAACAGTACGTTTTTCTCTTGTTGTTTTGAATTAAGCACAAAGTTACACAATGGGCTATCTGTGCTCTGCCCACCACGGGTATTCAAACTCGGATTCTAGCGTTGTAAGTCCGCAGACATAGCCACTGGGGAAAGGCAGTTTTTCTGATATAATTTTATTTTAATAACGGAAGTTGGTAACACAGGGGAAGTGATCAGTGGCGTAAAGGTTTTGCTGGTATGTTGAAAGTTATTGTACAAAATAACGTTCATCTTATCATATTTATGAAGACCTAGATGGAGTTCAAGATATCATAGGAAAATTTCTTTTTTTATTTGATTTGCTTTAAAATTTTAAATTCTGCATCGTATTTTCTTTGAAATATTAATAACCATCTGTCATAAAAAGAAGAAAAAGTGATTTTATTAAATTCAATTTGTGGACAAATTTCTTTACATCAGATCGTTTATGAGTAACGCTATTTTGTTTCTTTTGAATACCTTGATATCTTTGTTCTTTTCAAACACCTGGAGTCGTTTTGACATGGATTACGTCAATAAAGGGACCATTTGTATGTGTCTTAGGTTCTTAAAGGGATATTATTTCTAGCTAAATAGTGAAATGAAACCTTAATTCGGAACATAATTACAAACTACTAAACAAACGTAGAGAAGATAGTATAAGGGGTCCTGGATTGAATAAATCATTAAAGATTCTTGTTAGAAACATAAGAATGATCCCCTATAGTCTGTGTATAAACTATTAGCCTGTTACTGTCATAACCAAGCAGCTTGTGCGCTTTTATTCTAAAACCTTCTGTCCTGCCTGTCTATTCTCACTTTTCAGCTGGCAGTGGTTAGTCAATCACACTTAGACCACCCAGGTATTACCAACTGCTAGTTCTCTCTATTGTTTATTTCTTTACTAGTTAACAAAAATACCAAACGTTTTATTAGGTTTACTAAAAGTGAACTGGAATATATCAAACATTAAATAAATCAATTCCAATTGCAATGACTTAGTGTGTTTTTTTTCACTTAACAAAATTTTTTAAGATCAAAGTTTAGATAATTTAAATATCAGTTTCGTAGAAACGTTTTGTGTTATAACATCAGTGACTTTTTTTCGTTCTTACATTTTTCTGTTATTTCTTTTCGTGTTATTTGTCAACATGTTTCAGGTCACAGGAAGCAACTTGATTAAGAAAGATATACCAGAAAAAGCAACACAAATCACTTTGCTTCTGCGACATATCCACTCAAACGTCACACATGTCAAACAACTGGAGGGTAAAACAAGTATTAACTGTATTACATTCGAACACAAGCCAATCAAGTCGTTGTATGCAGCACGTATGGATTTCTGTACCATTGTACTGTTGAAACGGGCATTTTGGAAACTGTCATCTTTGTATGCTTGATGAATTATAGAAAGCATGCCGGAAGAAGTGATGTTCTTTGTATATGACAGCCTTGCGACGGAGCCTTTTGTAGTGAAGCTTACATTGCAGAGCTATTTTCGAGGTGTCTAGTTATCAGGTAGAGAAAGAACAGACGTGACGACATGTACAGTAACGACTTAGTGAGCCTTAAAAAATGTTTAATATACTTTGCATAAAGTAGAAATATAATCTGTCTGTTTCTGTGTCAATCTTTAATGCTTATAGATTTCATCCGAACTCAGTCAAACTTTTCATATAACCCTTAAAGTGAAGTCACGTAACGGCAGAGCTTCCGATATGATGTCCCAATGTTACCTGGCCCGGCATGGCCAGGTGGCTAAGACGATCGACTCGTACTCTGAAGGTCGCGGGGGTTCGAATCCCCGTTGCGCCAAACATGCTTGCCCTTTTAGCCGTGAGGGCGTTATAATGTGACGGTCAATCCAACTATTCGTTGGTAAAAGAGTAGCCCAAGAGTTGGCGGGGGGTGGTGAAGACTAGCTGACTTCCCTCTAGTCTTACACTACTAAATTAGGGACGGCTAACGCACACAGCCCTCGTGTAGCTATGCGCGAAATTAAAAAACAAATGAACCCTATGTTACCATGAGGGGTTCCTTTATGTACTTTGAGCTATTCTTTTGATCTCAACGAAACTTCAAAAGAACCATTATGGCACTCTGATAATGACAAAAATGGTTGCTGCCTTGTCGAATTGGCCTACAAAATGCCACTGATACATTTTCCGAGGAAAGGCTGATCCCAACAAATTTCCATAATATTCCGTAAATTAAACAAATATCAGACACAACATTAGTATTTCATCTGTGTACCATAGAAAACGATATTGTATTTACCTTCAGATTTTGAAATAAAAATATATTTTTTAAACTTTAATAATTCCAAGCTTTCTTATGGTAAACAAGTCGATTGCAGCAGTAAATTAATGCCATATTTTAAAGACATTATTCAGTGTTGAAAGAATGTAATAACTTGTTACCACCTGTAAAAGTGCAGCTTGACGTCTTTACGATAGTGCTTGTGAGTACTGAAAGTTTATTCGTTGGCAGATTGTTTAGATTGAGTGTTCACGATGAAACTTAGTAGAATGAACGACAACTATCTGTTATGGAGACACAAATGTAAAATATTACGTTTCGGAAAACTTCCTGTAAACGAATGGTGGAAGACATTCGAAACGTCGTCCTCTACATTTGTGTCTCCACAACAGGCAGTTGCCGTCCATTCACCATTGGAAGTTTATATTTAAAAACAATCCTATCGCTTTCGTGTCTATGTAATTTTGATCTTAACGTTAAAGCAGAAAAAAAATAAATAATAACAGTAAATAATAGCTCATATATATGTATATGATACAAGGATCACGTGATCATACTTAATACTACCCGTAGCGACTGAATGATTCGATCTGCAAATATATAGTTTGTGTGTCGTGTTTTTTAGAACTTTTTCCTGAAAGAAAATAAAAATCACACACACAAAAAGCAGCCCTTACTTTTTAACGTATTGCTCACGTGAAAGACTAACTTAAGCCGACACAACCTTTATACGAATTCACTAAAACTAAATAACCGTCAAAATTTATAGATTCATTAAAAAGTACATATAATAATCTAACCATGAAAGAAAGATTTGTTTGTTCTAGCATGATGTTATACAATGAGCTATCTACTATCTTTCAATACCAGGAATCGAAACCAGGATTTCAGATTTGGGTTGAAACTCCGTATACCTGTCGCTGATCTGGTGGAGAATAAAAATAGTACAAAAAGCTTTAATGTGTTTGCAAAAATTGAATGCGAGGCCTGGCATGGCCGAGCGCGTTAAGGCGTGCACTCGTAATCCGAGGGTCGCGCTAAACATGCTCGCCCTCCCAGCCGTGGGGGCGTATAATGTGACGGTCAATCCCACTATTCGTTGGTAAAAGAGTAGCCCAAGAGTTGGCGGTGGGTGGTGATGACTAGCTGCCTTCCCTCTGGTCTTACACTGCTAAATTAGGGACGGCTAGCACAGATAGCCCTCGAGTAGTTTTGTGCGAAATTCCAAAAAAAAAAAAAAAAAAATTGAATGCAGACGGAAGTTTTTTTTATGCCCCAATAGCGTGGCCTAATATATTTTAATATATTTATTATACAATACTGTCCATATCTCATTTACTTCCCCTCCCTGTGTTCTTCTGTAGATTAATGTATACAGAGTTTCTAAGAACCATTGTGCCATACGTAGAAGTGACATGAGGTGAATGTTTGGATACGATCATCAATGTCTTTCTCTGGTATTCTGGTGTGTGTTTTCCGAGATATTCTGTTAATTTCTGCCAAACTTCAAAGTTACCGCTAATGAATTCCCCGTACCTCGAGAGTGTCATAGGATAAAGGAACTTTTATATCTTATTATTTTTCACCTCACAGTAGTCCTACATATTTATTATTTGCCATTAAAAATGTCTTTAGTCTTGAACTGACTTCAATCAAACCTGGCATGCACCATTAGGGCACACAAAAAATGAGAGGGATTCGGCGTTTGGATTTGGCTTCCTTTTCACACTCCTCAGAGGACTTTATGTTTCCTCCGTGCATTGAATGAGTACTCCACTAATTTGTACAGTTTTAACCGTCCATACTTAAAACCCTATTGCTATAACAGTGATCTATTTCTTCTTCATTTGTACTACGTGGTAAAACATTGGCTATACATCTAAACATATGTTAAGAAGAAAATTTTTTTTGAAAAAGCAACACACAAAATCCTTTTTTTAAAATAAAATCTTATTTTATATTGCAAGAGATTTAAGAAGCGATTAGAAATCAAAATATCTGTGTATAAATTGAAATAATTTATTGAGTCAATGTGGTATGAAATTTAACGTAAGAGAAAAAACAAACAAGCAACATAAACTCACATACTTTCCACATGGATGAATCAACTATGCCAATATATGTATTATGAAGAAAACTCTACAAACAAATAAATGACACCACTACAAAACAATCTCGCATGTGCAGCCCGAATAGCAGCGAAGACAGGTAGAGAGATCCAATTTCCGGTTGACAGTCCTGCCGTTTCCTACACGTGACTTGGAGATGGTACGCTCCCTTGTCACACTTCCCATTATTTTGCTTTTGAACTTTGAACGTTTATTTCAACAGATTTTGTACGTTTCAAACAACGCTGTCTTCCAGGAAATGTCAAAGGAAATAACGTGTGGTAAAATACAGTCAACATGAAAGGAAAAAAAAAGGTATTATGGAAATGTGTTGAACATTTCCTCTTCTAAAAAAGAAAAAGAAAAAAAACCCTAAGAGTAGAACGAAACCAGAACTAACACTGTAAGCCAGCATAGACATTTCTACTTTAACCATATAATTCATGAAAATAAATTCTGTCACAAGAAGAGAACTGAACGTTATTGTACATGAATGCATTTCTTAACTAATTTGAATGTTGGGCAAAGTTTCACTGAAATCCATTAAAATCTAGTTGAGATACATGGATCACGTGATTAAAAATCTTTGAAGAACGTGTAAACAATACATTACTGTAATATATAATACTGTTTGTATTGTTATAAATTAGGAAATAATACAACTTGTATTCTTGTATTTCTCCTTTAAACGTCATAACAGCCTTCATTGTTGTTACATTACTGTCTACTAGTCTTCAAGTCCAAAAACAATTATTGTTGCTTTACTGTCTAATAACTTTCTGTTAAACTTAAAGTTTAGAAAATAGTTGTTGCTTCAATACAGTCTACTAAACTTCAAGTCTAGGGAGTAATTGTTCTTACATTACTGTCTACTAACTTTCGAGTCTAGACATAATTGCCACTTAAAGTTCGTATCTGCTGAGTATCAATCTTATGAGATTATCTTCTTTAATAATCTTATGAGATTATTTTCTTTAATACCATTATCTTGAACAAATTCATAATTAAACTGCCTATTGAAGCTGGGTCCAGAGAGTTGACACTACAGTTGCTTGACCCGTTCTGTGAACAAGAAAATGATTTAGCTGGTTTTTCTAAATGATGATTAAAGTTGACAAAAATATAATTTATGATAATGATCGTAAATGAATATGTGTTACTAATTCTTATTTTTATTAATAAATGGCTTAAGTAAAACTGATAAAATTTACACCACACAGTCTTAATCTAGTTCACACCGTGATACTTGTTATTTATGCGATATCATAATATGAATATAGTCTCAACCACTATTGTGTATGTTGCATCCCAGCTGACTTGATGAGGTATGGTTCTGAGCAAAACGCCACGTCGGCATTAGATATAGTGTAGTTGACATATTATAATACATTATTGCTTAATTTCATTAATAAACTCTTAGATTATATCTTAAGTTTATTGCGATGGTTTTCTGGGTTTGAAGGTTCTCTTCTTTTGTTACCATAGCCTTTTATCTGCGGAAAAGAAAGCATTGTCCCTGAATGGTCTTGAATATATTCAAGAGCCTATTACTGTCTTAAACGCTCTACTGCATAAAGGTTGGCTGCTATAAAATCCTTGAAGACTTTTTTTCTAAAAAGTTGGTACTTTAGCTCTGTATATTTTGCAAAAGAAAGTTTCTCTTCGGAAAGAACTTTTTACATTCTTCCAGCCACAAGCTACCCTTGGCAGTATTGCACTGTCCACTGATCAAGAATCTATTGTAAACTAGATATATAGCTGCTAAGCATGTTGCTTCTGGGGACAAAAGACTCCTCACTACATCAGTATAAATAAAGCATAGTTAACAATCTGTATAGTGCATTTTATAACTTGCAAGTTATAATTACCAGTCTGCTTTATTCTTAATATTTTAAATGGTAGATTAAACTGTTACAGCTTGTGTGTTTTGTAACACTGTTTTATTTAAGTAAAATGTTGATGACGTCAGCTAAAACACAATGGGTCTTGAATGTAAAGTGCGACAAGTAAGTATTTAAGTCTTGATATAATACAACCATAGAGATGTTGTTTAGATTATTGAAAGGAAACAATATATCTAAACAGTAAGCGACACTAAATAAGGATGTGTAAACCATTCTTTTAAATTAACCCTCTGCTCAAGTCTTTACAGTAAAACGAATTAGTTATAAATAATATAGATTTTTTTTTATTGAGTAGTTGTAAATCTGTTAAGTTAGTTTCACGTTCAAGAACCTTGTTTACAAGTTAAAACGAATTATATATGTGAATGTTAATGAAATGTTTAAAGTCGACACAAACTCTACAACGTGAATAAAACAATTGTGTAAAACAATCATACCGTGTTTCTCCGATAATAAGACCTACCCATAAAATAAGACCTAGTGTGATTTTTGGGGATAGTTTTAATATAAGCCCTACCCTTAAAATAACCCCTAGTTAAGAGTGGCAGGAAGAGGAAAGAAATAAAAAAAAATAATTTATTAATTAGTTTAATAGTTAGTTGGCCTGGCATGGCCGAGCGCGTTAAGGCGGGCGTGCGCTCGTAATCCGAGGGTCGCGGGTTCGCGCTCGCGTCGCGCTAAACATGCTCGCCCTCCCAGCCGTGGGGGTGTATAATGTGACGGTCAATCCCACTATTCGTTAGTAAAAGAGTAGCCCAAGAGTTGGCGGTGGGTGGTGATGACTAGCTGCCTTCCCTCTAGTCTTACACTGCTAAATTAGGGACGGCTAGCACAGATAGCCCTCGAGTAGCTTTGTGCAAAATTCCAAAAAACAAACAAACAAACAAACAAATAGTTAGTTAATTAGTTTGTTTAAGTATTAATCAGTTAGTTTAATAAAAGTTTATTTTAAATGGTTAGTTTAATATTTTTTATAATTTTTACTTTCTAGCTGCATTTTTTTATATATATCAAATAAGACATCCCCCGAAAATAAGCCCTAGTGTCATATTTTGGAGTGAAAATTAATATAAGCCCTGTCTTATTTCCAGAGAAACACGGTACTATTGTATGAAATGAAATACGTTTACAATAGTAATACAACAAAATATATATTCGGGCAAGGCCAGATGGATAGGGTGCTTGACAAGTAATCTGAGGGTTGCAGGTTCAAATTCCTATCACAACAAACATGCTCTTCCTTATAAGTGGCAGTCAATCCCACTATTCGTTGGTAAAAGAGCATTCTAAAAGTTTATGGTGATTACTAGTTGACTTTTCTCTAGTTTTACATTGCTAAATTAGGGACGACTGCGTAAATTATCCTCCTGTGGCTTTGTGCGAACATGAAAAAAAGCAAAACAAACAGATATTCGGGAAAAATTCTCGTCCAGAACCACGTCCAACAGTAAAGGTTATGATAATATTAACTCTTTTCACATATTTCATCATATACTAAAGGGTTTTATGTTAGGTTAATTTTTTATAATTTGATGAAACTTACTTCATATGAAAATCCCACATTTCAAGTAAATTTTTACGAATAAGTGCGACAAGTTTTTTTGCTTTTTTGGTATTTCAATAGCTTTGGTATACACAAGTTGATGTGTATGTTTTGAAATCTTTGTTACAGGAAGGTGTTAGATGATAAACTTCCCAGCTTTAGACAAGTGAGATATCACGTGCACATGGTGAAACCAGACTTTCGGGCTCTGTTTTGCACTCAGATAAATCACAGATATTGTTCGGTCGCTGTTTTTTGTTAACGATTTTGTTTCTTGCAGGAAAATAAGAGCCCTGAATTACTGTGTGTGTGTGCTTTATAACAGAACCACATCGAGCTATTTACTGTGTCCATCGAGGGGAAATGAATGCCTGATTTTAGCATAATAAATCCGTACACTCATTGCTGTTTCAGGGGAGGACCTCTGAATGAAAAGTTAAATTGTTGACAGAAGGCATATTGATCACACATTGTTTCTCAGCTTTTATACATTAAAAAACTCGGTTTATATCAATTATTAAAGATAATGAAACTTCTATAAACAACATTACATTTCGTTTGATTTATTTTAATAACGATGTCATTAAAAATTTAGATTAGTTTTATTTGTTTTGTTTTTGAATTTCGCGCAAAGCTACTCGAGGGTTATCTGCGCTAGCCGTCCCTAATTTAGCAGTGTAAGACAAGAAGAAAGGCAGCTAGTCATCACCACCCACCGCCAACTTTTGGGCTACTCTTTTACCAATGAATAGTGGGATTGACCGTCACATTATAACGCCACCACGGCTGAAAGGGTTAGCATGTTTGGTGTGGCAGGGATTCGAACCCGAGACCCTCAGATTACGAGTCGAACGCTTTAACCCACCTGACCATGTCGGGCCGAAATTTAGACTAATTGCAATGTTTTAATTCATTGTCCCCGTGTAAAATTTTCTGCCCACCACCAACAGAAAACCTGGTTACGTCGCTGAAAATAACTAGTTAAATCATACAATATGTTTTATAATATTTTAATTCTCTTTAGCCTTAAACTTTTCAATAAATACTGATCTAAACTTGTCTAGATAAAGCAATAGAATTCTTGTGTAACTTATAACACCTAGCTTAGTTGAGTTAACTGGCTAATTTACTTCAAGGTTCAGCTTCTTGATAAATAAGTGATAAAGTTATCTATTCCATTAACAGAAATTTCATGAGACATAACACTTTGGTTGGTGTGTTATTACTTGATGGTTATAATCTATGTAACACCGAGCACAACACATTGGTTAACCGACTAGGCCAGAGACAACTAAGGTTCAACAATAGTTATCCTTAATTTAGAGCTGCTGACCAGATAGAGAGAGAGAGCGACTGATCAACAGCATAAGCAAGCTACAAGGTCTTTGTTAATCTAATAATAGGTTGTTACAGCTGAAAGCACGGGTGACGTGTAGCTGTGATGTCGCTGCTCTAAACCCGGACATTGTAATCTGAAGTTCGGCACACGAACCATGTCGAGACCGCTGGTAAATAACGAGCATTGTTTCGTATTTTGAAATGCTCATTCGTTAATTAAGTATCATTCTCAGGATGGAAATAGCCCTGTTCATCGAAACGTTGAACTAAAGAGAACAAACTGGATTTTACGCTGTAAGAGATCGTACAGAAAACTATTTGACAGGCTTATCTTCTTGCAACACTTGAGCTTGATATAAAATTGCTTGTGAAGACTAAAAATCCGGTTGTTTTAAATCAACTTATCCTAAACCAATGTTGAATGACACAACTAAAAATATAAGCTAACCAAAGTGTAACAAACCCTGTTCTTTTAAGAAGTAAAACATAATTTAGTGTAATTTATATATAATTATTGTATTCTGATTGAAACACTCAAAGAAAATAGGCTCTTGACTACAAACACTGTGCCATTTAACGATGAAGTAAAAGGGTTATAATATCAGATCGGTCCAACAAGGCCAAGTGGTTAGGGCGATCGACTTGTAATTTGAGATGCGCAAGTCCGAATCCACGTTACACCAAAATGCTCACTCCTTCAGCCGAGGGAGCGTTATAATGTGACGGTCAACCCCATCTCTCGTGGGTTAAGAGTAGTCTAATATTTGGCGATGGGTAGTGATGACTAACTGTCTTCCGTCTAATATTACACTGCTAAATTAGGGACAGCTAGCGCAGATAACCCTCTTGTAGCTTTGTGCGAAATTAAAGACCAAAGAAAAACACTAATATCAAATAATTGAAAGAAAGGACTTGGGGACATAATAGTCTCATGAGACATGAGAATAGTAGTTTTGAGTTAAAATGTTGTTTTTTAGCAGAACAGAATAATGGTTACAATCACTGTCTGCTTTGTGAATACATTACTGGTTTGTAGAAGGCACGTTTGATTTAAATAATACACATATTTAGTATTATTCAGGGTTAAAAATGTGAGTGTTATGATGGTCACTCGGTAATAACCTTAAATTTGCGGCAAGTGTATATTTTTGTTTCGTCTGAGCAGCTTTGTAAAGGATTCCTTTGCAAATATAAGATCGTTACTTGAGCTTTATTGTAAATGTAAAAAAAAAAAGCTTTCGTTCGTTATTTGCGTGCAGAGTTGTCTTAACAAGACAGTCACGCAGTGTGGAGGATGTCATCAAACGGATGAAAGTCAAAGGAAGTGACAAAAGTGTTTGGGGAGATGATGACTGATGATGAGCTTTGTGCTGAAACCAGAAGATTTACTGGAATTTTAACAAGACCCGAATAAAACATCTGCTGTTAGTAATAGGTTGGTAGACGGGAGAAACGGCAAGTCCAATAGATAAAAACGAAGTACATAAGGGGATCAGTGGCAAACGTCTTGGTTTGGACAATAAAACACACACAGAGGAAAAACAAATCCGCGATTCTTGTCGTAAGTTTTACAGAAGTTGATATATTGTTAAGAAATTAAATGTAAAAATTTATCAAAGTGTGGAATGGAGTATCTTCATGTTAAGTGTATTGATGTATTTTTAGGCAAATGGGAACAAACAAAATGTATGTGAAGTTTAAATATTGATAGCTAAACAATATGGTAATCAGTACAAATTTGTTAAGAATGGCAGTGGATCTTTGTCGTATATAAACTGGTGAAATGGAAATGGTAACGTGAAGAGTGGCCCACAAATGATGTGACTGGGATTTTGCAATGTATTAGACACTCTTTTTTACTGGTCACTGTTGCAACGTTTTGCACTAGTCTTACAGAGACTGTTGGAATGAAAATGGATGATTAAATAATTCATAAGAGATTGTGGCTGAAATCACTACGTGCAAAGATGAAGAACATTGTGGATAACTTGAAAGTTATAAACTGAATTTTTTTATTTGAATGTACTGAAAAGATGAAACACAAATTTCTTGACTAGCCGAAAATTTGATTGTCAGAAGTCTGGCGATTTTGTGTTAGATTTGAAAAGAAGTAAACAAATGAGAAGTAAAAAAAACTGATATGATCCACTATTACTATGGAGTTAAGTACGTGTAATGGGAATGGCGGGTTAACGTTATAGTTGGATAACATTATACTTTTGGAGAAAATTATTAAATTTTGGAAAACTAGTTGTCCAATAAGAGTTGTAAAATCAATCACAACTGATGTCTTCATTCTATATTTTGGATCTATATGTTTGTTTGGTTAGGTGTGAATTTCACGCAAAGCTAATCGAGGTTTATCTGCGTTAGCCGTCACTAATTTATTAAAGTAAGGCTAGAAGGCAGCCAGTCATCACCACTCACTTATTAAAGTAAGGCTAGAAGGTAGCCAGTCATCACCACTCACCGTCAAAACTTAGGCTACTCTTTTACCAAAGAATAGTGGGATTGATCGAAACTTCATAACGTCCTCGCGGCTTAAAGAGCGAGCGTGTTTGGTGTGACGGGAATTCGAACCAGTGACCTTCCGATTACGAGTCGAGTGCTTTAACCACGTGACTATGCCGGGCCTTACAGGTTTGTACAGGTATGGTTATATTTTAGGGCTGAAACACATCTACTTTGAATAACATTAGAACTATTGTAAAGTGATGGATTTGTTAATAAAATAGTCTGAGACATTTTATTTTACATCAAGTAGGTGTTTTAACAGTTTTGAATAATTCTATTAATATTTTTAAGGAACCACATGGCATGTTGATTAGGGCACCAATCTTCAAAATCACATTGTAACAAGAATACTTATTTGGTCTTACATAGTACTTTGAGAAACATACACCGTCACAAAATACCAAGGATTGCAAATATAAATAATGCACTACATACGATTGAGCTTTGTATTTTAGCGTTGTAAAGCCACAAACTTACACACTTACCCAACGTGGGACCCCAAAAGTGAAATGGATATAAGGCTCTGGGAATAACATATAATTATCTGAAAGTGTTCGTCACCATTAAGTAGAATTTCTGAGCAAGGTGCAAGAAACTAATATAGATGATAACAGAACCTGTTAAGGTAGAAAGCCCAAACTGTTAAAAATCACGTTATGCTCTTTATATGACAAGCCAGTAGATGCTTTACCAAAATCCAGCTGTAAGCAGAGGTATACATGTTAGCTGTAGAAAAGCAAGACAAGCTGTCCAAACACGATTGCTTAAAAGAAATAACTGAACTAAGATATTGTAATGAACAATGGAACAAACAACCCTAAGAAAGGTGATTATCAGAAAATAAATCAAATTTAAACAATTTGACAATAGTTAACAATAGTGTGTAAGATGATAAGAAGAAGAACAGTGTCGTGGCCGATACGCAATACCTTGAAGTGAAGAGAAGTTTGAAGACCTATTCAGAATTGATGGCACCATGACTGCTGACTAGCAATCAAACACAAAAGTAAGTTCTTTTAAATTATGCTATGGACTTATACTAATAAACGTGGGTTTGTAAGATTCTTATGACTTTTAACGATAAAATGATGGAATATTTGTAATTTCATGCTGTTTCGAACTGATAACCTCTAATAATATCTTCATATATTACCAATAAGTCATTTGTAATGATATACGATTGTCGATGTATATTGGTTATCATTACCAATAACTTTATTTAAAGTGAACTGTATTTGATTATAATGAATGGAGTAAAATTTCTGTTGTTGTTACGGTTGAATATGAACATAACATTAATGAAGAACGAGATTAATATTAATATACTACAGGGTGGTCGCTAGAAAAGCGGAAAATTTGTCAAACAGCTATTTACTTTTTACAAAGAATAACTTTTACAAAGTTTTTTAAAGGCATATGTTATATTACACTCATAGATGCTCAAAATGTCGTCCGTGCATTTTATTCATGATGTAAAGAAATCAAAATAGAAACGAGTAAGCACGCATTTTATTCATGATCTCATCTGACCCTCAAATTTTCCGCTTTTCTAGCGACCACCCTGTATTAATGAATGTGCTCTAATATAGAGAAAGTGTTTATTTCATTCGAGAAATGTTGACATTTGAAGTCTGTGGGATTCCTTATCTCTGTCCACTGTCTGACATCACCAGTTTAACAAGTTTTCTGGTGCTTGCAAAGAATATGATATCAAACACCTCTTTAAATGCACGTCAAACTGAACTTTCAAGTAGGAGGAGCCAAAAATTATATAAACAAGGTACTTCAACTTGTAACTTTGACTGGAAGTAGAAAAACATCCAACTTACGTTTAAAATTTTAAAAAGAAGTAAAATTTCTGTTTGCTGAAAAACGAGAATTTCAGCGAGAAAAACAGGTGGCCAAGATTTTGCTGAAGAGATGTGCAAAGTGCATTCATAAGAGGAAATGATTTTGCAAAGTCCATCTTTGCACAAACTCCTGTAATTTAAAACCAAACTAATCTGATGAAGAAGTTATGCCAGATATCAGGATGAAAGAGATGAAATGATAAGGGCCAGAACAAACTTTTAGATATTTCTATAAGATGGTTAACTCATAGGAATTACCGAGTTCTTTGAGTCCTTAAATTACAGAATATATGTCAAGAAAACAGATCGAATTGGTTGCTTCAGTTTGAAAAAAAATTAAATGGCAATTATTTATTTTAACAAATATGTAAATTTAGTTTGCAATATTTTGAATTTTTTGTCAAATTTTATTGTGTGATTTCAATTACTTTAGTGACAATTATTGATTTAACGAGTAGATAATAACTGAATATTAAGAATCGTTCTCTAAAGGAACAAACATGTAATTTTTGCCATCATAATTAACGATTATGAAGTCCGAAATTATCAAACAAAGTCGATGATCTGCTAAAAAGTTAGTATGTTAATTGTAGAAACACTTCATAAAAATTAAAGATAATTGTCTAATTATTTTAGGATTAGGGTTAGATTCTTCATGTGTTAATTCGAAATTGAGAAAGCCTTTCTTTGTACATCAGAATAAGGTTACTGAAAATTAAAGACCTGTGAGGCTATTATCACTGAAGTCAAATAAAAGTATAAAAGTCAATGAATAAAATTATTTTCAATGTCGACTATTTAGATATGAGGCCATGGACAACTCTAGATTGAGCTTATGTTAAAATTGTGATTTATGGTAAATGGGAACGTAAAAATACGTACAATATTTACAATACTCAACTTATATTACACTGTCTTAACATACAAGTATTAACAAGGTGCTTGCTTTACATGTTTTTGTATGAAAAATGTATTTATTATTATTAGTATTGTTTGTTGTGGTTTGTATGCCGGAACAACGTCGTAGTTTCTGGTTTTTCACTAATTAGTTAAAATCCAAGCACTGAAAGATAAGTTTGGCATGAAACAAATTTGCAGTCAGTATTTATTCTAACAGTTATTAATTGTCAAATAAGGTAAGAAGGCAAAGTAGAGAAAGTCCACAGAAGTCGTTTTACAGCGTGCTTACCAGTATATGAGCACGGTATGTTCAGGTGAATAAGGCACTCGACTCGTAATCTGAGGGTCTTCGAATCCCCGTCGCACCAAACGTGCTCACCCTTTCAGGCGTTGGAGCGTGATAACTAGTTGCCTTCCCTCTAATCTTACACTGCAATTTAGAGACGGTTAGAGCAAATAGTACTCGTGTAGCAAAATTCAACAAACAAATCAAACAATACTGATGTATGAATTTTGTATTGGCCCAAGTGTCCTGACCTGGTCAAACCCCTTAAGTTAACGCTGGAATTATGGCACAGAATACTGTTAATAGTGCGAGCACACAGACGATGATTCAGTGCCTTCTAAAAACTACAGGTTTTAATTTCTTGCTGTATTGATTGATGATATATATATTTATTAATTTTTTAATGTGCAGTTAGTTTCAGTGATTTAAAACTTAATTTTTCGTTCAACTAACTCACTTCTCATGAAAATTAATGATTACGTCTAAGTGATAAGTTACTGATATACATAATTACAAAACTTTTGTAGTCGTTTAACTAATTTGAATAGAAATTGTAGCACGTACTTTATCTGAATATATCTCATTTACAAATTCAATTATTAGTTTTCAAATTATAATGTAATAATTAACTTCAACTAGATTTGATATGTATTATTGACGAAGGTAAAATTGTATTAAAGTATATATCTTAATTTTAACCCTAACAGTTTGTCTTTCAGATGGTACTGTAACAACCGACCTAAACTAACTTTATTCACGTTATTTGGAATGCTACATAATTACAATCAGTAAATAAAATATATTTTACTTATAACTCGAACGATTAGTCTCTCAGTCTGTAACAGAAATTTTACACATGATATTGAATATTTCTATTATTCATTTATTCGAATTTAATTTGGTTCTAATTATAATGAGATACAACGTATTTTATTGGTTTTATATTTATGTTATATTATTTCCATTTTCTTGATAACACAGGATTTCTTTTATTTTCCGTTCATATAGTTGAAAAATAAAAGACCTGCTTAGATTGTTTAATGCTGGTTTATTTTAAATAACTTTATAACTGGGTTAACTCTTCAAATACCATTTAGCTAATGTGATAAGATGGAAACTGTTTTTGTTAGAAGTCTTTGAAATATCCTTGAAAGCTGAGATACCAAACATAATTAATTCATACAATTCAATAACTAATCTAATTCACATTTTGCTTATCTTAAATGCCACAATAAAATTTACCACCAAGTGACACAACGTTATGTCTGCGGACTCACGCCGTTAAAACGCAGGTTTCAATACCCGTGGTGGCCAGAACACAGATAGCCCATTGTATATCTTTGGGCTTAATTAAAAATGAAAGCCAAGATATTTAAAACATGTATCGTTTGGGTTATTCTTGTTTACAGAATGTACTGTTTTAATTTTAATTTATCTTTAACAGTTGTTTATCACAATAACTGTTGATCAGTCAGTTTGTTAACATAAACAGCGTCTCAACCAGTGCTACAACTGTCGTATCCCAGTTGAGCTGATACAACCTTGTATTATGAGCATCACAATAACTGTTGATCAGTCAGTTTCTTAACATAAACAGCGTCTCAACCAGTGCTACAACTGTCGTATCCCAGTTGAGCTGATACAACCTTGTATTATGAGCATCACAATAACTGTTGATCAGTCAGTTTATTAACATAAACAGCGTCTCAACCATTGCTACAACTGTCGTATCCCAGTTGAGCTGATACGACCTTGTATTTTGAGCATCACAATAACTGTTGATCAGTCAGTTTCTTAACATAAACAGCGTCCCAACCAGTGCTACAACTGTCGTATCCCAGTTGAGCTGATACGACCTTGTATTATGAGCATCACAATAACTGTTGATCAGTCAGTTTATTAACATAAACAGCGTCTCAACCAGTGCTACAACTGTCGTATCCCAGTTGAGCTGATACGACCTTGTATTATGAGCATCACAATAACTGTTGATCAGTCAGTTTATTAACATAAACAGCGTCTCAACCAGTGCTACAACTGTCGTATCCCAGTTGAGCTGATACGACCTTGTATTATGAGCATCACAATAACTGTTGATCAGTCAGTTTCTTAACATAAACAGCGTCTCAACCAGTGCTACAACTGTCGTATCCCAGTTGAGCTGATACGACCTTGTATTATGAGCATCACAATAACTGTTGATCAGTCAGTTTATTAACATAAACAGCGTCTCAACCAGTGCTACAACTGTCGTATCCCAGATGAGCTGATACGACCTCGTATTATGAGCATCACAATAACTGTTGATCAGTCAGTTTCTTAACATAAACAGCGTCTCAACCAGTGCTACAACTGTCGTATCCCAGTTGAGCTGATACGACCTTGTATTATGAGCATCACAATAACTGTTGATCAGTCAGTTTCTTAACATAAACAGCGTCTCAACCAGTGCTACAACTGTCGTATCCCAGTTGAGCTGATACGACCTTGTATTATGAGCATCACAATAACTGTTGATCAGTCAGTTTCTTAACATAAACAGCGTCTCAACCAGTGCTACAACTGTCGTATCCCAGTTGAGCTGATACAACCTTGTATTATGAGCATCACAATAACTGTTGATCAGTCAGTTTCTTAACATAAACAGCGTCTCAACCAGTGCTACAACTGTCGTATCCCAGTTGAGCTGATACGACCTTGTATTATGAGCATCACAATAACTGTTGATCAGTCAGTTTCTTAACATAAACAGCGTCTCAACCAGTGCTACAACTGTCGTATCCCAGATGAGCTGATACGACCTTGTATTATGAGCATCACAATAACTGTTGATCAGTCAGTTTATTAACATAAACAGCGTCTCAACCAGTGCTACAACTGTCGTATCCCAGTTGAGCTGATACGACCTTGTATTATGAGCATCACAATAACTGTTGATCAGTCAGTTTCTTAACATAAACAGCGTCTCAACCAGTGCTACAACTGTCGCATCCCAGTTGAGCTGATACAACCTTGTATTATGAGCATCACAATAACTGTTGATCAGTCAGTTTCTTAACATAAACAGCGTCTCAACCAGTGCTACAACTGTCGTATCCCAGTTGAGCTGATACGACCTTGTATTATGAGCATCACAATAACTGTTGATCAGTCAGTTTCTTAACATAAACAGCGTCTCAACCAGTGCTACAACTGTCGTATCCCAGATGAGCTGATACGACCTTGTATTATGAGCATCACAATAACTGTTGATCAGTCAGTTTCTTAACATAAACAGCGTCTCAACCAGTGCTACAACTGTCGTATCCCAGTTGAGCTGATACGACCTTGTATTATGAGCGAAATGTCTGGTCGGCAGTGGATGCAATAGATTGAGATATTATTACGTATTCATCTTTTTTTTTTCGCCCAGAAAAAAATTCTGGAATTACAAATTTACTCTTGTTCCTATTAGCGCTGTAATTAATTAACGTAAAAATAAGTAATTGGTGTTAAATAAACGATAATGTGTTATTAATCCTCACACTATATCTGATATTCAGCTGACTTAACAAAAACCTGTAACAATTACACTTCATCGCTATAATGTAGTTCACACCATAAACAGCTCTTGTTAGCTCCTTCTGGTAATTAAAAGCCTTAGAACAAGATGAAAGACCTCGATATTTGATATAATAGATATAATGTAGTTCGCGTGTTGTTATATATTGTTTACTTTTACGTATAGGGTCTTAGAAACAGTTATAGGAAACGATAAATGTTTTCTCCAACAGCGCATGAAACTTTTGAAACATCTCACGAGTAATAATTTCAAGAGTTCTTTACAGGAGGCTGATAAATAGTATAACTTAATAATCGACTTTCTCAATAGAAAATCAAAATCACGTGCACAGTTTTCCTCTCAAATTAGCCGAGTATATAACGATTTGAAAACATAAAAGGATGAAATTCTTGCATAATTAAAATTTTCATCAAGAAGACTAAGAGATAACTAAAAGAATATGTGTGTGTTTTTCTTATACCAAAGCCACATCGGACTATCTGCTGTGCCCACCGAGAGGAATCGAATCCCTCATTTTAGCATTGTAAATTCGTAGACTTATTGCTGTACTAGCTGGGGGCTACTAAAAGAATCGAAAGATACATTTGATACATCAGTCAACAACAAAACTTTATTTACATTTGTTTTAAAAGCTGACATTTGGGTTTGGAATTTTGCGCAAAGCTACAAGAGGACTATCTGCGATAGGCGTCCTTAACTTAGCAGTATAAAACTAGAGGAAAGGCAGCTAGTCATCATCACCTACCGCCAACTCTTGGACTACTCTTTTACCAACGAATAGCGGGAGTGACCGTCATATTATAACGCTCCCACGGCTTAAAGGGCGAGCATGATTGATGCACAGGATATTCAAACTCGCGACCCTCAGATTACGAGTCAAATGCCTTAACGCACCTAACAATGCCGAGCCCTGACATTTTGTTTTATTTTGAAATGGTTGATCGACGACGACTCGAAGCTAATACTCGAAGAAGATAGGAAATGTTATGTAAAAGAAACCATCGAAAGCATTTAACATTTTACTTTCTGAATAGCACAGTTTGACCATGTTTAGCAGACTACATTTCACAAAGTACACAAAATACCACAAAAAAGTTTTAAAAGAGAAATCCGTACCAGTGTTTTTATTACATTCTTACGATTAATTAAAATATGGTTTTGCTCATCTATAGTGTAACATGAAAATAAATCTAACCTGGGATTCTCTCCTTTTAAAAAAAAAATGTAATCAACATCCAATGACAACAGTAAGAAATGTTTTGATGTGTTTTCTCTTTATTGCGTTTAATATACCAAATCTCTTTTCTTTCCCTTCCAATGTTTTCTTATCTTAATGGGTTTTTAAGGTTCTGATTATTCAAGAAATAACAAGTTTTAGCTTTAAGATGATTTTATTGGCTGAAATATATATGCATGTGCTGTTCAAACCTTTTCAAATAAAAGAAATGTAAAAAATGCTTTTTGTTTCTAATTTTCAAAACTCCATTAACTCGTGACGACACAGAAGTTCCACTAACTTGCTCACATACTTTAGGGAAAGAATGTAACGAAGACGCGACTTTACTGTCGTAAAACTTAAAAGTGCTACCGTTAAAAGAACTTATAAATGGAATTCTAAGTGACTAAACAGCTACGAATAGTTTCAAGCCGGTAAAAGGGTCTATTTCCTATAGCTTACAAACCGATGGAGTTAGTGTGCTGTGCTTTAGAAATTAATGGGCCTCTTTCCTGTCGAGCTGACCTCACGGGTGACCGATCTAGCTCAGTTGAAACTAGAAAGACTTGTATCTTTTGACTATCTGTAATGCGCACCACTTTCTGCTTCCTGCACCATTTGGTCCCCGTCTTTGCTGGCTGACAGCCCACCACCGGCCGTTTTACTGGCCTCTTAATTCTCTCGCTTGATCTACTGTTGTCTGTTACGGATACGGAATATCATACGTAAACCTATAATTTGTTCTGAACCGAATATAGTTCTAGCTAATGCAAACTTTAACATATTGTACATGCCTGTTATGTGATGTACTGAACAATGGAAGCAACGCTTCCTTATCATTATTCCTTACAGATAAAATGCTAATTTACCGAGCTGGAGCTTTTGGCCGACATTAAAAAAATGTGTAATTCTACCTCGTACTTGTCAGAGTAAAATAATTTAAAAAATGTCGCTGGTGGTCACTTTATATACATCTCAATGTTCGGTATAAGCCTTTATTGTGTCTACTTCTTTTACTTGTAACTTTATTTTGTTGCAGATGAATATTTAGTTTAAGACAGTTAAGTTTTTAGCACATGTGTGCTCAACAGTGTGTGTTCATGTTCTGGCCTTTTCTTTAAAATTTGGAAAATGGAAAGTGTTGTGACATCCAACTCTTAACGAGTTGGTTTCTTTAGTTTGTTAACTAGAGATTCTGACATCATAAGTTGCAATTCTACTCAGTAATGGAACAAAAAATGAACAACTGGAAATATGCACAACCTTTCATTCGTTTAGACAGTAATTGGTAATACCACTGGTGCTGTAGGTTTTATGCTATGGCGGTCTTTTTGTTCAACTGTAAATCATTCTATTGGTTCATCCATTACATTCCTGGTTGTACCTCTTATAAACTTATACACTAGCAAAGTATTCAATGGATGTTGTTTGTCTATCAAGTCAAAAAATCTTCTGTTGGTTCACCCAATATTTCCCTGGTTGTACCTCTAGTAAACTTATGCACGAGCAAGATATTGAGTGGAAGTTGTTTGTGTTTAAAGTTGAAGAACCCTTTTAATCTAGACTCTGTTTTAGATTCATTTTAGATGAGCTTGTAGATATAGCTATGTAATAATTTGATTTTTAGTCATCTATGAAACAGTTCCTGAGTAGCTTATGACTACAGTATCGTTCTCTTAGGAACATCTAACATATAAAAACCTAGAATAATAAGTCTTCAGTTTTGGTGTGGATTATACGTTCAAGAAACGACAACATAAAGCAGTTTCTTTCAAACATTTGTTTAATGTTTAGTGTTTTAGATGCTGATAAATCTTTACTTTATTATCATGTACTTGAATATTAAGTGGAGAAATAGTTGCCGTGTGAATAAGTTTACTAACGTTAACCATATTTAAGGATGTAAAGTTTCAAAATTCCAAAATTGGTGTTTTAAATCGAAATTTGTTTTTAAAGGACCGAAACTCTTACAAGAGAGTTTGTGCACATGTGTGTTTATAACTATAATGAAAGTGCAGGTTATGGTAAGTGAAGGATATGTTCAGAAACCGAGATGAACTCGACAAGTAAAAATTTTGTAACAGTTATGCTAGTATAACTAACTACATAGCACTAGTTGAGTGCACGAGAAAATCCTTCTACATTAAGCGATAAAGAAGAGTACAATATTATAAGTAAAGGAAACATTTTGTTGTCAATTTCAGTTTCGCAGAATGTTTATCATGTCATACGTGTAAGGCTTTGTTGTAATTGTCTAAAAGGTTACAATACAACTCACTGCATTGTCATTATTTGTTGAAGGAATGTCGTGTCTGTGTTCCTGGACTCTCAGATTTTGTTAATGTAATAAAAGCTATTCGTTTGTAGTTTATTTGTATAATCGAAAAAAAAAGAGTTTATACGGTTTGGGCATAATCTTCTTTAACTTATGTTACATATGCTACACAATCTTGTTTAATTTATGTTACATATGGTTATGAAATCTTGTCATTTAAAAGTCTCATAGTTTCATTTTTATCTCAGGTTATTCGATCTTATTTCCAGGCTAAACTTCATTTTATGATTTAGAAACTTAGTTTTGTCCCAAGACAAAAAACAAAAAGACTCTCTCAAACCAAATGTATTATAAAGGTTAATTTTTCTAATATATTTATATTCCATACAATAAAATTGTTTGAGATGTCTTCATGCAATGATATTTTTCACACGTTGAAGTATGTTGCAGCCAGTTTAGGATCAAAGAATGAGTCAAAATCAGATATCTGTTTACTGCTTACTCCATCATGTGTTATGTGGTTATACAATGAGTGGAGTGCATATGGAATTTTAACTGCGAGAATTATTGATTTTCATCAGCGAACCATAACGACTCTAAAATGAAAGGTATAGCTTTGTCTTAACACCCTGTGTATTTCGTCTTTTGGCCCTGTCAATGACAATTTTCGTAGATAGCGCTAACAAACAACTAATATTCTTAAACCAGGTTAACACTGCTTGATTCGTAACGTCACACTGTTTACTACTGAAATAATTTGATGAGACCAAATGAATTATGAAGGAAACGCATCGTATTTCACGGGAATTATGTTGATAAAAGTGATTTAGTTCGTTGGTTGAAACATGCTTTACACGAAATAAACTCCTCTGTCTTTATGAAAATATTCGAAGCAAAATGTTAAGGGAAAATTGTCTCGCCTTAGGAGTCAAAATTAAACTTCTCACCAAGTCTATATCATAATACTTCAGCTTTTTAATTACATTAAAAAGTTACAATAAATGAATTCTGGGATTCACAAACCCTGTCTTTCTTGATGACGAGAAACTTACTTGAATTAAAAATGTATTTCAGAACAGCTGGTATGGGTATTAACACTTTTATTGATACGACCATCCATGGTTCGAATCTCTCTTTCTTAACCTGAAGATGACCTAGGAAGGTCAAAACGTTGTTCTCTCCTTATCAATAAAATTGTTAATATTCTCACCAGCCGTTCTGAGATACATTTTTATCCCTGTCTTTACTAACCAATGGAGTGGTATGTTACCTGTGTCATCCAATAAAGTTGTTACGTTAATTTACTAACCAATATAATGGTATGTTATCTGTATCATCCAGTAAAGTTGTTACGTTACTTTAGTAACCAATATAATGGTATGTTATCTGTATCATCCAGTAAAGTTGTTACGTTACTTTACTAATCAGTGGAGTGGATTGTTACCTCTGCCAAATTTGAGCTCTATGTTTAATTCAAACACAATATAGCATGTTAAACACACACTCAAGCTTAATTATTCTTTTCTTTTCCAAAAAATCAGTTGAAAAATTAGCAAATGATCACTAGAAACGATCAAAAAGCAACTAGTTTTAAACAACACTTTTAACAGATACCTCGAGTTTTTTAAATAACAATTTTATCAAATACCATGAGTTTTTAAACATTTTAACAGATACCTCGAGTTTTTTAAACATATCTAACAGATACCTCAAGTTTTTTTTTACATTTTTAACAGAAACCTCGAGTTTTTAAACATTTTTAACAGATACCTCGAGTTTTTAAACATTTTTAACAGATACTTCGAGTATTTTAAACATTTTTAACAGAAACCGCGAATTTTTTAAACATTTTTAACAGATACCTCAAGTTTGTTTTACATTTTTTAACAGAAACCTCGAGTTTTTAAACATTTTTAACAGATAATTCGAGTATTTTAAACATTTTAACAGATACCTCGAGTTTTTTAAACATATTTAACAGATACCTCAAGTTTTTTTACATTTTTAACAGAAACCTCGAGTTTTTAAACATTTTTAACAGATACCTCGAGTTTTTAAATATTTTTAACAGATACTTCGAGTATTTTAAACATTTTTAACAGATACCTCAAGTTTTTTTTACATTTTAACAGATACCTCAAGTTTTTACATTTTTAACAGAAACCTCGAGTTTTTAAACATTTTTAACAGATACTTCGAGTCTTTAAACATTTTTAACAGATACTTCGAGTATTTTAAACATTTTAACAGAAACCGCGAGTTTTTTAAACATATTTAACAGATACCTCAAGTTTTTTTTACATTTTTTAACAGAAACCTTGAGTTTTTAAACATTTTTAACAGATAATTCGAGTATTTTAAACATTTTAACAGATATCGCGAGTTTTTTAAACATATTTAACAGATACCTCAAGTTTTTTTTTACATTTTAACAGAAACCTCGAGTTTTTAAACATTTTTAACAGAAACCTCGAGTTTTTAAACATTTTTAACAGATACCTCGAGTTTTAAACATTTTTAACAGATAATTCGAGTATTTTAAACATTTTAACAGATACCTCGAGTTTTAAAAAACATTTTTAACAGATACCGCGAGTTTTTAAAAAAAATATTTTAAACAGATACCTTGTGTTTTATTATTTTGAAGTTGCTTCCGCATTAATAGGTATTTTTCTTTGACAATTTTTTATTACAGTCGGTTGTGTCAAAAACTTTAAGAACTATCGATAAAAATAAGTTAAAAATGTATAGATCTAAATTAAATCTAACTTATAAATTTATTAATGAAATATAACAAGCTTTCTACGAAAATGACGAGAGAAATAATTGAATAGAAAGTAGGTAAAGATTAGAATTACCCAATTAGAATTTTTTTACTTATAAACATTAATTAAACACATTTTTATAATTATCATAAACGTAATAAGCAACAATAATAACGAAAGTAACTATAAATACAAATTAATTGTAATCAGAACTGATACAATTCTTGGAAATCCTACGAACGTTACTTTTAACTCACACGAGATCTGAATAGCGTTTTAATTGGAGTGATATGTAGCTATTCTTTCCAAATATAAGTATTCATAGAAAGATGTTATTAGATACTCAACTGTGAAAGGAAAAAAAATATTCTGAAAAAGGAAGTTTCCAAGGTTTCATTGCTTTCTATGGATGTCTTAAAAAACAAAAACAGTAGAGTGTTTAAGATAATACATTTTATTAAACAACACCATAAAACAATTTGGAGGAACACCTTCATCCACAACGTGACGTATGGTTCCAACAAAGAACGCTTTGACCTACAAGGTGCTACTAATAATATAATTAATAAAATCTACCAAAGAATCTAAGACTAATGTCCAGTCACATCTTTAAACTTACAGCTGTTTTCACGAGAAAACAACTTAATAAACTGGAACCAGAGCAATTCTATTTAACTAGATACATGTAAAGTCTCCAGATGCGACTCTAATGGACTTTTATGTCTTTGGTTTGTTTAACCATTTAAAACCTCCATTTTTTATGATTCTCTAAAAGTCATCACTTTCAAACAACTAACTATCTCAAAATAAGTGTACAAAAACGAATGCATAACTTTCCATCTCCAACTTATTTAAAGCCTCACTAAACAACAGATTAAATTTATCACGCGCTAGCACAAAAGGTGACGTCTGGTTGTCCAAATACTCAACCCTACTTATATGTGTTTGATGACTTTAATTTTCCATGATGTAACGTTTATGAAAACTAATTTCATTTAACATAAAATATTTTATTAATTAGATAGCGTTTAAAAAAATTATACCCTGAAGATTATGAATCTAATTTTGTCTTAATCGCTTGTGCTTTTAAGAAATTGTTAGAGTTTCATTTTGTAAAAGATAAATAGAGGTGTTGCACACACAGTATTTTGATTTTCAACACGTGATTATAGACACCATTATACGAGTGCATTAGTTATTTCCAAATTCAAAAGTACTCTAAACATTATCAATTATAAGGTTATACTCAAATAGTTAGAGGTCCATATAAATTCAATAAAACGAGTTTGAAACACTGCATTCATGAAAAGTGGTTTGAAGGCATTTTCAAAATGTATGTAGATTATCTTAAACGTGAAAGGTAAATTGCTGCATGAACGTTTAATGTCAAAGATCTTTTAAACTTTAAAATATTATTTCGAAAGCTTTTCATACTAATTTATTTTATCTTCATTAAATTTTCACTTGTGCGAGTTAAAAAGTAATTAGGCTTAGAGATTATTAGTTTAAAACTGAATAAAATCATTTAGAATACTTAACTTAAGTGCTCTGTAATGAAACCTTACCGACTGTACATTTTCGTGACTTATTGCAGTAGTAATAGGTGTTGTCCACTTGTCTTCTGTAAACAATACAGCTAGTCTTAGGGAGAGATCTTGTAATATTTCATGCAAACACGTTACTGGATATACTAAATTATCGACAGTGATGAACTATTAATTCTATTAATAGATAGCTGCTGTTTTAGGTTGTCGTCAAAACGTCAAATATATGTTAGTAAAATGTGTTTTTGTTTTTTTCTTATAACAAAACGACATTGCTGTGTCCACCGAGGGAAATCGATTTGTTTTTTTTTGTTTGTTTTTGAATTTCGCACAAAGCTACTTGAGAGCTATCTGTGCTAGCCGTCCCTAATTTAGCAGTGTAAGACTGCAGGGAAGGCAGCTAGTCATCACCATCCACCGCGAACACTTGGGCTACTCTTTTACCAACGAATAGTGGGATTGACCGTAAAATTATACACCCCCACGGCTGGGAGGGCGAGCATGTTTAGCGCGACGCGGGCGCGAACCCGCGACCCTCAGATTTCGAGTCACACGCCTTACGCGCTCGGCCATGCCAGGCCTAGGGAAATCAAACTTCTGATTTAAGCGTTGTATCGAAAGACCACTGCCTTAATGTTAGTAGAGAAACAAAATTATTTAGCCTTATGTGCACCGAATGCTAATTAGAAAAATAAAATGTTGCAACTTTTTCGAAAAATGTCGTATTTTGATTTTCACGTGCTTATCTTTAAACATTTTATACATTTAAAAAAAGGCTTTATTTGTTCGAAAGGAACACAATTTTTTATCACGATTACTTCTCTAGAGAGTATGTCTCTTACAATAGCCAAGAATCAATCTCTAATATTAATTATAAATTCAAATCATCTCTAAAATCCACGATTAACTTATTTTAAACAAATATACTTGAATGTTTTTTTAAATCTCCTATGCGTGTGATGACACCGTGCCAAGTTATTATGAGTGTTTGTTTTTTAATTTCGCACAAAGCTACTCGAGGGCTATCTGTGCTAGCCGTCCCTAATTTAGTAGTGTAAGGCCAGAGGGAATGCAGCTAGTCATCGCTAACTCTTAGGCTACACTTTTACCAACGAATAGTGGGATTGACCGTCACATTATAACGCCCCTATGGCATGTTATAACGCCAAACGAGCATGTTTGGCGCGACGCGATGCGAACCTGTGACCCTCAGATTACGAGCCGTACGCTTTAACACGCTTGACCATGCCGGGCCATTATTATGAGTGTATCTATAAATATACATATTGTAAGCAATCATTTCAAGCTATAGTCGTTTTAGATATCTCAGTTAAAATTCTCTAATCTTCCAGTACCCGTGGCTTAAAAGTTTAATATTGAACTTTAATTTCAAATCTAAATATAACTGAGATATTCAGCAAATTGTAAAGAGAGTTGAAAAATACACGAAATGAGCGAGAAAAATATTTACTTTTGTCAAGCGTTATAGTATGCACTTTAAAATTGATTAAATACACTAATACACAAAAACGTGAGACGCTATTTTCAGTCATAAAAATATAAAATGGACGAAGAAAAACATTATTTCTGCTCCATATTTTGAAAGAAAAGAAAATGACGAAGGTTGTTTCTCACGCAGCAGTGCGCATATCGTCACGACCACTTTCCCAAAAATAAAGCAATAAAAAAACGACAGAATATTCATTTGTAAATCGTAATGATTTTTTATTGTATTTTGATATTTCAATAGATTGCAATAATTAGGATTTGCTTTCCATAAATCTCTGTTATGTTTGCGAAAAAGTAAAATAAATTTACAGAATGTTTTTTTAGTATTTCCTGATTTACAAAATGATTGACTGTAGATTTAGTGAAACTTACACACATTTGCTGTATGGCTGGAGCCCTATGTGCCATAATACTTTTAAAAATCTAGGTCATGTTCACTTCTTAAACAATAGCAAACCTTAACATTGCGCTCTAACTTGAAGCCACTAATATTCTACATATTATGTGTAATAGGGTTATAGAAATGTGTTTGAGAGATCCTCTTAATGGGCTATATTTTGTGACTAGTAATAACGTAGTAATATAAATTCTTATGAGTTTCTTGGCTATATAAATCACAAAACAAATTTGTATAATAAGTCCTTAATTTGCTGTTTCCTGAGTATGGAATTGGAAGTTAGTAAGCCTAACAATACAGGAAGAAAGCTTATCTGTACAAACTTTCTATGTCGTGTTACAATAATAATTCAACGACAAACCCTTTCCTGTGACCCTTATAAAAGTAATAACGCCATGGAAACTATTAGATTTACCAACAGAAAATGTAAAATTTGAACAGAGTAAGAGAGACATACAGCTACTACAATAATAACATTAATACTTTATAATAATTACGGTTATTACTTAGTAACTCAAAAATTCTAGATTGTTTCATCACACGAACATACTATCACATGATCTTACCTTCACATTCTATACATACTTTAACACGTACAAAGAAGGTACTTAGTTTTTTAAACAATGAACAAAAATTTCTGGAGAAAACACTTTATACCCGATTCACTTACTAAGTCAACTCTAAAATCCGGGGTTATCTTCCTTGGGGGACACAACAGATAACCTATTATGGCTTTACTCTAATTAAACAAACATTTACTAAAGAGTATGTTAGTTTTAACGATGACATACTGAAATTTAATAAGTAGAACAGCAATAAGAAATAATAATTTTTTACTATTATTATTGTTTTGTTTTATTCAATAAATTATCATTCCCAGATTATGGTAGTTCGTTTTTCCTTTAGTGTGTTGGATTCCCGTAACAATTATTTTAGTATTTGTGTATTTAACAATATCAAAATGCCGTCAAAAAAACATGAGCTGACTTTCACTAGTTTGTCCTGAACATATTATTTCAACAGTATTTGATGGTAGAAACCATAAGAGAAACATTCGATTGTATTTTTACAGACATTATTAAGGAGTTATTAAACGCTGATAAATTATTTGCTTTTAACGGAAGAAAAGAATTGTTCGAAAAAACTGAAAGGTTATTAATTTAAATGAGAAAAATTTGTCTTAGAAAAATAAAAATTTTAGTAATTTTAGTAATTAATAATAATTAATTACACAATGAAATAATACGGATATTTCAAATGTTTAAGTGAACCATTTATTGTCCTAGTGTGAGTGACATTTAAAAATCCAATTAAATACTTTGTAGCTGTTTTACATCCTTCGGTTAAATTTCAAATTAATTATCTGTTAAATTTTACCTTAAAGCTTTGATTTGTTCATCTTATTATATCTACAGGATGCAGCTAAAGAGTAGCTCGCAACTCATTAAGTTTTAAACACATACAAAAGTTTAGTTCGCGCATATTCAATGCATCGCTCAATTCACTAATCGGGCAAACACGGAATAGCAAGTGAGTCAAAGCAAGCTAAGCTTAGGAGGGATCCTTGTTTGTGTGTGAATCAGCAGAACGAGGGATTAATAACGTAATGTCAAGGGTGCCGTCTAAACAAGAACATGGCCCCTGGTTTCACTCATAGAACTAAACGAATAGCCGCGAGCATCTGCGGCTTGTCTGACAATGGTCTCAGAAGTCATCCATCATACTTGGCTACTCATCCAGTCAAACTGAAGAGATCTTGGTGGCAACGATTAGTTGAAATGACATATCATTATCCTCTTAAGTTATAATAACAATATGGTACACTCTCCTACCATATGCACTATGTATTCAGTTTACTTTAATTGTTAGGTGATAGTGTTCTGGAGGCTTATAAATAATATTTCTTAAATCTTCGCTTAAAGTTCATAAATAGAAGCTTGAGAAGCATAGAACTTGAACAAACAAGCAGTTCCTCATATAAGGCGAGGCTAGATAAAAATAACTTGTTCTTTATATTATAGAATAACAAATGAGGTTAGATATGTATCATGCGATATATATAGATATAACCACAATGAAATAAACCAATATTTCCAGACTAACTACACATTATTACATTCAAAGCTCCGAAAAAATACAGTATTTAGTTAACCATGACGTATACATTTTAAATCAATTATTTCTGTGTGTTACACTATGTGTTTGCTTGTTTCTTTGTGGAGCTACGTTGAAAGCTACCTGATGGTAATCTGCGCTAGTCGTTCTTACTTTTGAAGTGATATGCTAAGGTAAAGACAGCTAATCAACACTACCTACCATTAACGTTTGAGCAACTCTTTTATCAAAAAACAGCATGATTGGCTAGCACTTTATAACGCTCCCGTGGCTGAAAGGGCGAGGATGTTCGGTGAACCTGCAGATTGCAAATCAAGCGTCCTAAACATTAGACCACCCCAGGCCTAAAAGGCTACACTAAGCTTATATGAAACCTTTAGAATTTGAAGTTCCTCACATGCTGTCATTGTTTTTTTAAGTGGTATAAAATCAATATACAGTACGTTTAAAGCTGTATACAAAGTAGAATGTTTTAGTGGTTGTTAAGAAAGAAAAGATAGCTAAAATATTTCATGAAGAGATCTGACTTTTAACCCGACTTGTGGTGAACAAGGTTTTAAAACAGAAGACAAAGAAAACTAGGGTATAATATGATGTTGAAATGGAAAGGATTCATTGGCGTTGTAACAACAGAACTGTTTTTCTCTGTCATTTTAAACTAGGCCTGGTTAAGGTGTTTGACTTGTAATCCGTGGGTCGCGGGTTCGAATCCCCGTCGCACCAAACATTCTCGCCCTTTCAGCCGTGGGAGCGTTATAATGTAACGGTCAATCCCACTATTAGTTGGTAAAAGAGTAGTACAAGAGTTGGCGGTGGGTAGTGATGACTAGCTGTCTTCCTTCTAGTCCTACACTGCAAAATTAGAAACGGCTAGCGCAAATAGCCCTCGTGCAGCTAAAATATTTACTATTTTGTATTACGTCTGCTTTAGTTAACATTACCAAGTCACGTCTATCAGAGTGTTTCAAGCCACCAACCTTTACAGTTCTTTACTTATAAGTTAACAAAGTCTTTTAGTATTCAATAAAACTTTATATTGATAGTTAACTTATTTTAAACTGTCTAAAATTCTAGACTCGTAAAGACCAGCAACCTGAAGGTGTTACGTCAGCGGTCAGGAAGAATATCTTGTTAACACTGAGCTTGGAATTTTTTTACACAGCTGTGTTTGTGTATGAGCTTATAGAAAGCCATTACAAAGTTCAAATATGTGACATCATATAATCCGTACACAAGTAAAAATACCCGCTTCTCTTCCTATGGTATATTTTACTGCTGGTTCAGAGTCTTTGGTTAGCTGTATTCTTGTGTAACCCCTAGGCACACTACTGATCACGTGAACGGTTTGTTACGGCCTGATAACTTTGATGAATTTCCACCCAAGGACTACGCGTAAATGTTTAGTTAATCCTGTCAAAGTAAAATACTATCGTACTAAGTAGGAGCTAGTAGTCAAAGGAAGATTACTCTTCGTAAATCTCATGGAACTGCAAAATGTAAAATACGTATATTAATTTTACATTCAAGTTTACAAGCACGTTTCGCGTATTGCAGAATAAGTTACAAAACTTAAGATAGTTAATTATGTCTTTGTAATGATTTATGTCATTATCACCAGTGAAACTTCACCCTTGTGCAAATTAATTGAAACAAATGGCCATTTTACAATATTTTCAGCATGGCGACCAGTGTTGGCTCGTTGGATCCGCTGATTTCCTTTAACAGTCATTTTGTTTTACGCAGACGGGGCATTAGCTGTGTTTTGCAGCACAATCGATCTAGTTTTGGAATATATTACGAAATTTTGAGGAATATTACGCCATTCGAAATTGCGTTAGAAGGGCATGGTGATCAGTCAAAAAACAACTTCTTACCAACTCAATGAAAAAAATCTGTATCTATAGGGTCTGAAATACAAAAACTGGATGTAAGAATAATGAAGAAAGGTATTATTCAGTGACGAGACTCATTTCTTCGTACAGGGTCAAAGAAGTCTGCATGTTTGCAGATCTTCAGGCGAGAAACTTCGAGAATCTCACATCAATCAGTTCGTAAAACATCTCTTTAAGAAGATGTTTTGGGGCTTTTTCAGCTACTATGGCGTGGGGCGGCTTACAAATCGTAGAAGGTATGATGCGAGGACCAAAGTACATCGAAGTTTTGCAGAGAAGAGTGGTTCCAGAATTGAAAAAGAGATTTCCAGATGGATCTGGCATTTTTCAGCAAGATCTGGCTTCGTGCCACACATTGAAACATGTAAAAAATCTTATGAATACAATGCAAATAAAGGTGCTGGACTGGCCTGGAAACTCTCCGGATTTAAATCCTAATGAAAATCTTTGGACGATTTGAAAGAAAGACTTCGGGGAAAAGACTGTACAACGAAAGATAAGCTGATTGAGTTATGGTACCCGACCCAAAAATTAGTAAAGATTGCAGTTAACTAGTGGTCTCGATGCCAAAGTGGATTAATGACCTTCTGAAAAATAAAGACAGTCATGTCTTGTATTAATTTGTGAGTAATTTTTGGATTCTCAGAAATAAAACGCAAAAAATTGAAAAAATCGTAAATGTCCATCTTGTTTCAATTAATTTGCACGAGGGTGTAACTATACGTTCTATCTTATGAATCAAGAGCTACTTTTTTACTTAAATCTGTTAAAGTCATATACTTCCGTTTTTTCGTTATTGTTTTGTTGTCGTTAGATGGTTAATCAAATTGATACTTTCGTTCGACATCTACTTAAAATACAATAGAATAAATGTTGCCTTTTGTGTTTGATTTGACATTAATTTTCGGACTATGGCGAGTTCGAAAACCCAGAGAAGAATAACTAATTAAAAACATTGTAAAAGGCGGAGGAGAAGAGTATATGTGTTTTATAGTAAGACCACATCGGGCTATCTGCTGAGTCCACCAAAACCCGAGCCCCTGATTTTAGTGTTGTAAATCCGTTGACTTGACGTAGGTGCGACAGGAGAATAATAATTCCGACTCTTTTAAAATAGCTTTGAAATATATTATGAAATATGGGTCATAAAGCACAAATCTTACAGTAATTTTATAAGAGAATGTATAAACAACTAATGAAACGCTTACAAACGCAGATTTTCATTGAATACTTCAGCTGTAGAAGTTAATGTGAGCCGTCTCTATAAAACGGTCAATAACACAGAGTTTTCAAGTGGGATTTCAAGTGTAAAGATCAAATAAACAGGGAATGTAGCATTAAGAACGAATCATAACCTGTTTACTTCACATTAATACTGAATTACTTAACTTATAACCACATGCTGAGGATTAAGACATAAATTAGTTTTATTTACAATGAAGTTTCGCACCTAAAAGTTTGGTGTTGTAATAAAAGGAACTTAAGTACAAGAACAACAAATCTAGGTTTTATATTATATTAACTGTGTTAAAAGCAATATCTATTTTCATCTGAAAAATTAATAACTGAAAAGAATTAGGAACCTGTATCTCAGAACAGCTGGTATGAGTATTAACACTTTTACTAATAAAGCAGTGAACGAACTGTTAACCTGAAGATGACCTACGAAGGTCGAAACGTTGTTTTCCACTTAATAAAAGTTTTAATACCCATATCAGCCGTTCTAAGATATATACAAAGATCAGATGTCTTTGGGATACTGTTCGAATCTCTCCATTCTAAGACGTGTTAAAGATTAAAAAAATAAAATTTAATGACACTGTAATAAAGAGCTAACTACTACTTTTTTACAGACTGGTTTTAATCGGAGCAACACTTGTTAAAGTCGTTGAAAAAAATGATAACACGAGCGTTAAGAACTAAGTCTTGATTAGTTTCTTATCTGAGAGAAACATTTAAAATAAAATATTCAAAAAACGGTAACACAAACCAACTTTGAACAAATCTAAGATTTTCCCTCCATTTACTTAACTCTCAAATACAGTAAAGTGTATGTAATCTATCGACTAGAAAACTGACCAGAAGTAATGCTCTATTTACTAGTGAAAATCGAAGGTGTAAATGTAAAAATGTAAGCTTTTAATTTTGTTACTCAAGTTCAATCACATGCCAGTTGTTTCCATTGTTAACTTTAGGAATATTTCTTTAAAGTATAATAGGAACCTATGCAGTTTTTGTGTGTAAAAAGAGCTAAAAATGGGAGAACAAAGCTTGATGTAGGTTTGAATAATGAAAAAGTAGAAAAAGAGAGATACTGTGCATTTTCTGATAGGTTTGTGCAGTATAACAATAGGTTTGTGCAGAATAACAATAGGTTTGTGCAATATAACAATAGATTTGTGCAGTATAACAATAGGTTTGTGCAGTAGCAGCTATTAATAATAGAGAAGAGGCATTTTTAACATAACGGTGGAAAAGAGACTTGTACTTATTAAAACAATATTTTATTTTTTTTAAAAGCTTAATATACAAACAATATTACAAAGTTATAAATATGTATATATATATTGTGATATTATAACTGATATTTTCAGGAATAACAATTCATTTTAGTATGAACATTGAACAAACCCCGCCAAACATATCGTTATAGGTAAATTTTTATTGTTGTTTGAAATTCATCTCAACGCTATACAATGGGCTATTTGTGCTCTGCCCAACACGGGTATCGGAAACCACTTTCCAGCATTATAAATCCGTAGACCTACCGATGGGGGACTTATCGTAAGAAGACGACTTTATGAGTCCTCATTATCGTTGAAAAATAACAACAAAACCCATGGGTTTGAGGTCAGTTTTCCTGGATGATTTACAGTTCTAGAAAAAATACTAAATGTATTCTAACTAAACTGGCACGTAAGTTATAACTGCTTCAGAAAGTTTGTTATAGCTTTCAAATAGCCATACGTATTTTTTATACGCAACACAGCAAAATTCTATAAGACTTTCTTCGTTATGTTTGTATACCCTCTCTCTGATGGTGCTGGTACTGAGTGCTAAAATAAGAAATTCGATATATCTAAAAGAAAGACTACACGCCATTTTGGAAAATGTTACAAAAACAAATCATGAGATATTTTCATAGTTTTTTAGTAAATAAGTCGCATTCATTAACATCAAACATTTGTTGACTGACAGCACACTTCATTATTTTCAAATCCGTCGTGCACTACCAAGCTTTAACAGCGATAACTCCTCGTGCTCGTGAGAATATAATAAAAACATGAGATTGATAAAGAGTGTGAGTAGAAACTTAAGGTATCTGAGTAAATTCTTATTTGATGTTTTCTACTATATTAGTGATTTGTGAGCAAGCATTTCTTATTATAAAATATGTGCTATCTACACCTATCACTGAAATAATCAACAGTTTATCATTTTGAAACATTCTGCTTTCGCCTAATCTGTACTAGAAAACAGTTTACAGCGAAATATCTGTCTATCGATAAGTTCTTGGCCTCTTATAATCATTAAAGTTTCAGCGATTGTTTGTTTGTTTGTTTTGAAATTTCGCACAAAGCTACTCGAGGGCTATCTGTGCTAGCCGTTCCTAATTTAGCAGTGTAAGACTAGAGGGAAGGCAGCTAGTCATCACCACCCACCGCCAACTCTTGGGCTACTCTTTTACTAACGAATAGTGGGATTGACCGTCACATTATACGCCCCCACGGCTGGGAGGGCGAGCATGTTTAGCGCGACGCGGGCGCGAACCCGCGACCCTCGGATTACGAGTCACACGCCTTACGCGCTTGGCCATGCCAGGCCCACAGCGATTGTTAGATAGGTCCTAAAGGGGGGCTAAAAACTCCTACTTCGTTCATTTTCCAATCGTACGCATTCACCAGACATTTCAGTGTTTTTCACTTGTTACTGCCAACCAATGACGACCACACTCCCCTTGTTGCACCATCTCCATGAAAGTAACAAATCGTTGTTGTTTTGAATTAAGCACAAAGCTACACAATGGGCTATCTGTGCTCTGCCCACCAGGGGTATCGAAACCCGGATTTTAGCGTGTAAGTCCGCAGACATGCCGCTGAGCCACTGGGGGGCAGTAACAAATCGAATATCGCGACTGTCACAAGACATATTTATTAGTTATGATAGCTCAAAGAGAGCATACCCATTCGTTAGTCAGTCTTGTTTACCTAACGGTAACAATTCTGAGTAAATATGTAATACTGTGAATCTGTTAAACTCAGAGACTGTTAGGCCCATCTCATCAGGATTAAGTTAGGTAGTAATAAATCCATTAAAATATTGATTTTTGTTAAGAAGAGTAGTGTGCAAACTACTATGGCCATATTTGATTTATAAAATTTTATTTTAGGGGTTAAAAAACGTTGTTGCTGTTTTGAATTAAGCTCAAAGCTATCCAATGGGCTATCTGTGCTCTGCCCACCAGGGATATCGAAACTCGATTTTTAGCGTTGTAAGTCCGCAGACATACCGCTGAGTCACAGGGAGAGAGGTAAATAAATAAATATATTTACTTGCCATTTTTAAAGTTCACATGTCTTGCTGTGCTGTGGTCAACAAAGCGTATAATTTTCTCCTGTTTCGTGACACGCACTCCTTTTGCTTATATCACGAAAATACAAAATTTAACATTAAGCATATGTTTTTTTATAGTTACGATTTTTAAATTGAAATGCGCACAGATTGTATTGTAATAACAGAGTAGAAAAGAATAATTTGTCTTGTCAGTTTTGTTCTAAACTAACTGAACCAAGCTGTTTGAACGTTAACGAAAAGGATTTTTAAAGCTGTGGATGTAAATGTGATAATAAACAGTGTAACGAGTATTTGCATATACGTTTAACTTGTTCTAATATATTATTTCACAATAAGTGAACTGGGTACTGTTTATTTATCACTAACAAACCAGAGATGTTTACGATAAAGAATCCAGTTTATAAATAAAACCTGACAATGGTTAAAACGTGTGACTCATCTAGGCTGCTTTCGGTACCCCCTCCTTCCGGTAAATTAACCTTCACAATCAGTAGGGTATCGTATTTTACCCTATATGTAAAAGAAGAGTTTATCATTCTACATTATACTCTAATCTCAATGTTTAGTGTTGGTTATTCCATAGTCTTCATATGGTCCAACACTTTGTAGTAAAACATATATCTAGATGACAATAGAATGAAAGAGGTGTGCAAATCGGAGGATAAAATCCTCAAGAGTCAACATACACTTATAAAATATTACTTACAAAGTCTATGTTGTTTTTATAGAGTATATTTTCTATATAAATCGCTACTTATACAGTTTTTATCTCCCTTATGTAGTGGACCCGGCATGACCAAGTGGTTAAGGCACTCGACTCGCAATTCGAAGGTCGCGGCTTGGAATCCATCTCACACAAAACATGCTCGCCCTTTCGGCCGTGGGAGCGTTATAAATTACGGTCAATGCCACTATTCTTTGGTAAAGAGTAACCCGAGAGTTGGTGGTGGGTGGTGATGACTAGCTGCTTTCCCTCTGGTGTTACACTGCTAAATTAGGAACGGCTAGCACAGATAACCCTCGTGTAGGTTTTGCGCGAAATTCAAAACAAACCAAAACTTTATATAGTTTATGTTTTTCTTATATAGTGTATTTTCTATAGAAATCGTTACTTACACAGTTTTAACCTTTCTTATATTGTATATTTTCTAAAACATATCGTTACTTACGCAGTTTCTGTCCTTGTTACATTGTGTACGTCTACAAAAATCGTTATTTACACAGTTTTATCCTTTCTTATATAGTGTATTTTCTATAGAAATCGTTACTTACACAGTTTTATCCTTTCTTATATAGTATATTTTCTAAAACATATCGTTGCTTACGCAGTTTTTGTCCTTGTTACATTGTGTACGTCTATAGAAATCGTTATTTACACAGTTTCATCCTTTCTTATATAGTGTATTTTCTATAGAAATCGTTACTTACACTCCTTATCTTGTCGTTGTTAATTAATTGTATTTGCTAAGGAAATCGTTGCGTACTCAGTTTTCTCGTCCTTGAATAGCGTATTTTCTGTGGAGTTTTTTTGTTCTCTGTATAAAAAGGTTTTCTTGCGGATAGAATTCTAACTTATCATTCAAACATAATAAATTATTCGCCGTTGAAGTATTTCTTTCAATGCACTATATACAAGTCATATATTACCGGAAGAGGGCGTTTAACCTTGCGCAATCTAACTTCTAGCATATTGAAACGAGCCAAGTGTCTTTCGTATGCAAATCAAGCTAAGATATAGAGTTTACGATCTTAACAGCAACAGTGCTCGAGCCGGCAAGCTTATATTACTGTTCTTCTAATTGTCATGCAAATTCAAAATTGATCCAGATTAAAAAAAAAAAAGTGTTGGTCTCACTACGGTGGTTTGAAGCCACTTCAGCTCATCATCGTATTAAAGGAAATCCCACTAGACTGCTATATTGGCTTACTTCGTCCAGTGTGTATAGGATCACAGCTATAGTGCCTTGCTGTTCCGATATGTAAATTCCCACGTTGTCACCGCCCTAGGTCTCATCAACGATTACAACAGATCGCGAGATTTATATGTAGATCGTGCACATTACGAGGATTATTTTCATATACGTGTAGAATAAACTTTAGCGTTGCAAAGCACGTAGAAGCTAATTAGTGCACGTTACCAATGCAACGGCAACGGTAGAGATACAGTGACGCAGGTGGAGCAACGTTTCACAATTTGTTCTTTCCAGCTTAGATGATAGAACACAAAAGAACGAACTCCATTTGAAAAATAACATCGTAAAATTGAATGGAACATATAGAGCAGAGATCTATCAAAAGCAAAACTTGCCTGGTCAGTTCGATGACGTCACGTTGTTTCCCTCCAAAGAAATTATTTAAACTCATTAAATTCCTAGGACAAATATCCGGAAAGCACGAGCTTGCATCAATAGATAAATTGTCATTCTCTGACCCGAGAAAGTGTTTTACGAGCCTTATAGCATGGCCTCATAACTTTAATGTTCCGTGACGTAGAAGTTTCCCCTCAAAACACTATATGAAAGATGATTGTAAGACCCCTAGTGGAGCATTTGAAGCAGTTGATCGACGATGTTAGTCCAGTAATCCTAGTGATTCAATTCAGCATGTAAGAGCCCTTATTTAGGATGTCTCTCTGAACCAAAGCAGGATGACAGTGATAGATGGAAAGTTTCTTTTTCCCTTCTACTGCTGGACGATATGGTTTTAGTTTATGGAGACAGAGTTAACGACAGTTCTGCATTAGAACACAAAGAAGAAGGACCCACCATCCGATTTTCTTATTTTTATTTAACCGTAAAAAAGACGAGTTCAAGAAGACCTCATTTAATAGACGAGGGAGCGTATTGGATGCGCCTACCAGACTATACCGAAGCACAACTGAAAATTATCATATTAAACGTGAAAGTAATGAATTCCTTTCAAATAAATGAGATTCATGTAGTTCGCGTGGCGTAGTGTTTGCATGCAGGCTCATAACTGAAATAAAAGCATACGCTCGATATTACATGTACTTCTTAGATATTGAAAGAAGCCAATGAAATCGCCATTTCTAGATAGAGCTCCCTCTACGAGTTTTCATGTCTGACTCGCTCAGAAAAGAAGTCCCCCAGAGGGTAAGTCTACGGATTTACAACGCTAAAATTAAGGGTTCGATTCCCCTTAGCAAACACGGCAGATAACCCATGGGGCTTTGCTATAAGAAAAATGTACATATATTCACAAAAATAATAGGACGAAAAATAACGTTATTTCTATTAGGTTTTTGTTCATTTTCATTAATAGAAAATGTTCTTATTTCAAAACAACGATTAATTTTTTATGTTAGTTTTAATTCGATAAAAGTTGCTTCATTAGTTAATTTTTACGAAACTTTTATTTAGTTTGATCACACACATTTACTATAAAACTCACTAGCTTCAGACCGTATTATTTACATGCTGTATTACACATTTCGGCTTTTATTTTAGCTTTGATACACCATTTGAGATTTGCCATTTCAGGTATTGTCTGCTTTAAATTATCAAAAGTATCTAAAAATAAAAATTACCAATATATACTTATATAGCTCATACACTCAATACAATCAATTTTTTGATAACATAGACGGTTGTTACGTCACATGACAACAAGAATAAATATCGCTAAAGGTTGATGTCTGTTGTATTTTCATGAAAAAATATGACTGAAATATTTTATGTACCATAAAAAAATGAAGTAAAGAACCCTAGAAATAACAAGTAAAATTTATAACTTGATGGCCGATTTTTGAGAGAACATTATACTCCGTTTTTGACCCCTGTATTATATAACATTAATAGTGATATGGGAGTTTGATTGTAACATTGATACTCCACAATAACAGAAGAGAAATCTCATTTCCTATGGATAAAGCCAAAAAAAAAAAAAAACCGACAAACTGCTGATATGAATTAAGTATGTAATGATGTTTTAAAACTTTTAATTAATAAACTTTTAATAACTTGAAAATTCATGTACTTGTATGTGTTGTAAGTACTAATAAATTTACTAATATATGAGTGAAAAGGTTTTCTGGCATCCGAATAGTTTGTTATCCTAGAATCTGTAACTTCGGCACTGATTAACCCTAAATATCTTTACCTTCTAATTTTTTTTACATAAGAATATTCCTGCAGTTTTAAAGTGTACATAAATAATATAATACAAAAAATATTATAGTGAACAAAGAAACGTTGTTGAGAGATACTATAAAAAATCCCAGCTTTGTGGGTCGTTATAAAGTTTTGTATACTTTGTATCACAATCCTTTGTTCTCCGTTATGAGACCAGTCGCACCAGAATATTGGTTGGTAAAAGAGTAGTCCAAGAGTTGGTGGTGGGTGGTGATGACTAGCTGCCTTTTCTCTAGTCTTACACTGCTAGCTCATATAGCCCTCGTGTAGCTTCGCGCGAAATTCAAAACAAACCAAACCGTTATGAGAACTCACGCTATTCACTTTGATCTCCACTGAGGATTGCAAAGCATGTACTTCTCATATTTGCGTTCTGATGTGATAAAAATAGAATCAAGGACTTAAAAAAAAGAAATGACTAATATAAATACAATTTATAATGTGTTTTAAATAAATGTTTCAGATAGAATCAGTGAAGAACACATCGCTGTAACATATTTTTCAACTGAAAAACGGTTTGTGGACTCAGTCACTTTATCTCTCACCCACTGCGACTCTCAGATGTGACTTTCTTCCTAAACTGGTGCAGTGACAGTTGAAACTTCTTACGTAACATCGTAACTACTATACTATACTTATGATCTCAAATTTAACACTCAGTGAACACTATAACATTTTACATTTATTTTGCTTTCATGTGGAGACAACTGAGGTTTTTTTGCTGTTTTAATGTCTGAATAACACTTATGTTTATTTTGTATTGCTAGGAATTGCATTTCTTTTATGATCTGCGCATCATGCAATACGTTTTTGTAATATGCTAACGATACGAGGACTTATAACTAGCGGAAATACTGACTTCTGTTCGTACTGCTGTTTTTCAAACCTTTATCATCTTGTCTCTCAAACGTCCTTCTCTAACGGCTAAGTGTCAAGGAAAGATATGGGTGTCTTTGTTCCATCGGTAATATATGAATAATATTAAGTGACAAAGACCCCCTACTTTCCAAAAATCGAAATGAATCTATGTCCTCGTGTGACTTCTGGAGTCAATAATCTCCTAGAGGCATTATTGTATTAGGAATACTATAGGGAATAAAAGATGGCATGCTTTTTCAGATACAGATCGGAAAGTCAATAACTTAGCAAAGAAAGTTCAAGTCTTGCAATAATGTAACCATTAACGTTCAGGGAATATTTTAGAATTAACTAATGAAATTTCAGCTAGAATACAAATATATTTTTTCTTTAATCGTGAAGTTACATTGATAATTAATGTTGTAAGCTAGAACGACCAAAAGAGATGTTACTTTTACTTAGAAGACACCAACACGTAGGAGGGTACACTAGCAAAACTAGGACTGTGTGAGTGGTGTATATGGAATATAATTCAACCAAAAATTGTAGAAAAAGAGAATGGTTGTTTTATATCATTAACTTAACGTTTCGTATCTGTTAAAGCTTCCTCTTCTGAGCTTAATGATATTACTAACAGATTATTACTTAAATATTAATTAATTCAGTTAATAATGTGTTGTCAATCCCAACCCCCACCTCCAGAGATTCAACAGTAAACCTGACGGCTTATGACACTAAAGACCGAGTTTCAATACCCGTTGTAGGCACAACACAGGTCGACCATTTTGACTCGTTGTGATCATCAACAAACAAAGAAACACACTATTCTGTTGTTGCATATAATAATCAGATATATTAAGATAGCTGATATTTTCTTAGTTGCACCATGGCAAAGCAAGTGTTAAAGTTTTCAGCATAACACATATTAAGGATATGTTCATAAACCAAACACACAACTTTGACCATAAAATATGGCTGTATGTAGCTTACGGTCACTTGGAGCGGTATTGTATGATAACTGAGTTATAAAAAGCGTTTTAGCACACAGCATTGTGACAAGGAACAGTGAGGTACAAATTGTAAGGATATTTTTAGTGTAATCTCCCCCTTGCTAGCTGGTAATTTCTGTACGTAATATGCACCTTGAGCATAGGGTAAGGTGATGTTAGTTGATTTTCCTTGATTTTAATTCAGCTTTACTACTTTCTTCAGTGACGCTGGCCTCATATGAAACTCATATAACGCAGGCACGTGACTCTCGCTGGAGTTTGATATTGTCGTAAAGCGAAATTAACTTGGCGAACAAACGTCATTTAACGCGATACATTGCCCGTTTCATGTGTTGAACGAGAAAATGACATACGAATAATGCTTCTTTCACTCGGAAGATATTCGAGAATTTTTATTCAACGGAAAAATATTTATTTGACAAAACAAATGCTACCAAACTTGTGCATAAGGCATTGAAAAATCCTACAACTTCAATACTTTGATGGCTCTTTGTCTCTTACCGAAAAGTTTCAGAGATAAAAACACCAAAATTAAATATCCGATCCCTGCGGTGAGTGATACTCTGTATACTCAACGACAAACAACAGATATAATGTTTCACAGTTTGTTCGAAGAGCGTGATTGTGAGCATTTACTAGTTAGGTTTTAAAATCAGTTCATTTATTTACATCTTAACGTTATGTTATACATTAATATAATAAAGTATACCAAAAGTTAATTATGTAATTGTTATGATATTAAGTATAATAAAGTATACTGAGAGCTGACTTCAATTATCAGACAGCCCATACTATAGAGGGATGGAAAGAGAGCTTACACGTGACAATTGTACCGTGGACTGACCAGTCACCGGCCATGAACTCCATTGAACATGCGTAGACTATCCTCATTCAATCTCAGTAACAGCGTTCCTCAAATCCATTTTCTAGGACTCTAATATTTACTGGTTGAAATCTCGCACATGAGAATTTCCTCAACACAAGGGGGCTGGTGCTTCGTATAAAGCACACAGTTCCAGATTTCCTGATGCTATGTCAGACTTCGAGTCTGTTTACTTTAATCAAGAATATCTATAATAATAATAATTAAGTCACTAAAGAAAAATATATTTAATATAAATACAAATATATTAATATACAGTTGTCAATAAGTTATGACAGGCCGGCATGGCCAGGTGGGTTAAAGCGTTCGACTCGTAATCCAAGGGTCGCGGGTTCGAATTCCTTTTGCGCCAAACATGCTCGCCCTTTCAGCCGTGAGCGCGTTATATGTGACGGTAAATTCCACTATTCGTTGCTAAAAGAGTATCTCGAGGTTTGGCGGTGGGTGGTTATGAATAGTAGTCTTCCCTTTATTCTTACACTGTAAAATTAGGTACGGCTAGTGCAGATAACCCTCGTGCAGCTTTGGGCGAAATTTAAAAAAAAACACATCTTATCAATTTTTAAACACTGTGTTTACTGAATAATTTATAAGATGATATCATTAGCATCAGTGCCACATGTTGTTCAAATCTATATAAATAAAGGTTCACAGTGATGGGTAAAACTAAACTAAAGCACAATATGCACAGAATTTAAATCGTCATTTAAAAAAATAGGCTTAACTATCAAACTCATTTAGTAGATTTTCACACAGTAAGATACCGCTGTTGAATCTTTTATTACAGATGTGATTTGAGCTCAAAAACATCCATTATGTGGTTCAAGAACAAATAAAAAACTTAGTTCTATGGACTACAAGATTAAGTGAAATATAAACAAACTTTACTCACAAACATTTTCTGTACAACATTTGAAAACTTCTGACAGTCTCCGTTAACTATAGAATTGAGTCTAGGTTATCTCTAGTTAATCGCATAATTACTTTCTATAATTAAAATTACACGTAAATATTGAATGTATCTTATGAAGTTATTAGAACAATACCTCTTAAAATACGAATTTTCTATCCATATTATTCATTCTAAAGTTTGTAATACTATATTCTTTCTGTATTGTAGCCTAGTTGTTATGCTCGCTGTAACAGGATGTAACGCTTCTTTAAGATTTCGTAATCTTACCTTTTAAGAGCTGACGAAAATTTAAAGGAAAAGGATAACATGGAGTTTAAATGCTTAGGCCCCCAAGTGGCGCAGCAGCATGTCTGTGGAAATACAAGTACTTGTGGTGGGCGTGGCACAGATAGTCTGTGATAAGGTGAAGTTAAGTAGCTATTACGTATATTTCGTTACAGTGAAGCAATAGATTCCTATTTGTTGTTAAGCACAAGGTTACACATTAGCTATCTGTGCTGTACTCATCACACGTATAGAAACTCTTTTCCTGACGTTATGAGTCTATTTGTTTATTGCTGAACCATTGGCGCTGCCGGAGTTAAATTCTCACATTCTCATGTGCAGATTGAGTGTACAACGACGTCAATATTGAGTCAATAACAATAAATTAATAACTGAATGAAATAAAACTATATAAAGTATATATTGAAATTACACATAAGAAAATATGTGTATTAACGTGTCTAACTTGTTTTGTGTAGAAGAAACTGAAATGTTTAGATAAAATGTTAATCCCTGTCGCTATTTTACGTCAGCTATTGCATAAAAGGAATGGAAGAGAGTTGAGAAAACCGAGCATCTTTTATTTGTTCTATATTTTATGTCAGCAGTTTAAGCCGAGATTATACAACCAATTGACAGTACAATGCTGTCATGGTAAGTTTAGAACTGTATGAATACACAATTACTTTTTTGTCGAGAACAATATTAACACAGCAAAACTGTTAAACAAATTAAAGCCAGGAGACATAACTCATTTCAAAAAGCTGTTGTTTTTTTGCTGTTTTGAATTAAGCACAAAGTTACACAATGGGCTATCTGTGCTCTGCCCACCACGAGTATCGAAACCCGGATTTTAGCGTGTAAGTTCGCAGACATACCGCTGAGCCATTGGGGGGCTATTTGAAAGAGAATCTTTCGTGTTTTCTAATGAATGTAAAAATCTTGCATAGCAGACATACGAAATGAAGTACACTGGTTTAGCAGACATACGAAATAGAATTCTTCGACTCATAAAAAACATATTTGACCATATCTTCTGAAGTCATCAACGAGATAATAAATGAGGATTTTAAACTGACAAAGATTATGGGATAAATGCTCATAAAATTAGATTTTCTTCTCAAAATTCCTTGTTGTCTTCATAAAAAATATATCCGACGAAACTGGAATTCAACCTGCCCATTTTAACATGAACCTTTCAAAACCCCTTGTGCAGTATCAGTGGACTTTCTTTGTTATTGGTTTTCTTTTGCTTAATGGTAATCTTATAAGACAAATTCCACGCATAAACTTGTTTCAAGGAAAATGTAAATAACAGAGAAATGGTTTCTTTAGAATTTCCGTCCGAAACCAAACAGAGATTATTTACGCTATCCGTTTTTAATTGTAAAAGGATAGACTGGAGTGAAGTCAACTGATCAACAGCACCCACCGTCAACACTTTGACTACTCTGATCGAGTGCATTATGTCTCCAAAGAACAGAATGAGAGTTTGTAACAACGAATGTAGAACAACGCGTGTAATCGTGTTCTGATTATACAGTCTACGATGGATAATATAATTTCGTAGACGTAACGGTACCTAAAATACCACTCATATAAAGTGTGATAAGCTCTGTATATAATACATATGTCTGTATTCATTATACATAAAGCAAAGGTAAACAATAGCCCAAACTAATGTAATTCTTGTTATGGCATCACTTGGTTACTACATAATATGGTACGTGCTCTCCAATATAACTCCAACTAAATAGATGTATTTTCTCATTACTCAGCCACGAACTGTTATAGGTCCAATTTTGTGGTTGCGTGGGCAATCTTAGCAAAATCTATAGCATTCATTTCTATTCAATTAAAATAAAATTATTCTTGACTTGTACATCTTAGTTTAAATACAACGCGACAATTATAATTATTTGTCGGAAGTTAAACACCAAGCGATACAAAGGACTATCCGTGTTGCACCCACCACGGATATTGAAACTCAGTTTTCAGTATTAAAAATAAATTCAACGTGATAGGCAAGTGGAGTTTCTTTTTTATTGTTTTATTAATGTTGGAGTTTGAAAAAACTTGTGCGTGTTATTTAATGATACACTAGCTCCAATATAGGTATACAAATTTGTAGATGGTGTTTTTATAATATTTTCTTCACTTTATTAGAGACTAATTACATAGTACAATATTATTCGCTGAAACTTGCAATTTCCTAAAAACACATCAATACAGTTTGAAACTCCAAGCCTGGTTTTACTGATTAACTAAACTACTTTGCATTTGTCAATAATTACAGTGTGTGTGTGTTGGTATACAAGCTGATAGGGTTCTGACTACATCGTACATCTCTGGTGTTAGCGTGAGTCATACACTGCGACTGTTGTAATTAGATATTGAAATTTGGATATAAAAATTAAATGCACACTTTCTACGTTTGTCTGAATTATCTAGCAATATTCTTTGTTGTCGTTTTTCGAAAAACAGTTATACTGGTTCGATATCAAAAAGTTTCTTGTATAGCATAATGTCCAAACTTTGCCAATTTTACTAATATTTCGCCTTTTGCAGAGTTTGGATTTGTCATTAATTTTTATTCTACATGGTAAGAATTAATCTTAAAAAATTGATACTTTATTATATGCTGTAGTGAAGTTATTCGGTTTCTAGTTACTATATTTTTAATAACTTTATATATGAATAACAGATGTAAAAATCGTAAAATACAAAATGTATTCCATGCTTCAACGATTATCGTCTTTAACGATCTTCATCGTTTGGCAAAAAATATCTTGCTACATTCAAGAACAAAACAGTATTTATAAGTTAAAACTTATATTAGAAAACAAGAATTATGTGAAAGCTAATAATTAATATTAATTTAAATTGTGACATATATAAACAAGGGACTTAATATACGAATGCTTTCATTGTAAAACTGAGGCTGAATGCTTAAAATTCGTCCTTTCTGCCAAGTTAAGCCAGATATATTCTCAATTGAACCAACTTTCTCAGACAGCATGTCTTAAGAAATGCACACATCATCTAGTTTTAATATCACCAGTCTTTATGTCATTAACAAAGAATTCACACCATATTTTTCCAAATAGTTTTAAAGAGAGTTCGTACGAATATATTTATTCTCCAGGAACTTCACCTTATACCCAAAAATTAGTATTAAATAGCCCATTGTGTAGCTTTGTGCTTAATTCAAAACAAAAACTTCTAAATATAATCAAAATGGTTTCATTGGATTTGTAAAACAACAAACTACAACATTAAGCCCAAAATTATTAAATGTCAGAGGTTTTCTTTTAAATATCGCTTTGTGGATACTCTGAGGCGTGAATTAAAAATTTCATAAAATAATTCCTAAAATTCATACACAGTAAATGGAACATTGAACATATAGATAAATCTACTCCAAGCCTTATCTGACTCTAGCGTTGATTAATAAATTAATTATGTTTGAATGCAGTAGATTTTTGGATCTCTGCATATCATGTATAAAAGAAAAACATTAATTGAATACTAAAGTTATTTAAAACATTAATGGAGTCACTGAAACTATTTTTTGAAATGTGGTTAAAAATTTATAATACACTCTTAACGACTGGTCATTATTTCTATTTATTATATTTTCACTGAAGAAAAATCGGTCGATATTTTGAAACACATACGATAAGGTTAACTACTAGTTATAGACTCTTAATGTATTTACTAACCGGCACGGTTGACTACTGGTTGTTATTTCTTGTTATAGTTCTGTGTGCGTAATAAATACGTATGAGTAATTCCTTGAAAAATTATCAAAATGAAATTTAGGTTTTGAAATAAATCTACATTATACACCCTGAAGTCAAAGCCAATAATGACTGCCTTTGCCTCGCAACGATATCACGATGACATCCACAGTATTATAAAATAGTAGAAAAAATTTAGAAAAATATCCTTTGTAAACTCTGAAAAAAAAAGTCATTGATGTTACATATTTTATGACTAGTTATTTTGTTTGGATTTGAAAAGTTGAAATGATAAAATAACCTCTTGCCTTTCTTTTACTATTAATTTTTAGTCGAAAAAGAAAAAAAACTATTTTTACTATGCAATTACTCTTTGAAAGAAAACCAATACCAACAGCTGAGACATAATTTGAAGTAACTCAAACTAATTAAGTTCCGGCGAATAATACTGAAACATCAAATAATACAAAAACATCAATTAATACTGAAACATCAAATAATACTACAACATCAAATAATACTGAAACATCAAATAATACAAAAACATAAAATAATACTGAAACATCAAATAATACCACAACATCAAATAATACAAAAACATAAAATAATACTGAAACATCAAATAATACTACAACATCAAATAATACAAAAACATAAAATACTACTGAAACATCATATATTACTAGAACATAAAATAATACTGAAACATCAAATACTACTGAAACATCATATATTACTAGAACATAAAATAATACTGAAACATCAAATATTACTAGAACATAAAATAATACTGAAACATCAAAATAATAGTAGAACGTCAAATAACACAAAAACATAAAATAATACTGAAACATCATATATTACTAGAACATAAAATAATACTGAAACATCAAATAATACCGAAATATCAAATAATACTAGAACATTAAATAATACTAGAACATAAAATAATAGTAGAACGTCAAATAATACTGGTACATCAAATATCTAAACAAAAAAATAATGTTTTTAATCACTGTCTCCATTGACACCGCGGCATATCTGGGTGACTTACAACACTAGAATCTACCTTTCGATACTCGTGGTGGGCGAAGCAGAGATAGCCCATTATGTAGCTTTGTGCTTAATTACAAACAAACAAACTTTTAATCATGGGATTTTGTACACAGTCTCACTAAATGTATGGTACTAAAAATGTACTTAACAAAGCGATCATTCTATCAGTTATTGTATTTAGAACAATGTCATTGTTTCTTATAATTTAATGGCATTCCATCAACCAAAAACCCCAATAACGACACAGACTTGTGTAGTATAATCTTACACATCTCATATTCTTTCTAAACCATCAAACAGTTGGATTCAGATATATTGGCAATGAAAATGAGAGGCCTTTAAGTGAGATTTATCCAAGGACATACAACCTCCAAATATTGACCTATAACATGTCAGACAAAGTTTTAACTCCACAATTCGTTTATATTTACATAAGTAATGATGACTTTCTTTTTACTATCAAATTACGGAAACTGAAATATTTTGTTATTATATTTTAAAATATTTACTAATACTTTCAATGTGTAAAAATAAAGCGGTTGTCCACACATTTACGATCTTATAAATGCTTTGTTTGTTTTTGAATTTCGCACAAAGCTACTCGAGGGCTATCTGTGTTAGCCGTCCCTAATTTAGCAGTGTAAAACTAGAGGGAAAGCATTTAGTTATCACCACCCACCACCAACTCTTGGGCTACTCTTTTACCAGCGAATAGTGGGATTGACTGTCACATTATAACGCACCCACGGCTGGGAGGGCGAGCATGTTTGGCCCGACTCGGGTGCGAACCCGCGACCTCAGATTACGAAGCGCACGCCTTAACGCGCAAGGCCATGCCAGGCCCTCTTGTAAATGCATTTCCTAGCGTGTATACTGGTAGAATATCCAAATACCGTTTCGTACATGCATATCATGATACATCTGAACCCCCCAAGAGAGACGAGTGATTTGCCAAATAGTTGTCATATTGCACACATCTCTGCTGAATATAACCACTATATTTGATTACTGTGTAGTAAGTGTGTTCATTGCTCGGTTTCTTGACAAAAGTTGGATATCTCATTACTACTTGGAAGACAAGTACTTTCCACACCGCGATGTATTTGTTAATAATAATTTGTTATGTCGCATGTCGCGTTTCAATAAAGTTATTGGTTTCTTACTCACTCTGGCTGATTGATTCGTGCAGTTGTAGATTTTAAACACCTGATAACAACAGATATCAGGAATCCAAGTCCCTATCCATCCACATATCTTATGAATCCAGTGTATTTCTGTGCTGTCCCTCATTCTCACTGCATAATATTATGCGACGCCATGATCTGTGAGACATTTTAAATTGTAAATGGGCTTAAATCGGCCATATTTCTCTGACAAAAAAGAAAAAAAAAATTATAATACATACGTAATTGAATATAACATAATAACATATGGATGGGTAGGGACACTTACGGGTCACCCTGTACAGTTACAGTTTAGCGTCACAACGTGGTAGATTACAACGTTTTTACCCTTCACAAATCTGTTATATTCGTTGTTCATCATCTTGCAATTTTTACAGCCGATCTCATGCCATTGCTACAGCCAGTTCCATTCAAGTGTAATATTTAACTACAAAAAACTTTTACATCGTCTTCGTATAGCTGCTGTAATCAGTTATGCAAATCAATAGAAACATTATTGCTGCAGAGAAGTGAAAAGTTTCAAATTACACTTCTGCACGTTTTTTCCACACGAGTTAATGATTTTAACCAAACGTAAATAAACTCAGTTTTGTCGTGTTAACATAACCAACTTCCAATGGCTCAGCGGTAAATCTGCAGGTTTGTGACACTAAAAAAGTGGGTTTGGATAGTTCTCATGGTAGAGTACAGATAGCCTATTGTGTAGCTTCGCGCTAAACAACCATAAAACGTCTTCGTATAAAGCTTATAGTTAAAAAGTATATCTCACACCACAGAATCAGGGAAGAGATATTACAAAATAATATAAAACGTACAATTAACGAGTATAGCTTATATCAGAGAATTAGGGAAGACATATAATACAAAATCGTATAAAACCTGTTAATAACGAGTATAGCTCATATCATAGAATTGTATTAAGACCTCACATTAGGTTATGTTAAATAAGCTATTTCATTTAACGGATTTAAAATAAAAATGAACATTTTATGTTTATTTCTATCTCAAATTCTAATGAAAGTAAAAATTATGAACGAAACGTTTGTATAGTGTTTGTCTCTTTCCTTTCAATGAATAAGAAAAAAGACACGTTTTTCTGTTTGTTTGTTTTGGAATTTTGCACAAAGCCACTCGAGGGCTATCTGTGCTAGCCGTCCCTAATTTTGCAGTGTAAGACCAGAGAGAAGGCAGCTAGTGATCACCACCCACCGCCAGCTCTTGGGCTACTCTTTCACCAACGAATAGTGGGATTGACCGTCACATTATACACCCCCACGGCTGGGAGGGCGAGCATGTTTAGCGTGACGCGGGCGCGAACCCGCGACCCTCGGATTACGAGTGCACGCCTTAACGCGCTCGGCCATGCCAGGCCACACGTTTTTCTCGTCCCGGTATCAGGACTGGCAAACAGCTTTCTCTGCGTCAGAATTGTTAAAAGATGTTTTGTTTAAAAGAAGATATGTTTTACGTCTACTGAAAAGCGTGTCATGGAATTTAGAATTTATCGATTTTTATACATAATTTGATTTGAAAATTAAATAATATAAGTTTGATTTGAAACTTTTAATTTACTGTTGTTTAATGGTTAAAAAACAAAATATTTAGTCAAGCTGAAACTTAACACCTTTGTCATATTTTTCTTTGAAATGTAAAATATAATAACTTACCTGAAGTATTGTTTGCAACCTACAGTTACTAAGTTTCATTTACAACAAACGTCATTAACTCTTGTTTAAAAAATACAGTTACTTAGTACCATTTAAAACATACAGTCATTAACACTCCTTTACAACTTAACCCACATTCATTCGTTTACAACACACAATCACTACCTCTTGTTTACAACATACAGTCTCTACCACTTCTTTACAATACACAATCACTACCTCTTGTTTACAGCATACAGTCACTACCTCTTGTTTACAGCATACAGTCACTACCTCTTGTTTACAATACACAATCACTACCTCTTGTTTACAGCATACAGTCACTACCTCTTGTTTACAACATACAGTCACTAATTCTCGTCTGCACACTGCCACACAGTCATTAACTCTTGTTTAATATAAACCCGCTAACTCTTTCTCTCCACTAGTACAGCGGCAAGTCTACGGATTTACAACGCTAAAATCACGGGCTCGATTCCCCTCAATAGGCTCGGCAGATAGCCCGATGTGGCTTTGCTATGAGAAACCATATACACACCTACTCTTATAAAAACTGAATAAATGAACTGTATGTACACTATATAATTTCAAGAAAAATAATTTTCTGTTTTACCGTGCATTTAAAAAAGAAAACTTACTTTCAAAGTAAAAGCGAAATTCAAAACAAACAAACAGACCATTCTTTTTATTACATCTTCAACACCGTGAACATTATAACGAAGAAAACTTGAACACAATCCTGAGAGGTTATGTAAAAAAAAAAAATATATAGTGAGAAAATAATATATAGACACTTCTTTGTTTGTTTGTTTTGGAATTTCGCACAAAGCTACTCGAGGGCTATCTGTGCTAACCGTCCCTAATTTAGCAGTGTAAGACTAAAGGGAAGGCAGCTAGTCATTATCACTCACCGTCAACTCTTCTGCTACTGTTTTACCAACGAATAGTTGGATTGACTGTCACATTATAACGCCCACACGGCTGGGAGGGCGAGCATGTTTTGTGCCACCGAGAGACACTTCTTTATTTGTACGTTTCTTTGTTTTTTTTTCTAACGTATTTTATAAATATGTATGTTTTAAATTTATGTTCCGCTATTAAAATTTAGTATGCTATTCAACGCGAGTATCTCGAAAATGAATTTGGTTATTGAAGGCTTTTAATAAGTTCTCAAAACCTTGTTTTCAATACCGTCCTGAGAGATTATTCTAGTTAGTGAGCAAGAAACCTAGTCGGCGAAGCTGCCGAACAAAACAAGATAAGTGAGATATTACTACACAAAGGCCAGGAAACTTTATTGAGTAAATTAAATATATTTACCGTTAACAGTATTGACTGATTAGACTTAAAATCGATTTCCTTTAGTTATCTTCAAAGTTATTCAGTAGCACATTAATTAGTGCGACATCATTTTGTTTCTTGTCGCATCACATTTCGCGGAAGAGTCTTCAATGTGATGCGTCTAACCAGTTAAACAAATTAAAAGTATTGCATGTGAAATTCCAGTAAATCGCGAAACGCTTTTTACTATTTGCAGCTTATGTTCAATCTAATGGCTGGACGAGAGTTTAAACAGAGTTCTCTCAAAAGTGTTCTGACGAGACCATGAACGAGCTTTCAATTTCAAATTTTCTAGACATTTTAGGTTTTTATGAGTTTGGACTGGTAATTATTTAATAAACTTAGTCGCCCCCAAGTTGTTTAATCTAGAAGTCTAAGATCAGTCTACACTTTAATCAACTTGTGTTATTGGGTTACAGTAGTTTCAGAGAATTAAACTTCTTATCAGTAACCCTGAACACAAGTTAACCTGAGGGTGATAAGCTGGACCTATATCTTAATGGAAAGTATCAAATCATACAATTAATACTTTATTGTCATTATGAGAAACACTTGAACATGGACTGAATATTGGCCAATGACACTTTTTCTTCGCTTCACCTATCTACTGTATAGGTTGTTTTTTTCTTCTACAGTGACTAAAAAGCACGCTCACACCAATAGTATCTTTAATTATTACTTGTCTAGAATATCGTGTTCGTCTCTCATCCTTCAAGTGCTTTTCTAGCTTTCGTAGATTGAGTTCTATCTGATGTAACTTCACCACTTGGATTCAATAATAAACTATTCCTAATGAAGCCAATTAACAAGTGACTTTAGATTATATTAAAAGTTAATTCGTGTTTCGTTTTTTAAAGTAGATGCAAGGAGCAAAGAATAAGAACTGATTTTAACGATTTATTTTTAGTTCGTACCTACGTTTGAACTGAAGTAGTTATTGTAATCTTTTACAAATCAAAAGTTGTGTTGTATTTCATATTTACTCTCTGAAAGAACAATGATAAATAAATGTACAGAAAAATAGCAACACACTGCTGGATTCTAACAACTTCTTATTATGAAATAGATTAAATTAAAATAACTGTTGCCACCTGAAACATGTGAACAGTTCTGTATTTATCTGTTGTCTGACTGAAAACGGAACAGTGATGTATATTTCCTGTATTTGGAATGCACACGTATCATTTGGTGGGACATTATTACATGCCATGGGCCTCAATCTAAAGTCTGCCCGCTCCACGCCCAGCGTGCGCCCTCCAGAAGTGGGCGGAGAGGGTAGGTTTTTACCCTGAGCACAGCACATTGAAAAGTAACAACACACTATTTCTGAAGATCATTTATCAGCATACAATTCAGATATCAACTAAAACAGCTAGGTGACCATTGGTCAGCGCTTTCTATCGCATAAAGCACATTTATTGACCTTTATAACAAAATGAGAGGTGACTGAGTTCTTCACCAACATCTTACCATTCAATCACTTTGGGCGATTTGACTCTCTTTTGTAGTCACTGTTGCACAGTTCCTGCCCCTGCAGGGGGCATTGGAATTGAGTCGTTAAACCCCAACCTGCCCTCCTGACTCGGAACAGAAATCAACTCGAGCTTACACGAATACCCGTTGTGTTTGATACCAGTGTCAGTAGAATAACAATGGCTCAGCGGTTCCATCCATCATCACAGTTAAGACGTAACCTCTCTATTCACACCCCATCTGACGTGCCCATCCTGGCACAGGAATGTAAACAATGGAGTTAGATCCCTGTTACTCGAAAAGAAAAGTAACATCTGTGGTTCGAAAGGCACGTTCCAAGGTAGTTATGAATAAAAGAGGAACTTTTAAAAAAAAATAAAGCTAACTTTTGCACACTCTGTGGTGAAACGAAGATAATCCAGTAAAAACCACAGATCTAGGGTGAAGAGTGACTGCGTATATAAAAAATAATTAGTACTCATACATATGATGACTGTAAAACTATTGTACTGTAGCTGTTATACATATGATTGCCAAAGGACTATTGTACCATAACTATTAAATGTATGATGATTGGAGAGCTATTGTATTGTAACTGTTATACATGCGATAACTGTAAGACAATTGTATTGTAACTGTTATACATGTGATAACTGTAAGACAATTGTTTCGTAACTGTTATATATGTGATAACTGTAAGACAATTGTTTCGTAACTGTTATATATGTGATATGTGATAGCTAAAGAACTATTGTACTACAGCTGTAAAACATGTGATGACTGGAGAACTACTGTACCGTAAGTGTTATACATATGATGATCGGAGAACTATTGCACTGTAATTGTTATACATGGGATGACTGGGAAACAAGTCTACTGTAATGGTTATACATATGATGACTTGGGAACTATTGCACTGCAAATGTTATAGATATGATATTTGAAAGACTCATTGCAAAGCTTACTCTACGATAAAATTGTCCAATTTGTGACATTTCCGCTTCCTTCAACTATCAAACTTGTTACTGAGTTCACCATCTCTGCCAAACTTGTTACTGAGTGTTCCATCCCTGCCAAACTTGTTAATGAGTTCACCATCTCTGCCAAACTTGTTACTGAGTGTTCCATCCCTGCCAAACTTGTTACTGAGTGCTCCATCTCTGCCAAACTTGTTACTGAGTGTTCCATCCCTGCCAAACTTGTTACTGAGTGCTCCATCTCTGTTTTATTGTGTTTGCATCAGTGATCAAATTGATCACTTTTATAGAGCCCTTTTAATTTTGATTCATATTTTTAGCCAAACTCATAAACTTGTAGCTGAAATACTTCTATAGTTTCTCTTCGGTGAAATGACAGTAGATGTAACTCATTCTTGTTGGTGTGTCTCACAATATAAACCATTCACGTCTTCACTACCCACTTTAGTATTCCTGTCTTAACAAGTAATGGGTAATTTGGTTTAAATAGTACAGCCATTTACACATTTTTTTTCCCGTAAAGTCTATTGTTGCATTTTCGACATTATAAAAAATTAAAATACTCAGGAAAAAAATTACGATTTTCTTCTGTAATACTGTTTAATTCTTTGTTGTTGTTTTTCTGTTTTTAAGTTAATCTATATTATGGACGATCTATGCTCTGCCAACTATGGATATGGAAACCTGGTTTATTGCGTTGCAAGCACCCGGACAAAATAATTACTATACATGAAAATAAAAAAATATATAATTAAAGCCCCAAAAATGTACACTATTTAAAATTTAGTCACGTTCACAGTTTTCAAATATAAGAAAGTTACTACACCGATTTCAAGATATTATTTCATTGTTATTTTTATCTGGAAAACTTTTACTCAAAAACAAACAAATGGCCCCCCAGTGGCTCAGCGGTATGTCTGCGGACTTACACGCTAAAATCCGGGTTTCGATACCCGTGGTGGGCAGAGCACAGATAGTCCATTGTGTAGCTTTGTGCCTAATTCAAAAGAACAAACAAATGCTGTATTCAATATTTTCAAACAAGCTCTAAGATCTGATAAATTCCGTTTGAGAAACTACCAGAAATTTAGATTATTAGAATCAGCCTGTTTTATCCTGTATTTACTTAAATATTCTCGCAGTACTCAAACTTTTATTTTGTAAGAAAATGACGAAGCGAAAGGAAGTCGTTGATATTTTCCAACTTTTCAAGTGATGATTAGAATCGCCTAGCGATAAGCAACTAAACTAAATCCTCTTGAAATCGATTCAGCAGTCAAATAGATTCATGCCAGCTTGAATATTCTTTTATTAGTTTTGTCTTACATGCTAGATTATTCCATATCTAAGCACACCAAAAACGTAATTAATGTTTCACCCTGTAACATTAGCAGCCCTATTTACGTGTGAATGGTGCTCATCGGGTTGTCATTTTTATTCTAGTTCCAGAAGAGCATTAAGTTTTCTTCAATGTTAATATAATTTCCTGGCAGAATTATAAATGGAGATTGTTGTAGAGGGCCGTTTAGATGATATTCGTAAATGATTACGACGCTCAATTAGTTGTCTTGCATGTCATATATTTTATGAATATTTAATAAACTGTATGAGCTGCCATCTGTTCGTTATATTTTTGAGCTTCTGCCTCACTTCAGGGACACTGTTTAAAATGTCAGTCTACAGATCTGGTGTTATCTTTTGACTGATGACACGAGATAACCTCGTGCTTTGTAAAACCTGTTTCTGATAATGCTTACGCTAGCTCTCGAAAACATGATATATAGAAAAACTGGGAATTATATTCGACATTTTCATGTTAAGTATCACGATTCACCGCATGACCTTAATTTTCTTCTTGAATAATTTTAAGCAAGCTGGACTTCACAAGACACGTGCTTTTTTGCTTTACACGTGCTCTTTGCTTTGTTTTTAATAACGTTTCCAGTCTTTACATGCTTGGTATTATCATAATAACGTTCTTCCAGCAAAAGCTGTTTAATTTTAATATTCTAATCATTTTGAAGATTTATATTCAGTTAATTTTCTCACATGTGGTTTTGTATAGACATGCTTAAGCGTGTCACAACCAGCTGGACGCTTATCTGCCACGGGGGACTGCCGGAAAGGGAAGGATATAGAATCTAAAACGATGTTAATCTGTTTAAATTATATTGAAGCAAATGTTTCCGTATTTACAGCTGAAAATTAATTAATTTTAATCAACTGTGAGCTTATACAAACACGTTTTTTTTTTAATGAAAATTTCGTATTACTCACTTTTTGTGAAAGCTTTTATCATGAATAATTAAGTAGTAATAATGGCTAATTATATACAGAACACCAAATCTAAAATGACTACTCGTATTGGAGTAACAAAACTTAGAGTTTCGTTGACAAAAGGCAAATTTTATTCAAAAATCTAGGGTTGGTGTTGGATGCTCAAAATATTGCCACAATCTATCTTTTATGGACAAAATACATTTATTGTCACAATATCTTGTATATTTCTTTGTTTGTAGCTCAGCACAAAGATAACGAAGGGCTGTCTATGCACTGACTGTATTTTTTATCAGTCATATTAATATGACAAAAAGTGACTTGTTTATTTTATCTTTTCAAGAAGAAAAAAATAATATTGCGATAACTTGTGTTAACTTTCCAAAAAACATGAGGAAAAAAGTTTGAATAACACATCATTTCAATCTCACAAGAGGAAGACAAAAATAACGTTATCACTGAGTTTCAATAATGACAGAGCTTGGCATGGCCAGGCGGGTTAAGACGTTCGATTCGTAATCCGAGGATCGCGGGTTCGAATCACTGTCGCACCCAATATGCTCGCCTTTTCAGCGGTGGAGGCGTTATAATATGATGGTCAATTTCACTATTCACTGATAAAAGAGCATACTAAGAATTGGCGATGGGTGGTGATGACTAGTTGCTTTCCCTCTAGTCCTACACTGAAAATTAGGGACGGCTAGCGCCCGGAGCCCTTGCGTAGCTTTGCGCGAAATTCAAAAACAAACAAACAATAATGACAAGGTACTTCTGTGTTGAAAAATCTGAGGTGATTACCTTGTACGTATATTTATTGTTACGTATTATAACTTATGTCGGACGAAAATCCAATTTATTATGTCACGAAAGTTTTAATTGAATTTTTAACTTATTTTATCACTTAATTTGGTCTGGCTAGTAGAGACACTAGAGTATTCTTCTAATGCTTCTTCAGATTGATATTTCAATAATATGCTTTTTTATTTCATTTTTCTAATTCTAAAATGTTGAAAATTTCAAGCACTTCAAGTTTGTTATATTTTTCTAGTTGTTCGAGAGAGGTGATTCAAGAAATCTTTAATAATGAGATATGATCAAATCTTGTTGGCGCTGATAAATATTAATCGAATTATGATTTGAAAATGTATTTATTTAGAATTGTGTCTGTCATTCATATCTCGGACAGAAGTCTCGTTTGGCCCGACATGGCTAGGTGGTTTAAACACTCGACTCGTAAAATGAGGGTTGCGGATTGAATTCCCGTCACACCAAACATGCTCGCCCTTTCAGCTGTGGGGGCGTTATAATGTTACGGCCAGTCCCACTATTCGTTGGTAAAAGAGTACCCCAAGTGTCTTACATTGCTAAATTAGGGAAGGCTAGCTCAAACATCTCTCGCGTAGCTTTGCGGGAAATTCAAAACAAGCCAAACCAAACCGCAAGCTTCCAATTTATCATGTTATGTATTACGATTTAAAATAGCCGTAAATTTTAATTTTAATTTAGAATTAAATTAAATGTCGATGTGTATCAGATTTATGATATTTGTTAAGATGATGACCCGTACAATTTTCTTTCTTAACACAAATATATTTTGATATTCGAACAACAACAAATTTTATAATAATAGTTCCTACAAATATTGATTTACATATAAGAGTTTTACAAACAATATTAATTCTTCTATTTGGTAAATTACTGAATATTTTATCGACGGTTCAGGTTCACGATGTACAAATTAGTTCTGAGTGGATATTGTTACACCTCACTTAAGCTAGCTAGCTGTTTTTTTCTTGACTGACCTCACACCACTTACAAGTTAATTCACTGAAGTTGAACAGTTCGTAATGTTCGAAATCTATAAATGTTTCTAGTCAAATACCGGTATTATTTCAGTTAATAAGCGTATATCACAATTATTTCTTCTGAGGCTTATAGTATATTGACCGTAGCGACCAAACAATATTCTAATGCTGTCTCTACGCTTTTCAATGGCTAGATTTTATGCTCATTAGATGAGATTCTCGACATTTATTAATGTTCGAAATTGCGCTTGTGTTTTGGCAATATATTGTTTATTCTTACTCTCGAGAATCTTCTACAAATGTACAGAACAGGGGGACTTGAGCAATGCACATCCAAAATTATATTTCATATGCATCAAGCTGAAAAAACGCAGGTATTAGAATAAATGCATAACAGTAAGATCCATTATAATATATATAGTAAATTTACTGTAACAGGATACTGTATTCACCTTGTGCGCGTTTTAAAAACAAGAACAAGTAACTATCATTTGAATTCCTTAAATACCCATTCAGCGTATACAGAAATTGAACTCTTAATAACAAAGTGTTGCAAATCATTATGAAGTAAGTGTAAACAAGGATTATGGATCTACTCCCCTGCATTGTCGCAAAATTAATTGCATTAGAGTGCAGTCAAATGTTGATAGTTTACACTACGATTGGCTGTCATCAAGCCAATAATAGTGTCACACAACCATAGTGCCTATACAATAACAGGAAGTGATATTAATCTCAGCAGTAGTGTGACAATCGTTCTCATGGTTCACAAAGCAAATATTTCACATGACAAACATGTAAAAATTAAAGGTTTGACCTGCGAAGCCTGCAACACGTAAAAAATTGAGCCAAGATTTTATGTTTCAGTAAGAACTTTATAAAACCTCTGAAATGTGCATATGAAACTTCTGCTTTTTATCTTAAAAGTAATCAAAGTATAAAGCCTTATTCAAAAGTGATGTTAAATAACACCTAACATGAAAATACAGATTACATCTTGTCAACGATCTAGCTCTAAGTACAGGTATGAACGTTACCTCCAAAATAGTTGATACAGATATTAGTACAAGGTGACCTCAATGGAAGGGTTGGTACTTAGGATTCACTATTCAAAACCCACACCAAGAATCCAAAATAATCATCAGACTTCAAACAGGAGAATGACTGAAGAAAAAATATAGTCTGACGCCTTTTACGAATTGATACAGATTAAAATTGATTAGTAGTAATGAACAATACTTTGCTCGATGACAGAAAGGACAACTGTATCAATTCAACATTGAATAATTACAGTGAAGCATAGTGGTAAACCAATGCTAATGTAGACTACATCTCATTGAACTGTATTTAAAAAGTACTCAAATTTGATGGTACCTTAACTGTTAACAGGTACAAATACGTTTCTATACGTCATGGCATATCTTCAGGATCTACTTCGGTAGTGATTACTCCTCCAGCAAGATGATAAATCCACAGAAGCAGATAATGTTATGGAACAATATCTGAAGAAACGTGAGCTGGTGGAGCATTGTAAAAAACTGATTGGTCACGAGAGAAACAAACATAAACAAACGCAAAGTCAAAGAAACCCTACTTATACAGCAACTAAAACCAAATTTAAACCAATATAAAGAACATCTTTATATCTATACTAATTAAAAACCTAACATCAACCTGCAACGCCTCCTACACTCCCGTACCCGTTTATATTCTCGTCTCTAAAACACGTGTCCGTCAACGGTCACATTCAAACTCTCTCTTTGAAAACCTGAAGATGACCTGGGAGGTACAAACGTTGTTTTCTCCTTATCAATAAAAGTGTTAATACCAATACCAGCCGTTCTGAGATACATTTTTATTTCAAGTGGGTTTCTCGTCATCAGTAATAAAGGAACTAACTCTATGGTATTTTACAAAGATGTTTTGACCTATATGTTATTAGTGTTCTTGTAATTATCAACTTCATTAAACTCAGGTTAAATTTCAAACATAAATAGTTTGTAAAAATATGTTCATAAAAACCGGTCGATAACTGCAGGATTAAAACTTAAAATTAGTTAGCCTTTCCTCTACCATCGATGAATCCATTGATTTCACTTTTTGATTTTTTAATGAATCTTGAATATTCACATAGGATTACTTTACATTGTTTAGAGGCTTCAAGACTATTAAAGTAAAAATATGAAACAGTGAAACGACTTCGATTTTTTCAGTGCATTATACGATTTACAAAAATCATCTCATTATGTTTTAACATTCTTAAAAGGAAACTAAGATGAGATTATTTATAACATAAAACTTTTAGTTTATCGATGGCCATGAATATTAATCTAGAAAAAATTTATTTTCTTTTGCCATTTTTCACATCATTATTACTTAGTATGGTAACTAAGTTAAGTAATAATCCATACATCAGGACCGAGTTTGACCTGACACTCCTTCACAAAGATGTACTTTCTGTTTCTCTTTTCTAGTTATAACATTCCTTACCCTAATAGAAGTATATTAATGCACCTTACAACTAATAATTTGATTGTCTTTCATGTAGAAGCTATGCCTGTTTCATTCTCAGTTATTAACCTTTGAATCAATGTATGAATATATTTATTTACTCTTGTATACATATACATATGCATACACACACACACATATTTCTGTTCTTTATTGTCAAATTCACTTTCTCTCGCAATAATCCTTCATTGGAAATTCTTTTAAACGTATTTGAAAGATTAAAATAGTTTTAGTTGTCATCATTCCGTTACACTTAAAAATGTTGACGGTTATATCGGTAAACTCTATTCATTGATTGCTAAATCTGAGCGCTTAATAGGATCATAAAATTCTCTCGGGCTATTTGAAGAAAGCCATGTATGGAAATGAGCAGCTTAGGGTTTGTAGTGACGTAAGGTCTGTAGTGGACATTAGAGTAAAGCCTATCCGGTAATAACAGGCTGATGAATGTGAAGATGAGCTTTAAAACATCATTTCTTGGGTTTATGGGGCTTCTTCAAACTCGTCACTGTTTTCAGTGTCCGACTCGCATCATCAACGCTGATGCATATTGTAGAGAACGAAGATGTTGGAATGAAAGTTAAACTGCTACCATGTTCAGAGGTAAAGTTTTTTCATATCTTAACAGTATCTGAAAAATCCTAAATAGCTGACTGTGCTATTCGTTGTTAAAAAGGAATGTTTTGTTTCTTAGACAAATAAAATAGAGATCCTAGCTCGGAAAAAATATTATAACTCTTAATAAAGCATGCACGTAATATTTACAATAAAATGGATACACAGTAACTTTGTTTTTATTATTTCCGTAAATTATGATGATCAGAATTTGAGTAGAACTGAACAAAAATTTGATCGATTAGAAAGTATTGTGACACGTAGTTTTCAGATTATTAGAGAACAGTAAGCCAGGCACACTTTACCAGTGTTGAAGCCCGTATCAGATAAACAGTAGAGAGAAAGACTGATAAAGGTATAGTTACTGTTTACATTTGAGAAAGTACACAGACAAACTTGCACCAAAAGACATGAAAAGACAGAGAGAGAGAACAAAGAAAGAGAGAGGTCGCACAAACTGATCAATTTCTTCACGCGATATTGCCTGCGTGAAGGGGTTTGAGGCTATGAAGCAGGTATCTAAATACTCGGAGACAAATGTGTTTAAATCCACGTAAAATTTAGTTTTATGTTTCCATTGTGTTTGGGCTTCGCTATACCTTGCGTGACTAATTTGTTGCTTATGTTAAACTACGCAGAAAATTTTATTAGCTATGTTCATGCCTTCTTGCACATAAAATTTCAGTCGCTTTCTATTAATCGTATATTAAGACAATTTTCGACTTGGTGCTCTAAAAAATTTACACAAGAAAGAAAAACAGTTGTGATAACAAAAGTTGTTTAATGAATAATAGAGTCTGCTGAATTACCTCACTTACTGTATGGAAAAGTGGAAACACCACAGTGGATCGAGATATTAACATCTTATTGTTTTGTTTTTTTCCGAAACGAATGTTCTTGTTAACCCTAATAAGTTATTCATAGTATCTCATATAATGATATCGTGTAGGGTTACAACAATATTAAACACGTGTTAGAAGAAAGTATGTCTTTTTGCTCAAAGATAATTTTCAAATAAAATAAAGGTAATATTTTAATTTAGAAACTCAAAAGAAACCCACGAAATTATATTGTTTAACGTTGTTAACTAATGTTTGCTTTTATTTAGGAAAAATATTTTATAGAAGGAATTTTCTCGGTCTTTTGTTATTTTTTATACTAAGAGAAACAAGGATGCAAAAAGTATTGGAACCGCGTATATTGAAAAGATCCCACCTGTTTCGACTTAAAACACGACTTTTAAGATAATTCAATAGTAAGTTCCCTTTAGTAGCGTTTGTTTATTTGGTTCTATTGTTCTATAGTTATCTAGAATGTCACAGGGTTGTAAGGGTATCACTTTTACATTTCCATAATAGTTGTTATGAGAATCGTTTCCAAAATACATGTTTTAAAGCGTGTTACTGTTATCACTATCCGTTATTGTTATTTGTTCTTTAAATATATGCGAAGGGTATACGAATTAAGGAAGATACAATGTATAATTCACCTTACCTTTCTTACATCTTGTTTCTGACATTTTACCTTTCTGACATCTTGTTTCCGTTTTGAAGATGTCTTATTGTTATCATATATCTCCTTCTAAATCTAATTGTCCATGTATTTACACACTAGCTATATGCACGAGAAAGACAGAGGGTTCACTCAGAAGTAATATGGTGGTGATGTTCATATCCGAATGTCCTTAACTTAGAAGTGATAGACCAACAGCTGGACCAACCATACAGCTAGTCAACACCACCTACTACAATCTCCTAAGTTACCCTAATTAAATAGTAGGATTGTCCAACACATTATAATATCCCTTTAGCTGAAAGGACAGTCTTGTTTGATAAAGAAAGATTTGAAGCTGTGTTCCGCAGATTAGGAGTCGATCATCCGGGCCACCAGATTATGTCTCTTGCACGAAGAAATATTATTTTTTTATCTCAACAGTTAAATTATCGGTTAGTAGGATTAAAAACACGCACACACATACGTATATATATGCATAGTGAGATTTTGAAACCATGTAATATGACAAAAAAGATGAATAAGTTTTTCAGGCGATGTAAATCCAAATAATTAATATTGCATTTTGAAGTTAAACTTAATTTTTGAAACTCAACAAGTTTCCTTTAATGCATATTTCCAGATTTGTAGGCTTAATATATATTAAGAATTTTGATTAGGCTTAGGGTTTTTTCTTAACGTGTTTTCTTTTTTAATTATTTCTTGTTAGCAAAGTAAGCGAAATGCCATTTACACACTACGTACCATTTCAACCAGGTTTTATATATTTGAATATACTTCGTGTTATTCTTCAAGAAATGATTAAACACAGAGCAAGATTAAAACTGAATTACTTAACGTAAAAAAAATACAGTTTTACTGATCAGAAAAGGCTACGTATTTTGATGCCCTGACCATGAATATTGAAACTTGATCAGTCGTCAAGATAATGGGGTTTTCATGTTCTAAGCCAGATCGTTTAGACTAAGAGTGACACCTGCATACTTTCCTTACTTTACCATCAAATGAGTAAGAGCTTCATGTCTAATGTACGGAAAAAAGAGGAGAAGGAATTTGTCATTAAACAAATCTGTGGGCTATCTACGCTACACCAAGTAACGTCGATGCTCATTTTTGAATGCATTGTAGTTTAACTGAAACTTAAATGTTATTGATATTATCAAAACGTTTATAACCACTTTCAGTTAAAATATTATCCACAGATTGATGAAACTACTTTGGGATAACAAGTACGTTACTGATCTGAAGGATAACTAGTAGATTATTAGTTTCAAGAATAACTACTAAGTTACTAGTCTGATAGACTAGTTACTAAGTTACTAGTCTCAAGGATAACAAGTAGGCCAATAATCTGAAGGATAACAAGTAGGTTTCATAAGAATGAGTCAGACAGTTTTGGCAGCTTCATGAAGAGTGAAGAACCACATATTCATGACTAGTGTGCACATTCATTGGACTGAATGTGATTTAGTGCTTGACACGTTCGCATTGTGAATCATCGTTCGAGTCCTTTCGCGAAAAAAAATCACGTTTCGGGCCATGTGTTATAAGGTTCACGATGAAATCACAATATTTATTAAACAAGCTTAAGATTTTGCTGTTGGTACTTTTAAGTACCTGCCTATTCTCTGGTCTATCAGTCCAAAATTAGGGACAGTTAGAGCTGTAGCCCTTGTATAGCTCTTTACGAATATCAGGAAAGAAAACGAATTATTTGAAACACACACTGTCATCATTCATGTTTCAGATGCTTACCCTGGAACTGGATCTGGGCAAATCATGACCTTAATTTAGCTGAAAGTATTACTCTGAGCTAGGCCCGGCATGACCAAGTGGGTTAAGGTGTACGACTCGAAATCTTAGGGTCGCAGGTTCGCTCCCCGTCGCGCCAAACATGTTCCCCCTTTCAACCGTAGGGGCGTTATAATGTGACGGTCAATTCCACTATTCGTTGGTAAAAGACTAGCCCAAGAATTGGCAGTGGGTGGTGATGACTAGCTGCCTTCCCTCTAATCTTACACTGCTAAATTAGGAACGGCTAGCACAGATAGCCCTCGAGTAGCTTTGTGCGAAGTTCAAAAAACAATCAAGCAAATGTAGTGTCATGAAAAGTGTACGAGTTTTATGATCTCTTTGCTTAAAATTGAAATGAATCTGTAAATATTATAGAGGCTTGGACCGCGCGGTCCTGTCTTCCTAGTGTGACTTAAATGTTTTTTTCATTATCTTTCAAATGTTTTTCTGAGGCTTAATTTAAAATTAAAATTTCTGAAACATTACCTTTACGGAAAGCATACGTGAGCTTAATACGGTCCTTTTATTTCCAGATGTAACTTCGTTTTAACGTCTAAAAAGGGAAGGACAAAGGCATTTTATTATCCATTTAACCATAGCTTATAAACAATACGAATATTTACGGAAAGTAAACATTTGTGGATTATTAATACTTTAAAAGCCTCTAAGTAGCGATTATTTTACAGGTTTTTTACCACAGAATCATAAACATTAACAATTAGTAATTTACTAAAATGCCTCTGCCGTGCATTTTATGATCATTTTATTGTTTTCTTGGACACAGTAATCCATTGTAAAAAGTTTTCTACTTAGACACACTATGCATATTAACTTAATGGATACGGCCTTTTTCCTTTATTTCTTTTCACGGCATTAATGGGCACTTTAGATGATAGAAGTTTAAGAACGTTTCTTAGTATCCGAAAAGCAACGAATTAAACAAGCAGGACTTAGAAATCAAAATCTAGTCTTATAAATAAAGGCTATAAAAATAAATACTACGATATGATCTTTTGAACAAACAAACAAATAAAAGTAATCGTCTCTAAACCAACGTTTCAATAAATCCTATCGACATTTTAAAACGTATTCTAACAGATGTATTTGCTTTATCAGTTAAGATAATACTGGAATACTCCAAAAAATAGCCTGAAGCTATAACAAAACTTCTAATACATTTCTTTGCACATATAAACTATGAGACGAGAACATTAATTACTTACTATTTCTGTTATTCTAAGTTTTATGCACACTGTTGTAAACCATGAGACTTTGTTGGTGAAGCTAAGTGGTACAATTATTTAAGTTAGCTGTACACGAACACTGTAAGTATCAGTCTGTAAGTGTGCACCGTGCTTTTATGTTGGGTCATCGAGATGTACTAGGGGTCATTTTTATTGAGACATTTCGTGATTATAACGGATATTTAGTGCAGCATGAAGTTAAGTCGATAATTTTACTACAGCACAGTTAATCTAGCTGAAAGCTTTTAGGGAAGCAGTCATTAAAAGTTGAGCTTAATTTTCGTAGAATTACTTAAAATTGATGTACTTTCGAAAAGAATGATAATTTTTTCAGGATTACATAAATTCGAAATATCTGTGTTTCTTGAGTTTGAAGGCTCATAAAGTTCTATTTTGTATAGGTTATATTGTGATGAGCATATTTGAAATGTAATTATTGTTAAAATATAAATGATAAGCCTCAGTTTCTATGCCTGAATGAATGTGTTGATATATTTTTAATATTTCATATCAATCTCGCTATACTTTCATTTTTAATTTTTCATATCGTAAGAGCTCGACATGACCTGATGATTAGGGTGCTGGGTCGCTGGTTTGAATCTCCGTACACCCAAACATGCTCACCCATTTCAATCGTAGGGGCGTTATAACTTCAGGTCAATCACACTATTCGTTGGAAAAAGAGTAGCCCAAGAGTTGGGAGTGGGTGATGATGACTAGCTGTCTTCCTTGTAGCCTCATACTTCTAAAATAGGTATGGATAGCGCAGATTGCCCTTATGTAGCTTTACGAAGGATTCAAAAACAAAACACTGGGTAGTACCTTGAATACCACTAGCAAACACTGGGTAGTACGTTGGATACCACTAACAAACACTAGGTAGTACCTTGAATACCACTAGCAAACACTGGGTAGTACCTTGAATACCACTAGCAAACACTGGGTAGTACCTTGAATACCACTAGCAAACACTGGATAGTACCTTGAACACCGCTAGCAAACACTGGGTAGTACGTTGGATACCACTAGCAAACACTGGGTAGTACGTTGGATACCACGAGCAAACACTGGGTAGTACGTTGGATACCACTAGCAAACACTGGGTAGTACGTTGGATACCACGAGCAAACACTGGGTAGTACCTTGAATACCACGAGCAAACACTGGGTAGTACCTTGAATACCACTAGCAAACACTGGGGAAGAAATACTCTAAATGATTTTTTTAAAGAGTTGATACCACACGCTTTATGTCCTCAAATATGTATATTATGCTTTTAAGCAATAGAATATAATAATGTACATTAGGTAATCATACTTATTTAGTTCCGTAAGAATGACCTTCGATTCAGATACATGGAGGGCACTGCCCTTCAAATATATGTTTTGTTTTGTTTGTTTTATGATCTACTCAAAGTCTAAAGTACCAAAAAGTTAATAATTTGTATCAACAAAGTGGTAACAGAACATTGTTCTAAAAATAAGTACTGCGAATTTCTTATCTCTTCAAATACCCATACCATGCTTGTTAGGATTATCTATTAACTATAGAAGGAGCTGAATACACTAGATAGAATAGAATGAATACACAGATGAATACACTAGATAGAATAGAATGAATACACAGCTGAATACACTAGATAGAATAGAATGAATACAGCTGCTGGTTAACAGCAACCAGCTGCTTGAGCTTTCTTTGTTTTCGAATTTCGCGCATAGCTACTCAAGGGCTATCTGTGCTAGCCGTCCCTAATTTAGCAGTGTAAGACTAGAGGGAAGGCAGCTAGTCATCACCACCCACCGCCAACTCTTGGGCTACTCTTTTACCAACGAATAGTGAGATTGACCGTCACATTATAATGCTCCCACGACTGAAAGAGCTAGCATGTTTGGTGTGACCGAGATTTGAGAACTCGTGGCCCTCGGGTTATGAGTCGAACTCCTTAACCCACCTGGCCATGCCGGGCCAAGCTGCTTGAGCTACTCTTGTCTGATTTGACCGTTACTCTTATAACGCTCGTCTCTTTATTTAAAGTACATCGTAAAAAAAAAGTAATTTCTACACAAAGGACAAACTGGCCCCCCAGTGGCTCAGCGGTATGTCTGCGGACTTACACGCTAAAATCCGGGTTTCGATACCCGTGGCGGGCAGAACACAGACAGCCCATTGTGTAGCTTTGTGCTTAATTCAAAACAACAACAACAACGACAAACTGACAGAAGCAGTACACAGTCTACTCTGTTGTGAGATTTCGACTTTCATTATGGCAATTTTCTTTCAGTTCTGTTTTTTTGTTTTCTACAAGTGACAGATAAATGTAAAATTATATTTCAAGTGAATTGAATAAAGGAACATTTTTTCCTGTTTTCGCTGACATTTTGATAAAGGAAATTAACAGTATAGAAACGAACTAAAAACAAAAATTAATAAACTCACTCCACCTACCTTTCATTATTGTTGTCTTCTGGTTAATTTGACAATGGGCTTGAAAAGATAAACGAGCTCAACTGACGCATTACAGAAATAAAAACTTCATGTATCAAACGAGGTTATGTAGTGGAAACACGTGGATATATTTGACTATAGCACTATTCTGTGATTAAATCTTTTGTTCTTTTTACTGCAGCTCACACGAGCTTCGCCTTATACGTGAAAGATCCAAGGGTCTCCCCATCAATTGTATTCTATTCTTTGCATCATTTAGATTGACTTTGAATCAGTTTGTTTCCCACATAAGTGCACTAAATGCCTGATTTAAAGACTGCGCCAACAATAAAACAAGATATATACTTGTAGACATATTTCATAGACGCCTTGAGATTTTACGTGGTAGAAGAATTTCAATTATTCAGTGAATGACATTATGGTCATTAAATGTTTCGTCGTTTTTTCTATAGTTTTCCAAATTTATTTACAATAAAAAAAATAGAGAGAGGTAAGAAAGGACGGATGAAAGCGAAACATAGAATTAAAATTAAACATCAATCGAAGAAGATATCTGTTGGTTCGATCACGCAATAATTATCTTTATTAAAACTTTCTTTAACATATGGAAAATTATATATAGATCCTAACCATAGTCTATCAGTCTGATGTTATTGTGTAAATATATATTGAAGCGTATTACAATTTATGTCGAACGGGTTGTTGTTGTTATTGTTGGCTTGAATTAAGCACAAAGCTACACAATGGGCTGCCTGTGCTCTGCACACCTCGGGTATCGAAATCCGGTTTTTAACATTGTAAGTCTGCAGACATACTGCTCCGATATTAGGGCCATTTCGGATGAGGCTGCAATTCATTACGTTAGGTATTATGATTTCAAATAGCCTGAAACCAAGTTAAATTTTAATTTAAAAGTTAATTAAATGTCGATTTGTATCACATTTATTATTGTCAAAAAGATTGATACACAATTTTATTTCTTAAAACAAACATATAATATACAAAAATTAGTACAATTTATACTAATTACAAATGATAGTTTATATACAAAAGTTTTTGAAACTTACAAACAATATAGAATTTTCTATTTGGTCTGGAACTGAATTATTTTATCGACGATTCACGATGAGAGCATTAATTTCGAATTGATTTCAGTACAGTTCACTTAAGGCTAGCTAACTAGTTGTTTCACTGAACACACGTTAGCTCTCACCCCCCAAAAATATCTATTGTTCTAGTAGAAATGCTAGCCTCCGAATATAATCCTACGAAGTTAAACGGTTTATAATGCTCGAAACCTCTAAATGTTCCTGGTCAAATATGTGTACTTTCCTGATTAATAAGCGTTTACCACAGTTATAGCTTCCAGATTTATAGTATTCTAACTGAGCAAATCCACGATAGAAGGGCCCCATCCCTTCGCATCCCAGTCGAGCTAAACATGCTTGCCCTTTCAGCCGTGGGGGCGTTATAATGTGACGGTCAATCACACTATTCGTTGATAAAAGAGTAGCCCAAGTGTTGGCGGTGGGTGGTGATGACTTTAGTTTTACACTGCTAAATTAGGGACAGCTAACACAGATAGGCCTCGAGTAACTTTTCAAATTTTGCAAATTTCCAAAACAAACAAACAAACCACAATAGAAAACTGTCTCTGCGCATGTCACGCTGGTTTATAAGCTTGAGAAAAGATTTTTCTAAAAGTTATAGTTGAGGCGACAATGATGGTACTTACATGCATATATACATTGTTAAAGTTTATGCTCGAGAAACTTCTATGAATTTACTGAATAGGGTGAAATTTCGCAATCAGTATTTGCATGCATTTCTAAATGCACGTTTGACAAAACAAACATTGACATTTAAATAAACATACAATAGCAAATCCTTTCCTAGCATTTAAATTGCTGTGCAAATACGAATATCTCTTTGTTATGCAAAAGAAATCAAATATTTAATTCGTACGTTTTATTGGTTAAACCATACGTATGGAGAGTCATTTCTTAAATCATATTTTAGATATTAAAAACATTTGTTTCATTCAATGTATCTGCGATGATTGTACGATTTATTTTATTATATAGCATACAAATATCAAAATATATGAGGCTCGGCATGGCTAAGTGTGTTAAGGCGTTTGACTCGCAATCAGAGGGTCGCGGGTTCGAATCCCGGTCGCACCAAACATGCTCGCCCTTTCAGCCGTGGGTGCGTTATAATGTGACGGTCAATCCCACTATTCGTTGGTAAAAGAGTAGCCCAAGAGTTGGCAGTGGGTGGTGATGACTAGCTGCTTCCCCTCTAGTCTTACATTGCTAAATTAGGAACGGCTAGCGCAGATAGCCCTCGAGTATTTTTGCGCGAAATTCAAAACAAACAAAAAATCAAAACATATCACACCATGCACAGAGTTTATTATTAATAAAAGTTGATGAAGGTTTATTTGGACCTTCTTTAAATTATTGAGAACATATAAGCTTAAAAGTGGCCTTAAAGCGTGAGGTAAAAAAAAACGCATTAAAGTTTAAACATTATTAGGGTTGAGAAGTTTTAGGCTAAAGATTATTCACGATTCATCTCAAGATCTTTAAGATTATTTCTGTATTTCTTATTTTTATCTAAATGCTTGCATTCTATTTTGTATTGATGTTACTATCTATATTCATGGAGTAGTTATTGAGTGAATGCTAGAGTAGTAACATAGAAAGTGGCGTATAACATTGGACAAACGTTTACAAATTGTTAATCTTGTCTGAATAAGTTGTTTTCGGCATTTGTTCATAAAAACACAGACACACATCTGTTTTTCTTTATAAAGAGGTGTTCTTTTGGTATAATATGTTTCGAAACAGACTAATGCTGTGTTCAGGCAATTTTTTGTACTCGATGTAGAATGAGGGTTCTTCACATACCAAATGTTAAAGGGTAACAAGTTATTCGATTATTCAAATATGGTATGAAGTAAATAGACATTATTAGAATAATAATATACCCCATTGCATTATATCCAGAATCATGATTAGTCATTGGAGTACAGGAAAAATTATTCCAAGAAAATCTACTACCAAAGATGATAGTGTTTTGATTAGGTTAAAACTTCAAAGTCAAAAGAAATCATGCAACACCTTACAATGAGAATGAATAAAAATATTTATTACAGAGTATACAGAAGAACAATGAATAGGAAACTGACCCGACAGAGTTGTTTTGAAAAAAGAGCTATTTGCAAACAGATATTAACCACATTTCTCCTATGTCATCGTGTTACTTGGACAAGACAGCATGCCATCTTATAACTAGGACACTGAGGACATACAATATTTTCAAATGAGTCCTATCTCCAGTTTGTTAAAGCTGATGCTAGGATTCGTTTTCGTTGTTTGTCTGGAGAACGGCTGCGAGAAGACTGTTTTTTTTCCTCAGAAAATGGTGCAGTACATATTTAAGCAGCTTCTCATCATGCTAGAAAAACTGTTTTACGTATCTTCCAGAGAACCTTCAATGGCGTCACCTACAAGTAGCATATGGAAACGACAGTTCTAGATTAAGATGTAGCAATATCCATAGAACCTGTCTCATCATACAAAATACTTTTCTAGATGTTTAATATAACATGCATTTCTCAATGTGACAGCGTTAAGTGGATTTGTATTCCATTTTAATAAAAATCTTATTTATTACAAAATATACAAATATATTTGGACAAGACTGTAAATATAAACACAATACACAAATTAATGACCGAATACTTTCTTACCACAAAACAGGTGGTGATATTTAATTTGTTTGCAAAAACATTAAAAACCAATAATTAAAACATAACAGAAAAATAAGACATCACCATAGTCTAATATTTATCAAAGCTCATCATTTAACTTAATTACTTTTGACTATCAAAGTCAGTCTAAACAGAAGAATTTTTTATTTTAACTTTCTATTTGTCTTTCTCTTTCTTGAAATGTATATCACATTTATTGTAAATATAGTTTTGATTTGGTTTGTTTTGAATTTTGCACAAAGCTATACGAGGGCTATCTGTGGTAGCCGTACCTAATTCAGCAGTGGTCTACTCTATCACCAAAGAATAATTGGATTGACCGTCACATTATAAAGCCCCCCAGTTGAAAGGACGATCATGTTTGGTGTGACACGAATTCGAACCCTCGACCCTCGTATTACGAGTCGGGCCAAATATAGTTTTATTTCCGAATGAAAAATATCAGTCGTTGCAAGTTTTTGTTGTTGCTGCTTTTCAGCCAACGGCCCCTCATGGCCAAGCGTGCGACTCGTAATCTGAGAGTCCCGGGTTTGCATCCCCGTCGCGCCAAACATGTTCGCCCTTTCAGCCATGGGGGCGTTATAATGTGACGGCCAATCCCACTATTCGTTGGTAAAAGACTAGCCCAAGATTTGGCGGTGGGTGGTGATGATTAGCTGCCTTCCCTCTAGTCTTACACTACTGAATTAAGGAACTTTAGCACAGATCGCCCTCGAGTAGTTTTGTGCAAAATTCCAAAACAAACAAAGCTTTTCAGCCTTCGCAAAAATCTAAACTGAGGCTATCTGCGCTAGTGTAATTTAGCAGTGTAAGACTATAGTGAAGGTAGCTAATCGTCACCACCCATCTCCAACTCTTTGGCTAGTCTTTTATCAATGAGTAGTGGGATTGACCGTCACATTATAACACCCCACAGCTGAAAGGGCGACCATGTGTGTCATGACGGTGATTCGAACCCGCGACCCTCAGGTTACGATTGGAGCCCTCTAACCACCTCTCCATAAAGGATGAAATAATGAACATTCTCAGAACTTTTAAAAGTGTGTATGATTGATAAAAAACTGATTTAAAAATAAGAGAAAAAAAGGTAACAAAGAAAGGGTACGAAATATTCTAGCACAAGATTAACACACAAACCACTAGGATTCAGGCATAACTGCGTCTAATTTGAAATTACTGATTACTAATAAAGCAACCAGGCAGTAGCACCAAAGTGGTAACTGCCGCCTGAAGGGTTTTTTTCGCACTTTATGAGCTGAGAACTGAAAGTGTGAAATGTATTCAATGACATAACTTTTCGAGGCTCGTCATGGTAAAGTGTCTTAAGGCGTTTGACTTCGTAATGCGAGAATCACGGGTTCGAACCCCGGTCGCGCCAAACATGCTCGCCATTTCAGGCGTGGGGGCATTATAATGTTACGATTAATCCCGCTTTTCTTTGTTATGTTATTAAATATAATAACGTTTTCAACACGATTACAGACGTTTGATTAATCGTTCTGTTTTGGTATTTCTACAATGGAATGAATTAGATATTTGTTTATTATTAATAATATTCAGGTCAGTTTTATAGTCAAGAAAGTATACATCTGAAATTCTAATCGCTAAGTAAGATTTAACACTCGTATTTCGATGAAATACTTCTCACGAAATACCTACACAGGGTGTTAAGTACATTATAAACGATTTCGGAGTCTCACCACGTCGTTACAGTTTACATTACAGCGTTAGGTAATGATCTGTCTGACGATCGTGGATCTTGACAGTCACCCTGCAACGCATTCTTCATTGTAAAAGTCTAAAGGCTGTTCAAATCACACCACTTCTCCCAAAATTTACTCATAAACCAATTAGTGTAAAAGAAGGAAGGGTTCTAAGTGCCTGGTTTGACTGACAAATCTCATAGAAATTCATAGACGCAGTGTCAAGTGATTTGACAAGTACGTCTTTGAAAGAAAAACATCAGTAACTTTTTTTTTTTATTCTGGAGATATGCAACGGTTAAACAAAAGGTGGGACTGGAATTCTTATATTTATGAACACATCTGCTATCAGCATATATACTTCTTAATTACATATCTTACTGTTTTCTGAGACAGATAGACTTATCTTTGTGTTAGTGGATACTTTATCTGTTACAGCAGGTTGCTTTGTTCACCATGACTGTTGTACGACCTGCTGCAGGTCTCTTTTTTGATGATACTGGTGTCCCAAGTTAATCTACATTTATTTCTTAATGACATTAGTATAAGGGATATCCCCATCTTGGAAATTCTAAGCCTCCATTCTCAAAACATACATCTTTATAATCTGAGTGTGTGAATATTTCGTGTCGGAATGAGATGTTAAATACACTTTCCAAAAACAATTTTTCTACGGCATCGCACTACCTACAAAGTTCCAAACAATGTTAGCATGTGCTGTCGATACATTCCTTTACACCGTGATTTTATATCTCGGAAATCTCGAGTAAAGGCCGTAGTGCATGTATTATAATGCTATCAAATCACGACAGTGCGATTTTATGCAGTTTAATAAGTGAAATGATGCAAATGATTATTAAAATATCGTCGAAACTTTATTTAATATAATTCTATATGTCCTGAATTTAATATTCGATTTAACACACTAGGAATGACAACAATTACAATTACAATTTAAAAAACAACAACATTTAATGGTACACAATAAATATTTGAAAGTAAGACTGCCCTTAGTCTCAAAATACAAGGTGTCCCAAAAATGATTGTAAATACGATGTTTATTGAGATATATCTAGATTTTATAATCCAAGTTTAAGAATACAGGTGTAGAATCTTCGAGTTATCGCAGGTGTTCGAACTGTTGACAGTTCGTATCCAGGCACTGCTGATAGCGCGAACAGGTGGAATTGCAAACTTCACAAATCATTTCATTTGGTATTTGGATGCATTTTCTGTCACTTGCTGCTCTCAGCTCATTGATTGTTGCAGGTTTTGTGCTATAAACCTAATCTTTAACATATCTCCATAAAAAAATTCAGATATGTGAGGTATGATAAACGTGGAGAAAATTCATTACAACCTCTTTACTTAATCCATCTGTTCGGCACATTTTCGTCAAGATAGGCCCTCACATTACAATGGCAGTGGGGAGATGCTCCAGCTTGTTGGAAATAAAACTCCTCATCTCCAAATTCCTTTCGAATGTGTGGCATGACAGATTCTTGCAGCATGTTCAGATGAACAAGACCAGTGTCTGTGTTTTTGAAAAGTATTGGCCAAATTATGCCCAACGCTGGTAATCCACACCACACTGTTACTCATGATAAGTTTACATGGTTCTCAACTGTAACATGCTGGTTCTGAGGTGCTCAGTAGATGCAATTGTGGTGATTAACTTAGTCATTTACCTTAAATGTGGCTTCATCGCTCCAGACAATCTTCTCTGGAACGTGTACATCCTCTGCAGATTTTACCAGGGGCCACTCACAAAATTCAACTTCCCCATCGGAATTATCTTTATTGAGAGCGTGGACGAGAATAAAACATTTCTAATGAATGCACATCAACATGCGATGGACGCTCGATTTCGAGATTCCTGTCTCACGAGCTGTTTGCCGAACAGATTTTCATAAGATCAGTGGAAACTTTCCAACAGCTCTGCTTCTCATGTGGGATTGGTGGATGACCGTGGTCTTCCAGAACGCTCTTTATGGACGCCTTGAACAGTTTCATTTGTTTTATCTCTGATGCGAGTAATGGCGATTCCCGTTGGTGGATCTGTTTGAAACTCCCTTCTAAGCTGTCTGTTACATTCTGGTACTTCCAACAGCACTTTAAGATAAATTTCCTTTTCTCAAAGTTTAGTTTTGCTTTTGCCATTACTTCAAATCAGTTGCACCTGTAGAAGAAGAAAGTTTGAGTGAGTTATAATCATTCAAAGTGTGTATTCATGTTTTTGGGACACCCTGTACAATAACACGTTTACTTTTTGCATTTAAGTTATTGAGCAAAAGTTTTACTTTATTTTGAAACTAGGTTTGTTTGTTTTAGACTTTTAAAACAAAGACATATTGGGCTATCTGCTATGTCCTCCGCGGCGAATCGACCCCCGGAGTTTTTAGCACTGTTAAGTTCGTAGACTTAACGCTCACCCATTGAAAAACTTGAGACTGGGAAATGTCTCGTTTGTAAATATTTATTTTGTGCCATTAAACGTGACTTGTTCTAACATATTTGTAAGACTAACGATTGTCAACTTTAACATATTAAAATAGTTTTAGTCTATTGAGAAATATATTGTAATCACCCCAAAAAGTGATACAGTTGATTTAACCAATTAAAGTTTCGAAAATCATTTTTTTAAATTCAGATAATTCTTTAGAAGCAGTGTATTTCGTTGTGTAAGGTGAGGCCGCGAAACAGTTTATATTTTTAAATTAAATACACATTCTCCGGAATTGTTCCCGAACATGCCCCCCCCCGCTGGTACAGCGGTAAGTCTTCGGATTTACAACGCTAAAATCAGGGGTTCGATACCCCTCGGTAGGCTTGGAAGATAGCCCGATGTGACTTTGCTATACGAAAAACACACTGAGCCCTAACCTAGCTGAATGTGTTTTCCTTTTTGCAAAGCCATAATGAGCTATCTACTGGTTCTATCGAGATGAATCGAACCCCCGATTTTAGAGTTGTAAATCCAAAGACTTACCGCTGTCTCAGTGGTGAACAAACCTTAGTTAAATTACCAAATATTTGGGTTTAATAATGCCATATCTACCGTAACATAACTGGAATCTTATTGAAAAAAAGATTCCCTTAAACGAAACTTATTTATTCAGAACTATCATAGTTTTACATAACGTATATTGCAAGCATATTTAATACGTGTTTCTCAAGATTGGTAAATAAGACGTCCTGAAAGTATGAGTCATTGGAAAAATACATTATTCAGAAAACTTAGTAGCAAGAATAAGTTATTAATTTTGTGTGACAGTTTTTAATCTAGAAAGTTACTTTTAAATATGAAATTCAGTTACTCGATGTAACTTTTTAACTTGTGTGTGTATAAGATACCACTCTGTACTAGATCCAAATATATATAATGTTTTGATTTTGGCTTTACAATGAAAAAGTATTGTTTGAGAATACGTAGGAGACATTAATGAATTGAACTTGAATTAATTTCGTTTTGAATTTCGCGCAAAGCTACTCAAAGGCTATCTGCACTAGCCCTCCATAATTTAACAGTGTAAGACTAGAGGGAAGGCAGCTAGTCATCACCACCCACCGCCAACTCTTGGGCTACTCTTTTACCAACGAATAGTAGGATTGACCGTCACATTATAACGCCTCCAAGGCTGAGAGGGCGAGCATGTTTAGTGTGACAGGGATTTTAGCCCGGGACCTTCCAGTAAGATAAATCATTTCAACTTTAATTCGGCCCGGCATGGCCAGGTGGTTAAGGCACTCGACTCGTATTTTTATTCACATACAACGCTAAAATTAGGGGCTCGATTCTCTTCGTCTCTACATAATCCGTTTTTTAGCTTTGTTCTGAAATAACAAACAAATTATAATAGGTCTGTGTGTTTATGAAACTATTTGTCTTTAACTGCTGATACTTAAAGTAAAACCTTTAAGCTGTTTCGTTCTTTTATGCCTTGTTTATTAAAACAAAGTAGGTATCTACCACACGAGAAAATAATGTGTAAGACACACTGCGTTCACGTTATTATAAACTGTTACTATTCCCAATTTCATTATTTAGTGGTTATGGTTATACCACTGAATCTTTATTAATGTTTAACTTTATAACAAAATAAATAGATAAGGCCCGGCATTGCCAGGTCGTTTAAGGCATTCACTCGTAATGTGAGGGTCTCGAACTTGTATCCACGTCGCACCAAACATGCTCGTCTTTTCAGCTGTAGGGACATAATGTGACGATCAATCCCACTATTCGTTAGTAAAAGAGTAGCCCAAGGGTTGGCAATGGGTGGTGATGACTAGCTTCCTTCCCTCTCGTCTTACACTGCTAAAGGAAGGACGGCTAGCGGAGATAGCCCTTGAGTAGCTTTGTCCAAAATATAAAAAACGATCAATCTATAGAAAGTTATGACTGTAATATTTTTCTCGGGCCAGAAGCCTCGCTTCTATCCATACTAGATAATTAGGTGTCATTATTACTCCTCAAAAGCGAGTTCCGAAGAATAACGTTGATCAATTACACTGATTATTTGTCTTATCACAATCACTTTGACACGTTTTTAAAGCACTCGAAGTATTTATTTATGTAAAACTGATACACCTTGTGATTTGTCAAGTGATTGCATGAGTTACATAAAAGCTGAGATGTAATTATATTAAAAAAAATGTGTAAGAACAAAGACCACTCCAAAATTCATAGGTGCATCTCAGTAGTTGTACATTTAGCAGGAGTATCTTGTCAAAGATCGGTTCTTTGATCGCCTGTTTAGAGACACTCGTCATCCTTATACATCAAGCGTGGTACTGAAAAGCGAATACGTCTGTCACAAGGAATAATTTTAACCAATGCGCAGGTTACAAATTCAGAGAAAACGTTGGGCCTGATGTGAAGTGTAAGAGGTGTTACAATTCACCAAGTTCGGTCAATATGGGGATATTGTGAGAAACATGATCATGAAATCAGTTCATCTGAGATATAAAAGTAAGACAGAATAGCTCGAACACATTGTGGGTCTGGGGGTCGCGGGTTTGAATCCCCATCACACTAAACAAGCTCCCCCTTTTAGCCTTAGGGGCGTTATAATGTGACGGTCACTCCGACTATTCGTTGGTAAAATAGCAGCCCAAGAGTTGGCTGCGGGTGGTGATGACTAGCTGCCTTCCCTCTAGTCTTACACTGCTAAATTAGGGACGGCTAGTGCAGATAGCCCTCGAGTAGCTTTGTGCGAAATTCAAAAAACAAACAAATAATTTTCTCGGATTTTAGAATAATTTGTTACTTTTAATTCCTACGTAGATTTCAAGTAATTCGACTAGTTGGAAAATAAATTATTTTAACTGATCGTAAAAAAATGAACGATTAAAATATATTTGTAACTTTCAGTTTTATCAGATATTTTTACAAAAAACTAACCTTGTTAATCGCTACGCATTTTGACCCTCCATGTTGGGTAAGTCACGTAAGAAATACCTTATTATATGTCTTAAAGCAATTAATATGCTCACTATTAAAATTTTGGACGATTTGAGGAATAGACCATAAACATAAAGCAAGAACACTGTCATATACCCTAGTGGCATTCTCTAGACTTTCAGCGCTTGCAATCGGGTTTCGATGGGCAGAACACAGATAACAATTCTGTAATTTTGTGCTTAAACTCAAAACAAATAGAAATGATTCATAAGCATCTGTTAAGTGTTCCCGACATTGTAATAGGAAAGGAAAGAAGACAGGGAAATTTATACTAAATTAAAGGTCAATAATTGGTCGTTATGTTTATTTCATTTTGAGGTAAATAAATATTTCGATCCACTAAAATATTATCAAATGGAATGTATTATATCGACCCACCTTCATTTATCGCATTACTTAAAGAATTGAATATGAAACGAAGTTGCTACTATTTTGTAATTCCATGACAGTTAAAAACTCTTAATGGTTAGTAAATAAAATAAATTTACTGATTAGTCAGAGAAGGGTTAAGCATCTTGAAACACTAAACATTTGGTCTTGTAAAACATTCTAAGAATGTGCAACAAAAGCAACGACGCACATAAATCATAGTTTATGTCAATTTTTGGCAAGAAAAGAACGTAAAGCAACTTAGAACCGGTTAGAAAGAACAAAAGACAAACCCCAACACAGATGCTCAGTAAATGGCCTGTACTTGTCAGAACTGTTGTGTACGTCACGGGGCTATTTACAACCATTCATAGATGCTTCATTACCTCCAGTAATTACGTCAGCAAATCGAACCGCCTGTAGAGACCCTCCACATGAAAACCAGCAGGACGTACCACAGTCAGCGAAGAAGTATTGTTGGGTTGTCTTGATCACGTGATCACAAAGAAAAAACGCCGAGATTTTGGCTTATTTTCCACCTTAGTTTATAATGTTTTATCCCATCAAATAATTACAGTAACTCAATTTTCCTCAATAAAACAGACTTAACAAATCAAAGTCAGACGATTTCGCCTCAAACTAGAGACAGAGAATATATTTGCGACTTCTGGCCTTATAAGGTGTTAATTAGTCAGTCATCAAATCATATGAACGCTTTCGTGTAATAGCTATCAACCTGCATTAGGTTTGTGTTTCTGTTAGATAAAAAGAAGGGCCCGGCATGGCATCGCCCACTTTCAGCCGTGGGGGCGTTATAATGTGACAGTCAAACTCACTATTCGTTAGTAAAAGAGAAGCTCAAGAGTTGGCGGTGGGTGGTGATGATTAGCTGCCTTCCCTCTAGTCTTACACTGCTAAATTAGGAATGGCTAGCACGTACGATAGCCCGCGAGTAGCTTTGTGCGAAATTTCAAAACACAAACAAACAGATAAAAAGAAACTTTTTTTTTCACCGCAAGAAAACAGAAGAAAATATATTTTAATCGAAGAAGATTTTGTTGGTATGGTAAGAAGTGTTGTTTTTACATATTGGTCACCATGTGTTCATTTCCGTCATTCACTGAAAAGTTAATTTCATTCTTGACAATTATCATAGGAGGTTTCGAAACAGTGTTTGCTTATGTTGCATATATACTCTTTATTTGTAAAAGGGTTGAAATGGATGTGGTCCAGACAGTGAAATTCCCTTTGAATTCCATATTCGAAGAAACTCAAACAGTTTGATTTGTTCTGAATTTCGCGTAAAGCTACTCAAGGGCTATCTGTGTTTGCTGTTACTAATTTAGTAACGATAAACTAGAATTTGAAGGCAGCTAGTCAACACCGCCCACCGTTGTCTTATGGGCTACTTTTTCTTTTCACCAAAGAGATTGACTATGATATTGTAACGACCCCACGACTGAATGGAAGATCATATTTGGTGAAAGGGCTCAACTTAAACAAAAACATTAAAATTACTCCTGGATAAACCCTTCTTTTACATAAAAACAATTTATCCTTGAAAATTTAGTACTAAAATGGGTGATGAATTTTTTTTCCTGTTGTTATAAACTGTCACAACATTTGAAGAATTGTGAAATTGACTCAATATTTTAATCATATTTTTTTGTTTATGGATAAAGTGAATTAAACACTTTTCGATGTTTCTAGCTGAATAATAGCGTTACTTGTTGGGTATGAATATTGTATTTACGGGTGTACATAGAGGGCGTGACAAAAAATCAATTATTTTAGCACCAGTAAGATATTTGGTAGATGGGACATAACACACGATCAGAAGAATTTTATTTTTCCCCATTTTTTTACTTCAGACTATTTGAAACCTATGCCCTTTTGTTGTTAATCATGGGTTTATAGTTCGAATCATCTCCATTGTCTCATCTAATTGCTTTCAAGTTCCAAATAGTGTGAGCTAAAAATTGTGCGTATTTTAATCATAAAAAAAGTTTTGAAATAAATAGGTCTTTGTGAAATGACGATTATAAGCCTAACAAACTAAAAGCGTGAGCAATCTTCACTCATTACTTGTATTTCCCATGAAGAGTAAGACAGCACGGTCTTGCTAAGTTTCGTAATTATCTTTAATGGTATTTATATTCAGTTTAATCTTCTTTGTTTATTCGTGTAGGTTTATATGCAAACAACGAACACAGTCTTTGTGGGTGTCTTTAACAGACCGGATTCTGATGCTGTTCGTTAGTTTTATCACATATATGAACGCGTGTATTTCCACATCAGGAGTCGTCATGGCAATGAATTCAGCATCAAGCAAGTTGGATCAGAAGTCTTTCTACCTGTCTCTCCTCTGATCACTCATTTCTCTGTCAATCCACGACTGCGCTTGCGGTCACTCGAACGTGTACAGATCTGGACCTATAGCAATACCCCCCTCCCTTTCTCTCTTGTCGTTGCCAAGTAACACAGCTATCTAGGCCTAAGCTGCATGTTTCGGTGGAAGATTAATTTTTATTGACTGTGGTGGAGAAGATTTATCGTTTCTAACCGGGAAGATCCCAGGTGCCAACGGTCGTTATTTCTCAAGCCCTCCTTTCTTTGCTGGTCGACAAAATTCGCTGTTCAAGTAGCGTGGAGGCTTCTGGGAAGATTAATCTAGCTTAATTCAGTTGCACGTTGCACAGAGCTGGAAGGATTATCAGACACGAGGACCAGTGAAAGAAGTTCATTTCAATTAGGGTTTCTGCTTGTTACTGATCCAATATTACTTTGTTCCACTCAGAATAAAAAACAAGAAGACACAAGTGTTTCCCATAAAGTTTCCTACGATCTTAGTACTATATCGATATTCGTTGTTGTTTGAAATAAAGTTTCGTGCGATGTTGGTATTATACTGTTTGTTTTTGAATTTCGCGCAAAACAACACGAGGGCTCTCTGCGTTAGCCGTCCCTAATTGAGCAGTGTTAGACGAGGGTAAAGGCAGCTAATCATTGCCACCCACCGCCAACGCTTGGGTTACTCTTTTACCAAAGAATACTGGGATTGATCGTCACATTATAACGCTCCCACGAGTCGAGCGCTTCAACAACCTAGTTATGCCAGGTCTGATTTATATTGAAATTCGCTATTGTTTGAAATAATATTCACACGTGAAATTCAAATATTTTAAAATTTTAAATTGCTATTTAGTGCAATTAATGAGAAACCGAGACAGTACAATATCCCTAGCCCCCCAGTGGCTCAGCGGTATGTCTGCGGGCTTACACGCTAAAATCCAGGTTTCGATAACCGTGGTGGGCAGAGCACAGATAGTCCATTGTGCAGCTTTGTGCTTAATTCAAAACAACAACAATAACAATATCCCTAAAAATAAAATTGTAGTAAAATGATCACAAATCTAGTGCAAAACACACTTCACAAATGTTTGAAATTAAATACGAAGTTATTGTGCTGAAAACGTTAACGTGCAAGAATATACTAAATATAAGCTTTGAGAGACGGATGCATATACTATTTCTGTTACATTTGTTAGCTAAAGGGTATGGTTAGATTAAAATTAATGTACCTCGATAGAACGTTAGCTTTCATAAAATAACCATACTATATCTTTATCATGAAATGTTTGTACAAAGGAAAAGTTCTTTCATTGTCGTGTGTAATAAAGTCCACAGAGAATAAATCGCGAGAAAGCAGACAAAGTCTCTTCGTCGGTTTTTAAACCAGGCCTGGCATGGCCTAGCGCGTTAAGGCGTGCGCTGCGTTATCTGAGGGTCGCGGGTTCGCGTCCGAGTCGCGCCAAACCTGCTCGCCCTCCCAGCCTTGGGGGCGTTATAATGTGACGGTCAATCCCACTTTTCGTTGGTAAAAGAGTAGCCCAAGAGTTGGTGGTGGGTGGTGATGACTAGCTGCCTTCCCTCTAGTCTTACACTGCTAAATTAGGGACGGCTAACACAGATAGCCCTCGAGTAGCTTTGTGCGAAATTCCAAAACAAACAATCAAACAAACAGTTTTAAAACCAACTTACATAATCAAACTCTAGAAGTGACGCTATCATTGTTTATTACAAATTGTGTTTTATTTTCAAGAAAGATTCTATATTGTTATAAGGAATCGATACTAGAGTTGTTTTCTTCAAATTACAGTTTACTGAATGTTAGTTTAATATTTACTTAGTGTTAAACTTTTCAGCATTAAAAGCTTTATTGGCATCAAGTTGCACTCAAGTGTTAGGTCATGAATATTTCATGACTTGCATCACTAATCTCCGTAAAGAAAGTTAATAACCAGAATAGCGTGCGACTATATTATTTACATTTCACAAGCCAATACGTTTCTTTAAATACCAATGAATATTTCATATATTAAAACAGTGACATAATTTAAAAAAAAAAATGACAGTCTTAATAGCATGCGCAAAAATTACTTACATTTTAAGTAATTTGTTCATTCAGTTGTTGGCCTGGCATGGCCAAGTGCGTAAGACATGCGACTCGTAATCCGAAGGTTGCGGGTTCGCGCCCGAGTCGCACTAAACATGCTCGCCCTCCCAGCCGTGGGGGTATATAATGTGACGGTCAATCCCACTATTCGTTGGTAAAAGAGTAGCCCAAGAGTTGGCGGTGGGTGGTGTTGACTAGCTGTCTTCCCTCTAGTCTTACACTGCTAAATTAGGGACGGCTAGCACAGATAGCCCTCGAGTAGCTTTGTGTGAAATTCCAAAACAAATATTCAGTTGTTAAAGCATATTTCACATATGTGACCAAATAAAAAAACGGAGAGGGTAGCGCGTGACCTACCAACTATTTACATTCTACGAGCCAGTTTTTGTTTCACACTCTGATAAATTATAAAAACAAAGTTTAATACCATATAACTGCTTATTTTTAACGAGGCACTAGATGTGTCGTACGTGTAACTGACCATTTTCGCGATGTAGCTAGCACACGTGCCCTGATGTTTACTTCGACACTACAGGCTATTTTGTAATTATGCATATCTGTCGTAAATGCAAGAAAAAAGTAATTACAGAAAATAAAAAAATAAAATAAAAACTTTTAACGAAAGTGGAAGAAATTTGTCGATCACAGTCCGCTTTCTGAACGCACTTTCGTTCGGTTAGAATTAATTTGGAAGTGTAAAAGAGAGAGAGCGGTTCGTTATTGATGAAATAGCATGGAAACAAAGAAAGGTGCGTTAAACCAAGTAATACTTGTATATGTTCACACGCAAGTTTTTAGAACTCAAGTAAACTTTTTTGTTCTTTTAAGAGCTGGGTTTTGAGTAATCACCTCTTGTCTCTCACCAGAATTATTTAAATAAGATTGCACTGTTTTATGAAATTTTCAGTGTTAAGGTTCGGTAATTTCGTCGACTAAATTGAGTACAACAGTCTAAGGCTGTATCGCTTTCACCATTCTATTACACTCTCTTTGCTCTGACCCATTTGCAGACAGGTTGTTAGATCGAATATTTGCTCAATTTTCTTACTTTCCACATAACGTGATAATAATTTCTTACTTTATGAGGCTGTAGAACAAAGCGATCTGGTACACAGGTTGTTGGATTGCTCACGCAAAGCTGAAATATTTCTACATCTACGAAAAAAAAGACAAAAAGATGTGAGACTGTAACTGATATACCTAAACAAACAGATATATCATTATTTCTTAGATATATGTAGTAGATATTATCCAAACAAGAATCGAGTTGCTTCATCCAGTTACGTTCCTATATGGCAGTACAGATAATTGTATTAACGAACGGTGTTTCCCAGTTTGATGTGAGAATCATTTTTGTATTTTCGCTGTATAGGCAACAGACTTTCCTAACTGCATGATTCACCTTTATCAATCGTGAAAGGAAAGCTACAGTTATTAGAGCATGCGTAAAATAAAAACACGCTTGTAATTTTATTTATTTCCATAAATATTTGAGACAGACGGACAAGAAGTGAAAGTCTATGTTTTCCTTAAGGAAGGTTTCATCCTGTCATCAAACACGACACATAGTTCAGTGGCGTATATTGCTACACATACATCACCTGAATGTTCAGTGGCTACACATACATCACCTGAATGTTCAGTGCGTATAGGCCCGGCATGGCCAGGTGGTTAAGGCGCTTGACTCGCAATTTGAGGGTCGCAGGATTGAATCCAAACATGCTCACCCTCTCAGCTATGAGGGCATTATAATGTGTCAATCAATCCCATTATTGATTGGTGAGAGATTAGCCTAAGAGCTGGGAGTGGGTGGCGATGACTAGCTGCCTTTCCTGTAGTCTTACACTAATAAATTAGGGACGGTTAGCGCAGATAGCCCTCGTGTAGCTTTACGCAAAGTTCAAAACAAACAAAGGGAATATATATATGTAGAATAGACGCTGTAAAAGTGTGATATTTATTCGAAAACAAGTAAGTACTTCACTCCGCTAAAGCTGTCGAAGTTCTTTAAGATCGTTACGTAATAGTTGTTCAAACTACGTTTAAGTAGTACAAATATAACAAGATATAAAGTAAAGTATTCAAGTTCGTTTCTATTCATAAGATCAATTTAAAGTATCCGAAGAAAAACGAAAATTTAGGACTGAGATGATCCAACCTGGATTGCAAAGGAAACAAAATTAAACACAAGTGAACAGATAAAACAAAAATTTATTCACAGATATGTTTGTTATAAGCTGGCCAGCTTACGAATTTTCATCGTGACTTCAACTGGTTCATCGTGTGAGTGGGGGGCCTTCTTAGACAACAGGGACCTGTGTAGATACTATTGTTTAATAGTCAGATGGAAGAAGACTTCGCGAACTGATTCAAATGTCTTCATTACATAGAGATAACTAAGATTCGACTATGACCATATGCATCTTTAATCTATTTCATGCAAGTTTCTGTATCATCTGTCGTAAATAGCTACCCTCATGATGGTCCACTCACACAAACGCGTGCATGATAGCTTGAGACTTAAGCGAATAAAAGTTATTTAATCTTTACCTGTGTTAAAGATTAGGATACGTCTACGACATTGCAACATCCGTTCAACACAGATATAGTTAATTGTAAACAGAAACTAAACGGAAATGTATGATAATTACCTGAATATATTCTAAACTACACGTGAAAAGGACACGTTATTTCAACTAAGAAAGCAGTAACCGCCAAATAATTCACTTCATTAAAAACAATTCTCAGAGCAACTATTTATAAATTATTAATTGCGGTAATTTCTTAACCACGTAGCCCCTTTACATATGTTTTCCTTGTACGACACCTATGAGTCGTAATAAGTAAAACTGGAGTTTCGCCAAAAACGTCTTGCACGTGATCATAATTAGTTCATTTTAAATTTTATCGTGATTTTTAAATGACTGTTTTTGTGTTTTTAAATAAATTCTAACTCAAGAACAAATAATGTTAATAAAAAGTACGAAACTAAATCTTTAGATATATGAAATGAATTTGGTCCCCCTAATCTGTGTCATACTTGCCTGACCTCCTTAATTTATTATCACAGCGTTACAAAATTAGGGTTAACATTACATTGATCATGAATGTAAAAACATAATAAGAACTATTTTAATTGCAGTTCATAATATTTAACAACAAAAGTTGTTAAAAGTTAAATAACCAGGAAAGAAAAAAAGCTGTCATCAACTTGTTACAAGCCTAACATATCATGACTAATGCGTAAACATGACCTGTAAGCCGATTAAAGGTTGTACATAGCTAAGAAAAAAAGCTGTCATCAACTTGTTACAAGCCTAACATATCATGACTAATGCGTAAACATGACCTGTAAGCCGATTAAAGGTTGTACATAGCTCAACAACAGTGTTCCAATGATGTACTAAAAACATTTTGTAAGTCACCACGTTTTACTTCTCATTAAAAACTAAACTAATTCCACATATCAATAGTTCAAAATAAAATCACTTGGTGGTGCTTCATGTTACAATCTGTGTGATACAAATGTTAATGCTTATATTTCTTCAGTTTTCTGGTTTAATACGTTTGAAGTTTTTAATGAAAAACAACTTGCTAGAAGTACACACTTTAGACCTGAATATGAACTCAGAACATAATGTCACTGGTCTTGAAAGGAGACAGTGGTTAAGTTAAACAAGTCGGTACAGTAGCTAACAGATAAGAGAGAAAACCAAACCTTCACTATAACTGAAAACATGGTTTGAAACACATGGTATGATGTATGAAACGAAAACTGGTTAATTATAACTGTGATATGACAGTACGCTACGTGATGAATTATAAGCGTTACTATTGCAATCTATTCCAGATGCTTGCCTCCTGACTACGTTTTCCAGTTGGGTGGAGAGGCCAAGAGAACCTTATGGTGGTATACAATAACCATCCATCTTCAGACATCGACTTGTCATCACAGAGAATACACGCTGAGCGCTTCCTCCGGGGACTGTCGTTGTAGTTCAAGAGATCGTGAATTGATGAAGTTATCTTCACGTAGCTATAGAGATAACAAAGACTGAATAATTCAACTTTCATGCCATCAATAAGACGAGGACTGTATATTTATATCTCCTTTGGTAAGTAAAAGTTCACTTACAGTACACATGTTCCCCGTCTAGCGCACTGTTCAACCGTGAAGTGGACAGGGGACAACTCTGGTTCCGGAGTCTGCTTTCTCCAGTAAACCGTCACGAAACAATAAAACAACCACCAAGCTAACCCCTAGTGGAAAGAAATCCGGTTAAAAGCACATTAATGTTATGACTATTTCGTTACTGGAGCGGAAGACATTGAGAATAGCCGAGAAGAGTCAATTATACAGTGGGTTCACTATAAGGGTAATGGAGATGATCGGACAATATATACGAATAAATCTGAATTTTCTAATCACTTTCTTGGGTTGTTAGCTTTGCTGACTAGAGGTCAGTGATAACGTTTTGAATCACTGCCGTGTTATCAAATTACAAAATCTGAGAGCGGGCTATAAATCATGAGCAAGCAATATTTCAGCTACTCTGATTATTTTAATTTTAAAAAAGCAAATTCATTCACGTTATTGAGAATCATTATACAGATTTTTGTGATATTTTAATAGCTGGACTTTTATACTACGATTGTGCGATATTACTTTTAGATTAAATTGTTACGTTATTATTTATACGGTAAAATATAAATGGTTTGTTTGGAATTTCGCGCAAAACTACAAGAGAACTATCTGCGTTAGCCATCCAAAATTTAACAGTATAAGACTAGAGGGAAGACAGTAAGTCATCACCACCCACTGCCAACTCTTAAGCTATTATTTTTACCAACAAATAGTGGGATTGACCGTAACATTATAACGCCACCACGGCTGAAAGGGCGAGCATGTTTGGTGTAATGGGGATTTGAATCCGCTACCCTCGAATTACGACTTGAATGCCTCAACCATCTGGCCAAACCGAGCCGAGTATAAATGGAAAAAAAAATCGAAAAAAAGACGTGACTTAAGCCTTAAATGTTTTTTTCCTCTTTATGAGTCAGTATATTCGATAATTAATTAATGTTATTAAACAAATAATTTTATATGTTATGCGCTTGCATACAACGTTCCAAAAGTTATATTCAAAACTGGTGTTCTATACCTGTGGTATGCACACACAAATAGTATATTGTGTTGCTTTGCGCTCAACAACAAACAAATACAAACGTTACAGAAAATACATCCACAAAACTCTTCACGTGCGTTCCGTTTGAAACAAAAATAATATTGACATTTTTTAGAAAATTTGCTTATTTTTACAAAGAATGTTTGAAGTTGTCGTGTTTGACCATTTTTCTTAACTATTAAACAGAACACGTTTTGGTTACAATTCTAAATTTATAAATTAATGTGAATCTTCATAAAGTTTATTTGGATATGTTTAATTTCTAGGTATTTGGGATTTCTCTTAAATAATATCAAGCCATTTAAGTAAAATCCACATCATTTCAATCTATAGCAGTAAAGTTACAAATCCATTCTCTTAGTAAACATAAATACACTTAATAAACATCGACATTTATTTGCTCTTACTGTTAAGAGACCAAAGTGCTTTTACCTAGCTATCTATGAGCATTATTAGAACGAGATTAAAATCGAATTCTAGTAGCCATGGCAACAGCCCGTTAGTAAATCAAGTAAACTGACAACAGATATTTCTATCTAACTTGAAGAAAATTAGGAAAACATAAGATCAACCTCCTTCAAAAGTCTTTATATACAAATGCAGTTTGTTAAGTGAAAAATTTTGAAAAAGTTACAAATTACAGTTATTGGTATGTTTTGAAACATCATTCTTCAACACATGAAAGATAAGCTTATTTATTTAGTTATTACAGCCATATTGCTCGTATCGACCAGTGCGATTCAGCTGAATCTAAAAGTATGATTATCTCCTCTTTCGTGAGAATTACATAGTTAGATTGTAGAAATCAGTTACAAATTCCTAGAAATGTGTTCGCGTATTTATAAATGGAATTATACGTTTTCAGTTAACTTGTCAGTGACTATATTATATAAATTTGATTAAACCTTACAGAAAAACACGTGTTTAGTTGAAAATAGAATGTTAAAAAGGTACGGCTGATGGGCACAACATAATACTCGTATTAACATTCAAAATATTTCAAGCATTTATACGAAAATATATTTTAATCTCGTAAGATGATACTGCTATCATTAGATATTTTTATCTAATGACGTATTAGGCCTACGGAAAAGAACATAACACTCTTCTGGTGGAGCTCGTGTTACTAACATAAACTGTTTCAAGCATTTATATGAAAATATATGTTAATGTCGTAGGATGATATTGTTACGCATATTTCTGCTTAACGACTTATTGGGCTTAAGAAAAAAATATTAAATTTATATATTAAAAATGAATCACAAGGAAAAGAAAACACTTTCTAAGGATTTAACTTTCTTTTCATTAATTCAGTTTGTCTTGTTATGATCGACTGATGTCTTATCTATTTTCTTGAGATTAAACTAAAAAAATAGTTTTATTACGAAAAATGTTTCTAAACTTTTATGAATTTTCGTGAACGTCTGTGTGTTTATAGCGAATGAAGATGCAGTCGCAGACTATCTGTTTATGAGGTTTAAATCGATGGTCGATTCGTTTACACTAGTTCACGTGGTAACTTTCTGTTGTTGTTGTTTCTGGAAATATATTTCTGAAAATCTAAAGAAAACAAATGAAAATCCGAGCAAGAAGGACATAATCCAATATTTCATGTGATTGGGAGTTATTATTTCTGATTAAGGTCTCATCAACTGTTTGTCTGAAGTTGAGTACAAAGATACACAACAGTCTAGCCGTGTTATACCAACCACGCGTATCGAAACCTGGTTTTTAACGTTGTGAAGACCGCAGACATACCGCAGTGCCACTGGAGAGAGGAGCAAGCTTAAGATATGAGCACATGTTATGACATGATGTGGTCTGTCAAGAACAGCTTAAGAGCTGACATGGGGTGACGTTGACTAACTTCTTTTCCTTAATTTATTAATGGAACATTAGGGATGCGCAGACGCAAGTTTAATTTTGAGTGAAAATTCTGAAACAGATAAAAAATAAACCTTAAAGTTAAAATACAATACAGTGGTTAAGAATTGCTCTGAATCAGCTTTAAATTATTTCATTTTAGTTTTTTGTTTATTCGTGTTACACTTTCAATACAACGAAACAATGAAGTGAGATGTATTATACAAAAAATATATACACTAAATATTATGAATTAGGTTTGAGTCTTCCGATGGTTCAGCTGTAAGTTTACAGACTTACATTTATAAATTTTATGGTATGGTTTTCGCTGTTGTTAGAGTGTATTTAGCATATGGTGTAGCTTTACACTGAGAAAACAACGGTCGAATCGGTCTTGTTAGCACTAACTGTGATACTTAAAACTGGGTTAGTTTGTTTGTTTTTCGAGTACGGAACGTAAATTATTCTAGTTACATTACACACAACTATACAATAGAAATGATTGCTTTTTCTCACAATTTTTGTCTACAAACTTGCCGAAAAAAGAGAATGTATTAATACTTTCGCGAGTTCTTTTCTGTGTTGTTGTTTAATTTTATAGTCTGGTTAACGTCCAAGGAGCATAATAACTTCTGAGAACTTTTTTAAGAACAAAAGTAAATACAAAGTGCAAACACATATCACGTGACAGTGATATTTGAATCCCATTTTAACGCGGTAGATTTCTCCTCGCACCCATCTCTTGGCAGTTTCCTAGCAAAGATAAGCAGTGCGTCGTTCTTAGAACATCAGCTATGTCAGCTTCACTGATTAGCAGGGGGTGGCAGTCTTCCTGGCAGGAACAGGCTTGATTCTGGCATACGAATTGCTAGCGAAAGCACTAAAATAGCTGGTTGCTACCCCGAAAGAGAATGGCGAAAGTTCTGACACAGAATATATGTGTGTGGTTGTTCATATCCAACATTTTGTTAGATTTATCTGAAATAACAAATTATGAAAATTCCGATGGAACATTTTTTTTTTCAGACAAAATCAGCTTTGAAATTCTGAAGATATTAAACCAAGAACAATTGTAATTATGATATAACAGTTCAAAAGAATTAGCGACATAAGGTTTTGTGATAATAGATGTTGTTTATCATAGAACAGATAGTATTGAAAGGTTTCCATGGAAATAAAACAGTAATACCGATTTATGTTTTTAAGTTTCTATGGGTGAAAATAAGAATACATGTTGGAAGTTATGATTATCATTGTGACAGCAATTACAATGCACGTTATATTTCAAAGGTAGAACATAAAACCACAAATTATGGAATGAAAATAATTTTCAGAAGTAAAAACTTCCAGTTTCAAGATCAATGTGTAATCTCAGTATGATCTTCACAAAGCTAGACCAGGTTCTAAAAGTAGTGGGCATATAGTCTGATAACAATCCTTACAAACATTCTTCTAATAAACGAGTTTACCCGATGGTGATCGGAAATAAAGTAAGATGAAAAAAAGTAATATATTTTTTACTTAAATACAATGCAAAGTAATCCAACAAAAACATATTTAAATCAGTTATTTATTGTATTAATAGCATGATGCACGATATGTAGCATTATATGAAAAGTACATGAGATATGTTAACGATACATGTTACATAATTGTTGCATATGAATACACATATATGTGTGTATAAGTAAATTACGAACAAGGCTACTCGCCTGGCTTACCACAACCTGAAGAACATTGCTTTACATCTGACCTGAGGAGCGTGGTGCTTGACCTAACTCACGTGAGATCAGTCTGGATCCAAGATGGTTTGTTTTACGTTTCGTACATTATGTATTGAATTTACTAATACATCATCTAATTCAAACATTTCTACATTAAGATTCATAGTGTTAAAGAGTTGTTTAAATTATCTTTAACTGACAAGCGTATTTATATGTAACACAGGTTTCGAACCCACGCACGCCAACTGATAGGAGAACTTCTTAATGATCAAACTCTGCCAGGTGGATTTAACTGTTAGTCACAAGCCCATTTGAATCATATAAAGATAACTTTTCTTTCCAAACAGATTGATGTATAAAATAAAAATGATAAATATTTGTTAGGGGATCATCCAACTTAGGAAGAAAATTGACCCAAGGTTTTCATAATTAGAATCCATCTTGTTTAATATATATTCAAATTTTAAGTTATTTCCAACAGTTCCTTTATTTACTACCATAAAATAAGGCAGTCAAAATGTAACCATACTTAAAAATCTACAAATGTTCTCTGTGAGTAACTGTAACTTTCAGTAAGTGTTATAAATCATTAAACAAATTGATAGCAAATATTATCTATTTATTTTCATTGTTCTTATTTTTTATCATATGTATATATATACATATATACATATGATAAAAAATACAAACAAGGAAAAATATAAATACATGTACACACTTAGAAAATATAAAAATAAAACTAGTGGGCACATGTTTTTATTATTCACTCATGAGTATGAAAAAAAGAGAGCACGTATTAATTAAAATGAAATAAAAAATACACATTCCACACATATTATACACACTATATATATATATATATATACTCTTAGGGTTATTTTGCAGTGTTAGTTTAGTGTATGAATTTAAGAATAACTTAAATATGATGGGAATGCTAAGCTTTTAGGAACACCATTCGAATTGCAACCAAATATGTCACTAAATAGCATACAAAAGAAAAATCTTCCTGCTCTTTCACACACGCTTGTTTGTGTAAAAGAGTGAAAGTATTGTGAAATTATACAAACAAGGAAAAATATAAATACATGTACACACTTAGAAAATATAAAAATAAAACTAGTGGGCACATGTTTTTATTATTCACTCATGAGTATGAAAAAAAGAGAGCACGTATTAATTAAAATGAAATAAAAAATACACATTCCACACATATTATACACACTATTCTACACGCTGCTCACCTCAACTTTGATACAGAAATTTCCAGAGCCACCTATGTTTTTTAATTGGTAGTAGTGAACACCCAGATATTTTGGGCTCTCTCCAGGAATTGTTTTACTTCAGATAATCTGATGCAGAAGTGCAAGAATCAATGTATTCTAATATTATAGGCTAGACCAGTTTATTAATTCAACTATCATTCCAAAGTGTGGTTCTTCGACGAACTTCGTTAGACTCGTATAATAAATTAGCTATACTGATTACTGGGTTAATTTTAAGTCACGATCTATGTTATTTAGGCTTTGATGGATATTTAATAATAATAAGTATAATATTCATTACGAATAATTTTTCTTATCTTACTAATATGGACGTGGTATGCATGTCACTATGTAACCAAAGCTTCTTCGCCATCTACTGCATGCCACACCAAATAAAATTCTATATAAAATTTCATATTTTAAGTCTCGAGATTAAGACAATTGTAGAAATAACTACGGAATGTATAACAACTATTTATTTATAAAAGAAAGTAATTTGAAACAAGAATACGTCTTTCACTAGAACACACTTGAAGGTTTGATTATATTTTTATTAACGTAATTTGTAAATGTAAAACAGACAAACTGGAGTTTTTAAAAAAACTGTTATTTTTTTTCAACAAACAGTTTAACATTTAATATATAAAAACATTACAGTTTATACAAGTAAAATTAACGAAAATTTTATATAGTTCAAAGGAGTCTCCGGTGGTCTGATGAGTCCATAACATTTGAATGTATTGATTTGATAAAGTGTGCGCATATTTAAAATTGCAAATGGCATATAGAACAATAATAAGCGAAAGTGCGAAAACTTTAAGTAAGCTATGTTTTCTTGGTAATAAACGGAGAGCACTTTCTTAGCTAAAATATCTTAAAAAAGATTATATTTTAGCACGTGAAGCAGTCATACTTTGTTGGTAAGCATGCATAGTGCTCTTACCCTCTAGTGGCACATCTAATTGTAGGAAATGGAATAATCAGAGTAGGCTTATGCTTTTGGAATTTTTGTAACAGTAGAAGCTAAAGTTATAACCTGAGTTAATGCACTTTACTTAACTTGGTGAAAGATTTTCTTTCGTTACGAAATGGGATGATTCGTTCTTAATTACAGCCTGCGAGTTGATCTACCCTTCTGAAGTGTAGCTCTTCGGCGAACCTTCAGTGTTAATTAGAGCACAGGCCTAAAATTATCATTTGCTAACCATATTTGACTTGACACATACATGTCGTGGTTATGGTCGAACCGAGGAGAATTAATGTAGGCGCCAAGTTAGTATGAAATGTCACTTTATATTTAATTCTTATAATGGTTTGTGTGTGTGGAATTATAGAAGTGTTAGTAAAATTTAGATACACTTCGAACTCCTGGCAGGTTGCTATGGTTACAAGGTGAAAACACGGTCAGCATACTTCATTACCTAAGAACGTTTCGTTCCGGGGAATAGGACTGGTGTTAACGAAAGTCTGCATTAATCTGTATTTGCTCACTTCATGGTCACGTATTGAATGCGTGTCTCTAAATGAAAAACATCTGCTCTTACTTCTTTAATGTAAACCACATATCAACACGTGTACTGACAGGAAAGTTTCCAACAGGGGAAAATAGCGCAACACATAATGGACTAAATAAGTATTTCTCGATTTTTCTCCATCAAGTTTTCTCACCGGAAAAATCACAAAAGGCAATCAGTCAGCACGTTCCGAACTAATTAAATATCAATAAGAACTAAACGAAAAAATTAATGAGAATGGATTGCCACTTGACAAACAAGCTCATTACCAGTGTGTAATATGATGTAACGTTGACTCTTAACATAAATTCATTACTAGTGCGTCATTCTTTCCAGCAGATGGCGCTATAATGGTAAAGGTATTGTGCTTGCACTTAAACACGCTCCCTACGCTAGCACGTAATTCTTCCAAATAACATAACGTGTTTTAATACTTTGTTAACAAATTAGTATTATGTTTTTGCAAATGCAAAAATATTACGTTGGTTCAGTAACCTACAAATGTGTTTATAGTACCAGTGTAATAATTCTTCATAATGTTAATGTGTATTAAACGAAAAATATTACAATTCGGTTAAATTCTCCTACAGGTCCGACATATCCAGGTGGGTTAAGGCACTCGACTCGTAATTCGAGGGTCGCGAGTTTGAATTCCCGTCACACGAAACATGCTTGCCATTTCAAATGTGGGGGCGTTATTATGTGACGGTCAATCCCACTATTCATTGGTAAAATAGTAGCTCAACAGTTGGCGGTGGGTAGTGATGAATAATTGTCTTCCCTCTAGTCTTACACTGCTAAATTAGGGAGGGGTAGCGCAGATAGCCCTCATGGAACTTTGCATGAAATTCAAAAACAAACAAACAAACAAATTCTCCCCAAATTATTATTTTTGCGTTATCAGGTTTCTTGCTGAACATTTGCAATAATTATGTAGCCTAGAAACCTCTAAGCAATCTCCTTCACGTTAAGTTTCATCAAAAACACTTATTATAAAGACATTTCACATAAGTTAGGCGCTCGTTCCTGGTTCGGTATTTACTATTTTCAACATGATTCACGCGGTGGAATCAGCAGACAGCCCGATATGGCTTTTCTATAACAAAACACAAACAAACACAACTTAATTCACGCTTTATGAAGGATGCAGGGTGTAAGCGACCAAGTCAGAGATCCTAAAATTCAAGGCATAACTAGTTAGTTAACCAGAGAGATCAACAAGTCAGGAACACTTGGCTATCATTAACCAATAGCGAGATTGACTATTGAAGTTATAACACTCACACAACTAATACTGCAGAATCTCTACAGCGGTATACAAGAACTATGGACTTAAGAATACTCTAACCACGAAAATAAGCTTTGAATCTTCTATTTTAATAAAGATGGATATATTTTCGTATGTTTTTTTGAAACCTGTGAATTGCGCCAAAGTGCAAAATATTTTTAATTATTTTGTTTCTTTTTCACAAAATGGCATTGCTTATATATTGCTTTCTCATTTAACTAGTGCTTTACATAGACAGTATGCAGTGTGATAATAATTAACTAATATTTTGTACTTGTTACCCTTAAACAGAGACTTTAACTTGTTTTATATAACTATAGCTCTCACATTTTTAAAACGTAGAACCTACTTTACTCCTAAATAAATGTCGGGCCTGGCATGGCCTAGCGCGTTAAGGCGTGCACTCGTAATCCGAGGGTCGCGGGTTCGCGCCCGCGTCGCGCTAAACATGCTCGCCCTCCCAGCCGTGAGGGTGTATAATGTGACGGTCAATCCCACTATTCGTTGGTAAAAGAGTAGCCCAAGAGTTGGCGGTGGGTGGTGATGACTAGCTGCCTTCCCTCTAGTCTTACACTGCTAAATTAGGGACGGCTAGCACAGATAGCCCTCGAGTAGCTTTGTGCGAAATTCCAAAAAACAAACAAACAAAACCTAAATAAATGACTTTCAAGATGGGAACGTCTATTTTTTTAAATATCAATGGTAGAATAATGAGACTTACCAGTAATAACACTACTATAACAGCTCTGAACACAATGATTAAAGAACGTGTTGGTTTCAAACCTGCAAAATGACGAAATTAAAAACAGAAAGAAAACTGGCGAAAAAGGTCGATAATTACAAACACCATTTATGTCCCGGAAACTAATAGCTCAAAAGAATGAAAATTAATGTTTTATATTCCAAAGCTAGTCCTATAACCTTAAGCTTTGATATTTAGTCTTCCATAAGTTGGTTTTTTCACTAAGTTTAGTAGTTACAGGGTACGAATAGACAAAAATTAGTAAATTTCTGAGTACAGACAATCCTTAGTGGTATTAGAAACAATAATGAAAGTGGCTAGTACAAACTTGAGTATGGGCTAGAATATTAGCTAATTTTTCAGGGGAGCTTAAAATCAAATTTCAAAGGGGCTTGAGCTCCTATATGCAGACCTGAAATCTAATCCACAACTATCTTGCGTTACGGGGTTGAAGACGGATCAATTTTGTATTCAGTACTCAATAGACTGTTGCATTGCGTCGATAAACAGGACGTGGAACGGAATACTGTTGATGTTGATTTTTAATGCTGTTCTTGTTACTCTCTCAAAATTTATTATACACCCAGTCTACAATTTTCCTAGGGTAAAGCGCAGGTGAAGGAAACAAGGTTGAGTTTTGATCACCTTAGGAGAAAATTCTCTTTAGGGGAAATAGATAGACGTGCTTCGAATATTTCGGTTAAACAAGTTGACACGAACATTGCTGCATACGTAGCCTGGAGGGGTCATTAAGTTAACGGTGAAGAACTGTTACAGAAGCTCCAGAATCTTTATTCAGCTGGCCACAAGAGCGCGTTCTCTCAATGTGGTTTTATTTTATTATACTTTTTATGTTATTCAAGATGGACTTTCCATAATAATGAGCCATGTCAAACATTTTCTATTTTGGTCTTTAAAATATGAGTTTGTTTTTGTTGTGTTTGGAATCGATTGATCGCTTTATTTAAAAAAAGTTCGTTTTTGTTTTTTAAACTTTCGTGGTCATAATGAAAAGTAACGTGAAATCGTGATTTAACTATTTTAACCTGGCGCTGTGTTAGCGTCAAACCGATGCTTACCTGCTGCGCACATCTGGTGGAGGAACTAAGAACTAGAAATAAAAGTAGGAAGTACGATGACATGAGGTCAACCTGACTAAGTAAGAAGTTCGTTAACTACTTAATGCTATATTTGTATAGAAGCTCGGTTGGCTTTCATATGATGATGCACAGTAAGAGACTGAGAATTATGAGCATTTTAAAATCTCTAATGCGAAAATTATGTCTCGTTTTCAATAAAAATACACACCGAAACGAACTGTTCCAATAGTTTAATATTAGTTCGGTTTGTTATTGCTCATTGCCATCCCAGTTTTGTATCTATCAAATAGCTCGTGAGCACTAGACAATGCGGGTAGCTTTCAATCTATTGCGCAGAAAGAGAATGGTCTTGGTATTAAATGTCGATTTTGGTAAACAACAACAGAAGACTTAAAGTATTTAAAGGTGACATAAAGTTAAGGTCATATCTCTGTATAGAAGTTCCAGCCAATAACTTCGGTGAAAGCAATGACAGCAACAAACATATCTTGAGTGTTAATTGATTCTCTGTTGGATATCAAAAATAGAAACAAAGGATGTTTTCTAATCTAAAGCTCGTACGTATAAGTCAAAGCATACAGCTGAGATTATTAAACGTGGTGAAGCACCTTGTATAAATTTGTATTTAATAAGAAAATGCGATAAAAAGTAATAAAAAGTACAAAGCTTATATAAATATTACTGTACTCCTTGATAAAGTGTCAAGTCAACAAATATCAATTTCAAATTTTAAGTAATTTTACATTTAAAAGCCCTTATAATGGAATGTTTTTTGCAATATTGAAACAATACTTTTGCGGTTGTTGTTTGTTTAGAATTTTCTCGAAAAGATAAACAATGACTGTATAATTCTTAACTGCCAAATAAGACAAATAGTTAACAGTATCCATTACCAACGCTTTGGCTTTTTACACTCTGACCGGACAGCAGGATTTGATTGTAACTCTTACGGCGAACCCTTGTCCCATTGGCACAGGAGCATGTCCGAATGTCTACACCAAGCCATACTGATAGAAATCGGGTTTCGATACTCTTCGTGGGCAGAGCACAGAAAACCTTTCGTGTAACTTTGTGCACAGTAATAAAACATAAATATAAAAAGACAGCCCTGAATATCAAACGTACTTTGTTGATGTTTTTTTGACAAAAGGACATGAACCATGAGCTCTTAGATTCATAGTCTGATTACACTCATGTCTAAAATAAAAACCGAATTCTCAGAAGCCAAGACGAGAATAAATTAATTTATGAGATCTGTTTTACTTTTTAGTTTTGCACTCCAGCAGTACAAAGAGTGGAGCACGCACATAGCAACTTCGAATTTATTCTTCTTCTGGATCTCTATGAGCCTACCCTCAAATTTAAATCCATTTAGGCAGGATTATAGATCTATGAGACTTTGGACGAAGTCTAAACGGTTTGGCATTCCTGAATTCAAAGTTGTAATTATGTCTCAAATTGGTCAGCAAATGACAGAACTATGAGCTAAAGCTTTTTCACTTGTTTTATGAGCCACAATGCTGCGGCAAAAAAACAACAAAACTGCCACAGAAAAAATGGAAGAATGTTAATTGTTTAAAAAGACATGGAGCCCGACGGTACTATGTATTATTCGTTTAAGGGGTAGGTGTGTAAGTGGAAGGTGTTCTTAAATGGTTATCTTCTCTCCTGTGAGCATTTTAAATTTGTTTTATTTTGGAATTTTGCACAAAGCTACTCGAGGGCTATCTGTGCTAGCCGTCCCTTATTTAGCAGTGTAAGACTAGAGGGAAAGCAACTAGTCATTATCACTCACCGCCATCTCTTGGGCTACTCTTTTACCAACGAATAGTGGGATTGACTGTCATATTATAACGCCCCCACGACGGGGATGCGAACTCGCGATTCTCAGATTAAAAGTCGCAAGCCTTAACACTCTTGGCCATGCCGGGCCTAGCATTTTAAAATTTGGAATAACTATACATGAGCTGTGGTGTCTTTGACCTTAACATTAAGCTCGTAAAGTACAGATAAGTTGAAAATAGCTTATAAAAATATGGCATTCAGGAAATTTACAAGACAGGAAGTAAGGAAGTGTACCAACTTCTATATTTATTGTTTGCGATCAGAACTGATTACGTTTCAATAGCTTTTTTGCAATGTCATTGTTGTCGAATAAAAAATCCAACATTCGTTTTGTATATGCTAGTGAAAACAACAAGATCTCTCATTAATATGATGTATGCTCTGCAGCCTGAAACGTATTAAATCGACAAAATAAGCCTAGAATAACTCGATAAGGTTATGACTCGTCAGAGAGTGAAGGAAGGACAGATGAGAAACGTAAATTATTTCAAAATGCTTTTTATTGGACAAATTATTGGTCGTAAAGAAAGCCTAGTTTTGTGATTCTGGGGTGAGTTATGGTATGGTGTTGAATGGTAGAGCAGACAGTGGATGACAATTTTCGAAACCTAAGAACAACTTTAAAATAAGAACTAGGATTTTAGTGTTATTACACACATGAAGAAATGTGTGTGTGTGTTTTCTTATAGCAAAGCCTCACCGGGATATCTGCTGAGTCCACCGAGTGGAATCGAATCTCTGATTTTAGCGCTGTGAATCCATAGACTTACCGTCGTTCCAACTGAGGACATGAAGAAATGTAAATCGTTGTTCTAACAGCGGTGGCTTTTGGAAATTGAATATTAGTTTGACTTCACTGTAGTGAAGTTAAAAGCTACACAATGGACTATATGTGTTTTGTACACCACGGTAAGAGAAACCTCATTTTTAGCATCACAAGCCTATAGAGGTCTTGTGTATTAGAAGTACTCAAAATGAACAACATACCTACTTATACACATAGGTCTTCATGCACGTTTACACAGACTACGTGTAACGGTTTTTTCTTGACTACAAATTTATACGTTCATCTGCAGTTTAAAATATTATAAGTCAACTTAAATTGTAACTGTTTGTTTGTTTTCAAACTTCGCTCAAAGCTAGACGAAGGCTATTCGCGCTAGCCTTCCCAAATTCAGCAGTGTAGGACTACAGGGAAAACGACTAGTCATTACCACCCATTGCCAACCTTTGGGCTACTCTTTCATCAACAAGTACTGGGATTGACAGTCACATTTTAACGCTCCACGACTAAAAAGACGAGCATGTTTAATGTGACAAAGATTCGATTACGAGTCAAACGCCCTAACCTCCTGACCATTCCAGACCGCTTAAATTGTAATATAAATGTCGCCAAACTGAGTTATGTCACTAACGTGAATAAGAAAACTAAGCTTTGTTATAAACATATTAGTTTTTATTATTATCCAGCCGAGTTGACTCTTTAATCTTTGGCTAATGCCACGATTTTTGTGTTTCTTATTTTTGTTTGGTTTTCATGGTTGTTATGGTAAAACTTAGGATTTATCGTTGTTTTTCAAAGCAATTGTGTCAGCTTTGATAAAACCGTTGTCTTCATAAATTGCTGGAAATTATTCAAACATGTCATAATATATGTTAATATAGAATCATTTCATGTTCAAATAAAGGAAACAAAAATATGTGTAAGTCGTTTTATCATACGATTGTTTTCGTGTTGATAGATAAACCTGATTTCTGATCGTATACTGTTCCTCACTCAACTCGAGAGATTAAGTTGCAAGAACGCCTCTTGCCTGGTTCACCAGTTAAAGCTGTCTTTAGTTTATACTATAACCACGCCTATATATGATACATGTCGAAAGGTCCCGCGATGTTGCCACATAGCTAGTTTAAATAAGTGACTCGATTACGCTAAAATGGTTTTCTAAGTAAAACATGAAAGCAAATGAAGAATGAGTAGGGATTTATGTGACAGCGGCATCTGGTGTTAACGAGACGTAACGTGATCTGTGTTCGTGATGTCTAGATAAAGAATTAATTGGAGGGAGGGAAAAGGGAGTCAAAGACAAGAGAACAAGCTCACGTTTAACATATACACGCGTTCCTTCATTAAGAAATCCACTATCTGAGATATACATAGCTTCGTCATACGACTAATTACCCAGAAAATTTAATATGAATTTTACACAGACTCCAGATGCTTGAAGTACTGTAAGTTTACCCTGTGTTAACGTTCAGTTTAACTTTAGTCTTTATGAATGACAGCAACATATACACACAGGTCAACAGTGCAATAACGTTCTTGACCTCTCATTTTTAAGTTAAATATCTAACAAAATATATTAATATAAAAGAAACTATTTTCTATATTACGACAATACATGGTAAGTTTGGGTTTTTAAGGTTAACTAAAAACTATCACTATAAAATATATGTATATTATAACATTTACTATTAAGGCCAGGTGTTTAAGACACTCGATTCGTAATCTGAGGGTCACGGATTCTAATCCCCGTCAAACCAAACACTGTGGGTCTTTATAATTTTGGTCAATTGCGCTGTTCATTGGTAAAAGAGTTGCCCAAGAGTTGGCAGTGGATGGTGATGACTAACTGACTTTTCTGTTGTCTTAGACTGCTAAATTCGGGACGGCTGGCGCAGAAACCAAACACTATTAAAATTAAAACCAAAATCTAACCCTTGCAGTAGTTTCAAATTTAGCTGTGAATTCAGGTAAACTAAGATTGTTTGATTGTTGTTAGTTTAAGTAGAAAGCTACACCACGAGCCACCTGTGTTTTGTCAACCCGGTTTCTAGCATTGTAACTCTGTGAAAATACTGCAACGCCACGGGAAAGGTGGTGAACAAATAGGGAAAAAAAGGAGACAAAAATAAATGATTAATAATAAAGTTATCAAACATTATTTAAGCTATCAAGTTGCTATTGTATTTTAGTGCAAATCTACACAGTGGGCTATCGGGAACTCGAACCCAGGATTTGAGCATTGTAAGTCTGAAAATTTATTGTTGACCCACCAGGGAATGGGACAAATTATTACCATGTTTGAGTAGCACAAACAAAGTAAACTGCAGATCCTCTGATTTAACCCAAACAAACCAAAGTTATGCTACGAGAAAAAAATTGTTTTACAACTTATAGCTTCTCGCCGATTTCGAAATATAATTTGCAACGCAAACGTTTTCAAATACCATACATGTAACACAATTACATCAGTGCTTTCTTTTAAACCATTTCCAGACAATTTGCAGATTACTGACGATTAAGTTTTGTTTTAAACTTCTTTTTGATGAAAAATTCGATCCGAATCATACGGTAGCTTCATTTTTTTTGGAGTCTCCACCGAAACACATTCTTAATTTGTTTAAAATAATTGTTAAGGAAAGATCATATAGCAAAAACGAGCGTGACTTATAATAGCGTCATCTGTAGTTGAAGTTCGTTTCTATGTATTCTGAGCGGTTGATGCCAGATTTAAACCACAGTAATAACCACGTTCGAAAATTGTGACTGACTTAAAAACCAGAAACTTTCTTCGGAGACTCCGCGCCCTTTAGAAGTGCTTCGTTGTATATTATCTGTTCTTGACAATAGACAATTTTCGTTTTCAATTACAAAAGCCTTTTCGCTGTACGGTTTATATTGTATTTTGTTTTTCGAGAAGTCTCGTGGAGCATCAATCTGCAGCGTCACTTTCAGCAGTATATGGAGAAAGAAGGAATATATATTGTTTATATCTTTCGTTGACGTTTGGTGTAATTTATTTGTTCTGATACATTTAGAAACTTCAATACTTTTTGAAATTTAAAATGTTTTATTAATCTAAGCGAAAAGAAAGTCCATCTTTGTTTGAAGCATTGCAACATTCTCTTACGTGCTTTATAGTAAATCAGTTGGTTAGTTCCATCTGTTTATATGAAAAAAAATCTGCTTTTTGTTTTCACTAGTTTCTCTGCTTATGTAGTTTTCAAAGGCTATGAAATAATATTTGACAGTAGCAAAACATCGTACTGCATTAGTTAAGCCTAATGGCCTGTACTGCTTATATAGTGTGTAGACGTAATACGTCATGTACCATCTTTAGTAATAAATTTTTTTAGTATTTATTACTTAGTTTCCGCGCACTGTCATGGCGGTAATATGTGGTTCAAGATGTCTAGTATTATCCAGTTCCAAACACCGCAGTCTTTTGTTCATAAGGATATTTAAATGTATTTTAAACCTAATTAAAACTACTTAGAACTAGGACATTTCATGTCGACCGAAGTAGTTCGTCAAATAGATCTGACAGCTGTCCAATCACGAGGTGACGCTATTCGTTCTACAGAGCAAGCAAGCTGATTTTTGGAATTCAGGCGTTTTCTTTGCATTAGTTTCGTCCCCAGTTTTGCTGAAGGGAAATCTTTTGATGGCTAGTTCAGCGTATTGAGGTAATCTATCTAGCGGTCACGGAATCTTCAGTAACAACAGTCGTGTAACGAGAGAGGACTGTTCGAAGTCACACTTCGATAATCGTTCAGTTCTGAGCGTTTTAGTGCTTTAAACAAGGAATGGTTTTGTTCTTGCTATTTAAAGTGTCAAGATTCTCTCGTTTACACTATTTTCAAACTAACACCGAAAACTCATTCAAATATTCTCAGGCGGGAAGCTCAACTAAGTTATTTGGCCGAACCTAATGTTACTCGCGAGTATTTCTATCAGGCAAACCTGTCGGAAAATCAGTGTGAACGAGAATACCACGTGCCCATAAGTCTGGTTCATTTGCAATAATCACTTTTAAGCCAAACGTAATAAGTACATGTATCGACTCCTTCGTTAACATTTTCCTAAAAATAATTTATTTATTATTGACTGATGTTATGAGCAGTTTCAAACTGTTTTATTTTAAAGACAACATAGTAAAATCCTCTTGCAATTTCAGTTTTCAGCATAACTGACAACAAATTGCCTGTATTATATTACCACCATTCACGTGGCATCTGATATCAGTTGTTCAACACAACAGTGTTAGGCCTATATCTAAATAAAATACGAGACTACCGAAAATTAAATTATATTTTTTCAATATTTTTCATCTAACTTACTCAGCTGCTGAACTAAAGAAATATTTCAGTGATACAGGGACTGTTTCAATGTGTTAGAAAACATACTGGTCCTAATGTTTAGAGAAAAACATATGTAAATAGAAGTGATCCGATAATTGACTGTCGAAAGCACAGTTGTTATGGTAAAACTCAACTCTTTCCTCATTAGAACTTTGTTTTATACGTCAGTTAAGATACTTTTGTTATTGTTTTGAATTAAGCACAAAGCTACACAATGGGCTATCTGTGCTCTGCCCACCACGGGTATCGAAACCCGGATTTTAGCGTGTAAGTCCGCAGACATACCGCTGAGCCACTATGGGGCAGTTCAGATACACAAGACATGAAGTAAAAACAAAACAAAAAAGCAAAAATAACAACAAGTGGATTTAAGATTTATTTACAACCTGATTACACAACTGACTAGCATATCTGTCTTCCATGATATTTTGCTCTGATGCATTTTGTTGAGAAGACTGATGCTTGATTGGCGTTCGACTGCTCGTCAAGTAGAGTTGGCCCAAATAACAGTCCTGCTCTGATAACTATAATGATGGAGCCACAATCGTAAAGGTTACTGGATTTCGAAGCAGGGCTTTCTGAGAAATTGGTAATCTATGATCAATGATGGAACCTATATCCATCCAATGATTTCATGTGCCGATAAAACCTAACTCATTTTTAACAAGGGTTATTTCGATTGGGATTCTCAATAATGTGAAACGATGTTTAGCGTTCTAATCAGGAAGACTGAACTTAATAACATTCTCAATTTCAATGTGATATGAGCTAAAATTATTTGATAAAGAATAAATTATAAAAGCAAGTATAAACAGAGAATAAGGTGAACAAAAATAATTATTAATGAGTTCCAGTGATTGTTTCTTAACAAGTCCACTAGGGCTTTTCTTATCGTCGAAGTTTCACATCAGGAGCTGATCTGGGATTTTATTCAAAAGGAGAGGTGGATTCTTGTTGGTGTTTGGGGTATACTTTCTTGGAAAAGTTTGAAACTATACGAACTGGCTGATTCCAAATGTTATGTACGTGTTAAATATTAGAGGTGTATATTAGATCGCCCATATTTGTGTCCATTACTCGTCGTTACGTATTGACTTCTCTTTTGTTACTAAGAAGGAGAGGATGGCTAGCTACAGCTTACATTAAATAATATAATATTTAATTATCCAGTGTTATAATCGAAATTCTTCAAACAGGAAGTTAATGATAAATTTGGAAATGATAAAAAAAACTCAAGGTTTTACAATAAACTTTGCAGTTCTGAAACTGTTTCGACAACTTTGGTTGTGAACAACTGCATATACAGTAAGATACAAAAAGAGATAGGTTAAAAATGAATATAGAAGTAGTTATACTGCTGGATTATACAGAGAAAAATATGTTTTTTTGCTATAGATATGCAGATTTATAATGGACGACAAACATTCGAAAACAATATCTTGTCGTAGAGATAATTACAATTAAATGAAAACCGAAGAAAAATAAGTAAATGTGAGCAGACAGATGGAAAGACAGAGATAGCGGTCAGTAAAATAGATAGATAGTTGTAGATAAATAAACAACAAGGTAATGGAGAGATTTAAAAGTCTTTACGGCATTCCTACTAGTTTTAGGATCGAAGATATATGGATATATGTTTACAGATATACATATCTAGATCGATAGATAGATAGATAATTGTAGGTTTAAGTTTTAAGATTTATCTGCGCACTGACCCGCGAATATTTTTCGGTTAGTCGAAGAGGTCAGGTGTTTCCAAGTTAAAGTTATCCAATCTTCTTACAGTTGAAAGTAACACGGAATGGTTGCCTCACCTATGTGGCACCCGTACAGCACGTACCAGCACTATAATTAACCGCCATAGCTGCTGTGTTTGATGAGTGGTTCCGGGGCACATCAATTAATATTTATTGTCAGATCTGGCACTTCATATGATGGAGGACTTTTGGAACTCCCCTGACGTCTGCAAGCTGGCGAAGAGCAGGCACTCAAGGCTAAGAAATACTTAAACCACAAGTGAAGTTCATCATACATCGCTTTTGTTACGTTTGCACAAAGTATCTAATTGCTAACATTTTGTACACTGGTATTAATGGCTACCTAGTCACAGTTTAGACAGTTACCTCTAAAGTCAGAATACTTACGTACAGCTGAAATATGACACACACATAAATTCAAATTTGCAATTCTCCTCTCAGTATCGCCAGATATCTACATCTTTGGGGGCCTCGCAAGGCCAGGTGGGTTAAGGCGTTCGACTCGAAATCTGAGGGTTGCAGGTTCGAATTCCCAGTCACACCAAAAATGCTCGCCCTTTCAGCCGTGGGGGCGTTATAATGTTACGATCACTCTCACTATTCGTTGGTAAAAAAAAGTAGCCCAAGAGTTGGTGGTGGGTGGTGATGATTAACTGCCTTCCCTCTAGTCTTACACTACTAAATTAGGGACGGTTAGCGCAGATAGTCCTCGGGTAGCTTTGCGCGAAATTAAAAAACAAACAAACAAAATAAGCACCTATATCTTTAACTGATTCACAGGAAAAAAGTTACAAAGAAACACAAAGTTGTCAGGACAGGAGCTCCAACGTCTTTATAAATTAGGTTTGTAATTTTGTAATATTTCTTTTTACACAAATACAGTCATTTAGCATGTTTCGATAAACTCTAACATGTTCGCTTGTAATTAAGCGAAATTACTTAATTTCTATCATAATTTGTCATTTGAATGCGCCTTCAAAAACAGATATGAAAAACCCTAATGCTATGCAAACATAATGTGAATTCTGTTATAACTTACTTAATCACAGAATTTGTCACCTGTTCTTAAATTTACGTAAAACTTGCATTCTTAAGCTCCACGTAAATACTATCTCATTTGAAATGTAAAGAAAGTTTCTAAATCTTGGGATAACATTGAATTTACTGAATTAGGCTGCTTAATAATGTTTAGAATATACTACCTCGAAATTTATGTCCGATTAGAATTAACCACCTTAATGGGGACATTAACTTTTATGGACATTACCTCAAACCTGAAGTGCCTCATTCACAGGCTTAGCATAATGATCTAGAAGATTTATTAGGGTAATAACTACGGAAAAAAACAACAACAATTTTTTGCCCATTTTTTGGAAAATTCCATAAAACTAGAGTGCTAAAATAAATTGTTTGCATAATTTATATTTTAACTAAAAAAAATCTAGTATTGTATAATATATAACTTTTATTTTATTTTATCTACCATTAAAGAATTACATATATCTAAGCGTGTATTTTTCATTCTGACGTAACGTAAAAGGGAAAGAAGACGAAATTGGGGTTTTTAACCATAAAGTAGAACTCAGCCATTATTATTCCCACTGTGACGCCAGATCACGTCCAAATCGTAAACTACTTGGTTCCTTTATGTGGCAAATTTTACCCGCCCTCTTCTACGTCATTTCCTTGTTCTTCCTGACGTCAAAAAAAAAAAAAGTAATCCATCGGCTTGGCCATTGTAACGAAAAAAACATTACATGGTTTATTAGATTTATCTTAAGCCTACAACTAATGGTAACTTTTAGTCAAAACAAACTTCTTACATAGGTCAGAACTGAAAATATATATATTTTATAAAGAAAGATGTAGATTAGTAAGTATGATTTCAATTTATTCCACTTATAATTATTAGAATGCATTGTTTTGTCATTTTTATATTCTAGAATACATACATGAACGATACTTTTTTAACATGAACTCAAGATCTTATAAGGTTAACCCGGCATGGCCACATGGTTAGGGTGCTCCACGCGTAATCTGAATATCGCGGGTTCGAATCCCCGTCACACCAAACATGGTTATCCTTTAAGCCGTAGGGATGTTATATAGTGATGGTCAATCCCACTATTTGTTGGTAAAAGAGTAGCCCAAGAGTTGGCGGTGGGTGGTGATGACTGTCTTCTCTCTTGTCTCACACTGCGAAATTAGGGACTGTTAGAGCAGATAATCCTCGTCTAGCCTTCCACAAAATCCCCATAACAAACAAACTTACAAGGTGTTGCAGCCTAGCGGGCTTAGATTAGCCCTTAAATCGACACGCTAAGTATAAATGCAGAATAATTATTATGTTAAATTAATGAAGATAAAATTTAATTGTAAAAATATAATAATAAGTATGTTAAACATTCTAATCAACTTTGTGTGTCTGCACTACGTTAAGAGTTTCACTTGTTCAGGCCAGTGTCTAAAAACAAATCACTACACGGTAGTAAAAGTTATACTTAACTTGGCCGGGCTAGTTGATTTAGCTTACACTTCGATGTATAAGCTGAAATTCGCTCATCAAAAACAAGGTAGTTAATTTACAGTGTTGGACCGTGCTGTTCGACAGCCACATGGGTGAGGCCATCATTCCGAAAAACTTTCGACCCCATGCTGAGTGAATAAGTTAGCTCAGAAACACTTGACTTTTTAGCCTATCCACAAACAGTTTGTGAGTCAACGTCAGATAAATGTTAAGCCTACACTTGAAATTATATACACCGAAACCTATTGATCCATATATATTTTTCCCGCTTTTCCATAACTATTTATTTGAATATTTGGAATTTGGTTACCTTTGAAATACTCTCGTATAATATATAACTAAAAAAATACTCACTTGTTTTCGACGCAGCCTACTTGTGTTTTCACGATCAATATTAAAAAATATAACTTTAGTTATTTTTTTCATCCAAATCACAATGCTGAAAAATTTTTTCGTGAAGATACAGGTGTCGTCTTAAAAACCTTGCTTAAAATATTTTAAAATTACAGGAGTCACTTCATAGGAGTCACAAATAATTTATTAATTAATCCATTTTTCTACGTTTCCTTTGATATTTTCATTACTTACAAATATAAATCAATTGTATTTTATAAAAGTAATGTTTTAGATCCCCCTCTGCCCTTACAACTATATCCTCCATCTTTATGTTTGTTTTTATAACCATGGTAACTCACAGTTTTCTAACTACAAACTTTCATATCGCGCAAAATTTCGCGCAAAGCTACACGAGGGCTATCTGCGCTATTCGTCCCTAGTTTTGCAGTGTTAGATTAGGGGTAAGGCAACTCGTCATCACCACCCGCCGCCAACTCTTGGGCTACTCTTTTACAGCAAATAGTGGGATTGACTGTCACATTATAACACCCCCACGGCTGAAAGAACTAGCATGTTTGGTGTTATCGGGAATCGAACCCGCGATCCTCGGATTACGAGTCGAATGTCTTAACCCATTACTGGCCATGCCAGGCCCCTAATCGTTTTTAGCTTTTATAATGTGTTTTATAATGCACAAACAAATATTAGCTCATCTTTGAGAAAGCTGTATAGGATGGCATTCTGTATCACAGAACTAGTTAGGGTGACAAAAATTCACGTTACCAAAAACTGAAATTTTCAAATGGTTATGGCATATGGGAATTACTCTCCAGTATAAATAAGTGTTTGATTTTACAAGCTATATATCAATGTAATGTATTTGGTATCGTGTGTTTAGATTCATTATAAATATTTTTTGTTACATAATCAGTTAAAAATTTCTGTCGTGAGTGTTAGACGGAAAACACAGTTTCACGTATGCAAATGTGTATCCATATTTAAAGAACTACGCGAGCTGTTATTTTTTCTATTCAGTTGAACTATGAAATAAACTTAGGGTGAATAATCTTCATATTTTAGCCGAGGTTTTCATTTTCTTTATTGCTGTTAATATTAAGCCTCAAGCAGACAAACTTGTTCACTGGAGCCTTGAGAAACACTAGCAGTAGAAACACTTTTATGGAATTATGACATATGACTGGTCGATTTTTGTGCATGCTCACAGTTCGACATTTAGTTACAAAGAGTTCTTCGCTCACTTTTCCTTTACACTTTGTTTCCATGGCAGCTTTAGAGCCAATCGTTACTTTTCTTTCACAATAGTAAAAAAGTTCATAAGTTTGATATTTTTTATTTTCGTTTGTGTATATTATTTTGCATTCTGCTAGTTTTGTGACTGTTTCTTGGAAAACAATGACAGTAGAATACAATGACAAAAGTCAAGTTGATGAAAATGTTTCAGTCACGATACGATAATCGAATGTTCATAGCAAAGTAGCCAAAATACATCACGCCTCCTTAGAAGCAGTTGGAATTACAAGCACAACCAAATATTTCCGACAAAAATCAAGTACTATTCGGTGGTTACATGCGTTTGTTCTTACATTTCTATAACGTAGTGTGTTCTGAGGATTGGTTGACATAGAAAACATCCCATTACAAATCCGCAACTGAAATGATTCGTAAAAGCAATCAAAATGTTCAAAATTAGTTGCTTTATTTTTACACAAACACTTCCTTTATTTTTACACAAACACTTCCTTTATATTTACACAAACACTTCAATCTACTTGCAACAACATTTGTCGAGAGCGGTTTCACAAAAGCAAAAAAAATAAACAAAGAAAACAAAAGACAGTCATTTTTTGTTTGCTGTGTGCGTCTACTGCTAGGAATCAAACCCCGGATTGATTCATTTAACGCAAGTTAAAGTACTGATATCCACATTTACAATCTCTTAAAATGTAAGTCCACCAGTGGGTATGACGTAAATTTACGGTCTTACAGCGCCAAAATGCGGGGCTCGATTTACCCAGGTGGACACAGCAGGTTCCCCATTGGAGCTAAAGAAGCTTAATGAAATGTGGGCCCGGCAAGGCCTAGCGCGTTAAGGCGTGCGCTTCGTAATCTGAAGGTCGCGGATTCTCGCCCGAGTCGCGCCAAACATGCTCGCCCTCCCAGCCGTGGGGGCGGTATAATGTGACGATCAATCCCAGAGTAGCCCAAGAGTTGGCGGTGGGTGGTAATGACTAGCTGCTTTCCCTCTTGTCTTACACTGCTAAATTAGGGACGGCTAGCACAGTCATCACCATCCCTGCCAACTTTTGGCTACTCTTTTATCAACGAATAGTGGGATTGACCCCCGCAACTAAAAGGGCGAGCATGTTTTGTGTAACGAGGATTCCAACCCATGACCCTCGGATTACAAGTGGAGCACCTTAACCACCTGGCAATGCCAGGCCGTAAAGTTACTAAGTTTATGACGCTAAATGTCAGGGTTCTATCCTCTAGGTGGGCGCAAACAAATAGGCTATTGCATAACTTTGCGCTTAAATCGAACAAGCGAGCATTCGAAACGAAAACTTCTTGAGGAAAGAATAACACACACAGATTAGTTTCTGGTTTTAGATTAGGAGATTACAAAACTAATAATGACAAAAAACTACCTGCTTATAAAATTGTCCTGACATCCTCAAAATTTTTTTTTCGTTTCTCTTACTTTGATGGCGGCAAAAAATGATCAAATAGTTTTCGTTTTTTTTATCAAAACTTTCAAAACACAGAAATTTAAATTATATTTCCTAACACTACCATTACAGATGGGCCTCAGATACAGCAGGTATGGTGTTGTTGACAGATAAATTATTACATTTTTCTCGTTTTAATTTGTAAGTTCTTATAATTATAAACTGAATTAAAAAACTCGTTATACCGCTGTTTCCAGAATTTTCTGTTTTAAGTTATTTGTTATTCTGAATTAAGCACAAAGCTACACAATGGGCTATCTGTGCTCTGCCCACCACGGGTATCGAAACCCGGATTTTAGCGTGTAAGTCCGCAGACATACCGCTGAGTCACTGGGGTTCCCTATTTTAAGAATCTAAATATCAGTGATTAACGTGTCAGATTGTGAATCTCAAATTTCATGGTTCGTTTCCTGCTGCCACCAAAAAAAAATTAAATACAGAAAAAATAGCTCTACACACTCTAGATCAGTGAGATAGTTAAATAAATGATGGTTAACTATTTCATTAAAGTAGCTCGAGAGTTGGCGGTGCTGACTGGTGGCCTCACATTTAATGTATTACTTTAAAACTAAAGATGAAGAACGAGGAAAATTTTCAATAAATTAAATCGAGTACTTCTCAGTAACATTTCCATTTAGAAATTAATAAAAATCACTTTTAAAAATCTGAGAAAATTAATTTTTGTTTTCGATTGAATAAACTCAAAAATTTGGCCTCTTTAAAATGTGACATTTCGCTTATAAAATACCAGTTGCTAATTTTCGTGTCTATGCTTCTCGTTTTCACAGATAGACACAAAACTTTCCTTAAATAGTTTTGCAGTTTTTGTCAGACGCTCAGTAGGGCCAGGTGGCTAAAATGCTCGAGGTTGTAGGTGCGAATCCAATCCACACTTAACTGAATATGTTCCTTCTTTCAGCCATGGGGACGTTATAAAGTGTTGATCAAGCTCTTTATTCATTGCCTTGCTAAAAAGATACCTCAAGAGTTGGCGATGGGTAGTGGTTTTTTACTACTAAATTAGGAGCAGCTAGCGAAGATAGCCCTGGTGTAATTTTGCGCGAAATTTAAATCAAACTTTCTTGTCAAAGAGTTTTAGTATAGGGGAACAATAATCTAGGTTAGTGTTTGTCAAACTGTGGTTCACAAGAACAATGATCCTACAAGTGCTTCATGAGTCATACACGAAATTTCATAAATATTTAAACAAGGCAATTCCTCAATAGCCGTGGCACTTAGAATTTGTTTTGACAGAACTTGAGTAAATTGATCATCCAAATGTTGTAACTGTGGACAAACCTACACAGCCAATTACAAAGAATCCGACAAATATAAACAAATAAAACAACATATATATCAAATAAGAACAACCAAGTACAAATAGGCAACAAAAAACAGACACAACAACATAATTTAATAAAACAACTAAAACCACGTATGTTGAAATGTTAAAAGGAAACAAACATCCCAAACAGCAAGAACAGAATATTATTACTCAAGAAAATAACGTCTTAACACAAACACAAAAGCCACAACAAAATGGCATCACATTCCAAGAAACAAATGCTAACACACCTAATAAAACAAGCCTTATGACTATCACGATCAAAAACATATTTACAGAATTTGGAACAGAATACACAAAACCAAACCAGACAACCAACTGTATCGATATACTAATTAATATCTTGTAAAAACACATCACATCTCACATATCATACATGATATCAACACTTACTGGTTACATGCTCACAGCACAATGTTCACAGTAGTGTATATCAACACTTACTGGTTACATGCTCACAGCACAATGTTCACAGTAGTATATATCAACACTTACTGGTTACATGTTCACAGCACAATGTTCACAGTAGTATATATCAACATCCAAGGTGCAATAGCTTCTAAAAAACATGAGATCGAAGACCTAATACAGGAAACTAACCCCCATATTGTAATAGCAAGCGAAACTCTAATGTATAATAACAATAGATTTAAAATACCAAATTATTCAACAATAAGGAAAGACAGAATAAACAAAACTGATGAAAACAGAGGCATTATGCTGTTCTACAAAACGAAACTATCAATAATAGAAATTAGATTGAGCAGTAACAACGAACATGTTACTGTGGATATCCTGCAAAGAAATAACACAAAAGTAACTGTAGCAGGAATATACTGCTTAACAAATAAACAACTAGATGTAGCATTACTTAACAACATCTTTTCCCACAACCATAACTCTAAAGTTATAGGTAACCTGAATAGTACAAATGTTAACTTTGGATGTAGGGGCACAAACAACAATGGAAGAAGTCTGTTACAGTTCATAGATTACAACAATACAGTCCTTTTAAACAATATCACCCCTACCTACCTAGCCTATGGCACCAACTCTTGTGGCATATTTGACATGTGCATTTGCACACACAATGTGAGCCAAAAAATAATGAAATTTCAGGTGGGAAAAGATGTTGACAGTGATCACCTACCAATATGTTTTGTCTTCGATTTTGCCCCTCAGAAAAAAATAACGTACAGGAAAGAAAAATTTAATTACAGTGAAGCATATTGTCAAAATTACAAACAGGAATTAGACAATCTATTACCTAATAAAGTTATATAAGAAGTTAAAACCTATATTGAAATGAATGACTACTGTCAAACAATAACGGAATGCCTTCAGAAAGCAGCCAATAAAACAACACCAAAACAACATCATAAAACAGCAAACTACATGTGGAAAGCCACTACAGAAATAATCACCCTAATCATGTTTGTTTTTTTGTTCTTGAATTTTCGCACAAAGCTACTCGAGGGCTATCTGTACTAGCCGTCCCTAATTTAGTAGTTTAAGACTAGAGGGAAGGCAGCTAGTCATCACCGTCCACCGCCAACGCTTGGGCTACATTTTTACCAACGAATAGTGGGATTGACCGTAACATTATAACGCTCCCACGGCTGAGAGGGCGAGCATGTTTGGCGCGACGGGGATGAGAAACCGCGACCCTCAGATTACGAGTCGCACGCACGCCTTAACGCGCTTGTCCATGCCGGGCCTCACCCTAATCAAAAAACGAAGACAATTAAGAAGACAGTACATGATAACAAGAGGCAGAGAAACAAAAACGCAAGTAAAGAATATAAGAAATCACATCCGAACACAAAACAAGATAAATGGGACAACTTCTGCTCAAAACTAAATGATAAAACTGACCCGAAAAAAATCTTGACACATCTTAAAAGACTCAACCGTAATACAGTCGAAGAAATATCCTGCACTCCAACATAATAATACAATAGCACTCATAAATAAAGAAAAAGCCGAAGCTTTCAAAGATCAGCTACAAAATACATTTAAAACTCACTCTGGTCCAGAAATAATTATATATTTCTACAATAAAGTCACCAACTATATATTAAACAATAAAATACAATTTGAACGAATTTTTCTCCAATAAACATAACTGAGACAAACACAAAACCTGTCACAGATTGTGAAAACACGCTGGTAACAAATGAAATATCCCTACAAGAACTGCTTGAAGCAATAAAAAACACAAAAACAAATCTCCAGATGAAGATGAAATTCAAGCTATCCTTCTAAAAAAGGGCACTCCGAAATTGTTTGACCACCTAAAATCACTTTCTAATCTATCTTTATCCTAAGGATATATCCCACTTTCTTTGAAGCTTGCTCATATATTAATGTTACATAAAGATGGAAAGCCAGCAAATAAACCTGATAGCTACCGACCAATCAGCCTGACCAGCTGTGTAGACAGAATTCTCGAAAGAATAATCAGTTATAGACTCTCCACATTTTTGGAGATAACATCAAAATTACCAAAAGAACAAAACGGATTCAGGAAATTTATACAAACGACAGGTCATTTAATTAGATTAATCGAAAATATAATAAACAGCTTCAATAAAACAGAATGTGCTGTCGCTTGCTTCCTTGATATCGAGAAAACATTCGACACTGTATTGCACGATGGTCTAAGGTTCCAAATGAATGAAATGGGATTACCACGTGAAATTATTCGCTGGTTATCTAACTTTTGGAAAATAGATCGTGTAGAGTGAATTTTGAGGTTACCTTTTCTGAGTGCTTTACTCCACAAGCTGGTGTCCCTCAGGGAGGGGTGGTTAGCCCTACACTTTTCATCATGTATGTAAACAATATGCCACTGAAGGATCCAAATCATGGATTCTCTTCACAGTTCACTGGTGATGTGGTAATCTGGAAAAGTGCCACAACATCCATGACAGCAGTCACTAACATACAACCTCAACTAAAGAGAACAAGTGAATACTGTCAAAAATATAGAATAAAAATAAACACAGCAAAAACACAACTTGTAGTCTTTACGAAATTGACAAAACACAAAAAACAACAGCCAGAACTATGTATGAATGACACTCTACTCCAGATTGCCCCATCGGCAAAATTTTTAGGTCTCACCTATGATTCAAAATTAACTTGGATTAATCATGTTATCGGAATTCAAAATAAAGTCTGACGAAGAACTAACTGTGCTATGACTCTAACTGGTAAAAACAGTGGAGCATCTACATATAACATACTAAAAAATCTATAAAACATATATTAGACCAGTAATAGATCATGCAGCTCCAGCATTGATAACTGTAAGTAACAAAATAGTTAAAACAAAACTACAAAAAAAAATCCAAAACACACTCCTTACAACAGCACACAGAGTTCCTAGACCAACGCCATCTCAATTTATACATAAATATTCTAGTATACCAACTGTACCAAATAGACTCCTACATGCCCCCCAGTGGCTCAGCGGTATGTCTGCGGACTTGCACGCTAAAATCCGGGTTTCGATACCCGTGGTGGGCAGAGCACAGATAGCCCATTGTGTAGCTTTGTGCTTAATTCAAAAACAAACAAAAGACTCCTACATACGTACTTCGATAAGAATTAGATGAAAAACGAATTACTATACGAACTAGACAGGTACCTCATACATGATGAAGCTAGTACTAAATATCTCTCCCCATTCAATTTATATTTTAAACATACAAATTATAAATACATAAATAAAAATAATAAATATTAATTAATTTTAAAAAGTGTCACCAACAAACTTGACATTCTGCCGATAGAGCAAAATAATCACTAAATATGTGCCACAATACATGGATATTGACCTGAAAAGGATCAGAATAATATTCAGTTCAATAATTACAAATTCCAATCCGGTAAGATCATTAGTACGGGGAAGAGGAAGAGGTCATAAAGAACCTGACCCTTTAGGGCAGTGGTTCCCAAACTGGGGGTAATTTAACAATTTATCGGGGGTAATGGAGGGGTGACAGAAAAAAGTTAAAATTTTGAAAATCAAGAAAACATTGAGGTAGTTAGTATTAGGATTAATGTCAAATTAGTCTTAGTACGTAAAGTTGTAAATTAAACCTATTTTAAGTATGTAGTAAAGTTAAACCAAATGACAATAAACATCAAAACTAATATACAGTAGTAGAAAAGAAAAAATATGTATCTAAGTGTGTGGTAACCTAAAAGTATTTTGACAAGTATGCTTCAGAACGCAAGTCACTCACTAACCCTGATGACTCATCGACGTGTCCAGTACGCGTCACTCACTGCCTGAGGTTGCCTCTATTTCACACTGTCAGATTCTATGCGAGCATCAACCGAGGTAGACAAAACCTGGTATCTATGTGTACTGCCCTGTGCAGTATAGTTAGTATTTACCAACTATTACATCATTCCAATGCTGAATAATGTTATGTAAATGTGTAAATATTTTGTAAACGACGGCATGTCGTGTTGTGTTTGGATTTTCATTTCTATTATCTATGTTTCCATATTTATATTATTGTTTCGAAGTTTAAACTAATAAAATATGTTGTTATTCATTTAGGGTAACATTTAGAATTTTCTTGAATTAAGTAGACCAATCATATGTTTGTAAATGAAGTGCTGGCGACTTCGTGTCTAGACGTTTAGTCTCGTGCAAGAACGGACATGCGCGGATTGCTCTGGAGATTTGTAGCAATTTCGCGGTTATTCAAGGGGTCTAGGCCTACAATATATAAACAGACGAAGATGTGAGAGAAAAGAGATTCAGTCATTAGTTTTATTCGAAGAAAAAAGGAGAGTCAGACATTAGTTTTATTTCAAAAGAAGAGAGTCAGTTATTTGAGAAAGATTAAGTGTTTGCTGTGATTATTCAACTTGGATTTGTGTCTGAAGTTAGATCTACGGAAGCTGTGATATTATTTCGTCAATCTCTACGATACATCTGAATTACTGCTTGTGCTGAGAGACGGCGATTTCATTGAACTGTGAACTGTTTCGGAATCTCTTCGTGGGACCAAATTCACACCCTAGACTGGAATTTGAGACTTTCACTTTAGATCATTATATTAGATACAGGCCAGTACCGTTTTGTATTGTGATTAATTTTGAAGTTTGAAACTAGTATTATTTTGTTTTGTAATTAATTTCGAATGTTGTAACTTAATATCTGTCACTGTTATTATATAATTTATGTTATATCTGTTATATTTGTTAATAGTTTAGTGTAATAAATTATACAAGCTGTTATCTGTGTTTTTTCTGTTGCGTATAGTCTACGAAGAACATAAAACATAAAAAATACGTAACAATGAGCTCTTTTAATGTTATCTAGAATGCCATGAAAAAATAAATAATAAGTTCACATTGTTCACACTTTTTATTCAGTTTTTCTTTTTCTGCAGATTAAACAATAAAATGTCTATAAAGCGCACCTACTCTGACGCCTTTCTTCGCTATGGCTTTGTGAATTTACCTTCTGGTGGAGAGGATCGGCCACAATGTGTAGTATGTCACAAATTGTTGACAAATGAAAGCTTCAAGCCATCAAAACTCTCAGCTCATCTCCAGAAGTGCCATCCAAATCTTCAAAATGAGGATCAGGCCTAGTTTCAGTGCCGAGCTGTAGCACTGAAGAATATCCAGTTATGTTCATCTGGAATTCAAGCCCAAAAGCTTTAAGCTGTGGTCGAAGCATCTTACTTTGTTGCATATAAAGTTACCGAACAACAAAAATGCCACACCATTGCAGATAATCTAATTATGCCTTGTGCATACGAGATGGTAAGCAAGGTATGTGGGGAGGATCAAGCGAAGAAACTGAGTGTCATATCTCTATCAAACAACACAATCCGCCGACGAGTCGATGACATGGCATCAGATATTCTGTCCCAAGTTACAACAGAGATCAAGGAAAGCTCATATAGCAAATTCTCCTTGCAAGTTGATGAATCGTGTGACGTAGCCAGTTGTGCTGTTCTCTTTGGGTTCGTTTGTTACGTCTACCAGGACAAGATCAAAGAAGAGTTTCTATTATGCAAAGAGCTGCTGACAACCACGAAGGGAGAAGATAACTTCAATATCATCAACAGTTTCTTTACCACGAATGGATTGGGACAGCGTTCAACAGGTAGGGAGAGATGTTTATATCAAGTCTAGATCAGAATAAATACAATGAATTACATGGCATATAGTCATATAGTTTTATTTATTGTACAAGTAGCTGTAGTGTAGCTAATATTTTATACATAATTCACAAAAAAGTATCGTGCCTGTCGTACTGAAATACTAAAGTACCAAAATAAATTAAATTAAATTAAAACCATATAATTATAACGCAAAGATAAGTAAGAATGACTAACTGACGCAATCTATAATAGTTTTTCTTTTTTAATCTAGGTCTCCGTCGATGGAGTACCGTCGATGATGGGTCGTAATCGTGGATTACGGGCCTTATACAAGCTGTGAATCCAGAAATTTCTGTAGATCATTGCATCATTCATCGGTACTCTCTTGGATCAAAAAGCCTGCCTAGTAATCTGAAATTAGTGTTTGAAGATGTGTTGAAAATCGTCAATTTCATCAAGTCCAGGGATGTGAATTCGCGCATGTTCAGGGAGCTGTGCAAGGAAATGGGAGAGCAGTATCAAGTTCTGCTCTACCACACCGATGTTCGCTGGTTGTCACGAGGCAAGGTTGTACGTCGAGTCATTGAGCTCAGAACGGCTCTTCAGGAATTTCTGAAACAAGAAGAATCTCCTTTTGCTACCAAGTTCACTGATAAGGAGTGGCTTGCTCGACTTTGTTACTTGGCTGACATATTTGCGGAGCTGAACAGTGATAATCTGCAACTCCACGGCCAAAACACGACTGTAATTGATGCCCATCACACTGTGACTGCATTTCTGGGAAAACTGAGACTCTGGATTCGACGCTTGGAGAAAGGAGTGATCGCTCAGTTTCCCACCCTAGACCAGTTTGTTGAGGAAAATAGTTATGATACTGGATCACTTTTACAGACCATCAACAAAGAGATGAGCGACCATTTGATGGGGCTTGAAACAAGCATGCAGCACTACTTTCCAGAGAGTGACCTAAAAACAGCCAGTCTTCAGTGGATCATTCATCCCTTTTCTGTACCTGATGAGGCCATTCATGATGATGATTTCCCTGCAAAGGAGGAGTAGATCACAATGCGAGCAAATGAAGCCTTGAAAGTCAAATTCCAAAACCAAAATGCAAATTCCTTTTGGATTTCACAACCAGCTGACTCGCCAACTCTGTCCAAGAGAGCCTTGAAGTTGTTGGTATCATTCTCAACAACGTAGCTGTGCGAGAAGGGGTTCTCAACCGTGCTGGGGATGAAAACAAAAAATAGGACTCGCTTGAATGTTGCAAACGATGCCAGGCTGGCACTTTCAACCACAAAGCCAAGAATTCCTAAACTAGCTTCAAGTATGCAACTCCATCCATCCCACTGATGTTCTTGACATCTTTGGCAATATTCATTAGAAATGCACAATGATTAAATATAAAAATTAAAAGTGTAATTCAGTGTAAATAAATTATTTAAATAAATTGTAAATAAATAAAGTGTAATAAATAAAGTGCAGTATATCTCTAGTTTAATTTAGCCATATATATCAATGTTGAAAACATTTTGTGAAAGGGGTAACATGCTTAATGTGGCATGTTAAATTGGGTAACAAGCTGAAAAAGTTTGGGAACCACTGCTTTAGGGTATGAACATATCTTACCCAAACACCGATAGAGAGAGTAAATTGATCTGTGAAACCTATTTTACTTTTGTATTAGCTTGTTTTTTTATTTGTTTGTTTTTTGACTTTCGCACAAAGCTACTCGAGGGCTATCTGTGCTAGCCGTCCCTAATTTAGCAGTGTAAGACTAGAGAGAAGGCAGCTAGTCATCACCACTCACCGCCAACTCTTGGGCTACTCTTTTACCAACAAAGGGTGTAATTGACTGTAACATTATAACGCCCCCATGGCTGGAAGGGCGAGCATGTTTTGTGCGACGGGGTTGCAAACTCACTACCCTAAGATTACCAGTCTCTCGCCTTAACGCGCTTGGCCATGCCGGGTCTTTGTATAAGCTATATTTCTATGCGCCAGCAATACCAACGAGAGTGGGGGCGCCCGCAAAACCGATTCGACTTTATTATCCATCAGGATCTCTGCCAGCCTACCCTTGTATTGAAATCATTGTAGACAAGATTAAAGAAAATTAATCAATGAGACTTTGAACGTAGTCAAATATATCAATCAAAATAGTTTGACTTCATGAGTCTAAAATTGAAATTAAATCTTAAATTGGTCAAGAGATAACAGAGCTAAAAGTTTGTACTTGAAAATCTCAGAACCATTCCATAACCCGCTATGCCGCAGATAAAAAAAATGTGACTTATAAAATACGAAACGTTTTCGTAAAATTAAATTTTCGTGAATTGAAATATTTAATTTTTGGAATACAGCTTTTCATACACACAAAATATATTTTCTGAAAGAAAAACATCGATATGTTTGCGGGTCCGCGAAAAAAATTTCAATTCAAAGTTACTTGGCATGGCCAAGAGTGTTAAGGCATTCAGGGTCGTGAGTTCGAATCCCGATCACACCAAACATGCTCGCCCCCCCAGCCGGGGGGGGGCATTCTAATGTGACGGTCAGCCCGACTATTCGTTGGTAAAAGAGTAGCCCAAGAGTTGGCGGTGGGTAGAGATGACTAGCTGCCTTCCCTCTAGTCTTACACTGCTAAATTAGGGACGGCTAGCGCAGATAGCCCTCGTGTAGTTTTGAACAAAATTAAAAAAACAACTAACTAATGTTTAAGAACCGTTAATCTAGCGTATATATATGTATATATCATGAAATTAAATTGTTACATTCAAAATTAAGCCAAATAAGTAAACAAATTAATAAGTAAGGACTGCGTTAAAAACAGAAATCCCAACTTCTGATTAATTATGTTACAGCCATAAACAAAATACGCTGCATATTTTTAAAAAAATCCCGGGATACGAGCTACAATGCGGGATTATAAAATGTATCCTAGGTTTTGGAGGTTACTGAGGAGGTAGGACCGCAATGTGAGTTCTACTTCTGCAGTAACCTCCAAAACCTGTGATAATTTTATAATCCCGCATTGTAGCTTGTAGCTTAGGACCTTTTTTTTAAAAAAAAATATGCAGCGTATTTTGTTTAATTTTATTTTTGGTTGTTTATGTGTTAAAATTCATGTTTATGATATATATATATATCACTCAAGCATTCTTCATTCTGTCGTTAAAGTTCATGCTGTTTATTGCTACTTGCCTACATCTTTGGCAAAAACTTCAAGAAATATAAAGCATTGGTGAGCCTTCGTGATCCTCGGCCTTCTCACGTTACACGTAGACTCACCCACTCAGAAACAGCTTGATGGTTCTCTCGTCCAAATGCTTTCTACGTGACGCCTCCTGCTCGTTTGCTATATATCCAGACTCACCTGCCCCCCAGTGGCTCAGCGGTATGTATGCGGACTTGCACGCTAAAATCCGGGTTTCGATACCCGTGGTGGGCAGAGCACAGATAGCCCATTGTGTAGCTTTGTGCTTAATTCAAAACAACAACAACAACCAGACTCACCTAATATTTCATACCTGGCTGCAACAGTGATTTAAACCAATGTTCTTTTGAAGTAAATTATGGTATTTTTTGTCTATATCTTTGAGAAAACCTTCAAGACGTTTCTCGGTATAAAGCGAGTTTTATAACCATTTCAAATTAGGGCTCAACCGCAGGATGATATTGGCAGAAAGACTCGTTAAATCAGCACCAAACGTAAGTGACAGTGAAAGGGGTCAGCACGCGCCCCGATTTACGTTAAACTTTTAAGTACGTAATTAGCACTACATATATTATAAGAATGTCTTCTTATCCGACATTAACGGTTACAGACACTTGAGACGTTTTTTTTAGATCAGTTGCGTAAATACCTGATAATCAAAAATATTACAACATAGTAGTCAGAAGATATAATCCTTTTGTGGGATTTAAGGTTTAATATAAAAGCTAGAAACAAGCAGCTTGAAAGGAAGTTTTTATTTATTTTTTTTATGCAAGCACTAAAATCTAGTGTACACACATTGCTTTGAGTTCGTGGAACCTACAGCTAACACTTTTTTTGCAGTATTAATGTAGCTTACGAAAAAGAGGCCTAGCTTGTTTATGGTTGTATGGGAGATCATATTGACTCGGCAAACCTTCCCTGCAGGCATTTGAAGTCAAAGATCACGTGGGCGATTAATTGAACTGGACAGCTTTTCTAGCTGCACAAAAAGTGAATCCTTTCTTTAACCAATGTCTTTAAAATTTCAGTGACTTTTATTTTTGTCCTAAAAATAAAGTAAAGACTTATTATAATTCAAAATATTTTATAATAACGTTTCTTTCATTAGATTCAACTTTTAATCCCATTTAGTTTTGGGATTAGCTGCAAGGGTGTATCATGTTAACCAGAAAGTTTAACACTCATGTAACTAATCCTGACAGCAACCCTAAATGACAAGTGTGTTCGGAGTCGGGGATCTGAACCGGCAATACACATATTGCTAACCAAACGCTCTTACCATCATGACACGAAAAAGTCAACAAACAATTCTAGGGTTCATAATATATACCATAGATGGCAGCACAATTTAACAAACAATTATTTAAAATTTCATACACAGTAGTTGTTGTTGTTGTTTTGAATTAAGCACAAAGCTACACAATGAGCTATCTGTGCTCTGCTCACCACGGGTACGGAAACCCGGATTTTAGCGTGTAAGTCCGCAGACATTCCGCTGAGCCACTGGGGGGCATACGCAGTGAACAGTGTTGCATAATAATTCCAAACCGTACGCAATTTCTTACATCTAACTGTTTACAAACTAGTAGTGGGTATGACCCAATTCAAAATGTTTCTCAGAACGATTCTACCTTTAAATACAGAATAATTATTAACTACGTCATTTATATTCATTAATTAATGTTTAATTTAACCGTTTGTATTGGACAGTACAAACTAATCAATATTTTAAGAAATGTATACATACAGTTATACGTCCAAATTTGTCTGTTTTGAAAACATATATAAAATCGGATAAAGCTTTTGTTTGTAGAAAACAAAAGTAATCGTTTGTTATTAAATACTAATTATCTCTCAAAAGGTATTCTCATGTTTGTCTGTAAAAACATCTTTTGTTTTACTTGTTCTTAGGAAGGTCCATAAGGTAACATTTCTAATTCCTTTGATTTTAGATTATTTATGGAATTAAACAAAAAATTACAGACTAGGCTGTGATCCCCCCGCCCAGTGTCACAGCGGTATGTCTGCGGACTCACACTGCTCGAAACCACGTTTTGATACTCGTAATGAGCAGAGCTCAGGTAGTCCGATATGTATCTTTGTACCTGATTCCAAATAAACAAACACAATGAGCTATCTGTGCTCTGCCCAGTATATTGCTATGTCACTGGGAAGTGTTTATTTTAGAAATCTTGTGCAGTAAAAAAAATACGAGAACCGTAAGTTACAGAGTGTCTGAGGATTCATGGCTCGCGTCTTGTCAAAATTCATATGTTGCAGAAACAAACACGTCATAAGAGTGACCGTCAAATCCATTTGTTCAATAGAGTTGTCGCTTGGTACCTCTACTCTGACCACATTGCACACTTGCGCATAAAGTGCATTCAGGTTGAAAAATTCTATTTTGCCTTGTGATTTTTAACAGTTTAAGTTTGAACTGGAGGGTCGCGGTTTGAGTCCCTTCACACCAAATATGCTTGCTTTTTCAGACGTGGGAGCAATATAATGTAACGGTAAATCCCGCTATTCGTTGATAAAAAAAGTAACCCAAGAGGGCTAAATATATATAATAAATCTATTCAGCAGCTTTAAGCATATACTACTAGCAATAATGCTTTTTGATTATTAAAATATTCCTCCCCTAGTGGTATGTCTGCGAACTTACAATGATATAATCCGGGTTGCGGTAGCTCATTGTGTAGCTCTGTGATTATTTACAAACAACAACTGAGGTAAGTTAAAAAAACACCACCAACAAGACCTATTAACCAACTACCGCACAACTTAATTTTAATGTATGTCTAATAAGTGTTAAATAAGAAACAAATCAACGAATAAAAACATTTTTCATTGAACCTATAGTTAATTGAATATTATGTCTTTCTGTTCGATGTCGAATCTTACAAGTTAAAGGTTTTCTCTTTTGCTATAGTAAAGCTGGTCATTTCTAGAAATGAAGGTCACATTGTGGGAATGAACCTACCTTTTTTTTTTTTTTACCAATGACTGCAGAAACAAACGCAGCTTCTTTTCTCGCACCCCTCGTGTCGTAAAAAGATCATATTTTAGACTTGTTTTTTTGAACAGCCTGTCCAAAGATAAGGTCAGTTCACGTGCCAAGAAACCGACATCTTATTGATGTTAAAGGATGATCGTACTTTTCCTTTACAAGAACAAACTCCAAACACACCTACGGTAAGTACAGTTATTAAGTCGGTAAAGCTATGCTCAAAAAACACGTTCTGAAGGAAACCACACACACACATATATGTAATACCATATTATTAAGTTTATCCCAAAAAAACATATACTCAACTCACGAAGAGCTCAAAATGATCAAACTTACCTCATAAATATACAAATTAGAAGTCGACAAAAACTAATTATTTGTTTAGAATGGGACCAATTTTATAATAATTAATGGAATCAATAGTAAGCTTCTATACATATATATTCCTGTACATTCTATTTCTTTGTTCATTGGCACAGCGGAATGACATTTCCGTAACATTTGCTTTTTACGCCTTTTTCCTTCACCGTTTTCCAACACCGTACGTTTTGTCGTTCGTTATCAAATTATATACTGAACAAACAGTTGCTCCCCAGCGATACAACGACATTTCTGCAGACTCACACGCTAGAAATCGGGTTTCGATACCCGTAGTAGGCAAAGCAAACATAGCCTATTGTGTAGCTTTGTGCTTAATTTCAAACAATCAATCCATCCTGTACATACAATATTGTTTTCTTCTAGAAATTCCCAGTGCTGACTAAAATCTGTCTCCCAGTAGCACTGCGGTATGTCTGCGGATTTACAACATTAGAATCCGGGTTTGGATAACCGTGGTGGGCAGAGCACAGATAATTATTCATTGCGTGCTTTATACTTAACAAACTAAAGTAAACACAACTAGTAGAAATAATCGTAGTTGCATGGTGACATTTAACTATTTTCGTCTTTTCATCGACATTATTCAACATTCTAGCTGTACACTCATAAAGAACCAAAGACCTTAATCTACAAGACAAATTGTGTATAACTTATGTCGATGTAGTCTTGATTTCAGTAGAGACTGATTTAACAAAAAGTTAAAAGCAAAGTGTTCAGTCACTTACTTGTCTTTGAAACGACATAAAAAAAATACGGTCAGGTCCTGATAACATCCATCCTTTCGAAAAATTATTTCATAGACAAGATAGAAGATAGAATGGCACAGGGCCATCAGATATAATTTACTAAAAGAATACTGAAAAGGTAATTATGTCCAGCATGACCTTCTGACAAGCATGCGTTGGGACTGACAAGACTATTTTTACAATCCATTGCGTAATATGCACATTATCTTGAAACACCAGCATTAAGCTGGAACACTAAAAGAGGTGAAACTTTGAAAAAGTTCACTAGATGGTCGCCACGAGCAGTCACAGATAAATCTCTTTGAATCACGTTTTAAATGAGCTCCAATTTTCTTTTCTTTTTTTTCAAGGGATCGTGGTTGGTGGCACATCACTAATAAATCATTTTCTTGAGCAGATGTGATATTTACTACAAAGCAAAAGCAAAGATGGGTGCATTCTGTAATTTGCTGGATGTTATTTGTCAAGATGGCCGCCGTGATTTCTATAGTTGCCTAACAAGTATCAACATTGCAGTTTAGTCATCGGTCCAGTGTTTAAACTGAGTTGGTATGGATGTGGTCACACAAGAATCGAATTGGATATTAAAGATGAAATATAGTGTTTCCACTGCAGTGATAAAATAAGCAAGGGTAGAAATAACCTAGTGGTGGGACATTGTCCTTATGCATGTTAGTCACATAAGACAATATTCCCATCCCCAAATTGCACAATAGAATATAATATCCATGGTTGAAAGGTTGATAGCTGAGATTTGATGAATTTCTATTTCAATAAGATGCTTTTAGAGAGGACTGTTTAAGGTTATGTTTATATACGGTTATGTCAATGTTATACTGTTCAACGAATATTAAGTGTTCTGTAAGTAAGATATACTCTGTTATTTCTTTATTGTTAATTTCAATAATAGTGTTAATGAAAATGCTTAGCATATCTAATTTTATTATTATATTTTTATTAGAGCAAGTGTTTTTCATTTGTTAATTTAATAAATTTATTTAGAATTAGTGCATGTGTTTGTTTTATTTTAGCAAAGCTACATCGGGCTATCTGCAAAGTCCACCGAGAAAAATCGAACCCCTGGTTTTAGCGTTGTAAAATCCGTAGACTTTCCGCTGTCCCCACGTATTTAAGATCACTCTAGATTTTCTAAGCTAATCGAAACTCTCCTGATATTCTTTGGTTTATTACCAAAAATGTCGTTACCAGCAATGGTACCCAACGCATGAAACAACTGTATAACAATTTTTATAAGTAATAACGTGAAAAACTTATATATCTTAATCAAATTTTGTTTACCAGATTTACTCTTAGCTTTGCTCTAAGTAGGTGGATTTTCCTGACCACTAATTAATATTAATTTTTATAGCACATTAGTATTACCATATGCATATATTTGTTTTCACTTATACTGGTCGCGAAACTCATTTCTTGCTTCTCAATACTGATTTAAAATATAATAACTTTAACCGTAGAGGTAATGTTTAAGGCAACGATGGTTTATGGAATTAATATCTACGTTCCAAAGAAACTCGATCTTGAAGAACCAATAAGAAATGGCGTTTCATTTCAAACGTTAGCATTTTATCTCAACTGAAAACAGTGCGTTTTCTTTGTGATTTTGTAAAATAAATAAAAACTCTCCACTTCAAATCTTAACATATCATTGAAATTAAAAACATTGTATATTTAAGAAAGTTTTTCCCATAAGTTTCCGTGTCTAGTTTTATTAACAGGTTTGCGAAACATAATTTCAAAGTAGTGCTCACTTCAATACCTATTTCAAGATACTTGAATTTTTCTTAAGTATTTATTGTAAAAATAAACACATTTTTACATTTGTGACATAATGTTTATAAGAAAGACTTTGTCTCCCGTTGTGTAGCTCTGTGCTTATTAACAAACAAGAATAAGAGCCCCCAGTGGCACACTGGTATGTCTGTAAACTTACGACGCTAGAAATCGATTTTTGATAACCGTGTGGGCAGAGTATAGACAGCCCATTGAGTAATTTTCTGCTTAACTTGAAACAAACAAACTAGTCCCATCTGGCATTTAGTACATTTCAGAATCTTTTTTAAAGATTCATTCGATTATTTTCTGAATTTGACAAGTAAAGATGGTTCTCGTGAGTGTAACATATAAACAGTATAAGTAATAACAAAAAGAATTAAGCCAGAAAGTTGCATTTTGTTTCCCACTAAAAGCTTTCAATTTTCATGAGTGTTATATGGAAGGACACACAGAAAATATTTTGATATTTTGATCGTTTGTTACCTTAGAAGCTATGGGTTTATTTCGTAAGAATTTTCAACAGAAAGCTACGAGAGGGCTATCTGCGCTAGCCGTTCCTACTTTAGCAGTGACAGAATAGAAAAAAGCCAGCTCATCATCATCGCCCACTGCCAATTCTGGGGCTGCTCTTTTGCCAATGAATAGTGCGATTGACCGTTAGATTATAAGGCCATCGAGGCTGAAAGGGCGAGCATGTTTGGTGAAACGAGAATTCGAACCCACGAACTTCAGATTGTGAGTCGAGCGCACTAATTACAGGTTCGTGTCGGGCCTCGAGAGACAAGATTTTGTTTCTTCTAATTAAACCCAAAGCTGCATAATATGGTATTACAATTGTTCACAGGAACCCCAAAGTTTAACTTTATAAGCCTTAAGCTTACCACTGAGTCACCTGGGGTTAAAAAGCTAAGGTGTAGTTCTTCACGTGCGTATACTTGAGTGCACAAATTAATCGGAATATTTGAAGCGAACCACACCATTGAAGCAATATCTATTATTTTCTGGAACATATTAAAACATCTTTGATAATGGAAACTGTGATAAACTTCTTGAATCTTTCTGATTCAAGCTTTTACCTCCCAGGGGTCGACTGTAGAAAATGGAAATGTTGGAAAGCTGTAACTTGGTGCTTATGTGTGTTACTGGAATGAGATTTTCCTACTTAGATTAATTTAAGATAGTTACAAACAGTTTAACCGCCTCAAACAAAACGTCTGTTCTATGTTAAGCATTAGTTTTCGACTCTGCTTACTTTTTTTTTGCTCAAAACGAGATAATTAATTAAATTTATAATGAATTATCAGAAAGACGTAAAAAAAGGAGAGGGCGCTACAGTTTATACCATTGGTAGCCTTTACTCGTCATAACGCGATATCGTTTACCAGAAACCTAAAATAATTTTTAATATTTAAACTTATGCTCCACACTTCGACAGTCAAGTTTATATTTATTAAAATGAAATAATACCGCGCATAATTCAAACTCTAGAATAATAATTGCAAATGTATTAAACACTATGTATGATGAAAAATATTAGTTTTCGACACAGCAAAGAGAAAAAAAAACATATTCAGTTTTAAATTAAAAATATAATTTATAATTAAAATATTTTTGTATTTTCATATTTGACGTAATCCTAGTACTATTTTTAACCGAAGTATGAAAACTGTTGTGAGAGCTTAATGCATGTATTTCTAATCGGTTTTTGTTTCGTATTTCTTAAAGATGCATGATCTGAGCCTCAGGTATCGAACCAGTATAAGAATTAAATTTATTTGTATAAACTTACATTGTACAATGGACTGTTCACAAAAATGTATTGAAGGCCTGAACGCTAAAGTTTTATATCTAATGTTGTCCTTTGACCTTGAACCAACTATATATATTGCTGTAACAAATTTCAGTTTAAAGTTGTACTGTTACACAATGGACTTTTTTTCTTACGGCCCTACGTGGCCAGGTGATTATTGTTGTTTGTTGTTTTGAATTAAGCACAAAGCTACACAATGGGCTATCTGTGCTCTGCCCACCACGGGTATCGAAACCCGGATTTTAGCGTGTAAGTCCGCAGACATACCGCTGAGCCACTGGGGGCGCCAGGTGATTAAGGCACTGAACTCGTCGTTCGAAGGTCGCGTGTTCAAACCCCCGTTACAACAAATATGCTCGCTCTTCCAGACCTGGTGGCGTTATATAATGTAACGGTCAATCCCACCATTCGTTGATAAAAGAGTAGCCAAAGAGTTGGAGGTGGATGGTGATGTCTAGCTGCCTTCCCTCTTTTCTTACACTGCTAAATAAGGGATGACTAGTGCAGCTAGCCTTCGTGTAGCTTTGCGCGAAATTCAAAACAAACAGAATAATTTCTCACATGAATATAAGTCGTTGAGGTTGTAAAACTACAACAGAATTAAATTTTAGATAACACACGCTTCCAGACTATAATCAGATGATGTACAAATTTGATTTTTTTTTGTAGTTAAGCCCAAAGAGCTACACAATTTACTCTCTGTGCTGGGGGGCCCGAAATTTGATATAGAATTAAATGCACATATTTGACACCCGAAATGGCATTTTCTAAAATAGAGGAAAATATATTTAGCTGTATCCAAACACAGAGATTTTCATGCATTGGAAACACAATACTTAAAAGCTTTCTCACAGACTATGGATGCCCAATAAAGAAACAAAAGGACTACATTATAAAAGTATATTAGTTGGCCCAGCATAGCCAAGCGTGTTAAGGCGTTCGACTCATAATCCGAGGGTCGCGGGTTTGAATCCCCGTCGCTCCAAACATGCCGACCCTTTCAGTCGTGGGTGCGTTATAATGATACGGTCAATCCCACTATTCGTTGGTAAAAGAGTAACCCAAGAGTTGGCGGTGGGTGGTGATGACTAGCTGCCTTCCCTGTAGTTTTACACTGCTAAATTAGGGAAAGCTAACGCAGATAGCCCTCGAGTAGCTTTGCGCGAAATTAAAAAAAACAAACAAACAAACTATATTAGTTGCGTTCGATTACGCAATGCACGAAATGAATGTTTTTGTTTGTTTCTTTATTTCTAACTACACACAAAACTTCCATTAGTCTTTGAGTATTGCATTTTGGAAACAGCATTGCTAAAAATGCTCATTCTCAACTTGCATGATACTTTTAATTTTACTTATCAATTACAACAAAAAATAATGATTACAAATGACGCATCAAATTAAGAAATAATATTACAACAGAATCAACAATATTTTGGGTAATTCATGGCGTAGCTGCAATTAAATAACCTCAAACACAACACGCGGTAAACAGCCTCAAACACATGGCAGAAGCATTAAAATTTGATATCATAATCAAGAAGTAACAGGAGGTTTGAACATTGAAAGGAAAGAAAAAACAATAAGGAAAGAACATTTCCTTGGCGATGTCAAAAAGAATTTGTAAAATGAAAAATCAGAACTAAGACAATGGAAACATCAAAGGCTTCGTCAATTACGGATAGCAATTGAATTTTTAGGATCGTTTGATTTAGCAAACGTTAAGAACGTTTTAACAGAATCACTTGATGACATGGTGTATTTTTCAAGATGCTTGTTAGGCAAGATGACAATGACAGGCTAAGGAAATGTCGACACAAAAGAATAACGTGATTAGAGCGTGACCTTGAATATTTAATATGCAGAAAAGTAATAATAAGATAAAAATATGTGTAATTTGTCCTGGACGTATCTGGTTTATACAAATGGTTGTCGTCTAGATTGAGTTCAAGTTATTAAAATTGGCTGATTTTTTTCTATGGACATCTTATCTTCTTTCTTGGTAGACAAATTGCAATGTAGTATGTTTATAATCCTGTAATTACAATTCGGTATTGCGTAAAGAGCCGTCTGTCAGCTAAAGTTTTATTTTCTTAAGCCAGCCGTAGTTGATTTTATTAAAAATGAAACTAAAATCAATTCTATATATATATATATATATATACACACACACATAAGTATATATATATTACCTGGGTGGGTCAAGTATATTCTCAGACAAACAAATCTAAAATCAGAGGTTCACTGAACAGAATGCAGACAGTTCATTGTGAGTTCGTGCTAAATACAAACAAACCCTCTAATATTCATGTTAACTAAAACACTTTTCAGTTAATTGTTCCTTATAATAGATCATTTTCACCATGAATGATCTCTATGTTTCGTATAAAATTATATAATGCCTAATATAAGTATTCAACAGTTTTGTTGCATTCGTTGTGGATTTCGTTTCCACGTATCATAAGCGAGCTATAATGAGTGTAAAAAGCCTTTTTTATAGATATGATAGCCGCATCTCAAAAATTATTTTTAAAACAAAGAGAACAATGTAAGTTTTAGTGAAATTAAATAAACTATTACACATACAATAGTTCATTTATAATAATGCAATAACTGTCGTGAAGCTATATCACTTCTAACATATATTCGTTTTCAAATGTAGTTTCGTCTGATTGACCAGACTCGGCATGGCCAAGCGTGTGAAGGCGTGCGACTCATAATCTGAGGGTCGCGGGTTCTCATCCCTCGCGCTAAACATGCTCGCCCATTCAGCCGTGGGGACGTTATAATGTTACGGTCAATCCCACTATTCATTGGTAAAAGGGTAGCCCAAGAGTTGGCAGTGGGTGGTGATGACTAACTGCCTTCCCTCTAGTCTTACACTGCTAAATTAGGGACGGCTAGCACAGATAGCTCTCGAGTAGCTTTGTGCAAAATTCATAAACAAACAAACAAACCTGATTGACCATGTGTTGATTAGCACACGACTATCAGCCACTTAGAGCTTACCGTCAAATCTGGTTTCTTTTGAATGTCAAAACAGAAATAAACAAAATTATATTTCATATCTTACAATTTACGATTTATCATACGATAATTGAATCATGCATGTATGGGAGGTCTTCTCTTTGAAACCTAAGATTATCTTTATTTTTTTCGTACCTAAACAAACAATAGTAGATAAAATCAGGTTTGTCTTTCACAGGCAAACTTTCAATACAAACCTTTGATTGTGTAATTCATAAATTCCTGGTCTCAAATCTTTCACTTTGTTGGTTTGTGTTCCATTTATAACTAGAAAAAGGAAGAAAAATTGGTAAATTCCATTTTTTTCATCAAATGACAAATAATTACGCCCCCTAGTGGCTCAGCGGTATGTCTGCGGACGGCTAGCACAGATAGCTCTCGAGTAGCTTTGTGCGAAATTCAAAAACAAACAAACATAAACACATTTTTTCTGATCTACCGGTTGCTACTTCTTGACTTTTCTTTCTTTGACTGCACGGTTCGCGATAACGTACTAATCAGCGTTATGAAGACGGGTGGCTAGTGTGCTTGGATTTTGAATCAAGAATTTATGGTTTTAGTTTCATTGCTGTGAGTGGGCAATCATAATGACCTTGAACTACACAATTGTAGCTTAAAAGCTGGCGACGGATAATTTGGCTATCTGTTTTTCCTCTAGTCTACCAGTACAAAGCAAACCCAACTTTCCTCTGATAACTCTCGAAAAGTGTTTCTAAAGCAAACAAACAAAAAAGGATTAGAAAAAAAGGTGTAATAATAAGGTTATTTTTCCAGTTTATTTCTGTGTATTTTACACAGCATATGTGTGGTTTCATTAATTTTATAAATTTTGTTGCACGTATTTTATGGAGGATATGTGTGGTTTCATTAATTTCATAAATTTTGTTGTACGTATTTTATGCAGAATATGAGTGATTTTCACTATTTTTATGCTTTAATTATGCATTGTCTATTATTTTTAACACCATTTAATAATAATTAATATACTCTTTAATTTATCTGTTCGTTGTTCAGAAGAACTGTTGTATATCAATGGCCAACCCTAACTTACCATGACATGTGTCAGTCTTCAGAGTCGTGACTGTATTTACACTGATATTACTACCAGTCCATGATACTAGTGACTGTAGTTGTTTTCAATACTGATGTAGCACTCTATTGGTGAGATGATAACTTAACGCAATGCAAACTATGAACAGAAGACTGTAGTCTGGTGCACTTTATTTACGTATTATAATAGGAATGATGTTTCCATAGTAATTGCTTTTTACACTTTTTGTTTCTTCGCCTTTTCCCAGTACCGTACGTTTCGATGTTCGTTATTAGATTATACACCTAATGAGTGGTTGCCCTCCCAGCACCACAGCGGACTCACACGTCTGGAAAGTGGGTTTTGATATCTACAGGAAGCCCATTATGTACCTGTATGGTTGTTTCATTATTCGGAATCAACCAAAGAAGTGGTGATGAAAGAACCTCGTTGTTTTTCATGTTTGACATTTTTTCCTTTGTCACTACTTAAATCACCTTGTGAAGACGGGGTGTACATGTTATTAGTGTGTTTAATACCTTACACCAGAGGAAAAATATAAATATTAGTTACTCTAAAAAGATGACTGTAGCCAGACAATCTATTGTTTTGACTTAACGATGTTCTGCTATGACTCAGTGATAAGCCTGTGAGCTTATAACGCTAAACACTGGGCTGCGATACCCGTGATGGAAACAGCGCGGATAGCCCATATTGAATTGAAACAAACAAGCAATTGGCAGTTAGGTATGTGCTTTTTCTTTATATCTAATAAACATATTTATTCTTCAATAATTTAACGCAAAAAAGGAGAAAATGGAATCCGAGCATATTGCTAGAAGGAAACATTAACACTGTTTACCAGATATTCCAATAAAAATCCTTAAGTGATAAACTACAACAAAAAACATTCGGAAGTAAGTTACGTTTACGTTGTGCTGTGTTTAACAATTTTCACACCATGGGTTCCCCATATGGACGTTTGAGACCTTTTCTTGACAAACAAGTAAAGATAACTAAAGGCTGATTCTATATTGAAAGGGTTAACTACATAAAGGAATTTAAAATGGTGTACATTTGAACTTTCCATCTATATTTTAATAGATCCATGAGTGATCAATCACAACTTTACTGTGCATTCAATATTGTCTCAATTCTGTAAACAAACAAATGCCTCATATACAAATTAAACTTTTAACATTTATTCAGTATTGTAGTCTTTCTAAGTAGCATTTAGACACAAAACGTGTAAAGACTTGATTACGAAGTGTAATTTGAGTTTGTGATAGCTTTAAAGCAGTATATCAAGAAATGTGTAAAACTTGAGAACTTAATAAAATTTCCTTAATTTTTAAATCCATTTTATAAACCGTTTAAATTTAGGTAAAAATCGTTAATTCAACAATATTTCATTGCAGTACAAATTCATTTGTTTAAAAATTGGAACGCCTTTTCTGGCTGATGAAGCAAAATAATATATAATTTTTTAAATGAAACAGCGAAGCTCTTATTCATAAGGAGCCCGGCATGGCCAAGCGTGTTAAGGCGTTTGACTCGTAAACTGAAGGTCACGGGTTCGAATCCCGATCGCACCAAAATTCTCGCCCTCCCAGCCGTGGGGGGCGTTATAATGTTATTATCAATCCCACTATTCGTTGGTAAAAGAGTAACCCAAGAGTTGGCGGTGGGTGTTAATGACTAGCTGCCTTCCCTCTAGTCTTACACTGCTAAATTAGGAACGGCTATCACAGATAGCCCTCGAATAGCTTTGCGCGAAATGCAAACAACTTATTCATAATTAATCTTAGAATATCGAAGATATTATTGTTTGAAAAATAACAATTGTTCTGTATTTTTTTGTTTGTATTTGTTCTGTTATAGCAATTTTTTTCTTAAAGTATAACTGATTTCCGTGTTGTTCTTTTAACATTTGTATATGCCCAGCATGGTCAGCAGGTTAAGTCATTCAACTCCACTCTAACAAATCCTCGTCTCACCAAAACGTTCGCTCTTTCAGCCGTAGGGACGTTATAAAGTGACAATCAATCCCACTATTCTCTTGGTAAAAGAGTATCCCAAGAGTTGGCGGTAACTCGTGATGACTAGTTGTCTTTGCTGTATCCTTACACTGCTAAATTAGGGATGGCTAGCACAGATAATCCTCGTGTAGCTTTGCATGAAATTCTGTACGTATACAAACGACAGACTTGATTTGTTAAGATTAAGTCCCATATTTAATGCAACATATCAAAATATTTTGATAAATAATAATTAACAAAAAGGCTTTATGTAAATTTCAGCGAATAATCACTTTGCGTCACTTGATGTTTTTGTATTCCACTCAATCAGTTTCTTACCAGGAACGCAAAATCTTTATTTAACTAGATAACAAGAAAACTGATAACGGGTACACTTTCGAAAGAACACGCTTGATCAGGATCTGGGACCTACGTTAAGATCTGTTATGATTTTTCTTTTATTTCGCGCAAAGCCACATGATGGCTATCTGCATTAATCATCCCTAATTTAGCAGTATAAGACTAGAAGGAAGGAAGCTAGTCATCACCACCCATCGCCAACTCTTGGACTACTCTTTTACTCACAAATACTGGGATTGACCGTAACAATATAACGACCTCACGGATGAGGTCGAAGACATACGGTGAGAGGGGAAATTAAAATCCACAACCACCAGATTGTGACTCTAGCACCTTAGCCACCTGACCATGCCAAACTTTCATAACGTCACGTTTGTTGCTATTTGTCGAACAGTCTGTTTGTCAAGGCACTAATTTTAAGAACACTTATTAACGATGATGTTCTCCGAATGAAACAAACGATTTCAGTGCTGGTCTATTTAAGGTAGATTTCAATGTCGACACAGGGAGAAAAATGAATCACAATGCATGCAACTTGACCTTATAAAAGAATAAGATAGTAATTACTGTTATTTTTTATCTAGTGTTATAAAACTAGCTGGAATAACATAATTATGCTAAGATTTAAAAGGCGGTGGCCAGTTTGAAAGAAATTATGATTCAACAGTTTCAAATCCTGGGCAATTACTATAACTGTTTGAATTAATGTTATACTGATGGTGCACATTCCTTACCCTGGTCATACTTTATACATGGATTATAATTAAAAATAACAAGTACTTTCTTCAGGTTTCATTGCCTTTAATTATACGTAATTAGACAACAGCGCCACAACAGAATGAACAATATCTTGACTTTTCTTCGGCTTAACGACAACGTATTCTCATGTAAATTCTAATTAACCCTAAAATTCCACCATGTAGCTGTCAACGCATCATTCTTCAAGGGCAGTTCAATTTAAAATTGACGAAAGGACCTTAATAAAGCTTCCCGTGAAAGAAAGAAACTAACAAAAAGAAAACACAACAATAGAAAACACGTTAGGCCTTGAATGCTTGATAATTATAACTACTAATAATAAATTAAATATTTCAAGTTAATCATTGGGGCTTATTTTGCTCAAATGGTTTACACAATGTTATCGTTAGATGGTCGTTGTTGAATCCATTGTTGTTGTTGTTTTGAATTAAGCACAAAGCTAAATAATGTGCTATCTGTGCTCTGCTCACCAGGGGTATCGAAACCCGGTTTTTAGCGTTGTAAGTCCGCAGACATACCGCTGGGCCACTAGGGGGCAGGTATGAATCCGAAAGAAATTAAAAGAACAAAATTACAAACAATTTGATTATGAAAAAGAAAACGGTTTCCATTTTCATAAATACCTATTGCAATAAGTCGTCATTTATTGTTTAAAATTAATATTTTGTGAAACAGTCAAATAACTAAGAACTCAACATACTAGCACAAGTTTTTCCAGGAAGGGGCAAAATTTCTATAGAGGGCTAAATAGTTTGAAATCGTGAAATGAGAAAAAAAAATCATAATAGTATGTTGCATGACTAAAGAAAGAATTATATTTCTCATTTTCCAATGGATCAAGTGCCCTCTCTTACCCCACACTCCTTGCGAACGCCCATGCGTAAAAATGCTTTAGGGTTGAGGACGTTATTTTAAAATATTTTGCATTTAGAAAATCACTTTTTGCTGAATAACATGGTGAACAATTTTAGTCGTTCCTTTCGAACGTTTGTTGTTGTTTTTCTTCCTAAGCAAGTTTAATTATGACTTACTTTTGGTTTCTCGTGGATAAAATATTTAATACGTGCTTTAATTACTGTGTTTTTCGTATAGCAAAGCCACAAGGGGCTATCTGCGCAGCCCACAGAGAGGAATCGAACCCCTGATTTTAGCGTTGTAAGACCAGTGACATACCGCTGTACTAGCTGTACATTATTTAATTCAAATTTTTTGCTACATTCAGTGTGAACATGGTATTAAACAATTTTTCTATAATGTTTATATATTTTTATAATTGAAAATAAAAGATTATATATTCAAGAGATTGAAAAGAACAAAATGGTGAAGTGTTGTCCCGCCGAAAGATCCAGTCATTTCCACACAAGCGAGGGCATTCAATCAATAAGGATGCTCTCTCCAACATACCAATGTAGCAGCCGCTGTTTGACGCCCCTGTATAACCTGAAGCTTGATTGTTACATGGAAGGAGAAAGCACCCCAGATTATGATGGAACCTCCTCTACTGTGTCGTGTAGAAAATGTCTCCGGTGAGATATCCTTATCATGCCAGTAACGTACGAAGCCATCTGGACCATCTAGGTTAATTTTTTTCTTATCCGAGAACAAAACCTTTTTCCACTTTTCTTTGTCCCATGTTTGGTGTTTCTCAGTAAAGTTTATTCCAGTTGTTTCGTGGTGTGGAAGGAGGCGTGGCATTCTGCGTCCCTAAGGGCTTTAATATGGTTCAACGATTGGCTGTTGTCTTGGCGAACAACCCGTCGAATCCTCCTGCTCAAGGCTAGCAAATTTTCTTAGGCCAACCACTTGAAATTCTTGTTCCGTATCCCTCAGGGTATTTTAAGAAATTTGCAACAGCAGTTTTACTGCGCCCAGTTTCACCAACGATGGCACGTTGAGAGAGACCTTGCTTTGGCACCTCGGCAATTCTGCCCCGTTCAAACTCTGTCAACTTTTTAGCCTTTGCCATGTTTTTATTCAATGTAACACAGGAGATGTCAATGGGAAATGTTGACAACGATAATGCTTGAAACAAATGACTAAATTTCGTTACGTGTTTACCGATCAACGCTTCGATTCAGTGTGGTCTTAATCTTTTGACCAGCTAGTATTTAGGCTAATTTCATAGTGTTCACATTTCCCCTATTAAATACTAAAAAGTTTTTTTTATTTTTATTTTTCCTTTTGCTATTTTCATCTTTCGAAACTCTACTCAAATAAGTTGTTTAGGCTAACATCGGCCCTTCAGTGGCTCAGCGGCATGTCTGCGGACTTACACGCTAAAATCCGGGTTTCGATACCCGTGGTGGGCAGAGCACAGATAGCCCATTGTGTAGCTTTGTGCTTAATTCAAAACAACAAGTCTAACAACGTAAAATGCTATAGGATTTTGGCCAGCAGTGTATGTACCCTCATAAACTTTTTAAGTTTTGATTAACTACTGGCCAAATATTCACAGAGAAAGAAAAAAAATCATTCTTTTCACATTTCAGTACTTGTTTAGGATTTTTTTTTCTTTAATACTTTGTTCAATAACATTCCACGTTCGTAATTCTTACATCATAAGATTCGAGCAAGCTAAACACATTTTTACACGCACAAGTGTTTGTTGCACGTAAACCAGACATTTCTGTGGTTTAACTACTTCCCTGCATCCAAGTATAACATACACTTTCATGACGTTATCTACGTCACGGCGTAGAGGTATAATAAATGTTTCTGTCCACAGTACTCGTTAAATATAGTCGCTTCATTCTATGGCTTTGTCGTCATTTGGTATAGACACGACATTATTAGAGTTAAGTGGCTGAAGTTTTTCTGCAGTTCTATGATCTTCAGGGTACAGACAAATAGCTCTTTTAACATGAACCTGTGTCAGGGCTTCTCTTTTTTATCCTTGTGTCGTTGGCTATATAGCATATTTATCTAGATCATATTTTGTTAGGGTGAGGACATTATCTTTACATAAGCATACGTCTAAGCATGTTAGATGCAATCCATTGTCATTGACGTATATGATTGTTTTTTTTTTTGGGGGGAGGGGGCGAATATGGAATGTATCCGATGCTTTAGTTGCCTTTGATGTATGCATCTCAAACATTTTCGTTAGAACATGATTTTGCTCCCCTCCAGTAACTCAGCGGTATGTCTGCGGACTTACAACGCTAAAAACCGGGTTTCGATACCTTGTGGTGGACAGAGCACAGATAGCCCGTTGTGTAGCTTTGTGCTTAATTCAAAACAACAACAACCAGAAGATCATTATTTCCAGCATCAGTATTCACAACTCTCTTTGTTGTCTACGTCAACGTTTCCGTCGTCTTTTGTTCTTGTTCGTTTGTTTTTCATTTTGTCCAAACCTACACGAGGAATATCTGCACTCTTTTGTTCGTAAATGAGACAAGCTACGAGTGCCAGTTTGTCACCAATGGTGTTTCTATTCATGACGGTATATAGGTGGCCTACAAATAAAAAAACGTGAATATATTATTTAGCACTAATTAAAAATATCGATTGAAAACAATAATCAAAATACTCAAGTCGCAGTTAAATGTCGTTATAATGAAGTTTAAATAAATATTTTTCTCTTTTAATGCAACTACTACAACAGTTCACAATTCGTGCACAATTGTTTCAAAACTAGAAATCCGTATTGTAAATAAGAACATTTAAAGAGGGTATCTGCATTTCGTGTGCAAAACAAAATCATTAACCTTGTGCAGGTGCAAACAGAGTAACTAATACGTGATTTCACACAAACAGTATTTTTACTTCTCTGGAATAACCTGCAATGTCAATAAATGCGTGAAAACTTAAACACTATTTTACAGTTTGACAGAAACAAATATCTTTATTGTATGCATTTTGGGTTTGAATCTAACGTGTCACAACCAAGAGACTATTTAACTGTGTCGTTACGATTACTGGAAAGAAACATGGCGTCTAAAAATCACATTCTGTATTTATCTTAATATCTGCTGTTCTTACTTCTTACACGGTAAGTTAATATTACATTCTGTGTTTAACTTAGCATCCGTTGTTTTTACGTCTCAGACGATAAGTTAAAATCACATTCTGTATTTATCTTAACATCTGTTGTCCTTACTTCACCCACAATAAGTTAAAATTACGTCCTGTATTTATCTTAACATCTGTTGTCCTTACTTCACCCACAATAAGTTAAAATTACGTCCTGTATTTATCGTCATATTTGTTGCACTTATTTCTCACACGGTAAATTCAATATATTAAGTTCGACAAAACTCTAATCTTGTTTTTGTTTATCTTGAAGTATTTTATCTTGAATATAAACGATCACAATACAAGAAAGTCCTGACACTTCTGGAGAAATTGAAAAGAGTAATAAATGAAGTACAGAATAGTCACATTATACGACTTTTCTTAAGCAAATTAGATTTTTAAAACTGGTTAAAGTGTCATACATTCGTTTATTTCAGTGTGCAGAATACCAATCACAGTTCATATAAAGAGGGTTCCAGGTCAGGTACCGCTCTCGAAATAACTTCTTTCGTCGTCGATAGTGCTCCGGTTTGTGGTCATGATTATTTGTTAATTTAGATTTAAGTACTTTCTATGCGTTGCTCACCATGGATATTGAAACCCGGTTTCTAGCTGTCTGAGTCCGCAGTCATACCGCTGTGTCATTGGAAGGACGACCAGTCATGATAAAACGCCATTGTCCGACACCACAACTTCCATTGCAATAATCTTCCGTGAAAGATGATTTAGTCAATTTTAAACCACATATCTTGAAAAACATTCGATAAAGCTTATACTGTACGTGAATATCGGTTAAAGCTTATATTCTACGTGAATGTTTGACCGGACCAAAGGCATAAAAGTGTTTGTTTTGTGAATTTCGCACAAAGTTACACGGGGACTATTTGTACTAGCCGTCCCTAATTTAAAATTATAAGACTACAGGAAAGGCAGCTAGTCATCACCACCCCATACCAACTCTGGGGCTACTCTTTTACTAAAAATGGTGGGATTGACCGTCAAATTATAACGACCCCAAAACTAAAAGGGCAAGCATATTTGATGTGAAGAAGATTTCGAGTGGAGCACCTCAACTACTTGGCCATGCCAGGCCCCCACAAAATTCCATCGGTGCCACATCACGTGACTTTTCAGTTATTAAGTTCAATGTTTGTTACTTTTGAGCTGATGAATGTTTGGCTTCTGACCCTTCTTCAATTTCAACTTTGTGATTCTTAACCTGTTAACAGGACCAGGAAATATGCTCAGCTTTATTGCGACGACTTTTGGGTTGAAGGGTCCTTCTCTCTCACCATAACCATCATTTTGCAGATTGAAACTAATTTTTGGTTTAGCTAGAAGGGTGGTTTCTGAGTTTGTTGCCATTAACTGTGCCGTGCTATGAGTTTTCATTTGTACTATCGAATACTCCTTTCGCTTGATATTGGTTAACAGCCTTGCTTGTTAAACAATATACCTCTTCATAAAAATACGACAAAAGCCTCCAGCTTCACGACATTATTGCACGATCGAATACGTTGGTATTTAATTCATTACAAATTAAACGTATAAGCGATAGAGATGTTGCTAATGACGTCACCGTTCGTATTATAAACGATACACTGCTCCTTGAGTACTTACAAATGTTTCTCATGAAGTGAAATTGATTCTTTGTGTCCAAAGAGTGTTTGAAACTGATAATGACAAGACTTTTACTGTTTTTATTGAATATTATCTCGTAAACAAAGAATTTCCGAACAGAATCATCCACTAACATTAGTAAATATAGATGGTTTAATTTACGACATGCCTTTTGTTCAGATAGGCAATGCAGCATTTTATGACGTATCCATTTCGTCAAGAATAACTACTTGTAACAAGCCAAGCAAAACTACCTTGTTTGAAAGATAGCAGTTGGCGGTCAGTCTTACTATATTTCACAGGATAGACGATTATGTTCGTTGAAAGTGGACATCTTATCTTTAACCACGGTAATAAAGAATGGCCTGCTTTTGATCAGTGGAGATGGTCAATCGCTTTCTCGTCAAAGACCTGACATCAGGAGAGATCTATAGTCACTGAGCGTAACAATGGGCGATGTTTTATCTTTGAAATTATAGTAGGTGCTGTACTCGTGCCAAGTGTGATTCCGAATCAATAACAATGACTTGTAATTTATCATGAAGGCAATTCAGAAATATCTCTTGTCGTCATGGTGATTATCATCACTATCGCATGAATATTTCAGAACTAGAAACCACAGTTAAAACGAGCAAGGAAATTTAAATGTTGCTAAAATTTTAGCACTTTACGAGAGATCGTAAAGAATAGCGAAAATGTGGCTTTTTTTTCACACATAACGTAGGATAAACGTTGTGTTTGAATTAGTTGTACATACAGAAAGGTAGATGTTTGTTGTGTTTTAATAACCTATGGATACAGAAAGGTAGGATAATCGTTGTTTTGAATTGCCTGTGTTTACACAATAGTGGGGTAATCGTTGTGTTTGGATAACTTGTGAACATGACGGAAAAATAGACAGAATAATTATGATGAACACTTCTTTCAAAAAAATGAATCAGTCAATTGTTCTTGTGGGGCACGCGGGTTAAGATTTATGTGTAGCTTCCGGTTTGATGTCATCAGGTGTTACTAGATCAAACCAGTGGAGAATATTCCTCAGGCCACGAAGTGTTTGTAATGAATAATCGTGTCTGTTTGTCTCGTTTCTTCGTTTATTTGATAGATACTATCGGGTGTTTTCCTCAGTAAAATTCGCGTTTAAAAGTTTCATGAACAGAAATATGAAACAACATTGTAACTTGTTACTTATATTTAGAAACAGCTAATGGTGTGTTTATATACATCCCGGGATATAAAAATACGATATATGATGAATCACATTAGCATTTCAAGAATTACTAAATGGATACATATTTTGTTATACATCTTACGCTGTATTACGACTGGAAAACTACTGATTTTTACAATGTTTCTTTTGTTACTAAAACCTGAGTTGCTGTATTTGGCGCATGCAACCTTTTTCAAAATTTAAACTTTTTAGTTTGTTACGAATCTTTCTTTTAGGGGAGTCAATTCACAGAAAGAAGATTGTTTGTTTGTTTTTGAATTTCGCTCAAAGCTACTCGAGGGCTATCTGCGATAGCCGTCCCTAATTTAGCAGTGTAAGACTAAAGGGAAGGCAGCTAGTCATCATCACTCACCTCCAACTCTTGGGCTACTCTTTTACCAACAAATAGTTGGATTGACCGTCACATTATAACGCCTTTACTGCTGGGAGGGAGAGCATATTTGGTGTGACCGTGATTCGAACCCGCGACCCTTAGACTACGAGTCGCACGCCTTAACATGCTTGGCCATGCCGAGCCATACCTTCTTCTAAGTCTTGAAAATTTCTCAAAGATTAGATGGTGAATGAAGTGTTAAAAATACAATAGGCCTGATACCAGTGTCTTGTGACAAATATATTTAATGATAACGTGTTCTAATCATTGTTATTGGATATAAGAATAATGTATTTATCTAGTTCTACCGATTACAAAGTTTTAGTTTCGCTCTAAGTACATAGCTTGCTCTGATTTAAGTTAATAACAGTTATTAATGTAAGAAGCCAGTCTTGTAGAAGATACAAACGACGAATATGTAAAGTATCAGTTAAACCGAAATACACCAGTCTGCACTTTGACAGTAAATATTCAAGGAACACAAATATTTGAGGCTGCAATTCACGAATCGTTCTTTCTCATTAATATCTTAGGTGTTTGTGTATCTGTTGAGCCGAAAATAGAAATGCTGGAAAGGAATAACAGTTTAATATATATATCAGATAATTGTCAGTGTTATCAACAATATAAGTTAGAGGTAACTAAACAATAACAACTGCTTAACTAAGTTTTAATTTATTCGTTTCTTGAAGCTTTAAATTTCCCATCTTTCCAAGTGTATTAAAAATAATGCAAAAAAGAGAGGTTATTAAAAACGTGGTGCAAAAATACAAGCATCTTAACAATTTTATAAACTGTTTACAAGAAAATTGTAGTCACGACTTTTCAAAGGAGAATTAACTCAATAAACAAAGAGTGCAAAGACGCTCAAAATAGCGACAGTCAACAATACGCGTAATATTGATTCATGAAACTGAAAAATGTTTAAAATGATCACCTAGTCATAACAGGTAATCCATTTAAGTAACTTTTCCTTTATATTGTTCTGATGTTGGAAAGCGCCAAGTTTACGGACTTACAACACTAATATCAAAAGTTTGATTCCTATTGGTCGACGCATTTGATGGTCCAGTGTGTCTTTGCTTTAAAAACCAACCAAACAAGCAAATCTATGTTCTAAGTTATTATATTTTTAGGTACTCAATATGTCAGCTGTTGTTTATGTTTAAAGCTTGTGCAAAACCTATTGATAGATTTATTTGTACTATACAGTGGTGTCTATGTGTCTATTTTCGAACCTTAATGATTTCCTGGCAAAATGACCCGGAACTATAATCTGGATTCCAAAGTAAGTCCACTGAGACAAATATTAATAACGTATTACATCAAAATTATGAATCGTGTTCAATATTCTACAAACAATAAAAAAACACCAGGAGAATAAAGTAATACTCCAGTAGCAATGTATAAATAAATATATAATATAAATCTTAAATGTTATTATTCGCGTAAAGTTAAAATGGTTCAGTCGTCTTGGTGACCATTAACTGATCAAGTGATGTGTCCACTTTCATTCCTATCTTGTTTGGTTCCTTTGTTTTCTAGTGTAGTAGCCAGCCCTACATAACTCTTTTTCTTAATATATGTTTGTTTCGTTTTTTACAAATCAGGTGGTTAAGGTACTCGACTCGTAATCCGAGGATCTTGAAGTCGGTTCCCGTCACACCAAACATGCTCGCTATTTCAGCCGCTGGTACGCTATAATGTGACTGTCAATCCCACTATTCGTTGGTAAAAGAGTAGCCCAAGAGTTTGAGGTGAGTGTGATGACCAGTTGCCTTCCCTTTAGTCTTACACTGCTAAATTAAGGACAGCTAGCGCAGATAGCCCTCGAGTAACTTTGTGCGAAATTCAAAAGATTCCAAACTTTTTTTCACAAGATGGCATACGTGGGTTATTGAATAATAAACTATATTCTAAAGTTTTATAAATTTTGCACTTAATAGTAATCAAATCGGTAGTCTGATCTCGTGAAGACTTTTTTACTCTATTAAGTAGAGGTAAATTATAGATACTGCTAGAATTAGTAGGCGCTGGGACTGTTAAAGAAAAAAGATGACGAATGAAACAGAGAAGTCTTGATTCATGCTTATTCAACAGTTTTCGACTTTATGACGCTCTGGATAGCTGATAAGCGGTATATACACGGTAAATAGAGCGACTATGCTACCTAATTATTCATATCTAGCTTCTAATGACCTGCATATGTATTAATTTTATTTCACTTCGTTACTTCATATACATTATAGAGATTGGCTTTCAAAAGAAACTAGTTATAGAATATACAAAGCATTGAGATTTCTACATGTTCCAGTCATCTATTGGTAGCTGATAACTCCTGTTTCACCTTATATTTACGATTTTTAAAGTTTTATAAAAAAAACCAAATTCAAGAGGTAATGATATCCTTTATATGAGAATTACGCTTTTTTCCTTTTAATATTGTACAGAATAGTAATAAAATTCGCTAGTTGAAGTTAATGAAGACCGTTTTATTCTATCGAATGGTGACAAAATTATTGTTACTGCTAGAACTAGATAGACGCTAAGCCTGCTGAAGATAGACGATAATGAAAGAAAATAAGATTTCTCGGTCTTGGTTATTCGTTGTTTTCGATTTTTTGACGCTCTGGGTGGCTGATAAGCGGCATATACATTAGAGCTTTTCATATATAGCTTCCGATGAGAAGATGCAGAGGTTTCTTTAGCTTTAATTTGGGTGTCCACGTCAACCTTATGTAGAAAGTGCTAACAAACTTTGCAATAGCGAATGGATATATATAAATCATTGAGCACGAGCCTTTGACATGTATGACCACTAAATCATCTTTACTTTCATATATGATTTTAAAAGTAGTTCCTGTGTTTAGTATGATATTCAAGTAGATCATTGACTTTTCTAGTAATTCAGAACTTTTCGCGTGGCTTGTTTCCGTGCAATTTGGACTAGAAAACACTTACCCAAAGAATCAATGAAATATTGCGGTTCGAGTGTGCTTTTGCTATTTGTCTTTCTCTTTATGTTTGAGTTCCCCTGTCTGGGAACATGTAAATACGTCCTTTCGTTGGTTGAGGAGACGATATATATATATATAGATATATAAGATTGAGAATATTATGAATTAGTTATAAGTCGCTTGTTGATGCAATCAAAACACAAAGAAACAGATGGTTTTGTTCGAGCATGAAACTTAATTTTTGTTGGTTTTTCTACTTGATTCTCATTGCGACTAGTTCAACCGGGACTCAATTCGCGCAAAGCTACACATGGACTATCTTCTCTAGCTGTAACTAATTTAGCAATGTAAGACTAGAGGGAAAGCAGCTAGTAATCACTACCCGCCGCCAACTCTTGGGCTACGAATAGCGGGATTAACCGTTACATTATAACGCCCACATGGCTGAAATGTGGAGCATGTTTCATGCGACGGGGATTCGAACCCGCGACCCTCAGATTACAAGTCGAACGCCTTAACCCACCTGGCCATGCCGAGCCTAAATTTGAGGGAAAAAATAAATAAACGTAGTAACTGATACAGTAGAGGTAATAATCCACACTATCTTTATGTCTCTCTGTGTGCGGTTGTAATGAAGATTTTTTCACTACCTTTAAAACGTGTCCAATCATTTATATCTCATGTTATTGAAAACTTAGAAAATATCTTTGACCCTGCTGTTTATAGAGAACGTATCCTATACGGTATGAAACTAGTTTATCCGAGAATATCACAATAACAGATTTTAGTGAAGATGAAAATGCTTACTGTGACATATATAACATATTTAATATACTAATTTTATCATGTACAGTATTTATGTGACATAATTTATTTTCTTTAAAACGACTTAGATTTACATGGTTGGACATGGTGAAAGTGTCTTGATACCGATAAACGGTTCGAACTCTGATCATGACTTATATTTTATTTATTTATCATTCTCCGGTCAGTCGGTGGTATACTTGAGAACTTATAACGCTAAAACCCTGGATTCGACACCTGAGAATTGATACGGTGAAGATAACCAGTTTTGTGGCTTTCAGCTTAAGCAAACAAACTTCTAGAATAAGTATGGGTAAAAGTCCTAAGAAAATAAGGGAAGTTTGTCTACATTTTTAGTGGTTAAGAGCTCACAATTTTTACCTTCTATTAATATCTTACCGAACGGTATCATACGCGTTCATTCACAGTTGAAACGTTAAACAAAACAATGCAAGTTTTAAAATATATTAGATGGTATTTTATATTCAGCTTCTCGTGTTACGTATTTAATTTGTTGAATATATGTGTATAATGTTGTATTTTATCTTACCGTTTTTCCTAATAAATGGATATTTTAAACTACGTTTATCTCTCTCTCTCTTTCTGTATTAATATATTTGAATATTTTGTAATTAATAAAATCATTATTATTAAAGCGCAATACAAATACAGTTAGTGCTGTCAACTGAGAAATGTATGTTACATTAAACATTTATATGTGTAACTTTTATCATTAGACATGTTCTCTGGACAGTGTGAATGATTTATTAAAACAGTGGTGAATTTTATAAGACATTTATATAAAGATTTATAATTCAGTATTTAATTTATCACAAGAAACTATACCAAAATATATATAATGACAAAATGTATCATTACATCATTATAAATAGCGTCGATAACCTTATGTACGTTTATATTAAACATTCAGTAGTTGGTTGGTCCTTCTAGTACTTTTAGTAATCTCTGCAAGGATTAGTGGAATGTTTTCCATGACGTTATTGAAGTAATACACTGTGATTTAATCTGAACTTTGCTGACCATGATAATCTTCTAACGTCTACCTGGGGAGATAATTCTCTACAATACGTGCACTGTGGAAAGTGATATTATCATCCTGGAACACGAAATTACAAGTCTTGTCCTAGCATATGGCAGAAATATACCCTCTATGTGATTCCTGTAGGAGACACCATTGATGGTTCCCTGGAGGATAAGAAGAACAGTTTTTCTACTATAGTGAAACGGCTGTCCAAACAAGCACTGTACCACTTCATATTTATTCCCTATGATAAAAATGATCTTCCCTCATCTATGCTTCAAGCAAATGAAGAACATGAATACCACCGTACGTTTTAAGAAGCTGGAAACAAGACTTATCTGAAAATATGGCATGTCCCTGAAGTCCTTACGTTGGCAGAATGTCTTGTCTGAGTAACATGATGACAGTTGCAAATTATCTCGTTAATCTCAGTTTACAGGTAGTTCTTGCAAACTAACCTCGTTTATACAGTCTTCCGTTCATTGTTCTTCTGGATACCGTGGAATGAGAGTGTCACGTCATTCTTATCGTAATTCATTGTTCTTTTGGATACCGTGGAATGAGTGTCACGTCATTCTTATCGTAATTCATTGTTCTTCTGGATACCGTGGAATGAGAGTGTCACGTCATTCTTATCGTAATTCATTGTTCTTCTGGATACCGTGGAATGAGAGTGTCACGTCATTCTTATCGTAATTCATTGTTCTTCTGGATACCGTGGAATGAGAGTGTCACGTCATTCTTATCGTAATTCATTGTTCTTCTGGATACCGTGGAATGAGAGTGTCACGTCATTCTTATCGTAAAGTGCTACAACATTTCTTTTGACCTCGACATGCTAACCTGATCAAAACACGGTCGTCTCGTGCAGTAGTTTTTAAGGGTCTACAAGTAGATCTTCCTGGGACTGCGTTTTCTGTAGTCCAATAGCATTTCTATATTCTGGATGCAGTAAACTGAAAATACCCTACTGAACTGGTATTGTTTGTTCCCTTCACAATATTTTTGGACAGTCAAATAAATTAGCGTCCAGTCAGTTCTTGCACAGGATGAGGCACAAATCTACCCCAAGTGCAAAGAAATTGTCTGAACAAAAATACAGTGAAGAATACTCTTTCATAAAAAACAGGTGTGCATGTGTGTTTTATGAACAAATGCTCAAAATAATTTATACAGACCAGAATAACAACACGTAAATAATTCTCTTCTTATCAACTATCTTCTCTGATACCACTCGGATTACTACGTTATTTTCCCCTACAATTACCCAGGCCTGCGAATTTAAAATTCATATTTTTTTTAAATTTTAAACACTTTTTTCCACAATTCAGCTACTCAGATTTTGAAAATATTTATCATTTTTGTCTATCCCATAAAGGATCGGCATGGCCAGGTGGGTTAAGTTGTTCGACTCGTAACTGCAGGGTCGCGGGTTAGAATTCCCGTCCCCTTTCAGCTGTGAGAGCGTTATAATATGATGGTCAAACCCACTATTCGTTGGCAAAAGAGTAATCCAAGAGTTGGCGGTGGGTGGTGATGACTAACTGCCTTTCCTCTAATTTTACACTGCTAAATTAGGGACAGCTAGCGCAGATAGTCCTCGAGTAGCTTTGCGCGAAATTTAAAAAAATCAAACAAACAAAAACTTTCCAAGGGGGAGCATTTCTGAAAATATCACTTCACTTTTACCTCCTTCATGTTTTATACTTGTGTTAAAAAATAACAGCAATAACACAGTATTTGTTTTCACTCTTTGTGCTATGTACGATGGTTTGTCATGTTTCTTTCATATGCTATAGAACTAGAAAACTACTTACAGAAGAAGTAACAACAACAATATATTTCACATATCTCTCCGCCAGCATACAACATTTCCCACTCAGACGACCGGAAGTATTGATACCTGCGGCTTCTCCAATAATAAGAATGGGAAACACCCAACTAGCTCCACAGTACCAACTCAGCCATGACAGACTGTTATAAATGGACAGCGTCCAGTCAGGTCCATGAAGTTTCTTAGTGATGTATTTTGATTATCACCACAAAAACGTCTTATTGGCGTCCTAAGATTTTAGACAGATATTCATTTAGTTTTGTTACATTTCTTTACACCTAAACAAGTTTTATATATCTTGATCTATGTACATTGGCAATGTTTTGACTTATTACGTTAATCTATGACATCTCGTTTACTCACCTATGTTATTCTCACCTGATCTGCAATAAGATGGTTAAGGTTATGGCTAAGCATCCAATTAATATAATATATAAACACCAGATGGCACATTTCGAAAGAACACCTGTTTTATATATCTGTTTGAATATTTCAGCACGTGACTTTTCTTTTTGCTCAATCTATTAACCATATTAAATCAAGGTACTCATCATAATGAAACACGTTTGAGTTCTTACGAGATTTTAACTCGTTAAATCACTCCAAGGTTATACACAGTCACCACCAACTTACGTGTGAAAAACTCATTATTAAAATATTTTTTCATCCTAAAGATTTCTATTTTAAATAAGTCCTAATCTATTTTTCCAAGTTTACGAGCTAAATACGAATTACTTCACTACAGCTATCAGTTCCAATATTCCGGCGAACTTTATATATAAATACAGGGAAAAAAGGTTTCAAATATCTGTTCAAAAGTCTTCTAAATAAAATCAATTTTCTTACAGCAGTCCAAATACCTTAGCTACAAGTTAGTTACAAGTCTAGATTACAGAATGCAGCAAATACAATTACGACATTATCATTGCTGTTGGTTTGGAAAATACCTGGTTTGTCGTGATCACGAAACTGAGAGAATATTACTGAAAATCCAAGAGAACTTTTCTGGTGGCTAAAAAAGGGACAAACAATCAGGAGTGAAAGCTTCAATCTTACAAGATCCAGAAAGAAACTTGTGATGTCAGGGAAGTTTGTGAATGTTAACGAACACTCCATGTTAAGAGCAAATCGAAGCTACTGTTTTATTCTCGGATTTGTGTTTCTTGTCTTCCTTCATCCCAGGGTGCTTGCATATTTTAACACAAATAATGCCTTTGTTTATTTATGATTATTCAATAATAAAGGCAAACATTCCGTGAAAGTAACCACAATAGCCTAACCATTTGGTAATTTTCTATATTTAGATATTATATCACATTATATTTGAGTATTTAACGCAACAGTCAGCATCACCGACCGTCACAAAAGCCTTGTCTGAGTCTGATCAGAATAAAAGTATTGACTTTCGCCCTTATAACGCTCCCACAGCTGAAAATGCAGATTGGTTAGTAAAATTATGTCTAAAGCTCTAATCCCTTCGATCTGCAGGCTCCAACCGATCTTTTATGGTTAGGCTTAAATTATTTTATTTTCTCTATTATTTATAAGGCAAACATCTGACCCAATACAGGTAAGGTGCTACCTAACAACATCTATACAATAAATAAAGACAAATAAACTTCAGAAAATAAGTATAGTTAGAAATAAAGTTAAAAAAAACACCTGATTTTATACGAGAAAAAAAGATAATTAATACAAATTAAACAAAAGCAAATTATCTGAATTTATTTTATAATCTAAGCCAAAAGGTGTAACGAAAATTAAGTTGGAGTTTTGACATCATATTAATAATAAACTTTAAAACCCCTTTGGGCATTTTAATGAAAACTGAGTCCTACACAAAAAAAAAGCTTTAAACGTGGAACCATTTTAACGTAATTAAATTTTTCGTTTATTATCCTGTCTTTAAGATTAATTTCTTTTTCAATAAAACCCAATTAAAGTAATAACATGAAAAAAAGATCTGTTGGTTGTACCCAGTAATTAAACTTTATATTTTATTAATTGCGTAAGAGTTGTGTGAAGTATATATATAGTATACTTTGAAGTTTAACGCTCTTTTCGTGTAGAAAACTAATGTTTTAACAAATACAATTTTTATAAAGAGCCAATAAGAATCATTTTGCAACTTAATACTAATATTATTTTTTAAGTTACGTTACCGATTCCCCCATGAAATTGCTTGGAATAAGACAGCCATTAGTTGTCCTCACTAGCACAGGATTTCTGACGAAAAAAAAAACATTAGTTGAAACTCAAAATTATTCACATGAAATTACTAATTATTAATTTTTCGAAGTATAAAAGGTTTTTACCTCGATGAAAAGTCTCTGAACACACATCATAGACTTGTCACATTATCCTCTTATTGAAACAGAAACGTGTTAATACCAATACAAGAAATCTTTGTTTTTTAACTAATTGAATAATAATAATAAACATAAAATCAAAATGTGTTTTGAAACCAAATCGGCTTCAGTGATTAAAACGATCCATTCAACGGAGCAGCATGTTTTTAATTGAATACTCGGAGAAAAAAATTAAAAAGTGTTACAATTCAGGCCTAAGTAAACTGTAGATGTATTAATAAAGGCTTACAGTTGTTTAAGATGAAATTGTCTTGGTACGCTAATCTATGGGGAGGCCACAAAAAGTAATGGTCAACGATTCTGTTAAATGATAATGATTTCTGTGATTGGTTCAAAAAGAAAGACTTCAGTACGTCATGTGATACTCTATAACGGTTATCCAATCTCAGAGCATTGTGCTAATTCAAAAATATCGTTTGATCTAGGCTTACTGTACCATACGAATCTTCTAACAATTCTTAAATACGAGACAGCTGAAATGAAATTTAATTATCCTGAAACAATACTCCCTTTCCTTAGCCAGGTGTCAGTAATTAAATACCAGATACTGAATATTTTCTTTACCATTGACACATAATTCAATTGGCCTTTAACCTGAGTTAGAGGCATCCAGTTGAGAAATTAGAAGTCAAATTTTTGTTGAAATCGAACGTAAAACGATAGAAAGCTGATGACCAAAATACCAACAACAGATTATTTTAAATTCGAAAATTGGATTATTTGTACAGAATAATTTACCAAAAAATGCATTTAACAAGACTGAGCTAATCAAACAAACACAATCCCAGGGTTAGTCATCAAAACATTGTGTTCCTTTTGTTACTGCATTGGAGGTTAAAACAGACCACGAGAAATAAAAAAAAGAGAACATTCTATGATAATTTAACGTTTTAAAATATGCGTTTTTTTAAAATAAAATCAGTATATAAAGAACTGAATCAATATTTTAAAAGTTTGTTTTGGAATTTCGCATAAAGCTACTCGAGGGCTGTCTGTGCTAGCCCGCCACTCTCAAATCACAAAGCGCACGCCTTAACGCGCTAGGCCATGCCAGGCCATTTTAAAAGAAAAATGCCACTATTATGATTATGTTTGTCAAGAAAATCAACCAAATTCATAAAAATATTTACAAATCCCAAAATGCTCAAATTATTAGAAATGAGAAGTGGTTTTGAGATACAAACACGCACTAAGATATCAACCATATCGGACTGCACTGAAAGTAAATCATATCACCTTTCTATTAGTACAGAGAGTTCAGGAAGTTTGTTTGTTTGTTGTTGTTGTTTTTTTTATTTCGCGCAAAGCTACCCGAGGGCTATCTGCGCTAGCCGTTCCTAATTTAGCAATGTAAGACTAGAGGGAAGGCAGCTAGTCATCACCACCCACCGCCAACTCTTGGGCTACACTTTTACCAATGAATGGTGGGACTGACTGTCACATTATAACTTTCCCACGCCTGAAATGGCGGACATGTTTGGTGCGACCGGGATTCGAACCCTCCACCCTCGGATTACGAGTCAAACGTCTGAACACGCTTGACCATGTCGGGCCCATTCAGGAAGTAACACGTTATTTTGAAAACTAAAAGCTCGTGAACAAGGTTTTAATACTAATTATATACATTACTGCTGTCATGAAACACGAAGATATGTATCAAGTTAATTTTGTAGAACCTTTGCTGGCGAAACGACGTTCGTTTTCTATAAAAAGTCAAGTTTTTGCATTGTGGATTATTCTTACGTTACGTTATATTCGTTGTAAAGAATTGCCTGCTTGTTTCTGCGGAAAATGATACAGTGAGAATTGTACACCACGGGAATCGAACCTTGGATGCTTATGTCTCGTCTATTCGAAATATAATGATATATTTGTCATGCTTTAATTAATTATATTTCTCTTAATACTTTACATTTTAAAGCAGTACGTTTTGATTTTAGTCTCACAGGTATGGTCAAGAATCAGAAGAATATATAATAATAATCCATCACACTATGTTTGTTATATTAATTATTAACGACGCATTTTATCCAATCTACAGTTTTTTGGGCTCGTTGAGATACAACAAACCCACGATACTTCGGAAATACTAGTTATATAAGCTATTTGACACCACAACAAACTGTTATGGTATGTAAGCGTTTAAGAAGTTGGCTAAGAATGATTACAATTGTATGTCGTAACACATTAGTCTGAGACCTAGCATATTTACTGATCACAGCAATCTTAATTTAGTGCCTCAGGAAGTTTTCAAAAATGATAAGATGTACAAATATTTTATTCCAACAACATTATCATTGTCACATCCATTGGCGACGACGCATTTCTCTAAATCCAGAACTCTTCAGGCCGGTTTTTGAAAATCCCTAAAAGAGTAAATTAGGAATCTTGTATTTAAAACGTATAATAGGAACTAATTAATATTAATTTTGTAGGAGAAATATAATTGTAATCATTTATCATCGACTTTTAAATATCGTACACACCATTACAATGACTTAAATGATGCGGTTATATTTCAAGACTATTTTCATTGATTTAAGTTACACAAATTTTCGTTTTACTTCGTAGACCAGAAATGAGTTTTAAATAGACACATTTTGGGCCTGGCATGGCCGAGCGCGTTAAGGCGTGCACTCGTAATCCGAGAGTCGCGGGTTCGCGCCCGCGTCGCGCTAAACGTGCTCGCCCTCCCAGCCGTGGGGTCGTATAATGTAACGGTCAATCCCACTATTCCTTGGTAAAAGAGTAGCCCAAGAGTTGGCGGTGGGTGGTGATGACTAGCTGCCTTCCCTCTAGTCTTACACTGCAAAATTAGGAACGGCTAGCACAGATAGCCCTCGAATAGCTTTGTGCGAATTTCCAAAACAAACAAAACAAACAGACACATTTTGTCTTCTATTTTAATTCTAGAAAACTTTTGTTTTATCCTATTAGCTGCAATATTATCTAATTAGTTCCAAGTTTATAAATGCGTAATTATTTTAAATTTAGTTCAATATTGCAAGGAGTTAAAACAAAAATAAAACAGTGAAATATAATGTACCCAAGTGGCAGAGTGGAATGCCTGCAGATTTACGACGCTAGAAACCGGCTTTAGGTAACCGTGGTGAACAAAACACCTGTAACTCATTGTGAAGCTATGCTTAATTTCAAACAAATAAAATTATATATAATTCCCTACTTAACGTACTTTTCACATTGGCGCATACGTATTGTAAAATGAGATATATTTACATTTGAAGTACAAGCAGACATACCCGTGTAAATGTACGAACAACACGTTAATTATCAACTTTGAATAACCATTTAAATAACCCACTTCGCGATATATACAATATTCAGGTACATATTTACATGTGTGCTTGCATCAACGTGTTTCCTGGCGGCATTTTTTACAATGATTTATATTCCTCTTTGTCGAAACTTAATTAAACTATTTTTAAGCCGTCTACTAAACTCCACACTTACTCACTCAGGCAATAAGGCATACAACTTTCCAATGTTTGTTTAGAAAATTGCTATTGGTTTTAAGGAACCCATTAACACGTAGGTAATCACAAGTTTAGTTACTTCTCTTATACAGTCAATAACACATGAACAACGACAATTATCATAATTCACGCAAACTTACCTTTGTTATTGCAAAGAGACAATTTATCGACCAGTTAACTGTGCCTTCAAGTCTCGAATTAATGAGTTTTGCATTAATCAACTTGTAATGACCGAACTCGCCTGGATATGTCTAGAAGTCAATTTCACTGGTAGGTTTAGGTTTTGGGTTCCGTATTGATTCATTGATGCCGATAGCACACGAAAGTTGATCATTAGGGATTTGGGTTAATCCATGTCCTCTGCTACTCATTGTTGTTTTCTTATTGTGAGCAAGTCTTATCGCAACAAAAACCCTGAGAATAATCCACATACCACAGACTGAGACAGAATAAAAAATATAATTATGTTACAAATAATACTCAAACAGATAAACTGAAGCTATACCAAGAAAGATCTGTACTAAAAATAAAATAAAAGAATTATAGACGAAAATAATGAAATTTATAGGTAATTATCTTAAGAAATCGTATTAGTTATAACATGGATTATACGATCGCAATAATACCGTTGACATGGAAACGATAAAAATTTTGATTTTTGAAAGTAACTTAACGCGCCAAATTTCTTACTCACGTTTATCACGCTGGCTTGCGTCTTTAGCTAGAAATACAATAAGGTAAAGATACTCTAAAATTAAAGCTCAAATGTAAGGTATGTTATATTAAAACAATTCTCGCGCCACAGTACATCACTGAAGTACATGGCATCAAGTCCGGTCATGTGACTGCGCATTTTGACACTAACTCTGCAGTGCAATTTCCATGCAAAAAGCTCCGTCTTAAGGATTGTCATGAATAACAGTATTCTTTCCTGCAGTCCTTTCATGGTCAATTTCTTATAGGAGGAAGATGGTTTTTCTCGAACTTTTCAATAGTCCGATCAGACAGAAATCCTCACGAGACGCATCCGAAGACCTGACCGGCATGCATTCGTATGGTATAGCACGAATAACCGTTTTATTTTCCAGTTGCGTGAGTTACGTAACAATTAAACAATTGTATCATGAAAGCTATGTGTATCCGTAACCAAGATCTTTCTTGATTATGTTGGGTGCTTTTGCCTAGGGCATGTAGACGGCTTTTCTCACTGATCTTTGAGTTCGTAGATTTTCACAAGATGCCACATTTTCTTCACTGGTTTCTCAACTTAATTGAAGTTTCTTTGTTTTCCAACGCCCTTAAGTACAATGAATATCTTTATTTCATAGATAATAAATCTTCGAACTCAATATACCTCTATCACCTGATTATACACATATTTTGCGTCAAAGGAGGATGTTACACACCCTTATGAATCGATTTTCTGCGGCATCACACAACCTATGAAACTGCCAAACAATATCAAAATATAGTTCTGATATATTCCGTTCCATCATGACGTCATGTTGGTTGTGGTGTTAGATGGCTTGAGTATGTGCGTATCCATAAGAATAATAATACTGTCTGTTATATGTCCAAGTGACTACTTCGCACGGTATAAATGGTTTTTCAACAAAATTGCCATGGGGATTCCTTAGGTTTATGGAGGGATGCATACAAATTCTAGTTTTGCATTTCATGTTTTGAGTTTTGAGCTATCAATGGGTGTTTTTGTATTTTTACCGCTACTTCACCTTTTTTGAATGACTATTTACCATATTAGATTTGAAGGTTCATTTCATCGATGGATAACTAAATAGAAATTTTCAGCTTCACGGTTTTTAAGGACTTTTTTTTTAAATGTATGCAAGAAAAACAACTTTTATGTCCTAAAACACCCTTTCGTAAATTATGAATTTACCTAACTTCTGTCCAGGAGACAAACACTCTAGCTAGTACAAAATGCTTTTAAATTTGTATATGATAAGATATATTATTCGAAATTTCATGCAAAACCACACGAGGATGACCTGCATTAGCTGTCCATGATACTGTACGGGTTTGAAGAGATGAAATAGATGTTATGTAATTTGTTTGAGCATTAGTTTAATATTTTATATACTGAAAGATAACAATGAAATTTTATTTACGTTTTGTTCGAATTTCGTGCAAAGCTACGCGTGGGCTACACGAAGGCTATTTGTATTAGTTGTCCTTAATTTAGCACTGTACGTAAGACCAGAGGTTAGGCAACTAGTCATAACCACTCACTTCATCTCTTGGGCTATTCTCTTACCAACGAATAGTGTGATAGACCGTGACGTTATAACACCTCCATGGATGAAAGGAAGATCTTGATTGGTATAACGAGATTTCTAACCCGCGATCCTCAGATCGTGATTCGAACGCCCAAACCACCTAGTTATGAAGGGTCATGATAGGTTGAAAAAGAATACACAGTTCTCTTATAAACATGAACTGTTTAAAGATTTTTCTTAGTTGATTGGATTACCACAGCATATAAAGAATATATAGTTAACTAAACATCATAAAAAATAAGTTATTAGTTTCACATAAATGCTTGTGAATAACTATTATTTCTAAAGGTACAAACTTAAATTTGAATATAAACGCATATGTAGTGGGAGAACCATTACCTTTGACAACTGATACACGTGTATAAAAACGTAAGTGGAAATTATTCCCGAAAAAGACCATAGGGGGAGCTGAAATAACATCTTTAAACAGTATTTGCTTATCACGTTACGTCCTTAAGAATTTCTGTTATAAATGTGACTTTGATGTCAGGACTCGTTCATTCACTATTCAATTAGAATGATTGCTTTTATTAACCGTGTTTCTCTTTGTGTGTTTATAAATGTGTGCTTCATATGTTCTTACAAACCTCTGTCAAATGACAAAGATGTAGGATGCACAGTTTACACAACAGTCATATATTTTACCCATTATTTTGTCACTTTGCACTTTCAAACACAGAAGTATTTGATTACACACCGTTTTTAGATCCATCAAGTAAAGCTGTCAGAGGACGCTCTATCATATCTTTCTGTTAAGTCCAAAAAGGATCACATTTGTCATCCAGGCTCGAAAATCGAACCTTTGACATCGATCAAGTGTAAACCTGGCGAACCGAGACAACTGTAAAATATCGATGTGATACAAACTTGTTACTACACTGCTATAAGTAAGATTATCAAGATTGGCGGTAAAAAAAAACACCCAAGAAGCTTGAAATTCGTTACTACATCATAATCGATAAATTGTCTTTTTGTTTACGTTGTGTTACTAAATCTTAATCGAACAATTATTATATTGCTTGCATTCGCTTTAAGAAAGAAACTTTTGAACACGTTGATAAGTCACAAGCGAACAATTGTCGTTTTTAATTAAATGTTAGAAACAATTATCTTTTTAGAATTTATATAAGTTCATAGAGAGATTCATTAAAACCTTTGTATATTTTTATTCGCAAGGTTTATCTGGCATCGTCGAATGGGACACAAAGGTTTTAATAGGTACAATAGATAAAAAAACTTGCAAGAATTGCTGTTTTGTTTCCATTCAACCTTTACTTCGATATATTTTTCTAACTAAATTGTAAAAATCCTACAATTCCTTATCTTTAACACATATATTAAACAAAGAATAAATGATACACATGTTTTTAAATGGTGTAAATATTTATAAAAATACATATAAAATAAACTGTTTGTCCATTAAACTTGTTCTTCATTTTGTATGTTTTGTCATGAATCACTAATGGTTATATTGCGTGATTTTCAAGTTTCTCTTTTTACGTGTTGACAATATATGTAGCAGTTAAGTTAAAAAATCGATTTTTTAAAAAGAACAAATCAATAGATAATAAACTAAACACTTTCATGATTAAGTACGAGGCATTTTGAGCACATTTATTCTTTCTGTGTCTTTCGCGTATACATACACAGTACGTATATTTATATGATCTATGTTTTAATGGACATCTGCTCACTTTCTCTAAATTACTTTATGGCTTATACTTTCTTATGTCAGGATTGTTCATTTATAGAAGATATCAAATGTGTTATTCGTACCATATAACGATAAAATACAGGGTTGTCGCTAGAAAAGCGGAAAATTTGAGGGTCAGATGAGATCATGAATAAAATGCGTGCTTACTCATTTCTATTTTGATTTCTTTACATCATGAATAAAATTCATGATTTTAATAATTTTGAGCATCTGTGAGTGTAATATAACATATGCCTTTAAAAAACTTTGTAAAAGTTATTCTTTGTAAAAATAAATAGCTGTTTGACAAATTTTCCGCTTTTCTAACGACCACCCTGTATTTTGCCTTTACGTACAAACGTTGTTCTTAATCATGGTAGTTGGTCGACGAATGGAGTGGAATTTGTTTGTTTTTGAATTTTGCGCAAACTACAATTGGGTTATCAGCGCTAGCCGTCCGTAATTTAGCAGTGTAAGACTAGAGGGAAGACAGCTAGTCATCACTACCCATTGCCCACTCTTGGGGCCACTCCTTTACCAACGAATACTGGGACTGACCGTCACAGCCGTAAGGCTGAAAGTAAGTGAGCGTGTTTGATGTAACGAGGATTCGAACCCAAGACTCTCACATTAGGAGTCGAGCGCCTTAACCACCAGGCCATGCCGAGCCTGAGTGGAATTTGTTAAGATCTATGTGATTCTTTCTGAAGATTTCATAAGCGAAGATGCCGTTATGCGCTTTGTTGGTTCTGGTAAACCCAGCCAGGAGTCGCGTCATACGTCTTTAGTTTAGATGCTGATGGCGTCTAAGATATTCTAAAATTATAAAATAAAAAGACTTTGCAATATATTTGAAATATTAAGTTGCTAAATGATGAAGAACTGTTAAAATAAATGAGAATCTTTCATATTTTCATTACAATAGCAGACCATATTGTTCTATATAACTGAGTATTCTAGTTTTATTGGCCATGATGATAAATATGGTATTGAAGCAAATCTTTAGGACGTTATTATGAACTGAATATAGCTTCATTTTTTAACTGTTTGATTCTAAATATAGCAAACTAACTAAGTTATCAACGTTCACATTTACTTTCAAAAACTATAAAATGGTTATATTTTGGTGAAAACTAAACATGAAAATGTTTCATTTTCGCTGCTCATTTAGAAACTTTTATTATTTTTTATTTAAAAAAGTACCTAAAATACGCCTTGCACAGTCTTGTAACGATGGCTCTCATCTTTTGTTTTTAGAACCTTATTCTTCAATTTGTCTACACGTTTCTTCACTGCAGTCGTCTATTGTCGTACGTCTCAACCATACATCGGTTTTGTTCGGATTGAATCGGACAAATTCCGTAATATTCCGTGCATGGATTCTTCAGCTTTGATCGAAAACAATAGAAAAAAAAACATCAGTTTATCGTCTTGGCAAAATTTACTCGTAAAAGATGGCTTTAAACATAACTGTAAAATAAATACAAATAAACGTTGAAAATCAATTCTGCATACTGGTTATGACCTACACATAATACTGCTCCGAAAACACTGTTTTGAAAGAAGTCCATCACTGTAATTTTTACGAAGCCTACTAACTTTGTCCGAATTATTAAAACTTTTCACTAAGTTTTTTTTTAACCTTCCTATTTGAGTTTCTACAGTGTCATTAGTCAGTAAAGTTACACTTAGCCAGAAAGAAAAAGAAAACATTCGAAAATGAAGTTACTTTTATAGCACTTTGTTCTAAAACGAGTTTTGTCAGTTTAAAACAAGCAGATGTTTTAGCTAATACATGACAGTATTTAGAATTGATAATACTTTTTACGCAATTATTGCAACGTAATATTAGGCTTAACCTAAGCCTGAAAGCTTCAATCTATTGGAAAGTCTATACCAAAGGATGCGACACATAATAAGAGAAGATATATACATAGAAAAAAAAAATATATATATATAATAACTATTACGTAAACTGTATAATTATTATTATATATGTATAATAATAATAATGTAAACTGTATTACCAAATCTATGTACGAAACCCACATTCAGCTTTTAAAATAATAACAACTCTTCTAACTGGATAAATGATGAGAACCAATAAATCCTATCTGTAATTAGGGTTCCTACGGATGTGAGACCTTCAAAGTATTGGTTTTTACCATATCTTGCTGTTTAATCGCTTGAATGATTAATGTGAGACGTATTATGGTTTATGTACTAACTCTGTGGTCAAGATTGTCAATTAATAAAGAAGGACAGGCACTAATATCTAGCCTGTATGTCTATTGTAAGGGTTTTGTACCACAGGGCCATCTTGCGTAGCCGGTAAATATTGAAAAATGGCAATGTTAATTAATTATTTTATATGATTGGTTTTACATCAGTAACTTTTAAACACTCTTTTAAAATATATATATATGAGTTTGTTATAACCTAAAAACAAGCCGAAACGAAAATAAATGGAAAACAATAAAAAAAATTGCGCATTAATTAAAATATCTCAGGGTATAAGCTATAATGCGGGATATGAAATGTAATCTAAGTAGGACCCATGTCTGTATCGTCCCTCCTCCTACCTGCAGACAGTTGTGAGAAGGTGACTGCTCTCCAAAGTAAAGAAAAAATAAGTAATCGAAAAATAAATATAACAGTAAAAATCTTTTTAGTTAGAGCAGTGCTTTTGTTTATTATTTTGTAACTTATTTTTCTTTCGGCTAGTTTTTGGATTATATGTTTTTTTTTTGTTTTGGAATTTCGCACAAAGCTACTCGAGAGCTATCTGTGCTAGCCGTCCCTAATTTAGCAGTGTAAGACTAGAGGGAAGGCAGCTAGTCATCACCACCCACCGCCAACTCTTGGGCTACTCTTTTACCAACGAATAGTGGGATTGACCGTCACATTATACACCCCCACGGCTGGGAGGGCGAGCATGTTTAGCGCGACGCGGGCGCGAACCCGCGACCCTTGGATTACGAGTGCACGCCTTAACGCGCTCGGCCATGCCAGGCCATTTTGGATTATAACTAATATAATTAGTCAGAGGTTTGGATTTGCTGTTTTTGATGCAGTCTTCCCTTTTGATTTTGTTTACTTAACTTTATCAGTATTAAGTTTCTGTATGTATATTGATATCACAAAAGCTCAGAATTACCTGTTCAGTTAACTGCTCATTACTTAACTTCTGCATGTTGATGTGTAGAAGACATGTTAATGCTAGAAATAAACGAACTCACAACACCTAAAATCAAACTTTATCCTGTCACTTGTGGTCTGTGTTTCAGCGGACGCTCTTGCAGAAGCTGTCAAGCAAAACTGTGAGTGTTTAATTAAATAAAAACAATATTTTGACCTTATAGGTCATTTATTTCTGGTAGTGATTTACATACTCGCCGAATAACATAGAAATGTGTCTAAGGACTTTGATCATTTAAATATATAATATTGTTGGCTTGCTACAATCAGAATACTATAAACCGCTGAAACTACAACTATCATAAACACTTATCAGTCGTAAAACTACAGATATCTGACGAGTAACGTTTATAGATTTTGAACATTACAAACCGTTTAACTTTGATGAATGAATTTCGGATGTCAGTATTTCTACGAGGACATCGGATGTCTTCCTCTATGAAAAGTGAGCTTTAAACCGCGTGAGGCCAACCAGTAATAGAGCTACTTAGCTTTTCCGTCAAGGAGAGTGTACCTGTATGTGAACGTGAAGTCCCCCAGTGGCACAGCGGTATGTCTGAGGAATTAGAACGTTAAAAACAGGGTTTCCACACCCCTGGTGAGCAGAGCACAGATAGCCCATTGTGTAGCTTTGTGCTTAATTCATAAACAACAACAACATTGGCGGTCAATGAATTCGCTCTCCATGAGCTGTCAATAAAAGATTCAGTTCTACCAGATAGAAGACTTAGTGTTGTCTGTAAATGTGTAAAACTTTTGTAAATAAAACGTTATTTGTAATAACAGTTATTATAAACTGTATTGTTGTCTATATGTTAAAATATATTTACGTTAAGAAAGAAAATTGTTTGCATTAACCTTGTCGGCAAATATCATATATCGACATTCAATTAACTTCTAAATTAAAACTAAAATTTCCAGCTATTTGAAAACGTAATACATTAACATACGTAACATAATAATCAGTGATGTCGAGAAACCCATTTGTTGAGAAATATATTTTCTCAACCCAAACGAGCCGTTTTTGCATGTATACGTAACATAATAAACGGGAGACTCATCCGAGATAAATTATAATGAGTAACGTGACAAATAAAAATGTATGTATAATGTATTTTCAAACATCTTTTATCATAATCACAAGTTAACCCGCTTATGCTCTAACTTTCTAACAGTCTTTATTGGTAGATTGATCTTATGCTTAGTTACATTAATAAATCTTTGAAATTGTGTGATTGCATTACAAACTTAAGAAACACGGATTTCTTAGGAAGGTATTCTTAAACTACACTTTGCTTCGTACTGATTAAAATATTATATAAAAAATATGCTGTATATTAGGCCATGATTTATTCATTCTGTTATTCTATTTTTACATAATCGTATAAAGTAATTAGAAAGCGTATCTGAAGTACATTTATACTGGACTTCTAAATACTTGAAATTCTCAGGACAAGGTCGACAAAGATGGCGCTGGTGATGTTTATCTTGCAACTTGAAGCAAGGGGACATCATCTGAAATAAATAGCAATAAAAAAAATGTTTCATATAATTTTGCTGGCACATCAATAATTAACTTTAATGCAAAAGTCTGATAACATCTCATTTGGACACATTGTTAAAACATAAAAAATTATTTTATACATCCAAAATAGTCTAGTTATAAATACATAAATGTATCAAAAATATGATTTGTCTTACAAGACTATGGGAAGGAACAAGAATTTATCCTACATTCAAAGGTCATGTTAACAGATGCCAAGCTATGGAGAGTGTCATAAACAAAAGAAGATAAACCTGCTAGTAAGATAACATTAGCCATAACTGTTGTCGACATAACGAAAAATGAAACAACTAGATTGGCTTGCAATGAGCAGCAAACATCAGACTTTGTGTTGCTTGACCGAATTATTCAACACTGAGCAACATTAAACTAACAATAATTACGGATAATGGAAAAACTCTTATATGGTATAAAAAAAAAACAGATATAAACAACTTATTTCAGAAACAAATAATAAAATAGGGCTTGAATGGAGTTTCCAGTGCATAACGCTTTCAGTGAACACCAGGTGTCGTGCAATGTAGTCTGATATGTCCCTTTCTGCAGTTAAATAATTAAACATATAGATAAAAAGCATTTGACAAGATGTTACGTTGCTTTTAGTGTTCTGAGAGTGCAAGCTTCTGGAGGTGGCGTAATGGTGTGTGGTCCAGTTTCGTCATAGGACTAGGATCTTTGTTTGCTTTAAAAGTTTAATCATTGTAGCATTCTTACTTAAAAAATCCTAAAAGATAAGTTAAACCTAAAATAGTAGATTCGTAGTTTCTCTATGGATAGTGTGCTGAGTGAGGAACATTTTCAAGTTCTAAAGTCTCGGCATGGCCAAGCGTATTAAGGCGTTCGACTCGTAATCTGAAGGTCGCGGGTTCGAATCCCGGTTGCACCAAACATGCTCGCCCTCCCAGCCGTGAAGGCGTTATAATAGTTGGCGTTACCAACTATTTGTTGGTAAATAAGTAGCCCAAGAGTTGGCGGTGGATTGTGATGACTAGCTGCCTTCTCTCTAGTCTTACTTTGCTAAATGATGGACGGCTAGCACAGATAGCCCTCGAGTAGCTTTGTGCGAAATTCAAACCAAATCAAACAGTACTGAAGTTTCGGTCTTGCATGAAATTAAGAGACAAATGTCAAATTTTACATACATATAATGCTTTCTGTTGTTTGACTTATTGTGACATGCAGAAAACTCTTTACAACGAATAAAACTATATATATATATATATATGTTGTTTGTGACTGGAACAAATGTGATAAAGATATAAAGTCCAAGATATATAGGTATAAAAAAGTATAGATGTTTTTCCATATAGTTCCACCAGTCACATCAACGTATCACAAAAAAAAGAGAGATGTACGACTGAAGAAACATCGTGTTAATAGCCTAAATGAGTGAATTTCTAGGTTTCTAAAATCACCACAAAATGTAAAGAGATTGTTTAAAATTTATGGTAACTGTCTGAAAGCGGTTTGAATCAATTTTTACTTATGCTTAAAATATATCCGAAATTTTACTATTGTAGACATTAACACCTATAATGCACACGACAGTTGCTGCTCATTGTATACAACCCATAAATATTAATTTCCAAAACAATGTTTCTACAATATTCATTAATTTTGCACAACGAAAATTGACTCGAAGATGTGATAACCATCATATTCGATTAGCAGAAGTTAGTTTAAACTAACAGCAGATGTGCTAATAATAACATCACCCATCTATATTACTTATAGCCAATCTTGACTTTGACCATTATTCACGCACGTAATAAGTGATTTGTTTTTACTGTTATTAAAGGAACTATACAATTATAAAGATAGAGACACACAGAGCAAGAAGTAACTCAGTTCTTCCTTTGACTAACCTTTTTAAGGATTTTTAAAATAAGTGTTTATTCTGCATCATTGTGAAATACCTGACGACGAATAAATTATAAACATAATTAACTTTTGGAGCCTGTCTGGTGCACAAGATTTAAAACAGAGTTCAAAAGTAAAAGCGAATGCTAGTGGTCGTCTCATACTGAGTTAATCGTATGTCTTTGAGACTATAACGTAATTAAAATACAAAAGCAAGTAAAGAAATATATTTACTATTTGCAAGACAGACCATAGGAGAATACTAATACTATGAGTCTCTTAAGGTAGCCAAATGCCTCATCATCTAATTAGTGACGGGCATAATGGATTTACGAGATTCCCACTGTCTCTATCTACTATCTAACGAAACTACAGACAAGGGAACAGGCTTGGATAAATTTATATTTTACTTAAAAGATGTAAGTTTTGTTAGTATTGTAAAAGCGACTCCTTAGTCAATCTATATTGATAAACTTCACGGAATGTAACAACAACCAAAGAGTGAAAACGGCTGAGAGTTACTTAGTAGATAGCGTGTTGAGCTGTGGACTATTATTTCAAAGTTTCGAATCGGAAAAAGACGCTCGATATGCAGTTGTTCCCGATTGTTGATTAACAGTAGAAGCGACATAGACAGTGAAAAATTACCGCGTAGTTGTCATTCTTCGTCTGGTCAGCGGCTCGAAATTAGTAATGACCATTCATAAAACATAGCAGTGTATAACCTGACTATTTAGGTCGCGTGCTGAAATAAGGTATGATTCAGATTTACAAATATCAAAAGAAGCAAGGAGTGAATAAACTCTTCTCGAAATAAAGTGAATGGTATGGAAATATTTCTTCGAAGCTTATGAGTATCAGAAGTGTTACAAGTATTGAAAGAGAAATCTGGTAATGCAAAAACAATGTTAAGATACGGATACTTATAGATATGGTAGAAGTATGACTGTTTTGTCACGATATTTTCACACGTAAATGAAAACACCAAGTGCTCGGTGCAACAGAAAGCCTTTCTGGTTGGCTTTCTTTCATTTTCCTGTAAATTATAGTATTTTAACTTGTTCATATTGTTTGAACGAGAAAATTCACTTGAAAGTCATTGGGAATGTAACAGAATAATAGGGTGTTGGTTATCTGATTCCTACCGTGTAACTAGAATAGCAATACTTTCTCATGTTTTAAGAACCAGACGTTTCAACTTTCCAACTAGAATAGCAATACTTTATCATGTTTTAAGAACCAGACGTTTCAACTTTCCAACTAGAATAGCAATACTTTCTCATGTTTTAAGAACCAGAAGTTTCAACTTTCCACATGGTTAAAGACGTGAAAAAAGATTTAATGCTCTCTGATTCGACAAACTATAAACCAACGATGTGGAGGATAAACAACACAAATTGATGGTGTTTCCTGCTGTGCATTCAAAAAGAATGTGAGAAACAAACATTTTAGTTAGAAAAACAGTTTCGTTGTCGTGAAGTAATTAAGAAACATCGGTACTAAATACACAGATTGACATGTGTATGTCAGTCACGCACATTGATTTGACTAAGAAAGAAGCTTTTGCACAGGAATAAAACTCGTGCGCAACATTTCATGATTCTTAAATATCTCGAGTAAATTATAATGTTGAACTGATAACTATAACTTATTTACAGTTGGCTGTAAACTGGTTCTCTCTTTCGACGTTTGGGTATGATGAGTTCGTACCTGGAGGGTCAGTATTTTTTCACTTTGTTTTGAATTTCGCGCAAAGCTACACGACTGCTATCTTCGCTAGCCGTCCCTAATTTAGCAGTGTGAGACTAGAGGGAAAGCAGCTAGTCATCACCACCTACTACCGACTCTTGGGCCACTCTCTAACAACGAATAGTAGGATTAACCGTCACATTAAAACGCCCCCACAGCTGAAAAGGCAAAGATGTTTGGTGCGACGAGGATTCAAACCCAGGATCCTCGGATTACGAGTCGAGTGCCTTAACTACCTGGCCATGTCGGGCCTTTTATTTTCTTTGCTATTACACGTTCCTTGATTACTTTTTTTACGTTTACATTACAAGTTTTTTAAAGTATTCACAGAACGCCACCAAAAGTAAGTAAGAAGTAAAAATGCCTTTAAAATGCTAATTATCATTATTTAGTTAGTGACAAAATCGAAATGAATATGACTAAAACAATTTACGTCAATTTCTTTTAATGTCATATCGCAACTGTTATTGAAAATAATATTAATGTGTATCACGGATGGAATGATATTATTTAAAAAAAACAAACCGTATCAAGATGTCTTACTTTGGATCCAAAACAAATGTTTTGCTATCGTTCACAAGGGTCTACAAATAATCACACAAGAAGTCGCCAACTACTAATTCATCGCAACGGCTTAATCAACACGAGATCGAGAACATCGTAAGAACTCTCAGCTCCATTGTTAACACTAAAATTTAACTTTTATTTCTGGTTACAAACAGTGATGCTGAATCAACCGAAGTAAGCTCGAATGATTAAGGTAATATGACCAAAACTGCTGGCTTTATGAAGCACACACACCCCCAGGCAAAAGCGGGGAAGTCCTTCCTCTCTGGAAAATAGTCGTAAGAGTTAAATATTTTCTGAACCCAAAACGAGCCGTTTTTGCATATAAAAATCGTAAGAGTTGGCTTCATCCCAATAGAATTATTTTTGAAATAAAATGAAAAAGAAAAGACACCTTTATTCTCAAGCAGATTTCAATAAAGTATTAAACATGTTATATTTTGCAAGTGTCTACCTGTGTGTTTGGTTGATTGTCTAACCATCTAGTGAGGTGTATGATTTCAAATCGAATATTAAACATATTTATTCCTCTCAACAAATACCTACACTTGAATCGTATTCTGGACTCACCAAATTATGGGTATGATAGACTAGACTTCTCGTGCTAAAGACTGCTTGACATTACACCAATAAGAATGTTCTATTTTGCACTAAATAAGACGTTAATGGTATGAGCATATTGCAAATCAGAAACCATCTCCTGAAGCGTTTAAATGTATGGAAAGAAATAAAACACACTGTTTAATAGGCGATTTAAATCAAATATTGTGTTCCTCAACAGTAAGAAATAAACACAGAACACGGCTAGTTGATGGGCTTGTTATGATTTAATAAAATTATCCATGAAAAGAAATCCAGGAAAGCTTAAAGGTCTTCGCTTTGTTTTAAATTCAGATCCCGGGCAAGTTTAGTTGCCTGTAATCACAACCTCGCAAAGAATGTTGGGTAATACAAAACATAGTAATGAAAATATATTTGAAAGTTAATATTATATTGCAGGACCATCATAAACTAAAACACAAATACAAAGTATAGTAACTCTTAATGTGTATGCTTGATTTTTCTATGTTATTTACGTTTCGCGACGTAAGTGGTGTCGCAAAAAATGCATTCTCTTGCGAGTGAGTGTGTGTTTTCTTATAGAAAAGCCACACCGGGCTATCTACTGAGTTCACCGAGTGGAATTGTACCGCTGATTTTAGGGTTGTAAATCCGTAGACTCACCACTGTTCTAAGGAGAGGCATTCTCTTGTGTATGTTCGTGCATCTGTTAGAGGGATTGAAGCACAAAATCCTGAAAATGCTTTAATACTGCCCCTGTAAAATCATCATGGATTATCACTGGAACTTTAAAATATCTACTAACCCTTAGCTTTTATTTACCCTCCCCTATCTCAGAATGGATGTATGAATTTGTTTTATACGGTGATAATTGGAATTTTAATCCTGACAAGTAATTTAGGCAGTTAAATGTTACCTGTTATCGTTCATATGGAAACCTTCTTGGTTTCTTTTCCTCTTTTAGTTTATTTGTTCTTTTAACTATTAATTAAGGATACTAATTGCCATAGATGATTTCAAATAGCATTTTTTACATACTATGTATATTCACGTGGGCATCTCTAGTGCAGACGGGAAAGTATTTATGGTTGCTACTTTCCATAAAACAATATAACAGGAAAACAACTTTGTGGGACGAACAATGAGTTAAGCTAGCCCACAGATTTTTATCTTTCCACTATCTGTAATTAAAATACGAAAATAGGTCCAATTACGTAAACATTGACGTAATTCAATGACGTAGTTATACGTTTTATGTGCATACATATATTTCCTGTTATTGCGCTTTACTTCTAGGAGTATTTTATGAGTATTAGACGGTGGGTCTCCATAGTGATTGTATTCTCTTGTAATTATATGTCAAGCCATCAACGTAAGAGTCGCTATATAGGTAGTTTAGTTCATGCCTGGAAGCGACATGTTATCCAGAGAAAATGCAGAGAGGGAAGGGTAATTCTGGTTTTCTAGTTGTGTCGTCATCTGATCACGTTAATAAACTCTATAAGATCAGTTTGTTTGTTTGTTTTGAATTTTCGCGCAAAGCTACTCGAGGGCTATCTGCACTAGCCGTCCCTAATTTAACAGTGTAAGACTGGCGAGAAGGCAGCTAGTCATCACCACCCACCGCCAACTGGTATTTCTATACGTAGAGAAATTATTAACATATATATATATTCAGTATCTAATGAAATTGTTGTTGTTTTGAATTAAGCACAAAGCTACACAATCTGTACTCTGCCCACCACGGGTATCGAAACCCGGATTTTAACGTGTAAGTCCGCAGACATACCGCTGAGCACAACCAAACAGTAATTTATTTATAAAATGACTTGTTGTCGTTGTGATTTTTCATTTATTAGGTAAATTTTATTTCACCATTGAAAAAGTAAATATCATTCAGTAGATTTTGTCTGCTTCAAATTTAGCGCAAACGCACACAAGGAGCTATCTCTGCTCTGCCCTCTACAGGTGTGGTACGTCGACTGGCAATACTGCAAACACTTATTCTAATCAGTAACCAGTGACGTAATCAATCATAAAATTCAACTTGCATACTTCAGTAAGTTTTCTAGCTCTGACACTAGGAAGACAAATCTCGGAAAGTAAAAGTTTTTGCTGCCGCTTGAGTTATCCACGTGTCAACCTTACAAAACGCGTCACCAACAGGTCGTCTTAAAACAGATTTCCTACGATGATTTTTTTACATTTCAGAAACATATTCGTCTCGACTTTTTTTCTTTACAAAAATATTGAACCCCGCTAGGTTGGAACCACTTCCTTATTCCATGTGGACCGAAGGAGTTAGAAGTGTTTCCGGTATTTTAGGCCTGGAAGCGTTTTATACGGCAATACACGAGCTAAGCGGACATGTCATGTACGCTACGTCATAGCCGGTCAAACTGCTGACAAAGAGAAAAGTGATAATTTAATAAGAGCTTCGAGATAAACAATCCCCATTTTGTGAGACCCTCAAAACATACGATTACGATATTCAACTTCAATTTTTCTTTGTATTTTTTTTTTGCATCTCCATGATGCAAAAACACACAGGAACATTGTTGTTGTTTTTATCACACTTCCTTTGTCAAATATTTTTGTAAATGACCATAGAATAATTTTATGTAAGCTTGAGACTTTAAAGGAACTACTAATCTATCAAAATATGATAAAATAGATGGCGTTGAAAAACAACTTTTTATAAGCTCGAGATCAATGTTTCTAAAATATTACTTCAGAACCCATGTTATCCTTCTGCTACTTGACCATTACCACGTTAGTTATTACTTTTCAAGTATAAAACATGCTTTTTACTGAGAAATTATACCGACATTTATAAACTGTACTTGCTGTATGTCTGGTCAACAAAACCTCGTATTTTATCCATTTCTGAAAAGTATTAAGTCACGTACCGTACGTATCTTGCCCATTGATGCTACATATGATTGTATGAACTATCAAGTGATGGTTGTGACCAGAAATATTAAACACACAGCACTAACGAGTATGTGTGTTTAATGGCGTAATAGATCCTTGGATAAACATGAGTAGCTTGTATTTATATCTAGATAATCAGTGTAGTTCTGCTGAGTGTAAGAAAACCTATTAAATCCAGTGAATTGTATGACGCTTCTATTAAAGAAAGATGCTATTATTTGTTTTCTTAATGTCAACACGGCTAAGTTTAACATATATTTCAAAAATTCATATGTGAATATCTGGTTTAGTAGAAAGATAGGTTATTATTTATTACTTTTAAGGAGTATATATAGTCTTAGAACATTATTGTTACAACTTATTGTAGAAAATAGGTAAGACATCCACATTTCAAGGGTTAAATAATAATTTATGTATCTAATACCTTTGAACATTAAAAACAGTCATGTTTAATATTTTTCCGAGGAGGTTAAAATCCTTCTTTTACGATTCGATTTATACGTTCCGTTTATGGCTTGTAGTAAATTGTACATTTTCTGTTTTACTGGGTTCAAATTATAAATATGACTAGAACCTCTAATATTTTGTGATTAAGAATATTTGTAAACTGATTCACAATTTTTAAAACATAATAAGAAACTTCTATAAACCATTTTTAAGATAAACACATAAATAATATAAAATTATATATTCAAACATCTAAGCACGCCCTCTACATTCCGACACTCAATTTTACAACCCCTTTCAAACATGTGGTTAGCTTCCGGTCAGTCACCTCTTCCTTTCTTTGTGAATCTGACGAAGACCGAAGAAGATCGAAACGTTGTTCGCTGCTCTACGTAAAAAAATTTCTCAACCCAAACGAGCCGTTTTTACATATATATATAAACACATAAACTGTTTCTAATATTACTTTAGTGATCCGATAAAATGACGGTCTTGGGTGTTTGTTAGATTTGTTTCCACTCCCAGTGAAACAGCAAAATTAAAGAAAGTTGAAGAATAAAACAGACATTGCGGTTAGGGATCGAATCACCACACACACCCGTTCACCTTTTCATACCTAAAATGTAACAGTTACTCCCAGTATTAATTGGTAAAAGAGTAGTCCAAGAGTTTTGGTTGAATGGAAATGACCAGCTGCCTTCTCTAAAGTCTTACACTTCTAAAAGTAGGGAAGGATAGAAGAGATAGCCCTCGTGTAGTGCTCAAATTCAAACCAAACCTGGAACAAATCACATTTAATGTTTTTTATCACACAATATATTAAACCAATCCTCCAACACATGACGTAACATTTTTTCGCCTTTCAAAGCACATTCAATTGGTTTTTAACTTATTAATCATAATACAATGAAATCACTCTGAAAATAGCCACTTGGTGTGCTTAATACGAATATGGACTGTAAAGTAGGTCTCTTTGTAAAAAAAAAGCCCCCCAGTGGCTCAGCGGTATGTCTGCGGGCTTACACGCTAAAATCCGGGTTTCGATACCCGTGGTGGGCAGAGCACAGATAGCCCATTGTGTAGCTTTGTGCTTATTTCAAAACAACAACAACAATTGTAAAAGAAAAAGTCGATGCTACAAAATTTATTATCTCAAGTGTCGAATCTAATAAGAATAGATAACATATAACTCATTCTGTGTTATACATAACATCTATTCATGATATGCATAAAATCATTTTTTCTATCAGTTAGTATAAATAAAACTCTAACGGAGATGTCAAAGTTACAATGATGCGAGAGATTGAACAATATGGTGTTGATCAACACAAGTAGGGTTCACCAACTTCTGATGATGTCAACTAGTCCGTCTCCATTCCGCTATTCCTCTCGAGGTGGATTCCTGTACGTGGTAGGAGATCTCTCAAAGATGGTTCTGTATTTTCGGTTTATTTTTTCTGGGATTTGAACATTCATCCACGTCTTAACTGTGCGTTGTGACCCGTGAATGTGAGGAGGGGAATGTGGTGGATGAAGGGTCCAACCACAACACGCCACTTTGGCTTTGAAATCCTGTAGATGGGTGACCTCTTGACGAGAATTAACGGAGTACCAGTGTTAGACGTTCTCAACGGGTATTAAGAACGTCGTGACTGATGCTAATGTTTGGACATAGTGCTTACGATACCTTGGCATTGCTGCAGTGTTCTTGGTTGACATTGCAGTCCATCCCTTTGTAGTAGTTTCATGGTGGGTGGGGTTATCGAGCAATAAATCTTGTTTTTTCTGTTATGAATTCTCAAATCTAAATGAAATCATCTCATTAGTAAACGACTCTGTTTTGAAGATTCCAAACAACAGTTTTTATCATTTTTTGACATGTACCTCATTTTCTTATACTGCATCCTTTATCAGACAAATCGTTAGGGCAACATCTTGATGGAAACATCCACTCCAAAACAGAGTGAAGTCATCTTGCATTCAAAAAGTCATTGGTATATACCCATTGAGGTTACACCCCATACTAATGTTCATTTGTTACAAGGAGTTATTGTTGAGAATGGTTTGAAAAAGAAATCACCGAGAAAGAGATTCTCGCTTGTTTCTCCACTCAAGGAGTTTCTGCAGAGAGGCGAATCTCTGTCTACTCGCAAGGACGGAATTATGCTGCTTACCAATGTTCTAAGTTTGAAGTTTACATCATCACATCCACCTGCCACTGTCAAGGCAGGTTATCTGAACTGTAAGGCACGACCATATATTCCTAACTCTCTCAAATGTTTCTAATGTCAGCAATTTGGCCACTCTAAAACATAATATTGTGGCTCTTTGACATGTGCTCATTGCAGTGGCAAATATCATGATGCCTACTAGTACAAACTAGACCCTTACTGTGTTAATTGTAGTGGTTCTAGCCCACTCTTACTTGTATTCTTGCTTTAGATGGTGGATGAGAAAGAGGTACAGCGTTTGAAAGTAGTTCACAATATTTTTTACACTGAGGCTCAAAAGCTTTTGTCGCCATTGTTCCAGTGGGAGTGCGGACAAATCTTTTCACACCTCCATTAGAGTCGTTTTCGAACCGTGTATAAAGTATTTTGTTCTCTTTGGATAAACGTTTTAAAAAGTCCACTTCTACTCCTGTTTCTGTTCCCACCAGTCCTTCCAGTGACTGCTCGAGGCACTTCCTTTGGCACCGGCTTCTGGCACATGCTCGGTTTCATTTACTTTGGCCCCAAGATGTTGAACAGTTATTCATTCTCGCATCCAATCTCTGGAATCTACATCTATTGACAGAGACATTCCCACTAGATGTATGGCAGGATTCTTGGAGGTCAACAAGCCTCTTTCTAATAAGGAAAAATGATGTGGTCGTAAACCAAAGGGTTATCCACCCGGTTCTCCTCAACCTAAATAAAAAAACAAACATTGATACAATGGAACTGTTATTGCTTCCATTCTAATCTGGATGACATTAAAGCTTCAACTAATTCCTATTATCTACGAATAATTACATGTAGAGTAATTCATGTTAAATAATTTTAGCTTGATTAATGTCACATTTTGCAAAGATTTTAGTATTACGTTTTTTATTGGTTGTTTGACTCAGATAGTCCAGTTACTTTGCGCCAATAAACGCCAAATAACCAACCAGTGAACTATAGCACTGTTAACAAACCGCAATATTAGCTATTACTTTTATAATGCGACTGCAGACGGGAATTTGGAGCATGTTCAATGAATTTTCACGGGCACCAACCTTAGACCTTTCGATTAGAATTTCAAAGGAGCGAATTACAATGGAAGAATATGGTTGTACCTCACATCTGTTGGTGTTTGAAATATTTTAAACTATTTTCTCGCACATTTTTATTCCAAAAATATATACTCAAATATCACTGGATAATATTTATAAAGAACAAACTTCAAATAACTGAGTTAAAGTATACATGTAACATATTTAATGGTTTACATACTTGCTAAAGTAAAACATCAAATATATATATTCATACATATACAGGGTGTCCCAGAAGTCGCGCACCATACGTACATATAATAATGATTTGTTTTTTATGTTCCAGATATGGGTGAAAAACTAACAATACAAGAAAGAGTTACATTGGTGTTTATGTTTGGAAAAAATGGTACTACATCTTAAATCTGTCGTTTACCAGAATCGTCCACGAACTCTTGATGATTTGATGGGCGCGATAACAACTGAATGTCAAAGGATTAGCACTGCAACCCTCAACAAAGTAAAAGACAGTTTTATAAAGAGAATTGATGAATGTATCAAAGCAGAGGGTGAACAGTTTGAGCATCTGTTATGATTATTATCAATAAAATTGTTATTCATATGTATTAACATAAAAATTTATATGGTGCGCGACTTCTGGGACACCCTGTATATAAAGCTTGTTAACTAGAGAATTTCAAATGTTTAACAAATAGGACGTTTGAGTTTATTTTTTGCGAGTATTGTAAGGTAGTTTGGTAGAAATACTTATTGTACTCATTAGTTTTTTTGCAATATTGCCTAAAGCTCCACAAGGGCTACCTGCACCAGGAGTTCCTAAATTTGCAATGTAAGACTAGGGAAAAAGCAGCTAGTCATCACCACTCACTCTTGATTTACCCTTTTACCAACGAATAAGGGGATTAATCATCCCATTATAACGTCCTCAGGGCTGAAAGAATGATAATACTTGATGCGACGGGGATTTGAACCCCCGGCCCTTAGATTACGACTCGAACGCCTTAACCATTTGGCCACAGCGAGCCCTTTGTAACATTCTAAAATACCACATATTGTACTCATGACAAAAAAGGGCACTATGAATACCAATCGTTTTTAAATATATAAGAAAAGCCACTTCTCTATCATAACTTCAAATATCTCTCAACCAAATGTGCAACGTGCTGTCATTGAATGGATTAAATCAGAAACCCTTAAGTTCCTGATAAATCTTATTAGTAACACTTTTACGAGCTTAGAAGCTATACAGCTACGGTTCACGTGAAAAGAAAATGTAATAAATTACGACCCATTATGGGTACAAAATGTTTTCGTTCGTTATCACTTCGACAAAACGAGAAAAAAAGATACGAAACAGAAGCTATTATGCCCAAGTTAGTCAGGTCAGTTCGCCAGCTAGTAGAGGACTTGTATCTATTCGACTTTATTTAAGCTGTTGTGGCTAAAAGATAAGTTTCCAAAACCATTTCTGGTTCACAATTCTCCGCTAATTTCTTCAAATTGAGTAGTTTTTTTGCAAAGGTTACATTAAATTTTTACGTATTTCTGAAGAATATGTCAAATATAAAATATGTTAAATGGAAACTTACACAAATTAGGTTTGTTACTGTTCGGCATTTATTGGCGCCAAGCAACAAGACTCTGCGCCATATAATTTGGTTTGTTTGTTTGGTTTCTTTTGAATTTCGCGCAATGATACAAAGGGCAAGAACGTTTGGTGTGACGACGATTTGAACTTGCTACCCTCGAATTGCAAGTCGAGTGTTTTAACCTCCTGGCCATGCCGGACCAAAAATTAGGTGTTGAAAGCAATAAGACTATCTAAAAATAACATTCTATTTCTAATGTCCTTTAAAAGTGATTAATAACGTAATATCCATTTGTATTGTCTCTCTAAAAGATTAAGGTATAATTCAAAAGCGATTTTTTTTCAGCTAAATCAATTTTAAACTTTGCCGCGAAGAAATTAATTTCGCCTGACCAGGTAGGTTAAGATGTGTGATCGTGATCTAAGTGTCACGGGTTTGCATCAAACATGCTCGCCATGTCAGCCGTGATAGGGCGTCATGATGTTCAGTCAATCCCACTATTCGTTGGTAAAAGAGTAGCCCAAGAGTTGGCGGTGGGTAGTGATGACTAGCTGCCTTCCATCTAGTCTTAAAGTGCTAAATTAGGGAGGTCTAGCACAGATAGCCCTCGTGTGGCTTTGCGTGAAATTAAAAAAACAAACAAATTAATTTAAGCTTTAAAGACAAATTACGTTTTCGTTTTGTTTTTCATATCTTTAAACCTGAAGCTTTGAAAATCGTACTAAAATTCTCAAATAAGCTGGTAAAGACGATTCCACGTAGAGAACTCACTTTAATAACATGCTTAAGCAAAATGAAGCGTCAGTTCGTGTTACTATTTTTACAAACTTTTACACGTTTCAAGCTATCTTCAAATTAGTTGTAACAGCAATAAAAAATACAAACGGTAACAGCATAATGTAGCCGCAGAAATAGCGTAATATATAAGACACCAATTTTTTTATTTATGAGTGAATAAAAGGTCCGTAACACTCAGAGAGAACTGCATATTCATGCACTCTTTAAAAAGAACTTAAACACTTTGTTTCATGGATTACTTTGGACACATTACTTGTTAAAAATTATTACAGTCGGCTCGTCAGACACTTCCAGAAGTTATATATCATCAAACATATTTTGAAGATAGACAGGAAATTATAGGAGTTATCGCCACTAGATTGTGAAGGAGTGATGACGGAAAAGAATAAATGGCATTCACCCTTAATAACACTCACAAAGTTCTTTGAAACTTCACTAATTTTCCTCGTAAGAATGACAGGTGTTTGTTGATGTGTGGTATACTGCAGGTGATGTGTAATTAAAAATTTTTATATGACAAGTTATGTTCCGCTCGCTCAAGTGATGAATGTAAATCGTCTTTCAGAAACCCAGTTCATAAAACCATCGATTAAATTGAACGCTTAGGCGATTCGAGGTTTTTTTGTACTTTAAAGTAAAATGTTTCTAAAAAGAGAAAAAAAAGAAACCTTTGTGAAACATCATAATACCATTCTTCGGCACATTAGACACATTTTATTATGGATTTCACGTATCTACTTTGTAATTAAATATTCCCGTATCGTATATTCACAACCCAAAAATACGTGATTGACATCACATACACACACACCCACACAGATACATATATAAACCTATATATACACTTATGCAAATATATTTATAACCCTGAAAGTTCGTGACTGAAATCATATATATATATATATATATATATATATATATACACTTGTGCAAAAACAATAATAACAGGATAGAACCCCGTTAAGTCTACGAATTTACAATGCTAAAATTCGGTGTTCGATTCCTTGCAATGGAAACGGGATTCCAATGTAGCTTTGCTAAAAACAAAACAAAGCATAACTACTATAAGTCAGGTAGAAGGTCATTCTATCATTTCGGTTTGCTTAGCAATTTACTAAGTAACCTTCTTATTGGTTGATTACAGCGTACTTGGATCACAAATAAAAATACTGTCGACACTTGAAAAGTCCGTTAATTATTTTTGAGATTTATTTCACGTAAAAAATTAGGGTTTTGGACAACGTTTTTACGCTGATCGAGAAATAACATAAAGTTATTCAATTTAATGAAATATGTGGACCCAAATGAACACAGCGAATAAAAACAAATCGATACTGAGATCAGTTACTTCACGTTAAACTACAGATGTGAGTATGTCTTGTTTACAGAAATGGGCCCGAAAGACAGTGAATGATCACTGTTTTTTCGACTACAAATGGAGCTTCTCTTGTGCGCCATCTGTTCGTATACAAACATCTTTTACAACCTTGACAACAGTAAACGAAGACATCAGTGGCTCGAGCTACGGTTACTGAAAAAGAAACAAACGTAAGCCTAAATGATGGACAACGATGGTGGTGTTTAAATAAATGTTGTCTGTAAAAGGAATGAAAGATTAAAAGTATTGACCTTCGTGATAGCCAAGGTCATACATAAAGATTTAGAATGTTGCTTAGAGACAGCACTGCGGCATCATACTTTCAACCAGGTTTTAACTCCCGAGATCGAAATGAAACCGAAAATCAAATCTTCATTATTAGCCAGCATAGATATTATGAACGGTTTGATGGTTACTAAATAAATAAAATGTATTAACGACACCAGCATATACCTTGCCTAGACATGACACTTTACTTGTAGTGGAAGATACTTATACCAGTTTACTTATAGTGGTGATAATTATTTTGAAAAATAACGCACTTCATAATTAAATGTTCTTTTAGAAATTCAGTTAATGTTGGTTTAACTATCATTGCCCTGCAGTGGCAAAGCGGTATACCTGCAGTCTTATTACCCTGGAACCCGGGTTTCGATACCCGTGGTTGGCAGAGCACGGATGGCCCTTTGTGAAGCTTTTCGCTTAGTGATAAGAAATTACCTACTATTAATGAGGCTCGGTATGGCCAAGTGTGTTAAGGCGCGCGACTCGTAATCTGAGGGTCGTGGGTTTGCATCCCCGTCGCGCCAAACATGCTCGCCCTTTCAGCCGTGGGGGCGTTATAATGTAAAGGTCAATCTCACTATTCGTTGATAAAAGAGTAGCTCACGAGTGGGTGGTGATGACTAGCTGCCTTCTCTCTAGTCTTACACTGCTAAATTAAGGAAGGCTAGCGCAGATAGGCCTCGTGTATCTCTACGCGAAATTCAAAACAAATAAACAAAATACTATTAATACGTTATCATTATATATCTATCCAAATTTTATTTCTCATTTTCTCAATAGCATGATGTCTCATACACAACTCTCACACTGGTCAGAGTTTGGCCAAGTAGCTGGTGTGCCCGGCTCTGTATCTACAGGTTTGATGTTAAAGCCGTCATTTCCTGCTGAATAGACTCGGTAAATTCAGTCGTAGTGAGACTATGCTTTTGACATGCAATTTATTTATTAGGCTAGAAGTAGCCAGGAAGGCAGTGGGTGCTACAAACTGGTTAATCTTCCCTGGTTATCAAAACGAAATTAAGAAGAGATTTGCTAAACCTTAAAGGTTTCTAACTTGGAAGTATAACTTAGGTGTATTTTTCTGATGGTAAAGCAACATCTGGCTATCTCTTGTGTCGAACCCATGATTTTAGCATTGTAAATTTGTATATTTACCACTTTCTCAGCGAACGGAAGACAACTGTTATTTGCCACATAAAATGTCTTTCAAACTGAGAATACGAATACTATACCAAGACCTAGTATTATGTTATAACGAAACTGTTGAGTACCAAATTACATGATTAACATTCTTACTTACGACACCCAAAGAGATAATAACATACACGCTGATTGGCTAATGTATCAAAATTCAGACATTTCTTTTCAAACATTGCTTTTGTCTATACTTCAATTTATCTTTGATTTTACGAATACACAATACATCTATGTCCAGACTTAACCATCTATGTCGTAGAATGTTTTAAATGGTCTAAAATTGAAAAGACATTCATGTTGCTTTTTAATAAGGGTTTGTACTTGCTTGAATAGCTTACGAATCGTGACCTTCTTTCTAAGTTCTTAGTTCGGAGCTTATTTGGTCTTTATATATATATATATATATGTTTAGAAATGCATAATTTATATAGAACCTCTGACATCGAACAAATCACCATTTTTCTGGAAACGATACGCTACTAGAAGGCTTTAGGTCATATTTGTCCCTGACAAACATTTTTGTAGTTGCTATTAAAATAAGCCCACTTTCTAACTCAGCGCATTTATTTCCAGAGGCTACAGAACCGGCTTGTCTTTATAGGAAAGGAACCGGCAGTATTTCAGTTTGATTTATTAACAGTAAGTTATGATTGGTTCCTCAAGGCACTGTTTAGATGACGTAACTTGTCTATATAACATAGAGAAAAAAAACTGGCTAACGTGAAAGAAGAAAAAGACTTACTATTAATCTCATCAGTTGAACATTCCGACTCGACGTCGGCTGTGGTTCTTTCTGAAAGTTCTTAATAAAGCTCAGACATCAAACTATCACGAACACAAGTTATTATTAGATTACGTGATATGCATGACAGATGAAACGACGAGAAAGAAATACTTGAAGAAATCTATCTGATTATTAGCTAATGACAACACAATACGTGTCAGTACCTTACAAATTTCAACTGTTTTTATGCAGTTTCAAAGGGCATATTTCTAGAGAAAGAAAGGCTAACTTTATGGCTAGAGGAAGGAATACGTACAAGAGTGCTATGCTCCAAAGTGCCTGTTGTTTTTTTATTATGTGACGGTCAATCCTATTATTCGTTGGTAATAGAGTAGCCCAAGAGTTGACGGTGGGTGTTGATGACTAGTTCTTGTACTGCTAAATTATACACCCCCACGGGGGGGAGGGGGAGCATGTTTAGCGCGACATAGGCGCGAACCCGCGACCCTCGGATCACGAGTCGCACGCCTTACGCGCTTGACCATGCCAGGCCCCACTTCATCGGTGTTTAAGAAGTTATTTGTAACACAAAGTTAAGGATAAGTTTATATTCGAATAAAAATTTACCGATTTAATTTTATATACATAATTATACTAAAAAGTGTAAGGCCGAAGATTAAATTATTTAGAAACATGTATTTATGATATTTTTAAATGCCTGCAGCTACATAAAGTACTAGCATTCATTATAAGTATAAACTTGTTTAGTTTAATGGTTTATTAGGCCTCGTTTACGTATTCGCAAGACGTTGTTCATGACATTAGGTTTGTTAACTTGTTATTTCAATTATAGTTACAACTTTCATAACGTTAGTTGTAGCCATTATTAAACATTTGTTAACTTGGTGGATTCAGTTATGATTATGCATTTGCTTAGATTAATGTTTTTCGTTATAACTACACATATGTTTACCTTAGTGATTTTAGTCGTAGCTACACTTTCATCCTCATTTTTAAAGACAAATAATTTCCCTAATATCAGTTTTATTCGTTAAGAAAAGCAATAAAAACAAAAGTACACACACTTTAATATTTTGTAACTTATCTGAAAGTTGAAACTCATAAACTTTGGGAAGTTTGAAAGGGGAATAAATACCCTTACTTCCTAATGTCAACAACATACCAAATTCCCAATGCATTTATCCAGAGATTCAATATTTATATGGAAATGAAGGCGTTTACATAGTGGTTTGAGCCATAAATGGTATTTCATTAGCTCAGTGGTTTCGCTGTAACTTAGATACTAACATGTTAATTTATAGTTATATGTTAGCTTAATATAGCGTAAGTAATAACTGGAGTTTTGTTAGCTTACTGGCTTCAGTCATGAGTATACTTTTCTTAGCTTGTTGATATAATTCATAACTATACCTTTGTTAACTTACTGTAATTTTAATTACAAGTCTTAGAGAAACTTAAATCCTGGGAAGGAACTATTACCCTTCATTATGGCCCGGCATGGCCAAGTGTGTTAAGGCGTTCGACTCGTAATCTGAGTGTCGCGGGTTCGTATCCCGGTCGCACCAAGTATGCTTGCCCTTTCAGCCGTGGGGGCGTTATAATGTGACGGTCAATCCCACTATTCGTTGGTGAAAGAGTAGCCCACGAGTTGGCGGTAGGAAGTGCTGACGAGTTGCCTTTCCTCTTGTCTCACACTGCTAAATCAGGGACGGCTAGCACAGATAGCACTCGTGTAGCTTTGTACGAATTTTAAAAACAAACAAACTTATAAAACACTTTCGGCTGCAGACAGAGAAGCCAACAGGACACGGGTCACGAGCCCTTCGGATTAGATTTACGGTACACTAACCATTTGGCTACATTCAGCCCAATGGTGCAATACATATTTTGATATTTTATCTTAGTTAAAAAACTTGTTCCATGAAATCATGACCGATCACAACGACCTGCTTTAAATTATTAATAGAATTAAATTTCTACAACCTAATTCTTAGTTTCAGACATGGCTGTTCGTACTGTGTTCTCGTAAGTCACGCGAACATAAACTTAAATTATTCAACCACAATCACTGTTAGTTGGTTTCTGACGACATTCGCCAGGAGACTTGATATAATGAACTTCATTCATTTTTGTTTTTCAGTCGTGGCACAGTGGCTAATAGAGCGACTCTCAGTTTGTTTTGTTGTTTGTTTTTTTTGCTCTGTTTTTCGAGTACAAACGTTTTTCCATCATCTCATGGTCGTTTTGAGATGTAATTAAAGTTTAAGACTAAGAAGGTCAAATATTTTCGATTGATATGTTTGACTATGCCCTATGTCTTATAGATGAAGTAACTAATTGTGCCTGAAAGAATTTCGCTTTGAGGATAAATTGATAGAGATCGTGATGAATAAGAAACTGAATCGGGTGTGCCAGCGCCCCACTTTTGCTATTGTTAGGGCACAATATTATAACAATGAAAATAAAATTATCACAGGTTAATCTATTTGAATTCTGCCTTAAAAAATTTTAGCTGCTACGGCTGAAGCCCAGCATGGCCAGATGGATTAAGGGTTCGACTCGTAATTTTAGGGTCGCGAGTTCGAATCCCGATAGCACCAAACATGCTCACCCTTTCGGCCGTGGGGGCGTTATAATGTGACGGGCAATCCCACTATTCGTTGGTAAAAGAGTAACCTCATAGTTGGCGGTGGATGGTGATAACAAACTGCCTTCTCTTTAGTCTTTTTTACATTGCTAAATTAGGAACGGCTAGTGCAGATAGCTTTGTGAGAAATTCAAAATAAACAAACCATTCATTATATGTTACACATTTTCTACTTCTTTTTTTACCTCTGTGCTTTCCTTTAGCTTTCTAACTTCGTTATATTTTACTGAGTTTAAGCGAAAACACCCTTAACAGCAAGGGTGTTTTACACACTTGAAACACTTTTAGTTTTCGTTTATACTGATTAATGATATCAATTAGTTTAGTTAATTTACTATACAAAATCAGTTACATTAAAACATAGTTTCTTTTATGTTCTCACATATTTAGCTTATTTAAGATAATTTATGTTTCCTGTTTTGTTTTTATTGTTCAAGTAAACTTGACAAAAGAAAGTTTGAAATTGAAATTTGCTAGGTTTCGACAAGTGCTTTAGTTTGCATGTTTTAAAGTCATAAAATCGAGGAACGTATTTGATTTCATATTTACCCTAATTGATATAAAGCTGCAATATCAAGTATAGATTTACAAAAATGAAAAATAATGCTGTGCAGATGAACAAATACAGTGTACGTTATTCACTTTCGTCATATCATACCTACAAGTTGGACTTTTAAAACGTTCATTTTTCCTGGATCTTTGAACACTTTAGTCCTAACTGCACATAAAACTGATAAAGTCGACGTTAATAATTTTCTTCCTATCCTTTCATTATACAATGATCGTTGATTGACCTTTAGAAACTTTCATTATAACCTATTATAATGCTGATTTGTAAAAACTTTCTTCTTATCTCATAATAAAATTGACAAACATGACTTTTAACTACTTTCATTGAGACCTACCATCATACTGATAAAGTTTATTTTCAAACACTTTCATTTTATCTCATCGACAAACATGACTTTTAACTACTTTCATTGAAACCTACCATCATACTGATAAAGTTTATTTTCAAACACTTTCATTTTATCTCATCGACAAACATGACTTTTAACTACTTTCATTGAAACCTACCATCATACGTTTTTGTTAACCTGAAGATGACCTATGAAGGTTGTTGAGTACATTACTTTAGTTAAAGTTTTGATATTCACACCAGCCGTTTTACGAATATCGATTCCATAGTTCTTGGACTCAAGAGTGGGAAGAGAGAGAAACAAAGTTCTTTCTCTTCCGTCCCCAAATCACATATATAAATGATTATAAAATATAAAGTTTGAAGGTTAGAAAATATTTCTCGTCCAGGAAAAAAATTCTTATGTCTGCAAGTATGTGAAAAGTAGTTTTTTAACCTGGTAGTTAATCTGTGATGTTTATAACACCAATGTGAAAGTAAGAAAACTATGTACAAGATATGTTATAACACCAATGTGAAAGTAAGAAAACTATGTACAAGATATGCTATACACCAATGTGAAAGTAAGAAACCTTGGTACAAGATATGCTATACACCAATGTGAAAGTAAAAAAACTAGGTACAAGATATGTTATAACACCAATGTGAAAGTAAGAAACCTTGGTACAAGATATGCTATACACCAATGTGAAAGTAAAAAAACTAGGTACAAGATATGTTATAGCACCAATGTGAAAGTAAGAAACCTTGGTACAAGATATGCTATAACACCAATGTGAAAGTAAGAAACCTTGGTACAAGATATGTTATGACACCAATGTGAAAGTAAGAAAACTATGTACAAGATATGCTATAACACCAATGTGAAAGTAAGAAACCTTGGTACAAGATATGCTATACACCAATGTGAAAGTAAAAAAAACTAGGTACAAGATATGTTATAACACCAATGTGAAAGTAAGAAACCTTGGTACAAGATATGCTATAACACCAATGTGAAAGTAAGAAACCTTGGTACAAGATATGCTATAACACCAATGTGAAAGTAAGAAACCTTGGTACAAGATATGCTATACACCAATGTGAAAGTAAGAAACCTTGGTACAAGATATGTTATAACACCAATGTGAAAGTAAGAAACCTTGGTACAAGATATGCTATAACACCAATGTGAAAATAAGAAACCTAGGAATAAGATATGCTGTAACACGAGATCCTCAACAAGTCTTGTGTAGTTATTTTTAATTTTGTCATTTTTTATTGGAAGGTTTCCACGTGCCGTTGTATATACGTCTTTATAGAATCTGCAATAGAAGTAGGAGTGATTAAAGTGATCATCACTTTATTGGGCACATGGATACACCAACAAGGTGCTACAGTTAAGTGCATAATAATAAAAAATGAATTTGTGGGTTTTTTCTGAAAATAACAATTAAGTTATTTATTTTATGTAGGTATGTTACGCAGGAATAAAAGTACGTAAGACACTTTTGATAATAAATTCAGGGTCGTGTACAGTTTTTCATTTTTTTTTTTTTTTTTTTTTGCTTAGCCACTACACAATCTAAGCGATAAAAAACTCGCTTCCTTGTGTGAGAACAATGTTAACTTTTACAGCAGTCGATTCACGAGACAAAAGAACAAACGCTTGGCACACGAATAGCAAAATAATCAAATCTCCTCTACATTTTCCTCGGGGAACAGAATGCTGACTCCGATCGTGTCATTCACAATAAAAAGAAACTTTCCAAAATAGGCGGGAAACAAAAAAGGCCATATAGGCTGTGTACAGTATCAGTGAGAACCGTGGAATCATTCTTTAAAAGCATTGAAAACTCAAGATGTGCTATCCTGTTAACTAAACAACCGATTTGTCTGAGAAAAAGCGAGGTTGGGGTGTTAATAAGGTTAAAACCACATTTATAGCTGTTTGAATAAGAAAATCTAATTTAATCATAAACATTATTACATTTCGAAAAGTTTTGAATAAACACTACCAAAAGGGCATTTTCTTAAAAAGATGTGTACGCTCGTAATAGAAATTGTAGAAGCAAAATAGGGAGTTGACACCTTTCAGGAGTTTATTCTATCATCCATATGGATTGTTAAACCGATGTTAAATATATTTTAATGAGTTTTATTAGTAATCGCAGGCTATAATATATGAAGGTAAATTTCAGACAGGGTTCTGCTAAATACAGAACTTTGTCATATAGTTTCACAGTAATTATGGACAATGGTACATGAAGGACTGTCTGTGCTTTCCCCACCACACCACGGGCATCGAAACCTGATTTTTAGCTTTATAAGCCTGTAGACATACGACTGAAGGGCTTGTTGTATATTGAACAACGAAAAGTATATCTTATAGATTCGTTTTTGTAATATTTTTTTAGCACCAGAACTCCCTTAAAATGTGAATTATTAGTATGTTCTCATTTCAAGCATACTTTTAAGTTGCATATTTTTCACAACAACTTAATTAAACAAAATTAATGTGTGACAGACAGTAGGCAGTTAATTTGTATACATCCTTGCAATATGTTAAAGTGTCCAGTCTTACCTGTTTATCAGCTGCTAGCTGGACAGTGCAGCTGTAAATGGTTGTGTTTCTCCTATAACAGTAAGACAGCTTTTTCAAATGCACGAACTTTTCTATATAAGAAGTAATACCTAGTAATATCAACATGGCCAGCCATGAACGCCTTCTACGCACAATATTGATGGAGTACCTATAACTGTCTTCCTGGTCTTTAATAATAACATTGTGTGAGAATTCGAATAAAATAGACAAAAGTTACAAAAGTGTCTATTCCTTATCCTGTAAATAAAATGAACTTAGGCCCATAATGAGCAACTAATAAGGTTTACATTTATCTACACTCTACCGAGGGAATTAACGTATCTCAAAGTTCGTCAGTAATAGTCCCACTGTGAATTCATGGACAAACTTAACGACCCAAAGGTCGCTTGCTCATAGTGCATGATTCCTCTGTTGTTGTGGGACATGAGTTTTTGGACCTGTCCACTTTGGACAGATTAGATCTACTTCCGTTTATTGTTGAACGATGTCACTTTTCCCCTGAGAAAACAGTTGAGAAGGTTAGTGTTGCGAGAATAGAAAGGAAGTCTACTTTAGGGTTAAAATAATTTGTCCTTATTGAAACGTGGAGATGGCATTATTATTAACAGCTGAGTGCAGCGCAATACTGAAGGTTAGTTGGTTAACAAGTGAAGTAAAGATGGTAGAAATTGGTTGATTGTAAAGAAGGCGTTATCTAAATAGACATTTTTACAGAAATTAATTTTTCTTCTTATTATTATTCAAATATTCCAAAGATGTGTGTTCTTCATCAGAATAAGTAATAATAATAAACCGTAACGTCACATCTTTCAGCAACAAATAAACTTAAATTATTTAGCTCTTTTTATTATTGTCATTATTACATTTTTGCAGGTAATTAGGCTACACTTTGCGACTACAAAATAAACAGAGCATGAAACCCTTGAATTAACCTTGTAATGTTATTAGGATTTAAAATAATTTTAGCCGATCTTATCCTATACGTCCAATACTTCTCACTCATCATTCTGATATCTTAGGGTCTTGTCATGGACAGTTAAATTAATACACTCGACTCTTAATCTAAAGGTCGCGGGTTCGAATCCCCCTCGCACCAAATATGCTCGCCCTGTCAGCTTTAGGGACATTATAATGTTACAGTCAATTCCACTATTCGTTGGTAAGAGTAGTCTAAGAGTATGCGGGGGGTGGTGATGACTAGGTGGCTTCCCTCCAGTCTTACACTGCTAAATTATGCGTGTAGCTTTGCGCGATATTTTAAATAGGGCCCGGAATGGCCAGGTGGGTTAAGGTATTCGAAATGTAATCCGTGGGTCGCGGGTTCGAATCCTCGTCACACCAAACATGCTCGTCCTTTTATCCGTTTGGGCATTATAATACGACAGTCAATCCAACTATTCGTTGGTAAAAGAGTAGCCAAGAGTTGGCAGGGGTGGTGATGACTAATTGCCTTCTCTCTAGTCTTACACTGCAAAATCAGGGACGACTAGCGCAGATAGCCCTCGTATAGCTTTTCGCAAAATTCAAAACAAACTAACTAAACAACAAAGCTTTTGGAAAATAACCTGATTCAACCCTAATGTTGTAAGATTATCCTTCAAATTATTTTAAGTGAAATAACTTTTCTAAGTAGTTATATAATTATTTATCATATTTTGGCAGAGATACTGGAAAGCTAGCCTTTCATGTTAGTTTTAACGTGCATAAATATAGTGCTGCCATCTAAAGGAATTTATAGAGGTTAGAAAATCTAAAGAAGAAAATGTAACGGGTTTTGTACTTTTCAAAACATTGAAGAAAAGAAAAAAAAGTTTAAAGTTAAAGATATACCTATAAATATTTGCGATTTGTTTTTTTATATAAAAGACAAACTTTAGCAAAGAAATTTACCAACGCTTTCAGAATACCCATGGAATGCAATAATCTTTCTCTATGTTCTTTTTTTTGGTTTACTAACATTTGTGGAATTTTCATCAAATTCATTAAAACGCCAACTTATCCTCATTTGAACATTTAGTTGTGAATAAAATCCGTTAAACTGAATATGAAGTAAAGATGAGAATGTGCCCGAATGCATGGATTTTCGTTTTATAGAAATCTCAATTCCTGGATTTACATGAAAATCGGGGAAAAAATAATCTCTCTTAAAATGAAAATACGTCGTTACTATTGTCGTAAGCGCACGTTACCGACTGTCATTATTTTGTACATACAAGGACTATTTTAAAATTGCATATTATCCTGCGTAAAAAGAAAAATAAGTAAAAGAGCAGTGACGTAGCTACAAAAATCCACCCCCCCCCCTGCATGAAGAGTAATTGGGCTTTTTGTCTGTTATCTCCCTAATTTTACAGTTACCATTCGTTTTTAGTACCTTCATCCTGCAATTACGGGGTCATAGTTACGCGACCCTAAAAGAATGATCTCAATTACAGAATATATTATATTTGTTAGGTATTCTTCGTAACGTAAAATTACCCTGAAATGAACGTTTTAATTGTTTTACTATATAGCTGGAGGCCTGGCATGGCCGAGCGCGTTAACGCGTGCACTCGTACTCCGAGGATCGCGGGTTCGCGCCCGCGTCGCGCTAAACATGCTCGCCCTCCCAGCCGTGGGGGTGTATAATGTGACGGTCAATCCCACTATTCGTTGGTGAAAGAGTAGCCCAAGAGCTGGCGGTGGGTGGTGATCACTAGCTGCCTTCTCTCTAGTCTTACACTGCAAAATTATAGACGGCCAGCACAGATAGCCCTCGAGTAGCTTTGTGCGAATTTCCAAAACAAACAAACTATATAGCTGACTTAATCATGTAATTCTTCGTTTTTATATAACATGTACAGCACAACAGCAACTAAAAATAAAGACAGAACTTACTTTATGGATCGGAAGTAAATAAAAGTGTTTCTTGTGTTCTTTAGGATTCTGTCTGTTGTCCTTTTGTTCGGAAATTGTAGTGTCACGTGATGTGTCTGTAATTGAAACGAAGATTTTATGTAAGCAACGTAAACAAAACGCTTAGCCCTAAAAATAGTTTTAGTGTATCTGTTTATCATTATTTGCCCCCCAGTGGCTCAGCGGTATGTCTGCGGACTTACACGCTAAAATCCGGGTTTCGATACCCGTGGTGGGCAGAGCACAGATAGCCCATTGTGTAGCTTTGTGCTTAATTCAAAAAAACAAAAAAGACAAAACAAATTATCATTATTTAGCAACACAACCAGCTGTCCACATCTTAACGGCTCGGCTGTAAATCTGTCGTCTTATAACGCTTAAAAGATCGGTTTGCGAGATCTGTAGTAGGCACAGCATAGATAATTCATTGTGTAGATTTGTGTTTGACAATAAAGTTAAATAAAACATCTTGTTTTCAGTGTATTAAAAACTTGTTAAAGTGTTAAAAGCTATTGCAATGGCGTGTCCTCAGCTAATAGTGGCATTAATAAAAGCAGCTAATGAAATCGTATTGTATTATTTAACTTAATTTGATATTACTGGTTCAAACGTACAACGCCAAAATTAAGGATTCGATTCTTTCGGTGGACTTGGAAGATAGCCCAATGTGGCTTCGCTTTTAGAAAACATACAGACAGTAGTACAAACGCCACACTTAGGCCTAGAAGTTAGTGTTTCAAAGGGTTTATTTGGGGAAAATTTTTAAAAGTTACTGATTTTATTCACTATTAAAAAACGTAGACGTCAAATTTTATACTGGTCGTTACATGTTTAAGAAATATCTAATTTTTTTTTATTTGGATTTCGTGGACAGCATGTCACTGTATTTTATGTTTGTCACAGTAGTATGATACATCATAAACCTTGTAAAAACAGAAATGACGTCACACTTATCAAATATTATTTTATTCTCTCTTTGTTTTATCTGATGGTATTAAGATAGTAACAAATTTTATTTATGTCCTAACATTTAATACGTAGTATGACTTTCTGACGAGGGGCTCTTTTAGTGTGGTATTCGAAATTGATATGCTCAATATATTTTATACCGAAAGTGAACATTTATTACCAGATATGAAATAGATGTGGAAGCACAGAAAAGATAAGGGTTGTGTACGTTATATTGAAATGATTTTGAATATGCAAATCAGAAAGTCCCACGAAAAGCACATTTTGTTGATATAAAACTGAGTTGCAACTCCATGTATCAGAATAACATTTTGACAGTATTAGATATTTCGTAGCTAGTGTATTACTATCAAAAAATTTTTGGTTTGGAAATGTGTATTCGAAAGCTCATTCCTACGCAAGATATTCATATATGTATAACAAAGGAAGCCGGTGATATGTTCACGTCAGGGAATTAGATTTTCCAAGACGGGATTTACCTTTTTTTTAATGGCATCGAAAAACACAGGAATATGGATCACCTTGAGGAACTAGAACGATCCAGAAAGAGCTTTAAAAGAACTCGTATTCCAAGCTCGATGACTTTTAATAGATCCAAATCCAAACACAAACAGAAACGTTAATGGCTGCTCTCTTTCTCCAGTACGGAACATAATAAAAAAACCTGTCTAAAAAAATGTGACAAAAGTAAAGTTTATACAGTTATAATCCACGATCTTTGTGTCCAGTTGTTGCATGTCTAAAGCAACTGAAGAGCTAACATTGTATTGACACTATTCCATATCGGTGAAGTTACCAGAAGCGGCACTAATGTATTTATCTATGATAATACTGTTAAAATAGGCGTCCGAACGAAACTGTCCGCCTCATTCACTAGATGGCTTATCGAAAGCATTTAAAGCGAAGGTATGTGCTTTGAACATGAAAATGCAATGGAGCCTCTTGTAATAGTCATTGCGCTGCAAAGTTGTTATTCAGATGTACGGTCGTCAAATAGAGCATGGTCGGTCGTAGCAACGTGAACTGTAATGAGATGAGGAAAATAAACTTACCTTGTTTGTATATATAGGTATATGTACATATTTGTACCAAATCCTAGTCGTGAAAGGCTATTTTACGAAATCACACAACATCATGTTATTACTTTGCAAGAAATTTTCAAATTTAAAGCACAGAGTAAATTTCCATTACAATGAGTTGCTCTCTTCTGTGCAGAAACCTGATTGGAGTATTTCTGTTTTCATCCAATATAATAATTGTTTGTTTGTTTTGAAATTTCGCACAAAGCTACTCGAAGGCTATCTGTGCTAGCCGTCCCTAAATTTAGCAGTGTAAGACTAGAGGGAAGGGAGCTAGTCGTCACCACCCACCGCCAACTCTTGGGCTACTCTTTTACCAACGAATAGTGGGATTAACCGTCACATTATAACACTCCCATGGCTGGGAGGGCGAGCATGTTTGGCGCGAACCCGCGACCCTCGGATTACGAGTAGCGCGCCTTACGCGCTTGGCTATGCCGGGCCGACATGATAATAAAATAAAAACAATTGAATGGTTGTTGTTGTTTGTTATTAAGCACAAAACTACACAAAAGAGTGATCTGTGTGCTCTGTCTACCACAGCTATGTAAGGCCGATTTCTAGCAGTATAACGCTGTGACACTAGGGGATTAACTAAAGAAACACCCAGGAGAGTATATACCTCCACCACTAGGGGATTAACTAAAGAAGCACCCAGGAGGGTATATACCTCCACCACTGGGAGATTAACTAAAGAAGCACCCAGGAGGGTATATACCTCCACCACTGAGGGATTAACTAAAGAAGCGCCCAGGAGGGTATATACCTCCACCACTGGGGGATTAACTAAAGAAGCACCAAAGAGGGTTTATATCTCCGCCACTAGGGGATTAACTAAAGAAGCACCCAGGAGGGTATATACCTCCACCACTGGGGGATTAACTAAAGAAACACCCAGGAGAGTATATACCTCCACCACTGGGGGATTAACTAAAGAAGCACCCAGGAGGGTATATACCTCCACCACTGGGGGATTAACTAAAGAAGCACCAAGGAGGGTATATATCTCCCCCACTGAGGGATTAACTAAAGAAGCACCAAGGAGGGTATATATCTTCCCCACTGAGGGATTAACTAAAGAAGCACCAATGACGGTGTATATCTCCCCCACGAAGCACTGATCGTACTCGGCCCTAAAAGAAAATATAAAAACCTGACGGTTAAAGCAAGGTTAATACTTAAGGTCTGAAAACAATGGTTATTTCTGAGTTTATTCGTGCTGGCAATAAGCTAGTGGTTGGCGTTTTGTGTTGTGTGTAACAAGATCCAAGGTTCGTGTCGCTACACCACTGAGCACGTTTCGCTCTTTCACCTGTGGGTGTATTACAAATGTTGCAACAAACTCCATACTCGGTTTTAACAAAGCCTTGTTGCGAAAGGTCTTCTGACTGTCTTCCATCCGTATAATAATTCAAAATCACGGACGGTTATACTGAACCCTAGGGGGCTTTGACTGGTGGTGTAACTCACGTGCAAGTAATAAACTACTCAGGTAGAAAGTATCCAACATTTTACTTATTCAAAAGAAATAAATAAATCAATCAAATAAACCAGTCTCCTAAACGAGTTTTTATATATTCAGTTTTTCCAGGAACTGTAGAAACGTGGCATAATCTAGTGGTCAGGGCACTCGATTCACAATCTGCAGGTCGCAGGTTTGACGGCTAACTCCACTAATCATTCGTAAAGTGAAGCCCAAGAGTAAACGGCGGGTGTTGTTGACTGCCTGTTTTTCCTATAACCTGTCAATTCACGATTAGAAACGGCAAGAAAGCTCTATATTAGTAATAGGTTTCAATTTCTTTAAAAAGTTAAAATTAATAAATGTATAACATTTTATTACTAAAATCACGAAGCTGGAACCAATGCACCATGTAGAGTGCTTTACAGAGACAGGTTCACAGTGCTGATGTAGTGCACATATTTATGTATGACACTAGTCGCAAACCAATTTATTGCAAGTATGTTATAGCGTTTATTTGAAACCTGTAACAAAGTGGAAAGTTGCATACAGTGTAACGAAACTTCCACTACTTTTGGGAATAAACAAGAGAACCAAAAATTTAGTTACTACAAATTAAATAAACGGTTTAAAAAATGCATTTTATTATAGAGAATGGCTAACAGCTAATTAGATCATTTAGACTTCATCATGTAGGGAAACACACAGGTAAGTACGTATACATATGTTCATACGCTGACTTACCTATGAGCGACTAATGAATTAAGAATGAGGACAAAAAGCGACCCTCTAAATATTTTAGTTTGTAATATAATCTAATAGATAAAGAGGTGCCTCTATTTAGAGAAGTACTTTAGAAAGCTTAACTTAATAAATTAACTCACTTAATCAAGAACGATCTCGGTTATTTCAAAAATAACTCGTAAATCACGAAGGCTGGCTTTGTTTGTTATCGCGCAAGGCTGCATTGGGCTCTCTGACGTATCCATTGTGAATAGACGAAATTCTGATTTTTGCGTTGTTAATCCGCAAACGCATCACAAATATATTGAAAGACTATCCCTAAATAATGCTAATAGTAAAATATTTCTTGGAAACCATGTATAAGTTATGGTAACACAAACACCCGTATTAAAGAAGTACAGAAGACATTTGGATTTTCTTCTCTAAGGGTAATGAGAAGATAGGCTTAAAGAACTATCTGGTTAAGTGTCGCTTTTCAATGTCGAAAACAATAGCAAAAACCGTGATTTCTTGTTTTCGTTCGTCACCATGTTATACACACATATACAGAGTTTTAAATGAATAATGTGACACACAAACAACTTTAAATGAATGGTGTTACACACACAGCGTTAAATAGATTATGTTACATTCACACATAGGTTTAAATGAACGGTGTTATGCACACACTCACTTAGTATTTTATAAACTGAATTTTATATAATCAATGCTAGCTTACAAATGTTGGTAACTGATAAACATGTGAAGCTTGATGATGGAAGTGTACAAGACTACGTCTTTACAACACGTATGTCGCAAGATTTCTCTCCTTCCTTATCAAACCGGTTTTAAATTACCTGCAGGACGGTTAACAATGCTAATTTCTCAAAACAATGCTGACTCGTTTTCAACGTATAATTTTGTACGTAATTCTGAAATGTTCTACGCGCGTACATCAAATGGCGTACCCCTCCCTCAACATTAAGTAACTGTTCGTGTGTCTTAAAAACAACTTTCTTTCCAATCAAGTTACACATTCTTTTAATGTGCTTTTAATCGTTTTTATATTTTCACTTGGTGACATAGCCAAGTGGGTTAAAGCGTTCGAATTCCTGTCGCACCAAACATGCTCGACCTTTCAGTAGTGAAGGCGTTATAATGTACGATCAATCCCACTATTCGTCGGTTTTTGTTATTTTTTACTTATATGCATAAAGTAGCTACTTCGAGCGCCCTTTTAGTTTCTAAAAAAACACACACAATATTTTGAAGCCGTTAAATAAATGTAAGAGATTAAAAACAACATTTTGGCGTCTTCATTATCTTCCAGAAATCCTGTTAAGTTTTGGCTTGGATTATAGTTAATACAATGTTGTGATAAAGATAAGCAGGCAACCTGTATTTGGTGCTTAACGTAATCTCACTGGTTTTATACATAAGTCGCTGCTTAACAAGCTGTTCCTGGTATCGGTTCTCACCCAGACAAAAACGAGGGTGCAAGAAACTGGAGATAAGCAGAACTACCAATACTGACCTCTCAACTGATCATCAAAGAAAGCCGGGAGAGGGGAAACATGTAAAAACATCAGAGCTGCTGCGCTGGAATATATCACGAGCTTAAAGATTTTCGGAATTTGAGATCAAGTTGGATTCAAGTCTGGAACGTCCTAGAAAGAATGAAGGCTTAGGTTTGCTTACAAGCGTTATGTTTACTCTCGTTTTCTTAACAAATTCATTAATAGAGACAATTACAAAGTACTGGCTTTTGGAGAGCAGTTACACGTCACTAATACATTTTGTACGGAATTATAAATGTGCGAGTTTTCCCTCATTCAAGTAAAACATGGGCTTGGACATTTACAGAGCACGGGGTTCTCTGTTTCGTAGTTTACATGGCTTAGCCTTATAAATCTACTTAGTGAAACAACCCTCTAATTCTCTTCGTTTAGAAAAAGAATAATGTCAGTTTTATCGGAGTTGAACAATGTTAGGGTTAAATAATGTTCATTACGTGCAAAAGCTAAAACACAAAATTAGGAAGTTTCTATTATATAGCATTATTAGTCAGTTAAAAGTACATTGTTTCATTACAGTTTACAGCTTTTACAGTAAGTTAGATTAGTTTTAAAACAAGTTCGACGTGTTAACCACTGGTGCGATCATTGTTAAGTACAAAAGTTTAGTATTTAACACTTGTGTACTCAATAACGATTGCACTAGTGACTAAAACGTCGTACCTGCTCGAGAAACTAAATGTAAATTGTAATGCTTCATCATTAAGTAACTCAATACGAAACTAAAGTAAACCATTATTTAACTTAAAAAACGTTTTATTCAATACATTGAAAATAAATCGTAAAATGTAAGAAAAACAAACTATTTTAAGGCTTGAATGTAATAAATGTAATACATGAAGCCATTTCACGAAATCACAAAATTTTACTCACTGTTGTAAATATGACTTTATGTTCAAGAAAAAGTAAATTTGCGATACTTATTAACGATTTTGTTAAGCATTTTCTTACTGCCTGCAGTCTAGACAAATGGACAAACAAACTAACAGAAGAACTTAATGTCTTGCCCTCACTTCAACTAATGTCGATGTAAGCCATAACACAACAACAAAGTTACTTTATTGCGTCTTAAAAATACTATTCAAAGTACTATATTTTAGTCATAAAATAAGTAATGTAATATTTGCAACGATGTTTCTCGAGATGTAAGTCGTCTCCTATTTTACGATATCTTCAGTCAACTGTCTCTCGACTGTCGTATAATAACGTGAGCTGCAAAGGTATTGTGCCGTTTAAATCTCTTTGGTAATACATTATTTAAGGACTTTAAAAATTACACGCGTGTTTGATTGCGTAAAGAAATTAGGCAAAATTCAACATAAATTACTGACAACCATAACTTGAATTTCTTTTGATCAATTCAGGTCTCCCGTTGATTATTTTAAATAATTTATAGCCCGGAGCGGTAAATAATTTAACACAAACAAAGGAAACCAAGTGCTGAGTTTGAAAACATTCAAAATGTCGACTTTTGCTTGTTAGAATTTATTGTTTAGTGCTCAGTTGGAGATTAAGGAACTGATTTTATAGGATTATTTGATTTGTTGGCATGGTTACCCGTGAACTGAATGCAGATGACATACGCTTGAGTTGCTTATTCACGTGGCATGCCACATAGCGACCACCTGCTGGAAAGTCCATTAAATCAGTTATTAGTCGTTTTATAGCCAAAGGTTGATTTATAAAAAAGAAAGAGCTCGAAAGAAACTAGTCATTTCAACGTTATGCACAAGTTCTGCAAACCATAAAATTACTTTTTTATATCTAATAACCAAGTATAAAACACGAATAAACGACTTCAGGCTACAAGAATTGTTTAACAATACTCAGTTATTTTTTGAAGACTTAAAAGGAATTATGTTTTAAACTGAAAATAACAAACGCCAGCCAAAGTTATTCCATCAGTTATAGCATTTCTTAGCTGAGTGATAACATACGAGAGGCAATTATACTTAATAGATTTTAAATGTAGCGTTACACCTATAACAATAAGAAGTTAGGCTTAGCACGGCAGTATTATTTGGCAAGCTTTATTATTTTTTGTGTTATGAAAAATTGTTTAGAAAATTGTTATGTAACACTATATTTCACATTTTTTTATCATTAGGAAGCTTATCAATGAAGAACTGCTCATTTAAATTTCGCGCAAAGCTACACGAGGACTATTTGCACTAGCCCTACTTCCCTAAGTTAGTAGTGTAAAACTAGACGGAAGGCAGCTAGTAAAAACCACCCATGGCCAACTTGTGGACTACTCTTTTACTAGTGAATAGTGGGATTGATTGAAACATCATAACGCCCCCACGGTTGAAAGGGCGAGCATGTTTGGTGTGACGAGGATTCGAACTCGCGATCCTCAGATTACGAGTTGAGCGCCATACCAGACCATCAATAAACAATGTTTACAACGTTCACTAAGCATTGCAGCAACCGGGATTTTCTTTTATATTACTTTTTTTATTTGATTCTATGCGCAAAACTACACAATGAGCTATCTGTGTTGTGCCCTTCACAGGTATCAAAACTCGATTTTTAATGTTATTATCCATCAGACGTATGGCTGAGCCACTGAGGGTACGCATTGTATTTTGGATTTTATTTCTAGTTGTAGCCCCCCAGTGGCTCAACGGTATGTCTGCGGACTTACACGCTAAAATCCGGGTTTCGATACCCGTGGTGGGCAGAGCACAGATAGCCCATTGTGTAGCTGTGTGCTTAATTCAAAACAACAACAACTTCTAGTTGTAAAAATGTTATTTTTGTAAACTTATAACTGTTAGAATATAATCAATAATTATTATTTTAGAAGCGGATTGGCATTGAAATTTGTAACGTTAACAAAAAATATGCTTAGAAGTAGAATTAACCTTTAATCCTCGTGCTTTCATTGAGTTTAATATTAAACCCTTAGATTATTCTAATACTTTACATATATATTCTTAAAACCTTTATGGCAGCTTATAGTCTTATCCGTCGGGAATACGCAGTTCCTCAACTGGGAAGTATTTGAAAAGACCGTCTAAGCTTGGCAGAAAGGAGGTTCATAAATAACTCCTCAACTATAGAAGTAACTAAAACAACTGGTCTTTCACGCTCAAAGTACGTTAAGCTTTACTATTTCTGTCCTTGTAGGACAAACTTGCAGAGCAGTATAATTAACTGATTTCTCTTGTAATGATAACCGTGGACAAATTTTTCCTGAAAAGAAATCATAGTTTCTCAATTAATTGATTGTATATATTCCTTTAGTTTTTAATTATTGTTTAAATCTATGTTTGGCCGTTTTCTTTTTCCTATTTAGGCCTGGCATGGCCGAGCGCGTTAGGGCGTGCACTCGTAATCCGAGGGTCGCGGGTTCGCGCCCGCATCGCGCTAAATATGCTCGCCCTCCCAGCCGTGGGGGTGTATAATGTGACGGTCAATCACACTTTTCGTTGGTAAAAGAGTAGCCCAAGAGTTGGCGGTGGGTGGTGATGACTAGCTGCCTTCCCTCTAGTCTTACACTGCAAAATTAGGGACGGCTAGCACAGATAGCCCTCGAGTAGCTTTGTGCGAATTCCCAAAACAAACAGACATTTTTCCTATTAATTAATTAAGAAAACTGGCTTGAGTTTAGCGTGCTTCAGTTAATTTGTAGCTGTTATTTGAAGTGCTTTCCAGCACGTGTTTGTTTTCAGGACACTGTACAGACGACTGTAAGTTTGATTATATGCTAATCATAAATAGCTCTTAATCTGCGAATGTGGTTACAATGATTTTACGTTTTACAGACAGGATGTCTTGCCATGGTCGGAGAGCGGTAAATCTTCGGTGGACACTGCAGATAACCTAATGTGGTTTTACTACAAGGAAACACACGCATAAACAGGATTCATACATAGATCGTCAGCCACAAATGTGGTCGAAACGGCTGTAAGTTCAATAAGTAGGAAATTCATACACGCTACATATTTTGTTTGTGCTAAAGAAGCTTTACTTCTGGGACTCCTCACACATAGGTTATTATTATTATTATTATATAGCCACCAAGTTTCCTTTGCTCGTATTACTGTAAAGTATTTACATAATATCAAGATTCGCGGTAGGTTTTTTGCGGTCAAGAAACAACATACAGAAAACTCTGTGTGTTATTAACAAGAGTGATAGTTGGGAATACATGAGAGATAAAACCTCCAATTTGACTAATTTTTTTCTTTTTTTTAAATCACAGGCAAGTACGAAAAATTCATTTGATCGAAAAACATGCTTAAGTTTTATTCATTCTTTTCAAATTTGGTACACTAATAGACTTTTATAGCATAAAACTAGATATCAGATTTGGTATAAAAAATAAACTACATGAGCAAAGTTATTCAACAAAAACGGTTCATATTTGATGAAATGTTTTGCGCACACCTTCGTAAAAATTAAGATATTGGTTTAACATTTTTTCAACAGCTTCACTTAAGTAGTAATGACCAGGTAGTTCAGGCACTTGACTCGTAATCTGAGGGTCTAGGGTTCAAATCCCTGTCACACCAAACATTTTTTGTCACATATTTTTTTATTCTCTTACATCTGAGGTGTTTTCTGATTACATGTCCTATAGTCTGGATTTCTCATGAAAATTATTTTATACAAATTATAATTATTGGAAAGAAATATATTGCCAATATAAATCTGAATACTATTACACACTTTACGATATCACAACCTAAAGTGAGTTACAAAGTTAATGATGGTGATAATAATCGAAATAAATTGAAATGTTTATCGTTTAACTGAATCATCTTCCATAAAAGATAATAAAAATACAATGTATAAAGACTTACAATTATGTTTTTTCTTCTATTCCCTATTTAATAAGTCTGAGAAGGGTACTAGAAAATTACCTTCTATCTTCAGTCAGAAGACGTGACAATAAAAGTTGTAGATAATAAATGATAAATAAGATTTCTCTCTCTCTCTATGTGTGGTGTGTGTGTAAAACCTGTCTAAACCGGAACAACATTAGGGCGGAAACCGGTACAAGCCGGAAATATCAAACTTTTGCAGAATTATCTTAATATTTTTCTTATGAAATGCCCTCTATATGGCAGAACCTGCGAAACGCGGATGGAAGACTATCTTTCACCTTCCTCATCTATTAACAAGAAGGATGAGAACTTGAGTAAGAAGGAAAAATGTTTTTGATTAAATATTAATTTCTTATTTCATTAATAATTTGTTTAAATATTAATAAATTCTTGGACATTTTTTACAGTCAGTATTGGTTAAATATATTCTGTTCTGTTTTTTTTTTCCCGTCATTGTTCCGGAAGTCGCAATCCGAAAGAATGATTGACTGTATTTTTGGTCGCATTTGCTGATGGAACACCAGAGAATCATGGGTAATTGGTAAAAGTAAAAATCGGTGCTATTTCAAAAAATTTAAGGAAGAATCAACTTTTTGTGGAATAGGAAGTGAATAATAAAGTGTGGAAGACAAGAGATATATTCGAGATTTTTTGAACAAATTAAACAAAAGAGTGGAACAAGGAAATAGGAATATTCTACTTTATCTAGATAATGCAGCTTGTCACCTGAAAGTTTAACTTTCAACTGTTTGTTTAGTCTTTCTTCTTCATGTAGAACATCAGCTCTACAGCTACAAGATAATGGAATTATACACTGTATAAAATTGAAATACAGAAATTTGATATTTCACTTTATTTTTGCAAACATGGATGACTGTAAGAGAGCATCCGAAACGACCATGAAAATCGATGTGTTAGATCCAATATCATTTTTAATCCATTCAATTAGAAAGGACTTCCCAGGGAAGGTACTGTTCTTTCAGTTTACCTTCTCCTTGTTTGCGGTGCATGACGACCCGTAAAGGGGAGGAAAGGATTCTGGTGGTTGAGGAGCACAACCCTAACACACCACTTTAACCTCGAATTCCTGTAGACAGGTGGCCTTGGGGTGGTCCCCTTGGGTCAATCGGCTGGTTCACTTGGGCTAAGGTCACCAAATTATAAGTGTTGGATGTTCTGAACAGGTGTTGTGGACATTGTATTTGATGTTGATGTTTGGGTATTGTGCTCACGAAACACTGACGTTGATGCAATGTCCTTGTTTGACATTGTAGTTCGTCCCCTCATAGGATTTCATAGTGAGTGGGGTCACTGGGCACCAAAATTTCCCGTTTTTATAATGGATCCTCCAAATACAAATTTAAATAAAATAGTGTATAGACAGTCCACAGGTAAACGACCACGTCTTGAAGATTCTGAGCAGCAATCTTCAACATCTTTAAAACTTGTTGTATCTCATTTTTTAACCTACATTCTCTTTCAGACAAACTTTTAGGGCAAATGTCTCCCTTTTTAATTCAGAAGGAGCTAGTGGTACTTTCTGGCTCCTCAAAGTCAGTAAAGAAGCTTCTATCTGTTGATATATTGGTCGAAACATCACATCTCAACACAGTGAACTCCTCTTGAATTCAAATGCAATTGGGGATATACCTATTTACACCTCATGCTACTTTGAATTCATCACGAGGAGTTATTGTTGAGAGGGATTTGTAGAACATCCCCGAGTCAGATATTCTCGCTAGTTTGTCTACTCCAGGAGTTTCTGTAGTAATTTATATCTCCACTCGAAAAAATTGAATTATGGCGCTGACCAATGTCCTCATTCTTACATTCACATCACCATGTCCGCCTGCTACCATCAAGGCAGGTTATCTTAATTGCAGAGTGCAGCTACATATTCCAAACTCTTTCCAATGTTTCCAGTCTCAACGGTTCGGTCACTCAAAGACGTCATGTCGTGGTTTTTTGACGTGTGCTCGTTGCAGTGACAAGAACCATAATGCCTATGAGTGTGAAACGGACCCGCATTGTGTCAGTTGCAATGACTCTTACCAGCCCAAGTTTCGTTCTTACCCTAAATGGTGGGAAGAAAAAAGTTTTAAAACGATTAATAACATTACTTATACTAAGGTTCGAAAGTTGCTGTCCATCACTTTATTTCGAACGTATGCTGCTGCACTTTGTTCCACAACTACAGTGGGAGTGCAGATAGATCTCTGTGTCCTTCAAAAGAATCGTTCTTAAAGCAAATGAAAAGTCTTTTGACCTTCAAAGTTAAAAAGTTGATGAATCAACTTCAACACCCATCTCTGTCCTTTACATAGGTTCCAATAAATCCCAAGATCCACATCTTTTAGTTTCAGGTACAGGCACTTCCTCGGATACATTTTCTTCTCCCACCTCAAGATGCAAAAAAATCACTTAGTCACTGGAATCCCCTTCGAACAGTAAAGACCTTCCTGATCGACCCAGAGCAGGATCTACGGAGGTCGATTGACTTCCCTCGAATAAAGACAGTAAAGAAAAAAGATGTGGTCATAATCAGAAGAGTTCTTAACCTAATTTGCCTATACATAAATAAAAACGGGCCACCTTGATAAAATGGAACTGTCGATGCTGATTGCTTCCTACCATCCTGTATGTCTTTTCTTACAGGAAACGTTTCTGAAACCTGCCAATACAGTCATCTTTCAGCGATGTTTTTGTACAAAAATGACATGTTGTGTGATGGACAAGTGCATAGAGGTGTGGTCACCCTGGCTTTGCCTTTCAAAACACCCTTGAAAGCCGTAGCCATCCGTGTTTCCTTGAGTCATACCATCACTGTTTGTTATCTACCTGTTGCCTGGAGAGACTTATGATCAATCAGACTTTGATGCTCTCATTGAACAGCTGTCGTCTCCCTTTTTAATCCGGGGAGACGTTAATGGACATCATTTCCTTTGGAAAAGTGCTGATATTCATAGAAGAGGTTGCTCTGTAGCTACTGGTCAAAAGTACAACAGCACTGAACATCCACCATGTCCTTTCTTCCACCAACATGGGAGCGAATTGATGTTCTATGCTAAATATATATCTTGCTCTTATTCGATCAAAAGTCGACAATGGATCATTGGTCTATGGCTCTACCAGCACCTCGCCATTAGAGATGTTGGACCCCATTCGTCATCAAGGACTTCGGCTCTGCACTTGGATTTTCTGCACTTCTCCAGTTCAGAGATTATACGTAGAGTCTAATGCACTTTTTTTGCACCTCTGTCGTTTGCAACTGTTTTTACTATATGCTTCGAAACTTCGTTCCTTACCAAAGCATCCCACCTGGGGTTGTGTTTTCCTTCCTCGGTGGGCCATACTTCAGAACAAATGATCTGCCATTGCTCCTTTTGGCTTTCATGTCCAGGCACAGTTGGATGAATTGGGTTTGTCTTGGATAACATTTCTGAATCCACTGGTAAGCTCATCCCACCATGACTTCTTACAATCATCAAATGCAACCTATTTTTAGGTCATCTGAGAAAAGTAGACACTCCCGATAGGAAATACTGTCTATTATTTACTGAACATCTTCAGATCAATCCTTTTATTCCTATTTATGCAAATGGTTCAAAATCAGGTCAACATATTGGCTCTGCCATGATTTGTTGGGGTTTGGTGGTTGCGCGCAGAATCCCCTCTACAGCTTCTGTGTTCACTGCTAAACTGTACGCCATTTCTCTTGTTCTGTGTCACATAGAAGCTAAACAGTATTCAAACTGCAATATTTATATGGACTGGCTTAGTTTTATACTGGCCCTGGAATAGCTTCACGTCAGTTCACATCCTGTTCTCGCTGATATTCAAAACCTGACTGGCCCATTTCTCATTAACATCTACTTCTATGTAGTTCTTCTGGGCCACGTTGGTATTCGTGGGAACGAGCTCGCCGACACTGCAGTTAAACCTATCTGCTCTGGCACTATCACCGCTGTGCCTGTACCATTCATGGAGTATGGACCTGTATTCAAGGCTTGGCTCCGTGCCAACTGGCACTGACTTGGAGTGAGCAACGCAAAAAATAAGCCTTTCTAAATAAAACTTATGTTAGACTTTGGCCGTCTTGTTTCCGTAATGATCGGAAAGAAGTTATTCTAACTGGACTACGTATTGATCACAGATTTTTAACTCATCGTTTTCTTTAATCTGGAAATCAGTGTGTAGGCTGTGTAACACTTAAGTCACAATAAGCCACATTTTACTCTCTTGCCATCGTTTAAACTCTCAACAACGGCACCATTTTAAACATGTTCTGTCCCAAAGATTGTTCGTGATATTAAATAGTATTATTGGTGATGGTGACACTGTCGATCTTGGTTATGTTTTTTAAGCCTACCTGCTTTGTGCCATAAAACACCAAATAAACCAACCAATCATCCAATCAAATGCGTAAAAAATGATTGTGTAATAAAGTGCTTTGGAATCTGTGGATTTATTCTTGAAAATGGCGGATATTGTGGAGAAGTTTTTTTTATGGTGATTCCAGTGAAATCCAAACTATGACTGAAAAGATTGATTCAGATAATTTTGTGAACGCTGAAAGTTTTGTGAACATTGAAAAGAATGTTTTAACAGACACTGTTGAAACTGATTTAAAATCTATAATAAAATTCCAAGATGGTAACAGTGTGAGAGATTCAGAAGATAAACAAAATGGAAAAGATAGTGAGGAAATAGAAATTCTTACTTCATTGCAAGTGTCAAGCTATATTAACGCTATCAAAATGTCTATTTTTGTTCTTATTCCAATAAATATAGCAAATACAATATAATAACTTTAATCACAAGCGTCTTACTTCCCTTCAGTCAAGTAAGTGTAACGTTCCGCTCAAAAGTTATATATAATTGAAAATTGCATATTCACTGTCTAAGCCGGAAAAATCTGCTTAAGACGAAATTTTACTCCGTCCCGTGCGATTTTACCTTAGACAGGTTTTCCTCTGCATAATTTTATTACAGCCAAGTCGGATTTGTTTGTTTTGAATTTCGCGCAAAGCTACTCGAGGGTTATCTGCGCTAACCGTTCTTAATTTAGCAGTGTAAGACTACAGGGTAGGCAGCTAGTCATCACCACTCACTGCTAACTCTTGGTCTACTCTTTCACCAACGAATAGTGGGATTGACCGTAACATTATAACGCCCTCACGGCTGAAAGGGTAAGCATGTTTGGTGTGATTGGGATTTGAACCGCGAGACTCGGACTACGAGTCAAACGCCTTCACACACTTGGCCATGCCGAACCTGCCACGTTGGGACTGGCAGACCATCAGAGCATTACAACCACTTTTTTCGACCAAAAGGCGAAAATAATAGCAAAGAATAAACGAAGAAAAAATATAAATATGATGTCAAACTGAAAAAAACATTGTTGAAAAGAAAAAGAAATAAAAGAATAACTAAACGGTTCAATTATTGTGACTTAAATGATATGTGAAAACAGAAATTTCTGTATTTACAAAACCGATTTTATTGTTGTACAGTTTTAAGTTCAAACAGTGAATCTCATGAGTTTTAGTTCATTAGGGAAATAGAATCACTCATACAAACATGTATACTTTGTTTTTAATGTGACATTTCATTTCAACCCAAAGTGGGGTAGTGAGCCATCAGAAGGTTACGCCCTCTTCAATATTCCAATCATACTAATGTTTAATAACTTGTTTGTAATTATATATGTGGTGTTTTTAATTAATTACAATGATCTTATATTCATATATGTTCAGAAGAATATGCAGGACTGATGCTATTAATGTATTATTCTGAATTAATTATTCAGCAGACAGTGTGTTTAAAATATAAAAAAAAACTTATTTGTTTCACCGCTTGTGACTAACCCTAAGCCAAGGTAAATCGAAAAACAAACAAACAAATCTCGGCCTCCAGTGGTTGTGAAATACGCACTGGATTTGTTTCTGGTACTCTAGACGTAAATTCTACTTGGTAATGTAGAAAAATAATTTAATAACATCAATATTAAGTATCATCAAATCCTATATAAAATAGATTAACTAAAGTAAGCAAGAGATGAGTAATAACACAAGACAAATAAAGTGTGGTGAACCACTATAAGAAACCAAATATGGTTTCTTTTTATTTCATTTGTTCTCATTCGATATGTTTAGTGATGGATGATTCTTTATAAACTATCATGACACAGTGATAAGTAGTGAAGCGAATGGGTTTTGTGTTTAGTTTCAACTGTCTGTAGATTATATTATTGAGGTACACTCAATCTCTTTACGGTATAATTATTGTGAAACGATAATGCTGTTGGTTAAACTTTTGTTTTCTTATATGCATCCTGCGCTATCAATCTAATCAAAACAAAATGCCAAAACTGCCATGAGATGTAATTTTTTTATATCTTTATTTTCTTTAATATCACAGAGAGAAAAAAAATAACATTTGTATTTGTTGATTAATGTTCAATATAATCTGTATGACGGAGATTATTTCTGTAGTTTCACATTTTCATACAAATACTAGTATAATACACACTGTATTTAAAGTCTCTGAAATCTGTGATGACGAGAAAACCCACTTGTAGAGAAAATTATATATTTAGAAACGGCTTGTACGAGTAGAGAAGGCACAAATAGAGGAGCGAATAACGTTTCGTCACCTTCACACGTTTTCGAACACTGCAAATCAAATAAACACAACGTAACCATAGAAAACACCCAAATACTAAATAAATAAACAAACATAAACAAATGCAAAATTAAAGCTTTACTTATACAACAACTCAAGCCCAAAATAAACCAATACAAAGGAACACCTTTGTACCTATATTAATAAATATATCTAGCATTTAAGCACGCTCTCTACATTCCTACACTCAATTACACAACCGCCTTCAAACATGTGGTTAGCTACCGGTCAGTAACCTTTTCTTTTTTTGTGAACCTGACGATGATCGAAGTTTTATGATTTTGTGCGCGTACAAATAAGCTTAAAACATATTTCTGGATTGGTTAATATTTCTACAAATAATCCAATGTACATATATATTAATGATAGGTTATTATGCTTGGCTGAATAAAAATCTGTTATTTAAATACTGTATCACGAAACAAGTAACTGTAATTTTGTATATAAAAAGTTAAAATAAAAGTTATTTCAACCAAGTTAAAATTTTTGAAACCAGAACTTCTTAAATATGAATAAATCACAATATAAACGAATAAATCATTTAAAATTCTTCTTTTGTTGAAGTTACGTTGATCGGTTTCTGCGCTGTTAAATCTCTGTTAGGTTTCAAGTCTTACATAGCAAAGAATTTAAAGGGAATTCCATTCTTCAATATCCCGGCATGGTCAGGTGGATAAGACACTCGACTCGTAATCTGAGAGTCGCGGGTTCGAATCGCCCGGCACGGTCAGGTGTATAAGGCACTCGACTCGTAATCTGAGAGTCGCGGGTTCGAATCGCCCGGCACGTTCAGGTAGATAAGGCACTCGACTCGTAATCGTAAACTTCACACATTTTATGTATGTATCTATATTCTGTCGATTTCATGGGAAGCGCATTGTAATATTAATTGATTTCTGATATACAAATATATCATGTTTATATACTGCCAAATACCATACTATTTTAAAACCTATTGACTTTTGTTAGAAATGAGCGTGTTTTATAGATGTAATAATTCTTTAAAATTCCCTCTTAACCTGTGACCTAATGACTAGAGAGCTGGACAGCGAAAACGATGGTTCTTTGTGCGTTATTCCAGGATACATCCAATATTTTGGATTCGTGAGATCGTTATCACAACGACGGCTAAATTACACTGTTCGATTACAGCAACCCAAAGGTTGGCAGTAGATGCTTTTGAACAACTAACTACCTTCCTCTTGTCTCTCGATTCAACATTTGGGACGGTTTTGCAGATAGCCCTTATATAGCTTTGCCCGAATGTCCGAAATCAAACATATCCTTCCTGATCATAATAAACAAGGTTCTTTACGCCGTTATTTATTTGTTACTTGTGTGTTTTTTTCGTGCTTGCGATTTATTTAAAATTACCTCGCCCATCGTGTTATTTCTGCTTACAGAGATAAACATTCTAAGTCCTTCGGACTTACAACACTAAAATCCATGGTTTGATTCTACACGGTGGACCCAACAGGCAGTTCAATGAGGTTTTGTTCTAAAACATACATCAACAATACCTTAGTTCTATAAAACTTATCAGTTCCATGTTATTGAGGCTAAGCACAACTCTTTGATAAGCATGTTGTAACCTAGGGATTCCATGTTTGGCGTCCGTAAAGAAAGGACGCTCAGAAAGGATATTTAGTCTTTAAGTAAGAAACGTTGAAGTATCTTAGCTCATTTCAGGTTGTATGTTACATTCGTGTTTCATTGAAAAATGGATTAGTTTGGTTTGAATTTCGCGCAAAGCTACACGAAGGCTATCTGCGCTAGCCGTCCATAATTTAGCAATGTAAGACTACAGGAAAAGCAGCGAATAGTAGGATTTACCGTCAAATTATAACGCTCCCACGACTGAAAGGGCGATCATGTTTGGTGTGACGGGGATTCGAATCCGCGACCATCAGATTACGAGTTGAGTGCCTTAATCACGTGGCCATGCCGAGCCGTTTTGGCAACAAAAAACAACACTTTAAATTATTAAAATAATTTAAAATATATAAATATCATTTGCAATAGCAATGTCACTAGCTGTTTTGCATTATGACACGAAAATAACTAATATTAACTATGAAACAGCCCTATGTGTGAATATTTAGAGTATTAGATACAAAAAACATTTTTATCCGGATATGCGGACAAATCTTTATTTTCTTTGCTTAGTTGATTGTTTGTTTCACAGCGAGACTAAAGTGGTATGTCTGCTATGACCAACGCAGGAAATTAAACCCTGGATTTTTTTAATTGCAAGTTCGTGAACTTTCCGCTGCCCCCCCTCTTTGTTTAAATAAGGCCCGGTATGGCCAAGCTTGTTAAGACGTGCGACTCGTAGTCCGAGGGTCACGGGTTCGTATCCCCGTCGCGCCAAACATGCTCGCCCTCCCAGCCGTGGGGGCGTTATAATGTGACAGTCAATTCCACTATTCGTTGGTAAAAGACTAGCCCAAGAGTTGGCGGTGGGTGGTGATGACGAGCTGGCTTCCTTCTAGTTTTACACTGCTAAATTAGAGAGACGGCTAGCACAGATAGCCCTCGAGTAGCTTTGTGCGAAATTCAAAAAACAAACAAACTTTGCTTAAATATCTTCTGTTTAGTAAAAAAATAAAAAAATATCATCCTGTTATGATGGAGGATAAAAGGTAAGACTAGCTTATTAGAAATATAAATCTTAAAAAATAATGCTTTATAGGAAAGCAGGGTACTAAATACAAGGAAGTAGATAATAAAAACAATAGCATGATAATTCTGTTCGGGCAAATACATTTGTTTATTTCTAAGTGCAAAGCTAAATGCATAACAGCTAACTCTGCTCTTTCCAACGCGAGTATCAAAATCCAGTTTTCTAAATTAAATGCGCTCAGTCTTAGGGTTCAGCATGGCTAGGTAGTCAAAGACACTCGACTCGTAATCTGAGGGTCGCAGGTTCGAATCCCCATCATATCAAACATGATCGCTCTTTCAGTCGTGGGGGCATTATAGAGTTACGGTCAATCCCATTATTCGTTGGTAAAAGAGTAGCCTAAGAGTTGGCAATAGGTGGTAATGGCTAGCTGCCTTCCCTTTAGTCTTACATTGCAAAAGTAGGGACGGCTTGCGCAGATATTCCTCTCGTAGCTTTGCGCGAAATTCAAAAAAATAAACAAAGGGTATGAGGGGGGTGCAGTAGGTAAATAAGAAAATAATTATGTTGAAATACCACTGGAGTTGTACAAAGTAATACCAAGAAAACGGTACTAATCGGAAAATACAATATAAGATTTTTTTTTTTAGAATCAAATTGAATCGTAAAAGAACCCTAAATTAGATTCTGTAAGCCGTCACTTAGCATTATCACAGACTAAAACCGTAGTTTTAAACTCTGTCACGAATTTTGTCGGTTTGATATGATTTATTTACTTAATTTCCTGTATCAATGCACAGAGCTGGAATAAATTATTCCGAAAATGAATCAAAATTTTAAATTAGTTTAATTTAAAAGCTTATTTATCTTTCGAAGTTCATCTCATGTTGAAGTTTCCCACAATCAGACCACGAATTTGAATTCCTCATTTAATCTCCAAAGGAAGTAAAAGAACAGATCAGAAAGAGAGTATTTGTAACGCATGCCGTTGATATTTGGGAGATTTTTTTGTATTTGTGTTTGATTGTTTTGCAAAAGAAAATGACAGCTTTAATATCAAAGGAGAACGAAGAATAAAATCACGAATGCTGTTTGCTACATTCTAATGAGCAGCTCGAAAGCGAATCTCTACTTCTTACACATATTTAGCAAACAGGAAATGAGATTCGACTGTGCTTAATTTTAAGATTGTAATAATTTCTCCCAATGTAATTACATCGAAGAAATAACGTTATGTTATTTTTTTTTTTTCCTTTTCTTATTAAAGTAAGAGCTTTATAATCTTTCATGTAATTGTTGTCGAAATTTAAAGTTACACAATGGGCTATATGAGTCCACGGACAGAATCGAGCCGCAATTTTAAGCATGATTGACTTATCTGCGGACATAATTATTTTTATTTCCGTATTAGATAGATTCCCTCATTGACATAATGTATGCGGAATCATATTACTGGAAACATGATTTTCATACCCGCGGTGGGCAGAGCAGAGATAGCCCTTTGTGTAGCTTTGTGCTTAATAACAAACAGTTACTAAAAGATAGATAGATATGTGTGTAAATTTATTAATGATGGTTTTTCTTCTTTTTTTTCGTAACTCCTAGAAATTTCTAAAGTGCGCCTAAAAACATTTTGACAAATGTCTGCAAAATACAAAGTAACATAGAATGAACAACCGGAACGCATTGAAAGGAAAATATTTGGCATCTCTTTAATGGACACATTTAGAAATTACCAAACATGATAAAGCGTCAGAAAGTAAAAGAGAGATTCTTTGCCATGGAAATGGTTCACTTGGCCCCATTTCACGTAAATAATTCAACTACGGGTTATGAGTTTTAAGAAAGGTTCGTCTTGAAAAAGGCTAATTTACCAGAAACGAGACAAAGGTTAATGTGTACATGCAGGAGACCAGTGCTGCTTACTATGTTTGTGTTGTAAAACTACACGTTTTTACGCACACATTTTTATGTTGTCTCCAACCGCAACACTCTTTAGAAAACTTAAACCAGGTGCTGACAGTGTTACTAAGTATAACGAACACTTAGTGTGAGCATTTTTTTTAAAAACGTCAACCCACGACAGCTTTGTCACCACAGGAGACCAGCGATGTCTCCATCTGTCACACGCTCAGGACTTGCGCGTGCACTTTATCATGTAAACCTTGTGTCCGTAGCTTCTTTTGAAGCGATCAGATTTAAGAAACCAGAAAGTTAAGACGTATCACACATGATTAATTTTAACGTTGACCTCAAGGGGGCAGATGCTTCAGTACTTAGCTTAACTGCTGTAACAAAACACCGGGGTTCTTAAACTCCTACTTTGAAACGGGGAGAGATTATGAGCATTCTCTAAAGATAAATGCTCATGGTTTTAAATTTTGGATTAGTTAGTCGGTTATAACTCTTTTTCTTTTCCTTTCCTTCTTTTATAATATTTGTGACATAAGAAACAACCGGATTATATCAATAATAACCACACTAATAAAATTAAAATCCACATCCTGAGTAAACACTTAGAAAACTGACCAGAAGTTTCAACTGTTTGTGTTCTCAATGTAGTGAAGGTATTTTCAAAACTTAATATTGAATATTCTGCTCATAAATAGATCTTTAGATCCTTGGAGATTTTTCTTATTGAACGAAAGCCAGCAACTGATTACGCAGATATGACCTCGGATCATCTGACGGGTGTAACAATCCAGATTTTCAATAGCTTGCAAGAATATTAAAAAGGCAGTGGTTCATTGAAAAACACAATCATACAGAAACACATTGTATTATATTAAGGCAAGACTTTTGGGGGGGGGGGAGATTAGAGAGACTGTAGATTACCTGTGATAGAAACAAGGTAAAAACAATAAGAAGCAAACAGATCATCTTTCATTCATGTGTCATTGGTCTTATAAACATGTTTAAAACTAAACAGCGAATTCTCATTTATTAACACTTTATAGCTGTTGTTGTTTTGAATTAAGCACAAAGCTACACAATGGGCTATCAGTGCTCTGCCCACCACGGATATCGAAACCCGGATTTTAGCGTGTAAGTCATTAGACATACCGCTGAGGCACTGGGGGGCCACTTAATAGCATCTTACAATTATGTATGTATATATATATATATATATTACTATAAAAAACTGTTAATTTTTGTATGCCATTCATTACAAAGCTAATTTTCCCCTAATTTGCGGTAACTTTGTTTTTTGAATTTCGCCCAAAGCTACCCGAGGGCTATCTGTACTAGCCGTCCCTAATTTAGTAGTGTAAGACTGGAGGGAAGGCAAATAGTCATCACCACGCACCATCAACTCTTGGGCTACTCTTTTACCAACGAATAGTGGGATTGACCGTCACATCATAACGCTCCCACGGCTGGGAGGGCGAACATGTTTGGTGCGACCGGGATTCAAATCCGCGGCCCTTGGATTACGAGTCGCATGTCTTAACACGCTTGGCCATGCCGGGCCCTATGCAGTAAGTAGGGTGTAGAATCAGGCATATTTTTTGTTAGTTTTGGGTAATTTGCTTTGATGGAGAATAAAGGTGGGAACCTGAACACATTTAACCCCCACCTCGCCGCCTTGCGCATATCGATGTTGTTGTTTTTTTGTTTTTTTGTGAAGCAGGGGTTTACTGATATCCTGAAATAATAGATGGAAGGATAATACATTTGTTGACATGCATTATGAGCATTGTGAGAATGTATCAAGTTTAGTAAATGTAACTTTTTCCTAGTCGTATGTCTTAACGTCTCCCGGTGGGATAGCGGTAAGTCTTCGGATTTACAACGCTAAAGTCAGGGATTCAATTCCCCTCGCTGGGCACAGTAGACAGCACGATGTGGCTTTGTTATGAGAAAAAAATACACACACTCGTATGCTAACCTTGTTTCTGACAAGATACGCGAAGCTTCTTTGTTCTACGTTTCATCATTTAAAAAGTAGTTTATTTTGCTTTATTTCTGTATGCGTGCCTTTTCTTTACAACGTTTACAGCCTTGTGCTACTCACATATCACACGAGAAAACTTGTAGATTACAGAACCACACTTCCTAAGTGGTGTATATACTACAGGATTGAGCATGATACCGAGTTTCATTTGTTTGTGTGTTTGTGTTTAAGTACAAACTCACACAGTGGTACGCCTGCCCTGTGCACATCTTGGGAACTGAACCGTGATGTATTGAGTCGTGTAAAAGATTGGTTGAGTTGTGTGAGTAATTTAGATTCCTGCAGTCCTGGTGATGCACGAAATAAAATACAGGCACCGGCTAGACACTAGCACGTGGGGTTTGGACCTCGAATCTTCAGTTGGTGTCTTAAAAACTCGGAACTGAAAACCATGATCGGTACTATAAAAAACGCAGAAAGTTCTGCCTCGTTTGGAAGTGAGCGCCGTTTAAGAATCTAAACTTTGGTTAAAAGATGAGATTTAAAGCTGTGCAGTTCTTGCTTTAGAGAAATTGAAACGTGATTTTCAAAGCTATAGAGCTTTTGTGAGACTTGAGATTAACTATCATATTCAGAGCTATGTAATCCTTGTGTTAAACAAGATCAAACATAATTATTTGTACCATGGAACCCCTCCGTTAAACAAGTTGAAACGTTTCCTTAAAAACATACCATATAGTAATAGTGGACCTTTAGTTTTTTTATAGATTAAATAACCTCATATTGTATATTTACACACTCCATTATTTTGTTTATTTGTTGAATTTCTCTCGAGGTCAACTATCCCTAATTATGAAGTGATAAATTAGATGGTAGGTTGTTAGTGGACCGCATCAGAGTCAATGTTCTGAAGTATTCTGTGGTGACGAGGATGACACTAAGAAACATCAGTGCCACAGCCCAGCACGGTATAAATTGGTCTGAGATCTGTTCTGAAGTAAAATGAAAATCGTTTAACCCTACTACTTTTGAAAGGTGGATCTTTCGAAAACGTTCAGGCTATAGCTTTATATTTTATTATTTTTATCAAGACGTCCCAGCTTGGCTAGATGGTTAAGGCATTCGACTCGTAATTCGAGGGTCACGGATTTGAGTCCCCGTCACACCAAGTATTCTTGCCCTATCAGCCGTGGGGACTTTATAATGTGACTGTCAATCCCACTATTCGTTGGTAAAAGAGTAGCCCAAGAGTTGGCGGTGAGTGGTGATGACTAGCTGCGTTTCCTATAGTCTTACACTGCTAAATTAAGGACGGCTAGCGCAGATAGTCCTCGTATAGCTTTACGCAAAATTCAAAAACAAACAATCCATCAAGGCTTATTGAACCTACGCGTTGTATAAACTATGAAATAAGTTTTTATGGCATCACGAATATGAAATTAATTTAATTTAATTCGTTTAACGTTTCGCTTGTACATCAACAACGTTGTCAAGGTATGAGTCGCTCATGGAGATGTAGTTGTTGTATGTTATTAAGCACAACGCTACACAAAGGGCTTTCTTTGCCCTGCCCACCACGGGCATCGAAACCTGGTTTCTAGCAATGTAAATCGAATCAGATCAAATAACTCCACAAAATTCTGGTCTGAGCTCCTACAAAAAACAAATACATCGATTTAAACCGTACATACAGTGTCTTGTAGACCGTCGTTACTGTAGTGTGGCTTGTATGGCTCGGCATCTCCCAGTTTGTAGTGTTCAAAAATACTATGTATATTCATATATACTTATCTTTGTGTAACATGTATTTATTTATCAGCCCGTATATATCTGAAAAAAACTTATAAACTGGTTGTTATATTTTTAAATTGTACCTTTGTATATTATCATCACACACCTGTTATGTGAGAAAAGGAGTGGTCAAGTAGTTATCAGTCGTAATAACATCCAGATAACCAGGTGACGGTTAGGGAAATGACCGACATCTAGTGGCATAAAATAAAAATAAAATGTTTAAATTCATAAATACTTTATACGAAGGCTTTGCTTTGAGAGTGAAATATGAAAAACATTTACTTTTATTTATAGATCACAGTGTATTGTTAACAAGCGGATAGCATTAAAAATTCATGTTGTAATATATTTCCTTTGAATTTGTTTCTAAAGAAAGAACAGTACAAATTATGAAAGCTTTGAATGTTAAATGTCACGTGATTAAAAGTTGTTTTTTTATATCATTAAATTTGAAAATATGAAGGCTTTCTTGAAATATTTGCTCGATAATAACAGTAATTACAATGAATTTAATAAAAACTATACAAGAAGTTAAGCCCAATAATTTTAAGCTTAGAAATGCACGATTCTATAGCATTTCTCTATAGATTGTAAGTGTGTGTTTTTCTTGTAGCCAAGCCATAAAACGGGTGAGCATATTTGATGTAATGGGGACTCGAACCTGCAACCTTCGGATCAGGAGTTAAATGTCTTAACCACCTGGCTAGGACGGGTTTGAAGGTTAGTAGTTACAAGTGTTAGATAAGATTGGCTAACGAACCTTTATTCAGCTTCAAATATTTGCGTTATATAATCGATCTTGGGAACATTTACGAGGTTTTGAGTTTCTTTTCTGTGTCTTTTGCTTTTGTATTTATTTCTGAAGCAAATATATTAAAACGAAGTTTGTCTTTCTTAAGATCAAAGCTAAATAATGGATTACAAGTGTTCAACTTACTACAAGTCTCTTAAACCCGGTTTTTAACGTAATGAACCTACAGAACCACTTGGAAGTAGAAACTGAACAAACATTTTACTACAAGTCTCTTAAACTCGGTTTTTAACATAATGAACCTACAGAACCACTTGGAAGTAGAAACTGAACAAACATTTTACTACAAGTCTCTTAAACCCGGTTTTTAACGTAATGAACCTACAGAACCACTTGGAAGTAGAAACTGAACAAACATTTTACTACAAGTCTCTTAAACTCGGTTTTTAACATAATGAACCTACAGAACCACTTGGAAGTAGAAACTGAACAAACATTTTACTACAAGTCTCTTAAACCCGGTTTTTAACGTAAGGAACCTACAGAACCACTTGGAAGTAGAAACTGAACAAACATTTTACTACAAGTCTCTTAAACTCGGTTTTTAACATAATGAACCTACAGAACCACTTGGAAGTAGAAACTGAACAAACATTTTACTACAAGTCTCTTAAACTCGGTTTTTAACATAATGAACCTACAGAACCACTTGGAAGTAGAAACTGAACAAACATTTTACTACAAGTCTCTTAAACTCGGTTTTTAACATAATGAACCTACAGAACCACTTGGAAGTAGAAACTGAACAAACATTTTACTACAAGTCTCTTAAACTCGGTTTTTAACGTAAGGAACCTACAGAACCACTTGGAAGTAGAAACTGAACAAACATTTTACTACAAGTCTCTTAAACTCGGTTTTTAACGTAAGGAACCTACAGAACCACTTGGAAGTAGAAACTGAACAAACATTTTACTACAAGTCTCTTAAACCCGGTTTTTAACGTAAGGAACCTACAGAACCACTTGGAAGTAGAAACTGAACAAACATTTTACTACAAGTCTTTTAAACCCGGTTTTTAACGTAATGAACCTACAGAACCACTTGGAAGTAGAAACTGAACAAACATTTTACTACAAGTCTTTTAAACCCGGTTTTTAACGTAATGAACCTACAGAACCACTTGGAAGTAGAAACTGAACAAACATTTTACTACAAGTCTCTTAAACCCGGTTTTTAACATAATGAACCTACAGAACCACTTGGAAATAGAAACTGAACAAACATTTTACTACAAGTCTCTTAAACCCGGTTTTTAACGTAATGAACCTACAGAACCACTTGGAAGTAGAAACTGAACAAACATTTTACTACAAGTCTCTTAAACCCGGTTTTTAACGTAAGGAACCTACAGAACCACTTGGAAGTAGAAACTGAACAAACATTTTACTACAAGTCTCTTAAACCCGGTTTTTAACGTAATGAACCTACAGAACCACTTGGAAGTAGAAATTGAACAAACATTTTACTACAAGTCTCTTAAACCCGGTTTTTAACATAATGAACCTACAGAACCACTTGGAAATAGAAACTGAACAAACATTTTACTACAAGTCTCTTAAACCCGGTTTTTAACGTAAGGAACCTACAGAACCACTTGGAAGTAGAAACTGAACAAACATTTCACATTTTCAGAATTTGCTCAGATTCTTCGGCAACCTTAACATAAACTTCCTTAAAGTTATCATGAAGATTAATTTATGGAACTGTTCCTATATGAAAAAAAGGGCTTTCTCGGTTGGCAATGTAAATGATGTGCTATATTGTTAGAGACTGCCTTTTTTCCAATTAAAAAAACAACAACACCTATGTATGAATACCAGTATTTGTATGTACAACTAAGCCTAACACTTCAGAAAAAACTTGAAACGGCAATTGTTTTAAATTACACACACACACACACAGACACACACACACAGAGACACACACACACACAGACACACACACACACACACACACACCACTGCAGATGAAATTAAGTTTTTCGAGCTCACGAGGTCGCTTCTTTACGCCCCAGCTAGTACAGCGGTATGTCTTCGGATTTACAACACTAAAATCAGGGGTTCGATTCCTCTCGGTGGGCTCAGCAGATAGCTTGATGTGGCTTTGTTATAAGAAAACACACACCTCACAAGTGAGTAAGTGTTAATAATAATTAACGTACTTTGTCAGTAAGGTTCATATTGTTTGTCTTAATAATAGTTCTGGTAGAACTTGGATATATTTTGTTGTGGAATAATAACAAAATTTCTTATTATTTTTCAAAAAATACGTGTGTGTAGAATAGATCATATAAAGACTGTTTTATTCACATGCCACTTTTGTTAAAATAGTTTCATTCATTTATTTGTCAAAAAGTGACCCAAACAGCTTTAATGTCCAAACTTCGATCACTGTTTTATAACTTGTACATGGAAACTCCATAAAGATGACTGCAATCGTTCAAAATAAAATAGGTTTAACTGCTGTAACGCTCGAGTGATAAGGTTTTCATTGTTTTATTTTATGACTTATTGACCTTACGTATTCTTGTGACATCATTAACGTTTTATATATATATGTACTATAATTATCTCAATAATTGTTGAGTCTCATCTTAATTATTCATTTTATAAAACTATCCTAACCATCATATAGACTTATTGTAGGACCATGTTTGAAGCGACATTAAACATGTGCTTATATATTCTTATTTGTACTTTAAACTATTACACAGTAATTAATTAAACTCACCACTGTATAAATATTGCTCAATAGATGGTGCCACACACTCAATTCTTTTCTGTCTCTGGCTTATCCCAGTGGCTCAGATTTATAACGCTACAAACTTGGTTTCGAAATTATTGTGTAGGTTTGTACTTAACAATGACCCAATCTTAAATCTGTGAAAATCACCAGGTTTTATCTTTTTTTTTTAATGTGATATATTGACATTTTTCAAATGACGTATGTAATGACCGAATACATGTATATATTGTCACAAGTAATACGATACTACGTTCTAAATAACAATAAGTTGAGTGTATTGGCTTTAATTGTAAATCCCATGGCGTACTGTTGCGTAAAATATATGTTGATTAAAAGATACTAATGACAATTAGCAAGTTGGAGTCAAGCTTTCAAAAGCAAAGAAGTTTGCAGAATCATAAAAAATGATTTTTGTATGTAACCCTGATAATGCACTGAACAAAAATTACAGGTATGTTGAAGGAAATGTGAGAGATAACAACCTCGAATTATATATGATTTCAACAGTTTTGTGAAAATAAACCCTACACCTGATATTAAATCCATCATTCAAGAAACTATTCAGAATTCAGGGATGCATAATAAAACTATCTACACCTTTTACAGTTTAAACCGTGTACCTTGAGTGCAAGTTTCGTGACGTCACCTCCAGCCATATTTCAGATGATGGTAAAGTATTTATTTACCATGCCGTTTAATTTTACTGACGGATTACAGTAAATAAGCCACTCATTACAGCCTTTAAGTGCGCTCTGGAAGTGCTTGAAAATCCATGAATGTATTGTAGTGTTGAGTGTGATGTTTCATTATTTGCAGTGTTAAGTTTGTTTTTTTAGAATTTCGCACAAAGCTACTCCAGGGCTATCTGTGCTAGCCGTTTCTAATTTAGTAGTGTAAGACTAGAGGGAAGGCAGCTAGTCATCACCACCCACCGCCAACTCTTGGGCTACTCTTTTACCAACGAATAGTGGGATTGACCGTAACATTATACACCCCCACGGCTGGGAGGGCGAGCATGTTTAGCGCGACGCGGGCGCGAACCCGCGACCCTCGGATTACGAGCGCACGCCTTTAACGCGCCCGGCCATGCCAGGCCTCTGCAGTGTTAAGAAGAAGCATATATCTTTAGACATTATAATGCTCCAAGGCAGACTGCAAAACAACCTGTGTTAACCAAGTACAAAACCCTTACTGTAATCAATATCGCTTTGAAACATCTTAAAATACGGTGTAAGTACCAGAAGGAATGTATTCAAAACTTCCTTCCATTTTGAGTCGTGTTGCAAGCAGAGTGTTGGTCTATTTCACTAATTATGCAACAGTCGTTGGTGGCAAGTTTTTTCGTTGTTGTTGTTTAGTTCAGACTGGTTGATAGTAAAGGAGGATCGACTAACTTTTAGAATATGACTTTAGTGAGATGAAATAATGTCGTCTAATCAGATTACTTGCTATAATAATTTTTATTGTATAATGAGTTTAAATACAAAAGTCTGAATAAAACTGAAAACATTTATCCAGAAAGACTCAACATAGCAAAAAACTCATTTGGAAAAGGGCATCACTAGATACATAAAATTTATACACAACACGATCACTCTGGTCTCCTATGTGTTCTCATAGCGACTAGTTTCTAACTTTTCTTTCAATGTAATTGTCGTAGATCAACATGAGACCAATGCCATAAAATGTTAAACGTTCTAAGTACTTAACATGAAGACAAGGTCTATCCTATAACAAAAAAAAATTGCACGTGTTTGGGTTGAAACTGAACACTTTAAGTGTAGTTTTCTGTATACATACACGTGTCCGTTTGACGAGAAAAGGTAAATCTTGATTAATCTGATCAAATTGGTTTTCGTAACAACTCCTCCCGAATCCCTGGTTTGTTTTCATCAGTCAGTTGCTCGAGTTAATGAATTAATTATGCATGTAGCTGTTTTACCATGGTTACAGATAACTGAATTCGCATTAGAAAGTTTTTTTCCTTTACTCTAGTTGGTTGCGTCAACCACTAAATATTGACCTATCTTGATTACTTTACGCTAGTTGGTTGCGTCAAGTATTAAATATTGACCTATCTGGATTACTTTACACTAGTTGGTTGCGTCAAGCACTAAATATTGACCTATCTGGATTACCTTACACTCGTTAGTTGCGTCAAGCACTAAATATTGACCTATCTGGATTACTTTACACTAGTTGGTTGCGTCAAGCACTAAATATTGACCTATCTGGATTACTTTACACTAGTTGGTTGCGTCAAGCACTAAATATTGACCTATCTGGATTACGTTACACTAGTTGGTTGCGTCAAGCACTAAATATTGACCTATCTGGATTACTTTACACTAGTTGGTTGCGTCAAGCACTAAATATTGACCTATCTGGATTACTTTACACTAGTTGGTTGCGTCAAGCACTAAATATTGACCTATCTGGATTACTTTTGCCCTCCTGCTTCATTGATAATGATGTTCCCATATGCCTACCAGATTTTACCACTTGTAATTCATGTTGGTATATACTTAAGATTATTTATGTTTGAGATCGTGGTTACAGATGTATCTGCCAGTTACGTTAATAATGCCATCCTTGTTTAGAAATTTGTTACATCACGATGTTAGGTAAAGAAGTGCAGTAAGAATGGATAGTTATAATAAGTCGTATAATGCAAAGAATGTTGAAATACGAACAAATCAATATCATTTAGGCAGATTATTTATTATTTTTTGAATAAAAAACGCACCGACTCCATTACGAGAAGTCAGTATTTTAAGGATCATATCTTTTTTTTCTCTCTCACAAAGCTAAATATATTATGTGCTTATAAATATTACTCAGAAAAACTAGCTTTCCAGCACCTGAGTTTGTACAACACCAACTTATCAACGTTTGTCACATCACCGAATTAAAAGAGATATAAATATTAAATAGCATAATACTAATTTGTCATTTGGAAATTTAATATTTTATCACTGCTTTCGATCTTTATATAAAGATGACAAGCGGGTTCCTCTTCATTTAGTATTCCAACCTATCCAGAATCATACGTTGCTAAATGGTTCTTTTACTATTATCATATTTGGTTCGCTCTTTGATTAAGTTGCAATTTTAACGTATATTTTCTAAGCCTATTACTCTTGTTATAGGATTTGTTCTGATAAACTTCTTTTTTTTTACTGTATTTTTTCCTACTCCAAATTTCCGAGTGTTTTTATAATTATTATTCAATAGTTCCATTAACTGCGTTTTGTTCTGAATCTTTAAGTCTGAATGCAAATTTGCTATTTTTTAACGAACATGCTGTACTCGTTTCATTTTAGTTTTTACCTGTGATCTGTTCTCAGGATTAGGAAATGTTGTAAATTATTTTAAAGTAAGTCAGTCACTTACGTCCTCTGATAATCAAATCAGGTTGTATGGAACATTTTAGGTAACCAATCGCATAGAAATGTAAAGGTTTCGTTTTATTAGTTCAGATAGGTTTAGTTTATACATATATATATATATATAATGTTTAACTGAAGCTACTAATGCGCCATCTCTCGAAGAAAATGTTAGTGCATTATTTCAGTTTAATCGTCTTCTCAAATAATTTTTTATATTTTAAATAACATTTCACAATTCTTGATATTGTGTTATTTAGTCATCATCATAAACTTAACTGTAAAGTTTATCATATCTTACGTTTCGAGAATAAAAGTTTGACACTTATAAAAAATGTTTTAAATGTAAAATTTCTCAACATATACGTAAGTTTACCAGAACATTTATAAAAACGTGTTGCACGAAGTTTTTTAAATTGTCATCATTAACACAGATCAATACTAAATTAATATTTTAAAATATCAACATTGTTGATTATTATAACTAAAATGTGAACCTATAATTTTAAATATAACAAGTGGAAAGACAAGGAAAAAACATTCATATGAAAGTCAGAAAAAAACAAAATATGGAGAATAAGAAACGAAGTTGATTCAAATAGAATGACAGAATGAAATAGAGAGTTATTTTGAAAAAAAAGTTATAAAAATGACCGCGATTTTCTCAAGTAAAATAGAAATAAGTTTTTTTTGTTATTTGTAATAAAAACAATGAATCAAAATTTATAAGGAGTACTGGGGATAAATTTAAAGCAAACTAAATTAATAATGTATGAGTTGGAAAATTAAAGTAAGTGAATTGGTTCTGATTGAGATATGGATAAAAAATAAAATAATTTCCTAACATTTAGTTGGATATAAATTGCGTTATGATGGTAGACAATATAACATATCTGAGGGAGTAATGGTTGATGTTAAGACTAACATGATATAATTGAGATAGATATTCATAGATCACACTTTACAGACACATGCATATGTATAATTATATGTCAGGTGTTTAGAAGTAGAATGACCAAGAAGTATCTTTATTTTGAACGAAGAAAGAGCAAGAACTTCTAATATGCTCCATCAATGATTAACGAACACTGGGGCTGCAGAGTGGGACTGGTAAAAGTAATACTACTTATATCATGGGGAATACACTAGGTGTGAAAACATTACTGTAAAAGTTTAAATTTCGCGCAAAGCTACTTGAGGACTATCTGCTCTAGACGTCCATAATTTAGCAGTGTAAGACTGTAGGAAAAGCAGCTAGTCATCACCACCCACAGACAACTCTTGGGTTACTCTTTTACTAACAAATAGTGGGATTGACTGTTATATTATAACGCTCTCACTGTTTAAAGGACGAACATGTTTAGTGTGACGGAAATTCGAACCTACTACCCTCAGATTGTGAGTCGAGTGCCTTAACCACCTGGCTATGCCGGGGCATTAGTGTAGACCAAATATTGCGTGAAGTACTAATGCCTGTTACTACATATTATTTGCCCCCCAGTGGCTCAGCGGTATGTCTGCGGACTTACTTACACGCTAAAATCCGGGTTTCGATACCCGTGGTGGGCAGAGCACAGATAGCCCATTGTGTAGCTTTGTGCTTAATTCAAAACAACAACATATTATTTGTTAATTTATCAGTTCGAGACTTACATTATATTCTTGTACTTCCGGATATAAGACGAATGCTTCATCTTGTGAAAATAATTTAACCAAGTTTAAGGTATTTGTAAGAAAAGTTTGATTGACTATAAAAATATTTGAGATGTTTAAAGTTGATAAAATTAATTATTTGGAAATGGAAATTATGTGTTAGTAAATAAAATTACGAGTAATTACTTATATTAACCCACATTAACCCAGGTCTTTCATGTGGGTCATTATAATTTGAATTGCAATTGTAATAGGATTTCTGCCTTTGCAAGTGCCCCCCAGTAGCTCAGCGGTATGTCTGCGGACTTACACGCTAAAATCCGGGTTTCGATACCCGTGATGGGCAGAGCACAGATAGCCCATTGTGTAGCTTTGTGCTTAATTCAAAACAACAACATATTATTTGTTAATTTATCAGTTCGAGACTTACATTATATTCTTGTACTTCCGGATATAAGACGAATGCTTCATCTTGTGAAAATAATTTAACCAAGTTTAAGGTATTTGTAAGAAAAGTTTAATTGACTATAAAAATATTTGAGATGTTTAAAGTTGATAAAATTAATTATTTGGAAATGGAAATTATGTGTTAGTAAATAAAATTACGAGTAATTACTTATATTAACCCACATTAACCCAGGTCTTTCATGTGGGTCATTATAATTTGAATTGCAATTGTAATAGGATTTCTGCCTTTGCAAGTGCCCCCCAGTAGCTCAGCGGTATGTCTGCGGACTTACACGCTAAAATCCGGGTTTCGATACCCGTGGTGGGCAGAGCACAGATAGCCCATTGTGTAGCTTTGTGCTTAATTCAAAACAACAACAGCCTTTGCAAGTAGACTATTGTACGCCATCTAACGGTATAGAGGAGCTGTATTTAAACATTGCATATGTCAAACTGTCCAAGTGGCGTCTTGTATGTAAAATGTTCTGCGCATCGTAAGAACTGCTATGTTCTCAGGGTCAGCCTAGTGGTTATCATACTCGTTTAGTAAATCATGGAGCTCAGGATTTGCGGTCAGTTGTTGCAGAAGAGCTCTCCACAGTTTGTGGCTGTTGGAAGTGTGTGAGAATAACGGTTAAACCCTAGTAATGGGAGTAAGTGTTGTTGATTAGCTGCCTTACCTAAGTTTATTATTTTAAAATTACGAAAGATTTTATCCAGAGGGCTTTTTTGTATAACTTTTCTCGAAACCTCTGATACAACAATTAAACGAGCAAATTGATGCGATATTTAGTTTTGAAATGTCAACGTAAAATAACAGAAACAAGGCTTATCTGCAATTCTAACTAGGTGTCAATTTTTGACCATTAAAATCGTCTTTACTTTTATTTTATGTAAATCAGATTTTTTTGTTTTTTATATTTTAATTCAAACTTTTTTTTAAAAGATGAAACATCTTTTTCAAGTGGTTTGGAAACATGAGAATAAATGAAGATAAACTTTTATGGCTAAATCCAACAAATTAACTTGTTTACGAAAATGCAATATAATTACGTAATTTAGAGAAATATTTACATTACATTTTTTGAATAAATAAATTCTATTGATTTACAATAATCAAGTATTATTTCACTAATTACTCATTATCACAAAACTGAACAACAGGCTATTTGCGGTCTGCTCACTTCGGTTGATCGAACTCCGAATCTTAGTGTTGTAATTCTTTTTATGCATACGATTGTTGTTGTTGTTTTGAATTAAGCACAAAGCTACACAATGGGCTATCTGTGCTCTGCCCACCACGGGTATCGAAACCCGGATTTTAGCGTGTAAGTCCGCAGACATACCGCTGAACCACGGAGGGGCAACTACCTAGAAAGGTTGTTGCTGTTGTTTTGAATTAAGCACAAAGCTACACAATGGGCTATCTGTGCTCTGCCCACCACGGATATTGAAACCCGGATTTTAGCGTGTAAGTCCGCAGACATACCGCTGAACCACGGGGGGGGGCTTATGCATACGAAGTACCGCTAAGCAACTGACAGATAATTATATCTCAACTGCTCATTACTTTGTCGCTCTGCATTTCACTACTTCGATCTATCACTACTCTGAACTTATATAAATGGTAGGAAATATAATTACTGCAACCTAAATTGATATTTACACCCTTGTGCAAATTAATTGAAACAAGACGGAAAATTACGATTTTTTTTTCAATTTTTTTCGTTTTATTTCTGAGAATCCAAAAATTACTCACAAATTAATACGTGATATGACCGTCTTTATTTTTCAAAAGATCATTAATCCGCTTTGGAATCGAGTCCACGAATTGTCTGCAATCTTCACTAATTTTTGGTTCGAGTACAACACCTAAATTATGGCCTCAATTAGCTTATCTTTCGTAGTACAGTCTTTTCCCCGAAGTTTTTCTTTACAAATCGTCCAAAAATTTTCAATAGGATTTAAGTCCGAAGAGTTTCCAGGCCAGTCCAGCACCTTTATTCGTAGTCATAAAATTCTTCACAAGTTTTGATGTGTGGCACGGAGCCAGATCTTGCTAAAAAATTCCAGATCCATCTGTAAATCTCTTTTTCAATTCTGGAACGACTCTTCTCTGCAAAACTTCGATGTACTGTGGTCCTCGCATCATACCTTCTACGATATGTAAGCCTCCGACGCCATAGTAGCTGAAAAAGCCCCAAAACATCTTCTTCAAGGGATGTTTTACGAACTGACTCATGTAAGATTCTCGAGGTTTCTCACCTGAAGATCTGCGAACATGCAGACTTCTTTGACCCTGTAGGAAGAAATGAGTCTCGTCACTGAATAACACCTTTCTCCATTGTTTTCGCGTCCAGTTTTTGTATTTCAGATCCCATTTATACCGTTTTTATCTTCACTGAGTTGGTAAGGAGTTTTTTGACTGGTCTCCTTGCCCTTCTAACGCAATTTCGAATGACGTAATTTCGTCATATATCCCAAAAATAGATCGATCGTACTGCAAAACACAACTAATGCCCGTCTATGTGAAAAACTGACTATTAAATGAAATCAGCGGGCCCAATGAGCCTACACCGGCCGCCATGCTATAAATATTGTAAAATGACCATTCATTTCAATTAATTTGCACAAGGGTGTAAATATCAAATGATGCACAGAAAACGTCACTGATCTCTTCTCAGTTCGAAAATGTTGTAGACGTTTGATATTTCGCATCAGTTTAAAAGTAAGTCTTAGTCTTAAATTACAACTTCAGTTACCATGAGTAGTAAACGCATTATTTTATGGTATTATATTTGTGCAGTCGGTTCCTGCAATCGTCCTCGGGGCTAATCAAATAAGAATGTTTTTCAAACATTCCCTTTTTATACACGTGCATTGTTTCATTCCAAAATGATTCAAACTCTAACTAGGTAAGTGATTTGACCATTGTTTTTTTCATCGATATTTCGAACGTATTATTTTACCAGATTTGAGAAACATGAGTAACAGTGCCAAGAAACGTAACTATACTGTTTGTTAAGTGATAGTGTATTTCGTGTATTAGCACTGGGAATTGTATAACCAGTTTATTGTTTGTACACGTAGTTTTTATCCATCCAAACACGAGCACTTTTGCAAGCGTTTTGTTATTGATAAATGCATTTAATTATTAATAGAATAACACAAAGACTGTTAACTCTTGTGTATGCCCCCCATTGGCTCAGCGGTATGTCTGCGGACTTACACGCTAAAATCCGGGTTTCGATACGGTGGGCAGAGCACAGATAGCCCATTGTGTAGCTTTGTGCTTAATTCAAAACAACAACTGTGCCAAATAATTACGTTTACAAACAAAGTTGACGCCAACTAGTGGTACGTTCGTCTTCAACTCATTCTACCAGTGACTTATGTTCTGATAAATGCGTTTATACATTAATAAAATAACATGATGTTGTTGATTTAGTGCTAAATAATTATTTTTATAACCAAATTAGACACCACCCAGTGGTAAACTTGTCTCTATCTCATTTTCTCAACAATTTATGTTGATTCTCTCGTGAAATACAAAGCTTTTATGTTCAATTTAACTGAGGTTGAACTCCATTCGTCAGTTCTCGAATTAGCTGCTAGTGTATCTTTATGTGAGGCTTCCAAGTGAACTGAGAAAAAAGCAAAACAGGTAATTAGTATTGTTTAAAACCTAAGACATCAACTTTGTGGACGTATGAGCGAAGAAGCAGAGATTTAGCATTATAAAGACATACCTTTTCACTTTTGATCATTAGTGGTGTTTTCGGAAACAAGTTCTAAAACTATCACCTCAAGCTAATAAATATCAAAACTTTCATTCGCAAAAGGCCCGACAAGGCCAGGTTGTTAAGGCAGTTGACTCGTAATCAGAGGGTCCCGGGTTCAAATCCCCATCACACTAAAGATGCTCGCCCTTTTAGCCGTGGAGGCGTTATAATTTTACGATCAATCCCACTATTCGTTAGTAAAATTGTAGCCCATAAGTTGGCGGTAGGTGGTGATGATAAGCTGCCTTCTCTCTAGTCTTATAATGTTAAATTAGGGACAGCTGGCGCAGATATCTTTCGTGTAGCTTTACGCAAAATTCTAAAACAATCATTCGTAAAACCAAAGATATGGTTACGAAAGAAAATCCGTAAACTTGGACAAACTATTGCGGTAAAAATGAGCATGTGTCATCATTCTATGAACCTGAAACTGACGATAGCCGTAACAAAGAAACTGGCATCACAGACATCATGTTCGTCCACATGTGCTTTTATGCTACTACAAAATGGTCTTTTAAGACGACACCTAAGTATTTGGAAAGCTTTTCTAAAAGTAGTCATGCCTTTCTTTGTAGTATGGATTTTTAAAGTAAAACTGTCTTCCCAATTTCGATAAACCTTCTAATAAAAAGAGATTTGCTCAGAAAATACAAAGATAAATTCTAAATCCGACAACTTACCTGGGTTTTCTCTAGTGTGTGACCAAAATAACGAGGCTGGACCAAGTTGGTAAAAGTTATTGTGGTTGTTATTATCAAATACGTAAAAAGACACTTGCTTCTACTGGAGTGAGTTTAGCTCCAAAGCTTTCTCTTTTTTGTTTAATCTATGCAGAAATAAACATGATATTCAAAAGGTAAGACTTTACTGAACGATCTTTTAGCAGAACTGAACTAAGAAAACGAGCCCGAATTCAGAAGGTGAACTCAGTTTCTTTGTCCAGTTGACACCGAAGCCTCATGATCTATACTTTCTTGCAACATTTGTCAGATGTTACATTCAGAGAACGTCAACTCGGCAAGCAATGAAATTACAGTTCAAATCATTTTAACCTGAATGCCATATGTTATTAAAATATTCTTTGGGTCACGTATAGAGATGATCCAACACAGAGAATAAATAAGTAAGACAACCTCAACGAGTTTTCAGACCATTTCTTTATGCTAAAACTGCTTACAAACTTATTAAAATTAAAATTAAATCTTATATAGTAAATGCAATTGATAAAAAGGCGACTGTCGTTTCACATAACACTGTTACGGTGAAATTTATGGTTTCGTGTCAGTCGATAATGTGTAACCATGTTAATCAGACTGGACATGAGCAACAATGGAGTGAGTACAGGGGGGCTCAACCCCTTGAGAAAGTAGGTACATCGAAATTAAATGTGTTGTTTTGACATACCTTGTTTTGTCGGGCTATTGTTGGTCTAAGGGTAGCATGGACCTGAATAATTGTTTGTTTGTTTTTAAATAAAATTGGATGAACCCAACGTACTCACCTGTTCTATAAACGTGTTAAAATTGAAAGGTCTCCATTAACTGTGATTAGTTGACAACTGTTGAGCAAACATCATAACTTTGGTCACTTCTTTAATTTAATATAATACAGTAAAACCTGTTTAAGCCTGAAACTGCATAGAACGGAAACCTGTAAAAGCCGGAAATATTAAACTTTTGCAGCATTATCTTAAGATTTCTCTAATAAAAGGCCCTCTGTGTGGCGGAACGGGAACGGAAAACCATCTTTCACCTACCTCATCTATCAACAAGTAGGTTTAGAACCTGAGTAAGGCGAAAAACGTGTTTTTGATTAAATATCAATTTCTTATTTAATTAATTATTTCTTTAAATATTAACAAATTCTTGTTTGATTAATAATTTGTTTAAATATTAATAAAATCTCAAACATTATGTTACAGTAATCATTGGTGCTTAATTCAAAACAACAACAACAACTTTAAATAATTCTCAGGAAAAAATAAATTCCTGTCTTCCCTAATTTTAAACGATAGTGAGGAAATAGAAATTCCAACTTTATCGCAAGTGTAGAGTTGTAAGTAACGCTATCAAATTGTATGCAAAAACATAGAGGGAAAATGAACTTCGTGAAAAGGCCGTAGGATTGGCGTTCACCGCGTGAGAAAAAAACGAAACTATTGAAACTGAAAACTTTCTTCAGATAAATATGATTCAGATTTTTTGTACTTATGTATATGTTGAGTGTCTATTTTGTGCTTATTCCAGTAAACACAGCATAAACCGTATAATAACTTTATTCACAAACGCCTTACTTCCCTTGAGTCAAGCAAATATAACTTTTCGCACAAAAATTACACATGGTTGAGGAAATGCATATTGACTGTCTAAGCCGGAAAACCTGCTTAAGCCGGACATTTCACTTGGTTCTGTGTGATTCCACCCTAAACAGGTTTCACTGAAATATAAAGTACGTTTTCCTTTTATTTTGCCCCGCTATGTAGCACTATTAAATACCTCGTTTGTTTGTTTGTTGTGGATCATTAAAACTAGTGTGGATTATACTTAACCCTAAAGTACTATAAACAGATATTATCACACACTATCTTCCCATTTTGAGTTAAACTCTTGACTAGTCACTTTCTTTATAACAGTAGTTAAACACATTTAGTCATATCTGTAAATTATAGAGCATATACAGATGTTTTACTTAAACCATGTGTTCAGCTGGCTTAAGTTATTGCATGTGATCGTTCATTATTCAATGAGTAGCTGTCTTCCCTCCAGTCTTACACTGCTAAATTAGGGACGGCTAGCGCAGATATTCAAAACATAAATAGATATGACTGGAAATAGCACTGTTAATATCCCAATTATTTTCATTTTTACTGCTATTTTTAACAAGTAAACCTGCAAGAACTTTCAGAGTTAAACTCTTCTGATTCGCGACTCTCAGATTATGAGTCGAACGCCTTAACCCACCTGGCCGTGCTTGGCTGACAACGACGCATTCACAGCTAAAAGTGAACACGAAACTGTCGTATTGTGAAGAACAACAGCGAATAATGAGAGTTAACTTGTAGCACTAAAGGTCACGGAATAACCAATCAAGAAACGAGAGGAAAAAGAAGCTATCTTTTTCTTGCTCCTCTAGAGAGCTACTTGGATCGAGACCACTGTCAGCACATAGATGAAGGTTCAGGTGTTTATGTCTCTGCCACCTATGGGACGACTCAGACAACAGAGAGACGTTGTTAACAGTCTAGCCACTCTTTAGTTTAAATGTGTTTGTCTTGATATGACTTGTTAACAGTCCAGCCACTCTTTAGTTTAAATGTGTTTGTCTTGATATGGCTTGTTAACAGTCTAGCCACTCTTAAATTTAAATGTGTTTGTCTCGATATGACTTGTTAACAGTCTAGCCACTCTTAAATTTAGAAGTGTTTGTCTTGATATGACGTACATGCTTTGCACGTTATGTTCGATGCGCGAAATTACAAAAGAATTCTGAACGAGCAATATGAACTATTTATGACAGGCTTATCAGATTCAAAACAACAGTAGAAGGATTCCACTGGTCCAATTGGTAGAAATGTCAGAATAGTATTCAACCACTGTTATTTAACAATATCAATTCAGGTAAAGTTCGTATTTTTGGTAACTTATTTTACACATTTAATTTAAAGATCCCATTTTAACTGTTTTATTTTCAAAAATATTCTGAATAATTGGCCAAGGAGCAACTTCTATAAAATATCGTTTGTACTTGTATATTTATATTTACTTAACGAAATTTTTTCAATTAATAACTTTATTTTTAGGATTACTACGATAAACAAAATATATTTCTCGTATTTGTTTTCTTATAATTTTTGTGTGATAACGCAAAATTTCTCGTAAGATATGTCTCAAATCATATTAAAGAGGTAAACAAGCTTATTCAAGATAAGATATAATGTGGATTGTTAAACTTAGCAACCCGAAGTTTTTCTTTCATAGAGCACTCAGTCCATGTTCTCAGATTGACATCTGCTGATCACGTTCTTTGAAACAGCTTCGACTAATTAAACAAACACTTTAATTAACTTTACTTACTTGGTGTACAAAACAAACTAAAAACCACTTAGAGAAGTTTATCACTTCTTTACTTTCCAAGTGCTTTAACACAACGTACAACGTTATAACCAGCTAGGCCTAAACACGGATTTCTTTGAAGACATACATGTATTACTCAGACGAATTACAGATTTGGTAAGAGCGGTTTTTAAGCAATCAGAACTTTAATAAGTGGTCTGGTGTGTGTGATTTATTATAGCAAAGCCACATCGAACTGTCTGCTGAGCCCACCGACGGAAGTGGTCTGGTTTTTACTGGCCTACAATTTCTTAAGTTATCTCAGAGTTTTCGTGTTTTATTTCGCAACTCACTTACAACTAACTGTTATTATTTTCGGCGCTATTACAACAAAGTAAATACTGCTTGCACTTCAGTGGTGCAATGGTATATCTGCAGACTTATACCACTAGAAACCGGGTTTTGATACCCATGGTGAACAGAATACGGATAGCCACTTGTGTAGCTCTGTGCTTAATAACAAACAACAAAGTAAATTCTAATAAGCGTGTTTTTTCACTATTCCTCTCTAATCAGTCCAGTACTGAGGGCCACACATTGGCGAAATGAAACACAGAGCTGGCCGTAGGCAAAATGGTGGCCTGACCAAATTTTATATTCGGCGTCACTGCTAATTTCAGCGGTGACCGCCCTGTGTAAGATAATGGTATGCGTAAATAACCTTACAATACCATTAAGATGATAGCAAGTTAGAACAAATTTACGATATATCAAGATAATGGTATGTAAAAGTTGATTTGAGGTACTATTATTGAAATATGACCAGGAGGTCCAACTTCAGTTGTTCTTTTCAAGGTTTTCCATTGATCAGATTAGCAAAGATATTGGCGAAAATACACGTTTTGTATGATTACATGGCTGTTTCAAATACATTTTCACGTGTAACTTATTCTACCAAAATAGTGCTCTACACAATACTTATGAATCAGATTTCATGGACATGACATAACCAAAGTGATATTCAACCTTTTGCAAGACATCATAAAGAAAGGGAATTCACAATAACATTTCTTAAATGTTTTTCTCTGTGTAATAGTCCATTGTACCATCAAGGATTTAAGGTGTTTGAGAAACAGCAATGCACAGCAGACCCGAAACACTTACTTTGTTATCAAAGATTACAGGTTTGGGTTACTTCTAGCTTGTTAAATCTACATTTTCTTAAATCATTGCAAGTTGGTTTCGATTTTATTTATTGTTACTGAGCAGAAAACTACACAATCTGTACTGCCATGGTTATTGAAACCCATTTTTTAGCATCATAAGGTCCGCCGTGGGTAGCAATGAACCCAATATACACGAAGCTCTCAAGTTCGTCACTGCTTATTTTGTATCTGACTGTTACAACTATCCCATTAAATTCTCTTTCTTTATCATTTTATATTTAACACAAATGTTTAAGTTGACTATTTAACAACTTGAAATGACACATAACTTAACGTTATCAGTAAATATGTGGATAATGTTATCAAACACTGACACGTGATAAGAAAATTGTTCTATCGAGTTAGCACGTCTTGTCTGACAACTCTCAAAGCAAAATCCTGTATCTAACTAACATTAAAGTCACTTTTCAGTTCACCATCATTTTTCATTTTAATAAAAGTAAAAAATATGGTTTTTGCATTTGCTCTTTTTCATTGTTATTGATCAGAGGTAGAAATCTCTGATTTATCTCAGTATCATTTGCCAAATCACAAAACAAACTGAACCTAGTGTTTACTTTTTCGTCTAATACCTGATACAGGAACCAGAAAAAAGAACTTGAAAAAATCTGATAAATATAAAAACCAGGTTGTCTAGCTTATTTTCTCCTCTAAATACTTCCAATTTTTATTTAAAGTTTAAAACCTATAGTTTACTAGAAACGTTTATTATAGACGTTGAATGATGATATAATACCGAAACAAATCTCATTAACTCACCTAATGTGTCATTTTAAATGAGCTTAAATTAATTATTTTACAAATGAATCACTTAAACTATCTTAATATGTGAATCACGACTCAACAAAGTGTATGAGGATTTCATAAAGTAGGTGTTTCAGCTTGTACTTTGACAGGGACATACCCTGTTGGAGACAACCTACTATTGAATTGTAGACAATACAACAGTATATTTCTACTCGTTGAAAGTAGTAATACTGTGAACATTAGCTTGTGGTTAGTAGATTTTCTCATGGTTGCACAGCGCACAACTGGTAACCAATGACGAGGTTCATTGGTTCCATCAAAGCGCTGTAACTAGGCTGAGCACGAGGGCAAGTGAATGATATCAGCTTACAGTTATGATGTTTAAAAAACACGTTTGTTCAAGATGTATTGATAGAAGTGAATAAAAACCCGATAATCCGCGCGCTTTCGAAAGGTGGACCTGTCTTACTTCAGGGGCCAAATTGGGAATGGTGGTGTAATTGAATGAGTGATATATATATGTGTACACATAAAGGGAGTTTAGTGCAGAATGAAAGCTATAGAGAAAATCGAATGATTTTTATGACGTCACTAAACTGCCTTCACACATGTATATATATAGAGAGAGAGAATATTAATACTGAAGAGTTAGGGAAAATAAAACAAAACTAAAAGAAGGACTGAGTTAAAAACAATAGATCAAAACATCTGACTAATGTTAGTTTGTTATATAACTAAAAACAAATTTTTGGTTGTAACAAACTATATATATTCCCAATTTATGCCTGAAGAAGTAAGGTCCATCTTTCGAAACCGCTAGGGTTTTCGGGTTTTTATTTTTTTCTATCAGCTCACAGTGGTGTAAACTGCACCCTCGGGTTAGGTATGACACAAAACGATACAGTAAGACAAATAAACCAAAGGCAGAAATTGGAGCTAAATGTATAAACAAGATACTTTGTTGTCCTCAGTTTTAATGAAATACTGAAACAAACGTACCAAACAGGTCCCGTTTCATGGATGCTGCTGGGAGATCGTCACGTGTCAGTGCACAAAAGATTGTAAAACACTGGGCTGTAAATGTAAGAAACTCTGTCTTTGTTCTACTTGAGCTTGTGGAAGCCAGAAATTTGAGAATATAGTTGACGGTGTGAACAAATGCTATGTGTGAAAAAGTATAACATACTAAGTGTTACAACTGAATTGCGTTTTGAAATACGAGGACACGAATGAACAATCTTGGAGATGAGGAAAACGAGACTTTTTGTTTTTGGAGCCTTTCTCTGAAGGTGTGAACTTTGATAAATTGAATTCACACTGGAGGTAAATTTGTAGATTATGTGGAAAGAAAGCAATTGATGTATGATGAAGCTTAAAATGGTATTATGTTTTATTCTTTACGTCTTATTGCAGAGATAAAGATAAAATAAGCCCTATTAAAATAGTAACTACAGTTTAAAGAAAAGCTGGTTCCAGTTTGTTTCAATATTTATTTTAAGTGTATTCGCAGACATCAGAAATATATCGCAGTATATTTGGGTCGATTATCTGTGTGTTGCTTTGAGCAACTAGTTTCATTTTAGTGTATACCAGTGTAAAATGTTTTCATTACAATTTTAGGTCATGGTTTTTAGTTGTTTCCAGGGTGAAGTGTGTTTTCGTTAACATATTAATAATGGTCGTCAAATTAGTTTTTGCCACTATCATTGCCATATCAAGTCATTGTTTTAGTTTTTGTTAGAGTGAAGTGTGTTTTTATTACCATATTACGTCATCGAATTAGTTAATATCAGGATGAAGGGAGTTTTAATTACAATATTAGGTCATCGTTTTAGTTTATTTCAGAGAAAAATGTGCTTTTACTACCACATCACGCGCCGTGTTTTAGTTTATATCAGCATGAAATGTGATTTCATTATCGAGTTGTGCTTCTTCATAGATTATCGATTGTCAGACATTATTGATTTTTTGTTAATGGACTTTGCGAATATAATCTTTTTCTTTTTACGTTTAAGTATCCAGTAAAGTTATCAAAACAAGTTATGATTAAGTTTACGTCATATTTTTACTTTATAATTTCGTGTTAAAGAGCCTTAAAATTTTGTGATCGGTAAAACCAACACCATAACTTCAATCTATGCAAAAGAGAGGTACCTACACGTCGTTTAAAAAAGTAACAGAAAAACAAACTTTAACCTAAACTGTGTGTTAAAACAAACTAGTTTCAAGAACAACGCGTAATAAATCAATTAAAATACGAAACTTAAAGCTGAAAGAAACACAAGAATATATCTTGAACCATCCTTATTGAAATAAATATGAAGTAAATGCATACCTATTCTGTGTAAATGCTTTTAACATCGCGATAAAAACCTAAAAGTGCATTAACTGTGTGATATGTTAATTAATTTAATCTATCTGAAACATGTTACTAGTGACCTTCTTTTTCCAAAGATAAACACGTTTTATACATCAGTTGCTGAGTGACCTTTATTTTTAATTTTGATGTTGATTTATCATCTATCTAAATGTCAAGGTTAAATTTTAGTGAAACAGATGAATAGTTGTACTTATCGACAGTATTTAAAGTTTTTATCTTAAAGTTACAGACTCTATCAGTTCTAATTTAGAGAGCGAAATTAATTAAAAATATAGTTTGTGTATGATACAGTCCTCCATCGCATGGTTTCAAAATTCCATAATTGAAGTCATAAGTTACCAATGAGGGCAATGAAACCGTTAAACTTTGTGGGTAGAAAAAGGAGTACATTATTTTACTTCGTTCTTTCAATAGAAATCAATGAACTTCGAAAAGAGAATTCACACCAGGTAACACATCTAGTAGGAATCCTTGGGGCACAAATTACACACTTACTAAGAATGTCTGTAGAGTGTAAGATGTGCATTTACCAAGAATCCGTAGAACAAAAACACATCTATTAAAAAGTCAAAGAAAAAACACATCTAATAAGAATCCTTAAAAGCAAAAATACATTTACTGCGACCAGTAACACAACAAGAATCGTTAAAGCATCACCAGAAATTCGTGCAGTGAGCAACATATCCACCAAAGATTCTTACAATAGATTATACATCTAATAGGGAGACTTACAGTACATTATCTATCTGCTAAGAATTTTGGAGCATAGAACACACCTACTGGAGGTTTCCACAGTGGATAAAAGTTCTATAAAAATACTTGTAGACAACACTTCTACTAGTAATTCCTACATTAGTTAACACAGCAAAACGTATAGCATGAAGCACGTATATTAGTGGATCTTCAAAGCATACAACAAGCCTACTATCTTTCGTACATAGACACGGGTAAAGAGTGTAAACGCAAAGCTCTAAATACTGATAAAATCGCAGAGAAAAACTGCCTTTTTATTTATTTTTATTTTCTCTAAGACCAGACAGACACAGTGGGCTATTTGTGCTATGTCTGCCATGGAGATGAAGCCCAGAAGTTTAGTGTCATAAGTCCTCAATCTTATCGTTAAGTCATCATTAGACTAAACAAAAAGTTTTAACAAAGGAAAATAAAAATTAAAATCTGGTTTGAAATTTAGACTGGTGTCTAATTTTAGTAAGGACAACCCTAATCTGGCAAGAGGAATATTAACATTACTGACTAGCTGCAACCCTCAGTTTTGTGCATATTAATTATTGTTCTACTGTTTCATAAATACCCACTCGAGAATGTATTGTACGGTTTTGTATAATGTGAAAACATCAGTTTTCGCAAACAAAGCTTGATAGCTAAATTAACGTTAGTGAAATATATAAATTGGATTAAAAATTAACAGGCTTGACCTGATTCTTATCACTCCGTGCTGTGGAAGATAAAAATCTCTATCTGTGATATTACACTGAACACATTCCAGCATCTCACTTGCGGAAAGGTAATAACCATTTTTCAGTCGAGTGCCCTAACCACCTGACCATGGTGGAGGGACATGAGCCAGAAAATGAGCGGTCGTTTTGTAGTATAACTTGAATATTCCATTCATCAAACATGAGAGACATTAAAATACAAATAATACTATTACAAAAGAAACGCATTTATACTAATTTTACAGAGATAGTTAAATATTTATTAGGTTTTACGTCGTTAAGAAATGAAACATATAATAGGAAATACATAAAGAGCTTTCTTTTTCATTATCACATCACACACAAAGGTTTAACACATACGGTTATTATGTAGACCTCACTCACTTTTCTTAATGGTACGGCATGGTCAGGTGGTTAGGATACTCGCCTCGTGATCTGATGATCGCGCTTTCGAATCCTCCACTCCGTCAAAATGCTCGTCCTTTCAGCCGTGGGGGTCTTATGGCGTGATGATCAATCGCACTATTCCTTGGTAAAACAGTAGCTCAAAAATCGGTGGTGAGTGGTGATGACTAGCTATCTGCTTTCCCTCTAGTGTTACGTTACTAAATTAGGGACGACTAGGTGCATTCCCTCTAGTTTTACACTACTAAATTAGGGAAGACTAGCTGCCTTCTGTCTAGTCTTTCACTGCTATATTAGGGAGGGCTGGCTGCCTTCCCCTTAGTCTTTCATTGCTAAATCAGGGACGACTAGCGCACACAGACCTTGTGTAGCTCTGCGTGAAATTCCAAAGAAACAAAAACCGTCTCTAACTTCGTTTTCTTGTAATCGTGTAAGGCAGTTTCTGGCTTTGGTAAGGCATGTTTAATGGAAATAAAAACACATACAGATAGCTTTATAATTTTTATACTATAATATCAGTAGAGAATGGATGGGCATCTGTGAAAGTTTGTTCTTGATATATTTAACTCAATAGTAGACTTTATGACAGTTCATAGTTTTGTTTTTGTTTTATCCATTACTGTTATAAAGAGTGGTGGTTGAATTATTTTTCCCTTCTGGAAAACTGCTGGTTAACATGTTTTGGAGCTTATTTACTTTTTAACTCATCAGACCTTTCTTTTCCATATGTTATGATGTTCTGAGGAAAACTTTTAACTGGAGTCACTTATATACGTATATATTGTCTTTAAAGAACCGATGAAAGCATATTACAAATAACTTCCCTTCTAGCTGCACCAATAAACAGTATAGTGTGGTTTCTGTCAGTCAATCAATAGACACTAATGTGACGGCCTGGCATGGCCAGTTGGGTTAAGGCGTTCGACTCGTAATCAGAGGGTCCCGGGTTCAAATCCCCATCACACTAAAGATGCTCGCCCTTTTAGCCGTGGAGGCGTTATAATTTTACGATCAATCCCACTATTCGTTAGTAAAATAGTAGCCCATAAGTTGGCGGTAGGTGGTGACGATAAGCTGCCTTCTCTCTAGTCTTATAATGTTAAATTAGGGACAGCTGGAGCAGATATCCTTCGTATAGCTTTACACAATATTCTGAAACAATCATTCGTAAAACCAAAGATATGGTTACGAAAGAAAATCCGTAAACTTGGACAAAATATTGCGGTAAAAATGAGCATGTGTCATCATTCTATGAACCTGAAACTGACGATAGCCGTAACAAAGAAACTGGCATCACAGACATCATGTTCGTCCATATGTGCTTTTATGCTACTACAAAATGGTCTTTTAAGACGACACCCAAGTATTTGGAAAGCTTTTCTAAAAGTAGTCATGCCTTTCTTTGTAGTATGGATTTTTAAAGTAAAACTGTCTTCCCAATTTCGATAAACCTTCTAATAAAAAGAGATTTGCTCAGAAAATAAAAAGATAAATTCTAAATCCGACAACTTACCTGGGTTTTCTCTAGTGTGTGACCAAAATAACGAGGCTGGACCAAGTTGGTAAAAGTTATTGTGGTTGTTATTATCAAATACGTAAAAAGACACTTGCTTCTACTGGAGTGAGTTTAACTCCAAAGCTTTCTCTTTTTTGATTAATCTATGTAGAAATAAACATGATATTCAAAAGGTAAGACTTTACTGAACGATCTTTTAGCAGAACTGAACTAAGAAAGCGAGCCTGAATTCAGAAGGTGAACTCAGTTTCTTTGTCCAGTTGACACCGAAGCCTCATGATCTATACTTTCTTACAACATTTGTCAGATGTTACATTCAGAGAACGTCAACTCGGCAAGCAATGAAATTACAGTTCAAATCATTTTAACCTGAATGCCATATGTTATTGAAATATTCTTTGGGTCACGTATAGAGATGATCCAACACAGAGAATAAATAAGTAAGACAACCTCAACGAGTTTTCAGACCATTTCTTTATGCTAAAACTGCTTACAAACTTATTAAAATTAAAATTAAATCTTATATAGTAAATGCAATTGATAAAAAGGCGACTGTCGTTTCACATAACACTGTTACGGTGAAATTTATGGTTTCATGTCAGTCGATAATGTGTAACCATGTTAATCAGACTGGACATGAGCAACAATGGAGTGAGTACAGGGGGGCTCAACCCCTTGAGAAAGTAGGTACATCGAAATTAAATGTGTTGTTTTGACATACCTTGTTTTGTCGGGCTATTGTTGGTCTAAGGGTAGCATGGACCTGAATGATTGTTTGTTGTTTTTATATAAAATTGGATGAACCCAACGTACTCACCTGTTCTATAAACGTGTTAAAATTGAAAGGTCTCCATTAACTGTGATTAGTTGACAACTGTTGAGCAAACATCATAACTTTGGTCACTTCTTTAATTTAATATAATACAGTAAAACCTGTTTAAGCCTGAAACTGCATAGAACGGAAACCTGTAAAAGCCGGAAATATTAAACTTTTGCAGCATTATCTTAAGATTTCTCTAATAAAAGGCCCTCTGTGTGGCGGAACGGGAACGGAAAACTATCTTTCACCTACCTCATCTATCAACAAGAAGGATTAGAACTTGAGTAAGGCGAAAAACGTGTTTTTGATTAAATATCAATTTCTTATTTAATTAATTATTTCTTTAAATATTAACAAATTCTTGTTTGATTAATAATTTGTTTAAATATTAATAAAATCTCAAACATTATGTTACAGTAATCATTGGTGCTTAATTCAAAACAACAACAACAACTTTAAATAATTCTCAGGAAAAAATAAATTCCTGTCTTCCCTAATTTTAAACGATAGTGAGGAAATAGAAATTCCAACTTTATCGCAAGTGTAGAGTTGTAAGTAACGCTATCAAATTGTATGCAAAAACATAGAGGGAAAATGAACTTCGTGAAAAGGCCGTAGGATTGGCGTTCACCGCGTGAGAAAAAAACGAAACTATTGAAACTGAAAACTTTCTTCAGATAAATATGATTCAGATTTTTTGTACTTATGTATATGTTGAGTGTCTATTTTGTGCTTATTCCAGTAAACACAGCATAAACCGTATAATAACTTTATTCACAAACGCCTTACTTCCCTTGAGTCAAGCAAATATAACTTTTCGCACAAAAATTACACATGGTTGAGGAAATGCATATTGACTGTCTAAGCCGGAAAACCTGCTTAAGCCGGACATTTCACTTGGTTCTGTGTGATTCCACCCTAAACAGGTTTCACTGAAATATAAAGTACGTTTTCCTTTTATTTTGCCCCGCTATGTAGCACTATTAAATACCTCGTTTGTTTGTTTGTTGTGGATCATTAAAACTAGTGTGGATTATACTTAACCCTAAAGTACTATAAACAGATATTATCACACACTATCTTCCCATTTTGAGTTAAACTCTTGACTAGTCACTTTCTTTATAACAGTAGTTAAACACATTTAGTCATATCTGTAAATTATAGAGCATATACAGATGTTTTACTTAAACCATGTGTTCAGCTGGCTTAAGTTATTGCATGTGATCGTTCATTATTCAATGAGTAGCTGTCTTCCCTCCAGTCTTACACTGCTAAATTAGGGACGGCTAGCGCAGATATTCAAAACATAAATAGATATGACTGGAAATAGCACTGTTAATATCCCAATTATTTTCATTTTTACTGCTATTTTTAACAAGTAAACCTGCAAGAACTTTCAGAGTTAAACTCTTCTGATTCGCGACTCTCAGATTATGAGTCGAACGCCTTAACCCACCTGGCCGTGCTTGGCTGACAACGACGCATTCACAGCTAAAAGTGAACACGAAACTGTCGTATTGTGAAGAACAACAGCGAATAATGAGAGTTAACTTGTAGCACTAAAGGTCACGGAATAACCAATCAAGAAACGAGAGGAAAAAGAAGCTATCTTTTTCTTGCTCCTCTAGAGAGCTACTTGGATCGAGACCACTGTCAGCACATAGATGAAGGTTCAGGTGTTTATGTCTCTGCCACCTATGGGACGACTCAGACAACAGAGAGACGTTGTTAACAGTCTAGCCACTCTTTAGTTTAAATGTGTTTGTCTTGATATGACTTGTTAACAGTCCAGCCACTCTTTAGTTTAAATGTGTTTGTCTTGATATGGCTTGTTAACAGTCTAGCCACTCTTAAATTTAAATGTGTTTGTCTCGATATGACTTGTTAACAGTCTAGCCACTCTTAAATTTAGAAGTGTTTGTCTTGATATGACGTACATGCTTTGCACGTTATGTTCGATGCGCGAAATTACAAAAGAATTCTGAACGAGCAATATGAACTATTTATGACAGGCTTATCAGATTCAAAACAACAGTAGAAGGATTCCACTGGTCCAATTGGTAGAAATGTCAGAATAGTATTCAACCACTGTTATTTAACAATATCAATTCAGGTAAAGTTCGTATTTTTGGTAACTTATTTTACACATTTAATTTAAAGATCCCATTTTAACTGTTTTATTTTCAAAAATATTCTGAATAATTGGCCAAGGAGCAACTTCTATAAAATATCGTTTGTACTTGTATATTTATATTTACTTAACGAAATTTTTTCAATTAATAACTTTATTTTTAGGATTACTACGATAAACAAAATATATTTCTCGTATTTGTTTTCTTATAATTTTTGTGTGATAACGCAAAATTTCTCGTAAGATATGTCTCAAATCATATTAAAGAGGTAAACAAGCTTATTCAAGATAAGATATAATGTGGATTGTTAAACTTAGCAACCCGAAGTTTTTCTTTCATAGAGCACTCAGTCCATGTTCTCAGATTGACATCTGCTGATCACGTTCTTTGAAACAGCTTCGACTAATTAAACAAACACTTTAATTAACTTTACTTACTTGGTGTACAAAACAAACTAAAAACCACTTAGAGAAGTTTATCACTTCTTTACTTTCCAAGTGCTTTAACACAACGTACAACGTTATAACCAGCTAGGCCTAAACACGGATTTCTTTGAAGACATACATGTATTACTCAGACGAATTACAGATTTGGTAAGAGCGGTTTTTAAACAATCAGAACTTTAATAAGTGGTCTGGTGTGTGTGATTTATTATAGCAAAGCCACATCGAACTGTCTACTGAGCCCACCGACGGAAGTGGTCTGGTTTTTACTGGCCTACAATTTCTTAAGTTATCTCAGAGTTTTCGTGTTTTATTTCGCAACTCACTTACAACTAACTGTTATTATTTTCGGCGCTATTACAACAAAGTAAATACTGCTTGCACTTCAGTGGTGCAATGGTATATCTGCAGACTTATACCACTAGAAACCGGGTTTCGATACCCATGGTGAGCAGAATACGGATAGCCACTTGTGTAGCTCTGTGCTTAATAACAAACAACAAAGTAAATTCTAATAAGCGTGTTTTCACTATTCCTCTCTAATCAGTCCAGTACTGAGGGCCACACATTGGCGAAATGAAACACAGAGCTGGCCGTAGGCAAAATGGTGGCCTGACCAAATTTTATATTCGGCGTCACTGCTAATTTCAGCGGTGACCGCCCTGTGTAAGATAATGGTATGCGTAAATAACCTTACAATACCATTAAGATGATAGCAAGTTAGAACAAATTTACGATATATCAAGATAACGGTATGTAAAAGTAGATTTGAGGTACTATTATTAGATTTGAGGTACTATTATTGAAATATGACCAGGAGGTCCAACTTCAGTTGTTCTTTTCAAGGTTTTCCATTGATCAGATTAACAAAGATATTGGCGAAAATACACGTTTTGTATGATTACATGGCTGTTTCAAATACATTTTCACGTGTAACTTATTCTACCAAAATAGTGCTCTACACAATACTTATGAATCAGATTTCATGGACATGACATAACCAAAGTGATATTCAACCTTTTGCAAGACATCATAAAGAAAGGGAATTCACAATAACATTTCTTAAATGTTTTTCTCTGTGTAATAGTCCATTGTACCATCAAGGATTTAAGGTGTTTGAGAAACAGCAATGCACAGCAGACCCGAAACACTTACTTTGTTATCAAAGATTACAGGTTTGGGTTACTTCTAGCTTGTTAAATCTACATTTTCTTAAATCATTGCAAGTTGGTTTCGATTTTATTTATTGTTACTGAGCAGAAAACTACAAAATGTGTACTGCCATGGTCATTGAAACCCATTTTTTAGCATCATAAGGACCACTGTGGGTAGCAATGAACCCAATATACACGAAGCTCTCAAGTTCGACACTGCTTATTTTGTATCTGACTGTTACAACTATCCCATTAAATTCTCTTTCTTTATCATTTTATATTTAACACAAATGTTTAAGTCGACTATTTAACAACTTGAAATGACACATAACTTAACGTTATCAGTAAATATGTGGATAATGTTATCAAACACTGACACGTGATAAGAAAATTGTTCTATCGAGTTAGCACGTCTTGTCTGACAACTCTCAAAGCAAAATCCTGTATCTAACTAACATTAAAGTCACTTTTCAGTTCACCATCATTTTTCATTTTAATAAAAGTAAGAAATATGGTTTTTGCATTTGCTCTTTTTCATTGTTATTGATCAGAGGTAGAAATCTCTGATTTATCTCAATATCATTTGCCAAATCATAAAACAAACTGAACCTAGTGTTTACTTTTTCGTCTAATACCTGATACAGGAACCAGAAAAAAGAACTTGAAAAAATTTGATAAATATGAAAACCAGGTTGTCTAGCTTATTTTCTCCTCTAAATACTTCCAATTTTTATTTAAAGTTTAAAACCTATAGTTTACTAGATACGTTTATTATAGACGTTGAATGATGATATAATACCGAAACAAATCTCATTAACTCACCTAATGTGTCACTTTAAATGAGCTTAAATTAATTATTTTACAAATGAATCACTTAAACTATCTTAATATGTGAATCACGACTCAACAAAGTGTATGAGGATTTCATAAAGTAGGTGTTTCAGCTTGTACTTTGATAGGGACATACCCTGTTGGAGACAACCTACTATTGAATTGTAGACAATACAACAGTATATTTCTACTCGTTGAAAGTAGTAATACTGTGAACATTAGCTTGTGGTTAGTAGATTTTCTCATGGTTGCACAGCGCACAACTGGTAACCAATGACGAGGTTTATTGGTTCCATCAAAGCGCTGTAACTAGGCTGAGCACGAGGGCAAGTGAATGATATCAGCTTACAGGTATGATGTTTAAAAAACACGTTTGTTCAAGATGTACTGATAGAAGTGAATAAAAACCCGATAATCCGCGCGCTTTCGAAAGGTGGACCTGTCTTACTTCAAGGGCCAAATTGGGAATGGTGGTGTAATTGAATGAGTGATATATATATGTGTACACATAAAGGGAGTTTCGTGCATAATGAAAGCTATAGAGAAAATCGAATGATTTTTATGACGTCACTAAACTGCCTTCACACATGTATATATATATATAGAATATTAATACTGAAGAGTTAGGGAAAATAAAACAAAACTAAAAGAAGGACTGAGTTAAAAACAATAGATCAAAACATCTGACTAATGTTAGTTTGTTATATAACTAAAAACAAATTTTTGGTTGTAACAAACTATATATATTCCCAATTTATGCCTGAAGAAGTAAGGTCCATCTTTCGAAACCGCTAGGGTTTTCGGGTTTTTATTTTTTTCTATCAGCTCACAGTGGTGTAAACTGCACCCTCGGGTTAGGTATGACACAAAACGATACAGTAAGACAAATAAACCAAAGGCAGAAATTGGAGCTAAATGTATAAACAAGATACTTTGTTGTCCTCAGTTTTAATGAAATACTGAAACAAACGTACCAAACAGGTCCCGTTTCATGGATGCTGCTGGGAGATCGTCACGTGTCAGTGCACAAAAGATTGTAAAACACTGGGCTGTAAATGTAAGAAACTCTGTCTTTGTTCTACTTGAGCTTGTGGAAGCCAGAAATTTGAGAATATAGTTGACAGTGTGAACAAATGCTATGTGTGAAAAAGTATAACATACTAAATGTTACAACTGTAATGCGTTTTGAAATACGAGGACACGAATGAACAATCTTGGAGATGAGGAAAACGAGACTTTTTATTTTTGGAGCCTTTCTCTGAAGGTGTGAACTTTGATAGATTGAATTCACACTGGAGGTAAATTTGTAGATTATGTGGAAAGGAGGCCTGGCATGGCCGAGCGCGTTAAGGCGTGCACTCGTAATCCGAGGGTCGCGCTAAACATGCTCGCCCTCCCAGCCGTGGGGGTGTATAATGTGACGGTCAATCCCACTATTCGTTGGTAAAAGAGTAGCCCAAGAGTTGGCGGTGGGTGGTGATGACTAGCTGCCTTCCCTCTAGTCTTACACTGCTAAATTAGGGACGGCTAGCACAGATAGCCCTCGAGTAGCTTTGTGCGAAATTCCAAAAACAAACAAACAAACAATTATGTGGAAAGAAAGCAATTAATATATGATGAAGCTCAAAATGGTATTATGTTTTATTCTTTACGTCTTATTACAGAGATAAAGATAAAATAAGCCCTATTAAAATAGTAACTACAGTTTAAAGAAAAGTTGGTTCCAGTTTGTTTCAATATTTATTTTAAGTGTATTCGCAGACATCAGAAATATATCGCAGTATATTTGGGTCGATTATCTGTGTGTTGCTTTGAGCAACTAGTTTCATTTTAGTGTATACCAGTGTAAAATGTTTTCATTACAATTTTAGGTCATGGTTTTTAGTTGTTTCCAGGGTGAAGTGTGTTTTCGTTAACATATTAATAATGGTCGTCAAATTAGTTTTTGCCACTATCATTGCCATATCAAGTCATTGTTTTAGTTTTTGTTAGAGTGAAGTGTGTTTTTATTACCATATTACGTCATCGAATTAGTTAATATCAGGATGAAGGGAGTTTTAATTACAATATTAGGTCATCGTTTTAGTTTATTTCAGAGAAAAATGTGCTTTTACTACCACATCACGCGCCGTGTTTTAGTTTATATCAGCATGAAATGTGATTTCATTATCGAGTTGTGCTTCTTCATAGATTATCGATTGTCAGACATTATTGATTTTTTGTTAATGGACTTTGTGAATATAATCTTTTTCTTTTTACGTTTAAGTATCCAGTAAAGTTATCAAAACAAGTTATGATTAAGTTTACGTCATATTTTTACTTTATAATTTCGTGTTAAAGAGCCTTAAAATTTTGTGATCGGTAAAACCAACACCATAACTTCAATCTATGCAAAAGAAAGGTACCTACACGTCGTTTAAAAAAGTAACAGAAAAACAAACTTTAACCTAAACTGTGTGTTAAAACAAACTAGTTTCAAGAACAACGCGTAATAAATCAATTAAAATACAAAACTTAAAGCTGAAAGAAACACAAGAATATATCTTGAACCATCCTTATTGAAATAAATATGAAGTAAATGCATACCTATTCTGTGTAAATGCTTTTAACATCACGATAAAACCTAAAAGTGCATTAACTGTGTGATATGTTAATTAATTTAATCTATCTGAAACATGTTACTAGTGACCTTCTTTTTCCAAAGATAAACACGTTTTATACGATACATCAGTTGCCGAGTGACCTTTATTTTTAATTTTGATGTTGATTTATCATCTATCTAAATGTCAAGGTTAAATTTTAGTGAAACAGATGAATAGTTGTACTTATCGACAGTATTTAAAGTTTTTATCTTAAAGTAACAGACTCTATCAGTTCTAATTTAGAGAGCGAAATTAATTAAAAATATAGTTTGTGTATGATACAGTCCTCCATCGCATGGTTTCAAAATTCCATAATTGAAGTCATAAGTTACCAATGAGGGCAATGAAACCGTTAAACTTTGTGGGTAGAAAAAGGAGTACATTATTTTACTTCGTTCTTTCAATAGAAATCAATGAACTTCGAAAAGAGAATTCACGCCAGGTAACACATCTAGTAGGAATCCTTGGGGCACAAATTACACACTTACTAAGAATGTCTGTAGAGTGTAAGATGTGCGTTTACCAAGAATCCGTAGAACAAAAACACATCTATTAAAAAGTCAAAGAAAAAACACATCTAATAAGAATCCTTAAAAGAAAAAATACATTTACTGCGACCAGTAACACAACAAGAATCGTTAAAGCATCACCAGAAATTCGTGCAGTGAGCAACATATCCACCAAAGATTCTTACAATAGATTATACATCTAATAGGGAGACTTACAGTACATTATCTATCTGCTAAGAATTTTGGAGCATAGAACACACCTACTGGAGGTTTCCACAGTGGATAAAAGTTCTATAAAAATACTTGTAGACAACACTTCTACTAGTAATTCCTACATTAGTTAACACAGCGAAACGTATAGCATGAAGCACGTATATTAGTGGATCTTCAAAGCATACAACAAGCCTACTATCTTTCGTACATACACACGGGTAAAGAGTGTAAACGCAAAGCTCTAAATACTGATAAAATCGCAGAGAAAAACTGCCTTTTTATTTATTTTTATTTTCTCTAAGACCAGACAGACACAGTGGGCTATTTGTGCTATGTCTGCCATGGAGATGAAGCCCAGAAGTTTAGTGTCATAAGTCCTCAATCTTATCGTTAAGTCATCATTAGACTAAACAAAAAGTTTTAACAAAGGAAAATAAAAATTAAAATCTGGTTTGAAATTTAGACTGGTGTCTAATTTTAGTAAGGACAACCCTAATCTGGCAAGAGGAATATTAACATTACTGACTAGCTGCAACCCTCAGTTTTGTGCATATTAATTATTGTTCTACTGTTTCATAAATACCCACTCGAGAATGTATTGTACGGTTTTGTATAATGTGAAAACATCAGTTTTCGCAAACAAAGCTTGATAGCTAAATTAACGTTAGTGAAATATATAAATTGGATTAAAAATTAACAGGCTTGACCTGATTCTTATCACTCCGTGCTGTGGAAGATAAAAATCTCTATCTGTGATATTACACTGAACACATTCCAGCATCTCACTTGCGGAAAGGTAATAACCATTTTTCAGTCGAGTGCCCTAACCACCTGACCATGGTGGAGGGACATGAGCCAGAAAATGAGCGGTCGTTTTGTAGTATAACTTGAATATTCCATTCATCAAACATGAGAGACATTAAAATACAAATAATACTATTACAAAAGAAACGCATTTATACTAATTTTACAGAGATAGTTAAATATTTATTAGGTTTTACGTCGTTAAGAAATGAAACATATAATAGGAAATACATAAAGAGCTTTCTTTTTCATTATCACATCACACACAAAGGTTTAACACATACGGTTATTATGTAGACCTCACTCACTTTTCTGATTGGTACGGCATGGTCAGGTGGTTAGGATACTCGCCTCGTGATCTGATGATCGCGCTTTCGAATCCTCCACTCCGTCAAAATGCTCGTCCTTTCAGCCGTGGGGGTCTTATGGCGTGATGATCAATCGCACTATTCCTTGGTAAAACAGTAGCTCAAAAATCGGTGGTGAGTGGTGATGACTAGCTATCTGCTTTCCCTCTAGTGTTACGTTACTAAATTAGGGACGACTAGGTGCATTCCCTCTAGTTTTACACTACTAAATTAGGGAAGACTAGCTGCCTTCCGTCTAGTCTTTCACTGCTATATTAGGGAGGGCTGGCTGCCTTCCCCTTAGTCTTTCATTGCTAAATCACGGACGACTAGCGCACACAGACCTTGTGTAGCTCTGCGTGAAATTCCAAAGAAACAAAAACCGTCTCTAACTTCGTTTTCTTATAATCGTGTAAGGCAGTTTCTGGCTTTGGTAAGGCATGTTTAATGGAAATAAAAACACATACAGATAGCTTTATAATTTTTATACTATAATATCAGTAGAGAATGGATGGGCATCTGTGAAAGTTTGTTCTTGATATTTAACTCAATAGTAGACTTTATGACAGTTCATAGTTTTGTTTTTGTTTTATCCATTACTGTTATAAAGAGTGGTGGTTGAATTATTTTTCCCTTCTGAAAAACTGCTGGTTAACATGTTTTGGAGCTATTTACTTTTTAACTCATCACAACTTTCTTTTCCATATGTTATGATGTTCTGAGAAAAACTTTTAACTGGAGTCACTTATATACGTATATATTGTCTTTAAAGAACCGATGAAAGCATATTACAAATAACTTCCCTTCTAGCTGCACCAATAAACAGTATAGTGTGGTTTCTGTCAGTCAATCAATAGACACTAATGTGACGGCCTGGCATGGCCAGGTGGGTTAAGGCGTTCGACTCGTAATCTGAGGTTCGCGGGTTCGAATCCACGTCACACCAAACATGCTCGCCCTTTCAGCCAATGGAACGTTATAATGTTACGGTCAATCCCACTATTCGTTGGTAAAAGAATAGCCCAAGAGTTAGCGGTGGTGGTGATGACTAGCTGCCTTTCCTCTAGTCTAAAACTGCTAAATTAGAAACGTCTAGTGCAAATAATCCTCGTGTAGCTTTGCGCGAAATTCAAAATAAAAAAAACAAATAAACATGGAAGTGACACCACAGAAAGAACGCTGAAAGTTGCATATTGTAATGTCCTGACTTCAGTAAAACACAAGCATAACATGAATCACGAAAAGAACTGTATACACTGTAAGCTACAACACAGCATGACATATAAACTTCAAAAGTAAAAATATTTGTAAAAAATATTTACTTTTGGTTTTTATTTAGTCGTGAAATAGAACATTTTCGGGGACCGTGCGGAAGGACATTTAATTTAACACTTTATTTTGTTAAAGTGCTCATTACATATTTTATTAATAGCACTTAATTTTGATGTTTATTCAATTTAGTGCAAAATTACTCTCGAGTTATACGGACTAGATGGACAGCAGCTTATTCAACAGCGACCTTTGGACTGCTCTCTAAAGGTCGCATATTTTAACTTGACAGTTACTCTTATAATGTAACCACAGACTCATAGTACGGATTCTTTGTCCGAACCACCAATCAATGGACTACGCTCGACCTCCCATTTAATATATCCAACTTTTTACCTTAAAATATATCTGTGTATGTGTGTGTAAATCAATTTCAATGTTTAAAATATTGATGTCAAATTAAAAGTATAAAACATGTATGTATTGTTATTACGATCTAAACTTAATATATTTTTTAAATTTATTTTATTGTTGTTATTATATCTGAAGTTTCATTTTTTGTGGAAAGTAGAGAACTTAGTTTAATCGATATAATTATCCAGTTTCCTGTTCTGCAAAATCGTAGGACTATAATTAACATAACAAAATGAGCAGTCGTCATGTCGGATAAAAAAAGATTTTGCAGTCAGCAGTGGTACCATGGGAGTAGCGCCACCTTGCAGTGTTGGAGAAAAATAGTAAAATTTTATGGTATATTCTAACGTGTGCTGCAAAGTCAGACAATATCTATTATTGAATTTTATCCGAAAATATCATTGTAATGCAGGATTTTTAGCCGTAGCATAGTGACTCATGGAACGACTCTGGTTTGTTTTTTTAGGGGTTTTTTTTCATGTACAAACTTTTAGCTCACAGCTCCGTCTAAAGGTCAACTCCTTTAGATTGATCTACTTGACCGCGCCCAAGGTCTTATCTATTAATCTGCTTTAATTTTTCATAAAATAATTTCAATTCGATGGTAAGGTATTAGAGATACTGATAAGTGACAAGAGTGAACCTGATACAGGCGCGCCCCACGCTTGGTATTGATAGCGCACAAAACGTAGCTAATAAAAAGGAAAAAAAAAATGTCTCATAGTTTTATTTGCTCCAAAGAAAAAGATGTTTTATATAAAAAGTAGTAATAAAACTGATAAACTTCACTACAACTTAAAAATTATGTTCACTAAACTCTAGCTTAGAGGCTTTTCAGTGCTCTCTAAGGACTTCGAAATGTTTTCGTGAAGCTAAATTTATGTACAAACTAAAATGTGAGACGATAAGAAAAATAGAATTCAAACCAATCCTTGTGAATGTTTGAATATTAGGTCTTGGGTTTGTTATTAAACGACACAGACAAATGAAGTGATGCCAAAAGAGAACTATCTTTCACACATACACATATATATATATATACATATATATATATTAAGCTGGGAATGCCACATCTAAGAATATTTTCCTGTAAACCTGGAGAGAAAAATCTATAACGTAACCCTTATTCTGGTGTTAATAGTCACGAAATCTCAAACATATACTTCACAGATTCGATTTCTACGATCACAAAAACATACTTCTCATCTTGTTGATTCACGACAACCCGCTGAATTTGACGATAATGAAAGTTGCTACTTAGGTATTTGAATGTTTCATTATTGTTAAAGTTTAAATTATGACAATACTTTTTAAGACATGTATTTGTTGTCTCCCACTTCCAATTTAACAATGTTCATGTCCGCAAACCTCGTTCTTTGGACGTACATTTATTCGCATATTTGCTCTGAGTTTGTAGACAAAGATGGATTTTAACAAAAATATTTGTATCAGTCAAATGCGAAAGCTGCTTGTACATGAAGTGTGAAAAGTATATAGTTAACCATTTGTAGCTACAGTATATTAAGCAAAGTAAGAATAGTTGCTGACTGACCGTCGGCCCGGAATGGCAAAACGTGTTAAGACGTGCGACTCGTAATCTGAGGGTCGCGGGTTCGCATCCCCGTCGCGTCAAACATGCTCGCCCTTTCAGCCGAGGGGGCGTTGTAACGTGACGGTCAATCCCACTATTCGTTGGTAAAAGAGCAGGCCCAGAGTTGGCGGTGGGTGTTGATAACTAGCTGTCTCCCCTCTAGTCTTACACTGCTAAATTAGGGACGGCTAGCACAGATAGCCCTCGTGTAGCTTTGTGTGAAATTCAAAAGTAAACAAACTGACTGAACGTGAATGTCACGTGTCCAAAGTTTATAATCCGTTTTATAGTTTATTTTATACAAATAAAATCAGTAATAAGATTACAAATTAATGCTTTTATTATTTGGAACCTCCCAGTGGTGTCTCCAGGCTTACAAAGCTAGAATTCTGACTTCGATTACTGTGGTAGGCGGAGCACAGATAACCATTTGTGTAACTGTCTACTTAACTTTGAATAAACATTTACTATTTAGGATTAAGAAGATAATACTTGAAAGTTAAGTAGTTTACTCTGATAATAGTAAATAAGTCATGATAATTTTAAATATTTCGAAATGTCAAGTTCACCCCCCACCCCAGTTCTTAACTGAACATCGAAGTTTATTTAACCCTATATCTTTCTTGTTTATCAACTGTAATCTCCTAATGGTTTCGATTTTTAATCAATAAAGACTCTTCAAATTCTTCTTCGATACATGTAAAAATTTATAATCAAATAATTACCACAGTTAAAAACTACAACTTCACTCTCTTTACACAACGAAGTTTTAATTTGAGACATCTGCAACACAACGAAGTTTTAATTTGAGACATCTGCAACACAACGAAGTTTTTATTTGAGACAGATCTGCAGACACCATCACACTCAACACATTTCGACGCTGTAACGCATCAATTTCAGTCGAGTTTATAAGCATGTTTGGCATTTTATGTCTTTCGCAAGGGTAACACATTTACTATGAATTTGTCTACTGTACAACCACAGTTTTACCACAATGTTTGAATGTTCCACTTTCATCAAACAGGAAATTGGAAACCGACAACATTATTTCTTTTCGTGAACATTTGTGGAACATTTAAATATATATATATTGTGAAAAGTGTATATTGTTAGACAATGTTATCTATGAATCAGTACCAAATAAAAATATCTATTGTGTAAATAAAAAAAAAATTAAACTGTAGTGTTTATTCTGTACAAGTTATTAATTATTTGATGAAAACTGACAGAAAACAAAACGTTTCGGTGGTATTACGATTAATTACTAGGAAAAGTGGCACTTCAGTGTATGGTGCTTCGAAAGTTCTATCTTACTATAGCTTTTTAAAAGCATAAACGTTTCGGTTTTCTAACAAAATATTTTTTCCTCATAATATTTTTATGATTCTGAATGACAAAGACAACAGAAGAAACAGTGTCCACAAAACTGTATATAGATAATCATATTTTAAGTGTACACATTGCAAAAGTCCAAGTTTAAAATTAATTTGCTTTTTAAGACAACGCTAAAATCAGGGGTTTGATTCCCCTCGGTGGGCTCAGCAGATAGCCTGATGTGGATTCGCTCAAAGAAAACACACACGCTTTTTAAGAAGTATTTTAAATTAATAAACAACAAATGGGAAACTTTTATTTCTCATTTACTGGCATATTATGTGTATACCATTACGCTGCCAGTTTCTTTAAGCATGCCCCCCTCAGTAGCACACTGGTACGTATGTGAACATATATTGCTAGAAATTGAGTTTCGATACCTGTGATAGGCAGAGCACTGATAGCTCTTTATGTAGCTTTGTGGTTAATACCGAGAAACAATCCTTTAAACCAAAACAGGAAAGTTATTAAATATTTGAGAATGAAAGGAAATAAAAATTTCCAAACCTTTGGTAAAACAGTATATGTATATATGTTTGTGTGTGTTTTATATCTCTCTAAATGTGTTCTTAACATCATAAAAGGAAATGAAAGTTTTGGATGTGAAAAGTTTCTTAAATTAAGTCTCTCAGACACCAGTGAGAAGTGTTCGGTAGTAGCATTAATTACAAGTAATCCATTATTCTTTTGTCCAGTATCATCTTCAATCCACTTTATTCAGCAGTTGACCTCACCTCTTCTTTCAGAAATGGAGAAACAAACAAATGTTTACATCTTTAAAGGTCAGCGGTGCTTGAGAGACAATAACTGTATGAATAAGTTGAGAAATATTTGTTTTACTTGTTTAGATTGTATTGTTTACTTCTTGTTTATTTTGTTCCAGAAATAATCAATTAAGTTTGATACTCGGTCCAGTTTCTAATTTTTCGTCATTAATCTTTGACCTCATTATCTCGCGAATGGCTTATTATCTCTTTGTTTTGTGAACAACGTTCCTTCAAAGAAAGTATGCTTATCAACGAAATGTATTATGTCACTGTGCAGGTCATGTCAAGTAATAACACCGCCAGGTGGCTAGGGCGCTCGACTTCTAATATGAGGGTCGCGGGTTCGAATTTCCCGTCAAACCAAACGAGCTAGTCCTTTCATCCATGGGGACGTTATAATGTGTCGCTCAATCCCACTAATTATTAGTAAAAACGTAATAAAAAGAGTTGGAAGTGAGTGGTGATGACTAGTGCCTAACGTTGATAAACTAGGAACGGCACCAAAGATAGCGCTCATGGAAAATTACGCGAATTTCTAAAAACAAAATTATTGGAGATAAATATGTATTTTTGATACGTATTCAATTATTTGTATAGGCTTGGCATGGCCTAGCGCGTTAAGGCGTGCGCTTCGTAATCCGAGGGTCGCGGGTTCGCGCCCGAGTAGCGCCAAATATGCTCGCCCTCCCAGCCGTGGGGGCGTTATAATGTGACGGTCAATCCCACTTTTCGTTGGTGAAAGAGTAGCCCTAGAGTTGGCCGTTGGTGGTGATGACTAGCTGTCTTCCCTCTAGTCTCACACTGCTAAATTAGGGACGGCTAACACAGATAGCCCTCGAGTAGCTTTGTGCTAAATTCCAAAACAAAAGAATTATTTGTGATCATAAAGAAAAATTACAGTTATTTCAACTTTAATTTTATTTTACTCCAGCAGCTTTGTTTGTTTTAAATTTCGCGCATTTTTGATGTGTAGAGTTAAAATTGATATCAGAAAAAAAAAATGTAAAAACGTTTTGGTTGAGAAAAAAATTTACGTAGAGGAGCGAACAACGTTTCGACCTTCTCCAGTCATCGTCAGGTTCACAAAGAAAGAAAGAGGTAGCTGACCGGAAGCTGACCACATGTTTGAAAGTGGTTTTGTAACTGAGTGTCGGAATATAGAGGACGGTATTAGATGTTTGAATATATAATTTTGTATTACTTATTTTATTATTTTTAATATAGGTATAAAGGTGTTCCTTTGTATTGGTTTATTTTGAGTTTAAGTTGTTGTATAAGTAAGGCTTTTTTAATTTTGCGTTTGTTTATGTTTGTTTCTTTATTTATTATTTGAGTTTTTTCTATGGTTATTTTGTGTTTATTTGACTTGCAGTGTTCAAATACGTGTGAAGGTGACTTTTTATGTTATTTGAATCTGATTTCCATTTTTCTACTTGTATCTCCAATAAAGAAGTCATGGCAGTTATCACATTGTATTTTATAAATAATGTTGGTGTGGTGTTTGTCAGTGTAGTTTTTACATAGTATAGACCTCAGTTTTGTGCCTGGTTTTTGAATAAATTTAGTATTAACTGGAATGTCATATTTTGTTACTAGTTTTTGCCAAATGTTTATTATTTGTTTGCTGATGTCAGGAATATATGGTATACAGCAGTATATGGTTTCGTGATTTTTTGATTGGTGAGATATATTTACTTTTGTTGGTTGATTTTGCTTTCTGTCTAGGTGTGTGCGTATAATATTTTCTACGGTTTGTAGAGGAAACTTATTGATGTTGATGAAGTATTGTTTTATTTTGTCTAATTCATCGTTAATTTTATCTGGTGAGCATAGTTTTATGGCTGTGTTTATTTGGTTTCTTAGTATGTTGAGTTTTTGTTTTGTTTCATGCTCTGAGTCTCAAGAAATGTATAGTCCAGTATGGTGATTTTTCGGTGGATTTCTGTTTTAAATTGTGTGTCGGTTCTTATAATAAAAAACACTCAAATTGCTTGAAACCAACATCACCTTTCCTGTTCGTCTTCAGTTTCGTTTTCTTCTAGCCTGAATCGCGTGTGGTCTAATGACTAGCTGTACATCCGGGGATTTCGACTTCACGATCCACTGCTACGAAAACGCGTTTTGCACTTTGAGACCGAGATGTATCATAAGAGTGACGGTAAATTCTCATTCTTTGGGCTAATAAAAGTAGCCCAAGAGTTAGCGGTGAATGTTATTGGCCATCGGTCTCTTCTCTTTCCCCAGTGGCACAGTAGAATATCTGCAGACTTACAATGCTATAAAACGGGTTTCGATACCTCTGGTAGGCAGAGCACAAATATCCCTTTGTGTAGCTTCGTGCTTAACTTCAAGCAAACAAACAAAATATTAAACATCTATAGTCTCTCACACCTCAAAAATAAAGGATGCAAATTAAAGTGGCGTAGTTGAAAGGTTTATTTGAAAGAATACACCCATATGCGCACCCATTACAACCAGAATTCAGGGGTTACTTTAAAACCCTGGACGATCCTAGGTTTCGATTAAACTTTATGAACTCTTTTGCTCTTTCGGAGAATAGTTTTCCTAATTGTGATTCAGACTGAAAAGTAGGAGTTGTAATAGATATACCGTTCTACATTTATTTCAGTGTTTGTTTCTGTGTAGTTTGTTGTTTTACATGTGATGTATATTGTTGACTGTCCATTGAGTAAGTTCCGCCTATCCTCCTAGTGGAAAGAATCATCAACACTCGTTTTACGAAAACGCTGGTATGTTTGATCATTGTTGAAACTTTAAGAAAATCTATGATTCATATAAAAGCAGTTAAGCGAGAAACAGAAAAAGAATATTATTGGGTAGATACAGTCAATGTGTTATAGGCCTAGGAAACTATGATTGTGGTTAACGCCTACTAGTCCAACAACTACAGAATTTAACTAAAAATGTTTAGAGATGTGGAACTTTACAAACCGTTTAACTTCAGTGAATTACTTTGGACGTTGGTATTCCTACGAGAACATTAAATATTGTCATCGGTAAAAGTTAGCTTGAAAAGGTATGAGACCAGTGAAACTAGCTAGCTAAAGCGAGGCGTAACAATATCAACTCAGAAGTAATTTGTTCGTCATGGGCCTGTATCGTCAGTAAAATATTCAGTTATGAAATGAAGATAAGAATCAGTACTGTTTGTAAGTCTGTAAACTGTTGTAGACAAACTATCATTTGTAATAACTATCAGTAATAACCGTTATTATGAATTGTATTTTGTGTGTGTATATTAAAATATATCTGTGTTTAAAAAAAAAAAACCCAGAAAATTGTGCGTTTTAATCTTGTTGGAAAAACATCGTAAATTTTCTACGTATTAACATGTTAGTAACTTCTGAATTAAAATTATTTGAAATACTAATACATATCGTACGCAATATTACGAATCGGAGACTCGTCCGAGATAAAGTATAATACGAAACTGGGGGAAAGAAAGGAAGGCCACATTTTCACCTCACTGCACGTGCTAAGTATTTGTTGCTGTTGCCGAAATACCTCTATTCAGCAAAATCAAAAACCATTTTAACTTGAGAACGGTTGTGGTTAACTAGTAACTCTTTGGAAAGAACTCCATATATTCTTTCTTATAAAAGTATTTTGAGTTACTGAGGTCGAACACCTCTAAGAACATTTTTGTTCCCATTTACAAATCCAGTTTCAAACAATGCAGTTAATTTTCAAGTTAAAAGTAATCTCGTGCTCAGTTCAACAAATGATCTCCGACTCAACGGCTGCAGACATCATAGAACACTTTTTTAGAGCCATATCCGGCATTTAATATTTTTTTGTAGGGGGCTGAGGATTTACAGAAATATGTTTTTTTTTTAATAACAAATCTGGAGACGTACGCTGATCTATAACTGGATAGCATTCAAAAAAGTTATCATTATATTTTGTCATTAGAGTTGGGTAATTTTAACCCTACTTCAGGGAAGGATCATATCATTGATGTAACATGTTACCCGTAAAACAGTCAACGTTCTTGAACTGCATGTGAAATTTGTGAGAAACTACTGAGACAACAAGTCAGAATCTCTAAGAGTTTGTTCTCGTCGAAATGGAAACGAGGTCGGATTCAAAGCCAACTGAAATGTAACGAAATGTCTGAAATGTTATAAATGTAGCAGGTGTGGATGGATTCACGATGACACACCAGTTGTTCGAAGGAGGGGATGCTGTGAAGCGCCCAAGGAACAGTACGCTAGTACAGCGGTAAGTTTACGGATTTACAACGCTTTAATCAGGGGTTCGATCCCCGTCGGTGGACTCACCAGATAGGTCCGAGGTGGCTTTGCTAAATGAAAACACACTAACGAGCAGTAACGTTACAAATATAGACGGTGACTTACCCTCACACTGGGTCCAGAGTAAAAAGAGAAGACAGATCAGGTGAGGACGAAAGTACAGAAATGTGTTTTCTGAGTTAAGAAGATTATTACAAGGATAAGAGTACTAACCTTGCTGGATGACGACAACGTGTGAGTGATTGAATCTGGTAGGATAGAAACATCTTAACGACAACTTGGAGCCCCCCAGTGGCTCAGCGGTATGTCTGCGGACTTACACGCTAAAATCCGGGTTTCGATACCCGTGGTGGGCACAGCACAGATAGCCCATTGTGTAGCTTTGTGCTTAATTCAAAAAACAAAAACACCTACGACAACTCGGATCAAAGAAAACAGCATAATGATTCACGAGACATGCTCTGAACAGTCATGTGTCGCACTCAGAGTTTCTGGATTTCCGGATCTGACATGCTATTCCCCTCACCTACAGAAATAATCAGATTATCTGCCGAGGAGACTCGAACCTCTGATTTTTATATTGTAAATTCCTGATCAAAATTAATACTGATCTCGCCGATAAACAATCACTCACGAGGTCTGTTCAAAAAATACGCGGGCTGTTTGAATTGTGCGGCTCCAGTTGGTTCCAGGGAAATCCGCTTGGTGTCGCTAAGTTTGCACATATCAGCTGATTACGACGCCATTTCCCGATTGCAGATATCTTCATTTGTGTATTAGCTACACGGTTTTAAGTGAAGTGCGATTTTTTCGTTTCGCAGATTTCAGAATGAATGACCTGAAGGAGCAACGACTTGCTGTGAAATTTTGTGTTAAACTTGGAAAATCTGCGACTGAAACTTTTGCTATGCTTAACACGGCTTACGGTGATGTTGCTATGAAGCGTGCGACATGTTTCAAGTGGCATGAATGTTTTAAGGATGGTCGACAGTCCATTGAAGATGATGAGCGTCCCGGATGTCCTTCCACGTCAACTGACAACCCACACGTCGACAAAACCAACACCCTAGTGCGGTCAAATCGACGTCTGACTGTCAGGGAGTTTGATGAAGAATGTAAGATATCAGTTGGATCTTGTTACGAGATTTTGACCGAAAAATTGAAGATGCATCGCGTTGCTGCGAAATTTGTGTCTCAGAACTCGTGAGTTTTTGGCCAAACATTCGATCACTGTTCTTCTCCCCCTACTCACCTGACCTTGCTCCTTGCGATTTTTTTCTTGTTCCTCAAACTCAAAAGACTCTTGAGAGGAAGAAGATTTGAGACGATTCCCGAGATTAAGGCAAATGCGACGAAGGAGCTGGAGGACATTACAAAAGAAGCGTACCAGGACTGTTTCAACAAGTGGAAACACCGTTAGGATAAGTGTGTGCGTTGGGGAGGAGAGTACTTTGAAGGGGTCTCAGACCTGTAACTTCTAAATAAAGTACATTTTGTTTTTTGAAGTCAGTCCGCGTATTTTCTGAACAGCCCTCGTATTTTCAGCTAAAGCTTACAAACATTCGAAGCTAAAGAAACAAAACTTTTAACATATGGTGGTTTAATGTTAAAGGTAAAGTTAGAAAATATTTCATAATGTGAATTTAATAACTTTTACTTATTTTAGATTTCCAGCTGGAGAATCTAATGTTATTGATTTTTCTGATCAGTTATTTACTGTGATAAAGGTTTTGTTAAGACATAAGAATTTCACATACAGAAGTGTACCACAGCTATTTACTTGTATGCTTTACGGTATAATTATTGGAATTAAATATAGTTTGGTTTTCGTTAATTTCATGTTTAGGGCTTGAGTTCAAAACATTTGAATAGGGTCAATATAGCATTTCTTTGAGTTTGCGTAGTTTATCTTTCGATGTAGTCTAGACTGAGTTTTTGTACAGACTAGTGTGTATAATGTAATCGTCTATATCTATATATAAAGACGAAATTTCTGTTTCCAATCTTAACTTCTCCGAACCTATTAGGCCAATCTCAACTAAAATTGCTTTGTAAACATTGTGAACTACAGAGAATATCCTAAGGAGGCCAAAATTAAACTTAACCCTATTTCTCTCTGTTGATTAATTACTACCAGCCTATCGAGTCAATGTCAAACAATCTTAGCAAGCAATGTTGAATATTCTTAAGATATTCAAGGCCAGAGTATGAAAGTTGCTGGACTATTTCTCAAACAACCACGCTTCTCACGTGGTCAGTGAGATGTAGGGTATTCACGTGGGAGACATGTCGTTATTATACTTCACTTCGTCTGTCTAAAGAGATAAAATTTAATAGCTTCTCTCACTAAATAATGTGACCAACCATCGACAGTGACAGAAAGTCTGAGTGTTGTTTCTGAACGTGAAGGTAAACGTTCGATGAGAACGTTTATGAACGTATGTCCTCTTACTTAAGATCCTTATCACTGTCACTTCCTTTCTTCATAGAAAAACAATGAAATGTTTTGTTTTTTTTAAATTTCGCGCAAAGCTACACAAGGGCTATCTGCGCTGTATAAAACGTTAAGAGTTATATATTTAATCACGTCTTTATTTTATATAGCCGGCTTTAATAATGTATGAGCTATAAAAGAATATATTATTCTTTGCTGTATATGTATAAATACACATAGAGATCATACATCTGTATTAAACGGGAGTGTTTTTTGCGAGTTTTTGGCATACTGTAATTATTTCATGTGTTTAATTACATATCTGTTTTACATATCAGGCTTTTATCAGGTATGTTTCTGTAAAATAACCTGTTATTCTTTGATATATATGTATAGATACAAGTACAGTATTGAAAGTATATTTGTGCTAAACAGATTTCATGTTTAATGTTTTTAGGATCATTTGTTTCCCTTCTTCAAGTTTTGTTTCTTGAAGCGAGATTAAAACAAGGTTTGTCATTCTAAACGTGATTTTTTAAAAAGGTTTAATACTTCTTTATTGATTGATAGCTTATAAGATATGGCACCTTATGGTTATTTTTAACAAACATAAATCAGAAATGTTATTTTATCTGAAGAAACTGTAAAGATACTTTGTTCGATAACTACAATCTTCATAAACTTAAATCTAGTCTTTATAAAAAGTACCTAATACATCGAGCACACCTCACACAAGGCCCGGCATGACCAGGTGGTTAAGGCACTCGACTCGTTATCCGAGAATCGAGGGTTTGAATTCCCCTCACACCAGAGATGCTCGCCCTTTCAGCCGTGAGGACGTTATAATGTGATGGTTAATCCCACTATTCGATGGTAAAAAAGTAGCCCAATAGTTGGTGGTGGGTGATGATGACTAGCTGCATTCCCTCTGATCTCACTCACACTGCTAAATTATGAATGGGTAGCGCAGATAGCCCTCGAGTTGCTTTGCGTCAAATTCAAAACAAAGAAACAGAACCTTTTTTTAAAAAAAATACGATATTTTTGAAAATATTTTGTATCTGCTCCGCTGACTTTTTCAAGTTGTTCTATGATTTGTAATGTTATATGTGGTTTGTTTGTTACGTAAAAATAAATGAAAACAAACATCATCTTCTTAATAAAACCTCACCTAACAAAATGCATTATTAGCTGTTGTTTGATTTATTTTAGCCGTACTCAAAATGGGTGTTTTTAATTCTAGCTGTTTGTAACAAACAGATTTAACAAATAGAAAAATAGCAGAAGGACTCCGTTTTTATGGTAGCGTTTTTATGCACTAAACATCGCCAAAAGTAAGAGCTGTTTGACGTACATCAAGTGATTCGGTGATGTCATTTTAAAGTGCATGGGTCAGACTGCTCACTCCGTCCACTAAATAGGTATGTAAACAGTGAAAGGAATCTGGTCTTCTCGATTTACAGAACTGCGTGACAAGATCTGGAAACTGGCAGAAGTATTGGGTTTGTCAACGTTGGGTGAGTCTTGAGAAAAGCTTCACTCTCTGGGCTAAAATATAAGCCATCCTCTTTTGCGAGAAATGCATAATACGTATTGTAAATTAAATATAATTTGAATTCATGAATCATTTAATACGTAACTTAATAATATGATGCACACAAACACTGACAATATACATACATAATATCAACACAAATAAATCATTGCTTCTTAAGATTATATCAGCTTTATGAAAAAAAAAGGCTTGGAAACATGAAAAAGCAGAAATATATTTAATAAAATTAAAGGTGTGAAATGGGGGCACCAAATGGGGGCGTTTATGATGTTTTTATTAAATTTACTGGTTCGTACAGAAATGTGTCTACGATTTTATATACAGTAACGAATCTATGACGCAGATACACATAAACCTCTTTGAAAATTTTACCTTTGTATATTAGTATCTTAATCCACCTATATAGCTAATGTACTAAATCCTGTTAGTTTCTCGTGCAATTGATAAAGGAGGGACAAGTTGTTAAGTTATGGGTCCACACAAATATCTGATTCATCCGCTGTCATATAAACAGACTTCAGAATACGTGTTTCACTTCCAATAATTCATTTCACATAAGCCTTTTGTCTTTGTGTGATAAATACAACAAAGTTTTCATAAATATAGTTCATACGTACTTTTGTTTACAGGATAGAAAGAATCAACGAAATAGATATGGATTGGAGACTAAACACGCTCCCTTCACAGAGAAAGTTTTATTGTTCCACGCCCATTCCTACCTTGTTTCCTTACTTTTTTGGTGGATTCATTCTTATAATTTCATTTTTTAAAATATTTCTTTTACTTATATAATTTAATATATGAATATTATCATCATTAACACGTTGACTCCCAAGCCCATTTTGTCGATACGTTCTTGGGTCTTGCTAGTCATTTTACAGTTACTTTTTATAGAAAGAGTGTATATGTAGCCATTTTGTTCCAGCCAGTAAGTGGGCCTTCAAAAGGAAAATAGAGCAGGACCTCTTCCAATGAGTCGTGTGGGAGCCAACATGTTAAGGAATACTTTAAGATGGTTAGATTAATTTGACTAATTTATTTTCAGTCAAAGCATAAAACTACATTCTGGGCTATCTTAACTCTGCTCACCACTGGTATCGAAACCCGGTTTCTAGATTTATAAACCTGCAAACATACCACTGTGTCACAATTTCACTAATAGGTTTTGTTATTGTTTTTTTATTATTAAGCACAGCTCTAATCACGAAGAAAGTGTTTCGAACGTCAATAAGGTCTTGATATACAGAAACGAAATTGTACTTTAAAACTCTATACTCCCTGGAAGAACACCTTTAAGTTTGCAACATAAAATTATAAAAAAATATAAAAATAAACTGCATTAATTATAATAATAAAGGACTAAAAGTGTAACATCATCTCTGGAATGTCTTTGACATTTGAGACATTGTGAAAAATATTTAAAGCTTTCCATAATTCCAAAAATTGTGTTTTTGCAATTTTCATTCGAATTTGTGTGTGTGTATGTGGTTGAGTGATGTATTTATTATGGCTTGATACTTCAAGCAAGGGTAGAGAAGTTTAGAAGATATGGTAATATGTTGTTTGTTGATATTTTTAACTGACTTAAGTATATAAAAGTACACGAAGATGATTTCATCAAATTAAATAAACAACTAAATTGTGATGTACGTGTTTGGTAAACATTCATGTCAAAAAACTTGTATCTTATATTTTTAGATTATCTACCATCACTGGAAACTCTCAAGATGCTACAATGGGGGTTTAGATATAATGAGGCATCTAGGGTGAAAGTTTAAACATTCCAAACTTTTCCTGTCCCTTGGAATATGTGTTATCTTGAGATCCTTAGTGACGTATTTTAGCCAATCGAACAGCATCGAAAAGTGAAACTAATGCCACTAACTGAGAAAGACATTGACTACGAAACCAACACAGAATTGAAAGCTTTAGCCTTTATCAAAAAGAAACAAATGGTAAACACAACGTTAAATCAAACGAAAGGCTGAAGACCATAAAAATGATGATTACAAGGAGTGTTTTGAATAAATCTCAGTGAACATACATTAACTTTACAAATATATTTGTGACTTCAAGCTATAAATGGGAAGAACATATTCTTGAACGTGAACAAGACTACCTATCAAAACACAGAGAAATATGGAAACTGAGGAGTCAGAAAACTTCAGTATTTCCGAAAATGTAAGTTTAGATGGAATTGTTGGAGCAAAGATGGTTTTCATTACTAATATGAACGAAAGTGTTTCTACTGAACAACAAAATAAGGGAAATAGAAGAGAAACTGACTATTTGTTTAAGCAACATATATTTCCAGATTTGATATTAAGTCCGGAAAACGTTTCAGATGTGGCATCAAATGCGCAAAAAGCTCCATTTGAAACAGAAAAGTCTCAGAGCATTTCAGACATGATATCAAAATCAGAGAATCTTCATGATATGACATCAAATCATCAAAACGTTTCAGATGCAACAGACTCAGATTCTGAACTGAATCTTTGCGAGATAGAAATGGAAAGGCATCGAATAATCGACAAGCAGGTTATCAGGAAAAAGACAATCGAGCAGTGGGCGTTGAAAGACCAGAAAAATGATATGGATGAGTCCAAAACTAACGAGAACAATCTGGGAATTCTTAGGAACTTGAGCAATATGGCATCACTCAAGAATCCTTGTTCTTCACCAAATAATTCCCAGAAAAGCACGAAGAAGCTTGATAAGCAAAACGAACGGGAGAAAAGCATCACTGATCAGTTTCGGAAACATCACGATACAAGATGCCCACCTAAGATAGAAGATAAGAATGATTCTATAGGTGAGATGATATTTTATACGATCCATGATTAGGTGAAATACTCTATCAATGAAGAAAATGTGATTTATTTCATTACAAAGTCAGGTTATGAAAACCAAATTTTGTTCTTCTTTTACATTTTGCCGCTGTTTACAAAGTTACAATGATACTTTCTTGAGGTTATAACATAACATTGAAGAATATTAAAATATTTTCAAAAATGCATGAAAAAAATGACAAAATGCATTTTGGCCATTGGAATTAAAGTACTATGTAAAAAGTGTGAACATGTGTAAAATAAATGCATATTATATGGTCTTTTCTATATGAATGCTCCTTACTTAATTTAGGGTCAATACAAACTACGATTGCAACAGCATCTGGTGGAAAGCATGTCCAAACATTTTAAAATTTGTTTAGCTCTGAACTTTTTCGTCATGAACGATATTTTCACAAACTTAAACCCAAGTGAATAGCAGTTTTCACTCATAAAAAAAAAAATGACCTCAGTATAGTCTGGTGAAAATACTAGAGACTAAATTATATATTATCATTGTATGATAATATTTTCGGTGAGATAAAACATTATGATGTTAGATATCGTGACATAATAATAAAACGTGCTATCAATTTATATTATAAACAAGTACGTAAGTCTACTTACCACGTGTTTGTTTTAACACAAAGATACACAATATACTATATTCGTTCTTTCCACCACGGAGATTCTAACTTCAGATTTTAGCGTTGTAAGGCTGTAAACTTGCCTCTTACAAATTGGTTGACATCTGTCACATATTCTATTAACTCTATGCAGTTGTTCTTATGAAAACTAGATGGCGTTACTAACCTACATATATTTACGTACTGAATAACTACCTATTTTTTGTAAAAACTGTTAATTTAAGGGTGAGTCGCTGATAAAATGTACTTTTTGGCAGTTTATTGTTTTTAAATACTTTATACAATGTCTAGTTGGCTGAAAACGTCATAAAAGTTATGTAGAATTGGTCTCTCATTTGGTTATTTTTTTATTTCTTAACCCTGCATGTGATGTAGTTCTTAAATAATAAAATTATTCGTATGATTGTTTATGTTAACTAGTTTTCCAAAATACAAAATATGTTATATATATAAGTAAGTTGTACATAATATTTCTTGAATTATGATTATAAATACTATTTTTCTTGATGATTAATGTGTATATTTAGAATCAAATTCAATCTCTTGTGTCAGTCGATCATTGTATTTGTTTTGGAATTTCGCACAAAGCTATTCGAGACCTATCTGTGCTAGATCATTGTAAGATTTCCTAGAATTATAGCTAAAAATGCAATAAACAGCAAAGTGCCAACTGATGAAGCAATGCGATCTAATACCGTAGGTCTAATTTACTGGTTTATCAACTTACAAGGGTTAAATAACACTTTCCTTTTCAAGTTTTAAAGTTCGAAATATTATATTTCATATTAATTGAAAAACAAGTTACAGCAGTAACATTCCAATCCAAGAAAACTTTCTATGCTCTTTCGATCAGCATTTATAACTTGAACTGAAACGACTGATAAAGTTCATAAAAACATTTCTGAATTGTTTAGGTTTAGAACTACATATCTGATTAAAAACTCACTGGTTCACTGCATCAGATGTCAGTCTATAAAGTTGGAACTCACGCAGTTTTGTCTTTACAGTATCTGAATATACAGTTTTGTTCATTTTAACTCATTTTTATAAATGATTTCGGGGTGACTGGTGATTAACATGTCAAGCTGTGGTCGGTGGTTTAAAGTCAAATATGCGATATTCTACTGATTATCCTCCGGACAAGAAGCATGTGCTACAGATTGGCTACCTTATCTCTGGTCGGTAGTTTTATATTAATGATCATTTTGCCTGAACCGTAGAGACTTGTCATCTCGCCGTTAAGCCTAGGTGTTGCACAAGGTGTGGTTTAAGTTAGAAATACGAAACAAATAACATGCCAAACGCACAACTTTCCTTTTTTAAAATATTTTGTCCTCCATTTTTGAATTATGGTTCTCTTTAACCAAAAACCAATGAATAAAATCCAACTTATTTTTAGTGTCAGTATGAAAGTAATAGAAAGTGCCACATTATAAAATAACTTTATTGGCCTAATAAGATGACGATTGAACACAAAGGTGAATCATGAAGATTTTATGAACTTATAATTGTATGTTATTTATCTTATTTTAAATGCCGCGAAAATCTACACAAGGGATATCTGTGCTAGCTGTCCCTAATTTAGCAGCGTAAGACTAGAGGAAAGGCAAATATTCATCACCACCCACCTCCAACTCTTAGAAAACTCTTTACTAACGAAATGTAGGATTAACCGTCACATTTTATGTCTCCACGATTGAAGGAACGAGCACGTTTAGTACAATTGGGATACGAATCCGCAACCCTCAGGTTACGAGTTGAGCGCTCTAACCATTTGGCCATGGGTATTTACTTTAATTCGATTGTGGACCACGCGGCAGTCCTGAAAATCATATGTAACACAAATGATCACACACGACTAGTTATTTAAAGACGTTTACGGCCCGTCGTGCAGATTATATATAACACAGATGATCACACACGACCCGCTGTCTGTTGCTTTCCTATGCATCCCGTAGATCATACATAACACAGATGATCACACAGGACCCTATGTCTCTAGCTCTCCTAGCCAATTTGGCAGATCATATATAACACAGATGATCACACAGGACCATGTTTCTGTCATCTTACTAATCTATTTTTAATATTCTTAAGATGAAATAAGGTGACTCACGCTATCCTTTTTTAAAGAACCCAGTAGCTTCTGAAATCTCCACATAATTGTTCAAGTTTCATCTTCTACATCCGTGGCTCAGCTGGCTACTACTTGACGTACTCTCTTTGCTGATTCTTAAAAGTGTGACACTAGTGCCGTCACGGTTCAACTTTCTGCTCCCTGAACTCATCGCTCTCCTTGTTGACCTTAACAAGCAAGTTACTGCTGCTCCTACGGCGAATTGTCCACTTTATGTGCAAATCAAGTATTCTTAAAATCCAAAGTTCGTAAATTACCAAATGGTTCTGTTAATGTATCAGTCACCATATTATCAGTTTGTTTTATCCACCTTTGACAGTTATCAGAAGTGCATCTATCACCCACCTTTTCCAGTATACCACACCCAGTCGAGCTACATCAAAATACCATAAAAACATTAACTTGTGCGATTGGAAGTGTCCCTTTTACAGTCTCCTAAGTTCGATAAACTTATCACGAGCAAGCATTCAAAAACACAAACCAGCTTCACAAATTCACAGATCAACAGTATTGAATCTCCAGATGTAACAAATACAATGTTTGGTTCGGTTACGCCCTCTCTTCAAAATAAAAATTCCTCGTCCAACATGGTGATATCTCTAGTAGAAAACAAAAGGCCTAGTCTGAACGGCGTCACCTTTTTGAGCTGTGAAGTCCTTGAATCCACACAGTTGATAACCAAACTCTTATTAGAGATTTATGTCATTTCTAAACAAATGTTACTTCATCTTTTCCATTAATATTTTTTATTTGGCATTTTTCCTTTAGCTTCTTATATTCTCCGATGAATTAACGGGAAACATGAAAAATTTACATTACAATAAATCAGAGATCGTTCTTCATAACAACTACAGATTAGATATCTCATTTTACAGCTTTGTAATTGAACAAAATAAGCAGACCGCTGTCTGCTTTATGTTGTATTTTCTTTTCGATTTTCCCAGAATTTATTAACTCACTGCATTAATCAGATATCTATATAGATACATAATACTTTTCACTATCTCCATTTGAGTCATTATTACCCATTATATTTCTTTAGTTATGTCTTTCTTTCTCTTAACACTGCCCCCCAGAGGCACAGCAGTATGTCTGTGGGCTTACACCGCTAAATGCCGGGTTTTGATGCCCGTAATGGGCAAAACATAAATAGTCCATTATGTAGCTTTGTGGTTAATTCTAAACAAACAAATGCAACAACCAGACCCTTTTAATATTTCGACTTTTCTCTTATTTTACAGTAGCAGTCTCCTCTTAATGACATTCAAGTGTCTTTGATCGCTATATATATTGTTTTGTTCTTTCACTCCACGTTTGTTGATTCATTACTTACAAGTCTACCATTACTTTTTAAGCATCCTACATAAATTCACTTTGATAACTACCGCGAGCTATTCCCTTTAATTAATGTCACGATTATTTTTGTTATTTTATTCTTTTTTTCTCTCCCAAACTGGACTTCCAAAGGTATTTTGTTCTTTTACCACATTCAACTATTTGAATACAAACGTGTTTTTCAACTCTCATTGTCTCATCAGGCCACTTGCCACACGCATCTGACTTCATTGTTAGTTCGCTGACGTTAAAAGTCCCTCGCTGGTGCAGCGGTAAATCCACGAATTTACAATTCTAAAATCGGCAAAACCCGATGTGGCTTAGCTATAGGAAAACCCCTACCTGCATCTGACGTTAAGATAAACAACGAAGTCCATCAATAATTATCCATAAAATATAATTATCCTTTCAACTCTACATCCGCTGTAATTTATAAATTTAATCTAGAGTGGAGTTCATTGCTCTCGAGAACATGTTCTGTGAGGTAAAAGTCATTCAAAATATTCTGAGGTCTTCTTTTCCAACTTTGTATTCTTTCGAAAACTCCACGCACGGTGTCTGCTCAGGAGACAGATATGGTATTACATTTTATTTTCTGTATTTTTTATTTCTTTGCGGCGATTCAAACAACAAATCATCTGTTCGCTTCTTCCATGGCATACCTGGAAAGACTATTAGTTTTATTATATACATGTGTTTTCAAATTCGTTTCTTTTTTGGTTTTCCCGTGACATTTTCAACATCCGCACTTCCTTTCTGTAATTAAATTAATTTATTTAATTAATAATTTATCGGTAAACACGTTTATCTGTTATTTTTTACTGTTTGTTACCGAGTTTTGTTATAAAGTTGGTTCGCCTTGACTCAGTGAGTTTACTTATTGTTCTCCTTTCATCTCATTATACTCAGTATTTACATTTAACATTCGTTTTATATTTCTTTCCACCTCGTTTTATTTCTATTTGCTCATGGATTATGTTGCGCGTACCATTTGAAACACCTCTTTAATTTGTACTAAATTATTGAAACAATTATACTTAAACAACAACATCCAGACTGTAAAACAAGGAAAAAACAAACAAACCGGCCTAACATCGTCTGTTAAAACGAAACATAGAACGTGAACAAACTGTGGTTTATGAGTTATCAGTCATGGTACCAATCACAGTTTCAAATGTACAAAAAAATAAAACGTTTCCAGAAGAAAACAATGGGTTGAGAATACAAACTTACAGCCAAACTCGTTGTTTCCAATGGGTGGTTGATAGGTTAAAAACGCACAAACAGCGATTATGTAGGTTTGTACCTGACAACAAACAAACAAGTAAAACAAACTTACTGCTGGAGAGCTCGTTTTGGCAACAATTATACAATTTAAATGCATTTAAGAGAAATTTGTTCTCCAAAAGTAAAATAATGGAAAGGATTTCATTGCTTTTATGTGGAATGATGAATATATTTTAATTCTGTTTATTAATATCCGTTTGGTATCTTTTATTTCTCCCTTGATCAATCGATAAGGGCGTTTGACCAGTTTCACAAGTTTGAACCCCCGTCACACCAAACATGCTCGTCTTTTCAGCTGTGGGAGCGTTATAATATGACATTTAATCCCACTATTCAATGGTACAAGAGTAGCCCAAGATTTGGCGGTGAAGGGTGATAACTTGTTGTCTTCCCTACAATCCACAGAAATAGGGAAATATTGTGCAATCGTGCACTGTTATATTAGGGACGGCTAGGGCAAGTAGCCCTCTTGCGTCTCTGCGCAAAATTGAGAAACAGACAAACAAAACTACTGAGTCGCCTAGCAAAAATAAAGCATACAGTTAATGTTAACCATTCTTAAATTAAAAGAATAACAATTCGTTACACCAAAATAATTAAAGTATTAAGGTGCTAAGAAATGTTCAATAAAATGATTAATAAAACACGAAATATTCTTAACCGTATTTATTTATTGTATTGGAGTTATTTCTTTTGTTTAATTGTTTTGTTTTTTAATTTTCGCGTAAACTTACACGAGGGCTACCTGCGCTAGCTGTCCCTAATTTAGCAGTAGAAGACTAGAGGGAAGGCAGCTAGTCATCACCACCCACCGCCAACTCTTAAGCTACTTTACCAACAAATAGGGGGATTGACTGTCACATTATAACGCCCTCACGGCTGAAAGGATGAGCATGTTTGGTGCGACTAGGGTTCGAGCCCGCGACCCTCAGATTACGAGTCGTGAACCTTAACCACCTGGTCATGCCGGGCCGAGTTCTTTCTTCAGAGTGATACGAGTGAACTTAATGTTGCTGTTGTTTTGAATTTAGCACAAAGCTACACAATGAGCTATCCGTGCTCTGCCCGTTACGGGTATCGAAACCCAGTTTTTAGCGTTGTAAGTCCACAGATATACCGCTGAGTCACTGGGGGGGGGCTGTAAAATGAATGAATGTTTGTTATTTTTTTTCGAAGTACTTTTGGTGTACGGTATGCATTATTTACTGAAGTAAGGCGAGCGAACTAGATGAATGTGTATTTTCTAATACGTTGAATGGAATAACTGATCGTGTATTATCATTCCTTTGGAGTAAGTGAATCAGAATCCGTATTTCATCTTTAATGTAAGTTGGGTGGCAACTTATAAGTTCCATTTCACTGCTTCTTCTAAACAAGCGTTTAAGCAGGTTAAAAATATCGTATATAAATAGAACAAAATCAGATTTTTTTTACTAATTGACTTAATTATTTTGAAGAAGTCAGATAAAAATCTTAAAAACGCATTTTTTTTTTAAAATCAAGTTGGTCTGAGGTCCGCCAGGTTTATCACAAACAACTCAAGGTTTAGGCTTAAAAACTTTGTTCGTATAATCTCAGAAGTTGTTTCTGAGCGGTACGGCCCATTTTGAGTTAATCGAGGATACCAAGTCATCAAATTTGGAAGTTCTTCCACGATCAGGGTACTCGCCTCTTAATCTTTGGACCGCGGGCCCAAATCTCCGTTACATCAAAGATGTTTGCTCTTTCAGCCGCGGGGGCGTTATAAAGCTTGTTTGAAATGTATCAAACAATATTCTTTTGACTTTGGCATAGCATGGAACTAATGTATCACGTGAAATACAGTTTATACGTCATTATTTGTCATCACTTACTGTGTTCAGAGGATAATATATAATTTTTTCAGACCTGATTAGGAAGCAAAGTACATGAGTCTCGTAAAGAACATTGTTGTTTTTTGTTTTCTTTTCTCTCAGTTTTCACAACAATGACTGTCGACTTTTTAAATAGCAATTGTCTAAGTATACAGGTTAATGTTTGTGTGATAACCAGTTGAAGATGGCTGTTCTACATAACAGAAACAAAGAAATCTGTGGAGGATGGAACGTAGGGCATATGTTGGTGTGATCCACCTTTAGAAACAGGGGTGAAATGAGACGTTATGCCAACCAGTTCTGCAGAACCCGACAGAACTAGTGCTAGGAAGTTTTTGTTGGTTTGAAACTATTTGTGACAGACTAAACGAAGAATCTTTGCACGTAATTTAGGATGAACTTACAATAACAATGGTACGATGACTCTATTGACTTGGAAGTTGAGTTTACCATATTGAAATTTTAAATAATAATAATAAAACTAATATATTAAAAGTGATGTGATGATGACATTCGGGTTAGTCACAAATAATAACATTAAATAACACCCATGTGAGTATGAAAGGATTAAAGTTCAGTAGAAATTATTCGTTGAGTTAACCACTGATAACTAAACTCAAACGAATGTTACAAGATGTGTAAAGGTTATAGTTGTGACAATCATTTGTGGCTATGAGTAAGTGGCGGGTACGGTTGTCTGATTTTTTATGGTCAGTCTTTGTAAATTAGGAATGGCTACTTCTGAATTTTAGGTTTATTGTCCGATTGTTTGTTGTTAAACACGAAGTTGTAGAATGGATTATCTTTATTTAACTCACCACGGTTATCGAAACCTGAATTTTAGAGTTGTAAGACTTCAACCTTATCACTGAGATGCTGGAGGAGGCTGGATCTGTGGAATATTCGATCTGCCCCTTCAGTTCATACGTCATAATATACTGTTTGGGCTAAAATTACCAAAATAAGTATCTGACCCCACCACGGCAGGGTGTGGCCCAGTGATTAATGTGCTTTTTGTTGCTATAAATCTGAGGATTCGTGGTTTGTGGTTCGTAACTGCAAAAACACATTCGTCATTTTGTAGCTATGGGCACGCTATAAAAGTGAAAAGTAACAGTCATATCCTACCATTTGCTCAAACAAAACTCGCTCAAGAGTTGATAGAAGGTGTTGCTGACTAGTTGTCTTCTCTATAATCTATCAATTTAATTATATGAACCACAAGGTGCAGATAGCTCTTTATGTATCTTTGTGTCGCATTATGAAGCAAACAAGCAAACTTATATTGCATGTTAGTATATAAACCTTTGATGAGAATGAAACAAAGAAATTAACCACACCATCCAAGCTTGCTAAAAAAAATTTTCTCAGCTTTTCTATGTGCATGTCTCTTAAAATAAATAGAAATAGTAAATATTGTATGTCTATTCTTGATGACGAGAAATCCACTTGAAATAAAAATATATCTCAGAACAGTTGGTATGGGTATTAACACTTTTACTGCTTAGCAGAGAACAATAAAAGTGTTAACCCATACCAGCCATTTTGAGATCCATATTTTATGTCTAGTTGCAAAAACTCATTAGTTCACCAGCCACAACTTTCTTAATGGTAAAAAACACAGGGTAAAAGTTAAAAGATACTATAAATAAAGAAAACATTTTTGAAGTGTTTAAGGCAGTAAATAATATTTCTTTTTCGATATGTATACAGGCGTATTGTGTACCAAGATAAGTGCATCAAATCCGTGTAAGAAACATTGAAGTAAATTTAACGTTTAACAAAGTGTGAAAAAAAACACATAAAAATATGAATGGGTGTCGACTCTGTAAATATTTGTCTGACACATTTTTATTAAATGAGGTTAACCTGTTATCGAAGTCCTTCCTGCTTCTTCCTCTCCCGATGATCACAAACTCCTCTGATCACAACTTTCCAGTACATTTTTTTGAGCAGCTGTCAGAGTCTTGGGATCGACTTTTGTGATAAGTACAGCGCGTATAAACTATTGTGTAGCTATATGCTTAAAGAACAAAGAAAGAAACTCCCTATGTTCGAAAAATTGTTGCAATTTAGCCATTTTCTCATTTGGTACTCGGAGTTCTATTGTGTGAAACTTATCTTTAATAAGTATTAAACTGAAGACGTTCTCGAAATTTTCGATATTTTTTGTTTCGGATTAAAATGAATAAAAATAGTACTAAAACGCACTATGTTTCTTGTAAATTTGATATATAAAGCCCTATAAGAGAGTTATCGTACTTACAATTCTTATCTTTTATTCTTATTTATTCGTTTCATTTTACAATGTTTTAACCACCTACAAAGCTAATGATTTGAGATGAATATTTATCATTAAAAAATTAAAAACCTTTTTCTCGTAAACATAGTAAGTTGATAAGAAACAACATTTGAATATAATATATGTTCCAAATAAGAACACTCCGGGAATACAATGAGGATTGTTTATAAATTTTAAGTCAAAATTCAATGTATTTAATAGTTTAAACTCTATATAAACCCTGCTATTTAATGAGTGAAGGAAATAAAAAAGTCTGGTACTTTTAACCTGCAGGTTATCGGAACTGAGTGTGTTAAACAACATTCGGTGTCTTTATTTAAAACCTTGAAGAAGAATGGATTTACCGCCGGTATTTCCCACTTACTACTTAAAATCTTTATAAGTTGTTTGAGATCATGTAATTTCAAACACACAACGGATGTAAACCTTAACTCATCAGCACAGAATGTCCTAGTAACCTATTAATACAAGATACTTTATTACTTTATCTTATTTTGAAGATGTTTTGTAGAAAATTATTGTTAATCATGTTCTTTCTAAATTTCAGCATCATAATCATAATCAGCATAACGATGTAGAATATTAAACAAAAATTGTACAGCAACACTTCAACCTGATGTTAATAGTGTTCTTAGATACAGTGACACTTCAACCTGATGTTAATAGTGTTTTTAGATACAGTGACACTTCAACCTGATGTTAATAGTGTTCTTAGATACAGTGACACTTCAACCTGATGTTAATAGTGTTCTTAGATACAGTGACACTTCAACCTGATGTTAATAGTGTTCTTAGATACAGCAACACTTCAACCTGATGTTAATAGTGTTCTTAGATACAGTGACACTTCAACCTGATGTTAATAGTGTTCTTAGATACAGTGACACTTCAACCTCATGTTAATAGTGTTTTTAGATACAGTGACACTTCAACCTCATGTTAATAGTGTTTTTAGATACAGTGACACTTCAACCTGATGTTAATAGTGTTCTTAGATACAGTGACACTTCAACCTGATGTTAATAGTGTTCTTAGATACAGTGACACTTCAACCTGATGTTAATAGTGTTCTTAGATACAGTGACACTTCAACCTGATGTTAATAGTGTTCTTAGATACAGTGACACTTCAACCTGATGTTAATAGTGTTCTTAGATACAGTGACACTTCAACCTGATGTTAATAGTGTTCTTAGATACAGCAACACTTCAACCTGATGTTAATAGTGTTCTTAGATACAGCAACACTTCAACCTGATGTTAATAGTGTTCTTAGAGTGTTGAGTGACAATACAGTGACACTTCAACCTGATGTTAATAGTGTTCTTAGATTGTTGAATGACAGTACAGTGACACTTCAACCTGATGTTAATAGTGTTCTTAGATTGTTGAATGACAACACAATGACAGTTCAACCTGATGTTAATAATGTTCTTAGATTGTTGAGTGACAATACAGTGACAGTTCAATCTGATGTTAGTAATGTTTTAGACAACACGGTGACAGTATGGCCGAATGGTGACAATGTTTTAAATAAAACAGTGACAGTTTAACCAGATGCTGATGGTGGTTTTAAACAACACAATGACAATTTGACACTGCTCTTCAACCTGAAGCTTTGTACTGTTAATTTTAGTTTGTGTTTTAGTGAACGTTCTTGAAGATGGTGTAACACGAGACATTGAGTGTCTGATTAAATGAAAACAGCATTTTGGTGTTATGAGGTCCTTATTTCTAATATTAATAATGTTCTTGCGTAACTTTATTCGTTTTTACGAATACTTTGATATGTCGGTATTTCGAGTGTGCAAACGGATAACATAAATAATTTCAATGTATAGATTCACTTGTCTGTGATATTTCAACTGTGTAGGTGAGAATAGGCGATAATTAATGATTTTCCTCAAAAAAAAATTTGTTTGCAATGATTAACACAAAACTACGATGTTCATTAAAAACGTGTTGTTTAGAACAGGTTTCCAAAAAATCAGAATGCTTGAGCATTTCACTTTTCTATTATTACTCGATGCCATGTACCTCAGATTAAACAACCAAAAGTTTAGTATTTACAGAGACCAGAAAGTAGCTCGTAAATCACTTATGAATTATTTTATAAACACAAAAACTACTGATTTTTTTTTCTTCTCTTAGATTACTAGACTCATTTCAAAATATAGACAAACAATCTGATAAGGCATTGCCTTCTGGTGGTGATTTATATTTAACGATTTCAAATTTAGTAAATCAACTTTTCTAAGCCTAATAAAATGGTAGTCGAAGTCTATTTGTAAAATGAAAGAAACTCCTCACTTAAACGTATATAAAAAAAAGAGTATTTTTATGTTGTTGCTTTGAATTAAGCACAAAGCTTGATAGCTGTCGGCTATCTGTGCTCTGCCCACTACGAGTATCGAAACCCGGATTTTAGCGTTTATAAGTCCGCACACATACCGCTGAGCCACTGGGGGGCGTACTTTTAAAAAGAATACTTTTATGTGTTTCTTAGTTTATTGTAATTTTTCTTGATTCCTCGATCCCCAAGCACTTTGACAAACATAACCAGTAAATAGTGAATAGCTGACAAAGATGTAATTACAAATATGTATTCACCAGCTGCATGTCCATTTAAAACTTCCTTACTGCTTATTTAGTAAAATATTTTCATTAAAACTCTAAAAACTTACTGACTTCTTCACTCAGATCCATCATCAGCTGTTAATTTCAAAGGATGTATTTCTTAACTTCATTCCACCCGTTATTTCCTAGTTTACAAATCAACAGTGTTGTAAATAAAATTCACGTCAGGACCTACGGTGTTGAATTTGCTTGATGTATACGAAATTTAGGAACCTGCATATAAACAAGTAAAACAAAATATCCAGCCTGATGTTGTTTATGATTTGTACAAATAACTCAATGGCTAGCATTCTGAACGAATTCGTAATTGAGAAGAGATATAATTAACCTTTTCGCGTAAAAATAGACCTCTTCTTATTATCAAGTGTTTGACCGCAAAAGCCTCAAGATGTACGTTCCACCTTTAATAACCAGTCAATCAACAAACTAAGCAGTGACATCACCAATAAGCTAACATTAACCTTTTGTCTTGACAACATTTTAGTTTGTGTTTGTTTTTTTGCGAGTTAACACATGACTGAATTTATCTCTCCATTTTGTGGATTGCAGTAAAATCCAAAAGGCGGATGTTTACGTCACAGATAGCACATTTTCTGATGATCTTTTATTGTTAAGCACAAAGCTACAGAATGGGCTTTCTGTGCTGTTTTCATTATAAGTATCGAAACCCATTTTTAAACCTTCAACCTTATTGCTGAGTCACTGAAAGGGTAAAGCGTGCCTGTTTCTAGTGATATTAACCAACGATACCTTATTTTCTAGTGATATTAACCAACGATGCCGTATTTTCTAGTGATATTAACTAACGATGCCGTATTTTCTAGTGATATTAACCAACGATACCTTATTTTCTAGTGATATTAACCAACGATGCCGTATTTTCTAGTGATATTAACTAACGATGCCGTATTTTCTAGTGATATTAACCAACGATGCCGTATTTTCTAGTGATATTAACTAACGATGCCGTATTTTCTAGTGATATTAACCAACGATGCCGTATTTTCTAGTGATATTAACCAACGATACCTTATTTTCTAGTGATATTAACCAACGATGCCGTATTTTCTAGTGATATTAACTAACGATGCCGTATTTTCTAGTGATATTAACCAACGATACCTTATTTTCTAGTGATATTAACCAACGATGCCGTATTTTCTAGTGATATTAACTAACGATGCCGTATTTTCTAGTGATATTAACCAACGATGCCGTATTTTCTAGTGATATTAACTAACGATGCCGTATTTTCTAGTGATATTAACCAACGATGCCGTATTTTCTAGTGATATTAACCAACGATACCTTATTTTCTAGTGATATTAACCAACGATGCCGTATTTTCTAGTGATATTAACTAACGATGCCGTATTTTCTAGTGATATTAACTAACGATACCGTATTTTCTAGTGATATTAACTAATGATACCGTATTTTCTAGTGATATTAACCAATGATATCGTATTTTCTAGTGATATTAGCCAACGATGCCGTAATTTCTAGTGGTGGTATCCATAAAAATGCATTTTATGAAGTAATTAGTTTTACCCTATTATTAAACTTTAAATTATGGCACACTAGTTTGTACTTCTCTTTATGACGCTGACTGCTGCTAGATGACCATCTTTCTGACTCAAGCAATTGGCTAACATGTGTATAAATCACCGCTCAAGTTGAGATTCCAAGAGGCGTCATCAGTACTTGTACAAACAAAAGCTAAATGACATGTCCCTAATAAAGCCCCCAGTGACACAGCAGTAAGTCTATAGTCATATAACTATAGAAACCGAGTTTCAATAGTGATGAGTAGAGCATAGATAGCCCATTGTGTGGCTTTGTGCTTAACTTTATACAAATGTTAGGCTCGACGGGCAGTTCGAATCCCCGTTCCATCAAACATGCTTGCTCTTACAAACGTTATAATGTAACCGTCACTCCCATTATTAGTTGGTGAAAAAGTAGCCTAACAGTTGGCGGGTGTTGATGACTAGCTGTCTTCCTTCTAGTTCTTCAGTGCTAAATTATTCTCCTTCCTAAGTTTTAGGACGTCAGGTTTATCTAACCACTCACGTTACTAGGTTTCTTATGTTGTGACTTAGTATTTAAGTGATATATACAGCATGAAATATTCAGATACAAATATGTAACTGAGCGAAATTGAAACTAAAAATTTATAAGATATTCGAATGGATCAAAGCTATAACTGTGACGATTTAAGAGAACCGTTCAGTTTGGGAGATTTTCAACGACAAAGCTTTGTTTCAAACCCCGTTATTACAAGTTTCTGAAATCTTGAAACACTCTATATATATTTAAGAATTTTCAAAGTACTAAGCGTATTTATTATTCTGAATATGTAGCCATAGAAGGTAAAATGCTATTTTATTAAGTGCCTTTTATCTCCTTGTTTCTGTTTATTAATAATAAGTAGAAAGGCTAATAGAATTTTTTTTTTTATGAATTAAAATTTGACATCATCTTGGAACAGGATATTATAGTCAATGTAGTTGGTCTGGCACAAAATAATTACTTAGAAAAACACTTCCTTTTAGCTCCCAAAGTATTACGGATTCGTTAACCAGCACTACAAGTTTTATTATGTCCACACGTGTGTTATTTTAGAAGGTCGAAAATGTGGGTTAATTTCCTCCTTCTTTTTAGTTTATGTGTTTAATTTACTTGACTCGAGGAAAACTTTGTTTTATTAAAGCCCGTTAAATAACAGGATAAACTCAGCAACTCTCATGTACAATATGTCTACGGTTCTCAAAAATAAAAGGTTTATTACATCATTTGAAGTCCAAAATGAAATAATCTCGGTAATTGCGTGAAACAAATCATTGTTCAATTTTTTGTTTATTTCTTTTCCAGCTGGCTGCCAAATGAAATGAGTGATAAGAGTGCCCTCTGTTGGTCTGATTTTTTGATAAGATACAAATATGGTTTGCCTATTAGGTATAGTTGGGCTAAGTAATGCATTGCTTCTTATCTGCTCGAGTTTTACTGAGTATTATTAGCTCTAGGAATTCTGCATAGTCCACGAGGATTTGTAAATCGAGAAGAGTGTACTTGTTATTGGTGTTTTAAAGGAGGAACAAGGAAGCCTAACGAAGTATGGCTAAGTACGTTATAATGTTATAATGTGTATGTTCGTAATAAATGGTCAAATATTTATTATCCTTCCTAAATTATAACACGTCAAGTTTATCTAACCACTCACGTTACTAGGTTTCTTATATTCTGACTTAGTACTTGACGGTGATATTTATGTTTTCAGATACAAATATTCGTTATCTGACGGTCGCAGGTTTGAATCCCGTCACACCAAACATGCTCGTCCCTTCAGCTATCGGGACGTTATAATGTAACAGTAAATCCTACTTTTCGTTGGTAAAAGAGTAGCCTAAGAGTTGGCAGTGGGTGGTTATCACTAGCTGCCTTCCCTCTAGTCTTACACTGTTAAATTTGGGACGGCTAATGCAGATAGCCCTCGTGTAGCTTTGCGCGAAACTCAAAAAACAAACAAACAGATACAAATCTATTATTCTAGTTTAAGTGATATTTTCCTTGTACAGTACAATAATTCTGAAAGAATACTACATTATATTTAAGTTAAGGAATATTAAATAAACACTTGCCTATGAAGTTAAATTGTCATACTTAATACTGAAAGGCCTCAAATAGCAAACAGAATTACCTACACAGATAAGGCCCCTTGCTAGTACAGCGGCAGGTCTGTGGATTTACAACGGTAAAATCAAAGGTTCGATTCCCCTCGTTGGGTCCAGCAGATAGCCCGACGTGGCTTTGCTATAAGAAAAACACACACACACATAGATTGGTAGGTGAATATAAAAACAGACAGTGAAAAATCCAGAAAAATTAAGGAGTAACAAACATTAGAAGAAATAATACTTTTTGATTGTTCTACACGGAGTTAGTTCTACGTTATAATAGGTGGCTTTCTACACGGGCCCGGCATGGCCAAGCGTGTTAAGGGGTGCGACTCGTAATCCGAGGGTCGCGGGTTAGCATTCCCGTCGCGCCAAACATGCTCGCCCTTTCAGCCGTGGGTGTGTTATAATGTTACGGTCAATTCCATTGTTCTTTGGTAAAAGATTAGCCCAAGAGTGGGTGGTGATGACTAGCTGCCTTCCCTCTAGTCTTACACTGCTGAATTAGAAGCAGCTAGCACAGATAGCCCTCGAGTAGCTTTGTGCCAAATTCAAAAAACAAACAAACAAGCTTTCTACATGCTCGTTAGTACGGGTTGTGTTTGTCTTCCAGGCTGACTGTTCGTGAGTTACTTACTAGTGGTGACTTGTTTGTGCACCTGTTTACCTTCGGTTTTGCCAGCAATATTTATTTTAACTAAATAATGTCTCTAACAATCAAAAGTACCGGTTCAATTCATTTTGTTAGTACTAATTAAAGAAACAAAACATTATCTAGGCTTAGCTGTTTTGTTTCAGCTAGGAAATAGACTAAAGATTGGAAGGTCGATACAACTAAAACCGATTTTAACCTGTAGTCAGAGGTACGTTTCTCGTTATTTTAGTGAAGTGTTGTTATGTTTATGAGCCAGTGCTGTAAGCCGAATATTAGTTGCGTGCATACTTTTAAGAAATCAAAGACATTTTACCAGAATCACAATTAAATCTTTGGCCTTGAGGTCGAGTTTGTTTTATAAAGCTTAGACTTCATAGACAACTCTCTGAATCACATGAGCGCCACCATGAAATCGTGTTCAAACCAGTTTTAGCACTGTTCAGATCTGTCTTTAAATTAGTGCCTCCACCCAGTCTGCGGTGCCAGAAGGATATTACCACCAATAAAGTATGTGAATTATTTATTTATAAACATTCCAATGACAAGTAATATGAAGTAATAATTCTCACGTATATACTATTTTCGTAATATTTTGAGGTCACATAATAATTAGTTTTATTTTTGTTCTGAGCAAACATAAACATTAAAACTTAAACAGTTTTATTATTACCTTTTTGCTATCTTTGGATTGTTTGTTCCAGAACAATGGTCCTAAATGTCTGGTTTAGTTTTTTTCTTATTTTAATGAATAAACAAAAACTGTTTAAAGACAAGTTAAAACTGGATTTTTGTTATTCAATTTCTCCGTATTGTATTGGCCTGGCATGGCCGAGCGCGTTAAGGCGTGCACTCGTAATTCGCGGGTTCGCGCCCGCATCGCGCTGAATATGCTCGCCCTCCCAGCCGTGGGGGTGTATAATGTGGTCAATCCCACTATTCGTTTGTAAAAGAGTAGCCCAAGAGTTGGCGGTGGGTGGTGATGACTAGCTGCCTTCCCTCTAGTCTTACACTGCAAAATTAGGGACGGCTAGCACAGATAGCCCTCGAGTAGCTTTGTGCGAAATTCCAAAACAAACAAACAAACCGTATTGTATTATGTACCATACACAATTTATATATTATCTTATTTCTTTCTTAACAAGCTGGAAGAGAAAGAAAATTAGTTTTCAAAGAAATCCAAATAGATTTCTTTTGGTTGCGGAAAGCGCGGTACGTGCCCCATCGCATCAGCTGGGTGATTGTCTCGTCAATCAACAGTATTTTGACGTCACAGTTTGTCAATGAACTGGAGAAATACATAGAAAATAGGTAGTTCCTTATATGGCATAAATAGTAATAGTAATAATAACAGTAATAAGAAAATTTGGGTTTGGGATTTTTATGAGCAATTTTCGAATTTAATGTAATCAGGTAAGTAGTGTTAAACTTATGACATATCGCTAACAACAATAGTGGTTCATAATAGAGGTCGCAAAGAATTGGTTAAAATCTTAATAAACCGTTCGGGCAAAAGAGCATTAAACAGAAAAGATGAAGTTCAATTAACATTTCAAAACCGTTACTATTGACAACTAAAAAAGGCCGTACAGATATTAAAATGCACAAAAAGTACACATTTTATTATTACAAGGAAAAAAATCCGCTCGAAACAGACCGTTTTTAAATATTCCTATTATTATTTTCTTGCCAGCATTTGTTTTGTTTGTTTTTGAATTTTGCGCAAAGCTACTCAAGGGCTATCTGCGCTAGCCGTCCCTAATTTAGCAGTGTAAGACTGGAGGGAAGGCCATCCATCGCCAACTCTTAGGCTACTCTTTTACCAACGAATAGTGGGATTGACTGTAACATTATAATGCCCCAGCGGCTGAAAGGGCGAGCATGTTTGGTGCGTCCGAGATTCGAACCCGCGACCCTCGGATTACAAGTTGAACGCATTGACACACTTGGCCATGCCGAGCCACCAGCCTTCAACAAAAACAAGTTGGTATACGGCATCCAAACCTGTCACGAAATAATAAATAAGGTACTGAAAAGGCAATGAAAAGACGATTTTTTTTTCTATATTTCACATAAGCTAAAAATCATAATTCTAGTGTAAATGATGTTGTCATTCTCTCTTTGGAATTTCCTTTCTTATAAGCATCTGGTGTCTGATTAAAAAATTTAAGTGCACGGTTTAACAGAATTAACACTCAATAATAAACGAAAATTAGATTGTTGTAACATATAAATACTCAATGCTTTGTACACCATACAATCGGTGTCGTTAGAGCGCCAGCACTTATATTATGAACGAAGCAAAGACGTAAAAAAAAATTATACACATAATTGTATTGACTGTCACTTCTGAAACACTCCCACAGTTGAAACTGTGAAGAATGTTTAGTCTGTAGACATTCTCATCGTCTCAGCGGTAAATATACGGACATATAACTCTTAAAATCCTGTTTCGACACCCCTTGTGGTCACAACACATATAGCCAATTTTGTAATTTGACGCTTGACAACAAACATACGGTGCGCAGCCCAACACATTAACCGTTATGTTTCACCCAGACCATTTTTATATAACCCTTTTTTTTACAGCTAGCTCGCATAAAAGAAAATATCTGTTTGCAGTTTCGTTAAAACTTAGTCAATTATGAAAAATACTTGCCTGTGTATTTTATCGGGTTTTTTTTTCAAGTTATCGTACTGAGGAATTTAAAAATACGTAATAAGCATATTACGTACGACCTGCATTGATAATTAGGAGAAATTCGCGTTTATACAATGTAGAATTTATATAAAGTTGACTGTTATGAAAATTTTAAAGATTGTTTTGCAAACAGATTCTACTAAATTTATTTTACCTGTTATATGACCTAAAATCATAAATATAATAATATAGAAGTCCTTATTAACCTTCTAAACATGAATTATTGCGAAAAACACCAAATAAACGAAATAATGAATCCGTTGTTGAATTTGACCTTTCCAATAGAAACGACAGCGTTTCAAGGGCTACACAGGCAGAAGTAAGTCTGTGGATTACTTTTCAGGCAGCTACTGCAGGATGTAGTTAAAATAAAACAATCTGGTCACTAGCCGTGAAACAATTCCACAACAAAAGACTACACACTGAACACAACAAAGATTTGTGTATTTACAAATCAAATAAGAAATGAGATCGTCGCACGTTAAGATGGCAAACATTTTCACGAGCTTTTCGGTTCACTGGTTCGATCCCAGTCACGTTGTCACGTGCGTGAAATTTTGAGATGAAAAGAAAACATTTAAAATTATGCTTGACTGTGATCTTTAGTCGAAATATTTGTGTTGCTTAACCACGAGATCTTGCTACTTTCCATGAGACTTGATTATTTTCTGTTGAGGGTTAATAACCTTGATTTGGCTGGCTAATGCATCCTGTTGTCAGCTTATATGCAAGATGTTAACTCATCTACGAATTTTTCTTTGGGTTTACAGAATTGTATTCTAATTATCACTTCATGTGCATCTAATGATTATACAAAAACACTGTTGTTTCTGCAAGTCTGAGATATAAGTACCACTCTTTATGCATGTAACTAGAGAACCCATGAGTCTGAGGCCCACATTTACAGGGCTGCCTGAGCTATAAGTACCACTCTTTATGCATGTAACCAGAGAACCCATGAGTCTGAGGCCCACATTTGCAGGGCTGCTTTCATGCAAATTTAATAGCCGAGTAACGAACAGTCATAAATTGGCCTACTTATTTACGTAGTCTATCGTAAATCAATGCCAATTTTGGAATTCGTTTTCGGGGAATCCCCGTGAAAGCGTTTTCGCGAAATACCCGAATTTTTTTAAAGAGTTGAATGAAAACCTCGAATCCGAGACAATTCATTTGGCACCATTTAAATGTTAGAACTTAATGAGTTTAGCAGGTTAAGACAAGGGGTTTGGGGAAATCCGAGGATTTCCTACGGAGTGGATTGAAACCTTTTACCTCTCAGTAAACCCTGGAACCGAGACGATACATTTGGTTCCACTGAGAAGTCCGTACGGCCATCGGTTTGAGATGAGTTACGTGACACACACAGTTCGTACGGCCATCGGTTTGAGATGAGTTACGTGACACACACAGTCCGTATGGTCATCAGTTTGAGATGGGTTACGTGACACACACACAGACACTGAAAATTATATGTTAAGCAAAGCTACTTCAGGCTATTAGCTGAATCCCACCGAGGAAAATCGAACCTTTAATTTTAGCGTTGTTAATCCGTAGACTTACCAGCGATGCACTATATTAAACGAAGACATTATAACAGCAGGAGGTCCGTCCTGTTATTATAACTTTCCGCTCATACAATAGTTATTCAAAGACACCGTGATTTCAGTACGTCTTGTCTTGTATCACAATAACATTAAACTCGAGAGTGATATATTGTGTTTGGTTCTCTGTTTGTGTTTTCTTGTGTTGCTGTTTTTTTGCTGCATTTAGTTACTACCTAAAAAAGCACAACATTCTCGCTTTTCCCATATTTATTATCCTGAAAGTAAAATGTCCATGTCAAATCGTTTCCTCTCTCTGTGCTAATATTACGAAGGAAACAAAGCTCCAGCAAGCTAAAATAAATTGTAGACAGTTTTATATTAACGTGATCACGTTGGTACTCGATAATGGAGTACTCAGCAAATAAAAATGAATTTATAAAGAATTCCTTTCATCGAAATTAGTTAAAACTTGTCTTACAAGTTAACATATATACAGAACCTTTTCATTTCAATTGTAATATTAAGACAATGGGATCTCGTTTTAAGGTTCACTTTACCTTTTCGTCAACAGCAGTGACAACACTTAAAGGATAACTTGTACTTCAGTAATGTGCAAGATGTGGAACGAGGGCAACTCACCTGCCTATTCGTGCCGTGTTTCTAAATGAACATAAGGTCTTATGAGGGGTTCAAAGTAAACATGTTCACAGTGAATTGAGTTTTCTTTGATAAAGTTACAAACGTTAAACTCGGGTTCCCGACAACTCGAAATCTAGTGCGCTTAACAACATCCAAACTTATGGTTTATGATCTCTGGTGACCAGATCTACTGATCAAACTTGTACCGCAGGATTTACAAAGTAAAACGTATGAAAGCTTAATGTGCAGCAGTGTTACTTCTCCAACACAGAAAATCCAGCACAAAATCTAACTATACGGAAGAGTCCATATAGCACATCACAGATAATTTTATGTTTGCCTGTAACAGCGTTTAATGTAAAAACCTGATCTGGCAAAAGTGAACAAACTTATTTATTTACCACAGGAATATACACATAGAATGCCCCAGTAATATCAGATGGGAATAATTTCAATACAGATGGTAATTTTAACTTTTTACTATATGACTCATGTGTGATTAGGGACCCTGTAACTAACAAGGTCATGAATCCACAAGCAGTCTGCATTCATAAGATGGATGGTATGGGTTTTAAAACTTTAATTAACCCGAAGATGACCTAAGAAGGTCGAAACGTTGTCCTCAACTTTATTTCAATTAAAGATTTAATACCCGTGTCAGTCGTTTTTAGAATACATTTTACTTTAAGTGGGTTTCTCTTCTTCATGAATTACTTTTAAAAAATGTGCGTAAAATTCTGATGGAAACCACTTTGGATCTAATCTGTTAATCTATGGTTAAAATATTTCAGTTCGTCGTGCATTACAAGTGTTTAGATTTACTAAGCCTTACAGAAGAGAGAGAAAGTAGCAATAGCCATTACATTGTTAATTACAATTTGTTACTGGAGTTACATTTTCAAGATTTAAAGCAAGTAACGCCAGTCGTATGCTTAACTAAGCGTAAACTCTGAATTGAAGTACTTCGTGACTCTTATTTAACTAGGCTGACCAATCAGGTGAGCTTCTGTTATATTTTGTTCCGGCACACCATCTGGCCTTAATAAGAACCTTACTTGTTTCGTATCACTTAGGGATTCTCAGAAGTTTCTATCCTTACGGCGTTTTGATTTAGATATACATTAACTAACATATAGACAGATATAAATGCGTAAGTCCTCGAATTTAAGTTGGTTGTTGAAATGTTTTGTCACAAAGAATAAGGTAAGTTTTATTAATGGGCGTTAGAATTAATGCTGTAAATTTCCCGCCCGTAACATGTAAGTTAATCTCTCTCGTATTCTTTCATTCTGAATGTGTGTATACATAAGCTATGTATAACATTTTTACAAAACTACAAGAACTGCAAAAAAAGCGGTAAACAAATGCTAAGAGTAATTATGTAGGCTTATCAAAGCTCAAAAAGTACATATTTTCTTTCTTTATCAATCTAAATATGTATATATGTTGACAATTTCACTTTTTTTTCTATGTTTTATGCTGAATTATTATCCTACAAGATTGCCATTCAAGTTAATCAAACTTTAATAACATGAGATATTGCTTCTTATCAGAATAGCACAGCATAGTCACTCGGTCTTTTTCTAGCATTGAGAGCTGTTATACATACACTGTCACAAAATCAAATGTTTATCAGTAGTTTAGTCATAAATGTTAATAGATGTGTCTCAGTAAAACAAATCAGATATTGTTCTCTTGTTTTATTAATTAGCAGATTAGGTTTTTCATATCGCATATTCTTAATACTTAATTAAATACCACTCGTTCAAACAGTATTTATATTTATATGACTTTCTTGTCTGTAATTCATTTCAGTGGCTGTCATTATGTTAGTTTAATTCGTGATATCAGCGTTCATTCTTTAGATAAATCACAAAACAAGTAAGCTAATAAGCGAAGAGGGCGTTTTCAGAAAACTGTCCTTCCTTCTACAGATAAGTTATCTTGTTAAAATGTGGTCAGGTCTCATTCCTTCTGTAAATTAGTTTAACGTGTTTAAACGTGAACAAAATATAATCCCTTCTTCAAAGAAGTGTATCTTGTTAAAAAAAAAATGCTTCTAGCTATGGTTCAACTTACAAAGCAAACACTTAATGCAACAATGATAAATTAAAGGCTTAATAGAAGAGAAGTTAACCCTTCGAAAGCTCTTGGATCATAAGGTTTTTATTCATTTCTGTCTAGACTTCTTGAAGCTAAGTGTTTTTATAACATCATAAAATTAAAGATTTAATTATTTTTGAGAATGTTATTCTTTGATCTACAATAAAATAACAATGAGAATGAAAGTTTTGTCGATGTCCTTTAATCTTTACAATATAAAGTATCTAAAGCAGAGATTTCTTAACTGACTGGTATCTATATCGTGATACAAATATGTCAACCTTCTCAAACCGTAAGTAACTAATAAACTAGAACAAAGGCGACAAGCAAATAGCATTCGCCTCCAAACAGACGAATCACGAGCTGCGTGCCACGAGCCCTGCAATTGACAATCCGTGTACACTGCCACTGAGTTACGCGTGGTCTATGTAATGTTGTTGTACATCCTTCGGGTTGATTCAGAAACCTTAGCTTACCTTCGAGGTACAAAGATCATAATAACCTTGAAACTATCGTGTGTATTTCGGGGCTGGTGTAATACATTCAGAGCGTGGTGTAATACATTCAGGGCTGGTGTAATACATTCGCTGAATACCTTAGCTGCCCATCCCAATGTTATTTATTTGTTTCTCGCTTTGAACTTATTTTTAAACAACTTTAGGCCATAGGTTAAAAGGTAATTAGATAGTTTTCAATACTACATCTATCATGAATCAGGTTTTAAAAACGAAACTCAAAACAAGGAAGAATCGTTACTAATACGGCGATCGGCTCAGCTTGTGACACAGTCGCTCAAATGAACGGTTAGCTTGACTACGTGAAAAATCAGAGAAATTACAACTCCAGTTTGAGATATTCGATTTTTTTAACAAACGTTATTGTGTTTTGTTTGTAACCTAGAGCCATTTTTCTTTGTCTTTAAAGCTCAAATTTACAAGTATTCAAACGACAGGTTCAAAGTTGAACCTGAAAGTTGAAAGGTTCAAAAGTTCATATACTACTTTAATTAATCCCAGCACAAACTGAAAGCTTAACAAAATTAACATTCGATAAATTTACGATACTCGTGTTGTTTTCTATTTGTTTGCTGTTATTGTTTTTTACCAACGTTAAATTTTAGTAACTGATTCGTTGTTATAGATTTAAACACACAAAGGCCCGTCATTGTCATGTGATTAGGGCGATCTACTCGTAATTTGAAGGTTGCGGGTTCGAATCCCTATCACACCAAACATGCTCGCCCTTTGAGCAATAATGGCGTTATAATGTGACGTTCAATCCCACTATTCGTTGGTAAAAGAGTAGCCCAAGATTTGGCGGTGATGGCTAGCTGCCTTTCCGCTATTCTTACACTGTTAAATTAGGGAGGGCTAGCGCAGGTAGCCCTCGAGTAACTTTGCGTGATATTCAAACCATTATCTTTCCACGTCTTGCTGTCTTTCCTACCGTGTGTTTTGTCTGTTTTTGAATTTTGCGTAAAGCTACACGAAGACTCTCTGCGCTAGCCTTCCCTAATGTAGCAGTGTAAGAATAGAGGGAAAGCCATCACCACCCACCGCCAACTTTTGGGCTACTCTTTTACCAACGAATAGTGGGATTGACCGTAACATTATAACGACCTCACGGCTGAAATGACGAGCATGTTTCGTGCGTCTAGGATTCGAAGCCCCGACCCTCAGATTACGAGTCAAACGCCTTAACCCACCTGGCCATGGCGGGCCAATTCAATAACAGATTATAGGCACATTTCACCTTTAGTTCTGACGTTAAAAGGACAATGATCTTTTAGTTTAATAGCACTAGATAATCTCTAGAAAAAGGTTGTACATGAGGGCGTATTCAAAAAGCTCTAAACTGTATTAACAACAAAGGTCTGAGATGTTTTTATTTTCTTGACACTTCTTCGTTAATAGTTTCTGTTCGCTGAATCTGAAAACGATATCCATTTTTCTCTACTACATACACATTTTTCACAAATCTTCATATGTAGTTTTACATAAGTGAATCGTTTTCTTTAAAAAGTATCACGTTTTTTAACCCTTCAAATCCTAACAGCCACCGACTATAGATTTCTCTTGATTATTTGCGATGATTATAATAACAGAAAATGTTCACTGTTCAATAATTTGATCTATGGAGTTTCAATTTACGAGTCTGTGGTATTGAATGGATTCGACCCGCCATCAGGGTTAGCATCCAATATAGTTTCTCGCCAATGACCCTTCGCATGTCGGTGGACTTATAATGATAAAGACCTAGTTTCCGCCCCGGCAAGCGTTTGACTTGTAATCTGAGGGTAGCGGGTTCGAATCCCGGTAACTCCAAACATGCTCGCCCTTTCAGCCGTGGGGGCATTATTATGTGACGATCAATCCCACTATTCGTTGCTAAAAGGAGTAGCCCAAGAGTTGGCGGGGGGTAGTGATGACTAGCTGTCTTCCCTCTAATCTTACACTACTAAATTCGAGACAGCTAGCGCGGATAGCCCTCGAGTAGTTTTGCGCGAAATTTTAAATAAAGAAACAAACATACCAGGTTTCAGTACTGATTATTATGTTGCTTTGTACTTATCTGCAAAACAAACAAAGAGCATAGTACAATCTGTAGAATTTTGAAGTAAGTTTAGATATAACAAAAACATTAAATACAATTTTATATTTCTTGTTTTATGGTTAATAAGGTGAACTTGTAAATGTTCAAGACCCTTACAATTGTCAGGGCGAAATATTTTTTTTATAATGTTGCTCGTGAGGTAAAAGTAGGTAAATTCAGTTATTATTATTACACTTTCCCTTCTGGTATTACTGTCACTGGTTAAGCCCGAAGCTGCACATGGGTTATCTGTGTCAGGCCCACCACGGGTATCGAAACTTCTTGCATTATCTTATATACCTCTGAGCCTTCAGGGGGTGTTGTTACTTAAGAACAGATTGTTGCAGTGTTTTTTGGCAATTTCACATCCGAAAATAAACACGTTACATGTAAATGTATTTCATTTGTTGACCTTGGTTAGCCAAGTTATGACAATAGATGTTGTTAAGTAGTCACCTTCCATCAAGTGTAGCAGATGAAAGTTATAGAATGTTGTGGGCACAATTTCTCAGACAGATTTAGCTAAAATTTGCAGTAATCGAAGATTGTTTCTCTTCATCGGATTAGTGATGTGTTGAACGTTTTGGAAATAAATTTGCGCTGAAGTGAAATCAAAGCCAATTGAGGACCGAAAAATATAACAAAATGGGCTTAGGTTAGAACGTGTATAAGTGTCTGATTATATGAAAACTTTTGAGGTACAGTAAAAGAGCGGAAGAAAAAAGAACTTATGAAGTTTATTTGTTAGGACTAGAGAAAAGCCATCTTGAAGTGGAACACGAGGATTCGAGACATGGATATCAGTACTATAAGTCTATAGGTGGGTTATAAAAGTGATGATCAAATCTCACTATTCGATTCAAGTAGCTCTTTAATGCCACAGGTAAAACTTGGAAACAAGCTGAACCACCTCATAAATATATGGATAACAGAAATCAACTGCAGTTTGATTGGTTAAAAAAAATTGTTAGGTTGTTGTGGTTTGAAATTAAACACAAGCTATTGTAAGACCGCATACCTGAGCATGTGTCACTGGGTTACCAGCTTTTAGGTTTGTTTGTTTGTTTCTGACTTTCGCGCGAAGCTACACGAGGGCTATCTGCGCTAGCTGCTCCTAATTTAGAAGTGTAAAACTACAGAGAAGACAGCTAGTCATCATCACCCACCGCCAACTGTTGGACTACTATTTTACCAACGAATAGTCGGATTGACTGTCACATTATAAAGCCCCTAAGGCTGAAAGGGCGAGCTTATTTGGTGTGATGGGGATTCAAACCCGCGACCCCCAAATTATGAGTCGAGCGCCTTAAACACCTGGCCATGCCGGACCCAGCTTTTGGGTAAAGAAATTATGTTATGCAGTCAACGTTTCGGCGATTGTCTTTTTATAACAGATTTTTTACCTCATAATTTTCTACCTAGATACAATTGTCATTTCAAATCATTTAGACAGTGCAAAACATTTATTTTTGTTGTTGTATTTTTTAACATTTTAGAATTATCCTTAATATGGAGATGAATGCAAAAATTAACTTTTGTGAGTTTTGATTCAATATTTTTTTTATTATGTGAATATTTTCAAAACTTTCATTTGGAGAGACCTGGCTACTTTTTGTAGGATTGTCTCCATAAGTAAGTTTCATGTGGTGCTCGATTTATCACTAAGTTACGTTTTACTCCGTCTTTTCTTTAAAAGTTTGGCTACATTGTTTCATATATATATATATATAATTTATTCTATTGTTTTTTTATTTGTTATTATATATGTTTCATCTTTTAGATTATTTTGCACTGCTGTCTTAACATGTAGATTTAGGACTAACATGGTCAAACCACGTCAGATGTTATTCTTACGACTGAAAAATTAAACTTTTTGGAATCATTACAAATAGAAACGGCATTTCAATTTAGCTCTGTTTAGTTCTGACCTAGGCCCGACATGGCCAAGTGTGTTAAGGCGTTTGACTCGTAATCCGAAGGTCGCGGGTTCAAATCCCGGTCGCACCAAACATGGTCGCCCTTCGGCCGTGGATACGTTATTACGTGATGGTCAATCCTACTATTTGTTGTTAAAAAGATTAGCCCATGAGTTGGCGATGGGTGGTGATGACTATCTGTCTTTCCTCTAGTCTTATACTGCTAAATTAGGGACGGCTCGCGCGAAATTCAAAAAACAAACAAAACAAACAGTTCTGACCTGTAAACAGTTAGGGAAAATAAGTTCAGGAAGGAGGAAGAGGTCAAAGAGAACCTAACCCTCCAGGGTAAAATACCCAGATACCATTGATCCATCTGACCTATAAAGAGAGTTTGCTTTGTTGAACAGGTAATGACTCGTGTTTAACATTAACAATAAGGGCTTTATGAACCACGTTTTGATACTCAACTACAGAATTTTGTATAAATATTATAAGAAACCTTTTTTATTTCATGGCATAGCGGTATGTCTGAGGACTCAAAACGCTAGAAACCGGTTTCGATACCCGTGGCGGATAGAGTACAGATATCCAATTGTGTAGCTCTATGCTTGTTTGTTTGTTTTTGGAATTTCGCACAAAGCTACTCGAGTGCTATCTGTGCTAGCCGTCCCTAATTTAGCAGTGTAAGACTAGAGGGAAGGCAGCTAGTCATCACCACCCACCGCCAACTCTTGGGCTACTCTTTCACCAACGAATAGTGGGATTGACCGTCACATTATACACCCCCACGGCTGGGAGGGCGAGCATCTTTAGCGCGACCCTCGGATTACGAGCGCACGCCTTAACGCACTCTATGCTTAACTTTAAAACAAAAAAAATAAGAAAAAATTAGATGTCTGAACGTTTTGCAGCAAAACTAAACATGTATTTGGCTTAACGCCCCCTAGTAGCAGAGCGGTATGTCTGCAAACTCAAACTTCTACAAACGGGTTTCTTAGTGGGCAGAACAGAGATAGCCCATTCTGTAGTTTTGTGCTTAATTCTAAACGAACAAACAAGCAAAATTTGGCTTGAAAGCTTTGGTATTGTTTATAGTTTAGCAAAACAATATAATTTAATTTATTTAAAGTCGTAAACTGTACTCCAGAGAGAAAGTAAGCAACAGAAACGTGTACTTAGCTTTGTAAGTGAGCGAATTGACCACACTAAGCCTTACTTGGATCAAAATTTAATGATGTGGTAAATATTGAATAACATCTAAAGCAATAAGAATGTTGAGGTAAACCGCCGATCATTTGACAGATTTTAAATGGTTTTAATTTTTTTCAACATATAGATTCGAGTTCCCTGCCTCTAAACACCACGAAATATTGGAAAACAGTGAGAATGGCTCATCAGAATTTTGATAGTTCAAAAGTAGTTTCTACTGTTTATTCACGAACTGAGGTTAACAACCCAAGCTTGGTCTGCAGAGAGAAGCTGACTGATGAGAACGAACACAAGAAATATAACACAATGTCCAAATCAAACGGTGACACTTCTTATAAGGAAGACACTCTTTTCAAACTGAGCGATTACAATGATGCTCCATTAGATACCACTGTAAATACTGTTTCTGGCACCCTAGCCCTGGACAACCTTGAAAATGATTACAGACAAAAAAGAAGTGGTGAGACTTTGACGAGACTACTTCACTGTTTTCAAGATTCTTCGTTGCGGAGTGACTATTTAGCAGACAAACTCTCGGATGAAAATGTTAAAGTTGGTGAAGCAGAAGATAATTTTCCGACTTCCGATGTTAATACTGACCACCGAAATCACTATGATAACAAAACAATCGAGCCAGCATTTCACGCAAAAAAAGCTGTACAGTCTTTTGAAATGGAGGAAAATTTTATTGAGCGAGAAATTCGAGTCCAAAAGGAAAGGGAAGACATGATTGTTAAAGAAAGACAAAACATTTTTCCGAGTGCTATAAATCAGCTGTTTACTAGCAATAACCCTTCAACAACAGTAGATAAAATTCTGGTATCTCAGCATCCAATAAGAGTGTTATCTTCTCCTCCACCCATGCACCAAAAGACACAAAATATTTACAATGGTCACGACACCAATATGAAGATTGCCATGGAAATTCGAGACTTCAAAGAACGGGAATATGAGCTCAGGCAATTGCGAGAACAAGCTCAGCCACATCTTGGCAATGAAATATTGCCAAACAATGGAAATAATGGTATTTACACTGGAAATTCCCAGCCTGAATGTTCTCCAAAGTATGAAAGCTCCTTTGATGACAAGTCGTGTTCTGAACGTCAGATTCCACTCACAAGTTCTATCCAGCCTGAAAATAATGTCACTTTGACCATTTCATTCAATGGTTTATATGGTGGTCAACATTACGATTTGGAATCTGCTTTCGCAAATAGACGGAAAGAGAACGTAAAAGTTCGTCCAATTTTTGACCAGGAGAATGAGAAAACAGGACATTTTTGTAAAACATTAAATGAAACCCCCGTAGAAAGAGAAATTCGTTTATCTAAAGAAAGGGAAGATGCTATAAGGAAAGAGCGAAGTTTGTTAACCACAGTAGGTAAAGCACGGAAACTTCATCCTCAAAGTCCTGTCTCAAACAACATGCCACAATTAACATCACTTACATCTTCGACTTTTAGTGGTAACACTCAGAAAATGCTTGCCTCATCTAGAATCCAGAAGGAAATAGATGAACAGACACAACGTGAGATGGCGCTTCGAGCTGATGGTCACATTCAAACAATATCTCAAGAAAGAACTGATTCCAAAGTTACCCGGTTAGGTGAAGGTGATATTATTATACAAGAAAAAGTACCTTCAGAAACTCTAGAACCACAACAAAATAATTGTATAACTTCATTATTATCCCAGCAGAAAGAACCCCCATGCAGCATTACCCCATCATCACATTTATTATCAGTTCAATCGCGTAACATGTGCTCTGATAATGCTTTGTTGCAAATGCCTTCTCAGATTCGTGGTGTACCAGTGGACAATGCTCCATTACCAGTCAAATCAACTTCTCTCAAGAATGATTTTATTTATCAAAAAGAACCCAGAAATATTTCTTCCCCTCCTAACTCCACTGGTTCTTCTAATAACATAATCTTGCCAGGACGAATTTTCATTCAGAATCCAACAGGAAATCGAGGAATAAGTATGCATAGGTTTATTGCTAGTCGGGGAAAGGAAATTCGTGCTTTATCTAGCTCGAAATGTCCCCCTACCGGCAACTTAACGAATTACAAAGAACGCCTCGCACAATCTTTTCCAGTTCGAAGTTTTTCAGTTGTTGAGCCAACAAAACACACAAACGATCATTTCAACACCTTGCCTCCTGTGGTTCCAAGTAAAGACATTAAGGAAGAAAAAACACCTATGCTTAATAAAAAGTTTCTTCCATCTGTAGAATCAAAAATTCAAGAGGAATTAAAGCACCTGAAAGATCGAGAAGAGGAATTGAAGTAAGAATTCAGATTTGTATTACATTTAAAAGTAGTGTTAGCAACTTAGATGTTAGATACCAGTATGTCTGTTGCTTAATCTGTAGATCCTCATTAAGTTTACATTAAAAATATTTGCATTTCAAGAACACATTTACTCTTTGTTGTTGTAATCTGTTTTGGTTTTTATTGGGGGAGGGGATATTTAAAAGTTTTATCTATTTGAAAATGCGAGATCTTTCAAAATACACAGTTATAAATGTCATCAGACAACAGTGTTTTCATTGAATGTTATGTTTTTCTTTCATTTGGTTCGGAAATTATTGTGCGTGTCGTATTTATGTTAATCTCAATGTTAATGAAAACTGTGGCTTTCAAAGTCAAATTTATTTTTTTTTAAACAATTTTTCTTTGTAAAAAGCCCGCATGGCCAGGTGGTTCAGGCACTTGACTCGTAATCTGAGGGCCGTGAGTTCGAATCCCTTTCAGCCCTGGGAGAGTTATAATGTATCATCCAAAGCAACTCGATGGCTATCTTCGCTAGCCGTCCCTAATTTAGCGGTGTGAGACTAGAGGGAAGGCAGCTCGTAATCACCACCCACCACAAACTCTTGGGTTACTTTAACCAATGAATAGTGGGATTTACCTTCACATTACAACGCCTCCACGGCTGAAAGGCGAGCATGTTTGGTGCGACTGAAATTCGAGCTTGCGACCCTTAAATTATGAATCGAACGCCTTAACCACCCAAACAAATCATACTAAAAGGACTCTTGCTCAACTAATTGCTATAATCGTGTTTAGAATGAAACACGTGTATAGATTTCCATGGAAAATAGCTCTTTGTAATAGACGTAATCGTCGAACAAAACATTAGCGAAAAATAGGTGGAGTGTTACGTAATTTCACTTGAAATTTGATTATATCACGTTCATTCGGAGAACTTATGGCTCATTACTCAAAGTGCAACCTGTAGAGAAATATTAATATAAATAAATAACGTGAAAAGTGTGCCATATCAAGAAACAGATATAGTTACATAAACAGTTCCAATATAATTTGTGGAACGATAAACTAGTTATATGTAGTTATTTTACCCAAGTTTAGGAGCTATGTTTTATTATACTTCTCTTGTTGCTTTATTACACGAATGTCTTAAAACTAGTAAAACAAGTTTGTGCCTAATCTGAGAATAATAAGTGCTTCTCTCTCAGCATCCGTGCTAATTTTTCTTCTTGTAACTTTCTATAGTAATTTCTATATAGAACCCTATGATTACACGTGGCATTGTAGTATTTTGTGAAAGGTATTCATTTTGTTCAGAGAAAACGTACTAAAAAGTTGCTATTATCAAGAAAACTCACCTATATATTTCGTCTGAACCAAAAAGTTTTGTTTTTTTGAGTTTCGCGCAAAGCTACACGAACCAAAAAGTAATATACGCGTCAGCACACGTAAACTCACACAACACACACACACACACCATAATTATAATACGTGATTTTTCCTCGGCTTTTTCCATTACTATATAATAGACTTTTCAATTGTTTGCAGCATATGAGTGTTTGATGTTGTTATTTTATTTCTTTTTAAATGAGGTATTTTCAATCGAAATATGTTTAATGATAGCTTAATCTCATGTTTTCAGGACCTCTTGGGTTCATTTTCAGAGATTATTTTAATTCGGTTAATTTTGCGAAACAACCAATTCGAAATGTAACATGTAATTAGTTTTATCTTAAACTTACACCGACGTTTATACTAAGTAAACGTTTTATATAATTAAATCGAAGGCTGCTAATGTTACTCAAAGCTGATGTATTTTAATTGTGTCAACTTTTGTGTCTCATATTGTAAAGCTCTTTTATTTATGAACTAGCTTGCTTACGTTTGGTCATGAAACAAGTTACAAATAATAAAACAATGTTCATATTTTGTTAAACATTTCGTTCGTTATATTCTCTTCAACATCCGAGTGGACTTCGTTGAAGTTTTATTGATCCAATGTGGTTTGCTTTCTATTAATCTTCAATGTATTTGAATCTCTTTGAATTCTGTCCTTTCAGACTTCAAAGGGCGCACCTTCTCGCAAGTTCTCAGCCCAATCTCCACAACTTGGAGAACGACGATTATCTTGAACCTTTTGATCCAGAGAGATCAAACAGCAACCCTGACCTATCCGAAAATGGTGTTTTAGAAAGTCACGTGCAACCAAAGGTACGTTTGTATAACTTGTTTTAAATAAAGTATGTGTACAACATTGCGATAAATAGGAGAAAGAAGTCATGGTAAATTACATGTTTCACTCATAAGTTCCTAGAATAATTAATATAGTTTTCTTCCGCTAATGCTGAAGTTCCTGGACCAGATCTGGGAACAAGAAACTGGTACCTCAGTTCTTCTGAATCATAGTAAAGTCGTGGATAAATAATTGATGCTAACCATACATATACGGATTATACTGTAACATCAGTTCTTACCCTAAAGTCCTCAGTGGGTCAGCGTCAATTGACGGTTGATTGATTGGAATTAAGTATAAATCAATACCATGGGCTATCCGTGCTCTGCCCACTATTGAAATTGAAACCAAATTTCTAGCAGTGTTAGTCCGAAGACATACCGCTATGCCATTATTTTGGCGAACATTGACTGGCTTAACAATGCCAAAATCCGGGACTCCATTTCCTACAGTGTTCATAGTACAAATAGTCCAATGCTGCTTTGAGCTGAAATAAACAAGTATACTCTAATCTGATCAGTAAATAATGTAATAATGTAGTTTACACTGTCAGCTTTTAGGTCGCTACTATGCCTGTCTTTTTTTCCAGTCGGCGTCGTGAATATTGGCAATGTACGAAAGTCCTCGTCGGCACATGATATAGCAGATATAATGTAGTTGACGTATTATAACATACCATTATACATTATGAAATATCATTTGCCTTCATTTATGAATGGTGCAGCATGGCCTGGTGGGTTAAGGCGTTCGACTCGTAATCTGAGGATCCTGGGTTCGAATATCCGCTCGCACCAAACATGCTTGCCCTTTCAGCCGTAGGGGCGTTATAATGTGACCGTCAATCCCACTATTCGTTGTGATGACTAGCTACCTTCCCTCTAGTCTTACATTGCTAAATTAGAGACAGTTAGCGCACATAGTCCTCGTGTAGCATTGCGCGAAGTTCAAAAACCAAATCAAATCATTTATCAATGTTAGAGTGCATAGGTGTTACGTGGGTTTGTCTAACCAGCAGGTGTAGCATTTAGAGCCTGCTTGTTTGATTGTGTATTTAGTTTTAGCCTAATCCTAGATAATGAGTTAAATGCGCGATTTCTACTGGAAGGAGTCAAATCCCTGATTTGCTAGTTTTAAGTCCGCAAACCTATAATTGTCCCACCCAAGATAATGTCTGTATATGAAACTATCGATTAAAAACATTGTGTTTTATTATTACTGGGTGTTTTTATTTTAGCTGACAGCTGAAACTCCCATTAAAATATCAGAACACGTTAAAAATACTAAATATTCAAATAAAATAAATGAAAATTATGAGCTTTAGTCCATAAAGATGTTTTTTTATTTTACTGTGAGAAGAATGTTTAGAATTATTCTGTCTTTTGAAAATATAGTGATATAGGGATTGAAAGATAAAATTTATCCAAATCAACTTCTCTACAGTGTAATATATCGTCTGGATAAAATATTTTTAAAATCGAATTACTGACTTTATTGTTTTAATACTGATGAGTTTTGGTGTTTTTTTTTTAGATATTTACACAAAACTGCTTGAATGTTATGTGTGCTAGTTCTCTCAAAACTCCTTACTTTTTATGTTTGTTTGTTTTTTGCTACAAGCTACTCGAGGGCTATCTGTGCTAGCCGTCCATAATTTAGCAGTGTAAGACTAGAGGATAGATAGCTAGTCATCGCCACCCCCCGCCAACTCTTGGGCTACTCTTTTACCAACGAATAGTGGGATTGACCGTCACTAAATAACGCCCCTCACAGCTAAAAGGGCGAGCATGCATGGTGCAACAGGGATTTGAACCCGCTACCCTCAGATTACGAGTCGAACGCCTTAACCCACCTGGTCATGCCGGGCCTGCATTTTTTTATGATAGACCAACGTAAAATAAGGCAAGTAGTCAACACCACCACTGCCAGCTCTGAGACTAATCGAATAAAGCGATTTGACCAATACCCTTATAACACAACTACGGTTCCAAAGCGCAAAGGTACTTGAGAGCTATATCTGCGCTAACCGTCCCTAAGTTCGAAGTAATAAATCAGATAGAAGGCAGCTAGTCAACACCACCTACCGTAAACTCCTCGGGCTACTTTTTACCGACAACAAATAGGATCTCCTGCCTTATCATAATGCCGTAATGAATGAAAGGGTGAACATTTCTGCAGAAGAGATTCGAACCGCCATCCTTGCTCTGCATAGAGCTCCTCTTAACTACAGCCTACTAAGTCCATACATTCCAAATTTGTCATTTTTCGTAAAAGAAAATGCGTTTTTACCTACATTATAGAAAGGTATTATTGAAAATAATAAAAATTCGACACAGTATAATACCAATACTGTTTGATAAATGCAAATGGTAAAGGTAATTATCTTTTTATTAATGTTTATGGTATTGTACAGAACTAAAACCCACGTGAAACTTATTTCTTGGTAATGAACTCTTTTATTTCTTTACCAGCCTTCGATTCTCAGTGGTCAAAGAAAACGAAGTGTGCTCATCGCTCAATGGGAACAGAAGATGCAGGAAGCCTAGGGGAGATCTTAACGGTCAACGAACCTGGCCTGAGCTCCATCTATCGCTTAAAAGTTGCAATGTTACTTTTTGGCTTACGAACTGCAATGCTGAGTGAGTATTACAAGAGCCAACAACGAAATCTATATATGTTCTACCTACCTATACTAAACTTTTGATGGGGATATCCATAACACTGGAGGCTGGAGCAGTGCAGGAATCTTAGCAATATCATGATAACTTTGATTTTTTATGAGGTACTCTAAGTATGAAAATAAAGTGTTATTATATGGCTTTTAATTTTCCACGCACACTCTCTTAATGAGACCAGTGAGCCACATGTTTCACAGCTTTGAAGCACACCATCTGAACGAAATCATTTAACTACATCCTTCAAAAGGTTGGTGCAACACCATCGGAATGAAATCATTGGACATTTCCACCAATAGATCTAGGATACACAGTTGCATGAAATCGGTAAATTACATTCTTCAATAGATTTGGAGTAAATCATCTGAATTAAATCAGTGAAGAGTATCCTTCAATCGTTTGTGAATACACCATGTGAATGAAATCAGTGAAGAGTATCCTTCAATAGTTTGTGAATACACCATGTGAATGAAATCAGTGAACAGTATCCTTCAATAGTTTGTGAATACACCATATGAATGAAATCAGTGAACAGTATCCTTCAATAGTTTGTGAATACACAATATGAATGAAATCAGTGAACAGTATCCTTCAATAGTTTGTGAATACACAATATGAATGAAATCAGTGAACAGTATCCTTCAATAGTTTGTGAATACACCATATGAATGAAATCAATCAGCACATTTTCCAATAGAATAGAAGTACATCAGCTCAGTTTAATGGATTAACTACATTTTTCACACAACTGACAGCATATCCTCTTCGTAAAATAGACGAGCTACTTTCTTCAACATTTCTGTCTTGATCATTGTTTTCTTATTTTGCGCGCCAAGTTGCTTCGAAAACCTTATTTTTAAACATCTAGAATTATTACGTTATCCATTGTTTTCCCAAATACAACAAGAAAAAATTAATTAATTAAAAAATTGAAAACCTGTTAGTATAAGTGTGAAACATTTCCGTATCACGACGAAAATAAAGTTCACACAATCAAAATACAAAGTATAATTGTTCCAAGCACTTTGCTTCCCTGTAAAACATTCTTGTTTGGAAAAAAAAAAAAAGATTTTCCGATAACAAATTTATAATTAAACTGTTTCTGATGCTTTCGTTTTGGTCCAACGATAAAGAAGAAATACATTAAAACGAAAACTAGATACGTTGTTGTCAAAATGATAATCTGATAGCAGAATCCAGATACAAATAGCCATAGGTGCTTGCCAGGAAAAATTTTTCGCGTGTATATATATTTATATACAAGAGAAATTACCCCTATTATTTAATTCAACATCGCTTGAAATGTGTAATGAGTCAAAAAGTGCTTTGTTTCTGTGATTTCTAAAATAGTTTGTACTGATCACGAAAGCACGCATTCGTTCAGTGGTTTCCGTATGTCATTTTCCTGTTGTTTTAGGACTTATAAAAACAGTTTCTCATTTGAACTATTATTTAATGTTCGTTTGCGTATACTTAAGCAAATACTGGTGTATAAAAATATAACATTTTGTTTTTTATGTTAACATTATAAATGTCCCAAGTTCTTAAGTCTGTGTTTGGTTCCCTCTTCCATATTTTGACCCACGTGAGTATATGAAGTAAGTAACAACGTGACTCTATAAATATATATATATACATATGTGAAGTAAATAAGTAGCTGTATGTGGTGAGTAGCCACGTGATTATTTACGCACAGTAAATAAATATTCACGTTTTTCTTTACGAAGTTAAATTACTGAAAACTTTACAACTAATTGAAGTTTCCTCTATTGTTCAATATTTTAGTTTTGCATATTATGAATGTTGTGTTACTTCAGCTGTTGTATAAAATATTAAGTGTCCCTTCTATAGGAACATGGGATGATTAATGCTTGTAGTTATGAAATTTTGTCACAGTAAAATAACTTTGAATAGTGATTGCAAGAGAATCTGATGTTATAATGTGTTATGATGTGTCCCTTCTATAGGAACATGGAATGATTAATGCTTGTAGTTATGAAATTTTGTCACAGTAAAATAACTTTGAATAGTGATTACAAGAGAATCTAATGTTATAATGTGTTATGATGTGTCCCTTCTATAGGAACATGGAATGATTAATGCTTGTAGTTATGAAATTTTGTTACAGTAAAATAACTTTGAATAGTGATTACAAGAGAATCTAATGTTATAATGTGTTATGATGTCATCCAGTTTTAACAACAGCATTTATCTTCCTCGATGCTAAAAACGAATCATAAAGAGAAGATTCAACCTGTGGTTTCATGTTAATAACAGTGGTTCATTTCAGGGTATCGGGTTTGCTGATATCGATGTTGAAAGCAGTATTATTATTCTACTATCTTGAGTTAAGAAAGTTTGAACTAAAATATTAAATACACTATACAAAGGGCTGTCTGTGTTCTGCCCACCTCAAGTATCTAGCCGCGGTTTCTAACAATATAAATCCGCAGACATAACCCTCTCCACTGGATGACAAATTAAAAACTGTCTGGTATTTTACTTTCTACTTTTGAAGATACTAAAAAAGAAACAAAAAAACGCCAGCTATAAAAGATTTGATTAATAACATATTTATGATCTAAATTTATAAAGTTATGGCGTTATCAAACAAATGAAATTCATTAACCGTTTTGTATTTTTACTTCAATATTCCAAATAAAACAAGCTTTGCTGACTATATTTTATTAACGTTAGTGTTGTTTATTATTAAGCTCAATGCTACAGAAAAAGCTATCGGTACTGTGACCACCATGGGTATTGAAACCCCATTACTAGCAGTATACGTCTGTAGACACACCGGTGTGCCATTGAAGGACGGTTTGCTAATCTCTGCAGAAATGTACGAATACTTACTTGAATCACGACATTATAACACGGCTGTACTGAGAAAATGAAAGTATTTCTTTGAAGTATCTCAAAGTCATCTTTGATGACTTCAAACTAACTAAATTATTATATTATGGAATAGAAGATAATGAACAAGTTTAAAAGTAATTTATTTGTCAAAATAAGAAAGTCATTTCATCTATTAATCAATTAACCAAAGCTGATCAAAAGCTTTATGATAATAAGGACTTTTTTGAAATATTGTTGTACTTCATCCAAAGGTTTATTACTGAAATAATCAAACCTTATTTAGATGCTAAAATAAAGGTGAGATGATTTATTTTGGTGACTTTTTTTCTTTGACCAAGCATGACAAGATGGTTAAGGTATTCGACTCGTAATCTGAGGGTCGCGGGTTCGAATCACCTTTTCAGTCGTAGGGGTGTTATAAAGTGACGGTCAATCATATTGTTTGTTAATAAAAGAGAAATCAGTAAATAAAAAAGAGTTGGCGGTGGGCAGCGATGACTAGCTGTCTTCCCTCTAGTCTTACAGTGCTAACTTAGGGACGGCCAACGCAGATAGCCCTCGTGTAGCTTTGCGCGAAATTCAAAACAAACCAAATGTTCATATGTTCATTAGTGTAATAATACACGGATAGATGGCAATACTGAGTAATAAATAAATGACGATTTGGTTTGAAAACATATAATAAACAATTTGAATTTGATTTACAGATATTTAGTGCAATATTACTAAATGTCACCAAACACTAAAACAAATTTGTTGTATGTTTTTATAGAGTCATAATGGAAACAAAGATTTTTGTCTTTATGGTTTTTATGGCCATGTGTATAATACCTACTTTATAATAGAGTTTATGATACCTAGATGGCAGGACCTTAGATGAAAATATTTCGTGTTACTCAATAGGTTTGTTTAAGGTCAAGCACACAGCTCCACAATGGGCTACTTAGGCTCTGCCCACCAGAGGTATGGAAATCCGCTATGCCACTGGGGACTGCTCAATAGGAATCACTAACAAGGTTAGCCTACTATCATTTAAGTCTTGGGGTTTTATTTTTTCGAACAGATAGGGCCTGGCATGGCCGAGCGCGTTAAGGCGTGCACTCGTAATCCGAGGGTCGCGGGTTCACGCCCGTGTCGCGCTAAACATGCTCGCCCTCCCAGCCGTGGGGGTGTATAATGTGACGGTCAATCCCACTATTCGTTGGTAAAAGAGTAGCCCAAGAGTTGGCGGTGGGTGGTGATGACTAGCTGCCTTCCCTCTAGTCTTACACTGCAAAATTAGGGACGGCTAGCACAGATAGCCCTCGAGTAGCTTTGTGCGAAATTCCAAAAACACAAACAAACAAATCGAACAGATAGAAACGCCATATTGCGATCTCAGATCTGACACTTATTAAGAAATTATAGTATCTTAGAAACATTCTCAAGTGTGATATATACAGCCCTAGTGCAAAATAGAACCTCAATAATATAGGTTATCCAGTTGTAAAATATGAATTATAATTTCGAAACTGCAAAGTACGTATGACAAACGAAAAAAGTTTTAATTTTCAGACCATTTTCTTTAAACCTGAAATTATTTATTTTTTCAGAGTGAGAGGGTACGTAGTAAAACAGTGGTCGAAATGTAGTTCCAGTTTTTTTATCCAAAATTCGTTGTTTGAACAAAAAAATTAATGATTTTTATTTTATTTATCTGGTTTGTCGTAGAGTTTCTATTCATTCTCCTTTTTTTAATCAAATTCTTCTCAATTAACTGTTAAGACAATGAAAAAACAACTTTGAAGTGCATGTCCAAAGTCCTCTTCAAAAAAAGGCTTAACATAGACCATTATAGCCCTCAGGGAGTGAATAAATTAGCCATTATCATTCAATAGTTAAGATATTTATATTCTATGGTCGCTACTTGAGATTTACAATGAGAAGTCCTTGAAAGCCGAAGAATGCTTTGCAAAGAGACTGATAATATATCTTTATCTTCTATAAAGGCGAGTGGAGGATCACGTATTCACTTTTTAGTTCACAGGAACCCTGCTTTGGCGGTTTTAATTTAACTACTGTTTAACAAATTCCATTCAAGCTGTCTGGAATTCAACCTTTTCTTTTGTTTTTTGTATGTCTGCGGGCTCACGCAGCTAGCCGGGTTTCGATGGTAGGCAAAGTACGGATAGCCCATTGCGTAGTTTTGTGCTTAATTCTAATCAAACAAACAATACTGGCAGTAATTGTAGTAGCCTCTGTTAGTGTAAACATGACGTGGTTGTTATTACGAAAATAATAAGATGCTTCCTTAAGAAAAAGTTAATAATTTCTAAACATTAAAAAATGTAAAGCTAGCCTGGATCAATACATTGACAGCCAAGTACACCATATATAAACCAATGCTGAGGTACATCCGATTAAAACCATAAACTAAACTTTAAAATTAAGTGTCACTTTTCTTATTGCGCTGTTTCAATTTCAGATTAAATTTTGTTACGCCTACTTGTAACACTGAGGAGCAAAAGAAAGTGTATCAAAGGTGTATTTTTAAGATATCTTAACAAAATAAAAAATAGTTTCTAATTAATACACCATAATAGTAATTAACACACTGACCCAGAAGTCTGAAGTTTCACCTAGTGATATCATGGATTTAAACTGTTGTGTGTGCTGGTTTTTTTTTCAAGAGAAAGGTTTGTTTGTTTTTGAATTTCGCGCAAAGCTACACAAGGGCTACCTACGTTAACCGTCCCCAATTGAAAAGTGTAAGATTAGAGGGAAAGCAGTTAGTCATCACCACCCACCGCCAACTCTTGGGCTACTCTTTTTACCAACAAATAATGGGATTGAGCGTCACATTATAACGTCCCCACGCCTAAAAAGGCGTACATGTTTGGTGCAACGAGGATTCAAAACCACGACCCTCAGATTACGAGTCGAACGTCTTAACCCACCTGGCCATGCTGGTGTCATTACGGACGTATTTAAGCAAATTGTTATACATAGACTTGTACACGTACGTTCACGGTTTTTAATTGAAAATAGAACACTTTGAAGTTTGAAATACATTTTTCCTCCTTTAACTGCAGTTGCAAATTAATATAGGCATTTGTAACAGAAATACGCTTTCAAACAGTAAATATAACAAAAGCACGAACACGACGTTACATATGTTGTTATTCCATTAATTAGTAATAGTTATACAGATGGTTGTAGAACTATTTTTATTAGCAAACCCAACAATAATGTGTACTTGTGCCTATTCTTGTTATAAGACATTAATATTAGGCCTATTTTATCTTTTTCTCAACTCTGAAATGTTTATTTAGTCTCTTACAATTTCTCAAGAAGAATGAGATAATATAATACGTAATTTTGATCATAGACTTGACTAATTTTTCATTCAAATCAAATAGCAAACTAAATAATTATTTTCAACTTCAAATACTTGTTTTATTTATTTATACGACCTAAAGGTGTTCTTACATAGAAATATCCTTAGTAACGTGACTTATTTCTACTAGATCAGGTGTCTCTGGAGTATGATACTCTTCTGGGACAGTTTGATTGTTTGTTTGTTTTAGAATTTCGCACAAAACTACTCGAGGGCTATCTGTGCTAGCCGTCCCCAATTTAGCAGTGTAAGACTAGGTGGAAGGCAGCTAGTTATCACCACCCACCGCCAACTCTTGGGTTACTCTTTTATCAACGAATAGTGGGAATGACCGTCACATTATAACGCCCCAACGGCTGAAAGGACAAGCATGTTTGGCGCGATGGGGTTGTGAACCCGCCACCCTCAGATTACGAGTCGAACGCCTTAATACGCTTGGCCGTGTCGGGCCTTCTGGAACAGCGGTAAGTCTTCCGATTTACAAGCAGGGGTTCGATTCCTCTCGGTGGACACAGAAGATAGCTTTATGTGGCTTTGCTATAAGAAAAACACATCCAGGTTTATGAATTTGAGAGTTTCTGTTGTTTCTTTGTGCCTCTTGCTACAAAAAAACAGCAAAACATTCCACAATTTGGTTAAATTTAATTATTTATTTCCATTTGACAGCAGGAGTTGGCGATGGATGAGATTATCCAGCTACGTTTCATCTAGACTATTTGTTCAAAATCAGATATGGCTATACATAGATATCCATTTGTCTAGTTTTGCGTGAAAACTGAAACCCAAAAAACAACAGCAAAACCACTTTAGAAATTGAAATTTAGAGCTTGCCCAAAGATTTAATCTAGTTTTATTGTTTCGTGTAGTTTTATTTGTGTAAAACGTTTCGATTCATAGGTTATCATACTCTCATACTGTACGTTTATTATATACATTAACTTGAAAATTAAAAACTTTCCTACAAACAAAATAATAAAGGGCTCACTTTTCTAAAAGAATGGTTAAAGTTTGTTTTACAGCAAACTCGCAATGGACTATTTGTTATTTCCATGGCAGGGAATCGATCCCTGGGTTTTAGCAAAGTTATTAGACTCTCCGCTGTTACACCAGGAGACACTCGGTTAAAGGTTTTCATATTCTAATTTGAAAATATGCTAAGGAACAATTAAAAAAGGAAGAACATTGATTTACATGTTGTCTAAAATCGGGAAATTTACCTAAAAATTCATGTCCAGCCATTTGATAGAAATCATTCGTATAAAACAATACATTTTAAATGTACTTGGACTATTATTTATTCTATGCTATCATTAACTGCTACTTTTCAAAATACCTATTGAATATATATTCAAGCTTCTCTCTCTTTCACTGGCGTTCTTTTTTTTCTATTTTATTATGTGTTTTACCTGCAAGATAAAACTTTCTTAATCCCAAAGAGCCGACGTAACGAAGGTCTTATTTGTACTGATAATTTATAGATATTGCAAAGACCTTTGTAACTTGGTGAAATCTTTAGTCAGTCCACACAGGTGTGAGTTGACATTTCCCATAAAGAATAACAGATAATCGATGGCTTCGACTAAGAAGTAACATAATCAGACTTCAATAAAATATGTCAACGGCTATTGCGAAATCATATACATATATGATATGCATATAGTAATCGAATGTTGTTTTCTCGTTTCTTCCAGTAATCTTAAACACAAACAGTTTGATTTAAGGTAGTCGGTGCTTCTGTTGAATGAAAAGGAAATAAATGTTCGTATATTTGATGGCAATGTTCATAAAACGTAACAGAATCACTAGTCTAACTTGTTTCATACAAAATACTCTCATTTAGTCAGAAATATAAGAGATGAATGTCAGTGTTTGGAATCCAGAGGCTTTTCTTTTGTTGTTGTTCTTTAAAAACACACTTATGTATTATATGTATGTAAAAACGGCTCATTTGGGTTGAGAAATGAACAACGTTTCGACCTTCTTCGGTCATCGTCATGTTCGCAAAGAAAACGTTCACATTTATATATTTTAATTTATATGTGATATTAACATATCACATGAAAGTCATTTTAACTATTCTTTTTTAATTCTTTGTTTTTTGAACTTCGAGGGCTATCTCCGCTGGCCGTCGCAAATGCATAAAAGGTAGACGATATGAAAGGTAACTCATTAATATGCGATCGACATTTTCGTTATAATAAACCACAGCTGAAATAACGAATACATTCAATATAGAGATTAAAACCCACGACTTGCACCCTAACGACCAAGCTAATACTTACTGAATCTTTGTTGTTTTGTACAGTTGACTCCAAATGTGATTCCACATTGCTGACTAGATAAGAAACTTAAATACTGTTGGAATATGATCATGCACGTATACTTAATATTTGTTAAGTGTTCTCTTGCTCTTGACCTAGGAAGCATTATTCGGTAAGGTATGGAAAAAAAAAACATAATGTTAATAATACAATATTGTTTCTAATGAAATATCAGACTACCGAGTGTTCAGTTTCTCTGGAAATACGTCAGCATTCTCTCATTTTTATATTTAACTTTTGGCACCGTTTTCTTGTATTCATTGATATTGTATTATTCAGAGCATTATAGTTTGTTTGTAGCTAGTTAAGCATAAAGCTACGCCACAAGAGACTGACGGTGCTGTGCCCACCACTGGTATCGAAATCCGGATTTTGGTGTTATAAGTCTTTAGACCTATCTCTGTGCTACAGAGGACAGGGAACAGAAAAAAATGATTAATGTATTGTTAAAGTGCCAGTTTAATTTAAAAGCACTATTTACGTCTTTCCATAAGAGCTATTGTGCAATACAATTTGGCTTCCTTGTCATGTTTACCTTTCAACAAATAATAAGTCATTGGTGTGAGTAACTGAGAAGAAATTAAGCATTTTTATTAGTATATATCAAACTTCATTTTTGCATGTATGAAAATAGAGGGCGTATTTCATATACATACAAGAAGAAAAAACTGGTATTGAAATAAGCTGATAACATTAATACTAGCAGGTGATTAAGCTCTCAGATTCACTTGATCACAACCAAATCGTAGCATCCAGTCAGAATGTATTTTACAGTGAAAAAATCAAACTATATGTAATCACGCTTTAACGTGCCTGTAACTAAAAGAACACTACGTAATAACGTTTTACTGTAACTAACAAAACATTATGTAATCATGTTTTAGCGTGCTTATAACTAACAAACACTCTGCTTTATAATACTGCTTTAATCTACTCGTAGCTAACAAACGCTACATAATGCTTTGGCGAACTTGTAACAAACACTACATTTGTTTTTTGAATTTTGCCCAAAGGTAAAGGAAGGCTATCTGCGTAAACCATCCCTAATTTACCAGTTTAAGAATAGAGTGAAGACGGCTAGTCATCACCACTCACCGCCAACTCTTAGGCTACATTTTCAGAACTGCATAGTGAGATTGACCGTCACATTATTCCGCCTCCACGGCTAAAAGGGCGAGCATGCTTGGTATGACAAGAATTCGAACCTGTGAACCTCGGATTACGAGTCGAGTGTCTTAACCATCAGACCATGCTAAGCCCAAATACAGAGTAATCATGTTTTAATGTGTGTGTATCTGAAATCGTTTCCCAGTATTCTTGTAGAGTTATCTAGAGAACAAGTTTAGTCTTATGTTTCGAAAATTCAATATAGATTTATTACTGAATTAAACGTTTTCCAGTACTATTAATTGCATTTCTTTAGTATTAAATTGGCAGTTTCCAATAGAATTAATCTCACCTTTCTAGTATTGTAGTAGTTGTTTCCGATAGCATTAATTTCACTTCTCTGGCATTGAAGTAGCGGTTTCCAGTTGTATTAACCACACTTCTTTAGTGTTAAATTAATAGTTTCCAGTAGTATTAACCTCACTTCTTTAGTGTTAAATTAGTAGTTTCCTGTAGTATTAACCACACTTCTTTAGTGTTAAATTAGTAGTTTCCAGTAGTATTAATTTCACTTCTTTAGTGTTAAATTAGCGGTTTTCAGTTGTATTTAATCTCACTTCTTTAGTGTTAAATTACTAGTTTCCAGGAGTATTAATCTCACTTCTTTAGTGTTAAATTAGTAGTTTCCAGTAGTATTAATTTCACTTCTTTAGTGTTAAATTAGCGGTTTTCAGTTGTATTTAATCTCACTTCTTTAGTGTTAAATTACTAGTTTCCAGGAGTATTAACCACACTTCTTTAGTGTTAAATTAATAGTTTCCAGTAGTATTAACCTCACTTCTTTAGTGTTAAATTAGTAGTTTCCTGTAGTATTAACCACACTTCTTTAGTGTTAAATTAGTAGTTTCCAGTAGTATTAATTTCACTTCTTTAGTGTTAAATTAGCGGTTTTCAGTTGTATTTAATCTCACTTCTTTAGTGTTAAATTACTAGTTTCCAGGAGTATTAATCTCACTTCTTTAGTGTTAAATTAGTAGTTTCCAGTAGTATTAATTTCACTTCTTTAGTGTTAAATTAGCGGTTTTCAGTTGTATTTAATCTCACTTCTTTAGTGTTAAATTACTAGTTTCCAGGAGTATTAATCTCACTTCTTGAATGTTAAATTAGTAGTTTCCAGTAGTATTAACCTCACACTTCTTTAGTATTAAATTAGCAGTTTCGATAGTATTAATTTCACTTCTTTAGTGTTAAATTAGTAGTTTCCAGTAGTATTAACCTCACACTTCTTTAGTATTAAATTAGCAGTTTTCGATAGTATTAATTTCACTTCTTTAGTGTTAAATTAGCAGTTTCCAGTAGTATTAATCTCACTTCTTTAGTATTAAATTGGCAGTTTCCAATAGTATTAATTTCACTTCTTTAGTGTTAAATTAGCAGTTTCCAATAGCATTTAATCTCACTTTTTTAATGTTAAATTAGTAGTTTTCAATAGAATTAATCTCACTTCTTTCGCGTTAAATAAGCAGTTTCCAATAGCATTTAATCTCACTTCTTTAATGTTAAATTAGTAGTTTCCAGTAGCATTTAATCTCACTTCTTGAATGTTAAATTAGTAGTTTCCAGCAGTATTAATCTCACTTTTTAGCGTTAAATTAGCAGTTTCCAGTAGTATTAATCTCACTTCTTTAGTATTGAAGTAGCAGTTTCTGGTCGTATTAATTTCACTTCTTTGGTGTTAAAGTAGCAGTTTCTGGTCGTATTAATTTCACTTCTTTGGTATTGAAGTAGCAGTTTCTGGTCGTATTAATTTCACTTCTCTAGAATTGAATTAGCAGTTTTAAACAGTGTTACATTCGCCTCACTGGTGTTGAATTAGTAGTATCAATGTAGCGCTGAGCTCCAAGTACACTGTTAATATTTTCTAGTGTTATTAAGCTTACCAGTACTGAATAGGAGTTGTTTTTCCACTTGTACGATATTAGTTTCATAAGTATCAAGTTACTAGTTTTCCCTAAGATCAGCAGTTTTCATATGTTCACCTTGACATGTAATGTTTTTTTTAATAAAATATATTTCTGAAAGCTTGTCTTTAAAACTGCACGTCGTACTGCAAAAGTTTCTCCTTATTTTCAGGCATAAAATGAATTACCAAATTTTCGTCTGTCTGTAGATTTTATTAATCAATAATTTGAATATTTAAAATAATGTGACTTGGTAATAAATAATGTAGTTGTAAGATAGAGTTGAAAACTCAGACAAATGTATACAATTTGATATGTGCACTAATTAACAATCACACGAACGAAAGCAAAGAAAACACTTATAAGCACGCGACCATTCTGGGAACTTTAAAGTCCAGCGATATTTATGATGAAACAGAAGATAACTGGAATAAATCAAAGGAAAATAGTTTTATAAATACGAAAAAGAAAATCTAGCCAAAAATATGGCATATATCGAATACAACTATCGCCCTAAAATACACTTAAAATAATTAATTTCAAACGTTTTTTCATAAGTATTCGATATCAATACTTACGCGTGTTTAGAATATTCATAATTATCACTTTATTCATATCGCCTCAAACATGGTCTAAAAATATAAGTGTTGTAGTTTATGATGTTTTGAACTTAAATAAGTTGTTGCTTTAGAAATATTACATAAATAAAAATGTGTTTCTTGAAGACATGATAATAAGTGTTTACACAGCCGTAATATTATCCTCATTGGGAGGAGTTGTGTCCCCTGAATATTTTATAGGCGTTTGGAATTTTCTGTACCTTGCGGTCCAGCTAATAAGGAACGACAATGGAAATAAGACTCGAACCTCTGTAGACTATGGTTCTCTCTCAAATGACATATGTTCTATTGTGCCGATTTGGCTGTTTATTGCGCTATGGCATATCAGAGAACAAAATCATCACAGGGGGGATTATGTTTCGTCTGTTTGTTATTGTACAATTTCAGAGCAGCTTCCTACAACAATCACGAAATCACAAGGATAGTTCTATTATTACAACATTCATGACATTAATAGATACTTCCATTGTGACAACAATGATAACATTAATGGATACTTCCATTGTGACAACAATGATAACATTAATGGATACTTCTATTGTGACAACAAAGATGACATCGCATGAATACTTGTATTGTTAAAACAGTCATTACATAACTAGAAAATTCTATTGTGACAACAATGATGACATCGCATGAATTCTTTTATTGTTAAAACAATTATGACATCACTGAATACTTCTGTTGCTTTACCAATATAAAAAGCTATTTCACAGTCACATTCTTTGTGAGATTTTCTCTGCAAAACTCTGAAAAGTATTTGCACCTACGTCAAGTAAAATCTGATAAGTGCTTGCAACTTCACTGATTGCATAAATTAGAATTAATTTCTATGGATTATTTTCTGGACCTGCATACATGAAAATGTCAATTGTAGTGATATATCCACAAAAGTAATAATACTGTGCCATTACGACAAACAAACTGTTCTGATCATTAATAGTACACGTGGCAAATGCAACTATTTGTGCATCTGCTCATTTCTGCGTATAATACAAGTGAGCAAAGTAAATTACGAATGCACGTGATATCTCTTTAACAGCTTCACCGTTCCCACGTGCTCCCATCGAAACGTATTTAATGTATATGTTCCTTCCCTCAAATAGACAACGTTATTCATATGTTCAAAACTAAATTCATCGATACTTTACTGTTGTAATTTTACTTAACTAACTGATTATGTTTGCATATTGATACTTCAGATAGGCGGTAAGTCTACGGGATTACAACGCCAAAATCGGGGATTCGATTCACCTCGGTGGACTCATCAGATACCTCGATGTGGCTTTGCTATAACAAAACTCACCCATCAGATATGTGATTGGTTTACCACCCTGTCTAGCGTTTTACACGACCACAGAGAAGGGCAAACATAAATAAACTCGGTCAGATCTGGCGTGCATCAATAATCAACCATTAAATTGGATTGTATGAATATTTGCACTTTATACGGATTTCTGAAAATGGTAATACTAGTAAATACGTATAACACTGCATCTATATAGAAACGCTTCCGCGAATGATACCAGTCAGTGTTTCGCTAACTATCCATTTTTGATGATCAGCGTAATATCTCCTCAAATGGTAGCAAATAACGTGGATCGGCGTGGCCAGGTGGTTAAGGCACTCAACTCGTAATCCGAAGGTCGCGGGTTAGAATCCCCGTCGCACCAAACATGCTCGCCCTTTCAGCCGTGAGGGCGCTATAATGTTACGGTTAATCTACTATTCGTTGGTAAAAGAGTAACCCAAGAGTTGGAGGTGGGTAATAATGACTAGCTGCCATCCCTGTAATCTTACACTGCTAAATTAAGGACGGCTAGCGCAGATAGCCCTCGTGTAGTTTTCCGCGAAATTCAAAACAAACAAATCAAACCAGCTAACATTTCATCCACCATGTGAAGGGGTATCGAGTCAACATTTTATCAAAACCTCTAGACTCTGATTACACTATTCTCAACCTAACTTTCTTTCATATCAACTGGCATTTCATCCATTATGTTGAGGAGCATAAAGTTAGCATTTTACCAAATCTGCTATACCCTAACTACACTAGCCTCGACCTAACTTTCTTTCCACAAAGATGTAAGACGTAACTAAAACTCGCCTTTCATACGTGTTTTTAATTAAAAGTGTGGAATTTATTGGAAGAAAGAGGTGAAGTACACCTAAAGTTAAGGTGCTACTGCTTGTTTGACTATACATTGGATAAAACATTCTTGTTGCTGATGTTTTAAACTCGTTAACATCCACAAAAGTATATAGTTGTCCCTAACCTGTAACTGGTATACCAGACAGCTTGTTAAAAGCACTTGCCGTCAACTCTTTGGTTACTTTTAATAGCCGGAGTAGTACGAGTTGGCAGTCTTATTTATAGCACGTCCAGGTTCCAATGTTTTGAGTGTTTTTGTGGTAAAGGGACGCGAATAACACCATGTAATAAAATTTTTACTTTTTCTTGTTTCTGGGCAGAAAATGTTATTTCCCAATTTCTTATGTTTAAAGTAAATGGAAAATACATATTTTTCTCTTCAAACTCTGTTTTTGTGACCTGGATAATGAAATTTTGAAATTTACCCATTTTACAGAACATTCCAGGTAGATTCATTGCTGAGTAGCTGATAGAAAACTTTCTCTAATTTTCCATAGTAATGTATATACAAATGCTCATCACTTCAGTTTAGTTCTAGCTGTCTAAGTGAACACATTGACGTATCTGATTTTATCAGAGATGACATCAAGAAGCTAAAACCATTCTCCAGACGCATTCTGCTGTGCAAGTGGTCAGTTTATCAAGATAAGAGTAAAAAAGTACTCTGTGACAGCATCTGCTAAAAGGTGTGAAGCCTACAAGATGTATTTAGGCATGCTTATCGGGGATTAAGACAAGTCCTGGACACATCGTTTTACCTGTGAACACTCCATTTTTGGAGTAAGACGGACAATTTTCGCTTGCTTGAATAGTAACATTATATATTATACAAACTTTAGACCTTTTAAAATTTAAATATCTTTTAATTTATTTTTTTAATTTTCAATAACATAGAAAAAATATCACAAATAAAATATTTTGCATAAACCTCTTACACATCAGTTGTGAGTGAAATAAATTTATTCTTCATAATTACAATATTATTTTGCTATTTTTCAGGATGGTACAAAGGGGAAAAGAGAGCCATGATGTTCGCTATTCCAAAATTTGGCATGAACCCACTGACCACTCAAGTAATTGCTACTTCTGCGTGGTGGACCCTTTGAAACGTTGGGCTGACAAGAATGCATCTGCTGTTATGTATCCGGATCTTCCATCATCCATCGATCCAACTCCACAATGCCCTGAGCTACCTGTACCCACTCCGTCAGAGAGAAAGCAGCCATCCTCAGAAGAGAGCAGCAAATCAGAAGAGGAGGTAGACGTTGAAGTTCCAGATTACGATTTCAGAGGTTCAGCTGGTGAGAGAAACCCATACTACCCTCAACCAAAGAGACTTCAATGACTTGATCAAAGATTTTGGTCTAACAAAGTCGAATGCCGATATCTTGGGGCTGATACGTGAAAGTGATTTACATTACAGTCACAAATCTCGAAAAACTACTCACTTCTAAATATTTTGTACAACTTTAGTATAAATACATGTAAATCTTGATTCATATGTTGTTTTATTCAAACCTTATGCAAATGAAAATGTACAAATTTGCCCGTTTTTACATTGAAAATAGGATAATTTCTAAATTATCACAAAAGCAAAGTTTGAAGGGAATACTGGCCATTTTCTGTACTTTTACAACATAAGCAGTTAAGAAATAACACATACTATCCAGGAACAAAATTTGTGTTACATCGTGTTATAAATCCTATGACTCACAGTTCGTGCAGATTATTGAGCGCGAGGCCACTCCCAGCACAAGTCGTTTTAACTTGCATCGAACTATAATTTTTTCATCGTCTCTGACGCTGTGTTTATTTTTATTATTCAACTATTTTCTTTGCGGGATTATTTCTATTATTAGGTTATGTACATAAAGACTAAAACCAACGTCACGCAAAAGAAATATATTCATCGTACTTAATTAATTAACAATTTACATCATTAAAAAAATCGTACGTTTTAAAGTAGTTCCTAGCATTCTGTGCCTTCTGATGCATGTTGAAATCTAATAACTTTAGAAAATCTGTATTTTATGTTTCTCTAAATTAAAGTTCTATACTTCAGTGTTTACTTAAAGAGTAGTTCCGTTATAAACGGATGTTACGTATCAGATCTATAACATATACTTCATCAGATACGCTGATAAATGTATATACGAATTGATTAATAAACTATACAATGCCATACAATTAATCATAAATAATTCCCTTGCAGCTCATGAAAAAAATCAGAACATTAAAAGACCCTGTATGGTCAGGTGGTTTAAGGCGTTCGACTCGTAATCTGAAGGTCGCAGTCTCAAATCCCTGTTGCACCAAACATGCTCGCCTCTTCGGCCGTGGTTGCGTTATAATGTTCGTTCAATCCCACTGTTCGTTGATAAAAGAGTAGCCCAAGAACTGGCGGTGGCTGGTGATGACTAGCTGCCTTCCCTCTAGTCTTACACTGCTAAATTAGGGACGGCTAGCACAGATTGCCCTCGTGTAGCTTTGCGCGAAATATAAAAAAAAAATAATATTAAAACCTTAAATATGTGTGTGTGTTCTTGTGTACGTTTCACAGGTAAAAATGAAAATCTTTATAAGAAATATTAACGTTTGAACAACATCTTTATTCCAAGATTAAGACTTCCAGGCATATTAAATTGTATTTATTGGTGTTATTGACTGAAAATCCTAAAACACTGCCTCTTTTATTTTGTCACACACAAAGTTTAGTTTATTTACTTATAAACCGGATTCGTCTATGACGCTCAGACTTACACCAGAAAGTCTCATCTTGCATTATCGTTCAATTTAGGACCAAATATTTTCGACACATTACACTAATTGGAGTTGGTATGTAACAATTGTTCTAATTCATTACAGCAATATATATATATATATATAATGGTTTTAATACTTTATAATGATGTACTTAGTGAAGCTGATTTAAGTATGGTTATTTCTTCTGCAAGCATACTGTTTCTCCCTTAATTTTTGTACTATTGGTAAATATACTTCTGTTAATAATACCTGAAAATCTTGGGAGAAAATGTAATTGAAAAGTGTATTAAACTCTTATGATGAAACTGAACCTTCTCAGTGAAGAAGGCTGTTTTTTTTCCTTAATTCAACTTTCCCTGAAAATTTTCTTGTTTAATGGAAAGTATGTTTAATCACATCTGGCTATCTGGTGAGTCAACCAAGGGGAATTGGTTCCAGGATTTCAGCGTTGTAAATCCGTAGACGTACCTCTGTACCAGCGGGGGACTGGACAGACAGAGTTTCTTCTATGTATATAAGTATTTGGTGATTGGCATATTTTGCTTTTAATTACGTTATTTCACCAATCCATTCTTGTTTGTGAGATAAACATCCGGTGAAATAGGTTATCTCTTTATTGGAAGCAGTGTTGGTTCGTGAGACAGGCTACAAGTTGGAGGAGTTGAATCTCACTATATTAACCAAGTGAAGAGACTACCCCTCCACTTTTAGCTCACCCCACAGCCCTGATGGTGTTTTTTTTCTTCTGTTCTTACTTTACCTTATCGGATTATTCTGGAACATAAACCTCTCGGAACTTGCTTGAAACCTAGAATACTAAACACAATTATTTTGTTACAGGAAAGAAAAAAATAGCAAAATAGCTTACTTTTCTGAAAATTCGTATCATACCAATTCTAATATACAATTAATGTTATGAAATTAACAACCTAATTCCGTACATACACTGTAGAACGAAAGTTCATTTCCATACCAAAGTCCTCAATATGCTGTCCTGAACAATCTGAGATTTTGTGCCGCATTCTTGTCTTCTTCCAAATGAATTCCGAGTAATAAAAATATTTCTCTTGTATTGTTGTATTTTCTAGATGCTTGTTAAATAATTCATAATCTCTTCTGGTCTGCTGCCGTCCACAAGTAAAAGCTGAACAAGAATTATAGTGACATTTTCTTAAGCGCGTGTTCTTCTTCGCACAATCAACACCTGGACTTCAATCATTCTTTGTTCTTTCAGCGCGTGTCTTTTCCCGTGTTTCTCTAGTTATTTTTTTTGAACTGACTATTTTCTGACGACTGTTTTGCACATGAGTAAGCTGGAAGAGTTAGATCTGATATCTTTGGATAATGAACTGACTATTTTCTGACGACTGTTTTGCACATAAGTAAGCTGGAAGAGTTAGATCTGACATCTTTGGATAATGAACTGACTATTTTCTGACGACTGTTTTGCACATGAGTAAGCTGGAAGAGTTAGATCTGACATCTTTAGATAACTCTCATGTCAAGACCCCTACTTCCAGCTCAAACACACACATAAAAACTCTTACTGATGGCTAGAGCTGCGTTACTCCTCAATCTTTTCGTCAAAGATGGTTACCTGAATTGCATCATCTACAGTGATGTTCTGACGGAATCTTACAGAAATAACGAGGCGTCGTGTTGCAGTAAGGGGTATACATCCGGAATCTAGACTTCTTTCAGATAAGCTAGGAAAAGTACCCTCTGTCCTATAAGCCAATGAATAGCATATGGCATTGTTTACAGGGGGCTTATTACACTTCTTATCTTTGCATCACTCACATTATCTAAAATTCGATTGGGGATGAGGCATTATTAGAGTTAGGTTCTCTACAAAGTTTACACGTTATTACTTAATTTCTATGCTTGTTCAAACAAATTATGATATATAATGAGTAATTAATTCTTGCAGAGATAGAGGGGAACTGAAATAAAAAGAATTAACAAAATAAATTCAAACTTTTATTTTATTTTTCCGTAAACATATACACCGCCATCTGTTTCAATACATGTGAAACTAAGTGGAGAGCTAAACAAACAACGTTATCAGTATCGTTAGTCAAGCAGCAGTTTGAAGCAAGCTAACACAAGGGACTTTGTACGTATATAAAACGGGTTGATACGTGACTTAACCTCGATCTTCATGTATGATCTCCCCCCTCACACACACATACACACACTCAGTTCTGTATTTTTAATAGATTACAAGTGAAAGCTGAATTAAAAGGGGGTGAAAAAGAGCAAAAATCGTAATTATTTTTTATCATTATTCACCCTCGAACTGTAACGCTTACTAACTTATGGGGACGTCCTCTGCATTTTAGGCGATCGTTTATGCATTGTTGTATTTCAAAACTAGTGATTTTACAAACAGTTTTGTATGATAAAAGGCTTACCAGAGCTTTTAACCAAGTTTTGTAACTGGGAAAATTGTGACCGAAACAAATTCCAAATTTCGTGAAATTAAACTCTTCGTTTGTCCTAATTACTAGTCTGTTATTAAAAACTAATTTCTTATATTGAAATTTTATGCTTGCATTTAAGAAACTACAAACGAAAGAAGCACTTGAAACACACGTGATAAATTCTTACTAACACTAAGTAATTCTTCCTCGTGCTTGTACACGTAATCACGTCGTAATTTCAACATATATGTCTTGACATGACGTAATGATTAGGGCATTTCGTTCACAGTCTGCAGGTCGTAGGATCCAACCTCGCTATCGAACAGGAGGCTCGTCTTTTCACCTGTAAGGACGTTATAACGTTGCGGTCACCCTGTTAATTATTAGTGGTGGAAGGTACGTAGTTTGTTTGATTGTTTGTTTTGGAATTTCGCACAAAGCTACTCGAGGGCTATCTGTGCTAGCCGTCCCTAATTTAGTAGTGTAAGACTACAGGGAAGGCAGCTAGTCATCACCACCCACCGCCAATTCTTGGGCTACTCTTTTACCAACGAATAGTGGGATTGACCGTAACATTATAACGCCCCCACGGCTGAGAGGGCGAGCATGTTTGGCGTAGCTACATTTCCTCTAGTCTATTAGTTTAAAATTAGGGAAGGCTAGAGCAGTTATCTCTCGGGTAACTTTGAGTGCAGTTCATCAAATAAACAATCGTTGCATAAGTCCAGAAACGGTTAGCACGAATTTTGTATATCCCATTGAAGTATTATTTTTATCCATTGTTTTTTATAGTTTTAACATAACCTATATTACACAAAAACCAATTTATTTTTTCACAATTAAAATTGCCCCTTTAGAAATTGTATATTAATAAATGACACATCAATACATGTACTTAAACAAGTAATTAAATCAAATTAGTTATGGTTTTTAGAACAACGGATCGTGTTTTATTTATTTTCAACAATAAACTGAACTCTTCAGTTTACAACACAAACATCAAACTCTCATAAACAAATAATATAATTATACCATATATTCGACTGTGAGGGCCTCTATATTGATTTAAAGATAAATACAAAAATATTAATATTTTAAAGCCTCTACCTTTCACCTTCATTCTTTTTCGTTTCCCCGGTTTCGTAACTTCGGAGATCACATCTCATTTAAACGGAACCTAAAAAACAACAGCTTCTAAACAAAGTTTCCCAGCGAAAATAAAGTACATATTTTTAAACAATATCCACAAATAAAATAAAAACTTTATACAAATAAATAATTTAAAATGTCAAATGATATAAACTTGTAAAATATTGTTTGTATTATTTCATATTCCATGGTTTTCATTGAGATTGGAAGTTTACTTCAATAACGCTTTCCTTTCATATTATGCATAATCACTTTATTTCCATAATGAATCTTTAGTATCTTTAATGAGATTTCTCTTTACTGTTCGTTTTGTGATTTCTAATAATCCTACAACTGCTGCAAACAAAACATTATTGACCAGTTATGAAGCAAATAGTGAACCATTGCCTGAAATCACAAGTCATAAAATATTTTATTAATTACCCCTTCTTTTGTTTTCAGTTTTACTTAAAAATCTAATTAATTAGTTCTGTCATATGGTAAATACAGCCTCCATCTTCTGATCGGCATGCAAATCTGAAAATTAAACATTTCATCGAACTTTTTGACAACAAATAACAAATCAGTAATATTTAGAAACTGTTTGATTTTAAAGATATAACAGTCCACATCATACAATCATATCAATAAACATAAAATATGTACCTGTCTAATTTCAACACAATTTTTTTCTACAATGCTTGTAAGATTACCGCCCTTAAAACTGTTTGTAAACTAGGCCTCAATAAATCAGCGTGTTTTCACTGTGCTGAAAAAAAATCGTCTGCAAGCTTCTGCTACGACGTCATGATTATTTGGCAACTGGACAACTTTGAAAAAAAAAATTGATTTAACTTTCAAGACATTTTAAAGTGTTTCGTGCCATATGATGCATTCTAAGACAATCATGACAAACAATTGACGTTGAGGCTAGAAGAATTCAAGCTAACATGACTTACATTACCGGTTGAGAAACGTAACAAGTGAACACAGTTCCTTCAAAATTTAAAATTTGTTCACAATATCTTTATTAAAATGTTTGCAAATATTTCGCATATAGCAGGGTTTTTTCTCGAGAATTCTAACATCAAACGTATAAATTCGTCCATATTTTACTTACTAATGTGGAATTTATCACAGTTTACTAATTTTAAAACAATTATAAGATTTTCTAAAATATAAAATTTAAGAAACAAAAATAAAACGTTTCCACGATTTTTATCCAAAGCTTTTGTAGTTTTAATATTACCTATGTCACGTAAAGCTTACATTTTTTTAACAGTTAAAATACGTCTTTATAAAGTGTGTATTAACAAATAACAATCAGTCGTTACAAAATATACAATTTTCTTTCTAAGGTTACTTATTTCTTTTTTCCAAAACAATATTTGGAATGTGAGATATGAGTTTTTCTTATAGCAAAGCTTCATCAAGCTATCGACTAAACCCAACGAGGTAAATCGAACCCTTGATTTTAGCGTTGTAAACCAGTAGACTTACCGTTGTACTAGAGGAAGGCGAATATGAGATAAAGAAAGGTTTTTGTAGTACATTCAAAAGATGTGTTAAAAGATGGTTTGGCTTTATAATTACATTCTACAGTTGGTATTCCATAAATACTAGATTTTTCAAACATCAATTAATCATTTCTTGTTTTTTTAGACGTTACATCTTTCACAAACTGTAGTGAATTCAATGCAGGTGAAGCAGATTATTTAAGATTAAGGATTAAACTGCATACCAAATCCCCCCCCCAAAAAAAAAAACCTACCGAATGGCACAAAGCGTTAACGAAAGTATTATGAAAAATAAAAATAAAAATTCTGAAAAATCAATATTTTTATGATTTCTCTCTTTTATTTGGCCAGGTGGGTTAAGGCGTTTGACTCATAATTTGATGGACGCGGATTCGAATCCCCATCGCACCAAACATGCTCACCAATTCAGCCGTGGGGAGATTATATTGTGACGGTAATTTCCACTATTCGTTTTTAAAAGAGTAGCCTAAGAATTGGCGGTGGGTGGTGATGACTAGCTTCCTTCTGTCTAGTCTCACACTGCTAAATTAGGGACGCCTTGAGTAGACAGTAGCTCTCATGTAGCTATGCGCGAAATGAAACAAACAAACTCTCTTTTATATGTAATACAAAACTTAAAATATTATGTTTTCAAAATATGGGAATATTTTTGGGGACATTTTAAGTAGGTAAGAAGAGAATAAAATTAACTATGGTTCAGTGAGGTTAATCACAAATTTTGCCGGAAATTGCAGGAAGAACAGTGAAGAGAAATATTGTAACTGAACTGTTAAAGATTGTGGAAATAAGTGGTTTTTGTTCCATACTGTATTGGAAGTAATTGTAATTGAGTAAAAATATGAATCTAGAGATAATGAACAGGTATATTTTATAAGTTTAAACAAATTTATATCTTAACTTACTAAGTTTGTATGAAGACATGATAAAACTTTTATCTTACATTTACGTTTTTGAAATATGTGCTTAATTAATTTTACGTATTTTTACCGTTTAACATCTGAAAGCGTTTGTAGATTGTTTTCAAAAAAGTGAATCGTAAAGACTGATTTCAGAGGTCACAAGAAATAAAGAAGACGAAATAGAGAAGGTACAATATATTGTTGTGTTTTAATATTTCTGTCCAGAGGATAAAACTTGTATTATTTTTCGGTGGACTCAACAGATAACCCAATGTGGCTTCACGATAAGGAAACAAAAAATCAAACGATTCCGGCCCGGCATGGCTAGGTGTGTTAAGGCATTCGACCAGTCATCTGGGGCTCGCGGGTTTGATTACCTGTCATACCAAATATGCTCGCCCTTTTAGCCTTGAGGACATTATAATGTGATGGTCAATCCCCCTATTCGTTAATAAAATAGTAGCCCGACAGCTCGCGGTGGGTTGTGATGACTAGCTGCCTTCCCTCTAGTCTTACACTGCAAATAGCCCTCGAATAGCTTTGCGCCAAAATCAATGTAAAAAAAACCCTTTGCTCTTAATCATGGGATTGACAATCCCTGTTAAAACATACCCAAAACTAAAAACGTGCAGTGTGGTTAGCGTGTAGCTTTGCGCTAAATTAAAAACAAATCTTTTTTTTTCATTCTACTTACATTCGCGTATCCATTGTACGTGTATGTGTTTAAATTCATTTCTACCTTACTCAGTACGATATACTTAACGTTGACCTTAATGCTGTGACATAAACCAATAAAACATTAAAATCGTGATGTACTCGTTGACTTGAAATGGACATTTTTGATATGTTCGAACATCTCTTTCGTGCCACTCCTTCATTACAGTTTATTTTGGTTGAAACCCTCGCCTATGTTTGTATAAGGCACAGTTATACTGATAACAGAAAATGAATTTACATGGCGTGTTAAAATCTTTTATCAAATAGACATAACACTTGACCTGTCTTCCAAAGTTATCATAATATCTTTTTCACTCTTAGTAACTACCTTGGGATTTATAGAGACGGAGACTAAAACATCGGAATTGCATTTCTTGTCTTATTTTTGTTTTATTATATGCGTGAATGATAAAAAACTGGATGTAGAAACCAAATACGAAACGTTTTCAAAGCAACATCTTTCACTGTTCTTGATAAAAATGTAAAACTTCGAGTAATAGAAGTTTTAGAGCAGCTATGATAACTGAAAGCACATGCCAAGTTGTTGTTGTTGTTTTGAATTAAGCACAAAGCTACACAATGGGCTATCTGTGCTCTGCCCACCACGGGTATCGAAACCCGGATTTTAGCGTGCAAGTCCGTAGACATACCGCTGAGCCACTGGGGGGCAACACATTCCAACTGAATCCAAGTAAAGATATCGTTCAGAAAGTGAAGACTGGTTTAGGAAACTAACTGCTGACGAAATATTTTAAAGGGGGTGTTTATAATTTCAAAAGCAAATTCTGTTTATACGTGTCCTTCTGTTTAGAGAAATAATGAAAATCGTCTGAACTTGGGTCTTAGTTCTAACAATGCAAGTGTACTTAGGTGATTTAGAAAATTTCCTTTTGCCTATGCGCAGCTGATAAATAAAAGTCTTCAAATCATATAAAAACAAACGAGTGTCAACAGCCATTATGAGATACTACACCTATCAATTAAGACAAAGTACATCAACAGTTTCCACACTTTGCATTGAGCGGCCTCAGTAGAGGCAGTTTGCTGTAGTTATCATAAAAGACCCATACTTATTGAAGATGAGTATGACTGTAGTTATCATAAAAGACCCATACTTATTGAAGATGAGTATGACTGTAGTTATCATAAAAGACCCATACTTATTGAAGATGAGTATGACTGTAGTTATCATAAAAGACCCATACTTATTGAGTATGAGTATGACTGTCGTTATCATAAAAGACCCATACTTATTGAAGACGAGTATGAAAAATAAGATTCATCCAACTCTTTCAGTCTGTAATCCAATCAGCTAGAAGAACAGAAACAAGTACAACTACGTTCTCTGACATCAAGAAAGAATTTATTGCACCACAACAACGCATAAAAAAGCAAGCCAAATTATTTCACTTGTTAAAGATTGGTAGGATATCTACTAACAATACGAGCAAACTATCATCAATCCAGTCCTTATTGCCATATGTAGTTGACTCATGCTACCAAGAAAACATTCTGAAGGATAAAAAAATTTGATTCAGCTTGAAACTTTATTGCGACCAATTTTCAAAGCAGTGTATGTGTGTTCTTAAGTAACTGATTAATTTTCAGTCAATAAAGAGTTCATTTGGTCACATGAAATACTGTGAAATGTAAGGTGTGTTTTTTTCCGTTAATATAACGATAAGGTTTATGTTTTTCTTATGTTTTAGCCACTGTAGCTAACATTCGTCTGCTTTTTCGTTGAACCACTGCGAGTGGCAAACAGAACTGATCCGTTTGGAGAATAGTGGATTCTAAATCTATGGAGATTTGGCTACTTATACTATTGTCAGTATCTGAAGAAAACGATCTGAAAAACGCTCTATGTATCTCAGTATCCGCTTACTCAAGGTAGAGTTTGAAATTAGTGACGAGAAAGAACAAAAAAGAAAGAGAGAGAGAGAAATAAAATGGCAAGAAATAGGACAATAGGAAATAATTGACAATGGAAAATGAATTCGTGAACATTTCCTTGGGCTAACTTGAGCTTTAGAGTATTTTCCATTAAATTGCAGTTTCGATTTTAAAGAAAGATATAGTGAACATTAAAGGCTGCGTTTCAGACACATAATTTCTCTATGTTTAATATTAATCTTGCATGAACCTTTCGTATAATAGATAAGGCCTAGCAAAATAAATGGGACATATATCAAACACTTTATAATATTTTATCCTATTGTTTATGCAGATCATTGGCAAACGTTTTTTTTTTTTTTGTACAATACCCAGTCTTATAACATACTCAGCTTAAAATATAGTGAAAGTTTGGAAAATAAATTCATGAGTTATGTTATATAGGAACGCATATCTGAGTTGAAATATGTGAAGAAAATCTTTAAAAAATAACGTCCAACTGCTTAAACTAAATTAATTTTCAGTGAGAAAGATTGCAATAAATAAAAAACCACAATTCGTTGTTTTTCGTATTGTGTTAATTACTAATGTGATGGAATTTATCCCTATCCCTCAGACATATTCATACAGCGTAGATAACCCTTGGGTAGCTTTGCGCGAAATTCAAACTAAACCAAGCCATATTCATACCTACATAAATCTAAGAAACAAAATACGCAAACATTTTGTAACTATATTGCTTTTAATAGGATAATAAGTAGCCTTGTGAAATTAACTGAGTACGTAACTTCTACATCAAATATGAACCCCAGATACATCTTTTTAAACCCAAAAGGACATATATAAAGAACAAAAATACCTTATATTTTGAGACCCACATCTTAACACCTGAGAATGAAGGTAATGTTTCAAATATTAAATACTATTTAGTATAACAAAAAAAATATCGTCTGCTCTTCACGGTAATCTTTTTCTTTACCATTTATACTAATAGTGTGAAAATGATCAGAAATGTTGCAAACTAAATTTTCTTCTAATAAAACAATTGATTAATTACTTTATATTATTTTCAGTTGTTCCCGATGGATAGTATAGCATATTCCAGAGTGACAACGGTATGTATACGAATTTACAACACGGAAATTTAATGTTCGTTTCCCGGTGGTAGACACAGGAGATAACACCATGAGGGTATACTTCAAAAACTGTCCATATCATTTTCCATAATTGTGTGATTATGGCCATCAAACTGAGCAGAAATCAACAATATTTCTATAAAAAATAGATAACTATATAAAACGAATAAGTTGCTTAATCAAAAACAAGCCTACTTTCAACAACTCATAAAGTCACTTTAAGCTTAACAACTACCAGTATCAGAAAAGATGTTCACAGTTCAGTATTAGAAATGAAATTTCTTGAGTTTATTTAGCTATTCTAATTATTAGTGAAGAAATTTTGTAAGTATGTTTGTGAATGAGGTGTGCTTATCATTAGTCACGTATTTTTTGTTCAACAATTGTTTCGGCACTTAGGCCTACAAGTTAAAATAGCTGTAAAATGTTAGGGAAGAAATAGAAGAATTTCATTTTGTTACATGAACAAGATTTAATATTATTTGACCAGATTATTCAAAATAACACGTTCAATAAAATAAGTTTCAAAAGTATATTTATGAAACTAAAATACAGCTTTGATCAAATTTGAACTTGAATTGTTTAGGATAACGACAAAACAGGCAAGAAGCAAGATTTCTATCTCGCTTGAACTGATGAAATATTCAAATAAAGGTTCAGAATAAAACGATAGAAAATGTAAAAAAAATGAAGACAGAATGTGAAAGGTAAATATCATAAGTTGAAAAAGAAAGAAACATACAATTAAATTAAGATTAAGAATAAAGAGATAAAAAATGAAAAGAACGAGAAGGAATTTAATGGAGAAGTTTGAAAGAGACAAAATATTTAAAGAATAATTAAGCTAAAATATATGCCTTATTGAGGATAAGGTTGACGAAACTATTAGAGACCTGCAGAGAGGTTACAAAAACAAAATTAAAGAAGTGCAGACAGACTGCAATGACAAAATCATAGAAGTACAAAACGAATCTGGAAAACGAATAGATAATTGCTGAGATTAAACAAGTCATATCATTTTCTGCATCTGCTCCAGAATTCCAACTGAAAACAAGGTTTTTTACAAAGTATGGAATTGGAAAATTTATTTATCTGCACTTATTACCATTACAACTGTGTCATTTGTTATTGCATGACTTTCCTGAATAACATTAACTAGGTCACTATCAAATCCACTATGAAAATTTAACTGGCTAATTCAAGAAGAGAGCCCAATTGAGAAACCAACAGATTATGATAGAAAAGTACCATGAGAGCATATTCGGCTCACTTTTAATAGATGAAATAATGTATACCAAGATATTTATCTTGCTGCTCATTTAAAACGATCACCTTTAAAAACATCTAGTCATTTTCCATTGTTTGTTTGTTTTTTGAATTAAGCACAAAGCTACACAATGGGCTATCTGTGCTCTGCCCACCACGGGTATCGAAACCCGGATTTTAGCGTGTAAGTCCGCAGACATACCGCTGAGCCACTGGTGGGCAGTAATATTCCAGCTGAGAACTATAATAGCTATCAAATATTGGTAGCTTTTTTTTTTATTCTACAGGTTTAAAACCCTACACCAATTTCGGAAAAGAATACAGATAAAAGCAAAAATCTTAACTTAAAAAAAGAAAGAAGATAGAAACTTATGTTGCATAATATATGTTTTCGATCTTAAGGACCAGAAGGACATTTGTTAGTTTAATATTTGTTTCTGTTCCGCCCTGAAATTTAAAACTTTTGTTTACGACACTTTTCTCTTAAGTATCTTTTTCTAGTTATTCTCTTAAAGGCTAATGTAATCAAGTATCTTTTTTCTAGTTATTCTCTTAAAGGCTAGTGTAATTAAGTATCTTTTTAGTTATTTTCTTAAAGGTTAATGTAATTACTTAAAGTCAGTGTATTTGAATTTGTATCTTGCCAAGAAACAAAACAAAAATAAAACAGAAAAGCGTTCTGCAAAGCAATATATATTTTCAATCATTCTGTGTTAAAATTTATTACTTTTATGCAAAACAATTACACAATTAAACAGTGCAGCTTTAATTTATTGTTTATAGACCACTTGCATCGATTAGGTTTTTGCGCCATCTACTGTTTCTATACAGAAACCTAATATATAGGAACTATCTTACTATACGGAATAATCCTGTTTATACAGAATATTAAAAAGAAAAGTCCCTCAATATGCATTATTTTACTGTAACAGCAATTTATATAATAAATCAATTTTTAATGGTTAATGATTATGTTAATTTTTTTACAGTTATCTTTCCGTATGTTACATGATTATTATATTGCTGGATGACTTGAATGAAGTAGGCTTCTTGGTGGTTTTGATATTTCTTTACATAATTAAAACCTAAAGGTTGTAATTAGCAATGATTTTACACTATTTTAGCATATATTATTTTAGCACAGTTTTTATAAATAAGGAAGAAATCAAGACATCGATAAGAGAACATTATAATTTTTGTTGTTGTTTCTTACTTGCACACAGTAGTTGGTTACAAATGTTATATCAACAGTCTTTATTATCAGTAGATATCTAATATGTCAATTTACTGTTTTGATATCTCTGCACTATTCGCGTCTACCTTTCTGTTTTATTTATATAAACCATTTATTTTATAGTGTATAGGGTTGTGCTGAAATATAATAATTTGTGAGAAAAATAAAAACGATTCTGTCCTTTTTCATCCAGCAGTGAGTTTTGTTTGCTTAGCCTTTTCTTATTGGCGAATATTGCCTTTCTTTGAACTGTATAAGTCGTAAAATTATATATATATATACCCCAATCAGAGTTTTAAAAATTATCAAGTGAATGGTAATCTGCATTCAGTGAGGTCGAACTTTGATTTTAAGTACGTAAAAGGAATTAACAAGTTTCGTATAAGACTTGACATTTCTTTCCGAACTATAACGTATACTACAGCTGAACAGATGGTCTGAAATGGCGAATGTCGATAAACCTTAAATAAAAAGGTCATGCTTTGTCCGTTTGAATTATTTAAGCAGCTGTAAAGTGACACCTGCATTTCATTTTTAAGAGTTCTTTCTTCCCTTCGTATCTCAAAAAGAACATTTATATTTTTATAATGACAGATTTTATTTGTTTTTGAATTTCGCGCAAAACTACACGAAAGCTATCTGCTCTAGTCGTCCCTAGTTTAACAGCCAGTGTAAAACTAAATGGAGGAAGCTAGTCATCACCCCCACCGCCAACTCTTGGGTTACTCTTTTACCAACGAATAGTGGAATTGACCGTCACATTATAATGCCTACACAGCTGAAAGTTCAAGCATGTTTGGTGCGACGGGGATTCGAACCGTGACCCTCAGATTACGAATCGAACGCCTTAATCCACCTAGACATGCCGGGCTGACATAAGATATTCAAGTCTTATTTTTGTTTGTTTTGTTTTGAATTTCGCACAAAGCTACACTCGGGCTATCGGCGCTAGCCATCTTAATTTAGAAATGTGAGACTAGAGGGAAGGCAACTAACTAGTCATCACCACCCACAACCAATTCTTGGACTACTTTTTTTACCAACTATATTGATCCTCACATTATAACGCCCCTACGGCTGAAAGAACGAGCATATTTGGTTTGGCAGAGATTCGAACCCGCGATCCTCAAATTATAAGTTGAGTGCCTTAACCACCTGGCCAATTTTTTGTACTATACTGGCTGTATAGAGTGTTATGGTGCAAAGCATCATGGATAACTGGGCGATACTACAAGAAAATATCTGTAGTTAAAAGAAGAAATTGAAAGCTTTCTGATGTTGAGCTTCTGATGATAGAAAAGGTTAGGGTGACCAAATTATCAAATTGAAAAATAAGGAAAAACAAGTTCTTGGCCCTAATTTCAAAACGGTTTTTACAAATTTAAAATAATTCACTTTCTGATTAATTTACTTCAAATTTATTTCTAAATATATTAACATTGGCATTGTTTCTGAAACAATTGCAACTATTTCTTTTTAGGAGATAGACACGAAACAAACGAGCAAAAAAAAAAAAAAAAAAGAGTCGAGTTGTACACCCAAGAAATTTGTGATCATTCATTTCAATTTCTCTTATTTCTCTTAAAACAGGCGACTTCATACCTGATTTTATTTAAGAATTCACAACAGTTTCAAACATACTACTTTTACGTTTTAGCATTACTTTGTAGATATAACTTTTTGAAGAATTAATGGAACGTAGATGTTATGTTTTTCGTGAGTAGTTATAAAATTCGCTATACGACTGCGTAAAACTTGATTTGGCGATTAACAATGCCTTAACTATTTACACATTCAGACTGGGTTTCTTTCCACGCTCGGACTGAATTTCGAAAGAATTTGACGGCATGGGAAACTACACATAAGAATGAGCAAGTCAAGTTGAGGCCTATTAAGTCTGCTATTCGATGTGGCCGATTGTCTGACGTCTTTACCACGAAAGCGGAACATTTTGTGCGTCTCGAGAACTTTTATTAGAACACCAGGACAAAATACCAAATAAAAGTGGGATGTCTGATCATCCGAGTCAAGGTACTCACGATCTACTTAAGGGAGTAACTGTCACTTTTATAATAGTTTTATATCACAAGGTCAACCCGCTTTCACTACGAAAAAGAAACTTAAAACCCAAATAGCGACAGATTTATAAAGAGCCCGAAATTACAGGTGTTACTAACAACTTTCATTTTTTTTCAAAATTAATTTTATGATTACGATGCTTTCATAAAATTAACAATGTGGAATACGAGTTCGATTTTGCGATTACGAAAATAGCTTCAAACACATGGCCTAGTATGGATCGTAACTTTAGAATCCGAAAGGCCTAGAATTTTTTTTTTAAATATAACATTTATTAAATCAATTGGAGAAGCATTAGAAATAAGTCTAAAGAACAAATATTTTCTAATAATGTTTCCAGTTGGAGAAACAACCTGTCAAGGGCATAGGAGCATGTCTGCGGACTTACAACGCATGAAACCAGTTTCGATACCAGTGGTGAGCAGATCACAGATGGCCAATTCTGTAGCTTTGTGCTGGACTCTAAGCAAACAAACCAGTTCAAGAAAAAAATATTCCACACGCGGGGAAAGAATGTACTCCCTCTCCCGCCATCAGTTCATTTTTTTAATATTTCCTTTACGTTTGGGTATTGAGCCGGGCCTTACATTTAACGCGGCCTGTAGATCTAAAGTTACACAGTTTGCATTTCGTTACTGAAAATTGCATTCCACACTTTAGGACCGTGGGTACGTTAAAAGGACGATTGTTAATTGGTCTGACAATAAACAGTCTAAAGCTAATTGGAAGTGCATTAAATACAATTAATTACTTTAAAATTTGGGATGGCCACTCCATACAGTCCTCGTGTAGCTTTGCGCGAAATCCAACAAAAATGAAATTATCTTTGCCTATTAGTCTTTATATTCCAAATAATCGTACTTGTACGATTTTTAATTTTGAAGAAATTTTCCACCCCCACACCATGCTTATTTAGAATTGCACATTTTTTTTCGGTCATCTTTAACGAAAAGCACAAAACTTAATTTCATACTATGAGTTTTTACATGTAATTTGAGGGCTTAATCTTTCCATCCTGCACTATTATTGGAACACGAGAGCATACAAGCGTTTTTTATAGTTAGTTTGTAGTTAACCACAAGGCTATCTGTGCTCTGCCTATCACGGTATTGAAACCCGGTTTCTAACGTTTAAGCCAGCAGATATACACTGTGCCACTAGTGGGTTGTTTGTTACAGAAATAGATAACAGACACGGAAGGCTTTGCGAAAAACATCAACATCTTCCTTCTCATATCGTACTTACAAACAGTTGTTTTAAAATGAAATCGAATATTAATGGTAAATGTTAATATGTGAAAATATTAATTATAATTTTAAAACGTGGCGTACGTTTTCCAATCGAAACACACACACACACACACAAATAGTTTGTGGTATTTTCCATGGCCTTAAAATCAGATTTTAATAAAATACTACATTGCTAGCTCCAATTGCTAGTAAAATAGAGCAAAAAAAGAAAAACAAACAAGACATAAAAATGATTTCAAAGTACAGAACTATATATTTTTCAAATTCTTTATTACAATTCCTACACAATATACATACACAGCGCTTCTCACTAAAGGGCACCAAAAGTGACGTCACACACTTGTATATATGTATATATATATATATATATATACGAAACTTATGATGGCCATCGAGTGGTAACTTAAACTGAAGTTTCACTTGAACGATACTTAAAACCAAAAACATTGAGATCACCAGATGAAAGTTTTGTCGGCAGGTTTGTTGATATGTGGCAAAACACTACCAGATAAATTAATAGCTTAAATATTCAACCATTTTGTTGTTTTAAAATAGAATATCAAACAGTAGACAACAATATGGTCTCCTTTTAAGTTAAAGGTAACGTGAATAGTACAGACGCTGGATTTGTAAGAAAAAACAAAATCTATATTTTACTTATACTGGTGATGGTTTTTGTTTTATTTTAAAACCTTTGAAGATCTTCGTGTATATTTTTAAATTTTAAAGGCACAGTTTCATTACCTCATAACCGTAAAACAGACGTTTTGTTACAAACATGTCCACCATGATCAAAATTTTAAACCATGAAAATTTAAAATACATTAAGATACAAATAGACCTAAGGAATTTTCTTGTAGGTTTATAATTTTAGATAATTACATACAAGAGCACTTGCACAGTGTTAGTACAAGTTATTACTACAAAGATAAAAATTACAAATATAAGAAAAGCAAATTTTTTTAGATTATACAGAGAGAAATCAATTTTATGTTGTTACTTTTACATATTATCAAGGAAAATACATCAAATGCACTAAAAGTTTACTACAGTCAAAGATATGGTAACTTTTTATTTTATGAACACTAAAAAGGAGGGTAATTATTATATTAATTTTTAACATAATACAATTTCATTTATTTGATACTTATGTAACAGTATCACATCGAATCAGACAATAGACATAAACCTTTGGTTGTTCGAAGCAATCAACAGCATTTGTTTTCTGTCTGTATGGCTTAATAATGGGTTGAGCAAACATGTTTCACAGGTTTTTTTTATCTCCTGAACAAGATAAAAAAGTAATCTTAAATTACAGTTCATTAAGACAAGTTTCTCTCGTCTATAGGTGACTATTCATATCATTGTTACTTATGAAAATATCAGACGAGAAGACCCTGAGGCATCACGCAAACATACACACACACACACAAAAAAAAAATCCTAAAATCTTTCCATCTCATGGAAAAATGATTTATGTAAGCTGAAGTAAAACTTGATGACAAACTTCTCTTGCATTTTTTCTTTAAACACTCAAATAAATTACTTAGGTTCTTTTTTAATCTTCCTTCATAAATTGAAAAGCTTGAAAAACAAAAAAAAAGGAAATTGACTTAATTATACAATTAATTTATACTAAAATAACGAAAAACTGGAACCCTCAGTCAAGCCCCTCACCAGGGGGAAATTGAACCACAAGAATAAACAAAAAACATTTTACAGAATACAACTAACTTAAGTTCATGGTGTGGCAGAACACAAAATAATGAATTTATAAACTTATGTCAATAACAGACACTGTACATACTTTCTTACTGTAACAGTAAAAAAATGGCAGTGATAGAACAAGCTAAAGACTTATCACTATTTTAGTGCTCAACCACATGTTCATCAAGTACTTGGCAGTGTTTAAACAAATTACCATGGTAAAACATGAAAGCTTTCCTTGCAAACGTAAGCCTTTTGTACTGATTTCACATTTTATCCCTTACTTTAGAACTATTCAATTTACAATTTATTCAAAGTTGGGAACACTACTCTTGTTAATTTTCTTTGTTTGTACAAGTGACAGGAACAGATATGCCCATCTGGATACCAAACATATGCTTGCAAGTTCAAATGATATTGATAAAAAATCATTCTGTAGCACCTTTAAAACTTTCTCAACTGAATTTGATATTTTGTCTTTAGACACATTCTGGAAAAAAAAATCCAATTTTTTTATATTATGGTACAAAATATAATCTTAGTCAATATTCAAGTTGTTGGAGTTTTAAATTGAATAATTCATTTATTAGCGGGACAAAAACAAGTTTATAATTGATCAGGCTATGATCGTCACTAGAATATATCACTCAGTCTAACCTACTACTCAATACATGATACAGTACAAAACATGTTACAGTACTAATATATATATATGAATGACAATTTAATGTATATTAAAACACCATAACACTATTTCCACAGAGCATTATCATACTTAATAAGTTTAATAAAATTATTCTTTACCAGTTTTCATCCTTCACTAAGTAATTCTTTGCATTATTACATTCTATAAACACTTATCTAACTTCACTCAACCTTTTTGAACTGGGACTTCTTTATTAAACAAAATACTGAAATCAAATCTTACTAATCTCATTCCAAAAATCCTCTCTAACGTAAACATTAACTACTTGTGAATTTGCAGTACTAATGCCCACAATATACCAAAGCTATATTTTCAAACATAAAATTAAGATCATGACAACACATTACCAAACAGTTTAATCAAGATAAAAGATAAATATTTAAAAATAATAAGATACTATCTTTAAAGCAAATTGCTTTTAAACTTCTAAAGTAGAGCCAAAAAAAATGTTTTCATTTGGTGCATTTCCCATTATCTCGAGAAATTACATCAATCAAACTCAAGCTTCTTGTACTTGTATATTTACTTCTAAGACTATCTAGGTTCATCACATCTGTATGAATACATTTATAGTAGACAACTTTCACAGCTATCAAAGTAAAAATATGACTTAAACTAGAAACACTATAAAAGTTCCAAAGTGAACTGTACAAATTCCAATATCAAGAGATAAATCTGAGTTTTCAATAAAACGATTTCCAATAGAATAAACAAATTAAAATTACCAATGAAATTATCGATGGTTAAAAAAGTTTTCAAAAGAAGAGTTGATAAAGATATTTAAGTCTATAACAATGCAGAAGGAAAAATCTGCCATCTTATTAAGATGGCTTGCCTTCGCAGTTGGATCGGATATTAATGGGTTATGATTGAATGGTCTGAATAAAAAGTTAAAATTGGTGAATGAATGGTGAGCTTCTCAAGATGATGTATGAAAATAGAGAAAAAAATTTAAAAAATGTAATGAAAGGACGGGATATGAATCAGTGAGCAAGGAAGAATTTTTCATTTTTAAACCTGATATATAAACTTCAGCTACAAACTGTTAAGTTCAGAATGGAAGGTCATGAACTATACCTTCTTTTAAGAAAATCCCACAGCCTTAAATCACATCGAAATTGTTCATAAGCAAGTTATTATGAGCAATTTTTATATTTTATTTATTGAAAGTTTTAAATGATCAGATTACATGAAGAAAATTGTCTTTTGTACTTACGTTGTTTTGGTAAAAAGAAAAAAAAAATATATGTATAAAAAAACTTAAATTAAGATTTTAAAATGAAGACACAAGACTCAAACATCTGACTACATTTTCCACAAAAGAATCTCTAGGTTTCAAACTACAGTTAAAATACATAAAACTTGCATTTCTCAAGTACAAAAACGGTTTCTTAGCTTGGTGAGGTACTCTGACATCTTGAAAGGAACACAACCATTACGTTAACTGTACCTATACATAGCCTTCATAAAAACACTGTTAAAAAAAAATTCAATTATGGGTACTAAATGTGGCTCTCTTTTTGAATAAACCAAGGATTTCAACTGCCAGTCATGTAACAATGGCGAGCATGAAAAAAACATATCCACGTTACATTCTGGAGCAAGTTGTTACAAAGTCAAGAGTTGCATGGTTTGGCTGAGGTAGCTACCTTTCCAACAATGACCTCGTCACTCTCAACTGATGCTGGAAGTTTAAGAGACAAACTGAGTAAGACCTGAAATTTAAGATACAATGGTCAGTAAATCAGATTCTAAGAGGGTAAAGAATAATTATTATCTAGAAAAAATACTTCATTGAATTGATAATTATAAAAAGAAAAAAACTTGTACTCCTTCCCACGTTGTTTCTGGGACTTAAATTACAACAATTTAAGATAAAACACACTAAGTTAATAAAAGCCTAAATGCAAGTTAATTGGAAAAGTTCAGAGTGACTAATGCTAAAATTATTCTTAAATTAAATATAGAACATAAATAAAAGTGAACATAACTCATCATATTATTGCCTATTATGTTTCACACATTAACCAATATCACAGTTTAAAAAAAAAAAACTTGTTTTATCACTTAGCTTGTTAAAAGAAACTGTATTTCACTTTAGTTTAGTTTTAATCTAATTAGAATTATACATCTTAAACGTCATTTTAAGCAATTAAAAAAAAATATATTTTTTCTTATTGTTTTTGTTGGTCATTTCAAACAGTCCGGCAGATTAAGGTATTAACACAGATGAAATGAAATCCTGAAGACTTTTCAAATCTTGACCTAACTGAACATAAAGTCAGAAATGCAAAATGGATTACAATATTTTGTAACCTATAATTTTATCACGCTTTAGATAGTTATTTCGAACTGTTTGTATAGATGAGGTTACCTGGGAGATGTTGAATACAGCTAGTGTTGCTTCTTCGAATACTGGAGTGATGTCCTGATTTACGACTTGCTATAGACCTAGTTGGGTTGATCAAGTTTATGTTGGCTGGGGACATGTACACTGAATCCTTGGGTGGCTCAGTATCCATTAGCTGGGACAGAGCTGAGTGAGAAACAGTTGGGTGCACTTGCTTCTGACTGTAGCCATTGATACAAAGAGATGGTGTTGGTGTAAGATTTTTCCCACTGGCTTGTGCTTTAGATAACACTGTTGTGTTTTGAGAAGGTGTTTGAGGCTGATTCATTTGGTTATTCACCGGCACTAAAGGAGAGAGTGAAATATTTGACTGAAGTCCAGGGAGCAACTGGTCAGGAGTAACTGGTTGAGGCTGAACACTTGGAGTACTAACATTCACAGTACAGTTAACTAAGGATTTCAGTTGAAGATTACCAGTAACAGGAGCTGATCCTATATTAGGTGGGGGAACACTGAAATCTGGCAGTGCTTGTGGTGGTAGCATATTGGCAGAAGAAGTAGGAGGAGGCATATTGAAACTTGGTGGGGGGACAGAAAAGTCAACCATAAAGGGAATCACTGGTTGAGCAGTACCTGTTGCCAGTGGAAAAGTTGCCAAATTTACTTGAGGCACTAAGGTTGATGACTGTGCAGGTCCCACTGCAAAGGCAAAAGCTCCTGCAGAAGGATCAGAAGATGAAGAAAGCGTTGATGGAGGATGTTGAGAAGGTGGAACAGAAGGTGGTGGCAGGTTGGTTACTTCACCAATATTAACTGTTCCTTGGCTAACTGCAGAAGAATGATGAAACACAAACTGACCAGTGTACTGAATACTCTGAGAATGAAGGTTTCCCACAGAGATGATAGGAAGTCCCCCTACATAAGCTGGATGGGTCATCATGGCTGTACATGAAACTGGCTGAGACAAGGAAGTTTCTACTCCTACACCATTAGTTTTGTTATCTTTCCTTGGGGGAGCTATTGCAATGCTTCCACACTTACTCCTCTCAGTAGATTTCTTCTTGCTTTGAGATTTTCCTACATTTGTACAGTGATGATGGTGTCTCCGAGACTTTGAATACCTTCCACTTTCACGACTACTGGTAGAATCTGAACTGCTAGCTGACTCAGAACAAGATCGGGAGTGGTCACGTAAATGACGATGTCCTTGTTCGTGATCATAACAAGGTGGACTCACTGATCTACTCCGACTTCTTCTACTACATGGGCTGTCAACACTGCTAATTGGACTATGGCAATGGTGTGAGGAACCAGTTGTGCTCAATCCTATAATACGTTCAGGGGATTCTGATGGTGTACTTGGTGGTGTGTTTGGAGGAGTCCTTGGGCCCTTTCTTGGTAACTGTAGAGAGGTGGCTTTGCTGTGTCTTAATCTATTTGGAGGAGACCCTCGGTGATAGTGGTCTCGAGTACGATGGCTCAAAGTTTTTGCTTGAGTTGATGGACTCACAGCCTTAAAGGTTATAAAAACAGAGTTGTCCTGAGAGCTGGATTTGTGATCACCATGTTTGATGCTGTCTACCACCCATTTTTTAGATTCTTGGTGAGATGCTGTTACTTTGGTGGTGTTCTTTCGGGAGCCACTGTAAACAGTTCCCCGTTTTTCTGGCTTGAACAATTCTTTCCTTTGGCTGTCACAAGGATTAGTAGCTAAAGCCAACAATTTGTCAAAACCACTACAGATTTTAGCTTGCCAATGTCTTCCCTTTGTCTGATCTGCACGTTTACTCATACCATTCTCTGTCTTTGTCAGGTCTGGTATGACTGTAATGATAATGTACACAGTTGTATCTAATTGTACAAAACATAACAGCATTATATGTTTATTACAATACTGGATAAAATAACTATGAAATACCTAAAACACAATATCAATTATGATATAAAAACTGTTCATCTGCTAAATTGTATAGTACATTCTAACATTGTAAGCAAGAAAGTAAAAAAAAAAATATGGAAATAGTTTGTTTTTTGTTTTTTTTTGGGGGGGGGTTTATAGCAAAAGCACATCAGGGTGAGTCCACCAAGAAAAACTGAACCTGCTTTTAGCATTGTAAATCCATAGACTTACTGCTGTACCAGCAGGGAATGTGTAGGCAAATAAATCTAGAAAATAATGCATGAAGCAGTTTTTGAAATGCAATGATGTACTAAATTCTGATCTATTTACAGGTTGATGCGAAATAGAACAAGGTGTTGAAAAATCCTTGGTTATAAATAAAAATTGAATTCATGAGTACTGGCATAATTCTGTGATCTATAAAACAACTTTACAAAAAAATTAATTCACACACACACATACAAAGAAAAAATAATAACAACCACAAAAAGCTTCACTGCTTTCTCCTAGCCACACAGTACAGTATTAACAAATTATCAGAATCTTTTAAAAAAACAACAACAAACTAACCTTCAGATCTAGCCAGGTTTTCCAACTTTTCCACAACTTTGGTTGGTGAGACCCTGTTTGCATCCAATCTTTCTGTAGTTGCACAGGTACCATTTGCCTTAGGAGATGCATCTGCTGCTGAAACACTGCCAGCACTAGGGGGTCCACTACTGTGGGAAACAGACCCTAGACTTTCAATGCCAGAGTCAGAAGCACGACTAAGAGGTGAATAACTACGTTTTTTTGATGGACTAGTTCCACAGTAACTGGAAGCAGAGTTGTGCTTTCTCTTCTGTCTTTTAAGCTTTAACTCATCATGTTTGGGACTACCTTTAGGACTTTTGGAAGCCAAAAGACTTCCTAAGTTTAGTACTAAGCCATTCATGACTTTTGGATTTGGAGATTCTTCCTGTATGTCTTGCTGATATGATTTTATGTTTGAACGTTGTCTCCGTGATTTTGACCCACAATGTTGACGATGACTTTTTTTCCACGTTTTACTTTCCTTCAATGGTTCTGATTTTAAACTACAGGATAAAGGAGGTTCTCTACTTACTTGGAGTGGTGGTATAGTTTTGTCAGAAGTTTTATGACTATTCTGAACTTCTGAGGAGGTTAGAACTCCACAAAGTGATGGAATATCAGTTGATGTAGAAAAATTTGTAGTGCCAATTCCTTCCTGGTCAAGAACTGGTGTATCAGACTTAGATAGAGATGGTGGTAAGGGTGATACAGGTTCATATTGAGGCCCTGAAACAAAGTTTTGAGAGAATGGGCTTCTGCTTGGGCTTATTGGAGAGTACGGCATTGTATCTAAAAGATCATCTGGGAAACTACTATTGTTGTTGGAATGTGTGCTGGTTGTAGAAGAAAGGGTTGACTTTATTACACTTTGGTGCTTTAGAGATGCATCTTCAATATTACCATTGCTACTGGTGGACACAAAACAGTCAGAACTGGTCATTTCCAATCTTCCTTTCAATTCCTGTTCTCTGCAGCCATTAAAATTTGATGAAGGTGCTTCTGCATCTCTTTCCTTAATTCTACCAGAAAATTTTGAATCCTGGGATACAATGACTGAAGACGTTGTAACAGAAAGAGAGTAGTTTTCATGTTCTTGTTTTTCCGATTTCGGAAGCAACTGTTCTTTCATCACATTAGGGCCAACAAAGCTACTGGGAACACTAAAATTAGTCTTTTGTTCCACATTATCTTTACAATGATGTAGCTTTTGTTTTGTGACGGATACTTTTTCAAGGGAGTAAACCTCATTTTCCAGCTTTTGTACCTTACTGTGCAGAACATTCCGTTGGGTAAGAGTGGAGGAAATCTCTTTCAAGATGTGATCTTGCATCACAGGAGAATTTTCCACATTCTAAAAAATAATATAAGAAATCTAGTAGTTAGATCTGCAAAAAGTTCTAAGTTCATTATAAATCATCCCATCTCCAATACATTACTCGCATGAGAGGGACAAACAATAGTTTGAGAGAATGAGAAATTATAAAAAAAAAACAATTAAAATGATACAATCAAGTAACAATGCTGCACTGCATTTAATATTATAACTTCAGTTTCATTGTTTATTTTAACTTAATTATCATATTCAATTTGAATATCATGTTCAAAATAAACATCATGACACATAATACAATTCAGTAACATAAAAGAAACCCACCAAGATGCAAGCAGTTATATGAAAATTCATATAGACAAACTATTCATTGGGAATTAAACAAAGACATTTATATGCATGTTCTCTGACTACAATGAAACTGTGAAACTTTCAACTTCTGATGTTATATGTGTGTGAACACAAAGCAGTTGCATCATTATATAAAATATGAAAAACAATAAATATTAAGGATTTATTGATTTAGTTAGTCTTAAGTTTTATATTACATAAATAGCAGTAATTTTCTTAAGAAATAGTCACAGAAATATGTAAACCCACTGAAAATAATTATTTCATATTAAATACAAGTTTGTTTGTTTTTTTTTAATGAAATATAACACTAATATTAGCCAAACTACTATGGATACACAAAGCATTTTTTCTAGGAAATGCTAATGACAAAATACACACAAACTAAAACAACTGCAAAGTTTCAAACTCAGTTTTATGATCAACATTTAATACAATTTCTATTATCATAGTAAAAAATCATTTACTCATTTTAACAACATTTGAATACTGGGCTTTTCTTTTCTCTCTAAAAATAATCTCCACACAAAATGTTCAGAGTGAAATTTAGTGTGTTGAAACAAAATATTTGTTTCACAGCATAAGAAAAGGAATGTGACAGACTAAACTTTGTTTGATGGAAAAACTGTCACATTATCTAGTACAAATAACAGTATATTTCTAAAGCTTACCTTTGCTAAGCCAATAGACTCCAAAGGTAAGTTCATCTTATTGTTTTGTGTAGCAAGCAAAAAATTATTTTCTGACTCCAGCGACGAAATTTGATATTGCAACAATGAAGCTTTGGTTTGTAATTCCTTGTGTTTCAAAACAATTTCTTTGGTCTAATGTAAATTTGAGGAAAATTAGAAAACTTTATTAATCAAAAAGAAAAGAAAAATTAAAATTATAGCATTATTAGCTGCTTCCTAAAATTCCCTCAAAGAATTACACATGATAATGTGATACCTTTAGGGTAGTTAGAATGAGATGGAATGTTTCAGAGAGTAAAGATTTACTGAACAGTTACATAAATTTCATACACTTTTGAATACTTAGAAGGAAAAAAATATCATCACAGTTGAGTACAAATAACCATTACCTTCTTTACAAATCACTCATATAATTTATTTTCAGAGTTTATGAACAATAATTAGCATGAAGAGTTAATAAATGTGATCAAAGATCAAAATAAAGATAAGTAAATAATCTCAAGGATCACTGAACAAACAACCTGGGGCTAAAGAATTGTTTTCTTTAGAGGTGAAATGGTTGATCCCAGTAAAAATATAATAACATGGTTTCAATTAATATCAATAAGCAATCAGTGTTGCTAACTGTAATATTTAGCTTGCATGATTATTCATTATTTCAAGTAACCATTTTACTTACCTTCTTGAGCAGATCTGATGGTAAGTTTGCATGAATACCCATTTCTGCCATGCGAGCTTTTAGGAGTGATACACCATCTTGGCTGAGTGTTTGAATCTGTTTTTCTAACTGGGAAGCACTTGAACTAAGTTTAGCCTTTCTCAGCTATGGGAGAAATAACAAGAATTTTATTTTTTTTGTTTACACAAAATTTTCACTTCACATTCAAAGCTGTTACTTCAAAACTTTCTGAATAAACTGTTTATGAATTCTCATTTGCTATTAAAAATCAATTACTGTAGTCTAGGGGTCAGTAACCAAGACAATGCTCTTTCACTAAACATTACTGAACGTAAATATTTCCAAAGAAGAAATCAAGAACGATGAAATTTTTGAATTTTTGTCTGAGGAAAAAAAAGGCTTCTAAGATTCTGATTTTACAGAAAATTGTAATTTTAGCCTAATACATTCAAGAAAGCCTGAAAATAAATAGTTATACAATGCCTATTTTTTTAAATTAACAAAACAAAGAAAATTTTATGTTACACAAAAATAAGGTTTTCAAGTTGCTTCATATTCCTTTATTTGCAGATTGGATAAAACAAAGAGTAATTCAATCAGTTTACTACATCATATGTCGACAACATACTCAACTTTCAGTTGAAGGTTTAAACCTTTAATATTTTGTGTGTTAAGTATTTCCCAATGATGCTGAAAACAGACAAAACTTCAGATAAATAGTTGAGTATCTGGAGTTATTTTACCTTTTCTTTTTCAATCAGACTTTTTAAGTTCTCTTTATACTGGGAAGTTTTCATTTTTTGAATAAAGTGTAAAAGTTGAGTCTTATACAAGTCAAGAAGTTCTTGCAGACCAGAAGGTATTTCTGAAGTAATGGCAGTGTTAGCTGAATTCACAGTCAAAGTGTCCAGTTTTTGGTCAATACAGCCAGGAGCAGGTTCAGACCGTTCACTTGCTGAATACAGAGAAATAATAAATACATATATATTATATGTCTGTGTGAATGTGCTTCTACATGTATGCTTTGTTGCTTATATCTGGCATATATTTTCTTAACTGTAAATAAAAACAGTCAAAAATTAATCTTACGATAAATTTTTTTTTGCTTTAAACCATAGAAATAATTAAAAATTTAGAGACAATTCACATTTTTATATTAAAATTGCTTACATTTTACATTTTATACAAGACACTGATAGTCTGTGATTGATTCATTACCATGTGACCACAATAAAATGATAAATTTCAGCAAATTTCAAAGAACAAAAGATTGAATGACTCTTAGACATTTAAAACTTTATGTTATTCAGAATTAATACATATGAGACAATATCTACAAATTACTTTTTACCTTTGTTTGATGTGCTTAGAACAGTCTGTGTGTGAAGAAGGTCCAATCCACTGAATGTTAAAGCTTTGCGAAGCTTAGTCTTGACCATGCCCTTTTTAGGCCGTCCAGGTTTTTTCTTTTGTTCTTTCATCTTTACTAACCTCTGTTGCCTCTGTCTCACTGCAGGCCTTCCTGTAGGTCTTTTAAGCGGTTCTATGAGATAAGAACACCTTATTAGCAACTATAGTATAGGAAATAACATTACAGAGACAAGTAAGATATCATAATCTTCAGAATAATGTATTTCAGAGTAAAACTATGTTGTGTGTATGTATGACATCAATTACTTCAAATCCAGAGTAGCATCATATCTAAAATATACCTGTGACATCCTTTTGTTATACACGAGTAGAACAAATTTAGTTTCTTAACATCTGAAGAATGAGAGGAATCTTGGTAATAAAATAATGTGGTAAAAAATGTATTGTACTTCCATTGTATGCCGATACAGAACTAACACAAAATATACAAATCTACATCTTAGCCATAGATGATGTCAAAATAATGGCATGTAGAATAGTATGAACCAGGTAAACACAGTAAAAGAAAAGTAAAAAGAAGAATACAAATTATAAACTATATCCACACATAGCTCACTGAGGTCTAAACATTCTACTGTGAAAAGTTAGTTTAAAAAAAACAAAAATACCATTTTATATTTTCATAAGAATATTCCTTGCATTTAATTGTTCAATAGAAATAACCCTTAAGTGTGTAATCATCAATATGGCAACCAACAGCCACCAATTTCCACCTTTAGTAAGAATAAAACAATTTACAATTATTAATCTGCTACAAGTCACTCTCAAGAACAAAAAATTTACATTCACTCAACTTAGCAACATATATATAGTGTAACTGCTTATGGTAATCTCAAATATTGTTCACTAAAGAATCATGTCATTACTTTTGTCACAAATTATAGAGAGAACATAATTCACATTTTTCTCCAATGTAAATAGGAACAAAAACACATGCCATTTTCTTCATTGCTGTCTTGTCCACTAGTGTTACTAGCTATTGATTTATTTTGACTGTTGCACCAAGCAGTCCAGGCTTTTCTTGTAGTTGGTCCAAAAATAATTGTTTCCTCTTTATTCAAATCCTTGGAGTCGTTAGACGAAGAGTCTATGAGGAAGTGGTTATTGGCAGTGTTTTTACATTTTCTAGCACGAGTGTTACCAACTTCCTCATCCTACAAACAGAAATAAAAATATAAATTTCATACATGAATAAGGGTTAATTTCTCAGTATACCATCATTATGGTCTAACCAACAATGCTACTATAAAGTTTAATTTTGTTATTTGAGAAGTACATATGAAACTATGCAGTAAATGACTGCATAGCACAGATTAAGTGGTTTTATAGTCGAGGAACAGATTACAGTTCATCAGTTGAAAAATCCTGCTCTAAGATTTCCTAACATTAATTAATAATTGTACAATATTTTAATTCTTACCCTGAGTTTTGGATTCTTCAGCTTCTGAAAGTAGTGCTCTAACTGAAAACAAAACAAGAATAACCTTTTTTATATCAATCATAATACTGCCAACAAATATAAAAGTTATTTTTATTGTATGGCAGTGTTTGTACACAGCAAAACTGCATGCGTTGCATTTCAACTCAAAATATTAAAACAAAAATAAAATTTATAGTTTTACCAAACAAAAACAGATTAAGGCGATAAATGTTAAAAGAATGCATAAAAACAAAACGATAGAAATTAAAGTCTGTAATAAACATGCCATAACGTTTTCTGGAAAAACAAAAATCTTTCTGAAATTTTAAAGCTGAATTCATAAAAATATCAGATATAAAGTCTAGTTGCAGAATTTCATTAAACAGTGCAATACAAAACACATGCACATCAACTTAATGTACCTTGATCCCATACAGTTAAACACGCTAGGTAGGGATTGTTTCCAAATAGCAATTGTACACAAATATACCCAGTATTTAACAGAACACAAAGACATTATGAATAAAAACATTGTGTGACTTTATTTATATTAACGGTTTCATACAAACAAAATAATATCAATTTTAAATGTTTACCTTAGTTCGATCTATTGTGTGCACAAAGTAAGACACAGGTTTCCCGGTCCATGAAACTGAACCTTTAAGGGGCGTAATTTCTTTCACGTGCATAATGGTTCCAATATCTGAAAGCAAAAATATGTGTTAATCTTCTAGAAGTAAAGATTACAAGATAACATATTTAAAATTGTGTATAATGCATTTCAAAACTGTATTTTCGAAATTAATCAAAAATTGTACATAACGCACAGCTTTACAACATTTTTAAACACCATGCAAACAAAAGTAACACTTTCTTGAGTTTGATTACATGAAAGATAATTGTTATTCTTATATTGGAAAACTTAAGCCATTTGAAACTAGTTATTAGCTTTGAACTGTTCACATTTTGTAATAAAGATAACAGTTTCCATTATTTAGGATTACCATGTATGCAAAATGAAAAAAGTGTAAAAACAACTAACTCTTTTCACACGAGTAAAATGTCCTACTAGTAAGACACCTAAGTAAAATTAAATACATATACCAAAGATACTGCTGAATTAATTGTTTCAACATACCCTTTCTTTTATAATATAATTAAGACATGATCTCTGTGAATTTTAAGGCAAAATGAGTTGTTTTTTTTAATTTCAGTTAACACAATTACTTTTATAAACAGTGAAGATTTAAAAAATAATCTATAAATGAGCTAAATAGAAAATACGAAAACTAAAAAATTGGTGTGGTGTTATTGAATAACTTTTCCTATTCTTAAGGAAAGTAATTTTCATTTAAATTTTACTTCCTTTTTGTGTATTGCATCCCTTTTAGAAACACATAATTTTATGGTTCATTCCTTACATACCACTCATGGTCCTGTCTGTAATGCGAAAGTTTAGAGGACAGAATTCTTTTGATGATACTATCCTAGCACCATCTCTCATATCAGCGAACCTTTCTTTTAGCTGTAAAGACAAAATTCACAAGTTTAATATACAAGAACTTCAATGAAACAAATATTTAAGTTACTTGTATGAACAAAAACAGAGCACTAGAAACAAATCTTAAAGTATCAACGTAAAAATTCTGGACAGTAAGTTATGATTGATAAGATCTTATGATTTCTGGCCCAGTAATTACCCCATATCACCCTTTCTATAACAGTAGTATCAACTGATTACAGTTAAATGCAAACAAAAAAATTGCTGTCGTAAAATTTGAACACAATCACTAAAAAAAAATGTAAAAATAAACTAAATAATATGTTTAAAATAAAAAAATGTACAAAATTTAGAGCTTGGAAAATTTTTTTATTTATAAAAACAGTTCATTGTTTCACTGCACCATCCATAAAACTTTTTGCACAAAGCTACACAAGAACTATGTTCACTAGCCATCCCTAATTTAACAATGTAAGACTAGAAGGAAGGCAGCTAGTCATCACCATCCACTGTCAACTCTTGGGCTATTCTTTTACCAATGAATAGTGGGATTGATCATAACATTATAATGCCCCCACGGCTTAAATGGTGAGCCAATTTGGTACAACAGGGATTTGAACCCACAACCCTCAGATTTTGAGTCAAACACCTTAACATACTTGGTAATGCCAGGTCATTTTCAGATGGTAAACACTAGATGTCACATGAATAAAACTTTATAACGTAAACCATTATTTCAAAACAATATATTTTTATGCTCATAATTGGTTAACTTCTAGCCCAATATTTGCCAAATCTGGCACGTCTCTCGGAAGCAGCATTGGATGGATTTATCAGTTTTTGACTCTCTAACAAAAGCCATGTGACAAATTCAATAGTTATGTAAGAACATTTTCTTCGATATACAAAATAGAAATACTGTAATTTACAAAATTGAAATTTATAAATCAGTTTTCTTTTATAATGAAACTACAACAAAAAATAAATAATGCAGTTTAGTTCTAACTTAAAAATATCAGTAACAAATAATCTAAAATGGTACATACCATGTGATCTACTGTAGGGCCAAAAGCAAAATTATTCACAAACACTAATCTGTAAAAGTGAATGTTATTAATTAGTTTGTAAGCATATGTAGACAAGTACAGAAAGTATTAATTTAAAAGACTTGTCCTCATCACATCATAAATTTGAACATAAAACGAATGTAATAAACCTGCATCATACTGACATTTATTTCTAGGATAATGTTTACAGAAAATTAAACCATACGGACATTTACTTCTTCTAAAATACATAGAGAAAATTATAAGCTGGAAGCATTATCAGATTAAAATTCATATTACGATATTTGTTCATTAAGGGTTATAAACCTTGAACTTCTACTCACCTTATAAAATACAATTAAAAGATATTGAATACAAAATATTAAAAATTATGCATTTTATTGAAAGAAGTATCTCTAAACTGCTTAGTTACTGGTTACTAACATTCACATTTTGTATAACCACAGTTAAGACCAGAACAAGTTTAATAGTTTATGAATAGTTAGGATAATTTTTAATAATAAATGCAATGGTGGTATCAATGTTAAACAAAAACATGCCACAACACTATCAGCTTGTTGTGAAATTACTTAAGTCTTGTATATATTCACATCAATTAAGGTACATAAGCTATGTCTTGCTTGTCTGGATGATGACTGTGTAGATCACCACTAAAAGATGTGGAAAAAGTCCAACAACTCTCGATGTCCTTTTGATAAAATTTTATTGTATGATTTAAGTTAAGGGATGTGTTAGTTTGATTAGAATGTTTATTAGTTTTGATTCTACTGTGAAATTACAAAATATCCTATACTAAACATGTTTTGATAAGCAGACATAAAATTGTGAGCCTAGCTTTATACTGATCAGCAATGTTCTTAAACACTGGATAAATATTTTACATCTGGTACAAAAACAAACTTTACACAACCTTTTACAACAGGCAGAAATATAAAATTATGACAGTAATGAAGTACTTACGAAGCATTAACAATTGTGTCTCTGTGCTCCTCAGTGAGGAAATCCCCTTTAAAAAGCTTGTATTCCCCATACTTCTTCCCATACCACTTCATCCAAAATTTGAAGTTATGATCCATTGCCTAATAACAGTTTAAATACACACAAACTAATTACACAAACAACATGTGAACTAAGGACATAAGAACGTGTTTAATGGCCATACAAGTTGCAATTGAAATAATCTGAGCTAAAATTCCTGAATATAATTTTATTTTTTCTACCTCTGAAATCACTATCACAAATACTATTTGTAAGATATTTTTTACAGTGTGAATATAAATGGACAAATTCAATTTCCTAGCATGAATTTAATCTCTACTATCTCAAGTACAAGCTGAAGTACGATGGATGATTTCACTACCTTGGCATAATGTGAAGGCACGTCAGCTTTTTCAATACCAATGCACATCTTACATGGTGACATAGCAGCCAGCTGGAGAACAACTTGTCCAACTCCTAAAAAAAACAGATGAAACAAGTTGGTATCAGAACACAGAATAATCAGGATGGTATCTGAATACAGACAAGATAAAAACAAAGTTGTCCAAAATACAATACAAAGGAAGTGTATTTAATTTATTTTTTCCCACATGATATTCATTTTTCTATCTGGCTAATTTCTATGTGAATGTAAGTACACATAAAAGTGTTAAAACTTTCAGGCACCGGTATCTAGATACTTTTCAGATTCATGGTTCATATAAACCTGTTCAAGGATTTAGTTTGGTACATCAGATTCATGTTTCATATAAACCTGTTCAAGGATTTAGTTTGGTACATCATGGTTCATATAAACCTGTTCAAGGATTTAGTTTGGTACATCAGATTCATGGTTCATATGAACCTGTTCAAGGATTTAGTTTGGTACATCAGATTCTTTAACCTTAGTGGCTGGTATTTAGGTTTACCTGAAAATATATATATACATGTGTTACATGATTTGGATATTAAAATTGCCTTTGTTTTACCACATAACTCTTCATGCCCATGAACTGTGTGCACCGATTTTTAAGTGTGATTCAACTTGGAATTAATCACTTATTGCACTACATTGTTAGCATTAAGGTACGATAACCTTCAATCGTAACATAAAAATAATTTGTACACCTTGGAATCAAACAGAAAAAAATTATGCAAATTTTCAATATCTATATAAATACTACTTACCACTTCCTAGATCAATAAACACATCATCTTCACTGATGTCAATTTCTTGGATCATCTGACCGACAAACTCGTAGGATGTTTCCCCATACACCTGCAAAACAGTTAGAATTAAATCAAAACTTTAATTTACTATGAATAATGTTAAACTGTAACAATTTAGAAATGAGTAAAAAAATGTCAAAAACTAATTATATCTTTGCCTTTAATTTTCTATATTGCAAACATAGTTTTACCACTCCTTCATGCTGAAATTGAAGTAATTTCTGCTTAAACATAGTTTGCCATAAAATATTCAAAGATCACATGTAAATAATAATGCCACAATAAATACTGTGCAACAACATATTGCCAATACCACAGTCATTTTCTGTATATATATTTAACATACGGAATATATATTTAAACACAAGAACCACGAAGTATCATTCACCCACAAGATAAAACATTTGTTACATGTAGAAAACTGTATGAACTAGGAGACTCATTTACATTTTAATAATGGAAAGCTTATTGTGCATTTTTTGAGCCAAATATAATTCTTTAAAAGTTTTTGATAAAAAAAAAACACTGTCAGTTCATACACAAGTCTTCAGTCATACCACAACTGTGAAAATATAACCCTCTAACAAACATACTTCAATAACATAACCAACCAATTAAAATTACAAGCAAAAAAGAAAAAAATATAAATGACAAAGATAAATTCTTACTAGGTAATAAACACACAACCCACCATGCTAATTTCTGTTATGTGTTACTTTATATATCTTAATACACAGGAAAATGTTTTTGTAAGATTCAAGTTTTCAAACTGCAGCATATTAAACTTTATTATTATGATAATACAATAAACTAACTTTTAGCACTGTTACAATCTTCCTCAGGTTAAGAAAAAAAAGAAATGTCGTTCTCTTCTTATCAATAAAAGTGTTAATACCCATAACAGTCATTCTGAGATACATTTTTATTACAAGTGGGTTTCTCATCATCAAGAATTACTTCACCATAGCAATTATATGAGAAGTGCAAGTCGTTCGTGTTTCTTTGTGTACTGCATTATCTGTTTTAAAACTCCATTATGCTTGAACTTACCTACATTATACTAATTAATAACCTAACATCAGCCTGCAATGCCCCCTACAATCCCATATTCATTTATACTATCAGCAACCAGACATGTCCGTCAACGGTCACACTCAAATTCTTTCAGCACTGTCTATAAAATTTATCAAAAATATTACCTGTATTGAGAAAAACAATAATGTTGTTAATGAACCAAAACAAACCTATGATTAATCACTCACCTCTGGGGAAAAAGGTTCATACTGGTTTAACCTTTCAGGGTCAGTGACTGAGTGGTTGTACACCTGCTGAATGATATGTCTCAACAATCCTGTTGTTGCTTGGCTGTCAACAACAGATGGGCTAGAAGATCCTTTACGCTAAAACCAAAATGGGATTCTTAAGAAACTTACAAGCTGCACTAAGTGAAATTCATGAACGAGTGAAATGTTTAGAGTACTTACAAAGTAAGGTCATAACCTTATTTTAAAACCATTACTTCTTGTCAAGTTCCCATCTAAATGATTATTAATATATTTAAACATTTTAATCCACAAAAGCGTTTGATATTTTCAATATGTGTGGTTTAATTTTCCAGATTTATCGCTGTTCTTTTCAACATAATATTCTAATAATCACTGAATTGTCTTAGACTGGAAAACTTGTCTGTAGCTGGAGTAGTCTTTACACTGAAGTTTCAAAAACTGTTAGACTTGGAAAAGAAAGTTCACAGGTGATTTCAGATGTTGTTAATAAATGTATTTACATTAAACAATTATATTTAACTGTTGTACAAAACAATAAAAAACTCACCAGTTGTAGTGCACTGTGAATAGCATGGTTGTATAAATCACACAGAGCTTTCATGCTTTTGTAGCTGCAAAATAAAAGTAAAAATAAATCCTTTATATTAAAAATGGATTCATGTTTTTGCCTTCTATCCTAAAACAAAAGTAGCAGCTATTTAATCATAGCCAAGAAATTTCATACAGAAATATAAATTATCAAAATTTGTCAGATATATGCACACTCACACAGATCCTTATAATAACTCACAATATTTTAGTAGAAAATGAGTAATTTATTTGAAATTCATATGCTTTTATTATTACACCATCTCCACATAAAATACCCAATTTTATTAATATTTATTTTCATTCAGATGATGAGAATTTATTTTAAGGTAAACTGGTTTTCATGACTGAGCAATTTTTTATAGACTTAAAAAAATGGCTGGTATGAGTAGTGAAAGAACTATGTGGAGGACCAACCAAAGAAGGTCAAAACGTTGTTTGTTCCTCTACTAGTGTTTTCTCTACCTGTACCGGTCATTTTTTTACAGATATAATTTTCTACATGAGTGGCTTTTCTCATCATCATGAACAATTTTTGTTGTTGTCTTTTGACTTATGAATGGGTTTTTATCAGATTACAAAGCAGAATAGCAGTTAAACTCATTAATACATTTTTTTTATAACCAGTTATTGTATTTAAAACATTAGAAAAACAATAGCCAAGATCAAAATGCCAACTAAATGGATTTTAAAAGTATATGTTAATACTCAAAGCAAAATGTTTATCATAATATATAATAATTTAAAAAAAGAGTATCTAACATTAAAAGGGTTAGAGTGGTATTACAGACAAATATTTGAACTACAAATTTAAATAATAAGCAAGGAAAATATCAAAATTGCCACCCACAGAAAGTTCACCAAAATGTTTAATGTGTCATTGTGAAAGAACATTTCAAATATTCTTGCAATACTTGTGTCACCATACCAATAAATTTTTACTCAAAGTCACATAAAAGTGCCTTGTTCAAAAAAACATTAGTGGGTTAAAAATGTTGATTTAAATCTACTTGCCATATGTGTTCTTTACTTGTACTTGATCGTTTAGAAAACACAGTACATCATAAGAATTCAGACTCTACATCTGAAGTTTTAAGTATTATTTGAGCTAATAAATCACATCTGTATTAGTACCACAAAAGCCTTACAGTGTCAAATATTTTGCTTAAGTGTACACATAGCAGCATAGAGTACTATGAAAAACTAGCCATATAATAAACAGCACCTTTAAAAACCATGCCAACTAAAATAAACCATTGTTGTATAACTAACATAATACAATAATAGATAGACTTCCTGTCTAGCCCATTAATTTATCACACCAACACCAGGTGGCTATTGCAGAGTACATGAGAAGGTCCACCTGCCATTTGACCTTGTATGCTTACTGCCTAAGGCACAGGAAGTTATAAAGAACAGTTATGTTCAAAATTTGTTAAACTCCTCTCTTAACCCAAGTATTGTACTAGTGGAAGTTGCTATCTGAATAATAGTGTTTGTTGTGGTTGAAGTGATAGCAGCAATACATATTTTGCGATGTTGATATTCAGTTATTAAGCCTGCTGTTCTTTTTATAAACATGTTCTCAAAGCTTGTTTGAATAGCTGAGGCAAGCGTACAAATTAAATTTACACACTGTTTTGCAATACATTTACACAAGTCATTTTAATCTGAAAAAATAAATTGTTTATAAAGTATACTGATTGTAATATTTTTAAAACATTACTCTATTCCTTTTAAATTGAACATACTTTAATACAGAAATATATTCAATGTTGAAATTCTTATACTCAAATATATTTCCACCTTCACATTATTGTCTTATATTTTTAAAAAAATTATGAAGCATATTTTTAGTGTTTTAAAAATTACCTAACTTACAGAAGTAAGTATGGAAAATTTTTATTAAACCGAACAATACGATTGAAAATAAAGTTGAAGATAAGAAGGAGCTGAAGGGTATAAATTAAAAGATACAACAATTTTTGCTTAAAATATTTTACGGTTATCTGCTACAATTTCCAAATTTTTTGTTGTTGCATAGAGACGTTTTTTCTATTTTTTCTTCTTCTAAACACTTTTCAATCAATTACTATTTCTTCACTTCTCGGATTAATGACCTCAACCTTTGTAAGGTAATACCTAACTTCAATATTCTCAAACACCTTTTTCTTTTTGTAATTTAGGACCTATTAAAGATTTTATGAGGTAAAAGAACAAACAACCCAAAAAAATATATTTTGGGGTCTTCTACAGTCATAATATAAAATGTTCATGCATTCAATGCACTGGCAAATAAATATGTTGGATCTAACTATTTTCAGTCTTTTTAAGGGTGCATTAGAGCTTTAAAAAGCATATTTGAGATATTTTTGTCCATTAGTTGGCCACATGTTGACCAACTTACGTGGGATTTAGGTACAAACTTACTCTTCAAGTGATCCCACACAAACAAAAATTTTAAACTTAGCCATTTCTTAAAACTATAGTTTTTAGAGATAGTCCCAATTCCACAACAAGCACAATTTTAAGTTTATTGACAATTATCATTTTAAAATTTCAGCCAATTTACATGGAAGTTGGTACAAAGATACTTTTTGTTTATTTTTACAAGCAGTGTTAAACAGAGTTTACAATTTTTCTATGTTTTTTGTGGTTCTTCTGGGCCAAGTTGGCCAAGTTGCAACTGTGTGGTAAAGATATGTTGCATTCACCTACAAATGTTGGCCTCCTTAAATTAATTTGTTCACTCAATGGTACATGTTCATGAAAACCCTCAAATTCCAAAATTTACATCTTTTAAAAAAACTTCTGACTTCTTGAAAATTCAAGGAAATTATTTATTGACATTTCAGTAACAACAGTTTGTTTGAAACTGAGCACAAAGCTAAACAATGAGCTATCTGTGTCTGCACACCACAGGTATCAAAACCTGGGTTTTTAGCAGTGCTAGTCTGCAGACATACCACTGGGGAGTAATAATATGAAATGTATTAAGATGTTGCTACACATTTTTTTTAAATTTCTAGCCTGGGAATAACACATATTGCAAAATAACAACACCTAAATGTGTCATAACTCAAGTACAATGTGCAATTATATCTAATTAATATACAGTTTTTACAAAACTACAAGTCACTAATACCTTATTACTTTATTTTTCAATCAACTTGATTTGAAAACACCCTAAAAGATGTCATATGGAACTTACCTTCTTGTATCATAATCATTCAGTACATGATTCTTTATAACTGACTTCAATTCAGGAAAGTCCTCACAAACCCACCTAAAGGAAACCAAAAAATCACCTAAGATTTAACTAGTTACCTGACATCAGACAAAAGTAAGAATTTTATTAATATTTTAGAAACTACATAAATAATGGACTATAAAATATTTTTGGTCTTAAATACATATAGTTATGTGTGTATGTGTGTTTATTTTAATTTTTATCCCATTAAAGCTATAAAAATATCCTTGCAAAAACCTATATCGTGAAACTCATTTTACTTTTAATGTCATTCATGAAAAAGTTGAAAAGTTTTTTGTTTTTTTATAAAACAATAATTTATTCTTATTTTTAGGAATGGTCAACAGTCATTCTATATGTACCACTTCAACTGGTCCAAATATTAAAACAATAGTTATTCATTTAATTAAAAATATTAAGTTACTTTTGTCTCAGTATAACACACTTACTTTATCTAGTTGAAAGACTAAATGTAGTTTTTGCTGTCCTTCATAATGAAGTAGAAACTCAAGGATGTATTACTTACTACTCCATAGTGATTAAGAATGCACACTGATATCCACCTGCTATTCTTACACTTTATTGTATCTTTATTTACTGCTTCAATCAGGGGTAAAGAAACAAGTACTAAATTGTACTGTTGGCCAAGGTTTCTGTGTCTTATCTCTCCCATCTGGTCTTCTTTTACCAAATGAAGGTGACTCTTTTACACTACTTCTATTGACCACACCTTCAAATACCCTAAACACTATTTATAGTTTAGAAGAAAAGGGACATCTGCTTTTTTTTTTAAATGGTTTTACAGCAGGCTGTAAATAAAATAACCCTCAACTTTAAATGGAAGTAGTAAGCTGTCTCAATTAACTGGCTAGTGCTCCATATAGTGAACGAGAAGCCCACTAGGTAAATATCTAGCTAGAGTAATTCAGAACTCTGAAAAGAAGGCCACACAATCTTATATAACCATCAGCCCCATCAGTTGCAGCTCCAGCTGAGAACAGGGCAGTTATTTGTGAGGAAGGGCTACCTAATGGCTCTTTACAACTAAATTTACTATCCAATACTGTTAAAAGACTAGCTTTTGTACTTTGCCCTGTAAAACATCAAACATAAATCTAACTATAAACACAATTACGTATCTTAAAATTTCAAAAATTAGAATTTGACAAGTGACTTGACAAAAGAAAGCAAAAAAATCAGTGGTGTAAGAATTTCGTTGTATTATAAAAATGACTGTTAAAGTTTAAAGCATCCAATATCTCGATTTTTAACTTCTAAAGTTATGTTAAAAGAATGAATTTACTGCTTAGACATGTAAATATATAATTCTGCAACACCATTTCATAATTATAGATAATTTTAGGCTTCACTTATTGATTTTAAGTTCCAACACTAACAGCTATATATTTCATATAAAATGAAATTTTACTTAAAAAACTGAAAATAGTTCAGGCCAAGAAGAGTCGGTGTAACAACATATGAACTGGTAATCAAACTACATATTACTGATGAATTGAGGTCGTTTAACTGAAAAAAAACAAAACATGCTAGAGGATAACTCTAGTATCTTTCTTTTACATTAGCTCTCACAGATTGTGTCAAGCTTCAAAAATACAAATCGTGTACATCAATTAATAATGTTTTTATGAACACTGAAACGAAAATATGACCGATACTTTAATGTTCAGACAAAAATTGAACTATTGGTTTCACTACACGCAATTCTCTCTTACAATGATATTTCAAGAGTTTCCTTGCTTATTTTTAAAGCCACCTGAAAGAGGCATCAAATCTTTTATCTCCCATCTGACCCACACCAGCCCACGTGCAACTTCCCTCGCGTCGCGTGCTTCACGGACGAGTTGAAAGACCTGATCGGGAGGCACGCCAGATTATGGCCTTGAGTTTCAGCGAGTTCAAGCGGCCAAGCGCCCCGAGCCCGAGGGGACGAAGGAGGGAGAAAAAAGTGAAGATTCTGTATTCTCGTGCCTCACGACAACACAAAGAAAGAGATAGCCCAGAAGACGGGCAGCCAGAAGGCAGACAGGCAACCTTCAAGGTAGAAGACAAAACGTGTTCAAGCTGAAAAGTTGCTATGGTAATAAGACCATCCCCGCTTGTTTTCAGACTTTTTTTTCTTCTTCTCTCAAACATGTTATTTCCAAAAACTGTCTGCAAGGGGCTACATTTGCTTATCCTCACGCTCAAGTCTTAGAACAAAACTTGAAAATGTTCTTTTTGTCATACCAGACGCTAACCTCAGAAGAAAAAAAAAAAGAAGAAAAAGCTGCCTGACTGAAAATGCTAAAAAAATAGCGTACATAGAAACAGAGTTGATAACCACCTGCGTTTGCAAAATTCGCTGCGAATAAGCAGGTGTACAAACGATGCCGGCGTCCGAATTAATATACAAGTCTCCACCTACATTTATTTTTGTTACGTATTCTGTAAACAAAGATCGCTGCACGATAAAATAAACCTGCATATACTAACTGTTGAAAAGTTATCACGTTTATAATTTATTGCCATTCAAATATTTGTCTACGGCATTAAAGTATAAATATATGACATTTTAACACGAATTTTTTTCTTTCTTAAGAAACAATAATAGCCGTATTCTTCGCATGTCCCCTCTCTCCCTCTGGTGAGAATAAAGTGAAAATACAGTCTAGTGTGTATTTTCCAACATATCTTAACAGACATGCCAATGCCAGTGTTTGCAAAAAATTCTGTTCCATTAATTCAACACGGTCTCGCCCTGAAAGTACAGTGCATTTATTCTTCGCTCAACAACATGCCTTAAATCAGGTAACGGTGTACATACGAACTTGTAACCAACATCATCCATTCATTGCTATAACTAATACTAAAGCGTCAGTAGCACGTTCTCACGCCACAACAGGCGAACACCTGAAAATAAGAGGCTTGGCCACCAAGTCAAAAGCACCAGAGCGCAGATCGGTTCAAGAAAAACTGTCACGTGACTTTCGACCAGCCCTTCAAAAGGCTGAGAACGCGCACCGACCCTCTATCTGTGTGAGTGTGTGTGTGTCACAATATTTTTTATTACATAAATTTTGCAAAAACAAATATCAAATATCCCTGAAACAAATGTTTCTGAAGTATATACTATAACTGTTATAACCACACTAGGAATGTTAAAATCACAGTTGCAATGACAAAACGCCAATGTTAATCTTTTAAGAACCATTAATACAAATGTATTTTTGAATACATATTAGGTCACACACAGAGAAACTGACCCAACTAATGACACGCAAACCCTCTAGAACCAAAGGATTAAAATTCGAATTGGAGAACCTAAAAACCATATTAACATATTTAATACATCTAGGTCTCAGATTTGCAGAAGACTAAACAATTTTTAAAAATAGCGTCTACATAAATCTAGTTATGTCTAGACGATAGTCACTAATATGTAAACAGGACTGAGACAGGCTGTCTGGACAGTTTTACCATTAAGAGAAGGACATTTCGTATTGGTGAACTTTGCTTCTGTTTTACATGTTCGATAGAAAAAGGACATAACAATGACCAGTTAATTACATTAAAAGTCAAAACTGGATAAAATCGTCTCAGAATGTTGTCTAATGAAGTGTATAATGCCATCGTTACCAAATAGAACGTTTAAACGCTACATTGTACAACATATATTTAGTGACACACAATGAACACAAATTACTTTCAACTGATGGAAGCAGGCCTGTTGACTTGAAAGAAATAAAAGCGGAAACCATACAAGTTGGATGTCGATAAATATTCTAAACCAAATTCCAATACACATTTCAACTTTTATAGCAATGTCCTATAAAATTACTTACAAGAAAAAAAAAACCTCAAAAGTAAAACCAAATATTTCTAAATTGAAGATAAATGTCCGTTTATTTGTTTTTTTTTCTTTCTTTTCTTGTGCGCGAATGAGGCGCACGCCTCATTTCCTTACAGAAAATACATTTTTCATGAATAATATCATGAAATGTATTATCGTGTTGTAACTCTGCAGATATGCCACTGGGGGTGAAAGTTAGAGCAATAATAATCTTGATAAATATCGTACTCAGGTTTTTCTTATCCCCACGGCTAGGTGGTTAGGAGGCTCGACTCAAAATCTGAGGGTTACATGTTCGAAACCCCGTCCGACCAAACATGCTCACCCTTTCAGTTGCGGAAGCATTATAATGTTATCGTCAATCCAACTATTCGTTTATAAAAGAGTTGCCCAAAAGTTGACGGTAAGTGTGTGACGCAGGTACCTCTCGTTTAGTTTTGCACGAAACTGTAAAAAAAAAAAAAAAAAAAAAAAAAAATCATCTATTCCCGCCAAACACCTGCAGTGGTTGGCTTTTCCCTGATGTCAACACAATAGACCAATATCAGTTTTCTCCGTTCCCCGTCCAACCAAAACTACTTATCAATAAGGCCAGGGAAATGAACAGAAGCCTCCCGGTTTCCCCCCCTGGTAATTTATAATTCAAAGTCAACAGTCTCACCGTTACCTAGCCTTACTCTCAAATTGATTACACTAATAATTAAAATTTTTAAAAAAAATTGTTGTTGCAAGGTTGGTTTCTTAATTTTATAACAATTAATATTCGTTATTCCTCGCTCGTCAAAAAACAAATAGATGGATTCTTAGAGGCATAATACAACATACGCCACAACGTAAGCGAACTAATTTACGAAGTTTTAAGACGCTTCGCTCGCCAGCTCTACGATAAAGAATACTGACGTTACACATATCAAAATAATTATGTCTCTTAAGGACATACACCTAGGTGTAACTGAACAACGCATTACTGCGTGTTTCTCACGTGCATGCCGATCTTGTGTATATCGGTTGTGGCACCCGGAACCTCCATGCAAAATACTTAACCGCTCGTGGCCTGCAGCGTGCAGACGTACACGCACAAACTCACGTACAGATGCGTTGGAAAATCCAAAGACTGTTACTCTGTAACTTTAAGGCAGTTTAAAAATTTCAACATGAAAAAACAAACATACTAGTCGGATCATTCACACACTTCTGAAAGGAGAAACAAGAAGCGTAATATGTTTACAAATCTAACTGCACATAAACTGTAATAAGTACTTTCATAACCCTAAGCAATTAATCACCCAAGTAATAATAGTGAAGTCTCTCCCAATCATACATAAACCTATCTTAGTCCCACATACAAACTGTGCTCTGCTCACCACAGGCATCAAAACCCGAGTTTTTGTGTTTTAACTCTACAGATATGCCACTAGGGGGTCAGATAGAGCAATAATAATCTCGATAAATATCGTACTCAGGATTTTGTTCTCAAAATTTCAACAGAAATATATAAAATATATTTCCTAGTACCTATTATTATTAGCCCTATTATTCCTAATTTGAAAGTATATCAAACAAACCAACATCGGTCCATTTGTAAGTTACGTTTATTTCTATTTACTATGAAACTTCCGGGGAGGTAAAATGAATTGCAATTCCCACGACATCTCGTTTTTGTTTTTTTTAAATAATACAATTTTACACGACAACGCTAAATAAGTGTATGCAAGAGATTATCCCAGTAAAATAATTATCAGTGAAAACATGTCATTCACTTGGATTTTTTGGTTTTCAAATATAATAAATATTAAAAAAAAACAAGAATCGCGCATTTGTTTATAAACAAGAAAGATAAACGTCCGCAAAACATATAAATAATTATAACCGTCTTTCCTGTCTTGTTTGACACAGCTTTGCGGGTGTTCAGGCCTGTCAGCATTTGTACACACAGACAGCTCGTAAGGAATAATATGACAAGCGGGCATTGCTTCTACTAACCACAGTGTATACGTGTACTGTACACACGCTCGTTTCATTGCGTCCAACAGTTCGCGCACAAATTCTAAGTCCCGTCGATTTGCGTCACGCACAAAGGCAGTATTGAAGAGACTGACGTACATTGGCTCATTAGTCAATTCTACCCATACGACAGAAGACAAGGTAATGTTGGTGAAATCGAAACCCACTCTCACGAGTTCCAATTATGTTTTACGTAAGCTCGTGACGATTCTCATTTGCACGAGCGTCAAGTTGTTAAACAATAAAGATAAATACCTCTCTGTGTTTGTATATATGACTGTTATCGAATACCACACAAAAATTATCTTTACATGAAAACCTTCTGATCAATAATTGTAAATACTGAGCTTACAAGAACCACTGAACAGCGTATCGAGGTCTCTGAACAAAAGGATTTGTTTGTTTGTGAATTTCGCGCAAAGTTACTCAAGGGCTATCTATGCTAGTCGTACCTAATTTAGCGGTGTAAGACTAGAGGGAAGGCAGCTAGCCATCACCACCTACCGCCAACTCTTAGGCTACTCTTTTACCAACGAATAGTGGGATTAATCGTAACTTTATAACGACCCCCATGACTGAAAGGACGAGCAGGTTTGGGGTGACGGGGATGTGAACCCGCGACTTTCAGAGTACGAGTCGTAAGCCTTAACACCGAATAAAGGTACTGAAGTGCAATTAGTTATTCATCAACGCGAAAAAAAAAGCGAAAAACAAACAAACGCGAACTGTGAACAAAACGAGGGGAAACGTTACAACAAAAAAGTATCATGTTGAATTTCGTTTAACTTCTGTTTTAAGCTTTTATTTTCTTGGCAGACAAACTATATAACCGTTTCCGGTTGGCCACTTCCGGTCCACAAACAGGATGTGGGGAAGCCTTCAATTGCTATAAACAACTAACTAGGTTAGGCCCAGAACCAATAACTGATAATATTATTAAAATCATCTCTCGACTCTTTCGTTCATGAACGATACATGTTTAACGTGAAAAACATGGAATCTAGTTTATAAAACAAAACATTACACAATCTCCATGTTATATCACAACAGCCGTAATAATTTAATTCTACACAAATCAAGAACGTCAAAATTTCTTGTTAAAATATCACAAACTGTTACTAATTTAAAAATATTTGCCACTTAGAACGTACGTGGGAAGCTAGGCTTACGGAACAATAAACATGTGAAGCTATCAGTGTTATGCCTACCACTAGGACAGAGCTCCGAAGTTTAACACTACAAGCACTCAAGCCTTTCACTGAGCCATGTTTGGAAATGTTTCCGTTTATAGAATATTACTGATGTATAAGAATACATAACTCTAACCAGCACTGATCGCTTCAGGATTTGCTTTTATTTACACGTGCACGGGTAGAAAAGAGCTTCAAAATGGAGTTATACACTGTCCTTTCTCTTGACGTTAGTAAATACTAAAATAGCAGTTATGTTATACACAACAATCTATAAATTGTAGAGGCTTCTAAATTTGGAGTTGGTTTTTAATATCTCATCTCCCCACGTTTATACTTCTAATAAAATAATTTAAACAAAATTAAAAATATAATAGTCGCGCATAACAACTCAAGAAAACTGACTTAGGAAATAATCACCAACCTTAAGTTATATCAACATTCTATCAAACGTTTCAAAATATAAACTAACACGGATAAATAACGAAAATTAAACACGTCACTATAATAAGAGCGAAGTGGCATGTGACGTCACGAACAACACAAAAATGTCAGCTGATAACTCGCAACCTAAAATGGAATTTTTTTTTTCAATTACTAAACCTTATATTTAAAATTTTTAGATGCAAGGTTATTTCTAACACCAAATGATTAACTGCACATGCGCGAAGTGCCTAATATAGTCTTGACGTACGAACCAACGATTATGCGTCAACCAATCGGCACTAATTCTTCACTGAGAGGTCAGTGTTTAAACTTATTCGTCATTGCTGTATAGCACAGAAATGGTAAAAAAGACAGGTTAAGCAAAATATACGGAATCAGTCCTGACTGTTCAGAATAGAGTTCTTTAGCTTTTCTTTATGTAATCCAAATGCACCATCATTATCATGCTATTCACACTCAGTCCTGGGGGCTTTAGAATGAGTTTGTATTACCGGTACAAACTCACCACACGAAGCACACATTTCTCCACACTGACTAAAGACACCCGTGAGAGAATTAAGACCACCAGGTATCATATGCAGTCTTTAAAACCAGGAAGTTGGTCATGTTGTTAATTACTGCTTGCCCAGTGTGCCTGTCGTTATCTGTGAGAATACACTCTTCATAAAATATTAGGGGTAGGGGGATTTCCGGATACAAAAACAAAATATTAATACACATGTATATAAACAAAAGAGTTATACTAATTTTAACCTCTCAAATGTATGTATATAATAAACCAAAAATTACACTTTACATAAAGTGGGTCGTTTGAAGTCAAACAACACAACGGGTAGTATGTACTCTGTCCACTACGAGTATCAAAACCTGTACAGTTGGGGAAAGAAAGAAAAAGGATAACAGTATTTATAATGAATGATAATTGAGGACAAAAAGAGAGAGAGACAGAATGATAGATGATTAATACACATTAATGTTAACCATGTCTAACGTATCGATAAATGGTTATCGTACAAACATGAACCAAGGTTGTTGTTGTTTTCATGTAACAGTGTGGAACTCTTTTTTCCAACTTTATTTTATTTTTTTCTTCTTTTCTAGATAATAACTTTTGATGTGAAAAAACTTGGATCCATTAAAACTGTACCACATTAGAGATACTTGTTAAAGGAAAACAATTAGATATACAGAGTGGCCCGTAAGTCCCTACCCATCCAAATATCTTATGTATCCAGTATATCTGTGTGGTGTCCCTCATTCTCGCTGCGCTCGTGTACCCACGTACATGTGACAATACGCTCTTCTAGTGTAAACGGGCTTACATTGGTCATATTTCTCTGAAAAATAAAAAAACAAATTTATAATACATGCGTAACTAAATATAGCATGATAACATATGGATGGGTAGGGACTTAGGGCCACCCTGTACACGTTTACGGACATACTGGGATAATCAGTTACTCCTCCCCCTTAAAAACAGTTAATTTTTCCAGTCCCCCTTTTTTAAAATTTACATAATTTATTATTTTTAGCTTCTACGTGATTTCGTGTTATTTTTGTTCACTGTTTTTCTCAATACGAGAACACTAAGAGGCATCTTCTTTTTCTATATTGGTAAGCGATGCGAGAAGCAACAACTGATATTATGTTCTGTTAATAACTACCATCTCCATTTTTTTCGTTATAACCAGTTTCATTTATGCATTGGGTTATAATGTTCAATATAATTTTTGAACATGTTCATAATTAAATTTCTCATTTGCGAATTCTAAGAGCTTATGATTGAAAGTGAAATTAATGTATAACAATAAGACAACGACACTATATCTGCTGTATCCTACGTTAACGAAGCCTTTAGCACAATACCAGAACTCATCAAACCAGCTGGGATACAATTGACACAGTAACAGTTCAGCCACTATTTATATTATCGGTTTATGTGAACAACTGTATTTGGTGTGAACTAGATTAAGCTGATGAAGTGCAAGTTTTATGACATTAATGGTTTAGTACATGGATTTAGGGCTAACCTAAATTTCTTACAGCTGCGTGGCTGACACTTGCGAGATATTTGGATTTGGGCTGGAAATATCGTTAACAGCTAGGGTTACAGAATTGACGATTCGATTCAGTACAATAATGATTGGTTTTATTTCGGCTTTCTTTATATCATATATAACATCATATACTTATAGTTATGCAGGAATGGTATCACTGATGTATAAACAACATCCTAAAGTTAACTTAAGTCTCTTCGTAATAAGATCTTAATAAGTACATTTTAACCAACGACTATACAGAGCACTAAAAATCGAAAATACGATTGAAATATCCACGAAAGGCAGTTTTATAAAATAATAAAAACATCCTGCTCTTGTATAATGTTTATAAGTTCCAGACTAGTCCAAAAAAGTTATAATTACAAGTTTGTATTTCTCACGGAGAACAATTAATTTGATTAGGCAGCAGAACATTATCCAATAATAAAACAACCAGGAATCAGTACCTGCAAGTTTTTCGCGTAGCAAATTACAAAGCAAAGGGGCAGTAACTTCTGTTGACAGTACACGTTTAATGTGGAGAAAAACTCGACTGACGGATCTAAGCACACTGGTATGTGGGGTAGGTCTACGACCCCAACCCCTTCAAGGTTACCAACATTCATATCACAACGTAAAGCGTTACCACGAAGCCGTGCTTTTAGAGACCTCACCTAAGTTTTTATATATATACAGAGGAGAGGCATTTCAGAAAGACCAACCAACTTCCAGAGGAATATATCGCTGCCGAAGCCATACGAACAAAACTACGTTTCAAGACGTGTTCCTATCAAGGAAGGCGATCTGTTTATGAATCCAGGTACTGTCTTTCAAGCACATATAAAGAAGGTTTCCGATAAAGACTGAAGTCACTGTCGGATACTGCGACTTGTTTAGAAATACCCTTCAAAATAAATTCTAACTCTTCACACAGTAGATTATTAGCAGTTCCACATCGTTTTTAATCAAGTAAGATGTGTTTCATGTTACTTCCTTTACAGAAGAAATAATAAATTCCTTCGAGACGTAATACATTCACTTTCCACACTGTTGAGAACGTATGAGTACAAACAATCAAGACAATAAGAAAATTAGTAAGGGAGAAAGAGACAATTGTTGAGATTACAATAGTTGCTATATTACAACTGTATTTGAGCAATGCACCTAACTGTGAAAGGTCCAATGCGGACAGCTATCAGATAATTTCACAAAATAATTCAATATGAGGAAGACCATAAGTCTTTTGACGTTCATTATGGTGTTTCACGAGCTCGAGTGTTAGAAATGTACGCAACAAATCTATATTTAATACATGCGATAGTAATAAAATCTCCAAACCATTAATAATTTTGAAAAAAAGGTACGATTATTTTAAATTTTCGTCAAAGATACTGCTGCTATGAGAAACAATCCCATAACGTATTTCATTCTGTCAGTTGTTTCAGAATTTTTCAAAAAGCTACACATAAGCATCCCTAATTTTTAACCGATATTGGTAGCCATGATAGAACGTAACTGGTTAATAGAATTCACTGTCAACTGTTGTCTGGCTCTGTTACACTTACATTGTACGACGGCCTCTAGTACCAAGCACATTTGTATATCCCAGTCTAAGCACGCTAATCACCAAGCTACGCCTAGCTCAAATGTCGTTTGAAAAATGTTATAAACAATGATTTAAACAATAAAAAATAATAGCGAATAAATATAAACGTGTCGTAAGTTTGCATGCTCATTATAAAGCCTAAAACAAGGGTTAACTGCAGTTGGTTAACAGACACAGTGAAATCCACAAATTTTAACGATTTCTTAAAACTTAGGTCGTCAATGGCAGTGCAATACGAAATCTATCTTACTCACATAGTTTATAATATTATTAATTATACATAGTTGGGTAAGTATTGATCTCAAAAGTGAAGTGGCCCCGTAGCCTGCATATCTCATGCACATACAAATCAACATAAACTCCTCACAGCAGCCTTGGCCCAAATGGTGGTACTTCCGGTTGAAACCAACACACTGCACATTATTCCACATACACAAATCGTCTAGCAAATCTTTCAGTGAAGAGTCTGTGATAATCCCGTTCACTGTGCTTATTGTGCATAGTATAAATAAACAGTTTCTTCTACGACCAATTTAGCATTTTCAGTTATATTCTTTTGTTTCGAAAGTTTATTTCTGGTTATTCACCTTTTTCACAGACACTAGAATGCGAGCTGTAAACTGTCTGAGAACGAGGCTGTGAGTGGCATGTTCTCAACAGAAGAAAAACAGTCTTGTAAGTCTGATAAACAAACGACATATTCCAAATTTTTTAGGTTATTCGTTTTTTGTTTTTTTTCAGTTTGAAGATATTTACATCATGAAATTATAATTTAAAAATCTTAATGAATTGAGACACAGATATCAATTCAGGAAATTAAATATATGTAAACATCTTATTCGACCCATCAATATCATTCACTGTTTCAAAGACGAAATAATATTCAACAGTTTCATTTGTTTTTTTAACCAGTATAAATATAATCAATTATATACATATATACCCAGGCCCTCTCTGAGGTTTAGAGGCCTAGAAAACTTCTGTGGGTATAAATAAAATAAAATAAAACAAAATAAGACAATCAGTAGCCCAAAGGAAAAGTTAAGTATAATTTTAATATTTAATTAGTACATACAATTTTCAGTTATAGGCTGGCAGTAACATAAAGAAACTTAATTTTAAAAAAACATAAATATGAGGTCACTTTTGAGCCTGAGACCAGGACCAAATGATCCTCCTGGCCCCCCTCTAATTGCCCTTACATATATTAATCCAACGTTAAAATAATTGATAACTAACACAAGCCTACGAACAACTCTCCATGTAGTCTTCCAAAAGTTTGCATTTTAAACGTTTTCATTTCACCATTTACGGATATTCATCCCTAGCAATCATAAATACAGACTAACTCGAGGACAGCGTCAACACTGGTACTAACTTTCGCTGTGATTAACTGGTTAACAATTAACTACATCATTCTTTTACTTAATGTCTGTTTCGTAATGCATTAAACAGTTTCACTTATTCCGATTTATGATAGGAACATTTTTCCGTAAGTTGGAGAACTGAATCCCAATAACAGTAGTTAGTAATACTATGTTTCGTTCCCCCCTTATTTTAAAACATTTCAGATAATTTGGGTTTAATTCAATATATTTCGCGATTACACTACCTAACGAGAGTACCTCTTTTAAATTTTAATACTGCGTTGTAATGATAACCTATGTTAATACTTAGGAAGTAATAACGAGGCAAACACTGCAATATGTAATACAGATACTACGATCTCGATTAACAGGCTTAGTTCATGATACAAATGTTACTGTTATACACCAGCTGCTACTGTAGTATGAATACTATCTTAGATCTGTTTTTTCTGAAATGCTGAAAAATGCGCTCGATTCGGACATATATTCATAACTGTTAGGGGGTTCTAAAACGAACGTTAACATATAAATCACATGAATGTTACCCGACCTATACCACGTACGATACCCGTTAGGCCCAGTAGTTCTGAGGTCAGCTGACAACAGATTAAATTGCCAATAAATAAACAAACTTTTCGACACACATGCCAGTTACATATCAGTAAAGGAATGGTGGGGAGGTTAATGACCTTAACATATATATACTTTTATATGTGTGTGTGTGTGTGTATACACACAAACACACACATCAACATAGTAAAGCCAGCACTGTACACCAGCTATTATCAGCGGTGCTACAGAACGGCGCCGGAGCGTCTGGTCACGTGGTCTACATAATGAACAAAACTTAAGGACTGATGTTGATCACCTGCATAGCAAAAATTTCAGACCCCTACCAACATATTTCAAGTGTGTGTGTAATATTATTAAAGGACCCAAAATCGGATTCTCTCGGTCACCCATTATCTTTTCCAAGACCTGTAATTATCTTTCTCTCTAGCAGTGAATGTATGTATAATAAACTCTGACTCCGTAACGAATTTCATCTCCACACAATGTATTATCGAGTATGTATTAGACCCAAGCACCTAGTTACGATACAATTCTACGAATTTATGAGAAAGTAAAGAATAATGTGCTGCAATATAAACCACATTACGTACGCCATATTAAATATCGAAGAGGCTTTTCGCACGATACCATGTATCATCAGACTGGCTTGAAAACAACACAGTAATGGTCTAAGTGTTATTGTATCAGCAATGTTAATGAAAAACATTAATTTTATTGGTACCAAAATAAACATTGCGTACAACGAGTAAAGATGCTAGACGAAAGATTAACTATTTCCAACTTAAGAATTTTAATAACTTAGCCAGCTGAAACGTTTACAATCAGATACGAAACGCAACTCTTTATTTAACAATATGTAAAAAACCAAATGTATAAATTTATTTTCTAACGCCATAATTAATTAATATTTTATGACTCGAGAACAAACCTTGAAAATAATTAACAAAAACGCTGGAAAATTTTTATATATTTTTTTTAAGAACAATATCATGCTTTATACCCAAGTGACTTAAAATAACATTCATTTTTTTAGTCTAAAGTAAATAACAAGTCTTGAAACAAAATTTGTTACCGTCGTAGCAAGATATCGAAATGAATATTCGAAGTGATTAACTTATGGTATTGAATACAACGCCTAAAATGACGTATTATAAAAACTGCTAATAGCTAATCGTTAGTGACTTAGTCTAATATAAAAAGTCAGAAAAACATCTACGAAAATAAACTATTCAGAATCTTTTGTTTAAGAAGGCCGTAAAATACGTCAAAAATGTGATAAAATAATGCACTCGACAGTTGTATGCAATATTTAACTTTTTGACATGAAGCATAAAAACGAGACGGTGTATTCACTTTTACAAACGAGGACTTCTATTTTTATAGAACCTTGACATAAAAACTGGCAACAGTGAGAAAAATCTCCACTTTCAAGTTGCATTCTTCATATATGAAACTCTTGGTCCTAAGCATTCTAAAATTTGTCATTAACAATAATGTTAATTGGAATTAATCAGATACACTACAAATTACCCTAGCAACAGCATCTATAATTTTATTTGTTCAGAAACAACTTCACAAGGCCTGCTCTAGTGAGCGTATTATACAGATTTATCTAGCTTCAAATAAAAATATTTAAAATTCAGAGAGATACTTCTACAAACTTACTCAAGTGGTTACTGATGCATGTTTCTAAATTTATTCTAACACATGATGCCTCAGTTTTCAAACCAGGTCTGTCACGCCTCAAACAGAAACGTCACTCTTGGCGTAACAATGACATCGACTCTCAGAGGCACACGCCGCCACGCCCCCTAAAGATGGCAGCTTACGCTAGACTTGCCTAAAGGGTTGAGTCACCAGCAGGCATCGAAAAGATAGCGGTATAAGATCGTTTTCTTTCAACATCCACCTACACTATTTTATATGTTCACACGCGCACACAAACTCGATTTACGTCATTTTAACTATAATGAACATCATCCTGATTACTAAGCCTTTTAAAAATTCTTTTCCCTGGGGATATCCATTTACGGGATTTCCCAGAAAGTCGCAGAGAATGTATACTATGCGTCAAATGGATTGTATACACTAACATGGCCTTGGATCAATTGAATTAACCTAGTTTTTGCAGCGTGACTTGATTGGTGAATAAACATCTATTTGATAATAAAATTTAAACAAACTCCCCCCCTTCCATCAAACACTACGAAACAGACGAAAAAAAGGCACCTTCAATAATAGCTTGTATATTACGTCTTGTAACTTTACTATGAATGGATAACGCATGCGCTAATTCATATATTTGGGTTTAACCATAAACTCCCAAATTCCTTTAACATATTACTGTATATTTTAACAAATTATAGGTACCAGGCCAAAAGAGTGAATTAAATCAATATACCCCTTTTACCTATGACTCATTACTATCAATGATAACACCAATTTAAAATGGAAACGGATATTACCTATTCGTATAAATGTTTTTTGTTATGTATATATATATATATATAGGGTTAACCATGAATACCATTCATTTTTTCTCACAGCTCTAGCTTGTCTTGAGAACTGACTTAAGTTTTCTTAAAAGTAGACTTCAGTCTCATATGTTAGCGCTTCAAGAATAACAAACAAACAAACATTATTTATTTTTATAAATAAAAAAGTTTATCATAATTTGAGCCAAGTTATTATGAGTTCACCATAGTAGTACGATTCATTTAAGTATGTGCAAGTTTAATATTTTAGCAGTGAATCTTGAATAAAAAATCCTACGATTACTTTATTTTGACCTTTAATTACATAAATGTGAAAACAATAAACTAAAACTGGTGATTTTTTCTAAAACACTTGTAACTGGGAGATAAGAATTCAATTTTGAACCAGTGATAACAGAAAAGCTTATAAATATAGAAATGTAGTAACTAGACAATTTTGTCACAGGTATGATAAAACATTTGATGTGTCACTTGCATTACAACAGCAAGAGACAACCCTATAACAAGTTATTCAAACAAATCAAATTTCCTGACTTATCATACCGTTGTACACTTTACGTATACTCACACAAGATTTGTTGTTGTTTTCAATTAAGCACAAAGCTACACAATCTGTGCTCTGCCCACCACGGGTATCGAAACCCGGATTTTAGCGTGGAAGTCCGCTAAAATACATACCGCTGAGCCACTGGGGGGCCACACAAGATTTAACAGATTATTTATGCTAAACATGTACGTCACTGATAAAACAATATTTTAATAAGTACTAAAGTGATCACTATGTTTTGTTTTTTTTAAATCAGTGCGGTAAATTATTTGACAGAAAAAATATAAATATTTTTTTCATTTGGAAAATAAATAATCTAGCAAATATTATTTTATGACTGTGAAAAAAAAAATCAGGTTTAATAACGTACTTCATTACATCTTATGCCGTATTTTAGTGGCGTAATTAGGTAAAACCTGACATGATTGTGATTTCATTACATTTAGTAATTTTCGATGGGCATACGCGACAAATAAAGCTCTCAGGAGTTGTTATATTATTAAGGCTGAAGGCTTATATTATTCAGGTTTTGTTGGTAGCCTCATCCGGATCACGTGTGTTTGTTTCTCAAATAAAATTGATAAATTGTGTTACGGGATAACAGCTTAGTTAACTACTCACCTAATAGTTTCCACAATCTCAACACCTCCATCATTCTTGTCCTAAAGGATAAGAAAATTTGAAAAATTACTAAGATAAACGAATTTTATCGAATTGAAATAAGTGAAAAGTCTAAAATTTATAAAATAACAGAAACTTAAGTACTTCTACGGATAGGACTTAACAACTACACATCCACACACGCGATTAAGGACATTTCCTCGAGCTCGAAACTATGCCTAACGCCAAGACTCTTGGCAAGAGAGCACGCGTATAAAAGGGCCATAATAAACGGTTTGGTTAAGAAGATACTTACTGACGATGACAAAGGCCAACGGTATATAGCCGGCTCTGAGCCGGCAGGACTGTGTAAAATTAACTGTTGAGCCATTATCCTTCTCTGAAAACAATCTATTCCACTATGAGCAAATATCTTCTAACTTCTGTCCTCATATATTCCTCATTTTCCAACGAAACAAGGAACCACGGAAGCCCCCGCTCACACGTCCATGTGTGACGGAGGCGTTGTCACGTGACATTAGAAAACGAGCTTATGATTGGGTAAAATATCAGTAATGGAGTCCCTCGTCACAAGATCGTTGATTGGCTAGTCGGACATTTATGTTCCGGAAAATCAACACTTTGCCGCGAACTTCGACTTCGTCATAAACCCACACAAAGAACAAGAGTGTCAATTGGATTAATGCTTTTTTTCCCTCCGTTTCCAGCATGTAACTGTTTTGTAAAGCTTTCAAGCTGTTAAATAAACAACTAACAATGTTCTAGAAATCACTAGAATTTTATTCCCTCTAATTATTTTTATTTTATAGCAACCTTTCTTGAGTTAAAAATCTTGATTATATAAGGGTCATTTTGTGCAAATTAACATTTATTTCTGTATTAGGAATATTAATATCATATTTGTAAAAGTTATTTATTTCCTTTTCTTTGTACAAAGTTGAACAATGGGCTATCTACAACTTTCTTGACCACAAATATCTGAACCACAGATTTTAACACTGCACTCGCCGTTTCTAATTTAAAAGTGTAAGACTAAAGGGAAGGCAGCTAACAATCACCACCCACCGCCAACTCTTGGGCTACTCTTACCAACGAATAGTGAGATTGACCGTAACATTACAACGACACACTGCAGAAAGGATGAGCATGTTTGGTGCAAAAGGGATTCAAACTCCCGCCCCTCAGATTATGAGTAAAGTGCCCTAACCACTTCGCTATGCCGGATCTAATAAAAGAAAAAGAAGCCTGATTGTTTTCTTATATAGAAGTGATGCTCCATGAGATAAGATATACGTTTCGCCATTGCAGCCCCCCAGTGGCTCAGCGGTATGTCTGCGGACTTCCACGCTAAAATCCGGGTTTCGATACCCGTGGTGGGCAGAGCACAGATAGCCCATTGTGTAGCTTTGTGCTTAATTCAAAACAACAACAACTTCTTGTTTGCTTATTTGTTGTCCTCAATACTGTCTGGTCTTCAAATATTTCTTGGTGGTTTTATTTTCTATGGTTAGTAGTACACAGATAGGATGGTTTTTGGTTCTTTATCATCATGCTGGTAAATCCACTGTAAGTGATAATACATATGAGATGTACCTCAACAAAAATCTTGAGCGTTCGAACCTCTGGTGAAATTATATCAGAAACTAACCAACTGACTGGTCTCACATTGAAGACAGCCACAGTGAATAGTTTTCGTTTTGTTTTTCTGGATTCTACTCTGTAGCAGCTCAGGTTGATCGTCTTTGCCATCTTGTGCTAAATGCTTTGTTCCCAATGGAAGTTCGATCTTTTAATAATGGAAGTTCGATCTTTTAATAATGGAAGTTCGATCTTTTAATAATGTAATTATTGATTAGCGAACATGAACTGTTTAGTCATAGGTTATCAAACTACGACATTTGAAGGTAATTTAACTTTTGTCGTGTTTCCATGAAATATACGTTCTATTTTTCCTCAATGTTAATTACCCGCGTATCATGTTATGTAACAAAATTTCTCAAAGTAAGAGTGATTACTAGCTTTCCATTTTCTGAAGCTTTATGGCCGCTTGATGTTTACATCGATAGTTCTCGTGCTTCATCTGCAGAAGTAATTTCCCAACTTTCAATATCAAATCAAGCCAGAATATCGCAGCTGTAGAACCAGTGTCAATCAATATGTTACATGAATAAATAATGCGCCAAATGTGGCAAAACGAACATTGCCGCCAGAATATGTTCTATGTTGGTTTTTTTATTAATGACTTTTCCTTATAGTCACGAGGGTAACAACTGTACTTTCCAAACTTTTTGGAGTTTTCTGTTCCTCTATTTCTCCATGAGAATTTTGTGTTCCTATATGCTTTTGCCTATAGCCCTTGAGAACATGTCTTTTTAAGTTACAATTGAAACAACTTCTGTCTGATGGGTTTTTTTTTTATTCTAGGTTAACAGTTGTCTATGCTTTGCATGGCCAGGTGGCTGAGGCATTCAACTCATGTTCCTAGGGTAGCAGGTTCGAATCTTCGTCACACCAAACATTCTCGCACTTTCAGCCGTGAGGACGTTACAATGTGGCGGTTAATCCCACTATTCGTTGGTAAAAGAGTAGCCCAAGAGTTGGCGGTGGGTGGTGATGACTAGTTGCCTTCTCTCTATTCTTACATTGCTAAATTAGGGACGGCTACCGCAAATAGCCCTTGTGTAGCTTTGCGCGAAATTCAAAACAAATCAAAACGATTGTCTAATTAATAATTTCAGATCTTCTAGACCTGAATAGGAGGGAATTGGTGTTTCCCATTATTTGATTCGACCATCTCATAATTCCTCGGTAGTGTTTTTAGCTGCTTATCTGCACCACTGATTTTAGTTTCATCACTAATTGAACAGTTCCCGGAAATATATACACCTACTTTGATTTACCATAAATCCCACAGTTCCTTGCGTGGTTCCATTTAATCGAAATATAATGGTAAAAATCTTACATTTCATCAGCAAATGATAAATAAAAAATAGAAGCTGTTGAGTTTCACGATATTTCTTGCTGGGGTGCTATTCTTTTGTTCATTTTAAATCTGTTTGTTTTAGGAAATACTTTAAATTGTGCTTCCTACATCTTCTGAGTCTGATACCTTTCCATCATAGTCTGTTGTCCTGTTTTGTTTTGTTGTTGACGAACTGAGTCTAAACTCTAAACTTGATAAGGTAGCCTTGTAATAGGAGTAATCTAGAAAAGTTCTGAAATTACAGACAGTAAAACAGTGAGGGTAGAAGATTGGTTCTCCTATTCCATACTCCATAGTTAATGGTATTTTAGATTGAAATGATTGGGCAGATGCAGAATGAGGTGTACCTTACAGCTGCTTTATGTACAGTTTATATATCTCATGACTTCTTCGAACTTGATTTTATAATTTTGTGTACTTCATTAATGTACTTCTAGAACATTCAATTTTGTGCTTCGTCGATGTCCTTTTTCACATTTTCAATTTTGTTGTTATAATTTTTCTGCAGTTTTTATTTTACCTTCTAAACTCTTGTCTTTGCTCAAGTCGATTTTTGTTCGTAATTTTACTGTAAGTTTTATGTCTCGTTCTCACAATTATTCTCTTAAATTTCTCTCTCTATCTCCTAATCACCTCAAATTTCTTTTAATTTTCCACAAATTCTTCATTTTTACCACTGTTTTATTATTTCAGTTGAATTCTCACACTAGCTTCGAGCAGGCGTCATCTTCAAGTTGAGTCAAAATTATAACTCATTCTACCAGAATAATCCTGATGTCATTCTTTGTGATCCTTTACACTGCTCCGTGGTTCATATATGATTATTGGGTAAAAAGAATAATTTGAAGTTTGGCCCATTAAACTATAACAAAAATAAGTTATATTTCTTTTTACGTTTTACGCAACCGAAATTCGCCGTTAGTTCTAGCTTTCCAAATAGGCTACGTCTAAAACTAACAAACATTTCACTAAATTGTTAATTTTGTTTCTACATTTCTTCTTCAAAAACAACAACAACAAATTCAATAAACACAGCATTGTACTAAATAATTGAAAAGCGATGGCAGTAAGAGACAAAATAATTCTCTGAATACTCACTAGGTGATGAACAAACTCGTCCTGAGGACTCCCTCACTAACTTGAGACGAATTCATTATTTTAAAAATATTAATTTATCTTCACATAGAAGGTTACTTCTAAGCACTCACTCACAATAAAACTGTTTGTAGATTGTCGAATTATAGCTTTTAAAACTATTGTACAGTTTCAAAATATATATCAGACGTGACATCATTTTTAACGTACAAGATAGCAAGTTGAGTTGGTTCATGGTTCTAATCGCGATATGCCACTGAATGTGCTCGGCTCTTTCAGGTATGACGAAGTTATGGTTCTAACAGTTAAGTTTCATGGTTAAAAGTAACTGCGGTAGTGCCTAGCATTGTTGGCAAATCGTCATACCTATGGTTAGCAGTTTTTACTGAAGGAAGGCTATTACCTACATGATGGGTTTTTTTTCACATTCCCCTTAATATGTCCATTTCGTATTTTAATTCAGAAAAGTGTAAAAATAACATTTCAGATCTGTCTCTCTTCCCACAAATTACCGTCCCAGATACATTTTATACCACGAGAGCTCCTAATTAGGATGAACTATTTGTTTTTTAGTTTGTTTTTGAATTTCACGCAAAGCTACACTATCCATCTCTAAGTTAGAAGTGTAAGACTAGAGGGAAGGCAACTAGTCATCACCACTCACCGCCAACTCTTGAGCTACTCTTTTACAAACAATTATTGAGATTGACTTTCATATTATAAAGCCACCACGGTTGAAATGGCGGGCATGTTTAGTGTGACTTCAGTTCGAACCCGCGACTCTATTATTATGTGTCAAGCGCCTTAAACCTCCTGGCCATACCGGGCCTTGGGATGGACTGTGAGAATAAAAAAAAACCCATAATCAACAAAACAGCTACAGTTTATGATATCCTTATCATACATTTCAAGCTAGTGGTTTCTCATACTTCACCAGCTTTATAAGTTTAAACCACTTGTTATGTAAGTATGAATAACGTTTCAGATAACCTTATGTCCTCCATTGTTCAATTCCAGTAATGAGTATCGTCCTTGTACGAAAGGTCTTCTGGACAATAAGCTTGGATTTCGAATAGGAATTAGAAAAAATAAGAAAAATGTAAAAAAATCTGCAGTTTCTCTGACTTTTTTCAGGAATTTTAAGCCTAATGGTTTCTAATATTATAATAGCTTTCAGGGTTAGTTTGAATTGCAACTTATATACAAAGATATAATGCCAAAAATAATATACACAATATATCTTTACTTAATATATAATGCCCGCTTCGCGCTAAACATGCTCGCCTTCCCAGCCGTGGGGGTGTATAACGTGACGGTCAATCCCACTATTCGTTGGTAAAAGAGTAACCCAAAAGTTGGCGGTGGGTGGAGATGACTAGCTGCCTTCCCTCTAGTCTTACACTGCTAAATTAGGGACGGCTAGCATAGATAGCCCTCGAGTAGCTTTGTGCGAAATTCCAAAATATCAACAAACAACAACATAATATATAATGTGTTGTCAAAGAAAGCTACGAATATAGATTGGAAGCAAAATATATCTCAATAAATAATAAACACACTTTTAACAAGGTTTAATTGGGAAGAAGCAAAATGTCATAAAACAAAAATTTAAAGTGATCAGAACGCATTGATTTATCAGTTTAACACTCTAGTTCTGGTTTAAATTTCGTGCAAAGCTGCACGAGAGCTGTCTTAACCATCTGGCCGTGCAGGGTCTTGACACTCTCGACCTCACTGATATTTTCGTCCATGATTCCATTTCTATCCCACCATATTTGAACATTTTAGAAGAATTACATTAGTCTTACATATGTATACATGCACAAGGATGATACAACTATCCTAATAAAAATAAAATATAAATATATATTTGTACAATAAAGTGGTACATGTATTGGAATCGAGGTGGCTACTTGTATTTTGAATGCGGTTTTCACCAATAAAGATGAACGTCGTGAAAAAGATCCTACAATAAACCCATGTTTATTATAAATGCCGTTTTAGTTTACAAAATTGTCCACAAAGCTTCTCTTTTATATTGAAAGAATATACTTCTCGTTGTTAGGTGCTGTCTTTTACATATAAAGGTGAATAAAAATGATCCTAAGAATGGGGTTAGCTTATAATAACTTCGATTTAAAATGTTTGCTGTTAGTAACTGCATTTAAATTACTCAGATCTTAACTTAAATACGGCTGGCGGGGAAAAGGAAGGCCGTGCGCAAATTGTTCATGATATAGGATAATAGCGTAAAAAAAACGCGAGTACTAGTCTTGGGTGAGACAGCTGTCTTACCCTCAGCCACTCGGCGTAAAGCGATCGCATCTTATAAAAACATCAGTAAACTTGAAATGTGTTTCCTTTACGGCATGTTCGGCTGCCTGTAATTCTTCTTTGTTTAAAATCATCAAAATGAAATCCCTTTAACGTATTTTCCATAGATCAGTGTCGTTCAAAACCAACAAAACAAAATTCAGGCATAAATAATCCACATTTGTGTCCATCTATTAGTATGTTTACAAGTAAAGAAAGAACAATCTCTTCACAAAAGGAATTTAATATAGAATGAGTTTGCTTATTTCGAATTTTGCGCAAAGCTATACGAGGGCTATTTGCGGCTGTCCCTAATTTAGCAGTGAAATACTGGAGGGAAAGACAGCTAGTCATTACTGCCAACTCTTGGGTTACTCTAGGTCAATTAGTCAGTCCTGTTATCTTGCCTGTATTGTTTTTCAAGGACTGAAATTAGCCATCCCTATATTTACTCCAATATTTGAAATGTTATTCTTAACTTGTTTGTTTAATTTTTTAAATCAGTGTTTCATTAGACATAGGAAGACTGTATTTATAATCAAGTTCTAAATACAATGAAATCCCAACTGTAATATTTATCGTTTATCTATTATTGACTGGTAATTCACGTCTCACTCTGTACTTAATTTTTTACATTAAAATCAAATTTTTATAAAACAGTTAACTTCAAGGGGCAATGATATCATGGTCTGTACTAGAATTATGATTGTTTAAAATAATTACAACTAATTAACAATACTTATATAAGCGGATGCTTCGTTTGTAATCATGCAATCTCAGTGAAACTGGTTGACACTGCTATTTAGATTTTCAAGTTATCATATAATAAAAAATAAACAGAAGAAAAAGAACAAAAAATCCAAACTTTTTACGATCATATTTTACAAACGTCCCCTGAACATTTAATTCAATTGTTACATGGATATTGTAACACAATGAAACACTGTATGGTAGTGTAAAGTTGTAATGATCTGTTGAGGAGATATTTAGAAATACCATTTCAATGAACAGTCAAATCGTATTTACTTAGGCAGTACCATCGCCTGTCTGATACGAGGACACATGTGCACAATATTACATATAATTTACTCTAGATGGCAGCACACCTTAATTAATGTATATAAAAATGGCTGTTTTTGAAAGGGGACCGTCTTACCTCACATTTTTCTTTATATTACATATTGTAATAAATACGGTTAACGAAATTACCATTAAAGATTATACGTAGTTCACTTTTTTCTAGCTAACATTTTAGTTATGCATCAAAATGTATCGGGTTTTTTTTCAGTTTGTGTGCTGAACTCATTTAGTGTTCATACGATCTCACATCAACCTGAAACAGATGAGGTTAAGAACTGCTTTGTTGTACCTGAGTTTCGGACTACCTTTTAGATTTCTTATTCTAATTTGTATTTGGTTTCTGGTGAATTTTGTACAAAGCTATACGAGGGCTATCTTCGCAAATCGTCTTTAATTCAAAAGTGATAGATTAGAGGGAAGGTTGTTAGTCAACACCACACACAGTCAACTCTTGAGGTAATATTTTACCAACGAATACTGGGATTGACTGTAACAATGTAACGCCTCCACGGCTGAAAGGGTGAGCGTGTTTGTTAATGGGAATTCTAACCCGTCATTCTTTCTTATTTTAAAAACTGGTGGTTTTCATTAGTTGCATTTTCTGCCGAAAGTAGTTTTACTTTGTGTCAGATTTATTTATATGTGGCTACTTGTTAATCAAATCAAAATAAGGATTATTAAACTGAAATATTTTCCCAGGCTCACAAGAATATAAATGAATTGAATATGGCATTTAAATTAATTTTTATCTCATTTAACTGTTTAAATATATATGTGCGTGCGTGCGTGCAGTTGCTCATGAATTATCTTGAGTATCTAATGGTCGAGGTGAAACTCAACTAAATTTATTTCAATAAAATAATTTATATACACCATGGAATTAATTACGGTATAACATGCAATCATACTAAATTTATAAAATCTTTAAAAGAAAAACAGCTCAAATCGTGTCAGTCCATAAAATGAAGTATTTAACAAAAATTCTAAACACCAGGGTACTCAGACGCTCTTTTTGTTTATTTGTCTGTTTTGGAATTTCGCACAAAGCAACTCGATACAAGGGCTATCTGTGCTAGCCGTCCCTAATTTAGCAGTGTAAGACTAGAGGGAAGGCAGCTAGTCATCACCACCCACCGCCAACTCTTGGGCTACTCTTTATACACCCCCACGGCTGGGAGGGTGAGCATGTTTCGCGCGACGCGGGCGCGAACCCGCGACCCTCGGATTACGAGTCACACGCCTTACGCGCTCGGGCATGCCGGGCCCAGACGCTCTTTATGTAAAGTTATTTGAAGTGACGTACTTGTTTCAGATAATTCATTAAGCAAATATTTAAAATGAACTTAAAACGTACAGAGAATTTGTTTGTTTTTAGTTAAACAAAGTGGGATATTTCTACTCTGCCCATCACGAGTATCGAAGCTCGATTTATAAAGTTGTAAATCCGCAGGCTGTGTCATTTGGGGACAGTATAAATGTATAAATAAGTCAGAAAACTCATTTCAATACATTAGTTCTTGTTTTATAACTTAGATAATGATAGATGATACATTTTAGAAAATAAAAAGAATTTAAAAAATGAATACGTCAATTACAAATAAGAAAAAAAAAAGAAACAAATATTACTTAATTTTCATGAATACTTTTACATGTAAACACTGAAACCAGTAAAGGCAAAGCTCAATTGCAATATAAAGAAAAACTTTGTGTGGTATGACTGCATTTGTCACAGCTATTGTTTGTTTGTTTTAAATTTTACGCAAAGCTACACGAGGGCTATCTGCGCTAGCCATCCCTAATTTAGCAGTGTGAGACTAGAGGGAAAGAAACTAGTCATCACCAATCATCGCCAACTCTTTGGCTATTCTTTTACCAACGAATAATGGGATTGACCGTCACATTATAATTCTCCCACGGCTGAGAGGACGAGCATGTTTGGTGCGACCGGGATTCAAACCCGCGACCCTCAGACTACGAGTAACCCATCTGGCTAAGCGAAGCCACAACTGTTGATCACTCTGTTTGTGTATCGCCTAAATAAGTTGTCTTCCCTTGGTTATTGAAGCCGATACACTGTTTAGATTACCAATATGGACAAGTATTATAGTGTGTTCAGTGAAAATACTGTGAATATAAGTTTCAATATGCTGCCAACCGCAAGAGAAAATTTACATTTTGTACATGCTTTCACTTGAGACTTCGGGTCAACATGTGAATACGATGGTTCCTAAACTGTTTACTTTGGTTGCCTGTTGAAATTTCTAACTATACCACTAAGCAGAGGCATATTTAGTACGTTAAGGATGGTCCGAGTAAAAATGACTGCCGTATTCAGTCTATTACAAATAACTGATAAGACTGACTTACAGCCTTATTTGAGCACCTAACTGCCATTATCGAGTGTTTCTACAGCTTAGAAGGATAACTTTCGTAGTTGAATGGCTATTAATATACAGGGTGGTCGCTAGAAAAGCGGAAAATTTGTCAAACAGCTATTTATTTTTACAAAGTTTTTTAAAGGCATATGTTATATTACACTCATAGATGCTCAAAATGCATTTTATGATATTAAAATCATGCATTTTATTCATGATGTAAAGAAATCAAAATAGAAATGAGTAAGCACGCATTTTATTCATGATCTCATCTGACCCTCAAATTTTCCGCTTTTCTAGCGACCACCCTGTATTTTCTTTGCGTAATAAAATTCTGGAATATTAGGCTATTCTATATTTGCCATCCAATAATAATTTATCTGACCGGTTACTGATAATCTAAGGTAAAAAAAAAACCACAAAAAACTAAATTTCCTGAATTATTTATTAGAATTAATTTTACTTTTGATCTCTATTAGCAGCTTTCTTTGGCCACATACTACTGAAAATATTGTTTACGTGAAGAAATATTGTATGTATTATTTTTGACATTACATCTTTAGTTAATTTAAGCTATAAACAGTTTCGGTTTTTCACAGTGTATCCAATGGCGTAAATTATTCTCACAGGAGAAAATAAAAAATATTAACAAATTAAAAACAGATCATTATTGTGAAAATAGGCTTAAGATATGTTATATTAATTTATTAGTGAAATGTCCACACATAAGGAATTTTTTTGAAAGATTTAAATCAGATAATTAATTAATGCAACACAAAATTAAAATTGAAAAATTCGTTAATCACAAAATGTTACTTTAAGGAAACAAAAAATTTAGAGTCATATATTAGAAGAATTATGTTAAACTAAAAAAGACCTGATAAACATCAGAAGTCAACATTAATTCGTTCAATACAGGATTTCTAGAACAATACAAAATAATTACAGTTGATATCTACAAATCCACTTGTCTTAAGTCCAACATTAGTTAAGCTTTTCTTGAGTACGGTCTTTTTAAAATTTTGACAAGCTATTAATGTGTTGTTGTACGAAATGTCTAGTAAAGTATATTTACATCCGACTTTTGTTTACGTCAGTTGAAATGAAGAGCATATGCGTGTGTGTTTATACAGTAAGGTGCTGCACATTTTCAGGACAAATGTGAGGCTAGGTATTACTGTAATAGAAAAGTAACATGGATTTTCTTTCATTTTAAGTAGAAAACAGCAAGTTTAGCATAAACATGTATATACTAAAGTGGTCAATATATTAATAATAATATAAACAGACAATTCTTAAAATATATTTGTTGGTATTGATTAAACAGTTACATGTTCTGAATATATTTATTTAATTGTAGAAAACACTTCAGAAGTTTAGAAAACACTGGAATATCAGCCTATACTATTTTCTCTTCCTTATTAATTTCTTCTACCGGTTTCGTGACTTCAAATATCACTCTTTAGAACATACATTTTACTGATAATCTATAATAAAAACATTCAAATACCGTTTTTCAACCAAACTTAAATACTGTAAATTAAATAAACATACTTCCCAAACGTATCAACATACAATACACTCTCGTGTACTAATGAATTGTAATAGTAATCTTCAAAAATAAATAAATTAGTCAAAGTTTATCCAATACACTTTCCTTTCTAAATTAAAATACTGTCTTAATTATATCTTCTCTTATCAATATTATTGTTACAGAAATGGAATTTATTTATATTCTATAATTTCACATCTCTTACTGCAGTGTGTTTTCTGTAAACCTAAGTAACAGTTTTTACTGACTTTAAAGAAGCAGTTACTTCTGCCCTCTAGCGTCTATTTAATCTGGCCTTAATACATTTAAAAAAAAAATTTAAAATTACGTTTCACGTTTCATACTCATATTACTTATGTGTTATTATTTCAGCCGAATTATTTATTCTTATTAGTCAATAAACTAGGCGTCAGTTTCTTCTTCATTTACACTGTAACATAAACACATACATGAGATTCTAAACGTTTCTTTTTCGTATTTCATTTACATCACTTGACATTGCACACAAACACAAACTGAACCAATCATACAAGTTACCGTTGTTATCAATTTAAGACTGTTTAGTTTAAATGCTTTTATTCAAACCTGAATCAATGCAACTGATAGGAATTCAACATTTCGCATAAAAGCTATCATTGAAAATATTTGGTTACTTCTGTAGTGATTTTTGTATGGTTTGGTGTATGTTTTGGTATTGTTACCCTTACATCATACTTAATATTTGCAATTTTTTATTATTTTTTGTTTACCCTTCATTTTTAACACTTTTATTAGTAGGTTGATAAGTGAACGTTTTATTAATTTTTTCACAATTCACTGGTAATATAAATTGTTAATATTATACCAGCCTTTAACACTTTACTCATTGCACTTGTAGAATGACCTCGGAATTGGCTACAGTAGATTATTAAACATCATTGGTCATAATCTTGACTTCTCACGACTAATTTTGATGAACCTTCCGTAAGGAAAGAATATATGATAAATTTATAGCTGCATCATCCCTTTATTCGTGTTTGCATTCTTTTTGGCGCACGGCCCGACATGCCCAGGTGGGTTAAGGCGTTCGACTCGTAGTCTGAGGGTAACGGGTTCAAATCCCCGTCACACCAAACATGATTGTCCTTTCCGCCGTGGGGGCGTTATAATGTTACGATCAATCCCACTATTCGTTGGTTTTTAAAGAATAGCCCAGGAGTTGACGGTGGGAGGCGATGACTAGTTGCCTTCCCTCTAGTCTTACACTGCTAAATTAGAGACGGCTAGCGCAGATAGTCCTCGTGTAGCTTTGCGCGAAATTCTAAAACAAACAAAACACTATAAATATGAAGTTTTTATGTTTATACTAAGCACTATCCTGTTTAATGTCTGTTCTTAAAATTATTTTCTGTCATATTAAAGCAACTGTGAAAATTTCACACCTTTCTTGCTAGCATGGAGAAGCTAGTTTTCAGTTCTCCACTTTAATAACACTATAATGCTGCTAGTATCACAAACTGTAAAATACTCGATAATGATTATTAGGTGCTCAAATAAAGCCATAAATTAACTTTAGCAGTTATTTTGTACATGCGTTACGATAATCTATATCGCATCATTTTAAAACATAATAAACATCAACTTTGTAAACCAAGTAGCTCATGTGGCCATAGAATTATTGTTTATTGGTGAAACACAAAATACATAAAAACAAATAGAAAAAGAAAAAATAAAAATTTAGTTTTACGTCGATATCACGACAAATATAAAGTGTTTAATGTAAGAATTTTTTTTTCACACATTAATTGAGCTTCGTTTTGAATTTTAAGAAAACAACAGTGTTTGTTCGTATAAAAAATTATAAAGCTAACTTAAGACGCGAGGGTACATATCCACGTCGCACCAAACATGCTTGCTTTTTCAGTCGTTGAGGCATTATAATGTGACAGTCAATCCTACTATTCGTTGGTTAAAATGTAGGGCAAGAGTTGGCGGTGGGTGGTGATAACTAGGTGCCTTCCCTCTAATTTTACACTGCTAAATTAGGGAAGGATAGCGCAGATAGTCCTCGTGTAGCTTTGCGCGAAATTCTAAAACAAACAAACAGTGTATATGTACACCCAGTAACAAGTTTATAAAGAGTGGCGTAATCTCCATTTGTATGTTTCGTAACTTTAATGCCTCACGATAGCTCAGCCGTAAATTTGAAGAATTTTAATTACACAACACAAGAAGACCACTACGTTGTAAGCTGCTTAACGGTAAATAAATGGGCATAGATCTTCAAGTCTTTCCTCATTATTGTTGTCTTTCTTTGACATTAAATGTTTTTTTTTTTTTTTTTTTTTTTGCCCCCAGTGGCTCAGCGGTATGTCTGCGGACTTACACGCTAAAATCCGGGTTTCGATACCCGTGGTGGGCAGAGCACAGATAGCCCATTGTGTAGCTTTGTGCTTAATTCAAAAAAAAATTTTTTATTTTTTATAAGGCAACTCAACGTTTAAAACTGTTTATCAGATCTAAGTTGACGTCTCTTTCCAAATAAAATCGATAACTTTATAAACATTGAACCGTATAATGTGAAATATCAGACGTTTCAGTATCTTTATTTTCACTTTTGTTTCTATCAGGTGTTTTTCTCTTCGAAATTTCCATGCGATATAATATGTTGAAACACGAGAACCTGCCTCTAATTTTTTTTAAAATCTAAAAACATTTATAGTCTAGAATTTTATTCCAAATTTAATGACAAAATCAAAATAGTTCAATAAAATTTAAACACAATGATTTGGCAAGCAACCCGCGACTCATCACAGAGTTGTTTTGAATTAAGCACAAAGCTACACAATGGGCTATCTGTGCTCTGCCCACCACGGGTATCGAAACCAGGTTTTTAGCTCTGTATGTTCGCAGACCTATCGCTGAGCCATTGGGGGGCATCACAAAGAGGTTAAAGCATTTGGATTAACTGTTTATATATACAAAACACTTAAGCTCCAATACTATTGCTGTGTGTGTGTATGATACCTTTTCACGTACAAAATATAGAATTGAAAATATAACTTAATTCATTCAAATTATTTGCCTTACGTTTCGACTAAGTAAACACCAACAAACAAAAAACAAAAGAAGGAAGACAAGAAAAATAGATATTTAACTTTATCTCATAATTACATATTTTCGAGAAGTGTATACAAATGAGTGCATTTTCTAGCAAATAAATCGCTTGAAATTTAAAATCGATATCATTTGTTCAGAAATTATAAAAAGCCACGTGACGAAAATCTGTCAGTGGTAATCATTATTTGTTTATCAACTTTATTAGAATGCATTGATGTATTTACAGCTGTGTTTTTATACGTGGGTTATTTTCTCACTTTATTTTTCAAACACTGAAATTATTTATATGTGATAACATCGTCAGTAATGGTATGACAAAATGCTACATACTTTTGAAACTAAACTTATCAAATATTGGTCCAAATAAATCTACTTCGCACGAATAGTAAAAAAAAAAAAATCATATATTTATGTGTCATACCTTGTAAAAGAAACATTTGAAAGTATGGTTATTATTATTTTTTTTTACAGAATTTATTTTAAATGATGACAAATTTCAGGTTATAGACAATAAATGAAAGCCCATGATTGGTAGATAAGTTATCAGTCACATGCTGCGTGTCAATGAAACGATAAATACAAGAGAGGATATAATGCTATTGCAGACAAAGTACTAAGACGTCAAACTGTATCATATACCTTTAAGGTCATCTGCCCTAGAAGACAGCGCCCTCTCTCGGTTGGCAAGGTTTCAACGTTCTTTTTATCGTACGTTTTTGAACATTGTTGAGATGATTCACAACTGATGTCATGTTTCCTGGCAACAAAACAGCTTAGAACGGGTAAGGATAACTTTAAAACAACCCATGTATGTCATCGTTTCAACTTTACAAGCTTTACTGAGAATTAAGTTATCACTTTCCTTCTTTTCGCGATATATTACGCAGCTTTCTCATGAGTAAGCTGATATATTATGCGTCATTTATCATTACCTGATTGAAAAAAATAAGTGATACACATCTGTTATCAAAATAAACTATACCATTTCCTTTAACACTTTTGGCCTAGTTTTTCAAGATTTATGTACACAAGACTAGGTCTTGTTTTGATAAAATTCACCACATTTCACTCAGAAGCAATAACTTATTCCCCTATATTTTCTGTATTATAACCACTCAGTACTGATTTTTAGCTATGAGGTAATTTGTATTTCGGTTTTTCAGTCATTGTTAATCAAATATAATTTTTGTTTCTGTCACGGTAGCTGCCGGTATGAAGTATTCTATTAGATAAACATTTTAATCTCCAGAATATGGCTCGTGAATTCAGGTCTTCTCCAGAGTAGTAGAACAGGTTGGTGGCCAACCGGATATGACGCCATTCAGTAAAGATTCTATTTCCCGCCAATTCTCACATAATTGTCTTGTATCTTAAAAAGTTACAAGCCTGAATTTCTGTAAGAGTTGAAATTATTTATTTCGACTATTTAGAAGCAGACATACTCAATAGAGATTTATCTCACAAATTAATTCGTCTATCTTAGAGTGATTTAGTCGTATTTTGTATGAACAGTGACAACTGTAAAACATGTTCTATGTACGAACAGTAACAACAGCAAAACTCTTACTAAATGTTTTTATTCTAAATCTTCGTGTTTATAATTTTATAAAACAAAATCAGTCCTACTGATCTCTTCATAACCAGTTATAACTAACAATAATAACTTCATAATGAATTACAATCGATAGTAATGACTTATTGACTAATTACAGTCAGTGCGTAATTTATTTAAAAAAACAGTTTAAAAGTAAACGGGAGAAATTTTGAGCTTTATAATTCTTGACGATGCTGTGTTGTGATGGAGTTGAGTACGTCAATTAAATATTAATTGATATGCAACCAATTACAAGACTTTTGCTTTCAGATGAAAAACAATAAAAACAAGAAGTAGTCGGTCACAGGTTGTGCTCTCAGGTCGTGAAAGATCCTGCAGAAACGATGCGCTGTTGGTGTCTGCGGTTGAGAGTATAATTTGATAATGATTCAAAGCTCGTATATTAACATTATGACTTCTTACAGTAAATAATATAAACATCATTAGTGCTAATTACACTTCACAGTGTTGATTTTATGTTTGGGCCCGGCGTGGCCAGATGGTTAAGACACTCGACTCGTAATCCGAAGGTCGTGGATTCGAATCCCCGTCACACCAAACATACTCGCCTTTTCAGCACTGGAGACATTATATGTGTCGGTCAATCCCACTGTTCTTTGGTAAAAGAGTTGGTGGTGGGTGGTGATGACTAGCTGCATTCCCTCTGGTCTCACGCTGCTAAATTATGGATGGGTAGCTGTTACATATTTTTTAATGTTTTATGTTCTTCGTAGACTAAACGCAACAGAAAAACACAGATAACAGCTTGTATAATTTATTACACTAAACTATTAACAAATATAACAGATATAACATAAATTATATAATAACAGTGACAGATATTAAGTTATAACATTCGAAATTAATTACAAAACAAAATAATACTAGTTTCAAACTTTAAAATTAATCACAATACAAAATGGTACTGGCCTGTATCTAATATAATGATCTAAAATGAAAGTCTCAAATTCCAGTCTAGGGTGTGAATTTGGTCCCACGAAGAAATTCCGAAGCTTAAATGAAGAAGTTCAGGAACAGTTCACAGTTCAATAAATTCGCCGACTCTCAGCACAAGCAGTAATTCAGATGAATCGTAGAGATTGACGAAATAAAATCACAGCTTCCGTAGATCTAACTTCAGTCACAAATCCAAGTTGAATAATCACAGCAAACACTTAATCTTTCTCAAATAACTGACTCTCTTCTTTTGAAATAAAACTGATGTCTGAATCTCACTTCTGTCTCTCGCATCTTCCTCTGTTTATGTATTGTAGGCCTAAACTCCCCGAAAGACCGCGAAAATTCTACAGGTCTCCAGAGCAATCCACGCATGTCCGTTTTTGCACGAGACTACACGTCTAGACACGTAGTCACCAGCACTTCATTTACAAACATATGATTGGTCTACTTAATTCAAGAAAATTCTAAATGTTACCCTAAATGAATAACAAAATATTAGTTTAAACTTCGAAACAATAATATCAATATGGAAAAATGAATAATAGAAATGAAAATTTAAACACAACACGACATGTTGTCGCTTACAAAATATTTACACATTTACATAACAGTAGCGCAGATAACCCTTGAGTAGCTTTGTACCAAATTCAAAAGAATAATTTTAATATTATGACTACGTAAAACTGACAATGTTCATTTTATGGCTACCAAAAGTTGGATAGCACCATATTCTCCGTTACTGCTAACGAAATGTAACAGTAGTTTGGGTTATTTATTACTTCTTACAAATAATACATTAAGCTTTATAACTTTAAAATTTTAAACATTTAACTTTATCTGTTTATGTTATCCTTACATTTAACTCTGTAAGCTGCTAAGACTAGACTGCTCACCTTATAACATCTATCTGGTATTTTGTTAATTTTAAGTTAAAGTTTGATCTTTGGGCAATATACATATGTGTAAAACTTGGTGTATGATACGTTTCGCAATATGGCACATACTTTATCACAAATATATTACTCAAGGCACTGTTATTCCTTTCTCATGAACTTCGCTTACTTCTCAAACTAACGCCCCCCCAGTGGCTCAGCGGTATGTCTGCGGACTTGCACGCTAAAATCCGGGTTTCGATACCCGTAGTGGGCAGAGCACAGATAGCCCATTGTGTAGCTTTGTGCTTAATTCAAAACAACAACAACAATCTCAAACTAATTATCGAAATATTTTAGATTTTCAACGACTCTAAAACAATAACTTTTTCAATTCAATTTTTAACACCCGATACAGCTTCGATTTTAGGACATCAATAAATAAACATTATGTCGATTAATCGAACAAAATAATATAATACGAATAAAATTACTTCGACTTTTCTTGGTCTTTTTAGTAAATAAGTTAAACAGGCAATAACAGAGATATTGCACACTTCACGTTACATTCTCTAAGGTGTTTTGTAACATTTTAACTTCATACATGTATTCGTTTTCCCGGAGCTAATATGACCTTGTAATTCTACACTGGTAACAGTGATACTGGCTTGTTGACGTTACAGCCAAGCGAAGCAAAGTAAACAACTTGTCTGGAGATTAAGACGGCTGCAGTTTAAGGTAATATGTGTTTGTCTGTAGGTCACGTACTTTAGGCTGGTGAGGCAAGTAAACATATTAGCATATTAGGAATAAAGAAAACGCAAATAAGAATTAACATGAAAACACAACATTAGTGTTCATTAAAAAAATGAAAAGGAAAAGAAAGATCGCATATTTACAGTTACACGCTTAGGTAGAATGACGTTCAGCCTTTAGCACGTCACGTAATGACGTCAATGAGCAACGACACACGTTTGAATATTAGATAAGCAGTTGTTTTCGTTGTTAAGATCGCAATGCTTGTAATTTGTATGCATAAAACCGAATGAGGAAAATACAAACAAAACTCTTAAATTCTGTTATTGGAGACGTATAACATAGGTGTATCACAAAATACACGAAAACTTATAATATTTGCCAGAAGTTAATTACAGTTAATAAAAGCCACTATGAGGATTTGTAATTTAAATGTATCATAAAATACCCGAAAAAGTTATAATATTTGTCAGAAGTTGGTTACAGTAAATCAAAGCCACCATGAAGATGTATATTATAGATGTATCATAAAATACCCGAAAAAGTTATAATATTTGTCAGAAGTTGGTTACAGTAAATCAAAGCCACCATGAAGATATATTATAGATGTATCATAAAATACCCGAAAAAGTTATAATATTTGTCAGAAGTTGGTTACAGTAAATCAAAGCCACCATGAAGATGTATATTATAGATGTATCATAAAATACCCGAAAAAGTTATAATATTTGTCTGAAGTTGGTTACAGTAAATCAAAGCCACCATGAAGATGTATATTATAGATGTATCATAAAATACCCAAAAAAGTTATAATATTTGTCAGAAGTTGGTTACAGTAAATCAAAGCCACCATGAAGATGTATATTATAGATGTATCATAAAATACCCGAAAAAGTTATAATATTTGTCAGAAGTTGGTTACAGTAAATCAAAGCCACCATGAAGATGTATATTATAGATGTATCATAAAATACCCGAAAAAGTTATAATATTTGTCAGAAGTTGGTTACAGTAAATCAAAGCCACCATGAAGATGTATATTATAGATGTGTCATAAAATACACAGAAAACTCGCAGTGTCTGTTGGAAGTTCAAAGCAAAATAAAATTGTTTTCCAGAGATTAGTTATGTTTGTATATTTCCTGTCTTGATAAATAAATATTTATTTTGCCGAAAGTTTACACGATTATGACGAACTTTGATAATATTTTAGTGACATGAACAAAATGTTTGTTTAAAGGACAAGGACGATGCGATTAACTGGATAAGTCAACCTTAATATATTCAATTCTTCTACCTACACATGCGACATCTACCGTCAAAAAACAAATGTAAATACATCTTTGTTTAATTGTTGCTTTGACAAGATATTCCGTCTCTAGGGTATTATACAGAGCGTTTACTTCTGCCTTGTCGGCAGTTACCGATTCCTACGTAAATGACCTGCACAGTTCGTGCAACTATTACAGTGTCATATAGCCGAAAGTTTTTGAATTTGTCAGGATTCAGTGGTGTTGCGCTAATATTGTTCATTCAGTCTGATGAATCTTTTCTTTCCGGTTTGTGTTGTTTTATAATGGCGGTAAACGTATAATGTAATATTTTAATTTTTGGTGTTATTTTTTAACCAATCTAAACATTTATTGTGATGTAGAATCCTGGTTAGAGTCAGGTTATTTTTGTACATTAGAACTTATGAATCTACAGTTTAAAGATACTTATATCTGTGTAGTAGCATATCTGCGATGGAAAGTTTACATTGTTCGACCTTTGATGCCCCCCAGTGGCTCAGCGGTATGTCTGCGGACTTACACGCTAAAATCCGGGTTTCAATACCCGTGGTGGGCAGAGCACAGATAGCCCATTGTGTAGCTTTGTGCTTAATCGAAAACAATCGACCTTTGATGAGGAACATCAGAGAAATAAAACGTTTTTTCATGGAAAAATATAACATTAATTAAATAAATTATTGACTGGCTTGAGAGAAGGTAAGCTAGGTGTCTTTTTCGTCCTTTGTTAACAAAAACTGTTTTCCTAACATGGTACAATTTGTTCTGATACTGGCTACTAGATGTCGTATTTTTGATGATGTTTTTAAGCGTAAAGCTACGGTGCATATTCTCTGGATCCATTGTACGAAATCGAACCTCAAATGTTAGTCTTAGAAGCATGAAGCTCACCACTAGTCCATCAGAGGAGTCGTTTATTTATAAGAAAATGTTTTCTGTTTTCACGTTTGAAAACAAAGGAATGGTTTTTAACATTAAGTATAATTAAAATAAAAACTATACATTTCATATTTGAAAACTAAATATTTCAAATAAACGTTTTAACATCTATTCTGTAACACATCTCTTATGATTTCGTTTGTATGGGGACCTGGCATGGCTAGGGAGTTAGGGCTTTCGATTCCCGTCGCACCAAACAGGTTCACCCTTTCAGCCGTGGGGGCGTTATAATATTACGGTTAATCCCACTATTCGTTGTAGTCCAAGAGTTAGCGGTGGGTAGTGATAAATAGCTGTCTCCCCTCTAGTCTTACAATGATAAATTAGGGACGGCTAGCGCATATAGCCCTCCTGTGGCTTTGCGCGAAATTAAAAACAAAACAAACAATCGTTTATATGTACACAAACAACAAAAATATCGACCTTAATTTAGTGCGATACGTATATTATAGCTTTTTTTCTTACAAAACCACTGTGAAAACAAATACATGTTTCAAAATATTTTAATCATCGAAAGTTAGTTTGTGGTAAGTGTATTTTCTTTTAGCAAAGCCACATCTGGCTATCTGCTGAGCCAACCGAGGGCAATCGAATCCCTGATTTTAACGTTATAAATCCGTAGACTTACCGCTGTACTAGCGGAAGATTGTAGTAAGTAAAAACTAGTTTTATTCTTATATGATTGATCGAGGTCCAGCATGGCCAAGCGTGTTAAGGCGTGCGACTCATAATCTGAGGGTCGCGGGTTGGCATCCCCTTTGCCCCAAACATGCTCGCCCTTTCAGCCCTGGGAGCGTTATAATGTGACAGCTAATCCCAATATTCGTTGGTAAAAGAGTAGCCCAAGAGTTGGCGGTGGGTGGTGATGACTAGCTGTCTTCCCTTTAGTCTTATACTACTAAATTAGGGACAGATAGCCCTCGAGTAGCTTTGTGCAAAGTTCAAAAACAAAAACAATCATTGATCAATCAACCTGAGATATTAATACCGAAACTCTCCCTGAAAGGTTTTAAGATTAAAAAACACTTTGGAAACGCAGTTAAGACGTTTCATTATTTTTAAGGGTTATTAAAACATCCTAATGAAGCCTTTTAATTAATAACAATGATTAATCGCCCCTACTAAGTAAGGTCAATGAGATAATATACAATTGTAAGTCTCAAGCTTATATTCTTGAATCAAATTGTTGTATTGGTATTCTGAGCTGGTAGAATCAAATAATGTAGAAATACGGATTATCTTTTACGCAGGTCTAGAAGATCTTAAATGATTAATTAGACAGCTGTTTTGGTTTCGTTTCTTTTGAATTTCGCACAAAGCTACACGAAGGCTATCTGCGCTAACCGTCCTTAATTTTGCAAGAAAAGACAAGAGGGAAGGCAGCTAGCCATCACAACCCAATGCCAGCTATTGGGCTGCTCTTTTACCAATGAATAATGGGATTTACCGTAAACGGAAAATAAAGAACGTGTATTAGAAAAGGTTAATAGAGAAGTTTAAACCTAATTGTCCACTAAGTTCGTAATAGATAAAGTTCGGGCTCAGCTGTAAGCTTGAGGGTTTACATTGCTAAAAAATCGAAAGTCGATCTTTTCTAGTGGACACAGCGCTTAGAGCACGTTGTGCTGCTTTGTGCTTAAATAAAACAAACAAACAAAATATCACGGATTAGAGTTATAAATTCAAGAATTTTGTTCTTAATTGACAAATAGTTCAGAAGACTTACAGAACTATTGAAAAGCTATAGTGTTTGGTTAGAAAATAATGTAGAAAATAATAAAAAATTTTTTTTAAAAAGATTGTGTTTTATCTAACACGTTTTTTGTTTTAATATGTAAACGTTTTAAAAAATGAGAGGTCGGATTTGAAAGGATACTGACAGCAACGTAGTTGGTGAAAACGACGTGGGTGGAGAAGATTATAATATGGCTGAATTTTTAAATGTTTCCTTGTTTATTTTGTTGTTGTTTTCACGAGAGAAGACATTAGTAATATTCGAGACCCTGAGCATTCTTTGGAAAGTATTGCATTTGACCTTAATCGTGTACGAGAGAAGAGATTACGTTATTCAAACGTGTTAATCAGCAAGACAAATGACATGGCGACAACAGTCTGTATGACGGCACGAATTAGAACCACAATTTGAAATTATTGCTACTTTCTAGGTTGTGTGAAGCCATTAAAATCTGGTAGCTTTTGGGAAGGGTACTAAACAACATTTTCCGACGAAACGTATCCACACGCTTATATAATAAAGATGTATTCATATATGGGACGTATAACTCAATCTAGCCAAAAAGTGACGTGCAACAAATCTTACTCCAGCCAAGGTAAACAAAGTCTTCTAAACACACGAGAATTCGCGAACGCAAAGATCTGTGGCAAAAGGCGTTCTGTTGCCCTTACCAACAGTGTTTAATGTGATAAAAATGTCTTCGTTTGAAAAAAACGGCACAAGTCGCATGTACACAAGTTGCTTCAACTGCTTATTTGTTGAAACGTCACATACTTCATGGAGCTGAAGAACTAAGTAGGTATTCATTGTTATCCATACGAAGACACATCGGTCTTGTCTCAAGGTGTACTATTTGTTGATTTCTCTGTGATCAGACTATAAAAAAGGCGCTTGGAAACTGTTGACCTCGTCGACTTGATCAATTATAGTAAGCAAACCAGGAGAACTGGAGAGATTTGGGATAAAACAGCCAAACTATGAAGCCTTTTCTAGTCACAACTATGCTTCAGAGCTATTGTCTAGATGTCTCCAAGAGTATGACCAGACGTGGCAACACGGACTGGAACGACATGGTGAGGCTTCAAAATTGTTTTGATATAACAATTCCTTGTTGTTAAGAAAAAAGTAATAATACTACTACTAATAATGAAAATCGATAAATCAAAATAGATAACACGACAAGACCGGAAAATATTTCTTCAGTGTTTTAAATAATTTTATAGATCTGATATGCAACTCTTTAGCCTAAATTCTTCGTACATTAATATACAATGAGCAGGTGCTCGGGGATTGTAGAGTTACTACTGTTACCCCTCTTTTGAAATATGTTAAATGTCATCTTGACAATAAAGGTCAATCAGAGTTACTTCTATAAAGTATCTGATAAATGAAACTTAACAAAAGTAACCTAGTGAAATACGAGTATATAAATGCAAGCCAATAAAATATTCACCACAAGAAAAACCTTGCGTAACTAATTTTAATCTGTTTTTCAAGCGTGTTACTTGGTAGTTGGGAATGAGAAGGATATGGACTTGGTGGACTTAGATTTTCAAAAAAAATTAACAAGACGACACACAGAATTACAGCTAAAAATATGACCCATACTAAGTCAATAACAATTTCTTATTTTCTCTCATTCAAATGGTCCCTTGTTGTCCATATATTACGTTTCTGAAAGGCAATTTATGAAGATTAAAACATCAACGAGTTTACGTCTAGTGACGTTCCACTAAAATTTGTTTTACATGTTTTTAATCGTTTCTCATTAAACATTTTTACGCTGGGACGTTGGATCACACCAACTTTTAAGATATTTACTTTTACACTCATTGGTAGGCCTGGCACGAATATCACGGGAAGATTTTTAAACATGGGTGTAACGCAGCGAGTGAAGTGCATTTTTGTTTACATCATTATAATGCGTCACCCACTAATTATGTAGGAGGTATAACCCACATCTCATTAATAATCCACGTCCTTCGAGCCAGAGGGTTCTATTATTACATTTTTCCGTATGAGTTTGCCTGACTATGAGTCTAAAGATCTCAATACCAATGCGCGGGCGTAGAAAAAAAAAGAAGACAGGGCGTTCTAAAGATGAAAATATGAAGGCGAAATTCTAAACATTCAGTTCCATTTCAGGGGTACCTCTCGGTCGAATATTTGGTAACTTATTCGCAGTTCACAGTATAAGTGAGACAAGTAAAATATTTGGAATAATATGAGTAGGTAAACAGACCTTACTTCTTTGAGTGGGACCCTAAGAGATGTGCAGATAACAAAATCTGTGAGAAATGTACACTATTAAACTATGTTTGATATGTTGCGATTTGAATCGTATAATAATTTGAGCTCTTTGCCAACTGTTTCGTTCAACTAAAAAACGAACTACCTGAGTTGTAACTAGACGTACGTAACTTTCAAGATATTTGAAGTGGTCTTCGGAATTGCTGTTGTGATAGTGAATGGATTTAAGGAAGATTAAAAAGGTGTTTGTAACATGTTTGTTATACTGAAGTTATTGATAAACAGATATTTCACACATTCAAATTCAATATTAAACGTGAATAATAATAATAATAAAACAATGTCAGTTGTTGTAAACTGTGTTTCAGGTGTGAGACACTCAAGAGGACAATATTTTTAGAAGGTTTGTTTGTTTGTTTTACAAATTTCACGCAAAGCTACATGAGGGCTATCTACGCTAGCCGTCCCTAATTTAGCGTCCCCCGCTTGTACAAAGGTAAGTATGCGGATTTACAACGCTAAAAAAATATAAAAAATCAGGAATTCGGTTCCTCTCGGTGGACTCGGCAAATAGCCCGATGAGGCTTTGCTATAAAAAAAAAACATACACATATTAATCACATACACACACACACACACTCCCTAATTTAGCAGTGTGAGACTAGAGGGAAGGCAATTAGTTAACATCACTCACTGTCAGCTCTTAGGTGACTCTTTTTTTAACAAACAGTGTGATTGATTGTACATTATAACGTCCTCACGGCTGAAAGGGCGAGAGTGTTTGGTGTTACAGGAATTCGAACCTGCGACCCTTTGATTACGAGTCAAGCCTTTTAACCACTTGAACATTCCGGGCGGTATTTTTGAGAAGGACAAAACCCAACTTCGCGAATTTCTTACGGTTGCTTTCATACATTATTAAATCCAATGTGTCTCATTTCGTGTTCAGAGTAAGAATTGTTAAGTAAACCTCGGATTTCCTTTTCTCTAAAATCGATTAAAATGCTTGATTTAGTTACGTTCAGTTGTCACTCATTGTTTTCCTTTCTGCAATATACAAGCAGCAAAATATAACATTGTCTGTAGAAAGTTCTTCACGGGTATTTACCACACAGACACAAAAGAAAATAATGTTATTACAATGAAAGCATCATTAATTACACATATTTTTTGCCTCCAAAACAAACAAAAACATCAAGTTATTCACTTTATTAAGAGAGAAAGTAATAACCATGGCAGCCATTTCTATACTGATAATATATTATTGTTCCCCAGTAGGTCAACAGTAAATTTATGAACTCATGACTTCAAAATCTGGGATTCAATGTGTTTTCCCAGTAGGTCAACAGTAAATTTATGAACTCATGACTTCAAAATCTGGGATTCAATGTGTTTTCCCAGTAGGTCAACAGTAAATTTATGAACTCGTGACTTCAAAATCTGGGATTCAATGTGTTTTCCCAGTAGGTCAACAGTAAATTTATGAACTCATGACTTCAAAATCTGGGATTCAATGTGTTTTCCCAGTAGGTCAACAGTAAATTTATGAACTCGTGACTTCAAAATCTGGGATTCAATGTGTTTTCCCAGTAGGTCAACAGTAAATTTATGAACTCATGACTTCAAAATCTGGGATTCAATGCTTTGTGGTAGACAGACCACAAATGGTCAGTTGTGTAGTTTTACGATAAAAACAACAACACCGATACTATTAATTTATCCTCCAGTGGGTCAGTGAAAAACTTAGACTTACAACGTGAAAATTTAGCCTTCGATTCCTACCGATGCACATCTGTAAAATTTTTAAATTTGTAAGTCAACGGTAATTCTGAGTATTTGTATCGCGAAATGTTAGGTTTCAATATTCTTGACGGATACAACGACGCTTATTGTGTAACTTCGCGCTTAACAACGAGATATTTTATCGTGTATGAATATCGTATCTCAGCGTAAAAGATAAAGTGTAAGCTCATTTTAAAACTGTAGCTGACGTAACAACACAGATAATATTTTGAAATAAAACTGTGTAGTGATATTAAGAGTTGAATAACCTATTCTAACTTAAGTTGAATTTTAAACCACCTCGAACTGTTTACACGTGGTTAAGACCACCTTCTTTGAAATGTATAATAACATGCGAATATAAATGTTATTAATTATTTTTAACAAATAGGTTTGCTTGCATTTTAAGCAAAAAGCTACGCGATGGGCCTAACACGCATATTGAAACCCATTTTTTACCGTTTTAAGTCCGCTGTGCCACTGAGGCTTTTAACTAAAATTCAAGTATTTGCAAACATATTTCTAAACAGGTATCGGGTTTTTAAGTTGTTGATATTTTAGAAATGATCTTTTGTTAGCGTTTTTCTTTTTAATGAAAAAAAAAACACTTGCAAACATCACCTGATAACTGTTAATAATATCAGTGAAAGCATCGAAAGGGAAAAAGTTGAATCAAATTTGACTGTCTAAACATTGGTTTGAAAAACTTCTCTCTTTGGCATCCGGAAATTTGAAACAGTTTGTGTGTGCTCTTCAGTAAATTAGTGTATATTTTATGAATCGAAATATTTATCAACACATGACAAATAAACATATATTTTCTATACGGCTGGTATGGGTATTAACACTTTTATTAATAAAGCAGAGAACAACGTTTCGACCTTCCTATAACCTGAAGATGACCTAGGAAGATCGAAACGTTGTTCTCTACTTAATTACCAGCCGTTCTGAGAAACATTTTTACTTCAAGTGGGGTTCCCCGCTAGTACAGCGGTAACACTACGTATTTACGACGCTAAAATCAGATGTTCGATTCCCTTCGGTGAACGCAGCAGGTAGACAGATGTGGCTTTGCTATAAGAAAACACACATACACTTGAAGTGGATTTCGCGTCATCAAAACAGATATAGATTTCGCTGTTAAAAACATAACAAGAAAACAAAGTTTTTACAAATATACCTACTCACGTGAAAAAACATAAAATAACTAAGAAATTTAAAACTATTTTAAATTTTATTTACAATTGAATAAGATTTTAATTTGAAATAAATACTCCAAATACGGTTTTTACCAATATTCAGTTTTCATTATTATAGCGACATCTACTGACAACAAACAATGCTATATGTTAAATTTTAAATTCAAATTGAGTATTATAAATAAACGATAAAATCAACTTAGAGTGAATAAAGTATGAACTACACTGTTGAACATCGTGAAAGTTCGTGACTGTTGGCTGGCCAAATTGCTAAATCAGTAGAAGTTTTTCGTGTTAGATTAGATCATTTCCAGCCCTTTGTCTGATTTCACGAAATACAGACCCGCCATGGCCAGGTGGGTTTAGGCGTTCGATTCGTAATCTGAGGATCGCGGGTTCGAATCCCTGTCACACCAGACATGTTTGCCCTTTCAGCTGAGGAGGCGTTATTCCCACTATTCGCCCAAGAGTAGCCCAAGAGTTGGCGGTGGGTGGTGATGATTAGTTGCCTTCCCTCTAGTCTTACACTGCTAAATTAGGGACGGCTAGCACAGATAGCTTTAGAGTAGCTTTCGCGAAATTTAAAACAAATCAAACCAATCACCAGATGTATGCACCAGAGCCCTCGCTAAATAACCTTTCATTCTAAACAGCGTTTACAGAGATTGAAAATCATGTTAAAATCGTTTTATGTGTTATAAATTATTTTAAATATCAATAATTTTTTTTACATCCATGTCAGTTTTTTTCTAATTCGGTTTTAAGGGTATAAGTGTGATAAAAAAAAGACACATTTGCAAGGTAAGAATTAGATGGCTCGTTTGAATTAATGGCAGACATATCACTCTTCCTCTGGGGAGGGCAGGATTAACTGACGTCGCAATTTTGAATTTGTCATTTTATATACACTTGGGCAAAATTGCCACAAGTCTTAGATTTCTAGGATTCACGTATAGCCCGCTAAACCTTTGAACTACTGACCAAATAGGATGGCAGTCAGTCGGCAGAAGGAGTACTGTGCTCAGTCCTTTGAGTCTGGTCCGACATGATCAGGCGGTAAGGATGCTCTCAGTCCTAATCTGACGGTTGCTGACTCAAATTCCCTTCCAGCCATGCAGGCGTTTTAATGTTACGACTAATCACACCATTCGTTGGTAAAAGAGTAGCTGGTAGTCAGTAATGACTAGTTGCCTTCCCTCTAGTCTTACACTGCTAAATTTGAGACGGCTAGCGTAGACAGCTTTGCGCGAAATTGAAAAACAAACAAATCTAATATTATATAATGTTTCATTATTTTCTCATCGGTCTTAGCGAAATATAAGTTAAAACTATTTTTATCACTTATATTTTATTTTAAACTAAAGTTATGTTATAATAAACAGCAAATTAAAATAATAAATGCATCTGAACTATATTTAGCATTAGTCATTTCTGTGATGAAAAGTAGCTTTACCTTGCTAACTTAAAACATATATTTCGTAAGATGTAGCAATTTAATTATTTAGCCCTCTCGTGGTCTAATAATGGCTATGCTGCTAACCACACTGTGCGTGTTTAGTTGTGGGTGTGTTATAACAGGGATTGTCAATCCCATGATTATGTGCAAAGGTTTATTTATTTTGATTTTGGCGCAAAGCTACAAGAGGACTATCTGCTCTAAACGTCCCTAATTTAGCAGTGTAAGACTAGAAGGAAGGTAGCTAGTCATCACCACCCACCGTCAACTCTTGGACTACTTTTTTACCAATGAATAGTGGTATTGACCGTCATATTATAACTCCCCCACGGCTGAAAGGGCAAGCATGTGTGGTGCGATGGGGATTTGAACCCACGACCCTCAGATTACGAGTCAAACTCCTTAACCCACCTGGTTATGCCGGGCCTTGTAATATTAGGTTTGTTAACTTTAATATATCTTTTAGGTGGCGATACTAAAGTATTTTCAACAAAAGCATCTTTACTTCAACAAGGTTTAGTTGAAATACCCTTACACAAGGTATATAGTACAGTAATGAAACAGTATTAGTCAGATAAAACACACTGTTATACTTAAAGCAGAGTAAACTGTTTACTTTACATGTTTCGGTTGGATTTGTGTCCATGACTTTTCTGTTACCTGACTTTCTGATCTTAAACAATAAACACGTGTTTCTATAGTATACGCTGTGGGCTCATAACAGTAACCACTTCACTAGTGCTTGTTGAAATTTGTACACTTATGTTATTTGGCTAAGATACATCAGCTTGTGGTACTTGTCAGTATCCATACCCTGTTTACTAGCCAAACTTGAATGTAATGTTGTGATCTTTGTGGTTGCAATCACTTTATCATCTCCAGAAAGGGTATCTATGAATGTAATCCTCCATTCATCCTGTAATTCTATCCTTTCATCAATTTTTAATGCTTTAGCTTTAAGTTCTATTTAGAGTTTTGCTTTTACAGAGGTGTTTCGATTATCATTTTCAGATGTCTCCATTTTTTCAACATTCTTTGCTTTATTGATGGATAATAGTCACTTACATACTTCTGGCATCACACAATTCACCTGTTCACTTTACAACTCTAATGTATATCATATAACTAGTTTTTAGTTTTCCCTTTTTGATCGTTTGTTTGTTTTTTGAATTTCGCGCAAAGCTACTCGAGAGCTATCTGCCCTGGTCGTCCCTAATTCAGCAATGTAAGACTAGAGGGAAGGCAGCTAGTTATTACCATCCACCGCCAACTCTTGGGTTACTCTTTTATCAAAGAATAGTGGGATTGACTGTAACATTATAACACACCCACGGCTGAAAGGGCGAGCATGTTTGGCGCGACGGGGATGCGAACCCGTGACCCTCAGATTGCGAGTCGCACGCCTTAACATACCTGGTTGTGCCGGTCCTCCCTTTTTAAACAATGGGAATTTCAATAATGATGTATCTCTTACCTTATTTTCAGCTACCGTTGCTTTTTACTTACCTTCTTTACTTTCAACTTTGCGTGATTCTCGTTAAATGTTAATTCGCTATTTCAAAAGTTATTTTCAATACTTGTATCATTTTGACATTATGGTTTTCATATAACGTGTTGTTTATTTTTCTAATATATCTTGCATTGGCAGCATAACATTTTACCGACTAATAAAAGGAAATTACTTTCTTTAATAGATTAATTTGCAAATGAACACTGAAAATAGAGCGTTCTAATTACGCCATCTAAAAACTAGCGCTAAAAATGTAACCTGATTATCCCACTCTTCTAAAAGCTAGCGCTAAAAATGAAACTTTCTCATCCAATATCCTTTAAAAATAACACTAAAAATGTTACTTGTTCATCCAATGTCTTTATCATCTGACGTCCTATGAAAGCTAACACTAAAAATGTAATGTACTTATCCAGGGTTCTTTAAAAGTTAACAATAATACCGTAATGTACTTATTACAGGTCCTCCAAAAGTTAACACTCAAAATAGAACCTGCTCCTCTAACATTCTCTGATAAGATTCACAGTATTGTGACATTACAATGCTAATACCCAAGGCTTAGTTTTGGTAAGTTTATAGACTTACAATGTAAATAACTGATGTTTATTCATGTAATGGACAAAACCCAGCCTATTGTACGGTTTTGCACCGGAACAAACAAAAGATTTTTTCTTCTAATTTCTAATTTCAAAGGTTAATCTCTCAACCAATCACATTTCGAATATTGACTATACGAAGGTGGGCGTTTTAGAACATTGGAGAACAAAATTCAGTTGCTTTCTGTACACTGTTGTTGTAGTAAAGATACAAAGCGTGTATTTAATCGAGTTAAAGTCTACACCAGCGTCATATGTAAAAATCTGTATCATTTGCAAATACGAAGATATTTGAGACTGTAAAACGCTATACTTACGTTAAAAGAAAAACAAATTCTATACATTTCAGACCGCAAAGAGCATTGTTTGTTTGTTTGTTTTCAATTTCGCGCAAAGCTACACGAGGACCATCTGCGTTAGCTGTCCATAATTTAGCAGTGTGAGACTAGAGGAAAGGCAGCTAGTCATCACCACCCACCGCCAACTTTTAGAATACTCTTTTACTAACGAAGAGTGGGACTGACCGTGAAATTATAACGTTCCAACGGCTGAAAGGGCAAGCATGTTTGGTGTGACGGAGAATCGAACCAGCGACTCTCAGATTACTAGTCAAGTACCTTAACCACCTGGCAATGTTGGGCCTAGAGAAAAAAGATTACTGTTTAATGAAAGCTAAGAAAAGTTCTTTGTCTTGACTAAACTGCGTCGTATATCGGCCTGGCATGGCCGAGCGGGTTAAGGCGCGCGCTCGTAATCCGAGGGTCGCGGGTTCGCGCCCGTGTCGCGCTAAACATGCTCGCCCTCCTAGCCGTGGGGGTGTATAATGTAACGGTCAATCCCACTATTCGTTTGTAAAAGAGTAGCCCAAGAGTTGGCGGTGGGTAGTGATGACTAGCTGCCTTCCCTCTAGTCTTACACTGCAAAATTAGGGACGGCTAGCACAGATAGCCCTCGAGTAGCTTTGTGCGAAATTCCAAAAAAACAAACAAACAAGCGTCGTATATCAAAACTAAAATATCGGTTTATTTCTTACATATAACAGTGATATGTTGTGTCGACGACTTTTCTTTACCTTGGTCACGTTCTGAAAAAAATATATAAAAACAGTGACCAGAGAAAAACAATTTTTTCATTAGTGGACAAAAGAATGCAGTGAGAAGAAAGATGGAATCTTCAAACGTTGAAACGTTTCACAAAATAAGAACAGTTTGATAAAAATCTTAACGAAGTCATTAAAATTTAATTCATGGATAAGTAAATCGAGAAAATCAAAGTGTTAAACTTTAATTTATTAGCTGTCCAAATCGAAGATTATCACTCCTTTACTTTTGGTGTTGTTACTAGTAATAATTACTTATTTAGTGGTGTGAAGTGGTAATATAGGGGACACATCTAGAAAATTGTATATTCACTCCCTTTGCATCTATCTGTTACGTATTTTGTTAAATACATTGTTAGGAGGGTAAATAGATTATCCTTTAATCAACGTGAGTTGTCATTACTCCAGTGAGGACGTAAATTATGTTAATATAATAATAAGTTGGTAAACGACGATTTGTAAACTACAGTTACGACAAAAAGTGTTCGTACCCCTAAGTCATGAGTAGTTTTTTCCTCATAACATAAAAATTATCACGATTAGAATAATGAAAGTAGAGTATATTATAAATAGTATATTAACTCGCATCTACATAATTTTTTTATGTAAATTGAACGACAAATAAACTGTTTATAAACAGTTGTGAAGTCTTTCAGGTGAATTACTTGGCGCAGTCTCCCCTCATAGCTCTCCATGATTGTTTGACAGTACTCGACTGGTATTTTGTTCCATTCTTCTTTACAGAAGACCTCCAACTCTTGGAAGTTTTTCGGATGAAGCTGATGAATCCTGGTCTTCAACTCATGCAGACGTTTTCAATTGGGTTGAGATCGGGTGACTGCAATGGCCACTTCAGAACGCTTATATGGTTCCTCTGCAACCAGGATTGCACATATTTCGATGTGTGCTTAGGGTCATTGTCGTGCTAGAAGATCCAACGACGCCCAAACTGCACATTCCGAGCATCATTCTTGGTATAAGTGCCTAATATATCAACGTATTCTTCTTTTTTCATTATTCCATTGACGCGGTGAAGGCTGCCTACACCAGAAGAGCTGAAGGAACCAATAGCATGATCGAGCCACCTCCGTGTTTTACTGTATGGACGGTATTTTTTGGTAGATTTCGTTCCCTCTTCTTACGGAAAATAGAGCGAACATCATTGTGACCAAAAAGCTCGATTTTAGTCTCGTCTGACTAAAAAATACTTTTCCAATAGGTAAAGTGTTTATCTACATGCTTTCTTGCATATCTCAATCGTGCTTCTAAATGACAAGCTTTAAAAATGGAGTTCTACGAGGACGGCATGCTTTAAACCCAGAAGAGCGTAACATGTTCGTAACTGTAACTGTAGAGGTGCTTACATCAACCCTAGTTTCCCTTACCAGTTTCTCTATGTCATTACGCATTAAACGAGGGTTCCTACTAAATTCTATGAGAACCTTTCTCTTGGTTCTCTCTGGAATTTTGGTGGGGCGTCCGGAACGAGGGACGTTGGCAGTTTGTCCTGTAAGCTTAAACTTGGCAATTATGCTTTGAAAAGTAGATTTCGGCGCATTAAGTTGTGTAGCAATACCGGAAAGAGACACACGACACTTGTATTTTACAATAATTTGGTTTTTAAATCACTGGACAGTTGTTTTATGTTCGCCATGATGACCAAGCAAATAATGACGAAGACGGCGCTAAATTGCCAGAAGGAAATTTTCTGGCTAAATTCCAATAATTGTGTACCCAATGTCTAGTTCTGGAATGGTTTAATATAGTTTATTTGTCAAAGTAAACAAAATTGTTACGTGAATATCAGTTTTTTTCACACGTTCTGAACTGTACGAACACTTTTTGTTTCTCCTATTTCTGGTTATTTATTTATAAACAGTTTATTTGTCGTTTAATTTACATAAAAAATATGTAGATGTGTGTTAGTATAATATTTATCATATATTTTACCTCTATTAGCCTTATCGTGATATTTTTTAAGTTATGAGCAAAAAACTACTCGGGACGCAGGAGTGCGAACACTAATTTAATTTTTTTGGAGAACATACAAAACGTTTGAACAAAAGAAGATAGACTAATGTTCTGTCGAAACATGTAGTATATCCCTCTTTACCCCAAATAAAATAAATATCCTTATTATGCTCATAAGTTGTTATATGCCAACTTATTATTCGATTCCTCTTTGTGAACACGGCAGATAGCTCGATGTGGCTTTTTTATAAGAAAAACACAAACATACATGTACACACAACCCCAATCACATATTTTGTCCCGAGTGCATACTCGTAACATAAGAGGAAAGGTTTCCAATAATTTTGTAAAAAAATTATTTGTGAAACCATGAATATAAAAAGAAACGTGGAAAAATATTATATTTTATGTAGATAGGGGCTGTAAAATAAGAATGCAGCGGCACCTAGAAATTTTGATTTTTAAGACTTAAAACTAAATTTCAAAAATAAAGTTCACAATTTATAAGCAATGCACAATGACTTTTTTGAAATTTATTTATGATAACAAAACAACAATATTTTTATTTAAATATGTAGCAGATATTTTTGTAATTTAGTAAAGATGAAAATTGTTTGTTTGAAGTTAAAACACATACCAACACAATGGGCAGAGTATTGTAATGTTTCCGCAGACACACCATTGTGAAACAGGAAATCCGAAAACACACGTATATATAAGATAAACTGTACAACTTGCGAGTGTACCGTAAGGGTGCGTTTAAGCTACACAATGGCTATAAGTGCTCTGTGCACCACGGGTATCGAAACCTGGTCTTTAGCGGTGTGAGTTCACAGACATGCCACTGTGCTGCTTGGGGGGGGGGTGTATTAATTGCAAAACTACACAATCGAGGTCCAAATAAAGGCAGAATAAACAGGATAGCTGCTCGAGGCCTCCAAGAAACTTAAAATAAAAATAAAACAAAATTACAATAAACATATAAATAAAAGCAGACAGAATAAAACACACAAAAAATGTATCCAATAAAAATTAGATGAAAACTTTTAAGTCTATGAATTCCGTTGTTTTTCAGTCTGGTATTTTAGGTTTGTTTTGGATTGGCCCTCTTTGTTTGGCGTTGTCTGTTGGTTTTCTTACATATTATGTTTTTCATTGTATTCTATCCATGCGTACAGATTCAATATTCAGATGAAAAAACATTATAATAAATAATATTGTATATTGGTTTTTACATTTTCTTTACCCTACTTAGATCTCTGAAAAAAAACCCTACAAACTATGACATTTGAGCAAAGTAGATTGTGTGACTAGTATCGTACTATACAAAAAAAGTATATATATATATAAAACTGTTGAAAGGGCCCCTAAAATGAATTCTTTCCTTGGGTCCTCTTAACCCTAATGTCGTCTCTGTAAACGATGAACTAATTGCACAAAGCCCACCACGGGTTTATGACGTTATGCCCAGGGTCATCCCTGATGAAAGTATGTACGTTAGCGATTTTATGATTTTGATAAGAATCGGACAAAATGCTAACAAATTAATACGAAATGTGTTTATTTATTCAAACAGGATGAGAATTGCACACATGCTTATTAATATGTGTATTTAATAATTCCTACAAGTGTGAAGTCCGACAGTTTTTCAGTTGGTTAACTTACCACAGGTGTAGTCCATCATCGCAATCCATGGCCGAGAGCGTTAAGGCGTGCACTCGTAATCCGAGGGTCGCGGGTTCGCGCCCGCGTCGCGCTAAACATGCACGCCCTCCTAGCCGTGGGGGTGTATAATGTTACGGTCAATCCCACTATTCGTTGGTAAAAGAGTAGCCCAAGAGTTGGCGGTGGGTGGTGATGACTAGCTGCCTTCCCTCTAGTCTTACACTGCAAAATTAGGGATGGCTAGCACAGATAGCCCTCGAGTATCTTTGTGCGAAATTCCAAAAACAAGCAAACAAATCCATCTTAGTGAAGAACGTAGTACGACAGTGAATGTATTTGGTGATTTGTATCAAATGAAAAACATCTTATGTGAGGAAGAAGAAGGTACGGTCAAAACAGGATTGAGTGTGCGACTTAAAGGAATGAAATGAAAACTGGTGGCCAAACTGGTAACTACACTTATAACGTTTTACAGCAAACATTCATTAGTTAGTTAGCTAGACCGCACTTTTTGTTCAACTTTGGGCATTGTGATAGGCCTTCTTTCTTCCGCAGAAATCGAAACGCGGTATCTGGGGTTGTTAGTCCACAGACATACCGCTATGCAACGGCAAGCCTAACATAGAGAAATTAAAGAAGAAATATCGAAACAAAAGATTAAAACGTTCACTTCTTTATTGTGAAAATATTATTGTCTCATTTTTGGTATCATAATACTGATATACTGATTAAAAAAACCGCATTTACAAATTTAGCACCAATTAAAGAAACAATACAATTTGGTACCAGTATTACAAGACGGGTTTTAAAGAGCATTAATTAACTCGAGATTTACTCTTTCTTTCATAATGGATGTGCTATGTTTCATAAGCATCGTATTTCACACAACAAGACTATACCATCAGTAACCAAAATATGTGAACAGGACTTTCTTTTTCAGGACTTTTTTTTTTCTTTTTCTTTTTTTAACAATCTCAGGTTTAAAATTTCGTACAACTGCGAAACCAAAATATCGAACACGAATTTTATGTTACACTGGCGGAAAAGATTAACGCTCGTGAATAGTGTTCTTTTCAAAAAACTTGGTATACGATTTGTTTGACGTGTTCTAGAAATTCTGTACTTTTAGACTCCAAGTTACAATTATTTATCATCTGATTTTGTTGTACAGTTTTTGATTTTTATAATACAGAACGGATCAAAGACGAAATATTTTACTTTGGCAGACAGAAGGGTTGATTGACTGTGAGATGTTTCAGGAATAATATATTTTGGTGTAAAAAATAATAGAGTACAAACTGATTAAACTTATTTATATTATGTTCAGGAATTACTAGTATTACCCAGTCTGATATATGAATATTCGATCGTGTGTTATTAAGTTAGTAGGTTCACCTAATCTGACACATTTATCAAATTATGTGTTGTGAATTTAGCAGATTTTCACCTAATCCGACATATTGATATCTACCACCAACTCTCAGCTTAGTTAGCTCATCCTGTCTGACACATTCTAATCTATTCTAATTCAGTCGTTATAGACGGTTTTGAATTTGCACAAAGCTACTCGAGGGCTATCTGTGGTAGCCGTCTCTAATTTAGCAGTGTAAGACTTGAGGGAAGGCAGGTAGTCATAGTCATCACCACCCACCGCCAACTCTTGGGCTACTCTTAAACCAACGAATAGTGAGATTGAGCGTCACATTATAACGCCCCACGACTGAAAGGGCGAGCATGTTTGGCATATTTGGGAATGGGAACCCGCGACGGTCAGAATTAGAACAGTCGTTAATAGGAGGTCTCCAGATTACAACAACAACAACAAAAGTTACCGCAAACTCAACAAATACATCTGTTTCCGTTTTCAGCAAATAAGATTATCAGAAAAAAAATCAAAGAGGAGAAAGTTTTAGCACACAGATCTTTTCTTGACGCAACTTTTTAGTAAATTTCCAAAATGGTGTGTAGATTCGAGTTTAAATATTTGAGAATGTCAGTAGTTGTTTTTATACAGTAAGACAATGTACAAGATGCATGTACATATATATATATAATATAACCATAACTTTTTCAGACATAAACAAAACACGTTAAAATTGAACAAATTATGCTGTATATATTTAGAAAGATTCTCGGGTACAAGCTACGACGTGAGATTATAAAATGAATCCTAGGTTTTGGAGGTGACTGCGGAAGTAAGACCCACATTGCTGTGGGGATACACCATCTCTATGATTCTTAACCTACAATTTGCTAGTTTCACGTAAGAATATTAGAAATTTAGAAATTAGGAGAACGAGATGTGGGTGCTCAAGCTTGCAACGTCCCATCTCTGTATCACCCTTCACTGCCGACAGACAGTTATGGGAAGGTGACTGCTCTCCCAAGAAAAAGATTAGCATAAAAAGATGAAAAATAAAAAAAATAAAATAAAATATGCAAATAAAAATAAGAAAAAATTAAGGGTTATTCGGGGTTATTTTTTATTTTTATTTTATTTATTTATTTTTCATATTTTTATTTTATTTATTTATTTTTCATATTTTTATTTTATTTATTTATTTTTCAAATTTTTATTTTTATTATTTTAGCTTATATTTTGTACCCGAGGTTTTTTTTTAAAAATACGCAGCGCAGTTTGTTTAATTTTAATGTGTTTTGTTTATGGCTCAAAAATGATGGTTATCATACAATTAATCAGAAGTTAGAATTTGCTGTTTTTAACGTAATCCTTCCTCGTGATTTTGTTTACTTACTTGGCTTCATTTGGATGTAATTATTTAATTTTACTGATATATACTGGGCATTTGTAACTAATTATTGAAACTTCAACATTAATTACATCAGTGTGAGTTGTAAATTTATTGTCTTGTGTAATGGAAAAGTTTGGCTTAATTGTTTTATGTATTTTTGGTATATAAAATTAAAATGTAATTTTGATTTATTTAAATGCAATTCAGGTTATATTGCTATAAATTTATCGCTGACTCATCAAGAGACAGTTTAAAATAAGCTAGCAGAGTACAATATGTAGTGTTATATTCAAGTGTATCCGGTAGTTTCAGATTTACGATAAACAACTTTACTGTTTCAACAGTTTTATGTATTAAGAAAATCATTAAACATATAATATTCTAAAATATTTTTAAAATTCAGTTCAACTTCTCTTAAACTAATGGCCCCCCAGTGGCTCAGCGGTATGTCTGCGGACTTACACGCTAAAATCCGGGTATCGATACCCGTGGTGGGCAGAGCACAGATAGCCCATTGTGTAGCTTTGTGCTTAATTCAAAACAACAACAACAACTTAAACTAATGAACACATTCGCTGTTCAGCATCTCAAAAATGTTTTATGGTTCTATTTGTGACTTGAGATACATTCGACTTGTGTGCGCTTACTTAGGTTTTTATTTTACTGTCAAAAGTTGGTGGTTAATGTTCACAACACTCACTAGATGACACTGTCTTAAAAGTAAATATATAATTCTAATTTTCGAAATGCAGCTAATATTTTCCAATAGATGGCAGATTAATCAATAAACAGGAGCCACTGTGTTAAAATATAAAGGATATAAATTTCTTTATAATTGTTTCAGTCAGTTTTATATGACTCTTAATTGTTGCATGATTTATAAAGTAGTAAAATTACATTTCTTTATAATGATAATTTATTGTGTTAGAAACAACAACAATAACGTAGCCTTTCTGAGATAAATTATTATTTTAAGTGGATTTCTCGTCATCAAGAGTCACGTAGCGTTGATCACGTACGCATATACGGTCGCATACGTATATTTATGATCTAAATGGGCGGATCTGAACCTTAATGCTGACCACAACTGATACTGTTTGTTTGTTTGTTTTGGAATTTTGCACAAAGCTACTCGAGGGCTATCTGTGCTAGCCGTCCCTAATTTAGGAGTGTAAGACTAGAGGGAAGGCAGCTAGTCATCACCACCCACCGCCAACTCTTGGGCTACTCTTTTACCAACGAATAGTCACATTATAACGCCCCCACGGCTGGGAGGGCGAGCATGTTTGGTGCGACGCGAGCGCGAACCCGCGACCTTCGGATTACGAGTCGCGCGCCTTACGCGCTTGGCCATGCCGGGCCCAAAACTGATACACAGAGATCTTGTAAAAGCACAAAATGTTTTCTATGTAACCAATCAACCATGAACATAAACAAATAATAAAAACACGTTTCTAATATTCATAGTTAACAAATTTTCTTTGGCTCATTGAAAATGTTATTAATAAATGTAGCTCGATTTCCCCTAACTGTAACTTTATTACACGATCACTTTTATAGAAAATCGAATTTATGGACCTGCTTTATTTTTATTTCCCTTTACTTTAATGGCATTCGTATTTTGCTTTTAAAATACTTCATTCCTGGTTGTTTTTCAAATTCTGACACATGGTTGACGATGAAAACAAACCAGATAAACCCAAAACTTTTTATGAGTTTTAAAAACACCGCTTCTTGTTACTCTTTCTTGTATGTGAATCAAATGAACCGCGCAGCATTACATTCGAATAAAGAATATAAAAACTTCAACATGTCTGAAAAACAGAACACGTTTTACTTAGGAATTTTGCTGTCAAATAGTGATCCAAATCAGAGTACAGTTTACACGTTGTTCAAAGTAAAAATCCTCAAAAATCAGTTCCTCTGATCCAGTTTTGTTAAATAAATCCCAGTGTCACCAATTGAATCTTATAATTGTTAGTTAATTATTTCACACTAACTCTATAAACAGTTATTACTCGTAATGATTTACAGTATATTAATATATAATATTTTATCGGTAGATGACACTGTTAGATGTTTAAAAGCAATTCTGTATATCATTGGAACAGACATACAATTTTTGACAGTGGCCAGATTTATTAATCAATATATAAGTAAATGACAAGTCACAAGTCCTGTACTCAAATCCAGCATATTTAATTAGATTCACAGACCTATATTGGTTGGTATCAAATCGAATGGACACATATTTTTCATTGTATTTTTTTGTTTTTGAATTTCGCGTGAAGCTATTCAAAAGTTATTTGGGCCAGCAGTCTTGGATTTTACAGTGATAGACTAGAGGGAAAGCGGATATTTAACACCACCTGCTGATAACTCTTGTGCCACTTTTTTTTGTTTTTCTAACCAACGAAAAGTTTTATTGATGAAGGGATGGACAGATTTTACAATGAAATTCGAAATCGCGACTCGTATCTTACGATCCGAGCGTCCTAATTATCAAGGAATGCCAAGCCTTATTATTTAGTGTAAAATACTTCCGGGTTTATTTTATCATTTTTTAAAATTGCAATACAAATTTTACCGTCTTCTACGTTCATTCTAGCTCATGGTTTGGTATAATACCGTGCTAAGAAAAAAGTACCTGAATTTCGAAACTGAGAGCAACTGGTTGTAAGTTGTGAGTGAAAGTTTCTCGTGTTGTTTTCACTCTATACTTTCATTTCCCTCTTTAAAATACTGGCGTAAATAACATATTTTTAGCAAATTTCTGCTTTGTGTATTATGTACCCTTGCCATTTTCAAAGGGACATTTCCAGTGAAACCAACACTGGGCTGGACACTGCCTAATGTTTAGAATGTCGGGCTATGGATATTAGAATCCCACATTTATGAAATGGCACTCCTGAACCTACTCTGAAAGTTTAATTGTGAATGAGTTATAGAAGTGACAATCAGTCTCATTTGTCCGTTCATAGGAATTAAACTAAGCCTTGCGATGGCGGAAGCTGATATTTGTCTCTCCTCTGGTCTAAAGCTTGAAATTAAAAGCGATTATACGACTTAGCGGTCTGTGATCTAGCCGTTTAGAGCGCATGCGCATAACGTATCGTTCGATCTTAAATATTACAATTTCCAATTACTTCAACATATAAGCGGATAATCTTTCTCGTCTGGTGTTTACAAAAAGAGAAAATATAGATGTGCAACAACATTAAATTTCATGTATATTTGTGGAACTTCTTAAAACCTTGAATAAAATTTAGAACATATGTTGAGTATCGTTTTACTTAGCTGTAACTGGGAGAACATATGGAATAAAACATGAAAGTATCTGACATTTTAAACGTAAACTTTAATCGGTCCGGTTGAATTATTCCAAAGGATAGCGTGTGATAAGCCTTTCGTAAAACAAATCTACGCTTTAATACCTCGCTAGAGACTTTTTTGCTACGGTTTAAAAAATAAAATAATGAATGTTGTTTTTGTTCTTTAACTTCTTAAGCAACATTTTGTGACGAGATACAAGTGTTTATGCAACTTTCCCCATGCTAGTACAGCGGTATGTTTCCGGATTTACAACCCTAAAATCAAGGGTTTAATTCCCCTCGGTGGGCTTAACAGGTAGTCCAATGTAGCTTTGCTATAAGAAAACGCTCACCGTTGAATAAGCTAAAGTAAGATACGTACACTGCAGGGTAAGCCAACTTGATTTCTGGTGTAACTCCTTGTAACTGTATGAAATAAATTACGGAAAAAAGTTATTGATTTTCTATCACCTTTATATAGTTTACCTCTGATGAATTTGTTCATTTAGTCCAAAGTATATTTTTTAAGATGTTCCCTTTTTGTTCACTAGGGGTTCCTTGGTCCTTAACGATGACGTATGGGAACACTTTGATGAAGTAAACGACAGCTTAGCCTCCATTTCTGTTAATGTTTTCCTCTGCAGGAAGATGATAACTGCCATCACGAAGAGAGACAGATAACTCATCCACTGTCATTTTCTCTAAAGAATTACGTGACTGTACTGTTTTTATATCTTTTCTGAAGGATTAAGTTAAAACTAAAGATTTTTTTCCAGAATGTTTTTCTAACTCCTAAAGTGAATACTTTTCCTGTTCATCATGACAACTTTGTAGTATTTTAATACGTTATCATCAAGATTAAAGACAATTTAATAACAAAGAAATTCGCTCATTTATTTTGAGCGCAAAGCTGCTCGTAGGTTATCTGCATTGTAAATTTTATGGTTCTAAACCTTAATATTTACCATCGTAGAATAAAATAATGTATTGCAAAGATATTTAAGATTTTGCTAGAGTTTAATAACAGGTGATGGTATTGTACTTAACTTAACTGGAGAGGTGGTGATGCTGTTTCAAATGTTACAATATTGTGAAGGAAAAGGGTCTCTAGTGGGACAGTGGTATGTCTACGGGCTTATACTTTAAGAAACCGGATTTCGATACCCGTGGCGGGCAGAGCACAGATAGCCCTTTGTGTAGCTTTCTACTTAATAAACAACTAAAGACGGAGTTCTTCTTTACCAAATGTGTTGATCCGGCATGGCCAGGTGGTCAGGACGATCGTGTCTTGATCTGAGGGTCATAGGCTCGAATCTCCGTCACACTAAACATGCTCACCTTTCAGTCTTGGGGGCGTTATAATGTGAGAGTTATTACCATTATTCTTTGTTAAAAGAGTAGCCCAAGAACTGGCGGTGATTACAAGATGTCTTCCTTCTAGTCTTACACTGCTAACTGAGAGACAGCTAGCGCAGATAGCTCTCATGTAACTTTGTGCAAAATAAAAAAAACATAATCAAATGTGTTATATTTTGATCAGATGCTGTCTGGTTGAAGTGGAATCGAAAATTTTACCTTTAATGTTTTACAAGTGACCAATGTTTTATTTTATGGGACAAACAAATATTATACAAATATAAAGTCTTTGCCATCCTCAGCAGGAAAAACGACAGCTCTGAAAATTTATCCAATGATGAATCAACCTGGTTTCTTCATTCTATATGTCGGAATGTCAAATCTCCGTAGCTTTTTCAAATAATATCCGAAGACATCAGGCAAGAATCGCATTGTAAAATTTCGTTGAATGTAAGTACGAGACCCAGACTTGATTTATTAAACAAAGAAATTTTTAAGTAATAATTTTACCTTTCCAAACTCCAGTAGATAAAACCAATCAACCGCAGGGAACAGTAGTTCAAAATGGAAACTAACGTGTGATGAGATTATGGAAAATGTGAAAAAGTTAAAGTCGTGTTCGATGAAAAATATTACAAGATGTCAAATTTAAATCTTATATCCGAAATATTTCATTGTAGAATCTAGAGACATAGTAATGGCTTTAGCCAGGTTGGATATAAACAAAACTGACTTTTTATTCAGATTTGGCGTGAAACCAGAATTATTGTTACGCCATTACTGTTATATTTCTGAATATATCTAAATACTTTTACGTTACATATAGGTCGCGTCGTATCCAGTTTAAATGAAGAAAAATAAGCAGAGGGAAACAATGTTAAGATAATTGTTCTTCTTGTTGGCGAGAATAAATGTAATAACAAGGGAAAGAGAGGTTTACTTTAATAAGGATCTTAAAACACTAAAGTGTACAATGATATGAATGAGGATTTCAAGAGAGTTAGTATAAACACTGTTGTTTTTAGTTTGTCTTAGTGATGTTTCCAGTGTGAAAGTCGGAATGGTTAAATGAATTGATGTATCAGGTCATCCCTTAAGTAATGTCCGATTTTAAGTTTAGAAAAAAAGAAAGGATTTCAAACGCTTTTAATGTTATTTCTTTAATAATGTTTGTTCCATTATTATTAATTACTTCCTGCCAATGATTCACAAGCTTCTGAATGTCACTTCTATAAAATTATTGGAATTTGAAGGAAAAGAATGGAGAGAGAGTAGTTTTGAGTTCTTCATGTGTTCCAAGCTCTTTTCCATTAAGACAGTTCTGCAAACCTCGGAATAGATGATAATCAGATGGGACAAGGTTTGAAGAATAAGGAAGATGTGGAAGTTTTCCCAGTCTAGCTTTTCAGTCTTTGCAGATATGATCCTTGCTGTATGAGGCCGTGCATTATCGTGGTGTAACACAGCACCTTTAAGGTTGATCAAATCAGGCCTCTTTTCTTTCAGTGTAACATTCAAGTGCTCTAACTGTTGACAGTAGAAGTCTGATATAATTGTTACATTGAGTGGTAATAATTGAAAGTGAATCACACCAACAATATTCTACCAACCACTTAACAAGACTTTCCTAGGGTGGAGATCCATTTTGGGCTGTGCTTTAGCCAGTTTACCTGCACTAATCCATTGTCTGCGGCTCTTAACATTTTTATAAAATATCCATTTTTTATTTCCAGTCACTAACCTGTTCAAAAAAGGTGAGTTACGTTCACGAGACTGCAGAGAAGTGCAAATGTCCACTCTTGCTCTAAGGTTGGCTTGTGTCAAATCATGGGGGACCCATTTTCAAGTTTTAACACCTTTCCAAGTTGTTGCAGATGACGGCGAACTGTTAAATAGGTTGAATTAAGCTTTTGTGCTAGTTCTTCAACTGTTACAGCACAATCTTTATTAAATGTAGCCAATAGTAAGTCATCATTAAACTCAACAGGACGACCTGAACGTAGTGCATCACTTGAACTGTAGTCATCTGATCTGAACTTCTGAAACAACTTTCGACATTTTCTTTCTCTGAGAAACTCTGCACCATAAACACCTTGAATGTTTCGTGTAGTGTCTGCAGCACCATTGCATTTTTCAAACTCATTAAGCATTAAATGTGTAATGTGCTCCTCAGACACACACACCTTCATAAGGGCTTATTTGATTAATGATCAGAAAAAGTGGAGTTGGGTTAGTTTCTTTTATTTGTCTGAACATTGTTATACACGTCCTAACACATATTTTAGTCATTAAAGCTTTCTAAAGACAGAATTGATACACTTTCTGTATTAAATTTTCGGCCATTACTTATTGGACGACCCGATAGCATAAACATGTTTTTTATCAAGACAAATATAAAGATGGTTCGATTTGGAAAAGAGTTTTACCGAATAAAAAGACGTATGATAAAAAAAAAAACATTTTGTCTGAAGCACATTTATCATTTGTAAGCATAAAAAGTTTGCAGTTTGTCTAACAGAACTCACGAATAGAGAAAAAAAAACACACTTAGTTTCTATGTATAGGATACAAGTTTTCATACTAAGCTATATACTGCTGTTTCACGAAGTGTAACGGTCTAGTGGTCAAAATGCCTGACTCGCAGTCTGAGAGTTGCGTGACTTACATCCAATTCTAAACGCACTTGGCATTTTAGCCGTTGGGGTGTTATGATGTTAGATGTATCCCGCTGTTCATTTGTAACAGTTTGCTCAAGAGCTGACGGAGAGGGACGTTGACTAGTTAATTTTTCTCTAGTCTAACACTTCAAAATTAGGGACGACTAGCTTAGATAGTCCCCGAGTAGCTTTGCTAGAATAAATTACTTGTCAAAAAATGAGTGTCGGACCAATATTTACATGTATAAACCCAACGAAAATAAAATAAATGAGTCAGCTATACAAAGACACAAATAAAAGAATATGTAAAAATGAAAAACTAAATACGTCACGTGAAAAAAATAATATGTTAAACACAGAAAAAATGGACTGATTTTTATTTACTACAATTAGAACAAATATTAACTCGATTTTTTTCCTCTTTGGCATAGCCGCTGTGATATGTTATAATTAAAGCTTTACTAATATTTTATATCAACGTACGACTACATTATAAAATGTTTGTTATTTCGTATCCTATAATAAGCTATTAACCTTATCTCAGAACGGCTGATGTAAGTATTAACTCTTAGTGACAAGCAGAGGGCCCCCCCAGTGGCTCAGCGGTATGTCTGCGGACTTACACGCTAAAATCCGAGTTTCGATACCTGTGGTGGGCGGACCATAGATAGCCCATTGCGTAGCTTTGTGCTTAATTCAAAACAACAACAACGACAAGCAGAGAACAACGTTTCCACCTTTTTAGGCCATCTTTAGGTTAACATCAAGAAGAAGTTACTTACCGATTCATTGCATTTCGTTTCGGCTTAAACTGCACCTGAATCGAAGCAGCTAACCAAATCAGCAAGGTAATATTTGTACAATTTTTTTAATTTAATGATTTCATAACTGGGTATGCTCGCACTTAACCTTGTAAATTAGATAAAACCGTTTTTGTTTGTTGTTTTTTGTTTTTTTAAATTTCGCGCAAAGCTACTCGAGGGTTATCTTTGCTAGCTGTCCCTAATTTAGTAGTGTAAGAATAGAGGGAAGGCAGCTAGTCATCACCACCCACCGCCAACTCTTGGGCTACTCTTTAAACACCAACGAATGGTGGGATTGACCGTCACATTATAACGCCCCTACGGCTGAAAGAGCGAACATGTTTGGTGTGACGGGGATGCGGACCTGCAACCCTCAGATTACGAGCCGCACGCCTTAACCCACTTGGCCATGCCGGGCCGAAAACGTTTTACTTGAGTAATGTGTACCACTTAAGCCTTCTACTAACAAAGATTTGATCTTTTGGATAGCACCCCGCTAGTACAGCGGTATGCCACCGGACTTACAACGCTAAAATTAGGAGTTCGATTCCCTTCGGTGGGCTGAGCAGGAAACCCTTTGTGGCTTTGCTACACGAAAAAACATTTTGGATAAATTCAGGCGCGACATCAAAGGGTATTTTATTTTATTTATTCAATAAAAGCCAATTTATCTAACAATCTTGTTTTCTTCTACTTAATATTTGTCAGACTTCATCATTTTCAAAAAGATATTTCTTTCACCGATAGCTATTTATGCACAAATGTGACCATTTCTTTCTATCTAACGTTTTATAAACTTGAATTCCAAATGAATGTATACAACTGATTATTGCGCATGCCCAAGGTTTTATGTATTGTTTACACTTCACTTGTTTCTCACTCATCCCCCACCCCAATGATGTATTTTTTTTGGCAGATTTTGAACTGATTTACTATTATTATTTTTTATGTGACAAATATAATAACTTTGTTAATAGAAGGGACGAAAATATGCTTAGAATGAATCTAATTAGGACTTTAAATTCAGGTATCATAACTTATTAGTGGTCACTGATCAGTTTGGTTACTGGTGTATTTAGACATTATTACATTTGATCAAATATCCAAACACATTGCATTACCAGTTACAAGTTTGTATTCAGTAACATGTAAGAGAATCATCTATCGTCAGCTTACTCTGTACTTCAATTCTGACTAGCCATGTGTAATGGTAAAAGAAACCTAAGTTGCTAAAATTGCCGAGATTCTTCCTGGTGTCATCAAGATAAGCATGGAGTGACATGTTCCATGTGTTAAAAGACACATGACAACAACAGATGTGACAGATATTGATAAAAATAACGTTTATTAATAACGTAGTTAAAGCAGTATGCTGAGAAATGATGCACTGTAACAGTGCGAAGGATTATAACAAACAACAAATGTATTAAAGACTTTTAGTTGTAACTTAATAAAAAAAATTGCACAAAGTATTTTAATATATCAAGAACATTCATGTTAGGTTGTAGGTCATCACATATAATTATTAAAATATTCTATTCAAGGTTTGAAACTTGTGTGTTACGTTTGTGGTTTATGTTGTAAGAAGGTTTTTGTTGTCCTTACTCATTTATTCCACGAGAAAACCCAATGGTGTTATCCCCAATTTTGTCACTTTTCTACACACAGAAGAGAAAAATGTCACGTGTAATAGCAAATAATAACATGAATATGTCATTCGTTATAAAAGCATTGACTTGTAGATTTATCAAATATTTAAAAGAAAATGAAACACGAGATAAGTCCTGAGCTATAATATTCTCTGAACCAATCTGGCCTTCTCGCTTTTCCACTCGACATTATGCATTAAAACCACTCGTTATTAATACATTATTGTGCTACAATATCTATGAAACTGGTATCGTAGACTAAAGTTTCTACTCTCAGCCATGCAGAGAATGCCTGAAATATTAACGAAAAGAACCTGAAAAATTTTAAAAAAACTAAAGATACAACAAGATAATTATTTAAATGTAACATAAGAATATGATGGAGCTAAGATACAACAAGATAATTTTTTAAATGTAACATAATAATATGATGGAGCTAAAATACAACAAGATAATTTTTTAAATGTAACATAAGAATATGATGGAGTTAAGATACAATAAGATAATTATTTAAATGTAACATAAGAATATGATGGAGTTAAGATACAACAAGAGAATGATTTAAATGTAACAAGAATATGATGGAGTTAAGATACAACAAGAGAATTATTTAAATGTAACATAAAAATATGATGGAGTTAAGATACAACAAGAGAATGATTTAAATGTAACATAAAATATATTGCTAACTTTTAAACAAAGAAACAAGCTTTATAAACACTGATTTTAAGTGCAGAAAATTCAAGAAATGAAGTATTACAAAACTTTATGAAAACTGCTAGTCGGCGATCTAAAATATTTAAGAAATGGATCTTCAGATGTTAAAACCAGGATCACTGCTGTAATACAAGATCTTTAAGCTTTAGGCTTTACGGAATGTACAAGTTCCTTCATCAGCGAGCTAAAGTCTTCTCACGTAGCGTGTTAAGGCGTGCGACTCGTAATCCGAGGGTCGCGAGTTCGCATCCCCGTCGTGCCAAACATGCTCGCCCTTTCAGCCGTGAGGACGTTATAATGTGACGGTCAATCCCACTATTCGTCGATAAAGAATAGTCCAAAAGTTGGCGGTTGGTGGTGATGACCAGCTGCCTTCTCTCTAGTCTTACACTGTTAAATCAGGGACGGCTAGCACAGATAGCTCTCGAGTAGCTTTGTGCGAAAATCAAAACAAACAAACATTTATATGAGTATTATGAATAAATTGTCGCTAAATGAAAGAGCTATATTGACTGGATATTAAAGTTGGAAGAAATAAAGTATCCAAGTAAGATAGAAGTGGATGTCTACATAAATCCGGCTGATGACCACGAAGAAAACTAAACCATCTTTACTTTACATCAACAATAAAATCCCCATATTACTGGCTTCCACATTTTGTATAACGAAAGCTTCTTGTTTAGATATAATTCCTGTTTATCACTACATTTTCCTTGAATTAACATTGAAATACTACTTTTATGATTCTTACAAGAGAGTAATATTTTACGATTGGAATCTTTGGTTTTATTTGTTTTGCTAGTGACGAAGCTATGTGCTCATTATCAAGCCATATTTCCACTTCAGTCCTTACTTCGTGTGGATAATTTTTCAAGTTCTACAGCCAACCCTACATAACTTTTATTTAGCTATTTACAAGATGACAAATGGTTACAAGATGACAGTTGGTTATACGGTGTATGCTACAGCTTTATAAATTTCCATTTAATAATATAAATACTAATCAAATAGGCAGTGAAATATTACGGATGCTGTTTTGCTTTATCAAATCATGATAAATTATAGCCACAGCTAGAAGTAAGTAGGCGCTAGGCGTATTGAAAAAAACATCATGATAAACGAAAATAAGTAAATTCAGCCTTTCTGTTCGCCTGTTTTACATTTTGAAATGCTATGGATAACTGAAAAGCATCATATACACAAGAGATAACGTGATTATGCTAAGTACCTCTTCATACGTAGCTTCTAGTGATCTGTATGCTTATTGATTTTTATATTTTTAATCCTCCACCTCATATATGATGTAAGGGTTGGTTCCCTGGACACACCAATTGTATAGTGTACAAAGCATTGAGCATTATACACGGTACAGTCAGCTATTGTTCATCTTCTCTTAAATGAAAGCCCGGCATGGCCAGGTGGATTAGGACGTTGGACTATTAACCTGAGAGTCTCGGATTCAAATCCTGTCGCACCAAACATGTTCACTCTTTCAGCCGTGAGAACGTTATAATGTGACGATTAATCCCGCTATTCGTTGGCAAAAGAGTAGCCCAAGAGTTGGCAGTCGGTGCTGATGACTAGTTGCCTTCCCTCTAGTCTTACACCGCTAAATTAAGGACGGCTAGTGCATATAGCCCTCGTGCAGCTTTGCGCGAAATTCAAAACAAAAGAAGAGACAGTAACATCTTTTAGATTATAGCTAATATTTTTTTTCTTACAATAACAAAACAAAAATAGGTAGCTCGTCTTGCTCTATGAAATGATAAGTTTATGCTTACTGCTAGAATTAGTTAGTCGCCAGGCCTGTTGAGAGATGATGATGAAAGAAAAATCTCGGTTTTTGCTATTAATCAGTTTTTGATTTTGGGACTCTCTGAATAGCTGCAAAGAGACAAATACACTGAAGGTATAACGAATGTGCCAGGTATCTTCATGTTCCATCTCTTGACGTACTGTAAAAAAAAAGTCCTAGGAGACTTTTGTATTGCTTCAATGTAATTCTTACGAAGAGAATGGTGGCGCACTCTATAAGTAAACCCATAGATTAAAAACTTTTTTTGTTACCATGGTAATCCTGTTCTTAATTGCTTCGTTCTTAGACATTGAGGTATATTCAGTACGTTAATTTTGTAAACGTTCTCTACTAAATAAGTGTTAAACATTTTATGTAGCTTTAAAATAATTCAAACAAATCCCATTTTTTATAAACACCATTTGTGGCGTAGTAACTGAGACAGGTTTTACGTACAAGATGTACAAGCTTGTTCTCTCTTTATGAATGCCTTATATCGAGAAAGAGCTAATATAGTTCTAAAAAAATTATTCAAAAATATTTTTGTAAGGCAATCCTTCTAAAAATGGATACCGTCCAAATCTATCTTGTCAAGTTCCAAACTAACATTTTACGAGGTGGAAAGAGCTCATTAACCAGCACTGAACTGAAAGCAAAATTATGTTCATGTTGTCCCAAGAGTGTCTTAACTGTTAATACGAGTGTGGCCGATCTGAGGACGTGTGCAAAGAGAGACAGTTAATCCTGTTACACAGGAATAACCGCTTAAGGTGATGTATACTGCAAGTTCGGAAACTTAGTTATCAGGAAACTTATTCAGGGTTTGATTTAAAAGTTTAATTAATTGATTCACTCCCGAAACTCCATATAGCCTTAAGGCAGAAAAAACAATTTATTAATTAGTTTACAATGAATAAATGGTTCTTTAACTTCTTGGAATGAATTATTTCGAGTCATAAATATTTCACGAACACTTGAAACACGTAATCGTTTGTCAATCTAACATTCTTGTTTTAAACCAACACTCGTTCACTATTTTTACTTTAACGATCACAGTTCTTAAATGAGCTGAGTGGTACTGCGTGGTACTTTATAAGCTGAAGTTAGGATTAAATTTTGTATTTTTTGTAGTTTGTATAATTGTGTTTGTGTTATGTTTATCCAGGCTGGACATGCGTATTCTATTATAGGTTTAGTGTATGTTTAGTAGATTTTTATTATATTATCAGGTGATGTGCCTTGATTTTTACCCGATAGGCTTCTTGCATAATTTGCTCTTTTCCAGATTCTAGTCAGGATATTGTTTGAATGTTGTATCCACGTTCACCTCCCACTGCCAATTCTTAGGCTACTCTTTCAACAAATAATAGTGAGATTTACTGTCACATTATAATATCCTGTTTAAAACAATGGTTTAAGCTGTAGATTTTAACTTATAAACAAAAATTAGAAATATTATTGATTGAACTTAAGGTCATGATAACAAATGTAAACAACTCTTTGAAAACAAAATACTGAGAAGAGAAAAAGAGCCGAGTAATAAAGTTAATACAACAGATAGGAATAATGTCATCAATAAAGTTAATACAACAGATAGGAAAACATTATCAATAAAGTTAATATAACAGATAGGAAAACATTATCAATAAAGTTAATACAACAGATAGGAAAACATTATCAATAAAGTTAATATAACAGATAGGAAAACGTTATCAATAAAGTTAATATAACAGATAGGAAAACGTTATCAATAAAGTTAATATAACAGATAGGAAAACGTTATCAATAAAGTTAATATAACAGATAGGAAAACGTTATCAATAAAGTTAATATAACAGATAGGAAAACGTTATCAATAAAGTTAATATAACAGATAGGAAAACGTTATCAATAAAGTTAATATAACAGATAGGAAAACGTTATCAATAAAGTTAATATAACAGATAGGAAAACGTTATCAATAAAGTTAATATAACAGATAGGAAAACATTATCAATAAAGTTAATACAACAGATAGGAAAACGTTATCAATAAAGTTAATACAACAGATAGGAAAACATTATCAATAAAGTTAATATAACAGATAGAAAAACGTTATCAATAAAGTTAATATAACAGATAGGAAAACGTTATCAATAAAGTTAATATAACAGATAGGAAAACGTTATCAATAAAGTTAATATAACAGATAGAAAAACGTTATCAATAAAGTTAATATAACAGATAGGAAAACATTATCAATAAAGTTAATACAACAGATAGGAAAACGTTATCAATAAAGTTAATATAACAGATAGGAAAACATTATCAATAAAGTTAATATAACAGATAGAAAAACGTTATCAATAAAGTTAATATAACAGATAGGAAAACGTTATCAATAAAGTTAATATAACAGATAGGAAAACATTATCAATAAAGTTAATATAACAGATAGAAAAACGTTATCAATAAAGTTAATATAACAGATAGGAAAACGTTATCAATAAAGTTAATACAACAGATAGGAAAACGTTATCAATAAAGTTAATACAACAGATAGGAAAACGTTATCAATAAAGTTAATATAACAGATAGGAAAACGTTATCAATAAAGTTAATATAACAGATAGGAAAACGTTATCAATAAAGTTAATATAACAGATAGGAAAACGTTATCAATAAAGTTAATATAACAGATAGGAAAACATTATCAATAAAGTTAATATAACAGATAGGAAAACATTATCAATAAAGTTAATACAACAGATAGGAAAACATTATCAATAAAGTTAATATAACAGATAGGAAAACGTTATCAATAAAGTTAATATAACAGATAGGAAAACGTTATCAATAAAGTTAATATAACAGATAGGAAAACGTTATCAATAAAGTTAATATAACAGATAGGAAAACGTTATCAATAAAGTTAATATAACAGATAGGAAAACGTTATCAATAAAGTTAATATAACAGATAGGAAAACGTTATCAATAAAGTTAATATAACAGATAGGAAAACGTTATCAATAAAGTTAATATAACAGATAGGAAAACGTTATCAATAAAGTTAATATAACAGATAGGAAAACATTATCAATAAAGTTAATACAACAGATAGGAAAACGTTATCAATAAAGTTAATACAACAGATAGGAAAACATTATCAATAAAGTTAATATAACAGATAGAAAAACGTTATCAATAAAGTTAATATAACAGATAGGAAAACGTTATCAATAAAGTTAATATAACAGATAGGAAAACATTATCAATAAAGTTAATATAACAGATAGAAAAACGTTATCAATAAAGTTAATATAACAGATAGGAAAACATTATCAATAAAGTTAATACAACAGATAGGAAAACGTTATCAATAAAGTTAATATAACAGATAGGAAAACATTATCAATAAAGTTAATATAACAGATAGAAAAACGTTATCAATAAAGTTAATATAACAGATAGGAAAACGTTATCAATAAAGTTAATATAACAGATAGGAAAACGTTATCAATAAAGTTAATACAACAGATAGGAAAACGTTATCAATAAAGTTAATACAACAGATAGGAAAACGTTATCAATAAAGTTAATATAACAGATAGGAAAACGTTATCAATAAAGTTAATATAACAGATAGGAAAACGTTATCAATAAAGTTAATATAACAGATAGGAAAACGTTATCAATAAAGTTAATATAACAGATAGGAAAACGTTATCAATAAAGTTAATATAACAGATAGGAAAACGTTATCAATAAAGTTAATATAACAGATAGGAAAACGTTATCAATAAAGTTAATATAACAGATAGGAAAACGTTATCTTTCCACTACAGACATTTTTCTTCCAAAACTTTGATTTTATAGTTTTTGTTTTTTTTAACCGAAGGTCTTCAACAGATATTAGGTCCTCAGGAGACACACGTGTTTTGTAAACCTTTCTTTCTGCAGACAGTTGATTTATATACATTTATTTTAATTTCATCAACTACTTACGTTATTCTAAAACTGTAGCGAAATTCTATTTACTAGTCTTTTTAAAACCTAGAGCACTCATAGGTGTAAATGAAGGTTGAGCAATTCGTCCTACTCATTCAATGTTTAAACACAAACTAAATCCTTGTTCTGATAGTAGACTCAACATAAACCTTAAAATTTAAGGAATACTTTTTGATAAGTACCACACCTCCATTTAAGGGTTAAAAGGTCTGTGGATGTGATTATAATTATATTTTAAAGATAAACCCAAAAACACCTCAGTAAAGTGAGTTTTTATTCAATCCCATATTGAAAATGTTATGTAAATGTCGTGTAAATATTTTGTAAGCGACAACATGTCGTGTTGTGTTTAAATTTTCATTTCCATATTTATATTATTGTTTCGAAGTTTAAACTAATAAAATATGTTGTTATTCACTTCGGGTAACATTTAGGATTTTCTTGAATTAAGTAGACCAATCATATGTTTGTAAATGAAATGCTGGCGACTTCGTGTCTAGACGTTTAGTCTCGTGCAAGAACTGACATGCGCGGATTGCTTTGGAGATCTGTAGAAGTTTCGAGGTTTTTCGAGGAGTCTAGGCCTACAATATATAAACAGACGAAGATGCGAGGAAGAAAAGAGATTCAGACATTAGTTTTTATTCGAAGAAAAAAGAGAGAAAAGAGTCAGTTATTTGAAAAAGATTTGTTTGCTGTGATTATTCAACTTGGATTTGTGACTGAAGTTAGATCTACGGAAGCTGTGATTTTTTTCGTCAATCTCTACGATTCTTTCGAATTAGTGGTTGTGCTGAGAGTCGGCGAGTTTGTGACGTTCATCGGAGGCATCGTGAAAAGAACTTCGTCGAATTTATTAAACTGTGAATTGTTTCTGAACTTCTTCATTTAAACTTCGGAATTTCTTCGTGGGACCAAATTCACACCCTAGACTGGAATTTGAGACTTTCATTTTAGATCATTATATTAGATACAGGCCAGTACCATTTTGTATTGTGATTAATTTTGAAGGTTGAAACTAATACTATTTTGTTTTGCAATTAACTTTGAAGGTTTAAACTTAATATCTGTCATTGTTATTATATAATTCATGTTATATCTGTTAATAGTTTAGTGTAATAAATTATACAAGCTGTTATCTGTGTTTTTCTGTTGCGTTTAGTCTACGAAAAACATAAAACATAAACAAAAACGTAACAGAAAATTGGGGACCCGTCCGGGATCTGAACAAACAATTTAATTCTATTCTAAAATTAGATTTATATTCTATACAGATAGACAGCTTGTATATTCAAAATGGCATTCCAACTTGAAGATTTTAAAAACAAATTTAATCAGAATAACTCTTTCGAATTGATCAGTGAATTAAAAAAATCTGAATTGCTTGATGTTGGTAAACATTTTAATTTGGAAGTGAAGCAAGCAATGAAGAAAGCAGATATTAAACGAATTATTGTTGAACATTTGGTCAGCCAAAAAGTTTTACCTCAAAAAGTTGCACAACAATTGCCTGTCGCTCATTTTGACCCAGATTTCGAATTAAAAAAAATGGAAATGGAAATGAAATTTCGTTTAGAAAAAGAAACCAAACGTATTGAGGCAGAACAAGAAAACAAACGCCTTGTTCTTGATGCCGAAATACAAATAGAACGCATTAAAGCGGATAAAGAAATCAGTATGAGAAAGGCACAGACAGAAGAAAAGGTTGCTCAAATGCGGTTGGATAATTTTGATGCTTCCAAACAAATTCGTTTAGTACCTCCATTCAATGAAAAGGCTGTAGATAAATATTTACAGCAATTTGAAAAATTGGCCCTTAGGCTAAAATGGCCTACCGAATATTGGACAAAATTACTTCAGAGTGTTCTCAAAGGTAAAGCTCAGGAAGTATTTTCCAAACTCACAGCCGAGCAAGGTTATGATTACGAGCACGTCAAAAAATGCATTTTGAATGCTTATGAATTGGTGCCAGAGGCATACAGACAAAAATTTCGTGGTTACAAAAAGTTTAACAGCCAAACTTATGTCGAATTTGCTCGTGAAAAAGAAACTCTTTTCGACAGGTGGTGTGATTCCAAAGAAATCAAAGAGGATTATACAAAACTCTGAGAACTCATGTTAGCTGAAGAGTTTAAAAGATGTATTCCCGTAGAGCTAAAAAACTTACATTGACGAACAAAAAGCTTCCAAAATTCATGATGCTGCTGTTTTGGCAGACGAGTATGCTTTGACTCACAAAGATTTCTCATACAAAAGCAAAACAAATCACACAGCAAAGAAACCCAATAACTCATTCAAATATTATGCAAATGTCGACAGAGACAAAAAAGAGCAAACTTCTAATTCTCAAACGAAGACTCCATCTTATTCTCAAAGCTCGTCATCTACCCAAAACGTGTCATTCTCATCCAAAACACGTGCTTATTGTAAGAAACCTGGCCATCTGATTTCTGAGTGCTATAAGATAAAAAAAAGCCATCATCCCATAGTTTCATTTCGCCCTCGTTGGATAAATTATTGTTTCCCAATGATTTTGACCCTGTCCAGTCCACTGTGGATTCCAAGTCCAATATTCTTGATGAGGACAAATTTTAGCCTTTCATCACTGAAGGTTTTGTTTCTTTTGTTGGCGATTCACATCTACGACCAATTAAAATCCTGCGGGATACTGGAGCTTTTCAGAGTTTGATTTTGGAAAGTGTACTTCCGTTTTCTGAAAAGTCATCCGTTGGGGCCAATGTGCTCATTTCTGGTGTAGAAGGTGGCGTCGTTTCTATTCCTCTTCATAGATTAGATTTACATTCGGACTTAGTTTCAGGCCCAGTGACTGTGGGTATTAAATCTTCATTGCCTGTTGAAGGTGTGTCTGTGCTTTTGGGGAATGATTTGGCTGGTAGTAAGGTGGTACCAGAGGTTCGTGTTGTTGAAGCACCTGTTGTTACTCCCAGTACAGAGCAACTCGTTGAAGAGTTTCCTGATGTTTTTCCCGCCTGTGCTGTTACTCGTTCTCAAACACGTTTTCAGGAGTCCAAAAAGGATTTCCCTTTATCTGATACGTTCATGTCTCACATCGATGAGATTTCTGACTCAACTTCGAGTTCTACTGATGACTCCAATTCATTTTTCAACTCTCTTCATCGTAACAAACTTGTTGAGGAACAGGACAATGATCCTGAAACTCGTTCTCTTCTACAACTGGCCGTTGATAAAAATGAAATAGGAACTGTCCCTACTTGTTACTACCAGAAGTCAAGTGTGTTAATGAGAAAATACAGACCTTCTGACGTTGCTGCTGATGAAGAGTGGAATGTTATTCACCAAATCGTCATTCCAAAATGCTATCGGAATGATATTCTTAGTCTTGCTCATGACCATGTATTGTCGGGACACTTAGGTGTAAGATAGACCCTAGATCGTATCCGACGACATTTCTATTGGCCAAAGATGCGCCAAGATGTTGTTGACCTTTGTAAGACATGCCATTCTTGCCAAATGACTGGAAAACCAAATCAGGGGATTCCCAAAGCATCATTGCAGCCTATTCCTGCCTTTGAAGAACCGTTCTCAAGGGTCATTATCGAATGTGTTGGCCCAATGCCAAAAAGCAAAGCAGGAAATGAATACCTCTTGACGATCATGTGTGCTTCTACACGTTTCCCTGAGGCAATCCCTTTGAGAAAAATCACTGCTCCCAACATTGTCAAGGCTTTTGTTAAATTCTTTACCATGTTCGGGATTCCAAAAGTTGTGCAATCAGATCAAGGCTTAAATTTTATGTACAAGCTATTTCAACAAGCCATGCATGATCTAAACCTCCATCAAGTTTCATCCAGTGCATACCATCCTGAGTCACAAGGTATTTTTGATCGTTTCCACCAAATTACTGCCAAAAACACTCAAAGAACTGGGATGAGGGTGTTCCCTTGTTATTGTTTGAAGTTCGTGAGGTTATTTCAGAATCTACTGAATTTAACCCTTTTAAGTTGGTTTAAAAAAACAAATAAACAAAACAAACAAAAAAGTTTTCACAAGTTCAAACTTTTTTTTTTACTTTTAAGGGGGACAGTGTTATGTAAATGTCGTGTGAATATTTTGTAAGCGACAACATGTCGTGTTGTGTTTAAATTTTCATTTCCATATTTATATTATTGTTTCGAAGTTTAAACTAATAAAATATGTTGTTATTCATTTAGGGTAACATTTAGAATTTTCTTGAATTAAGTAGACGAATGACATGTTTGTAAATGAAATGCTGGCGACTTCATGTCTAGACGTTTAGTCTCGTGCAAGAACGGACATGCGCGGATTGCTTTGGAGATCTGTAGAAGTTTCGCGGTTTTTCAAGGAGTCTAGGCCTACAATATATAAACAGACGAAGATGCGAGGAATAAAAGAGATTCAGACATTAGTTTTTATTCGAAGAAAAAAAGAGAGAAGAGAGTCAGACATTAGTTTTATTTCAAAAGAAGAGAGTCAGTTATTTGAGAAAGATTAAGTGTTTACTGTGATTATTCAACTTGGATTTGTGACTGAAGTTAGATCTACGGAAGCTGTGATTTTTTTCGTCAATCTCTACGATTTTTTCGAATTAGTGGTTGTGCTGAGAGTCGGCGTGTTTGTGACGTTCATCGGAGGCATCGTGAAAAGAACTTCGTCGAATTTATTGAACCGTGAATTGTTTCTGAACTTCTTCATTTAAATTTCGGAATTTCTTCGTGGGACCAAATTCACACCCTAGACTGGAATTTGAGACTTTCATTTTAGATCATTATATTAGATACAGGCCAGTACCATTTTGTATTGTGATTAATTTTGAAGGTTGAAACTAATACTATTTTGTTTTGCAATTAACTTTGAAGGTTTAAACTTAATATCTGTCATTGTTATTATATAATTCATGTTATATCTGTTAATAGTTTAGTGTAATAAATTATACAAGCTGTTATCTGTGTCTTTCTGTTGCGTTTAGTCTACGAAAAACATAAAACATAAACAAAAACTTAATAGAAAATTGGGGGCCCGTCCGTAGCAAAATTAAACTGGAAAAGCAGTTGTGTTACAATAATTTGAGCTGTGAAGGTTTATTTTACAGTAGAATTTCCCACGATTTATAGAAAAGAAACAGTCGGTGTTACAATATTATAGTAAAGAACAGAAATATATTAAATGTTGCAAGTTCGGTGGCAAGATCAACTGTGAGAGTTTTTTTGTGGGAAATCTGATGAAAACTTTGATCCTTTAGTGTTTCTTCTGAGGACCGCAGGAGTCACCATGCCAAGTTTGGTGTATGGTGGTCAATGTGTGAAGAAATATGCAATTTGGTTTGTGTTTTTATGTACATATATTTCGGTGTTTTCTATTTTGATTGCTATCCCGGTTTTAGCTTTGTTAGCATGCTGAGTCGACCTGCGCTCCAAGTTGGGTATTTTCAAAATTAAAACATCCTGCTTACTCAATCACAAACATGTTTCATAGTTTTGAGGAAGAAACAACATTTCAGGTTAAAACACGAGCCAAAACTACTTATTAACATATCTCTAATCTAAATATAGTCACGTTATCAAAATTTTTGTTTTTCCTCATAGGGTTAACAGTGTAAACAAATTATAATTTTGTGAAACGAGAATACTTTTCAGTTAATGCTGCTACCTGAACGTTCACACTCTTTAATGGATAATGGATCACGAGGAAGGCATGTGGAAAGCTAGAACTGGATTCTGATATAAATATCTTTCATCTAGTTCTGTGTTATCAATCAATCGGTCGTGGCGACTTTCAGTTTTATGGGGATTTCAAGCAGTATTAGATAATCCCCAAAGACAGGCTCTCCATCACTTACAGTATGATGACCAGAAGTACTCTCAAAAAAGAGATTACGCAGCTACCATTGGTCTGTTGCTTTTAACTGATTTACCCGATAGTTGTTGCCATGGAAACCTTCTCTTTTACATATCCTTTTCATCCCAACAACGTACAGAAGAAAACAAAGAAATGAGAGGACGGATTTTGTGGTGGATACATTTACAGTACACTGTGTTGTAAACAGAGCAACAAGCACGAGAGGATGGACTTCCTACGTATACAGTTCGGCACCATTAGAAAAAAATGTGTAAAAACAAAGATTTTAAATGAAAATTATTTATTTATATAAACGTTTTTGTTGCTTTTTTTCTAGATTTCAAAGCGCTTAATTTCACTACATAGCTTTTAATACATAAATAATCCGTTAAGATTCTTTCGGGAAACTTACACATGAAACGTATGAGCAAATAGCGTATGTGTTGTCTGAAACAGCTAACTTTGAAATAAAAGTGTTTGTACAACACTGTAATATTATATAGAAGTCTTATTTTAGCATGTCATCCTACACATGATTTACTCCTCCAGTTTTGCCATTTCCTTACATGAAGAAATTAAAATAATAACTTTGTAGAAAACGCGAAATGAAACTTAAAAAAAGAAACATTAACATTGTCTCACATTGTAGAATTCTTTATAACTTCGAGTTGTCTGTAGCGAACCTCATATTCGCGTGGTTCATAGCCTAATAAAACTAGTTTATGTTACAATCTTTTAGTATATATATGCAACCTTTCTTTAAGTGCATATTTACAATTCGTTTTTCTAAATATTTATTATTTAAATGCAGCATAAAAGCTGGGAGTTATTTTACCTTTCAAAAAACAAGCTTTTAGCTCATACTGCCATTTCTTGACCAATATGGATCTAATTACAGTCGCGGCTATAAAGGATTCCCTCTTCCTTTTTTGCGTGTACAATAAAGTTAACACACAGACTATCTTAGAATTTTGACTTTGATTGATAACATTAATTTTATGTTAAATTTCAACAAGTGTTTTGACGGATTTCTTGTTTTTAAGGTCAACTAATAAGTCAGTGACCACGTGACAAGCAAATGGATTTTGACCAGCATATACTGACCGTTTTAGAAGTCTCTCTTTGTGCGTGTTTTTGTTATCGCAAAGCCACATTTGGGTATTTATTGTGTCCAATGATGGGAATCGAACACCGGAAATTAGCGTTGTAAATCCAAAAAGACTTACCACCGTCTCAGCGGGGGACTTTTAGAAGTCATCTCTTCTACTCACCAGACTAATTGTATACGTACAGAGTCATGTAGGGATGCTATACCATGATTATTATGGTCACGATACACGCTATCCATCGTCTAGATTTATATTCAAACAGTTTTGAACAAGTCGCTGCAACGTGTGCGTTTTCTTTTATATAGTCAAATTGTTCTCCTCCCAGTCTCTGAATGAATGTTATGTTCATCAGTTTCCTCATCACAGCTGTCTGAAAAAGGACATATATAGTCAAATTGTTCTCCTCCCAGTCTCTGAATGAATGTTATGTTCATCAGTTTCCTCATCACAGCTGTCTGAAAAAGGACTTATATAGTCAAATTGTTCTCCTCCCAGTCTCTGAATGAATGTTATGTTCATCAGTTTCCTCATCACAGCTGTCTGAAAAAGGACTTATATAGTCAAATTGTTCTCCTCCCAGTCTCTGAATGAATGTTATGTTCATCAGTTTCCTCATCACAGCTGTCTGAAAAAGGACTTATATAGTCAAATTGTTCTCCTCCCAGTCTCTGAATGAATGTTATGTTCATCAGTTTCCTCATCACAGCTGTCTGAAAAAGGACAGGATTACAAAACCATCATATTGTTACAACACAGAACACTTCTCTTGTTTCAACGTTTCTATACTTAACCGAAAACGATTTTTTATTGCTGTGCTTACTATTATTATTATATTTAACCTGTGTATAATCATGACACTTTGACAACACACAGAAACGTTTCAATAACAAAAAGTAGAGTGACATGATCTGGGATTTTATCTCGACACATTTTGATACGATATATATTTGATAACTAAAGCAATAGATAATGGTTTATGATACATAAGAGCGTTTGTTTGTTTTAAAATTTCGCGCAAAGCTACTCGAGGGCTACCTGCGCTAGCCGTCCCTAATTTAGCAGTGTAATATTAGAAGGCAGACAACTAGTTATCACCTCCCACTGCCAATTCTTTGGCTATTATTCATTTACCAACAAATAATGGGATTGAGTGTCATATTATAATGCCCCCACATGTTTGGTGTGACGGGGATTCGAACTCGCGATCCTCAGACTACGAGTCGAACGCCTTAACCACCTAGCAAATAAGAGTGGATTACATTACAAGCAGACATATCAGAGCAAATAAGAGTGGATTACATTACAAGAAGACATATCAGAGCAAATAAGAGTGGATTACATTACAAGAAGACATATCAGGAAGACACAAGTTAACTATTGTGACTTCCATTGTTTTTCCTGTATAGAAACTGGAATCTAAGTTTCTTGAACCGTAGATTTATGGTTGTAAGCCTTAACACGCTTGGCCATGCCGGGCCCAGAAAAACAAAAACGAAGCTCATTATATCAAGTCTCCTGGTGAATGCCGTCAGAAACCAACTAACAGTGATTGTGGTTGAATGATTTAAGTTTGTATACGCGTGACTTACGAGTAGACAGTACAAACAGCCATGTCTGAAACTAAGAATTAGGTTGTAGACATTTAATTTTATTAATCATTTAAAGCAGGTCGTTGTGATCGGTCATGATTTCATGGAACAAGTTTTTTAACTAAAATAAAATATCAAAATATGTATTGCATCATTGGGCTGAATGTAGCCAAATGGTTAGTGTACCATAAATCTAATCCGAAGGGCTCATGACCCGTGTCCTGTTGGCTTCTCTGTCTGCAGCCGAAAGTGTTTTATAAGTTTGTTTGTTTTTAAATTTCGTACAAAGCTACAAGAGAGCTAGCCGTCCCTAGTTTAGCAGTGTGAGACTAGATGGAGGCCAGCTAGTCAGCACCACCCACCGTCAACTCTTGGTCTACTCTTTTACCAACGAATAGTGGAATTGACCGGACCATTATAACGTACCCACGGCTGATCGGACAAGCACGTTTGGTGTGACAGGAAATCGAACTCGGGACCCTCAGATTACGAGTTGAGCATTTTAAGCACCTGGCCATGCTGGTATATGCTTTTTTAAGAGTAAGGATCAAACCTCACTATTCAATTAGTGTAGCCTAAGCTGTTTCCTCCTAGCATATCGGTTCAATATTAGTGCTGACTAACACAGATAGCCCTGCTTTAGCTTTACGCGTATATCCAAATCATTCAAACAAATAGTTAATAAGTATTATCGTCATTCGAAAGTGAGATGTTATTGTACATCTTCATGAAATTTTCAGCACACGTTTTGAAGACCTCAATTTTTATTAAGAAATTTCATTAAAAATGTGAACATACATTTTGAAAAATATAGTTTGAGTTCACGAGTATACGCTGATGGTGAGGTTGTTTCAGAACGTTTTGATTAAGTAAATAAGTGATTTACAAATGTGCTGTTTAGTCGTTCTTTACTATAATTTCATCTCTTTTGTAAACTGTACCCCGCTAGTACAGCGATAAGTCTACGGATTTACAACGTTAAGATCAGGGTTTCGATTCCCCTTGGTGGGCTCAGCAGATAGCCCGATGTGGTTTTACTATAAGAAAAACACACACTTTTAATTTTAAGATTATTGTTGTTGTTTTGAATTAAGCACAAAGGTACACAATGGGCTATCTGTGCTCTGCCCACCACGGGTATCGAAACTCAGATTTTAGCGTGTAAGTTCGCAGACATACCGCTGAGTCACTGGGGGGCATTAATTTTAAGAACTCTATTTTTGATAAAAACGAACGAACGTAGCAGTAAAACCTATCACTTTGAAAATATTTTAATGTTGTTAAGTTTATATATAACCATTTTTAATCTGTAAATTTTCATCTCTAAACGAAACCTCACAACAAACAACAGTAAAAACAAACAAGCTAAGTTTATTTTATCTAAAGAACATTCGCATTGATAATTGCTTACTTAGTAAAAATACAGCACGGTAATATATCTGCTTTCTTTGCTTCTACTGTTTTCAGCAGCAGGCAGTATATTTCATACAACCAACTAAACTATAGTTCACTGCATCTAGCCAGGATAAAATGATATAGACAGAAAAGATTTTCCCATTTAGAGCTGCGTTGGAAGAGAAGTAATTATCGAATGTTTGTCGATTTTTTTTCTCCCTGCTATCAGCGTTCTTCAGATCCTTCTGGTTTTTAAATATTATTTTACTTTCTGGGTCTGAAAGACGAAATTAATTGCACTCTCATAGCTGGAGTTATTCATTGAATAAATCTTTTCAAAAAGTTGTATATTTGTGAATGGAGTTTCCTGTTAACAGCGAAATTAAATCCCCAAACAGTAGTGTTTCTTTATAAAGCGATGTTAGTATGTTTTACTTGCTTTTTATCTACAGGAAAAAGCACGTAATGGAAAGGATTTCAGTATTCTGATACCTCACTTTATTCCACTTGGTTACGTAAAAACATGCATCTTGCGACTAAGATGTAAAGAATATTCAATGACGCTGTATTTATATTGAACATACATCCTGACATATTGATATTAATCACCAAGCAAATGTTTTATCACCAGGTTCTCCTATTTTAAGTAAGCTAGTGTTCAAGATGTAGCCCCCATAACTGTTCTAATTAGACCTATTTTATAATTGCTCTTTGGAGAAGAAGTCTTCGGATTTTAACTAATGGTATGTTAATTCCTGTAAAAACACTGCACAAATTTTTAATAACAAATTATACTGATAATACTTCACTTACAAATTGTTGCTGTAACCTTTCCTTAACGAATTTATTTTTGAGAACAAAAAGTTTGAAGATAATTGGGCCTCCATTTTGGCTTATAAGGGTTTTATCTTCCATTCATAACTGACATTCTGAGATTGAAAACAAACTGAAATCTTGTGTGAAATACTTTTAAGATGTCAGTTTTTTTAAACAGTAATTTTGTGTATTTTTCTTGTTTTCCTTTGTATTTCCTACATAGGTGCCATATTATCTCTTGCATTTGAATTTTCCAAACTGGAACAGCGATAACTACGATTTTAAAACGTTACAATTAGGGGCTCGATTATCCTTGATGGACACAGCAGAGCAGATGGCACGATGTGGTTTTGCTATACTAAAAACACGTTTGCATCTGAATACATTTGGACTGGAGTTTATAATTTAGTCTTAATGTTGGTGTAAAAGAAAATAAAATATTAAAAGGTTACGTTTTCGATATAAAAATTAATTTACAGTGGGATGAAACAGCAATGGAATGTTCTGTAATTAAACGAAATAAGTTTTCTGAGACTGTGCTCGCTAGAATTGAGTTATTATATTAAAAAAATGATTTTAATTTTCATCTTACTTACCAAAGCGTTACAGTAAAAAAATTCACATGGTAAAATTTTTAAGATTGAGCGAAAGTTTCAGAGAAATAGATGAATGATACATGCAAGAAATTCGTATCTTATATGCCAACCTATAATTGAAAATAAACTATGACAGTGAAGTAGCAAGGTGTATCATAATTTTGTATCGCTATAAAAAATAGTCTGTGCAGTATGTTACGTGATGCTCAAACTGCTCTCCATTGGGTCATCATTCACCTTTTAGTTACGGTTTGTTGTAGCTAATGATACTTCTAAAGTATTCTATATTATACAATTCACTTTCCCACTGCAACGATAAGCTGGTATAAAATATATTATAGCAATATCCAGATAAAGTCTTTTAAAGGTAGCTACAATTAATTTCTATGGGAGTTTAGTTAGATTATAGTTTGTTATGAAAAAAGCTATAAAAGTATTTTCTAAAAAAAGAATGCAAACATGAATATTATAAGGAAAACATTTTCACAAGACCGTTTGATCTCTTTAGTAAGATGCTGAATTTCAGAATGTTGTATAATTATACAATTTGGGTTAAAACAATCAGCACTCATTGAAGTTATTTACATTTTTCACCATAGTTTAGGTAACATAAGAGTTTTGGTTGTTTTGGACAAGAACAAAGGGTTTGGTTTCCCTGGAGCTACTCGTAATCCGAGGGTGGCGGGTTCGAATCCTCGTCACACCAAACATGCTCGCCCCTTTTAGCCGTGAGGGCGTTATAAAGTGACGGTCAATCCCACTTTTCGTTGGTAAAAGAGTAGCCCAAGAGTTGGCGGTGGGTGGTGATGACTAGCTGCCTTTCCTCTAGTCTTACACTGCTAAATTAGGGACGGTTAGCGCACATAGTCCTTGTGTAGCTTTGCGCGAAATTCAAACCAAACCAAACCTTGGAGCTAATGTAACTCTTTTTTTAATAGATAAGTAGCCCCCAAATTTAAATGTAATTTGCAGAAAATGTTGCATTAATGCCAAACTAAGACATGCACTAAGTTAGGTTATTCGAAAGTTATTAGTTTAATTAATGAAATTGAGAAAATACTCGTATAAGTACAAAATTTTGTCACTGAGCGATAAAGACATCAAAAGGACAACCATATTCCAATTATCACAGACGTATTTCAGAATTTAAGTTTGACATTCGGTTTCTCTATAAATAAAATTGTTGGTCATGCTGACAGTAACTTGATAAAAGTTTTGTGTGTGTTTTCGCTTATAGCTGAATCGATTGTCACCAATCCTTGCGAAGTATGAAAATATGAAAGTCCAAGATCAGATGGATGTCAAAGTTAAAACTTCAGGAACATTGTAACAGGTCACTAAGGGTTTCTGACCTAACATGGATGCTCCTTGCTATCAAGCGTGATCAAGTGCTAATGGAAGATCGTAAAACGGATACACAAAATTTGTGATACCTCTACAAGCAGTCACAAGTGTTTAAAGATGTGCTGTACCATGCTATTAAACAGAAAGGCAGTACCCTTATAGTGTTGTAGCTACTGATACCAAGCTGTACCCTGCTATTAAACAGAAAGGCAGTACCCTTATAGTGTTGTAGCTACTGATACCAAGCTGTACTCTGCTATTAAACAGAAAGGCAGTACCCTTATAGTGTTGTAGCTACTGATACCAAGCTGTACCCTGCTATTAAACAGAAAGGCAGTACCCTTATAGTGTTGTAGCTACTGATACCAAGCTGTACCCTGCTATTAAACAGAAAGGCAGTACCCTTATAGTGTTGTAGCTACTGATACCAAGCTGTACCCTGCTATTAAACAGAAAGGCAGTACCCTTATAGTGTTGTAGCTACTGATACCAAGAGATACGAAGGATGAAATACCTTGAACTATACACGATACAAAAATTGGACAGCACCAAAGTGTAACTTACATTTCTGCTAACATTCAGTGGCAGCATTTTCCATCAAGATGAGGATAACTATTCAGTGTTCGTGTTGAAATTATACAGTGTTTGCTGCACAAAAGAAAACTTCCCATAACAGGGTGGACCTCAACAGAGAATTATTGAATTCCACTGGAGAGAATAGTACTAGAGACTGTTAGATATCACCTATTCATTGGTTCATATGTTGACACACTATGAATGTGTTAGCCAAGAACTAGAAAGCACAACTTTAAGCAATGGAACAAATTCACAGGGATCAGAGAGATAATTTCAATAGCCATCTATTCATTGAGTTATGTATAGTGTCAAATCCACCTGTCACTTTTTGAACAATATAAACATCTGCTAGGTTTGTGAATACTAGCCCTAAATAGTGAACATAACTTTAATGTCAGCATTCCATATGAAAGAGATTAATTATCGAGACTAGAACGGTTATAAGGTCGAGCACATGATGACTGAAAGTTGTATTTATTGCTTCTCAAGCTGCTAAGTGATGCACACTGTAATGTATGCAATGCATTGTGATTATATGATTTCCACTTGATCAAAAGCTATGATAGTCAAGCAGATGAAAGACTTTTCACTGAAAAGATGTCACAGCTTTTTACTTTCTCAGCTCCCACATGATGGCACGTGGAACAGTGTATATACCACTTTGTACATTCACCATTCAGGTAAAAGCTAAGACAATCATTGGTTTGAGTAATTAATAACATAAATGAATTAACACTTCTTGTTTTCTGAACCATGGTTAATAAAGTAAAGCAGAATTTATTACTTACATTTGGTGGCCGCTACTCAGTCATTGACTGTTAGGGCAATCACTATTCTTTCTGATCATGGATTAAAAAAAAGTAACATTTCTTGATTCATAAGCAAAGATGCCAACCATTACGATTTGGTTTATGAAATTACGACTATACACTCACACAGACGAATATTACGACTTTTTGAAACTCCCAACTTATTATATATTATATAGGCCTATACAATAAAGTGATAAATTATTCCCCCAGGGCTTGAAAGAGGTGAAGAGAAAATTCTAGTGAGATACAAATAATTTTTTATAATAAATAAAAGACATAGTACAAATGGCCACTTGCGACAATCATGTTTGTGCTTGAAATAATAAAAAAAATATTTGTATTTCCGACATCTACCAATAGTTTGAGTGCGGTGCTTCTCCATACTGGGTAAATGGGGGAATCCATAGTTACGTCATCAGAGCTTGTCAGCCAATCAGCGCTCGCGTAGATGGGTATTTCTCGCCTTCTAAGTAGCATAGAATGCGATCGTTCACAAGTTGGACAAAAAAAAGTGACCTCGTTCACCAGATTATCTTGTTTTTGGCAAATTAAAAAAGACTAAAACTGTGAATTAAAAGTTTAGGAAAGAGTTTGTGTTTTTTGTATAGCAAAGCCACAAAGGGCTATCTGCTCAGACCACCGAGGGGAATCGAACCCCTGATTTTAGCGTTGTAAATCCGGAGACATACCGCTGTACTAGCGGGGGGCAGGAAAGAGCGTAGTGCAAAATATCTGATTATTGCATCAAAAGTCAGCGACAGTCATGCGTTTTGTATAGTTTGTCACATCGATTTTTCTGTGGCACATGGCGGGATAAATGATTGTCCCAGACATACAAAATCGGCATCTCACCAACAAAAGGCTGAGGTGAAGAAAAAACGATGCAGATAACGACATTTATGAGTAAGAATTCAGAATATGAAACCATAAGTGCAGATATGATGTTCATGCAATTCTTCTTTATTCATAATTTAACCCTAGCTGTAGCTAGGAAGAACATCCATTAAGAAAAATGTTCCTAGACTCTGATATAGCGAAATAATATGGCTGTCCTAGAACCAAAACTACAGCCATTGTACAAATGTTGGGTTTTGAAGATGACAAAATGATTTCAAGCATACTTACTAACAGTGTTTACAGTTTAGCCACGGATGGATCCACAGACATGGATGACTCAAAACTGTATCCAGTGGTTGTACAATATCTTGACCCTTTGCTTGAAAAAATTGTTTGTTCTCTTTTGACAATGACGGAATGGAAAGAAGCTTCAACAGGAGAGAATATTTTCAAGCTTTTGGACTACAAAGAAGAAAATTCCATGGGAAAACTGTCTTAGTTTTTCTTCAAACTATGCCTTAGTTATGTCTGGCATAGGTAAAGGTGTGATGGGACACATCTCAAGACGACAGCTTAGCATTTACTTCATGGGCTGTACCTGTCACCCCATGAATATTGCTGCCCAGAAAGCTTCCAGAGAACTGCCTTGCCCAATTTCTGATATATTGATATATATCTACTATTTTCTGGACAAAAGTGCTGGGAGAAAACAACATTTCAGAATATTTTAAGGATTGTGTGACAAAGAAACAAGACAAATTACATAACTTGTTACCACAAGATGGCTATCACTTGGGGTATGCCTCAGCCGAATATTAGACATGTGGAAGCCATTGAAGAAGTAATTTCACTGTGAAAATGAAAAACTAAATTCAAAAAAATCTAAACATGTAGCTCAGTAAGACAGCAAGACTTTAACAGTCAATATATCCTCTTAGCCGCACAGGGATATAGCCAAGACACCCTCCCAGCCACACAAGGATATAGTCAAGGCACCCTCCCAGCCACACAAGGATATAGTCAAGACATCCTCTCAGCCACACAGGGACACAAGACAACAATCTCCAAAAGCAGAAAAAGAAACATTTGATATTACAATATATGTTTAGGCAGTCTGACCTTTAACTAAAGAAGAGACAATCAATGAAAAAAAGAGAATAAAACGAAACCTAGCAAGGAAGTAACCAAGAAAAGTTATACGTAGAGCAAGTTAGATAAGTTAACAGTTTTCTTGGACAACAAAATGAACTTATTTTGTCTTTTTCTTCAGCCTGCAATTCCTCTATTTAAACAAGCCAATTTGATATTGCAAAGAGAAGAACCTTGCATACACATTATGCACAGAACTCTGATTACACAAGTTAAAATATATACTTGTCAGATACATCAAGCTAGAATATCTTGAAGGTAACATCACTGAACTTGACTACAACAATGAATCTTTACACAAATCTGATGAGGCAGTTTCTGTTGGAAATGCTGCCAAGGAATACATTGTTAAATATAAAAAGTACCTGGACCTGATCAGCATCTACACCATGGTCAAGAAATACTATATTGTAGCTACAGATTACATGATGAAACATCAAGAAATACTGTATTGTAGCTACAGATTACATGATGAAACATCAAGAAATACTGTATTGTAGCTACAGATTACATGATGAAACATCAAGAAATACTATATTGTAGCTACAAATTACATGATGAAACATCAAGAAATACTATATTGTAGCTACAAATTACATGATGAAACATCAAGAAATACTATATTGTAGCTACAAATTACACGATGAAACATCAAGAAATACTGTATTGTAGCTACAGATTACACGATGAAACATCAAGAAATACTATATTGTAGCTACAAATTACATGATGAAACATCAAGAAATACTATATTGTAGCTACAAATTACATGATGAAACATCAAGAAATACTATATTGTAGCTACAGATTACATGATGAAACATCAAGAAATACTATATTGTAGCTACAAATTACATGATGAAACATCAAGAAATACTATATTGTAGCTACAAATTACATGATGAAACATCAAGAAATACTATATTGTAGCTACAGATTACATGATGAAACATCAAGAAATACTGTATTGTAGCTACAGATTACATGATGAAACATCAAGAAATACTATATTGTAGCTACAAATTACATGATGAAACATCAAGAAATACTATATTGTAGCTACAAATTACATGATGAAACATCAAGAAATACTATATTGTAGCTACAGATTACATGATGAAACATCAAGAAATACTGTATTGTAGCTACAGATTACATGATGAAACATCAAGAAATACTATATTGTAGCTACAAATTACATGATGAAACATCAAGAAATACTATATTGTAGCTACAAATTACATGATGAAACATCAAGAAATACTGTATTGTAGCTACAGATTACATGATGAAACATCAAGAAATACTATATTGTAGCTACAAATTACATGATGAAACATCAAGAAATACTATATTGTAGCTACAAATTACATGATGAAACATCAAGAAATACTGTATTGTAGCTACAGATTACATGATGAAACATCAAGAAATACTATATTGTAGCTACAAATTACATGATGAAACATCAAGAAATACTATATTGTAGCTACAAATTACATGATGAAACATCAAGAAATACTATATTGTAGCTACAAGTTACATGATGAAACATCAAGAAATACTATATTGTAGCTACAGATTACATGATGAAACATCAAGAAATACTATATTGTAGCTACAAATTACATGATGAAACATCAAGAAATACTATATTGTAGCTACAAATTACATGATGAAACATCAAGAAATACTATATTGTAGCTACAAATTACATGATGAAACATCAAGAAATACTGTATTGTAGCTACAAATTACATGATGAAACATCAAGAAATACTATATTGTAGCTACAAATTACATGATGAAACATCAAGAAATACTGTATTACAGCTACAGATTACATGATAAAACATCAAGAAATACTATATTGTAGCTACAGATTACATGATGAAACATCAAGAAATACTATATTGTAGCTACAGATTACATGATGAAACATCAAGAAATACTATATTGTAGCTACAGATTACATGATGAAACATCAAGAAATACTATATTGTAGCTACAGATTACATGATGAAACATCAAGAAATACTATATAGCAGCTACAAATTACATGATGTAACATCAAGAAATACTATATTGAATCTACAAATTACATGATGAAACATTTCTCTCTGAATGATGAACTTCTGATTCACGCAAAGGTTGCTGATCCAAAACTGAAATTCAGCAAAGATTTCTCTTCTTTACGTTTCTTCACAGACAGGTATCCTGTCCTTGTCAATACACATGAGCACGACATTATTGACAAGTTGGAATAGCAATATTTGAACTGTCAAACTGATACTTTTTCAAAAACTGCCCTTCAGTTGAATGTTGACAAGTTTTGGGTTCAGCTGTCTACAGTTAACCAGAAGTATGACATTCTGTGTAGGGTTATGCTTGGAATTCTTACAGTCTTCCATTCTAATGCTGACAGTAAAAGGATATTTAGTTTAGTGACTGAAAACAAAAGCAAGTTCAGACCAAACATGAGAACCTTAGTATTGAGAAGTATTATAACACAAGATGTGTTTGCAGTTAAATGGACAATTTTGTTATAACTACCAACCATCCAGACACAGAAAGCAAAAGCTGTTAAAGCTGCAAAACTATTACAGTAAGTGTCATAAACATGATATAAACTAGTCCCTAAAGAAAGGCTTTTACTGTTTACTGTTTGTGCATGTTCAATGTTGCTTTACCAGTATGTTTGTTACTCTAAACTAAATAAAAGACATAATTTAAAAATATTTTTTAAATTTATTTATTAAATACACAAAACACATTCATAAGTGAGCAATGTATAGCAGTAATAAATAATAATAGTTATAATAATAAACAGCTTAGAGACGTTGGTCAGGCCAAGTAGCCACAAATGATAAGGGGCTCTGTTTCCAATTATTACGCTCAGTCACTTGAAATAGTTGGCATATCTTACTGAGGTAAGATGTATGTAATAAGTTGCAGAAGTATTTGTATCTCTCGGTTATTGTGTAACTGATAAGTGAATGATTGATGGAACATTAAAACTATTATGTACAAGTACTGAGTGATTTCTGATGCAAAACATTATAAAGTGTTTCGAGAATGTAGTCGTGTGGTAAAACCTCTGTAGAGTATTTCCTAGTATTTGGTTCATTTTTCATTCATCTTTTTAGGAAATAAGTTAAGTCTGTAACTTATGAGGGAATTTAGCTTTCTCGGAACGTGTATTGGAGAATAGTAGTCAAAACACGAACTTTAACCTTGAGAACTCGAATTTTAAAAAGCATTAATCTTCTTGAATTTTGACAGTGATCATTTGATTCATGAGGCATGAAATATAAACGAGTTTGACGTCACCTATATGCTGTAGCTGTTATTTTGACAGGCAGGTTAGGCGCTACCGGAGTGATTCATGTGGTATCACGCACTGTGAAAACACTACTCAATGTGTTGTTTTTGGAAAATTAACAAAATTGAAGCAATCACATTGTGTAGAGTAATAACTAGAATAAATCAAGAAGGTTACAAGACAGGCAGTTTGATTTCAACACAAACAGTTGATGGTTATGAACTGAACTGCAATAAATGAACATGAAACTGTTCTTGGAAAATGCACTGCTTTCATCGTTTTTGTTAATACCAATAAAATAATGTTTCGGTTTTGACACTGAAAAAATTGATAGGTGGTGAATTTCTCGTGGAAGAAATAAAATTAACAAAGACAGTCGTGCTATAATTAGAGACATAAAACATAGTTTCATCTGGTGTTTCCCATAAGTATAGTACAAAATACATATAAACTCGACTGTGTTCAAATATTCATGAGTAGGTGAAATCATTAGTAGTACGTCTCTCTTGACGCGTCACGTTCACATTTATAGGCATAAGGAACGTTTCTAGAAATTTCAGCCTGCAGAACGATGCTAACAATACACTAGTACTTATGTACAAGTATATATACATTGTTCATTCGTACATTCGAAAATCCTTTACAATTTGAATGACTACGCTTTAATTTGCAAAAGAGACTTATCAGTATAAGTTATACACATTTCTACACATAAATTTAAATTAAACAAACATCATCATTAAAACACACATATGACACTAAATCCGTTGCACTTTCATTCTCAGATAATTAAAAATTGGCGTTAGACAATAATAATTTAAATATCATACATTTTCAAAGAACTGTGCAACTTCAATAATCATGATAGTATATAACACAATCGCTACAAATGACCTTATATCATAAAATTACATACCACGTAAAAGTGCATTAGCACAAGTGTTATCAACCATTTTTATATGAATTATCTTCAAATCTAATTTAGTAGTGCTCTGCTTTTGTCCTTCATTTGGCTCAAAACCGTCAACGGGTCATGATAAATATAAATAGCAATAGGTTGCGCTGAGACAGATGCATACACATTAAAATGTTCTGAAACTAACACTAAAACCAATGTTTCTTTTTTCATAGTAAAATAATTATTTTGGTGACAATTAAACTTTTTAGAAAAATAACAAACAGAGTGTTCAATACCCTTGTTGCCTGATCGTAACAGAATAGCACGAGCACTACGACTGTTGGCGTCAACAGCAAATGCGAAAGATTTATCAAAAGTCAGGTGTCATCAGTACAGGGAAAGTGAACAATAAATATTTGACTTTTCCAAAAGCAGGTTGATATGTTTCAAACTACATCAATTTTTATTTTTTCTTCAATAGGTTTGTTAATGATACAGTGACGTCTACAAAATTTCCACAAAACTTTCTATAATAACCAGTCATTTCCAAAAGTCTTATCAAACCTTTCTTGTTGGTAAAGGTTAGATAATTCACAATCAATTTTTACACGACTGAGGGGTTCTTCGAAAGCTGAGATAGGTTCTAAAGAAGCAAGAGAAATTTTCTGATTACGATTTCTGACCAACTGACACGTATAAGTTTTACAAAACTGAGAAAAAAGTCTTGCTTAATTTTTTATTAAAAGAAATATTTCATAATTTTGTTGATTTACATGACCTCCCGTAAACAAAAGTTTATAAACTTGCAAACAATAACGAGTTTTCTTTTTGGTCTAGAACTTCCTTGATGCACTATCGAGGGTTCACGATGAGAGTGTTAATTTATAGTTGTTACATTTCACTTCGCAGGGAGCTAGCTAACTTTGTATTCTTCTATCTTTGCTGGTCACACTTTCAAATTTTTCTTCAATAAAGTTATATAACATTTTTGTAAACAATTAATGTTTGACGTGAGTCTACTAAAATTAAATTGTTTGTAATGTTTGAAATCCATAAACGTTCCTGGTCAAATATCTGAAATTTGCAATTAGTGAATATTAATGACAGTTATAACTTCCAACATTTATAGTATACCAATTATAGCAAACCAATAATATATATTGTCTGCTGATGAATAGCACTGGTTACTTTTATAGATGTAAGGAGACTTTCTAGAAAGTTCAACCTGCACAACAATATTGATGATACATTAGGGTTCACATATACAAGCATAGTGTTGATTTTTACACACATGCACATTTCTAAATATAAATTTGACATAAACAAACATCGATATTAAAATAGACGTATGATAGTTACTCCATCACACAAAACAATAAAAACATCAAAAATTGATGACAGTGAAGGATTAAGTTAGCATCACCTGGTCTGAGTGAGCTGAATTATGTAAAAACATTTTAATTTCCACCCCTTCCCTCCTACCGAAACTACGTACTGTCTATATGACAGGAAGAAAATTACGTTGTAAAGCGTGTGTGTTCCAGCAGGTTTGACAGTGAGCATATAACTAAAAGACAGCTAATCAAGTGTAAATTCTTGAAAGATCTGAATTTGAAAAATTTTCAGATTCTCTAAACACACGTTATACAACTGAGGTTTGACATGACTACCCGTTAGATCTGTAGCTGTGTTGCTTGAACAGTACCTATGTTGTCAGAGTTCGTGATTATGACCATGTAGTACAATACAGTCTCCCTTAATTTACCTGTATGGGCCTTTTTCTAAATTGGAATTCAGTCAACCTTGTATTTTAATCAGAAATTTCAATATTTAAAATCACGTTTTAGTTACAGTTAGTCTCTCTTTCGTTGTCTACCCAGTGTGTATTCTTTACTTGTCTTACTACTTTCTGGTGGTACCCGGTGTGTATTCTTTACTTGTCTTACTACTTTCTGGTGGTACCCGGTGTGTATTCTTTACTTGTCTTACTACTTTCTGGTGCATCTGATGTTATAGAGCTTGTTAGGTGAGTGAGCAGGTTGGTGTTGACGACTTTTGGGGCTGAGTCACCAGAAATTATTTATGAAGATTTTGATCTTCTGGGTCATATTAAATTGGTGAGCTAAACACCATCTTAACTGGAAGAGCCAGATTTATAAGTAGCTTTATAGCTGGGGTAAAAGCTGCTTAAACAGCATTTAATGTAAACCACCATTTAACGATGTTAAACCTGAGGAACGACAGGACTTGGTGACATGTACCATCATTGGGTATGTCATTACCGTGAGAGGAAAATCACAGATGTGCTCAACTCTCTGATGGGAGCATTAAGTCTTGAAGCCAAAGCTTTCCAGTGGTAAACATGTCCCAAAACGTGTTAGGAAGTGTGAAGTCAAGCAAACTACAGCAAGACTTTAATGTCATTTTAAAAGAAATAGGTAATGAAAGTACAGAAGAGCAAAAAGGCTCATCTAATGGTTCTTACCCTTAATTTAGGTGTCCCAACCTCATTGCCATCAACTGTGCAATATCAAAGGATGTACAAAGTTGTGGCAACCGAGGTACCATCAATGAAGTGATCACAAGAGATACTTTAGAATGGGATAAAAGCAGGATCCATACAAAACCACTACAGACCAACCTACTCTTGAGAAATCCAGTATTCAAGAACCACTGTCAGAAGATGGCAGTTGACCGGATAGAGGACTGGGCACTCTAGAACTGGGAAGATGATTAGCTGAGACAAACGGTCACTCCTCCATCGAAGTATGGAAAGAAGTTCCAGTGTCTTCAGATAAGGTTAATCAAAACTAAATGAAACCATGAGAGAGCTTAAGCATCAAACGAGGTGCCCAAAGTTGTCAATTGAAAGACAACAATTATAGAAGTAGCTTTACTGGTTAGGGTTAAGATGAGCAGAATGAAATATTGACTATTCTTTGGGGTGAGTGAACTTTTTGTATGCACTTAAATTATAGTAATTTATTTTGTATGTCTTGCATTCCGTTTACTTCAGCAAGGAACATCTGTATTTCATTCTAAAGAGTGTATGTAGAAGATAGTTTTTCCATTTTATAAGTGCATATGTTTGTTTTCTTTCTTGTATATAATGTGTGCATGCATATTTTGGCGCTAATATTTTAAATGTATTTCTTTATTATTATTGTCAAACATGATCGCTCCTTCAGCTATGTAGGTGTTATAATGTTACGGTCTATCCCACTATTCGTTGGTAAAAGAATAGCAAAAATGTTAGCGGTGGGTGGCGATAACTAGCTGCTTTTTCTCTAGTTTTACACTGCTGAATTAGGGACGGCTAGCACAGATAGCCCTTGAGTAACTTTGCACGAAATTCATAACAAACAATTTTTCTTTTATTTTTTGCTTTGCTTTAGTTTTTATAATTGTGAGTACATATTTGCAGCATTTTTCTTCATCAAAAGTTTTAATTTTATCACTGTTTAGTATGTTTTATCGAAGAAATTTCATATCAAAGAGTTGTTTTAGTATTTATTTCACTGCGTTTTTACTAAAGATGTACACAGTGTTATTTGAAATTTATGTTTATTAAAGATAACAGTTTGTGTCTTACTAAAGTATTCACTTCTTTAGTTTGTATACAATTTAACACAGCTGCACCAAATGGTCTAAAAAATCTTGAGCTCGCCTCATTCTATTTGCTGTATTTCTTTCTTCTTTACATTAGATAATGTCTATTCTGCACATTATATTGCATGTTAAAAGGTCAATGAGTGTAATATTCTTTGCTGGCCGAATTGAAAATGTCTTTATGTTATAGCCAACCAATGCTGTGAAAGAGCAAGAAGTGATGCTAACTACTGGATGAACAAATTGAGTTTACCTGTAGAATTGAAGAGAGATTTCTTGTAACAGTTCCACTAGTAAATAGCTTTTTGAGATAATTGTGTTTTGAGAGAGTGTAAGCTGTGTGACTAAACATAGTATAGTAGAAGTATTGACTGTGATATTGTGACGGATTTGCTGCTATAAATTTATTTCAATATCAGTGTTTCTTTTTCAGTTAAATATATGTTTAGAAATGCATGTAACTTATACTGTTATATCCGTATTTCGAAATTCATGCCTCGTCACTAAAGTTGTAGAAGATTACTGAGTGTAAGAATTAACAGTGTATATGTGTATGTAAATTCCAGTATTGTTGCGCAAGATGAAATTTTTAGAATCTTGCCAAAAGCTTATAAAAGGTGAACAACGCAATGCGCCAGAGGACGTTATATATTATTGGTTTGCTACAGTTGGTAAATTTTAAAGCTCGGAAACTGAAACTGTGATTAATGCTTTTTAGTCGGAACTTCAAATTTTTGACCAGGAACGTTTATATATTTCAAACATTACAAACAGTTTAACTTCAGTAGATTAACATTGAATGATAATATTTTTTCGAAGACATCATATAACTTCAGCTGTAAAAAACTTACACGTAGTAAGCAAAGAGCTAGGTAGCTCATCATTAAGTGAACTGTGTCAATATAAACTTAAAATTGATTTACTTATCGTGACCCTCGATTGAATATCAAGGAATTTTAAGATAAGATAGAAGACTTAATATTGTTTGTAAGTTTATAAAACTTTTTTATATAAATCATTATTTGCAATAACCGTTATTAGAAATTGTATTATTGTTTGTATATTAAAATATATTTGTGTTTCGAAAGAAAACCCTGTGTATTAATCTTGATGGCAAATATAATTAATTTTATACACATTGACGTTTAATTAACTTTTAAATTTAAATTATCATTTAATCCAGTTTCAGGCTATTTGAAATCGCAACACGTAACATAATAAAATATAATACATAACAACATTCCTTCAACGCAAATATGCTCGTTATGCATTATTATCTTTTTTGTTTTAATATAGAAACAAATAGATTGTTAACTTCTTCACGCATGTTCAGTCCCCATTATTTCATGGCCCGACATGGCCAAGTGTTAAAGGCACTCGACTCGTAATCTGAGGGTTACGGGTTCGAAGCCTCGTCACTCCAAACATGCTCTTCCTTTCAGCCGTAAGAGCCTCATAATTTGACGATCAATCCAAATTTTATATGCAAAAAACGGCTCTTTTGGGCTCAGAAAACACTTCAAATAGAAGAGCGAACAACGTTTCGACCTTCTTCGGTCATCGTCAGGTTCACACCTGAGCCCAAAAGAGCCGTTTTTTGCATATAAAATTCTCAACAAGTGGGTTTCTCGACATCACTGATGGTCAATCCAAATGTTTCTTGGTAAAATAGTAGCGCAAGGGTTGGCGGTAGGTGGTGATGACTAGCTTCACTCCATTTAGTCTTACACTGCTAAGTTATGGACGGCTAGAGCAGATAGCCCTCGGGTAGTTTTGCGCGAAATTTAAACTAAATCCTGTTTGTGATCTTTAAAACTAAATCTTAAGGCAATGGCCCTTTATATTTTGTTATATACGTAAAAACACAACACCGATGACAGTAATACTACGTGAGCTATTGTTTTCTTCTTGATTTTACTTGGCTACTTATACAAAAGCACAATCAAGTTATTAAATGTAGTACTTTGCATATTTCCTGGTCGAATCTACTGTTATTGTTGGACATGTGTGGGAAAATCATTTCTTCTGAGAATACCACAGTGGTGAAGAAAATTTCTTGTGACAAAAATAAGTCAATAAAAAGGTTAATAAAAAGCATTAATTTTAAATTTCCCCTTTCTAAACCTTTTCCGAAAAAATTTTTTTTTATTTACTCTGCGACGTGAATGTAAGTTTATAATCTGCTGTTTGTGATTTTTTAAACTAATTCTTAAGGCAAAAACCCTTTGCATTTTGTTATATACGCAAAAACACAACATCGATGACAGTAATAGCAGATGGGCAATTGTTTTCTTCTTGTTTTTACTTGGCTATTTCTAACAACAGCAGGAAAGTATCGACCGACAAAAGTAAAATAAGAGAAACGGATCCATTTGAAGGTCACGAGGTTCTGTTACTCTCAACATCGCCTGTTTGTTTGTTTTTGAATTTTGCGCAAAGCTACACGAGGGCTATCTATGCTAGCCGTTCCTAATTTAGCAGTATAAGACTAGAGGGAAGGCAGCTAGCCATCACCCCCCCCCCCGCCAGCTCTTTTTACCAAAGAATAGTGAGATTGACCGTAACATTATAACGCCTCCACGGCTGAAAGGGCAAGCATGTTTGGTTAGAGCGGGATTCGAACCAGCAACCATCGACACCTTGAAAAAGAATCATTATAGCCTACCAATGTCTTCTTGGTATTTAATTATTTTTAAATAAAACATTTAATACTCCTTTACCTACTCCCGGCATGGCCACTTGGGGTAAGGCGTTTGACTCATAATCTGAGAGTCGCGGGTTCGAATTCCCGTTGTACCAAACGTGCTTGCCCTTTCGGCTGTGCGGGCGTCATAACGTTACGGTCAATCCCACTATTCTTTGGTAAAAAGAGTTGGCGGTAGGTAATGAGGACTAGCTGCCTTCCTTCTAGTGTTACACCGCTAAATTAGGGACGGCAAGCGCAGATAGTCCTCGTGCAGCTTTGCGTGAAATTCAAAACAAACAAACTTCCAGAAAGAATATTTCAACCTCTTTACTATGCATTGCAATAACTCCTCTTCGTAGTTACGCTAAACTCCAATGTGTGATCTTTTATAAGAAACACGTTTTCTTTGTATCATAAAGAACTTTACAAGCTTTCTTTTTAAACATAAATTATTAAAGCAAATAACATTGTACATTACATAAATATCCTTTTCATAATTTGTAATGAAAAAGAAAAATCACCCTCAAAATTGAGTGGATGACAGCTAATATTAAAAATTGAATTTTCTCTCGAGTCACTGGTATCGAATTTCACAGGAATTTGTCATTTTCGTGTCAATATAAATATATATAAACTATGTTTATTAATTAAACGGCTTTTATTTTCCAGTTACTTCATGGCACGCTAACAACAGCTTAGCTCTAATGAGTCAATTATTGAAAAGCTGTGTTTTCTTATAAAAATAAATTATTTCCTTCATTAGCCATTAAGTCATTAACGAATCATCATCTCACAATAAAATTGCCAACTCTTGACAATGTTGAAGTAGGACTGTTTTGTCAGGGTCGGTTCATAAAAAAATATTTCACACATCATCTACGTTTTGACTCTTCCCCGGTCACATTTGTTCATATGGACGGTCTCTAACTGAACAAAATATAGCACTTAAAAGAAAGTTGGTAGTAAAACATAAACTCGTTTGATCTAAAAGTAGAACATCTGGCATTTTACCTTACAAGGACTAGATTTACTTAATGACGTTCAGTAATTGTTGTGTGAAGCTGATAATACATTAGTCTCATCAACTTGTCTCTTTATTCTAACCCCTGAATTTAGTATTGTAAATCCGTAAACTTACCGCTGTCCCAACAGGGGACTCATCACGTTTTGCTTCAAGCGATGTTGATGATCTGCTCAAATATCTTTATAATTACAGAGTAATTAATATAGAAACATGTGTGACTTGATACACTTCAAAGTAAGCTGAAAGAAATATCTAGGTTTATCTTACCTGCGTCGCGCCAAACATGCCCGCCCTCCCAGCCGTGGGGGCGTTATAATGTGACGGTCAATCCCACTTTTCGTTGGTAAAAGAGTAGCCCAAGTGTTGGCGGTGGGTGGTGATGACTAGCTGCCTTCCCTCTAGTCTTACACTGCTAAATTAGGGACGGCTGGCACAGATAGCCCTCGAGTAGCTTTGTGCGAAATTCCAAAACAAACAAACAAATTATCTTACTTGAATTTAAATTCCTATATATATAATTAGTTGTTGTTGTTGTTTGCAGTCAAGTACAAAGATATATGAAGAGCTACATCTGTTTTACCCATCATGGGTATCAAAACCCTGTTTTTAGCGCTATAAGTCTTCAGAAAAACAGTTGTGTGGCCCGGAATGGCCAAGTGAGTTAAGGCGTTTGACTCGTAATTGGAAAGTCATGGGTTCGAATCCCCGTCGCACCAAACATGCTCGCGCTTTCAACCGTGGGGACGTTATAATGTGATGATCAATCACATCATAAAGCCTACACTGCTGAAAGGGTAAGCATGTTTGGTGCGATAAGGATCTGAACCCACAATCTTTAGATTATGAGTCAAGCGCCCTAACCACCTTAAATAAAACTGGATATAAGTTTGGTACAATAGAAAGCTATAATATTAAACATAACGCACACTAGTGACCCAAAAGAACAACATTTCGGTCTAACAGTTGGTGGATTGGATTAGCGATACTCGTCGTAACTGAGGGGGAGAATTATAGAAATAATTACAGCTGGTGTCAACTTGTCCACGAAATGAATACTAAGCAAAATATGGATTAAAATAAAGAAATGTAGAGCTACTACAGACAGACAAAGGTAGAATTCTAGAGAACGTATAATAGATGTCTTTTGAGAATACAGAAAAAAACGCAAAGGGTGTAATATTCGCTAAGAGAAACAAGATGGTTTTCAGACAAAAGTTTATAGAACTAGAAATATAAAATTCACAAAGAAAAGACGAAAAGAACTGATATACTCTGCAAGAGTTAAATCCCTTAAGTCGCTCTGGGTACCAGTCATGGCACAGTAGCTAGTGTGTTAGGATGTGGATTCAATAATTCAAGCCTAGCAACCCGATTACGAAAACAATCTCGTACGATGAGTTATAAGAGAGACTATTAAATCCCATTATTTGAATGGATAAGACGAACTCAAGAGTAGGCGATAGATAATATTGACCTTTTTCCAAGTCTAACAGTTCAAAGCTAGGAATGTGCATAGAGCTTTCATATATTTTCACAGAACTCTGAAAGATAAAAACAAACAAGTCACTTGGTGTGTAATGCAAAAACTTGCCTAAATATCGACGAATGGTTTGGTTTGAAATTCGCGCAAAGCTACACAAGGGTTATATGTCCTAGTCGTCCGTAATTTAGCAGTGATAGACTATAGGAAGGCAGATAGTCTTCAGCACCCACTGCCAACTCTTCAGCTATTCTTTTACCAATGAGTGGTGGGAGTGATTGCACATTATAATGTTTCAAAGGCTAAAAAGGCGAGCATGTTTAGTGGGACGCGGATTCGAAACTGCGATCCTCAGATTGCGAGTCAAGCGCCCCCTAACCATGAAAAAGGAAGCTTTGAATAAGTTAATAAAAGACTTGAGATCAAATCTAAACAATAGCAACAATTAAAAACAAAAAACAGAGAGAGACAATGTATTTTAAACACCAGGGGTCAGTCTGTATGCAATCAAACATAATAGTTACATGAAACTTTGACTTTCATTTTACTAAGTTAGTGATACTTTACCTTTGTAAAATGCATCAACATTCGATCTTTGCTGGTAATTTGGCAATAGATCTCTGTAGCTCAACCAACGTATCACCTGTCTTAGTAAACTTACATTTCACTTTTCTTGATACGATAACGTTTGGCCATTGCTAATATATCACTAACTGGTCTTTTAAAATACACTTGCAGTATTTATTTTACTAATGCAATAAAGTTTAACCTTTGAAGATAAACGAACATTCGACCTTTGTTAGTACATAACTATTTGATCCTTGAAGATATTCTGGCAACTGATTTTCTGTGATTAAGAAGTTACTTTCAGGATTTAAAGTTTTTTCTGTTAGTCTCGTATGAATTCGCGATAACCCGAACATATAAGTCACATTTAGGGCTATTATAAGAATTTAATGAGAAGTGATGGAATCTTTCTGATTCTTTGTTGGCTCAGCATGGCCAGGCGATTAAGGCACTCGATTCGTAATCCGAGGGTCGCTGGTTAGAATTCCCATCACACCAAATATTCTCGCCCCTTTCAGATTGAGGGGGGGTTATAATGTGACGGTTAATCCAGCTATTCGTTGATAAAATATTAGCTCAAGAGTTGGCGGCGGGTGGTGATGACTAGATGTCTTTTCTCTAGTCTTGCACTGCTAAATTAGGAACGGCTAGCGCAGATAGCTCTCGAGTAGCTTTGCGAGAAATTCAAAACAAACCAAACCAAACTGACTTTTTGTATTATTTCCACAACCGTAATTAATATCCGTCGATATTAAATAATAAGGAAAGGGGGGGGGCCTATGTATGCTTAAACAATAATACATTAGCTTAAAAAGTAAAAGCTTTACAAAATATTATATAAGTGTTTTTAATATGCAATGAAAGCTGTCTCAGCAACTAAGTGCTTTAATGTGTTTTACTCCAAAAGTTGAAGACGATTCCTTAAAATAGCGACGTATTCGACGTCGTCAGTTCGTCTGTGGGTTCGAGCTCTCATGTTAACCCATTTAAATTTATTGTTTCCACGATATAAGCCTTCTAGCGAGTGGAACTCTGACAATTGGCGAGTTTAGCATCAAAGTAGCGTCCGTTTCCAGAAACTCCTTATACATTTAATACTGTAATGAAATCATAACTTTAGATACTAGTGATTTTGTTTGGATACATGAGTTCCTGTTAATGTAATAAAATAAACTAATTCATAAATAAAATGAAACATGATATGTCTTTCACTTTCTAATCCTATGACCTCTGTAGGGAAGCATACAAAGATGATTTAATGTTCGATTTTTATTCACCAACCACTCTCTTCCACTGTCGTATTCGTTCACATAAATCACTGTTTTAATATTTATCGATTTTTTATATAAAAAGGAAACCAAGAGTCACACAGTACATGAATGTTCTGACAAGAGTCATACAATATATGAATGGTTTTACAAGAGTCATACAGAATATGAAAGTTCTGACATTAGTCATACAGCATATGAATGGCCTGACAAGAGTCATACAGTATATGAATGTTCTGACAAGAGTCATACAGTATATGAATGTTCTGAGAGACTTAGCGACATAAACGAGTGTAAAATATTACTTTTTGAACAATATGTTTTAAGGAAATACACTTGTTTCGATAGCTATAGCGTGATAAACCGAAATAACATTTCTTTTTGTCCATGACATGATGCTTTAGCGGTTTCTAGTTCGTGATTCAATGAAAGAAATGTTTTAAATGTGCGTACATTCATTTATTGTATGACATGCAAGACCACTTTAATGGAAAGCCAGCTTTCTCTTGAAAGAACTGCGCTATATAAACAAGCAAGATACGTATTACAGGAATCTTCGGATATTTTTAATCACGTTTTGCTATTTAAATTCAGTGTCTTACGTTTCGTTAGCTCGTGAGCTTACTTACTGACTCTAAATGCATGGCCAGGTGGCTAAGGCGTTCGACTCGTAATCTGAGGGTCGCGAATTCGAATCTCTGTCACACTAAATATTCTAGCCCTTTCAGCTGTAGGGACATTATAATGTGACGGTCAATCACAATTCTCAGTGATGTCGAGAAAACCCACTTGTAGAGAAAATTATATGTAGAAACGGCTCGTTTGGGCTGAGAAATTTTTTTACGTAAAGTAGCAAACAACGTTTTTACCTTCTTCGGCCATCGTCAGGTTCATAAAGAAAGAGAGGTAACTGACCGGAAGCTGACCACATGTTTGAAAGGGGTTGTGTCACTGAATGTCGGAGTGTAGAGGGCGGAGTTAGATGTTTGAATATATAATTTTATATTATTTATTAATTATTATTATTTATTATATTATTTTTAATATAGGCATAAAGATGTTCCTTTGTATTGGTTTATTTTGGCTTGAGCTGTATAAGTAAGGCTTCTTTAATTTTGCGTTTGTTATGTTTGTTTCTTTAGTATTTGAGTGTTTTTTATGGTTACGCTGTGTTTATTTGACTTGCAGTGTTCGAAAACATGTGAAGGTGACTTTATGTTCGATTTTTCTGCTCAGTTCTCCAATATAGAAGTCGTGGCAGTTATCACGTTGTATTTTATAAATAATGTTGGTGTGATTTTGTCAGTGTAGTTTTTACATAGTATAGACCTCAGTTTTGTGCCTGGTTTTTGAATAAATTTGGTATTAGCTGGAATGTTATATTTTGTTACCAGTTTTTGCCAAATGTTGGTTATTTGTTTGCTGATGTCAGGAATATATGGTATACAGCAGTGTATGGTTTCGTGATTTTTATTCGTGAGATATATTCACTTTTGTTGGTTGATTTTGCTTTCTGTCTAGGTGTGTACGTATAATGTTTTCTACCGTTTGCGGAGGAAACTTATTGATGTTGATGAAGTATTGTTTTATTTTGTCTAATTCATCGTTAATTTTATCTGGTGAGCACAATTTTATGGCTGTGTTTTTTTTGGTTTCTTAGTATGTTGAGTTTTTGTTTTGTTCCAAGTGCTGAGTCCCAAGATATGTATAGTCCAATATGAGTGATTTTTTCGGTGGATTTCTGTTTTGAATTGTGTGTCGGTTCTTGTAATTTTGAGGTAAAGAAATTATATTTGATTGCTTTCTTCCTGTTTACATGCGAAGTTAATGTTGGGATGTATAGAGTTAATGTGATTGAAAAAAAATTAGTGTGTGTTCTGTAAATGTGAATCCCGCAACTGTGTCATCTACATATCTGTACCAGTATAGTGGTTGATATAATGTTGCGTTAATTGCTTGTGTTTCAACTTGTGTTATAAAAATATTGGTTAGAACTGGTGATATTGGGTTGCCCATGCTTAGGCCATTTGTTTGCATATAGTTGTGGTTGTTGAACATGAAGTTTGTTTTCATCGTGGTGAATTCTATGAGGGTTGCTAATTGGTTGCTAGGAATGTCTATAGATGATTTAGGGTCTTGGATATAGAGTTCTAAGGCTATCTTGCAGGCTTCTGTTGTTGGAACTTCTGTAAAGAGGGATATAACATCGAAACTGGCCATTAAGGCTTTATGATTAAGTTGATTAAGATTAACCTTGAAATTAAAAGTCTTTGATGAATGAGCTGGCTGATGTTACATATTTAGAGGAAGCCCATGCTATGTATTTACCAAAATTGTAATTAAACGATTCATATGTGGACATTAGTGGTCGTTGTGCACAATCTGGTTTATGAGGTTTGGTGGTGCCGTATATTTGTGGTGTGCGCGAGTCGGTTTTGCGTAGGTAGGTATAAAGTGTTTGTAAAATTCTGTTAGCTTTTTCCATTTTTAGTAGTATTCTGTTTAGTTGCGTTTCGTGTGTCTTTGTTAGATTTGTGTATTGGTTTAAATTTGTTAGTGTCTGATAAGATGTTCTTCATTTTTTGTATGTATTCATTCGTGTTCATTATGACTGTAGCGTTTCCTTTATCTGCTTTCAGAATTTTTATGTTTTTGTCTTGTTTTTGGTTTTTAATGGAATTAATGTCTCTTTTTGTAAGATTGTTTTTTAGCTTTCTGTTTTGTGAAATTATGTTGATGATTTTGTGAGAAAATTCATTGAAAAAATCGTTTAAGATGTTGTTTATAGGTGTTTCTGGAAAATTTAAATTTTTAATTTTTTTCTGGGAAGTTTGGCTGTTGGATGTCAATAAAATTTCAAAGTTGTCTTCTTTCTATTGGTTGTTTCCTTGCTTTTGTTTTTTGTAGAAAGTATCACAAGTCTCCTGGCTAGATCTTCTAAACATGTTTTGATTTCTTAGGTTGGAATGTACTTAAGTGCTATTGTTGAGTCCTTTGTTAAGTAGATGTATCTCGTCTGTGTTTAATTGTCGGTCGGATCTGTTAGTTATAAGGTTAGTCAACGGTTTGTTGTGTTGGTATCTTTTCTGTTTTTTGCATCTTAATTTTTCTAGTTTTTTGTTGTGGCAGATCTTTTTGTCTCTGTCGTTCTTAGTATTGATTTGGTTTATGTTTCGTTGTATAAGTCCGTAAATCTCTGGTTTAATGCAAGCATGCAAGTTTATGGTCTAGGTTTATTTTTTGTTTCTGTAAATCATGTAGTTCTTTGTATTTTGTGTTCAACATGGCTTTAAGTAGTTTTTTTCTAAATTTTGGATAACGTTTGTGTATTTGTTTAAATTTTTGATAGTTTTACCTTTATAAAATTAGGGGTTAGTTGTACCTTTCTATATTTTTGAATAAAATAGATGTCATTTCTTCTATTGATAATTCTTTGATTTAAATTTCTTAGTTTCTTAACGATCGTATGAGCGTATACTGGCAATAGGGGTGTAAGGTATGTTAGTTCAGACATCATGGTAACAGGTAAGAACAAATACACTGAGAAAACACAAAGACTTACACTTCTTGTACAATCACCGTGATGAAATAATAATCAGTGATGTCGAGAAACCCACTTGTTGAGAAATATATATGTAGAAACGGCTCGTTTGGGTTGAGAAATTTTTTTATGTAAAGGTGCGAACAACGTTTTATCTTCTTCGGTCATCGTCAGGTTCACAAAGAAAGAAGTAACTGGCCGGAAGCTGACCACATGTTTCAAATGGGTTGTGTAACTGAGTGTCGGGATGCAGAGGGCGTGCTTCAATGTTTGAATATATAATTTTATATTATTTATTTTAATATTATTATTTATTGTATTATTTTTAATATAGTTATAAAGGTGTTCCTTTGTATTGGTTTATTTTGGGCTTGAGCTGTTGTACAAGTAAGGCTTCTTTAATTTTGCGTTTGTTTATGTTTGTTTCTTTATTTAGTATTTGAGTGTTTTCTATGGTTATGCTGTGTTTATTTGACTTGCAGTGTTCGAAAACGTGTGAAGGTGCCATTATTCGTTGGTAAAAGAGTAGCCCAAGAGTTGGCGCTGGGTGGTGGCGACTAGCTGCCTTTCCTCGAGTATTACATTAAGAACAACTAGCGCAGATAGCCCTCGTGTAGCTTTGCACGAAATTTAAAACAAATTCTAAATACAATTTTGGTGTGTATGCATGTGTCTGTCTGAGGTACTAAGTTTTGCAGATATGTTATTTGTTTATTCTTGGTGAATGTGGTACTACATGCTTTTGCGACTTAAAGTCAAGTGACACAGGAACAATCTCCCCAGAATCTTCGTTGTTTCTATCTCTTATGTAAACAGACGATCACTAGACATCTGCAATAGCACTTTTCCTGTACTTACAGTGTAAGGTATCAAAGTTCGTTGAACATTATGCAGTTCCTTGTGTGTATTTTGCCAGAGGTAACAGTAGTCATGGAAAATATGATGAAATATGAAATTGAACTGGTAATTTCCTCCAACTCTACTAAACACATCAGCTGTATAATAAATATGAATACAAACAAGCACAAAAACAAGTATTTTTTGTGAGCTTAACTGAACGAAATAAAAATGCTCGGGCATCTAAAGTCAAAAATACAAGATTGTCCCAAAATTTTAACACGCTCACTTGGTTTCAGAAACAAAGATATCCATATTCGTATAGCATTCGTACATTTCAGTGATGTAAAAACTCATACAGTTTAATAACAATACAATAGAAGACAATTTATCGTGCAAGATTTTTTAATATTGTAATGTGCTCCCCCCAGCCCCAATAATTTGATAATGACAAACCTAATGAGTTTAATGGTGCCAGGAATCCATACACTATCTTAGTGCAAGAAACTTGTATAATTCAGTGATGTAACAAATACATACACTTTAATGGTAACAGAATAACACACATCGCTGAACCAGAGTACAAAAGAATTTATTAACGTTAGAAAACCATTGAATTTAATTATGCCAGGAATCTAAGCAATGTAACAGTGTGAGAGGCGAATGACGTTCCATGTTAGGAGTAGCTAAAACAATCTGGAAATTCCAAAATGACGGGAATATTAATGATGCAAGGAAGCCACATAATTAAATTGTGTTAGAAACGTATGTAATTTTAAAGTTTTACAAACAATCTATGATGACAAACTATATAGCATTAGGTAGAAGTTTAGTACAGTGTACGACAACGATTCTGGCGCCTCACTATGTAGTTCATGTCGTCACATCCGGCGAGACCTATGTCAATATCATGCATTTCAACAATAGTCTGGCAGAGCAGTTTTTCTTATAAAAAGCTTTGTTGTAAAGTTGTCACGTCCAAAGCATACCATTGCTCCCTGCCTGTCCTAATAATACATTTAGTTTCCGACGGCCCCCCCCCAGTGGCTCAGCGGTATGTCTGCGGACTTACACGCTAAAATCCGGGTTTCGATACCCGTGGTGGGCAGAGCACAGATAGCCCATTGTGTAGCTTTGTGCTTAATTCAAAACAACAACAAGTTTCCGACGGTTACATTTTTTCCAACGTTTGTCTCAACAATCCGATTGCATAGGAATCCACAAGTGCTGGGTCTAGTAACTCGAACAGTGTGTCTTGTACACTTTCTTCACCCAGCTATTTTAGGCATGTTGAAGGTCGAGCTAGTGTGTCACGAAAGTTATTAGTGTACACGTGACTTATGCCGCCTTCTCAGACGGAAATCCTTCTTGATAATGATTATCTTAGAGCTTGCCTTTAAAGATTACAAATGAACTTTCGGGATATTAAACTTGAACGTATTTACTTACCACCATTTCTACTCTCCTTTGAAAAATATAACATTACATTACGTGTAACATCACACTGATTAGGGTCATAGAGTCTCCAACAATCTACCCCAATTAGGTTTGTTTGATTGTTATCGTGAATTTCGTGCAAAACTACAAGGACTGCTATCTTTGTTAAGAGCAATGTTTTGAAAAAATTAAATAACTTATCAAAACTTAATTACTTTTATGCTTTATTTAGGGCCCGGCATGGCCAAATGGTTAAGGGTTTGAATACCCGTCTCACCAAACATGTTCTCCCTTTTAGCCGTGGGGGGCGTTATAATTGTGGTGGTCAATTCCATTGACGTTGGTACAAGAGTAGCCCAAGAGTTGGCGGTGGGTTCGCTCTAGCCTTACACTGCTAAGTTAGGGACGGATAGCGCAGATAGCCCTCGCGCACTTTTGTGCAAAATTCCTAAAAAGAATCAAACCAACAGTGCTTTGTTTAGTCAAAATCATACAATGGGCTACTTACTTATATTTCACTTTTGCTTTAAATTTTATAGGAAATTTGATATTTCTTTTCCTGTTAAGAAAAAAGCTACACACTCTGTGCTTAAACACCACGGGTATCAAAACCTAGCTTTTAGTGTTTTTTAAATACAAAATGCCAAATTATTTTCAGGTTTTATAATGTACGAAAATACTTAATTTAATTTTAATTTTAGCTACAAAGCTACCTCTTCATACGTATGTTTTCTTATACACTAAATAAAAATTGTATTAGGTGCAAAGCTATCGGAATCGGTTTCATGTTTCCACATTGTTGAATGTCCTTAATACCGTGCAAAGCTATCGGAATCGGTTTCATGTTTCCACATTGTTGAATGTCCTTAATACCGTGCAAAGCTATCGGAATCGGTTTCATGTTTCCACATTGTTGAATGTTCTTAATACCGTGCAAAGCTATCGAAATCGGTTTCATGTTTCCACATTGTTGAATGTCCTTAATACCGTGTTGAGTAATTAGTTGAGACAAGCATGGCTAATAGTTAATATATTGTGCTATCGGTCGAAAGATCAGAGTTAATAGTTACCTCTTAACTTTGATAGCTGAGGATGGCTAAACAAAATGAATGTCAGTTCCATTTTTTGTTTAAAACTCGTTGTATTCCTTCTGATCAGCAGCTCTAACGGGTCTAATCCTTATTGCATCCGTTTAGCCAATGGCTAGAAAACCATATCAATGCAACTTTAAGATATTATACGCAAGACTTGAGGACCACATACAGTTATTCTCGATAGCGTTCTACAATAATCCTGTAAATAAAGTGTAAACCACTGCTTTTATCTTCCGTATGCTTCAGAGGCTGACATATATCAACAGCTAATATCCAGAAAAATACTTAAATACCCCACGTGAATCAATTTATATTGAGATGTCGCCTTGTGTTGACATATGCGAAATATACTTTTTATAAGATGCGCGGGATAAGCCTTAGAATGGTTATAATTCTGTCATTTCTTGTTTCATGTGTCAACTGAAGATTCACATTAAATGTGTAAATATAACGTGTGAAGATTTTAACGTTACACGTGAATTGGAGTAAAATGGAAGTGTTCTCAATGTAAAGGATTCGTTTGGTTTGAATTTCGCGCAAAACTACACGAGGTTATCTGTGTCAGCCGTCCCTAATTTAACAATGTAAAACTAGAGTGAAGGCAGCTAGTCATCACCACTCACTGCAAATTCTTAGGCTACTCTTTTACCAATAAATAGTGGGATTGACAGAAACATTATAACGCCCCCACGACTGAAAGGGGTGAATATGTTTGGTGTGACGGTGAAAATATGAATGTAATTATCGTAAATTATTTATCAATATGGCTGAAACCAACGTTAAGAACGTCGAAGAACTTTGGGAATTTGATTCTGAATCTAAAATGGAAGGTGGGGAACAAGTAATCGACTGAACATTGCGCGAATATTAACTAATGACGTCAGTAGATGTCTCGCTTGAGGAGAATTTTCCAGTAGAACTGAAAGTAAGCTGAACTTGTTACGACAAAAAACACCAATTTGAGGAACGAGTTCAAATTATTTCCAAATGAGAAAATAAATGTAGGGAAGAACAACTGGCCCTTCATGACCCTGATGTAGTCGTAGCTTTGATTCCAGAAAATAAGATAAACATGGAAGTTGACCCTACGAAACCTAACACTTCTAAACCTTCTGCTAATGCACTTAAAACTGAGTTTCAGATAATTAATACGATTAACTTAATGGATATTGAACCAAAAAGGTCTATTAAAGATACTTTTGGAAAGAGTACCTCCCGGTTGGATAATTCAGTTATATCTGTTTTTGAAAGTGAAGTAAACGCAGAGCCTGACGGTGATTTTTCTTTAGTCTTGCGTGGAAGGAAACACTTACGGTACTCGATTGCTGTAACTCGAGGTGTTAAACAAGAAAATAAAGATGATTATTTGAAATCGGCGAATGGTGGAAGCAAGAGGCTGTTTATTGGTTGATGTGCACCTGACATCACGATAAGAGACACAGTCATTTTTGGAAGGAAACGATTTTACTCAGATTATATCACTTTTGAAAAGATGACAAGATAAACTTCGTTTTGTGCTGAGTTTGAGTCTTCTGAAACAGCGACAAAACTATTTTCTCCAGGATTTTGGCCAGAAAGTATAATTGTCACATATTGTTTTCTATCCAAGACGTAATCTAACTTCACCAGTTTACTAAATTATGATGTGAATTTTATCAGCAGAGCGAACGAATATGCTGTTGAAATTGTTACATATTTACAAGTTCTGGCTTAAAGTACAAATTTAATTTCAATTTTGTCATTACGACTGATTATATTCAGTTATGTAGTTTAACTATTAAAGAATTCCACACTTTGATGTTTAGCATTTACCGTTCACATTCTGGTACATAGAGCAAGTTTATAAATACAGTAAAATCATCTGTCGATAATATCAATTTAGATAAATCTGTGTGCCTTTCAGATGCTTTTAATGTGAATTTTGTTTCACTATACTCAAACTCCTACTGATCATAGCCATGTGCTTGATTTTAATTGTTTAATGTTTGTCATTAATACATATTATTGTATTTGCCAACCATAGTGGTTGCTATAAGGAGACCTGATAATACTTTTAACATTGCTGTAATGTAGTTCCTGGCGTAATTTGTTGTGATATTTCACATCATTATGCGTTAACACCATCCTATGCTGTTTTGTTAATTCCACCAAAGTTTATTATAAAATAAAGAGAACTTATAAACGATAGCACACTAATCATTTTTAACCTTGTTTTAAAATTTGTTAACTGAAACTATATTATAGTTCTAGAACTAAGTGTTGATTCAGTGTTTTCCTTTTTTTGTAGGCCCGGCATGGCCAGGTGGGTTAAGGCATGCGACTTGTAATCTGTGGGTCGTGGGTTCGTATCTCCGTCGCACCAAATATGCTCGCCTTTTCAGTCGTGAGGGCGTTATAATGTTACAGTCAATCCCACCTATTCGTTGGTAAAAGAGTAGCCCCAAAGTTTGGCAGTGGGTGGTGATGACTAGCTGCCTTCCCTCTAGTCTTACACTGAAAAATTAGGAACGGCTAGAGCAGCTAGTCCTCGAGTAGCTTTGCGCGAAATTCAAGATTCAACCTTTTTTTTGTAGAAATTATTATAAATATGTGATTTTTGTTTTCTATTTGTTCAAGCTACTAAATTGAATAATGCCAGATATTTGCCCTGAATGACCCTAACTTTATTACGCATGATTAGACTAAGCAAAGACTCTAACACTGTTTATAAATATAAGTGACATATGGACATACAATAAATATTTAGGATTTAAGGCTCTTGTTCAGTGTCAGGTTGTTGATCGTTAAACTAAGTACCTTAACAAATGTTTTCAGAGTAATGTCTCTCGTTAAATATGAAGAACCATTAACAAGAAACTAGATAGGAGTAAAGAACGTATTGGAAAAATAACACCTATCTATAACAATGCAAGTTCTTGTGTTACTGACCCTGTTGGTATTACCAGTATTTTTAGTTATTCTTCTTCTAGGTAGACTGTTACTTACATTAGGTGTCAAGATAAGCCTATAACACAAACTATTTACCCTGCACCCGTAACTGCCACAAAGACACCATCTATATATTTTCAACAGCTGAATGGAATGATGTTCTATCATCTGTGTTTATATTTAATAGTGATCAAATCATTGAACCCTTAACTGTACTGGTAAATAAAATATATACAACTGGTACATTTCTCGATACCTCTCAAATTGCTAAGACTATTCCCCTCTACAGGGGTGGGTATCCTGATCGTGTGGAAAATTATCAGCCTAATTCCATCTTATCTACATTCACTCGAATTGTTGAGCTTATATTTTACAATATAAATATTGTGTATCTTGAGAAAATAAGATTTTAAGTAATTCACAGTTTGATTTCAATAAGCACAAATTCACGGAAAAGTCTTTATTAGCTGTTACAGCGAAATTTATTAAGAACTATAGGGCTAAATAACTTGTTTTTTATCCGTGCCCTTAATCTAGCCAATACGTTTGTGATTAGTGTTAATCTAACAGTTTCCCTTTATATGTCTGTTCATTTCTGTCTATGTGGTAATATTTAGGATATTTATTAAGCATAGTTACCAGATAGGCACGGTTTATACCTCAATTAGTTTTATAAATTCTCATTTCACTCCATTCTGGGCACTTCAGGTTCAATCCTTGGTCCCCTCGTATTTTTATTATTATGTTAATCATTTAATTTCAAAATGCTCGAAAGATATATAAAATCTGTATGCTGATGACGTTACTCTTAGTATAGAGATAAATTATCTTGCTAACTGTTTTAAAACGATAAACAGTAAGTTTCTTTCATTATATACCTGACATGTCGATAATTGGTTAGTTTTAAAATAGTGTTAAATCACGTTATATGATCATATTAATGGAACAGGTAAATGTTGTTATAAAAGAAATATGCTATCCAGAGTTGATTCAATAAAGTTCTTGGAGTAATTATTCAGATTAGTATCAAATTGGGTGAGTATATTAAAAGTAACTTCAAGAAAACCATCCAGAACAGTCTATATTATGATTCTGTTGCGAGAGGTATTTTACCTACTTAGATTCCTTTATCAAATTTATCACACCACGTGCTGCTGTTAAATGACTTATTGTGCAAATGTCTGGGGATCCAATTTTAATGTCTTAAGGACTAATTTGGTTGTTATAAAAAATAGGGGTTGGGAATAATGTTAAGCCTTTTTTTTTATGAGAAATCGGTTTTAAACAAATTTAAGAAATATGGATTTTTAACTGTATCTCAGGACTGCGTTTAAGGCTTTATTTGTATTGCAGGAAATATTGTAATATTTAATCTCGAAATGAATTTGTTAATCCATTCTATAGATAGTTTAAATTTGTTTCGTCATAGAAATTTTCATTACTGTACAAGAAGCACTTTAATTTTGTTTTCTAATTTTTTATTAACATTTAGCTCCTATGGTTTAAATTGATTGGAATTTGATGATTGGTTTACTTAAACACAAGGCTGTTTAAAGTAAAAAGATACAATTGTGTATTTAAATATATAATAATATTTATATTAATATTTGTTTAAATACGCTATATTTTACAGTTACTTATTCAGCGACTAAAAAGTTACTTTTAGGATTTAAAGAAGTTTTTCTGCCAGTTATGAACTACCGATAACCTGAACGTATAAGTCACATATAGGGTAATGAAAGTATTTAATGAGAAGTGATGAAATATTGCTGACCCTTTGTAAGCCCAGGCCCCCCAGTGGCTCAGCGGTATGTCTGCGGACTTACACGCTAAAATCCGGGTTTCGATACCCGTGGTGGGCAGAGCACAGATGGCCCATTGTGTAGCTTTGTGCTTAATTCAAAACAACAACAACAACTTGTAAGCCCAGCATGGCCAGGCGGTTAAGGCCACTCGACTCTTAATCCGAAAATCGCGAGTTCGAATCCCCGTCCACCCAAGATTGTTACCCTTTCAGCCTTGAGGTCGTTATAATATGACTGGTCAATCCCTATATTCCTGTCAAAACGGCTCGTTTGGGTTGAGAAAAATATTTTACGTAAAGGAGCGGAACAACGTTTCGACCTTCTTCGGTCATCGTCAGGTCACACAAGGAAAGAAAGAGGGTAACTGAACGGAAGCTGACCACGTTTTGAAAGGGGTTGTGGTAACTGAGTGTCGGAATGTAGAGGGCGGAGTTACATGTTTTAAGATATAAATTTTATCTATACTATTAATAAAGGTATAAAGCGTTCTTTATATTGGTTTATTTTGGGTTTAAAGTTGTTGTATCAGTAAGGCTTCTTTAATTTTGCGTTTGTTATGTTGTGTTTTTTTATTTAGTATTTGAGTTTTTTCTATGGTATGTTGTGTGTTTATTTGACTTGCAGTGTTCTAAAAACGTGTGAAGGTGACTTTTATGTTCTTTGAATCTGGTTCCATTTTTCTACTTGTTTCTCCAATATAGAAGTCGTGGCAGTTATCACATTGTATTTTATAAATAATGTTGGTGTGGTGTTTGTCAGTGTAGTTTTTACATAGTATAGACCTTAGTTTTGTGCCTGGTTTTTGAATAAATTTGGTTTTAACTGGAATGTCATATTCTGTTACAAGTTTTTGCCAAATGTTGGTTATTTGTTTAATGATGTCAGGAATATATAGTATGCAGCAGTATATGGTTTCGTGATTGTTTGATTCGTGAGATATATTTACAATAATATTTTAGAAACTAAACAATCGAGTAAAGAAAGTAGTTTATAAAAATAAAATAAAGTGGGGGATAGTTATTTTGATTTATAAGTAACTAATTACTATATGTTTAAAATAATTTTACTCAGCACACTGAAACGGAAAGATTAATTATAAATAGCAAGGCATCTTTCAGCATTCTCGTGTTCTATTTTAACAAATGTTTAATAGAAAGAGGAGAGTTTAGGTGTAAGTACAATATAATAGCGTTAATTGTAAGAATTTTAATTCTGTTTCATATCTTATAATTCTGTTTAGAATTTTATAGTTCTACTTTATAGTTCCATTTAATATATAAAAGTTCTGATTTATAATTCTATTTAATATTTTATAATTCTCTTTAATATTTTATAGGTCTATTTAACACCTTAAGTTCTACTTTATAGTTCAAAATAATATCGTAACAGTTCCATTTTATAGTTTTATTTTATAGATCTATCTAATACCTTATAGTTCTACTTTATAGTTTTATGGTTCGATTTAATATCTTGTAATTATATTTAACATTTTATAGTTCTATTTAATATCCTATAGTTCTACTTTACACTTCTGTTTAATATTTTATAGTACTACTTTATAGTTTTATTTAATATCATATAGTTCTACTTTACACTTCTGTTTAATATCCTATAGTTCTACTTTACACTTCTGTTTAATATCCTATAGTTCTACTTTACACTTCTGTTTAATATTTTATAGTACTACTTTACACTTCTGTTTAATATTTTATAGTACTACTTTACACTTCTGTTTAATATCCTATAGTTCTACTTTACACTTCTGTTTAATATCCCATAGTTCTACTTTACACTTCTGTTTAATATCCTATAGTTCTACTTTACACTTCTGTTTAATATCCTATAGTTCTACTTTACACTTCTGTTTAATATTTTATAGTACTACTTTACACTTCTGTTTACTATTTTATAGTACTACTTTACACTTCTGTTTACTATTTTATAGTTCTACTTTACACTTCTGTTTAATATTTTATAGTACTACTTTACACTTCTGTTTAATATTTTATAGTTCTACTTTACACTTCTGTTTAATATTTTATAGTTCTACTTTACACTTCTGTTTAATATTTTATAGTTCTACTTTACACTTCTGTTTACTATTTTATAGTTCTACTTTACACTTCTGTTTAATATTTTATAGTACTACTTTACACTTCTGTTTAATATTTTATAGTACTATTTTACACTTCTGTTTAATATTTTATAGTTCTACTTTACACTTCTGTTTAATATTTTATAGTACTACTTTACACTTCTGTTTACTATTTTATAGTTCTACTTTACACTTCTGTTTAATATTTTATAGTACTACTTTACACTTCTGTTTAATATTTTATAGTACTACTTTACACTTCTGTTTAATATTTTATAGTACTACTTTATAGTTCCATTTAAAAGTTCGTAGTTCAATTTAATATCTTATACTTTTATTTCATATTTTATAGTTCTGTCTAATATCTTACAGTTCTACTTTATAGTTATATTTAATATCCTATAGTTCTATTTAATATCTTATAGTTCTACTAAATAGTTTTATTTAATATTTTATTGTTCTACTTAATATCTTGTAATTGTATTTAATATTTTATAGTTCCATGTAATATTTTATAGTTTTTCTTCATCGTTCTATTTAATATTTTTTGCTCTATTTGATATTGTGTAGTTTTACTTTACAGTTATATTTAATATCTTATAATTCTACTTAATAGTTCCATTTAATGCCTTATAATTCTACTTTATAGTTCTATTTAATATCTTATTTAATTATATTTAATATTTTATAATTTTACTCAGTTCTCTATAATATCTTATACTTCTATTTTATAGTGTTATTTAATATTTTATAGTTATATTTAATATCTTATAATTCTACTTTATAGTTCTATTTAATATCTTATTTAATTATATTTAATATTTTATAATTTTACTCAGTTCTCTATAATATCTTATACTTCTGTTTTATAGTGTTATTTAATATTTTATAGTTCTTTTTAATGTCTTATAGTCCTATTTAATATTTTATAACTCTATTTGATACTTTATAGCTTTACTTTATTGTTTTATTTAATATCTTGTAATTGTATTTAACAGTACCATTTAATATTTCAGAGTTCGAATTAATGTCTTACAGTTCTATTTAATATCTCATAGTTCTAATTTATGGTTCTATTTCATATTTTATAGTCTTACCCTGCAGTTCTATTTAGTAACTTATAATTCTATTTAATAGTTGTATTTAATAGGTTATAGTTCTACTTTATAGTTCTATTTCAAATTTAATAGTTCTACTTTATAATTTTATTTAATATCTTATAATTACATTTAATATTTTATTGGGTAACTTAATATCTTAGAGTGCTATTAAATATCTTATAGTTCTATATAATGTCTTATATTTTTACTTTATTGTTTTATTTAATCTTATAGTTCTAGCTTATAATTCCATTTATTTATTTATAATTAATCTTTAAAGTTTTATTTAATATTTTATAGCTCTATTAAATATTCTATAGTTCAATTTAATATCTTGGAGTTTTAATTTGTATTTCTAATTAATAGCTGTTTCTTCTACTTTACAGTTCTATTAATAATTTTATAGTTCTGTTTAATATCTTATAGTTTTATTTTATTTTGTGGTTAATATCTTGTAGTTCTAGTTTATAATTCTATTTAATATCTTATGGTTCTACTTTATAGTTCTATTTAAATGGTTGAATTTAATATCTTACAGTTTTATTTAGTTCTGTTTAATATTTTATAGTTCTATTTAATATCTTATAGTTGTATATGATATCTTATAATCGTACTTTATTTTTGTATTTAATATCTTACAGTTTCAGTTTATAATTCTATTTAATATACTGTAGTTCTAAATTATATCTTACAGTTTTACTTTATAGTTCTATTTTATTTATTATAGTTCTACTTAATTGTTCTATTTAATATTTTATAGTTGTATTTAATATCTTATAGTTCTACTTGACAGTTTTATTCAATATTTTATAGTTGTATTTAATATGTTATAAATATATTTAACATTTTATAGATCTCTTTAATATCTTATTGTTTTAGTTAGATCTATTTAACATTTTATAGTTTTACTTTATTGTTCTATTTAATACCCTACAGTTCTAGTTTATAATTACATTTAATATTTTATTATTCTACTTTATACTTCTATATAATATCTTTACTTTTACTTTATTGTTGTATTATCTTATTGTTCTACTTTATAGTACAATTTAATATTTCATAGTTTCAATTAATGTTATAGAGTCCTATTTAATATCTTATGGTTCTATATAATTTCGTATAGTTTTACTTAAAGTTCTGTTTAATATCTTAGAGTTTTACTTTATAGTTAAATATCATATTTTATAGTTTTACCTTGTAGTTCTATTTAGTGTCTTATAATTTTTTTAATACTGGTATTTAATAGGTTATAGTTCTACTTAATAGTTCTATTTAGTACTTTGTAGTTTTATTTAATGTGGTATAGTTCTCCTTTCAGGTCTATTTAATATTTCATAGTTCTGTTTAACATCTTATAGTTTTACTTTATAGTTCTATTTAATATCTTATAGTTTTACTTTATAGTTCTATTTAATATATTATAGGTCTACTTTATAGTTCTATTTAATATATATTTTTAATTAGTTCTATTTAATATATTATAGTTATACTTTGTAGTTTTATTTGATATGTTATAATTTTACTTTATAGTTCTATTTAGTATAATTTTACTTAATACTTGTATTTAATGTGTTATAACTCTACTTTATAGTTCTATTGAGTTGAGGAATAATTCGTGAGCGTTTTTTCAAGTTAAAAAAATATATTCGTAAATGAAACGCTTTTACGAAATATTTTATGTCATTTGGTAGATAATTTTTTGCTCTCATAGATGGTGTGTTTGATTTTCATATTTCTTTAATTTTTTCTTTCATTTTCAGCTAAATAAATGGAATGTCAAGAGGACAAAATCGAGCATTTTCGACACCATCTGCTTTTCGCATTTACTCGAGGTGTTAACGCCGAAGAGCGACTGAATCAGCTTCTTCACGAAAATCCACGTCAAACGACTAGAGAATCAGCGGAGCAGATGGATTGTGATAAAAAACTGTGATGAAACACCTTCACTTAATGGGCAAGGATCAGAAACTCGGCGCTTGGGTGCCACACAGTTGGTCGACCAGTGTGTGACCCGTCCTTCAGATCAAAATTCCCATTTTTAAATCGCGAAAACCAACGGCGGGCGGTACTTTCAGGCATTGCTCCTTTGCCATACACAGAACAGATCTCACGAGCAGCTTCGGCGGCGTTAACACCTCGATTAAATGCGAAAAGCAGATGGTGTCGAAAATGCTCGATTTTGTCCACTTGACAATCCATTTATGAGCTGAAAATGAAAGCAACAATTAAAGAAATATGAAAATCAAACACACCATCTATTAGAGCAAAAATTATCTACCAAATGACATGAAATATTTTGCGAAAGCGTTTAATTTATGAATATATTTTTTAACTTGAAAAAACGCTCACGAATTATTCCTCAATCCAATACTTTGCAGTTCTATTTAATGTCCTATAGTTCCTATTTATAGTTCTATTTAATGTCCTATAGTTCCTATTTATAGTTCTAGTTAATGTCATGTAGTTTCTATTTATAGTTCTAGTTAATGTCCTATAGTTCCTATTTATAGTTCTATTTAATATCCTATAGTTCCTATTTATAGTTCTATTTAATGTCCTATAGTTCCTATTTATAGTTCTAGTTAATGTCCTATAGTTCCTATTTATAGTTCTATTTAATGTCCTATAGTTCCTATTTATAGTTCTAGTTAATGTCATGTAGTTTCTATTTATAGTTCTAGTTAATGTCCTATAGTTCCTATTTATAGTTCTATTTAATGTCCTATAGTTCTATTTATAGTTCTAGTTAATGTCCTATAGTTCCTATTTATAGTTCTAGTTAATGTCCTATAGTTCCTATTTATAGTTCTAGTTAATGTCCTATAGTTCCTATTTATAGTTCTAGTTAATGTCCTATAGTTTCTATTTATAGTTCTATTTAATGTCCTATAGTTCCTATTTATAGTTCTAGTTAATGTCCTATAGTTCCTATTTATAGTTCTAGTTAATGTCCTATAGTTCCTATTTATAGTTCTAGTTAATGTCCTATAGTTCCTATTTATAGTTCTAGTTAATGTCCTATAGTTCCTATTTATAGTTCTAGTTAATGTCCCATAGTTCCTATTTATAGTTTTAGTTAATGTCCTATAGTTCCTATTTATAGTTCTAGTTAATGTCCTATAGTTCCTATTTATAGTTCTAGTTAATGTCCTGTAGTTCCTATTTATAGTTCTAGTTAATGTCCTGTAGTTCCTATTTATAGTTCTATTCAATATATTTTTATGAGTGGAGGTTGATAGTGCAATTACTATGGTTTTCTTTCTACTTTAAGAAATTTAAGTGTTACAACTTCCTACGACTGACTACAGACAGTGAAACCCTTATATGGTTTTTTACACATATCTAATTTTCCATTGAAGCTAAGCAGATTAACATCTGTTCTTGGATTTTGTCTGATAGATGGGCTTTCTCCAAACATGCTCGCCCTCCCAGCCGTGGGGGTGTATAATGTGACGGTCAATCCCACTATTCGTTGGTAAAAGAGTAGCCCAAGAGTTGGCGGTGGGTGGTGATGACTAGCTGCCTTCCCTCTAGTCTTACACTGCTAAATTAGGGACGGCTAGCACAGATAGCCCTCGAGTAGCTTTGTGCGAAATTCAAAAACAAGCTTTCTCCAACGTATTTGGCTGATATTACTACAGACATTATCTGTTCTAATAACAGGTTCACAATAATATTTTCCTTTTAAAATTATTCCCTTGATACTTCCCTAACAGTGTGTGTAATATTTCTCTTTTATTTTTGTTGTGAGCGCAATTACTCTTCCAATAAAATTTTACTTTGGCTTTTTCTAGTTATTTGTAAATATTATACGGTGCTTATTAATATTCGCCTTTATGCTTTCGTTGAAGGTAGTGTGATGTGGTTATTTTTATCTAAGATTCACACACACGTGCAATATACTGTGCATTTTGCTCATCATTTACTTATCATCCTTTCCGAGTAATTGAATGTATGTATAAATAATTATGTTCAATATTTCGCAAATACCTTATTTCTGCAAATTCATTTATTATTTCCACTTCTCTGTAAGCATTGAATGTTGATACGAATTGTAAGATCATTATGTACTGACATCTGGTGAGAGAGATGTGCACTTCAAATGGTTACAAGTATACGAGGCTTCATCAGAATGGGTCAGAGCAGGTCGATACTTCAAATAGCCTTCTCTTACATTTAGACGTCTGTTCTTTAGTACTGGTCTTCTGAAGAAGGGTACTTACAAACAGAAGAGAGTACCTATTAGCAAACTGTTTACTTCAAGGTGAGTTTCTTTCTTGGTGCTAACCGAAGTAGTAAACAATTTTTTAGTTAAAGAGCCAGTAAAAATTAAGTATCTCTAATATTTAAATTGAGTTCCTTTAAGAAATTATAATTTGGATAGAATAATGTTCTTTTTAGCTAAGTAAAATCAGCACTTTAATTCTAATTATAAAAATACCTGGAAGAAAAAAAGTTAACTTCTAATTCAATTGCTTTCAAACACTTCAGTTTTATAAATTTTCGTAGCAATATTTATCTAAAAAATGTATAATTAAGTTTATCCATTTTAAAGATGAAATTCAGTTTTGGTCTAAGACTTTGGTTTGTTTGTTTGTTTTGAATTTTTACTTATTTTTTATTTTTTATGAAGTTATTTAATTGTCCAATCAAATATTATTAATTGTGATTGAAGAAAAAGGATGATAATCATAATTACTATTGAGGACTGGTTGTCTTGGATTAACCTTTAACTGTCTGAAGAAAATCTGATGGACTTAAAGCAACAGTGATGCTTTTACCTGTCCTCCCACTGCTGACTCACGACGCTAGAAACCAGGTTTGGATATCGGTCTTGGCAAAGCACAGATAGCCCATTGTATAGCTTTATGTTTAAGAAAATAAAAACTCCCGCCTTAAAGCGATATCTTTGCTTGTGATTGGAAATTAAAAAAAATATTCATAATAAACTATTACTGAATGATAAAACCAGCCCCAAATTCCATTCAAATGTCAAATGTAGGAAATATAAAAGGAAAAAAAAAAACGAATTCAAAATAATGTTGAACTCGAATATGTTATTTAAAATAATTAGAGAGCCTTCGTTAAAACTTGTAATTTAAATTCGCAACCTTCAAAAGTAACTTTCATTTACTGATTGTTTGGAATTAAGTACAAAGCTACGCAATTGTCCACAACGGGTATAGAAACCCAATTTCTAAAGGTAGGAGTCCGCAGACAAACCGTTGTACCACTGAGGGGACAGCAACACGTTCAATAACTCGCTTTCAGACAGAAAATTTATTCCATTTTTTTTAAATTGTCATCAGAACTCTTTTCAATAGTTCTGGAAAAGTGGTGTGTAAATAGATGCTGTTTTTAAGAACGATTAGACGACTTGGAAATAACACTTCAGTAGCGACTTAGTGTTCCATAAATTTGGTTTGGTTAATTTAAAACAAAGCCACCTTGAGCTATCTGCTATCACCGCCACGAGAAACTGAACTCCGGATTTTAGCTTGGTTAGTCGATATACTCTAAGACTTAAAAACTCGTAATAAGATGACGATACTTTATAACGTTACATAACGTTATACAAAACACTTTAGCTAATAACAGCCCTTTCATGTTAAAATGTTGTAACTCTAATAAATTTTAATTGCATATCACACCGATAAAATAATAATTGAAACGCGCTAAAAGAAGAGATTTGTAGTTGAGCTTTGTTTATGGGAGCCAGAATGTAATTTACAGCGGTGAGACCACAACCGTGCAATATTTTACCGTAAAACTTGACATCAACCACTGGTACACAATTGGATTATATCGCCAATTTATCTTCTAACGCACATTCAAATGTCAGGAGATTTTGAAGTCTGTAATGTCTATATCTTTTAAATGGCGCTCCATAACCTTCCATAGCTGTTCTATTTGATTTATATTAAATCTATGAACGTCCTAAGGCATATTCTGTTGCGCTTCGTGTAATACCAGAGCTATAATATTTTCCCATATAATTCGATCAAAGCAGGCAATGCAACACAACCAAGAATGTTACAAAACTTTCATAGATACTAGTGGACCATTTTTAATCAGAACAGGTCCACATGATGTGAGAACCGCACATTTCTCCATCGTGAAACAGAACATTTTTATTCGAAACGCTCTACAAGTACAAATAATGCTCCTTATAGTTGTATACAAATCGATAACTTGTATTCACATGTATGAGTAGTTTATGGTCCATAAAATCCATTGATCTGTTTGGTTTGTTTTTGAATTTCGCGCAAAGCTGCAAAAGGACTATCTGCACTAGCTGTCCCTAATTTAGCAGTGTAAGACTAGAGGAAAAGCAGCTAGTCATCACTACCTACCGCCAACTCTTGGGCTACACTTTTATCAATGAATAGTGCGATTGACCATCACATTATAATGCCCCCACGGCTGAAATTGCAAACAAGTTTGGTTTGACAGGGATCCATATGAATTTTGAGTGACACACTATGGAGATTCAAACCTCGAAATTTAGCCATTAAGCTTCACCACTGAGCCATTCAGAAGTAAAATTCATGACAGAATGTTTTTATTACCAATACAACTTCATTATAACCAAAATACCAGATTTTCATATCCTAGCGTTTTATACTATTGTCGAATTATGAAGCACAAGGTGAAGGAAATATAAGAAGGAAAAACAAATTTCCGGTTCAGAATTGTTTCCGTTCGAGAATGTTTCAGTTCAGAGCATCAACTAACGGCATGTGCTACACACACACACACGCACACCGTGTTATCCATCAACACGTTACATGTTTTCTAGTTCCCTTTGCATTGCATCACAGTTGGAAAACTGCGCGATTCATTTAACACTTCTCGGCATGTGGTTCACAGAATTACTAGAAAATTGAACACAGAAAACACTTATGTTTTGGAAATCCCTTTAATTATTTTGTGTTTATTATTGAAATATTGTTTTATTGCAACTGGTTTCTAGAACGGGTTATAATTTAAAAAATGTTAAAATTTATCCATTTTAATTTAAAGAACCAAACGAAAAGGTCGTTGCCATCTGTCTTTCGAAATCACGTGTGCTGTCTACAGTAAAATTAATACAATAAGAATACTGACTGTTTAGAAGGATTACAGTTGACTAAATATTTTTGAGTTTCAGTAACTGAAATGTTACCATATAACTTCAAGTTATTTTATCTAGAAACATCGTTTTCTTTTATTTCTCGAAAAGTCCAGTTTTTCCTTGTCCTATTACAATTTCCTTTTTGACGATCAACACTTTATTTCTTAAGATAACTATGTATTTCTCCACGTGATCTTCCTTCTTTTCCAATTTACTATTATGTGTTGAGTGACTGCTTCCTTTCTTAGATCTCTTACGTATTACTCCAATTCTTTACCAGTTATGCTATGTCACCTTTCATTCCAAGCCCGTATTTTTTCTCTAATCAAATTTGTTTCTTTATTTTTATCTCAAAGCTCGATTGAATTTCCATGTTCATCTCTTTATTTTAACTCTCAATAACTGAAGGTATCAACTGATCCACATAAATATATTTGTAAAATACAACGGTAAATGAGGGTTCTTAGACGTATTGGGCATTATTCAGACATATTTAAAATGCAGAACATTATTGTTCATAGTGTTCAACCCTTTTATTGTGCAAAATTATTAACAAAAAACGCATCTAGCTATTGGAATTATGTTCAAACAATATATTTCATATGGAAGTCATTTATATGATAATTTTAGAAACTGGTAAAATGTTACTACAGCTAATTATTAAGCTCTAACAAAGTGGTCTAAACATCATGTAAAAATATGCATAAATAATGTTTATTTTAATGTGAAACGTTTAATTCCATTTGTATTTGTATTTATGATCTACGAAACACATTTAAAATATAAATAACTTATTTTATGTTTGAACTTGACTTTCAATGTGGAATATTCAAGTGAAATAGAAGAGATCTAAAACGAAACTTTCAAAGAATATTCGTGATTACTTCATCTTGTTCAGCCTTTAAAAGAAAATAAGTAAACAAAAATTTATCTTAGACTAGCTAGAGTTATGTAAATTCATGTGTAATGAAAAGTTATCTTATGATATGAAAAGCTAATTTCCTTATATATAATTGTTAAAACATAAAACGTTCGTAAAACCCACAAAACACAAAATGTGAAACCGCAAGGTTGCTTCTATCTCCACAAGCAAATTTGATGAAAATACATCAAAAAGGAGTGAAGTGGTGGTAAAAACATTAAAAATGCCCATACAATTGAAAAATGCAAAACTGAAAACGCTTATGTGTCTCATGAGTTCAATGAACCTCCAAACCAAATTTCCTGACGGTCCATCAAAAGTCACGAAGTAGTTGCGTGGATAAAAGACAGACAGTACTATTCTATTTATTGTATAGATATGCTAAACCAGTACTGTATCTTGCATTAAAACAATTCGTGAAATTGTTAGGGCTTGACATACAACGATATGGATTGACATAAGAAAAGATGATTTTCACGATAAGGCAATTTAAAAGTGAACATTAATAATATTAAGTGCAGTTGATAAGAAGTGCATCAATGTGAACGTGCAAAATGTTTTTTATTTAGCACGCACTACATGTTTTTACACCTGGTGGTAGGATTAAACAAACAAACATCGTTCTACTTATTTCAAGTAAATATAAAATAATACATCTTAATTACTTAATTTTTAAATATTTTTAACCTCAAAGAGTTTAAATCAGTCTAACATACCACTAGTTTAGCTCACGAGTAAAAGCGTATATTGTATAGGATAACTCTACTGAGACGGAGACTGTTTGAAAGTTCCTAAGCCTAAATGACATGAGATTAATTTAAAACGACGGATTTATTGAGAGAAATGTTATCACACGAAACGTGTATTCTTCTCACAATTATTTATGTCTTTTTTTAATACGAAACAGTATTGAAAACAATGAGATTGTCTGTGTTATCGTGAAATCAATATCCGATGTCATTTATTCCACTGAAGCTCAACAGACCAACAATGTTTATCAGTTTCAGCTGTATCCAGTCACTCTTTATCAGAGTGTTCGTTTGTGGTGGGAATATTTTTAGATGTATACAGTACAGACAAAAACTTGCAAATAAAGTTTAAGAATAATTTCAGAACTTTCAATTAATGAACACTGTTACGTATTATAATTTATCTGGGATGAGTATTCGATTTATTATATTAAGTATGTTACGTATTACGATTTCAAATGACAGGATGTTTTCATTTTTATTCACATTTCGATATGTATCAAATTTACGATATTTGTCAACAAGATTAATACACACAATTTTCTTTCTTACACAAATATATTTCAATATAAAAACAATAATCCAATTGAAAATAATGGTTATTACAAATATTGGTTTATATACAATAGGTTTACAAAGGTAAAGACAATACTGAGTCCAATATCCAGACTAAAAGTGAATATTTTATCCATGATCCATGTCCACGACGAGCAATTTAATTCTGAATTGATGTTGTTACACCTCGATTAAGCTAGCGAGTTTCGTTGGCCTCACACTTCTTATAAGTTGAAATTTTACCAGCGAAAATGTTTAACGTCCGAAGTTAATTCAACGAAGTTGAATGGTTTATTATGTTAGAAGTTTATAAACATTCCTGGTTAAATTATATAGTTTCCGATTAATTAGTGCTAATCACAGCTATAGTTTCTGAAACTTATAGTATATTGATTTTAACAATCAACAATAATAACCGTCTCTTGGTGCGTTGGTTTGTGTAGTTTAACACGAAATTCTCGAACGTTCAACAATGTTCGAAGACACGTAAATCACATATTGTTTATTTTATATTTCGAGAAACTTCCATAAATTTAAATAATAGGTGGGACTTACGCAATAAACATCCAACAATATACATCACATGCATAAAAATATACTGAAAATGTAGGTATTAAAATAAACGGATAACGATTTATTTATGTTACTCTATGAGAATTTTCATTTAACGCCACCTAGACTGGCAACGGTTACAGTGCTAAAGGTGAAAGTTTTGGTTGAAATTAATGTTGAAATGAAGTGAAAAATATCTGTTGTTATTGGAGGTTTTAATATTGTTCAAACAGTTTAAAAATATGCAAAATGTTTTCCATACTGTCGGAGGAGGAGGTCATTACCTAGTTCAATTTAACTTCATACAAACAACAGTTTTGTTGTAAATTAAAACTAATATTGTATTATTTTATAATTTCAAAACAACATAAATTATGTTCCCCAAACACAGACTTCGGCGAGCTATAACACGATTGTTGTAACGATATAAACACAAAAGTGTGCTTTCTATTAACACAAAAGATGTGCATTTTTTACAGAAATTTGCGTTTATTTAAATACATTGCTGTTTTGTAAAGCCGAATTTTCTACACCTGCATGTAATTCATATACAAATCAACAAAAACTTTTGTGCATCAGTCAACACCTTCACGTTCTGTTTTTAGCCGACAAAGATTGTGCTGTCTTAACTTAAATATATGTTGTGGTCTTGCGCACATCAGACTTGTATTTCACAGAGCATTGTGCTGTTTGTAATATTGTTGTTGTTTTGAATTAAGCACAAAGCTACACAATGGGCTATCTGTGCTCTGCCCACCACGGGTATCGAAACCCGGATTTTAGCGTGTAAGTCCGCAGACATACCGCTGAGCCACTGGGGGGCTTGTTTGTAATAAATTTGTTTTTTTTCAAAGTTTATAAGTCCTAGTAAAACTTAGCTCTATAATACATCAGAGAAAAGTAATATGAACTCGAAAACCATGATACGATCCAGCCATATGATATTTGGAGCTAATGTAGCTCTAGGGCTAAGAAATAAAAGCTTTACAAAATATTACAGCTTAACATTATATATTTCCACGAAAGTAAAAGCTCATAACATCGATGGCAACGTTTATAAACAAATTCGATTTAAAGTATTTTTTAAGTAGAATGCTGAAAACTTTGAACCTTCGCCTGTGTGATTTAAAAGCAAATAGAATTTTTGAAGGAAACGTTCTTAATTGTCTCAAATTGTTATTTGTTTGTCATTAAGCACAAAAGGTATCTAAACCAGGTTTCTAGTGATATCAGTCCACAGACATGCTGCTGTCCCATTGGGGGGCTTTAATTGTATCAAATCGAGTCATTATAATGTTAAAACAACAATGCTTCAATAATTAAGTTTTTTGTTAAAAATAAATTGCAACTTTTTAAGTTTTTTTCGTCAAGTTACGGAAGAAGGGTGTTAATGTGGTGTTCCTGTCTTCTTTCTTGTATTTTAATCTGTTTAATTTATTTCTTTGTTTTAGTTATGCACAAAAATTCACAATGAGAAATTTATAGTGTTCCAACCACAGGGATAGAACATGTTATTTTTACCGTTAAAATTCTTCAAACCACGAAAGAACACTCAAGCTATTTCGTTTGTTTTTTGAATTTCGCACAAAGCTATTCGAGGGCTATCTGTGCTAGCCGTCCCTAGTTTAGCAGTGTAAGACTAGACGGAAAGCAGCTAGTCATCACCACCCACCGCCAACTCTTGGGCTACTCTTTTACCAACGAATAGTGGGATTGACCGTCACATTATAACGCTCCCACGGCTGAAAGGGCGAGCATGTTTGGCGCCACGGGGATGCGAACCCGCGACCCTCGGATTACTAGTCGCACGCCTTAACGCGCTTGGCCATGCCGGGCCGCACTTTAACTAATTATTTGTTTCTGATTATGAATACAATTTTTCGAACAGACTTATTTTATTCACTAATTTATTCATAGAGAGTTTTCATTTTAGTTACAAATTGATGTCTATAAGTAAAGGAAGTGTTCTGTATATAAGGTACAAAAACCAAACATTAGAAGGAATTAGCGTGCTGAAATTAAAATAATTACTTTTTCTGAAATTATTTTGTAAATATTTTCTAACTTATGAAATACTTTTGCAAAGTTTTGCATTAATATTCGTAAAAAGTATATGTTAAAATGTAATTGCCTGAATAGTTAATCAGTAACCCCCTCCCTCACTCTTAATGCACTGTTAGTTACATTTACATATTTCAGACTTAAACATGCTGTAAGAACGTGTGTGAGGAGGTGAAATTTCCCGTAAAAACATTTACATTGGATCTTTTTCTTATCATGTAAGTCGTAATTAATGAGCATTGATGAGCTGTTTTTATCTTATCTTTTATGTTATGAAATATAACAGCTTATACACTATTTTTACCTTCCCTCTCTTAATATTTTATGACAATCAATATTTAAACAAACAAAAAAACACTTTTTATTACTTCGTTTTTCTTTTAGTGTGTACAGTTTCCTTTGCGATCTTCTTCCGTTGGCTTACCATAATTATAATTCGTTCATATCTATTTAATGAGTCAACATAGTTAACACGTGCAATCATTAGTTTAAAAATTAGCCTTTCCTCACGAGGAGCTTCATTAGATGGATACTATACTAACAACGATTGCATCTTTATTGTCACAATCTCAGGAAGACGTGCATTTACACACGATAGGAATGCCGGCCCGGCGTGCGACTCGTAATCTGAAGGTCGCGGGTTCGCATCCCCATCGGGCCAAACATTATCGCTCTTTCAGCCGTGGGGGCGTTATAATGTGACGGTCAATCCCACTATTCGTTGGTAAAAGAGTAGTCCAAGAGTTGGCGGTGGGTGGTGATGATTAGCTGCCTCCCCTCTAGTCTTACACTGCTAAATTAGGGACGGTTAGCGCAGATACTCCTCGAATAGCTTTGTGAGAAATTCGAAACAAACTCTATATGAATATCAGAAAACAGTTTTTATAGAATGAGAAACTTAAATCTAGAAACCTTAGTTCTGAAAATTTTTATTTCAAAATCTTATAGTTATGATATTGTCATTAGAAGGAATTAATCTGGTTTCTCACTTCGAATCTAATACAAAGAAGAAAAAGCAAATACAAGAACAAAACGGGGGAAAATTAGAATTATTTACAAAATACATTCATATAATTGTAATCGTACCATAACTGATCTGAACTTAAAAGATACATCCATACATATAATAAACAGTACTGATGTGAGATTACCAATATAAATATAATCAGGTGAGAAATCGAAAATAATAATGTTAATAAATAAAATCTTTTTGGAACAGACAATTGATCCTAAATTCGGTGAAAGCGATAGTTAAACTAAACGAAGGTCCAAACGACTAGTCTGTAAAATAATGAAAAGTTCTCATTTCATATTCATTCATTAATGATATAAATGAGTTTTAAAAACTTTTATAAAACCTGAAACAAAGGTTTTCCGAAACTCATTAACGAGCACAGCAGGAGCACAATCTGTTGAACATAAATAAAACAACTAGAAATTGAGGCAAAAGAAAGACACAAGACTGCGGTAAAAAGTATTATATTACTCCTATTGATTTTGAAGATGTTTTGTATCTCTAAAGTGAAATTTAAAATGATTTTAACATTTTTTAAAGTCTCTTAAACTGGGTTGATCTTATCACTGCTTAAACATATAGAATGAATTAAAGATATTTTACCAAATGATGAAGACAATCGCTTTTTAAACTGGCATGAAATAGTTTATTATCTGGTTACGTGGTGAATAACCAGTTTTTCTAAAAAACTAAGAGTGAGGTTGGAAATAACCACGTGAAATTTATTTATGCTTTTCATATTAAAATGAGTTTTTGAACAAAAGTATATAACATACATATACTAGAACATTATTATGTAACAAGCTAACTGGAATTATACATGTCAAAAATCGAATGAAAACTAAAACCTATGCTGATCAGAACACACTGAATCATGAGTTTGGTACCTTTGATGTTAACAACACTTTTTGACTGTTATCCTAAATAATATCACAAGAGATTCCACCAGCTTAGGACATTTAAATAGACGAAAAGAACATCTGTAAGGAAGCAGAAAATAAATACAAAAAGACCAGTGGTTAGAACTTGAGATCTACACAGATTACCAATACAAAATAATGAATATAGTTATACACATAATTGTATTTTGGTACCCCACAACTAGCAGCAAAACCGGTTAAAATTACAAAAAGAAAATCGCACACGTACATACACTAAAATTCATAAAAAAGTCTTTTATTTTGAGAATAGCACTGCGTTTCTATCACTGTGTTCGTAGTTGAAACGTAACACCAGTGTGTGCAAATCTACCAATAATTTCCTTAAATAGTCGAGCACCGAAAACTAATATCTTGTTCCTGTCTGTGCAACTTAATTATTGAGATATATATTTGAACTGAGAGCGTTAGAAAAACAAAACGAGTGCATTATTTTTTATTCTAACGATATTATACTGTAGTGAGACACTCAATTCATTTTGTTTTTTGATTAAGACTGATTAGTAGAAATGTAAATTTATTTGTCCTCTACATTTCCGACAGCACGCGTGAGCGCCAGCAAGCGTCATTTCTCACGCACCACTTGGCACGAAAACATCACTCACTATTCTTTAACGCATGAAACATTTCTTGTTTTCTTTACCCAGAAAATGCCTTATACAGGACCTTACAAGCTCTCATGTTTTTCCACCCTTCTACTTTTCCACGAAGATAAATCCCTTATCAGTCTGTGACGATTTCTCTTCTTTTTGACTTTCGAGCTCTTTCTTTTAACGGTCTGGCATGACCAGGTGATTACGGCGCTTTACTGGTAATCTTAGGGACGCGGATTCTAATCCCCGTCGCACCAAACACGCTTGCCCTTTCAGCTGTGAGGGTTTTATAAAGTAAAGGTCAATTCCACTATTCGCTGGTAAAAGAGTAGCCCAAGAGTTGTCGGTGGGTGGTGATGACTATTTGCCTTCCCTCCAGTCTTACATTACTAAATTAGGGACGGTTAGAGCAGATAGCCCTCGGGTAGCTTTGCGCGAAATTCAAAATAAACCTTTTTTCAACTCATATTACACGATTTGGTTTAAATGTGGATAAATACAAATTTATCAACAAAAACCAATCAAAACCGATATTGTTTATATTATTCAACAAGGTTATGCCCAGTATAAAATATCTGATTTGGCAAACAGAAATACGAATATAAAATTAAATTTTAATTAATTAAATAAAAGAAAAAGAATAAAACAATTTGAGTACTGATACAGTTGTTTCCAAACGTTTATCTGCTGTTTCACAAATTATTCACTATTAATTATTATGGGCCAGATGAGGCGTAATATAACACTTTACGAATCAAAAGGTTTAAGATTCGAGCCCGTGATATGACCATGAATATGCTGAGGTCTTTCGATTATGCGTTGTAAAATAGCATTCAATCCCTCTGTTCAGTTAGGAGTAGCTGTGTAGGTGTAAGGTGTTGGTTTTCCTTTAATCTGTGTTTTAAAATAAGGGACACTTAAGTCTGTTTCTTAAAATCACTGGTCTGGTTATTTAAGCCCATACTTCACATATAGTGCAGTTTTAGCTGAAAATGCCAACTTCTTATACTTTAATGGAAAAAGTTATTATAGGTCTAAGTAATAGTTTTATGTTACAAAGCATTGACATTTTTCTATTGTTATGTATAAAGCGTTTGAAATGCCATGTTGTTGTTTATATTATTGTTTTAAAGTTCAAATCAATAAAATATGTTGTTATTCATTTAAAATAACATTTAGAATTAATTAGAATTCATTTAGAATTAATCATTTAGAAATTTCTAGAATTAGGTAGATCAATCATATGTTTATAAATAGAATGTATGTCGGCCTGGTGTCTAGTAGTCTCGTGCAAAAACAGACATGCGCAGATTACTCTGGAATTCTGTGGAAGTTACCCGATTGTTCGAGAACACAGTTGGCTTACTAATATATAAACAGACGGCGATGTGAGGAGAGTCAGTCATTCGTTTTATTCGATTCAAGAGATATTGTCTCCGTTTGAGAAATTTTCAACGTTTGCTGTGTGTTTATTCAACTTGGATTTGTGACTGTAGCTAGATCTACAGAAGCTGTGATTTTATTTCGTCAATCTTTAAGATTCATTCGAATTACTGGTTATACTGAAAGTCAACAGGTATAGGACTGTTTAGGGGAGACCGGAGCAAGTTGGAAAACGACAAATTTGAGACATTCATCGTAAACATCGCAAAAAGAACTTCGTCAAATTTATTGAACTGTGAATTTTTTCTGGACTTCTCCATTCAAACTTCGGAATTTCTTCGTGGGACCAAATTCACACCCTAGACTGGAATTTTGGATTTCTGATCTGGACTTTTGAACTTTCATTCTGGATTATTATATTGGACACCGGCCAGTACCATTTTGTATTGTAATTAATTTTGAAGATTGAAACTGAATATCTGTCATTGTTATTATATAATTTATTTTATATCAAAACAGAATTACTCACGTTGTAGTCAGAGCAGACATTGATATCGTGATAGAAACTGGATATTTTCTCTGAAGTAACACGAATATAATTTAGTTCCTTGGCAACGTAAACGTAAGCACGGTTCTATATTCATCCTATGATATTTTACGTACTAATAATGTAAAGACTTTGCAGTCATAATAAGTTTATGTATCTACGATAAAGCTTAAAAACAACAACTATTTAGGAAACAGGAAACGACACATCTAAAGTCAATAATATATGCTACTCTGCTCGTGCCTTCACAAACTTATCATTAATTTCACTATTTCGGTAAAAACAACTACAACACTAGAAAACAACACAAGTAAATGTGTTATGGAAGTTCAACAGTAAAACAAAGTTGTATATAGTAATATAAGTGTTTTCTGATTTTTGGACTTTGATTATAACATCTTTTCTATGCAGCTCTGTTCTTGCAATACTTTATTGCAAGTTTGTGAAGGCACGAGCAGAGTAGCATCTATTATTGACTTTAGATGTGTCGTTTCCTGTTTCCTAAATAGTTGTTGTTTTTAAGCTTTATCGTAGATACATAAACTTATTATGACTTCAAAGTCTTAGTTTTGCACGATTAGCACGTAAAATATCATAGGATGAATATAGAACCGTGCCTACGTTTACGTTGCCAAGGAACTAAATCATATTCGTGTTTCTTCAGAGAAAATATCCAGTTTCTATCACGATACCAATGTCTGCTCTGACTACAACGTGAGTACTTCTATTTTGAGTCACTTTCTGGAACTGTTTTTGAAACACAAACTACCACTTTTACAGTTGAAAACACTAAACTTTATTTGATTAAAACGTATGATTCTAAAACGCAAAGTTTATTAAGTCCTTTAGTTTGTTAATTTTATGTCAGTAACAATAAACTTTATTGTTAAAGATTGATAAGATAGTATATCTAACACACCTGTCTACAACTAAACAACTCCACAAACAGCTTAAAAACGAGTTTTGTCACATTATTTTCATAACTGTAATAAATAATTATGAATACATTTAGGCAATCATGAGTATATTAGTTATATATAATTATGGCATTGCATTCTTTAGCATTTCAATATGATAGAAAATGCTTCTTGTCATCTACAAAGTTTCCTTGATCAAATTCGATCTAAAATTTTTTTTTATATTTTACTATACTCTCACTGCAATGAGAAGTAAAGTGGTGTTCTACTAAACTTTACAAAAAATACCAACAAAAGTGACGAAATAGAAAACGAGTCTTCCAACGCTGTTATCTTCTGATAATTTATTTTCTTCTGATCTCAATAGAGTAAAGCTGTAAAAGCATTTCTACAGGGGTAATGCTAGGAAACATATATTTCCCAGATGGCAGTTAAATATTTATTGATTTTTGGATTCCACTGGACCGAAATTCAAAACATATGAAATGTAGATCAATATAGATATTTTCAGTTGTATTAAAGTAGTCACTGTTTTACTACCCTCTCTACAAGCCTATTTTGTAACTAAAACACTTATAATATATTTTCTATCGAAACCTAAGATCGATGTATTTAATTTGTATAAAATAACATAAAGTTATTTAAATAACCTGGTTAATGTAAAACACACACACACAAAATTGTAAGATAAAGCCTTATACCAACCTATCTAAAACATAACGAATTAGTTTTATTTGAATTATGTGTTTGTTCACGTGGAAATCATCCTTTCTAAAATCAGTGTAAACAGATCTAGTATTCTAAGAAAAAAGCATTTCATGAACCTTTCTAACTCAACTATCATAACGATTTGTTTTGAATTTTGCGCAAAGCTACACGAGGGCTATCTGTGCTAGCCGTTCCTAATTTAGCAGTGTAAGACTAGAGGGAAGGCAGCTAGTCATCACCACTCGCCGCCAACTCTTGGGCTACTCTTTTATCAACGAATAGTAGGATTCACCGTCACATTATAATGCCCCAACGACTGAAAGGGCGAGCATGTTTGGTGCGACGCGGGATTCGAACCCGAAATCCTCAAATTACGAGTCGAATACCTTAATCCACTAGCCATGCTGGGCCTATTATCTCAACGAACTGATTTTATTTGTTCATGAACAAACGCACAATTTTAAAAACACCATTACACCAAACTCTCGAACTGTTTACAGATGTAACTAACTCTACGTTTGATGCACTTTATTCTTAACACTTAATGATCACACACCGAGAAGGAAAGTATTCACATTCTAACACCATTTACTTTTGCATATTTCCAGTATGGAAGATCAGACACAAGATTATCCATTGTACTTCAGGTTTTTGTATTCAAGTTGGAAGATACCCGTGAATTAATTTCCTACAGCCTCTTCACTGGCAATGACGCAACGTTGTTCATATCTTATCTCTCTCAAATTTGGAACTGTTCAATTTGTCCATGTGTTATTTTGGATAAAACTAGGGAAAACATTTCCCCTGCCGTTAGTGGCATTACGAACTATCTTCTTAACCTCACTACCAGTACAGTTTATGTGACAATACTGACTGTTCCTCTGTCCAGACAAGATAAATTGATTGCTTCTCATAGTGGTTGATGAGCCTTAACCTAATTAAGGTTAAAAGCTATTCATTCGGCTTGAGTTAGTTCTTGATTGACGGGAGGGTTTCTCTTGTTGTTTTGTTTTGTAACAATGAACTAGAACAAGAGAATCAAAAGCGTATAAATGTTTTTATTCAAGCATTTATCTCAACTTGGACAAACGTTCTAAAAACTAATTTCGAAACATCTGAAATGCAACGCTTTCTAGAGTAGTTTTCTGCTGGTTTCAATGTGAAATGGAACCCAGGAAGTTAGGGCACTCAACTCATAATATGAGAGTTATGGATTCGAATTCCATGATTGTCAGTGCAATAGAGATGACTAGAGGCCTTCCACACGGTCTTACACTGCCAAATTAAGAACGGACAGCGCAGATGATCCTAGTGTAGCTTTGTGCGAAATTCAAAACAGTGTGAAATGTTTCTCATGTTATACGAAATTGAAATTTCAGACCATCTGAGAAACAGGTGTTACTTGGAGAAGAATATTTTGATCAATCACGTGCCAGGAATTTTCTTATGTTAAAACAGAATTAGTTTAGGTTGCATGTTAACATTATGTGTTTAACAGGCATGCCTTTATGTCCCTACTATGGTAGCCAACTACATTTTGCAATAATTCAATGTAAGCTAATTACCATGCAGTGTTATAGGTCGTATTAAGTGTGTATATATTCATAATATTAAACTGCGGGAAAGAGTGTGTGCTTTTTTGTTTTAAAGTAAATCTCCAATTAATACCGCAAGGAATCGAATCCCAGATTTTTAGCATTGCAAGTTTGTAGACTGTGGAAGAAGAAATGAAACAGAAGTTTTACAAGAAACTTATAATTAATTAAATTAGGACTAAACGTGTTGAAGGCATACAAACTGTAATCCTTTATATTTTGAATATTGAGTATTATCACCTGGCTTGTAACAGTTTAGAGAAAATTACCATTCTTGTAAGCAAATTTAAGGTAGTAGGGTTAACAAACAGAAAGAAAGCAAACGTAAAATTTGGAATTTAAACTTCCAGTCTTCAGTCTGTTTTTGAAAGAGAAATGCAGCAATAGAATTATATATTTTTTTTAAAATTTTGATTTTAAAAAACTTCGCTCGAAAACCAAAAGAGGGCGATCGCTTTAAATAAACAGAGAAGATAATTTATTGCTTCCTTTTGAGGCTTCGCAGATGATTATTTGTTCGTGGGTGAACATCATGTTTGATAGTTACAAGGAACAACGTGATTCATTGGCATCCACAGAAGGTTTAATTTCTTCAACCACAAACAACAACGTGATCCAATTAGCATCAGAAAAGGTTTTGAACAATGAATAAAACGACTGTTGTTTTTCTGCAAGTAATGACTTTTCGAAAATATGTTTTGGTGCTTCAAAATGAGAGAGAGTCTTGCTACGTTTTCTATTTCAAAGTGTTTTAAAACTTGGTATAGATCCGTACATTCTTATCACAGGCCAAGTAAATGCATAATATTATGTTTAATAAGAAGACAGAATAAATACCAGTTGGTACAAATGAACATACACCTAGCTTGTTCGCAATACCACTCGTACGTGACAGTGCATAATTAATCGTCATTCATATAAATGCATTAGGAGTAATACAGTGAATGGCACCAGTATAATACATAATTAAATATTTAACTCAATTTTAACACACCATATACGCGTATATATATTTACTTAAGAGTAAAAAGAACGACACTAATACGATATTTTGTTAAAACATACATTCATTTTATTATTTGAACACTGGTAGTCCTCCAATCTGTTTTATGTGAAGAATATCAATACTTCCACAATCTATGTTTTACGTGTAGAATGTAAATAGTACCACAATATGTTTTATGTGTAGAATGTCAATAGTTCCACAATCTATGTTTTACGTGTAGAATGTCAATAGTTCCACAATCTATGTTTTACGTGTATAATGTCAATAGTACCACAATCTATGTTTTACGTGTATAATGTCAATAGTACCACAATATGTTTTATGTGTAGAATGTCAATAGTTCCACAATCTGTGTTTTATGTGTAGAATGTCAATACTTCCACAATCTATGTTTTACGTGTAGAATGTAAATAGTACCACAATCTATGTTTTACGTGTAGAATGTCAACAGACATGTGTAGAATATTAGTATTTAACAATCCATGTTTTATTTGTTGAACGTTTGTAGTCCAACAGTCTATGCTGTGTTTATATAAGTCATTATAAGTTCACGGATCTACTACTATGTTGCTGAGATAGTTATTATTCAATCCATAAAGCTTAAAAGTTTGGTTGTAATGGTATATACTGTTAAAGGTGTGGCGTTACCTAGTGTTTAGAATGCATTTTGAGAAGTTTAATGCGTGCGTTGCGATAATGCTGCAATATACTCTGTACTCTCAGCTGTGACGCCCTTGTAAGAGAGGCAGTCCAGCCCGTTATTCAATTAAAGCGGATACGTCTCTTGTAGCGACGAGCACTGCTAACAGGTAATTCAAAATCAGGGATGCTATATTATAACCGTAGGGGCCTCACAGTCGGACGGTTAACCCGTTTGTAGTATAAAATGCTATTCAGGTTGAAACTATCAAATACCATACTTTTGAAACTCAAGCCTCAACAAAGGCGATAATCCAATTTTAGATTCATGTTTTGAGTATATGAATATTATACGCCCTCACATTGATTTATATGCTTATTATTTAAAATATTTATTATTTAAAACTTATTTCAAGATGCTCATTAAATACACAGCTAATACTACTGACGATCTAAATTTATTTATCGTCTACATTATATTTAATAGCTTAAATAATATTACTCTAACAGTATTGTTATACTGTTATACAAGGGTCGAAGTAACAAAGTATCTAGTTCTCGTATTTTATCTCTATTTCATTTTTTTCACTCCCTTGAACGCTGTTATATTTAATGTTTGAGAACGTAAATCACAATGCTGCTTGCATGCGTAAAATTTCATAAGGGCTGTTATCTACATTAAAATACTTTTAATTTTAACTTGCAAAGTTTTGGCCCTTTTTACCGAAACCTTCATTACGCAATAACGTATTTAATTTGTTTGCTTGTGTGTTTTTGGAATTTTACACAAAGCTACTCGAGGGCTATCTGTTCTAGCCGTCCCTAATTTAGCAGTGTAAGACTAAAGAAAAGGCAGTTAGTCATCACCACCTACCGCCAACTATTGGGCTACTCTTTTACTAACGAATAGTGGGATTGACCGTCACATTATAACGCCCCCACGGCTGAAAGAGCGAAAATGTTTGGCGCGATGGGGATGCGAACCTACAACCTTCAAATTACGAGTCGCACGCCGTAATACGCTTGGCCATGCCGGGCCGATGTATTTAGCAATACTGTATTTAACAATATTTAAAATATGAAACAATCGAGAGCTAAAAATGAAAGAGTATGCATGTGAGAAGCACAATATTCTAGAATGGTGTGAAACAATGGTCGAATAAAAGTGTAAGACTAAAACGGTATTATTCTCTACTTTGTTTAAGGCAAGCTGAAACTTCCCAGCATGGCCAGGTGAGTTAAAGCGTTCGACTTGTAATCTGAGGGTTGCGGGTTCGAATCCCTCAAACATGCTCGCCCTTTCAGCCGTGGGGGTATTATAATGTGACGGTAAATTCAACTATTCGTTAGTAAAAGAGTGGCCCAATAGTTGGCGGTGGGTGGTGATGACTAGCTGCCTTTCTTTTAATCTTACACTGCTGAATTAGGGACGGCTAGCGCAGATAGCCCTCGTGTAGCTTTGCGCAAAATTCCAAAAACAAACAAACAAAAAGGCAAGCTGAACTTTATTACAAGGCATTTCGATTGAGGTAAACATAATAACGCCCCATATCTATAGAATGTACCTTTATTAGCTCGATACTTTGCTATTGGCAACCTATATGACAGCTTCGAGGAAACCTACTCTTGTACCCTAATCGTATTTGGCTGACTTTCTGACTGCGTGTTAGCTCACTTGATACCTCCTTTGTAGAGAGCTATGCTCTGAAGATAAGAAGTTCCCTAGGGTAACACGAGTTCGCTTACCAACTCTACCCCTGATAGCTTTAAAACTACAGGACTTAATGGACACAGGTACAGAGTTTCAAATGGATTAGCGAACTTTTAGATTATACGTAGCTCTTGACAAAAGTGTAACAGTAAAATATTGAGGTAATAAAGATAATTTATGGAGATACAAGTTATTATTTTATTCGCTCTACAAATATGATGTTTCATAATCTATATAAATATAACAGTACTGTTTGTTGTATGTGCATGTAACTATTTATCTATATAAATATATTAGTACTCTTTGTTGTATGTCCAAGTAACTACTTAGTTACATAAATATAATAGTACTGTTTGTTGTACGTCCAAGTAACTACTTATCTATATAAATATAAAAGTACTGTTTGTTGTATGTTCATTGACTATTTATCTATATTAATACATTAGGACTGTTTGTTGTGTGTCCAAGTAACTACTTAGTTATATAAATATAATAGTACTGTATGTTGTGTGTCCATGTTACTACTTATCTATATAAATATAATAGTACTGTTTGTTGTATGTTCATTACCTACTTATCAATATAAATATAACAGTACTGTGTGTTGTATGTCCATGTAACTACTTATCTATATAAATACAATAGTACTTTTTGTTGTATGTTTATTAACTACTTATCTATATAAATTTAACAGTACTGTATGTTGTATCTCCATGTAACTACTTATCTATATAAATATAACAGTACTGTTTGTTGTATGTTCATTAACTACTTATTTATATAAATATAACAGTACTGCATGTTGTATGTCCATGTAACTACTTATCTATATAAATACAATAGTACTTTTTGTTGCATGTCCAAGTAACTACTTATCTATATAAATTTAACAGTACTGTTTGTTGTATGTTTATTAACTACTTATCTATGTAAATTTAACAGTACTGTATGTTGTATGTCCATGTAACTACTTATCTATATAAATACAATAGTACTTTTTGTTGCATGTCCAAGTAACTACTTATCTATATAAATATAATAGTACTGTATGTTGTATGTCCATGTAACTACTTATCTATATAAATACAATAGTACTTTTTGTTGCATGTCCAAGTAACTACTTATCTATATAAATTTAACAGTACTGTATGTTGTATGTCCATGTAACTACTTATCTATATAAATATAACAGTACTGTTTGATGTATGTTCATTAACTACTTATCTATATAAATATAACAGTACTGTGTGTTGTATGTCTATGTAACTACTTATCTATATAAATATAACAGTACTGTGTGTTGTATGTCTATGTAACTATTTCGCAGTGGTTGAGTGGCTCATCACTTAACTTGTTAACGATGTTTATTAGGCTCATGTGGGGATAAATACGAATTTTCAGTTTTGCACTCAATCATTTCCTTTGAATGGATTTTCATCAGATTTTGTATGCAGATTTTTTGAACGGATTTTCATCAGATTTGGTATGCAAGTTTATTGGATCCATGCAAAATTGCGATCTCACCTTTTGTTTTGTGTAGTTTTATGGGCGTGTTTACTTTTTTTTATAATTATATAATTAATTTAAGGCAAACAACTTTTCACGACCTTCCATTAATTGTAAATTTACATGGCTTCCGTCCAGCTAGTACAGAATAACGTAAAAAGTACGGATTATGCTTCTGGAATGTACTTGTAACTGTTCACATTCATTTATTATGTATTGTTCTATACTTGACTGCCTTATCGACTTCAACTTAGTGCTTTCACTAATTTTTTATTCTAGAATTTTCAATACGGAATCTATCTATTTAAAATTACATCTACGACGTCTATATTAATAAACAATTTTATAATTCTATCGTTTTGATATCCTATTTATTTTTACACATGTGATTTAATATATACATTAAGACCAAACTTATGGACATGCCTTTCTAAGTATTCGATCAAGTTATTTTTAATCGTAAAATATTGTGATCCTATAAATGGTAAAAAATAAACACTTTCTCTTTTGTAATTGTAATTTTTATTTTATTATTTTGTCTACAATTTAAATAATTTAGACACGTTCGTACGTGTTTTTTGTTCAAATAATATAAAACTGCAATCTAAATACATGTTTGAATTCTTCAACTCTCCAACATTTTTGTATTAAAATGTAACATGTGTCAAATACGGATGTCATTCTTCTGTAGGGTGTGGCTTAATTAGTTGTCTTTGGTCAAAAGATGCGTCAGGGAGGAAAGAAAATAATGTTATATCTAGTTTTTGATAAACGATTTTTTGGTATGACAATAGTTTAAAGCAGACAGATAGTGTTTCTATGTTTCCTAGGCAAGATATATTATACTATTCATTAATATTAATTTTATAAATAATTATATTGGCCAATAGTTGAAGTTCTCTTTCCCTGGAAGGAAGTTATGTGCATTCATGGTTAATAAAAGATTATTTCAGAACCTAAAAACCTACATTTCCAAAATATAATCTATAAAAAAGCCCATTAACAGTGCAACACGCTAAAGTACAAATTTGTATCTCAGAATGACTGGTATGGGTATTAATACTTTTATTTATGAGGAGAAAACAACGTTTCGACCTTCCCAGGTCATCTTCATGTGGAAAATATAACTAATTGCTTGAAAAATATCTGGTTTAGTTGCATCAACGTCAAACCATTCCATCAAAAGATAGATGAAAAGCTGTTTTCGTGTTATGTCTGATCCCAATGGTTGAATATATGTTCACAAACAAATGTAGTCTGATTCAGAGTTTCTATATTCACTACATTTTCAATATATAATTCTTTTTCTTAACCTGAAGATGACCTAGGAAGGTCGAAACGTTGTTCTCTCGTTATTAATAAAAGTGTTAATACCCATACCAGCTATTCTGGGACACATTTTTATTTCAAGTGAATTTCTCGTTATCAAGAAAGTACAAATTTGTATGTTTCCCCCCGGACCTAATGAGCCTCATACTAATTTTGGTAAAAATTCACCCACAAACCGCGATGTAGCCATGTGGACATCTAACAAATAGTACTGTCACTTTTATATAGATAATACCAAATTGATCGTATGCTATCACTTTTATTTTCGGTTTATTGTATATCACTATAATTTTATTATAAGGATTGGATTCCATTCTTGGTTTAATATATGTTCGTAGGACTAACTTAAGTCTCATAAGCTGGCCGAATCTTGCGAGATATTTTAAAGATTATAGCCTTAAATATATTGTTAACAAAGAGAGTATCTTACTGATTAAATAATGCATTCTAATATTTATAAACAGAAACGTAATAAATATATATTTAGTTCGATATAACGAGTGTTATCCTTTCAGTTTTATCGGACATCCTTTCTTATATACTGGCCCGGCATGGCTAGGTGATAAAGCACACGACTCGTAATATGAGGACCATGGGTTCGAATCTCCGTCACACCAAACATGCTCGTTCTTTCACCCGTGGAGGCGTTATAAATTGACGGTCAATCCAACTATTCGTTGGTAAAAGACGAGCCCAAGAGTTGGCGGTGAGTGGTGAGGCCCAGCTGCTTTCTCTGTACTCTTACACCGCTACATTAGGGACGGCTTGCGCAGACAGCCCTCGTATATCTTTGTGCGTAATTCAAAACAAAGAAACAAAAGAAATCCTCGTGTATTTTAGGTAATCCATATAAAATACCTGCGGGTGATTATGTTGGTTTTAACAGTTAGCACCATTTGTTAACTCTTGCTCTCTTAATTTGAATGAATAGTTTTGGAAAACATTTGGTTGGTTTCGTACGGTTTTGTTCTTTTTTTTACTTTAAGAAACAGACTGACTTAGTCGATAAGGCAGTAAAATACGAAACAAATTATTTGAATAATGTTGGTTTATCAATGTCAAGCAATGAACTAATTAAGATGAAATGATGTTGTTTTATGATTTACGACATTTAAAAACAAACAAACAAGAAGACAGTTTAAATACATGATAAATATTAAGGAGAAACATTTTCAAACCATTTAATAAACGAATTTCTGGCTCATTAATACACGAGATGTCGCATTCACCTTAACCATGCTAAACACACATGAGCTGTCGTAATTATGGAACGATGCATGTCCAGAAATCATTGTTTGAAGTAACCTAGTGTTTGAACTAATGCATATTTTATGGTATAAAAAGAGGTGTGTTTGTAAGCGAAAAGATATTTGTATTTTCTTAGCTTTGTCTTTAAACTGGAAAAAAAATTTTCTGAAACAAAAGAAACTTCTAAAAAATCCAACTTTGAAATCCAGTTGAGAATACACAATGATAAACAATTAGAAACTCTGAGATCTTAAATACAAATACTCATCGCCTGAATAATAGAGTGTAAGAGTGACAGAGAGCGTATTAAAAGCTGGAAGAAGATATGTTTTAAAATATTTTATATTGTCTTTTCTGACGTTATTGTACACAAACTTAACTAGAAAATAAATGTTTTGCAACTCGTGGTAAATATTAGCTAAATCTTGTTTGAAAGAAGGGGAAACTGCTACAGATACATCGTTCAAATATCGTTAGAATAAATAAAAAATTGGATTTTAAATGGTCAGGTATAAAGTTACAGTAAAGGTGCATATAATATTACCTGTGAAAATATCTAAAGGGAAGTTCAGATGAAATATATTCAACAAAGCCAAAGACATTATCATTTTCATAAGACATAGCTCCATTCTTAAGTGTGAATTCATTAATCAAATTATTAATGTATCTCAAGGCGATTGGGGCTCGGCATGGCCAGATGGGTTAAAGTGTTGGACTAGTAATTCAAGGATCGCGCGTTCAAATCCTTGTCACACCAAACATGCTCGCCCTTTCACCCGTGAGGGCGTTATAAAGTGATAGTCAATCCCACTATTCATTGGTAAAAGAGTGGTCCAAGTGTTGACGATTGGTGGTGATGAGTAGATGCTTTACTCTAGTCTTACATTGCTAAATTAGGGACAGCTTTGCGCAAAATTAAAAAAACAAACAAAACAGGACAATTGGTATGGGTATTAACACTTACAATAAAGCAGAAAACAACGTTTAGGCCTCCTTAGGTCATCTTTAGGTTAACAAAAACAGAGGGTATTTATAATTACCAATATAAAACACCTTCTCTCCGCTGCAGGGTTCAAAGACCCACTCATGACTCATACAGGTCTCAATGATTTCATAAAGCTCATACATTGATTCTATAGCTACACTCTAAATGGGTCCGTAACCGAAACAAAACTCTTTACGATACTCCCACGTGGTACCTAAGCACGTATCAAGCTTCTTCCTGTTATCTTATGAGTAGAGACATGAACTGAGCAGGTCAAAAGCACAAAATCTGAAGTCAGACTTCATCCGGTTCAGCTATCTTGAATACCCATTTTTGTACACCCACTATATTTAAGTAACTTCTCAAACGCCCTTATAGGTACTTCATTGGTGAGGAATTACTCTATAGATAACATGTCTCTTGCAGGCCAATCTGATTCCACTTGTCACTCTCAGTTTTCTTAACTCTAAAGCTGTTGGAAAGGTTAACTGGAAAACATACAAAGATGCATCATGTTACCTCCAGGACCTCGAGGGGAGCAGGGGACAGATCACAAAATTAGATGTCAGGCTCGTAAAAAACCCTCATCAAGCCTGGGTCTCTTTCCAAATAGAAAATTAAAAAAAGAAAGTGCAACAACTGAGATTAACATGTGTATAACAGATGGCGTTCTTGTTACACAACGATGTGTGCTGAGAAAATAATGGCTCTAAAAATAAGTTTAAACATGTACTTTTAAAATAGTTTTATGTGGTGTGAACTCGTTTTACGTGACTTAGTTTGGTACTTCTTTAAGTTCATGTTTCAGAGTCTACATATACATCCTTTCATATTGACGATAAGTGAATGTTAGTTTGAAGTTAAGCACAAAGCTAGACAATGGACTATCTTTGAATTGCACACCACGGATACCGACACCAAGTTTATAACGTTGTAAGTGTGCGGAGATACCACTGTGCCACTAGAGGACAACGAGGAAGGAACAACTGGAAATATAAAAGAACAAAATGTATTTCTTTCAAATATAAACCATAAGAAGAATAAACGTTTGTCTTTGATTAATAAAAAAGTCTGCCTTACGAAAGAGTTCTGGCTGAAAGTTTTCTTATTTCTGGACATTTTGTAACGACAAGATCATCATTAATCATCATTGAAATGGAATACAAATACAGTTAATCTTCCAAACTGAAAAATTAACCATTTATTTGCACGACAAACATTTTTATCATACATCTGTAGAAGGATGTGTAATTCAACACTTCACCTATCACGACAAAACCTTACCAGAAATGTTTGGTTTGGTTTGTTTTGAATTTCGCGCAAAGCTACACTAGAGCAATCTGCGCTAACCATCCCTATTTGAGCAGTGTCATACAAGAGGCAGCTATTCGTCACCGCCCATCGGCAACTCTTGGGCTTCTCTTTTGCCAACGAACAGTGAGGTTGACCGTCACATTATAACGCCCCCACGGTTGAAAGGGCGAGCATGTTTGATGTCACAGGAATTCGAGCCCTCGAGCCTTGGATGACAAGTCAAGTGCCTTAACCACTAGGCCATGCCGGGCCATACCAAAATGTATATATAATGGCAAAATATAACATCAGATTACTCTAACTAGCGAGTGTAATCTTATTTCAGTTCGTATTAACCATTCAGTACTTGACAGATCTGTTTTACTTTAATAATCTTCGTAAAGCAACATTGTATTTCAGTAAAGTTACTGGTGTAATTCAACGTGATTTCATCCCAGCTTGTCACTAGAAGGCGCTGCAACACAGCTGCAATAGCTCGTTTTAGGTCATAGCTAGCAATTTTTCAGCTCAGTTTTTCCCAACAGTTCTCAATGGTCAATGGCAGTATTCCACTATCCTCTTGGTAGACATAATCGTGTACAATACGGGCACTGTGGGCAGTAGCACTGTCATCCTTGAAAACGAGGTTATTGCCAAACATTTGGCTCGTTTTCAAATCATGATAAGTATCTGCCCAAAAATATGCTGCACCATCTCCTGTGTGTTCACTTTGTGAAAGATAGTCTCTCATCATCTGTTTTTCAGGCAAACGACGAATATGAACCTTACTATCAGCTTTAACAAGTCGGGAGTATGACTCATCTGAAAATATGACATGTCACCAGTATCCTAACTGTAAGTTGACATGTTATCTTGTCCAAGTAACAGGATGCTGCTGTGAAATCTGTTTAATTTTAGTTTTTAGATACTCCTTCTTGCAAAATAACCTTGTTTCTTTAGTTTACTCTTCACTGTTCTTTTGAATATCCCGGAATGAATGTGTTATTGTCATTCCTGTCGTATGATGTTGCAAGGCTTCTTCTTACGTTAAAGTGTTAACCTGATCAAAAGATGTCCATCTCAGGCAGAAGGTTTTCGATTTTTACCAGTGGAACTTTTTCAAGCAACACTTCCTGTAATCCAATGATGTTTCAGGATTCTGGGTACAAGAAACGGGAGTATCCCACTGTTCTGGCAATGTCTGTTTACTGCATACCATTTCTGAATAGTCAAACAATTTGATACCCTATAACTTGCACATGAAGCGACATGACTCTACACCAAGAAAATAAAAACTGTCTGAACTAAATATAAACCTGTTTCGAAAGATATTTCACCCAAATCACAACGTTTTATACAAAATAGATGTGTGTGTATGTTTTGATAAACTAATGACAAAAACAACTTATACAGACTGGAAGAACAACTCGTTAATGTTTGTTCGATAATACACTACCTTCTCTGTTTCTACTCTGGCATTTACCCAATAACAATTCCATGCATGTAGACACTAACATCAATATAAAACAGTACTGAAACATGTTTCTCAAGATCCTACAGTGGAAAAGGTTATAAAGATACAATCATAAAAAGTTTTACTTTAGATTTACCACTGTACTTGCGGGAAGGCTATTAAATGAGCAACCCAACAGTCTGAAGTAGACTTTCGTTTCTTTTATAAATGGAGAATTTGATGAAATGACACCCAAGAAAGGAAGGTTTATTTCCAAAAGTTGCAAAACTATCTGGTTACTTGCCTTGTAGCCCACACATATTGGTACTTAAATAACAGGGCCAGAATTTCAAGAGTGATTTCTACGTGGTGTTAAAGTACATTTTAGCAATATAAACTCTATCAAAGTTTGATCTTTGAGCATAAAGCTTTAAATAGAACCGCTTCCTAATCATTTCGGGTCTTGCACTGCGGCACAGGATTTTGAAAGGTTTTGAAACCTTATGGTTTAAGTATTAATAGATCGAATTGCTCAGGTTATCCTTTATACTATTGTTTTTTTTTTAGATTAAATACTCTCGTTACAATATTGCCCATTCTATCACCTACTTCCACTTAAAACGTGTTTTTCAAAATACTAGTCAAATAAACGGAAAGCTTAGTTTAAAGACATGGGGTTGTTTTATGGGAACGTGATGAACGTACATTAAGTAAGTTTTGTAGTTCTTGTTGCAATCTTGGAAATGAAAAACCCTAACATCGAATTAAAGTCTCAAAATATCATTTCTACAAAATTAAACAACACAAAAATCACACATTTTTCTTTGTCTTGCGATCTGCTTATATTGTACGACTTTAAAAAATATATTTGAACATGGCTCGGTCAGTCTTTCGACTACAATGTTTATTCACATCTGTAGAATCGAATGAGCAAAAGAAGAAATAAAAACGTCTGTTTAAACCTACCAGAAAACAACTTCTAACGACAACTATTTTCTCTTTATTTGCTTTATTTCCCTCTTTCAATGCAATTGTATTTTGTATTTCCAACTACTAAGACATCAAAATTTGTTAAACTCCAACACACTGTTTTTGTATATGTCATAAGAGATATTAGTTTGCAACAGAATACAGGGTTTCCTTTCACGATGTTAAAGAATGAAATACGTTATCTGAAATCTTTTCAACAAGCTTTTTTTGATTGAAAACAGATACCTTTTAGACCCCGTCAAATGCATTAAACTCCTGAACTAACAAAACTAGTTCTACCAAATATCGAAGGTAAGTAAACACCAACTAAAACTGGTGGTGATAAGAAATGTACGATTTTGCTTTCTCTTGTTCATATGTACTAAAACCTTTCAGCGAAGCAAACCTGTTGGAAGCTGATTAAACAGTTTCAGTTGATTTATTTCTAGCTTCAGTTAAGTATATTCTAACTAATCTTCATTTGAGTGTATTCTGGTCAGTCTTCATTTGAGTTTATTCTAGCCAGTTTTCATTTGAGTGTATTCTAGCCAGTCTTCAATTGAGTGTATTCTGGTCAGTCTTCATTTGAGTTTATTCTAGCCAGTTTCCATTTGAGTGTATTCTAGCCAGTCTTCATTTGAGTGTATTCTAGCCAGTCTTCAGTTGAATGTATTCTGGTCAGTCTTCATTTGAGTTTATTCTAGCCAGTTTTCATTTGAGTGTATTCTAGCCAGTCTTCAGTTGAGTGTATTCTAGCCAACCTTCAGTTGAGTGTATTCTAGCCAGTCTTCAGTTGAATGTATTCTAGCCAGTCTTCAGTTGAATGTATTCTAGCTAGTCTTCAGTTGAATGTATTCTAGCTAGTCTTCAGTTGAATGTATTCTAGCCAGTCTTCAGTTGAATGTATTCTAGCCAGTCTTCAGTTGAATGTATTCTAGCTAGTCTTCAGTTGAATGTATTCTAGCTAGTCTTCAGTTGAATGTATTCTAGCCAGTCTTCAGTTGAATGTATTCTAGCCAGTCTTCAGTTGAATGTATTCTAGCTAGTCTTCAGTTGAATGTATTCTAGCCAGTCTTCAGTTGAATGTATTCTAGCTAGTCTTCAGTTGAATGTATTCTAGCCAGTCTTCAGTTGAGTGTATTCTAGCCAGTCTTCAATTGAATGTATTCTAGCCAGTCTGTGCTCATAATAGAAAATTTTCTTTGTTTTTAAAGGGTAGCTCAACAGTGTTACGTCGTATTTAATTTCATTTAATGTTTACAGAAAATCGGTAATAAAATCTGTAAAAGTACCCCAGTAAAGTTGTATCTGCACCTACTATCTGCCACACGCTGTTACTACAGCCTTTATTACTACAAAGTTGAATAAAAATACTTTGATGAAATATAACTCCTTTTTAATAAATGTTCAAAAGCGAAATATATAAATAAAACTCAAAAGTTTTGTAAACACCTTTTCTTAGAGCTTAGTATACACTGATATCTAGCTAACATTGAGTTATGGTTAGGATAGACTATGTATGAATGATATATCGCATTTGTTATTAGCAACTGAAGACTATTAGCAAATTTACCTTATCTCTATAACAGAGTGTGGTATATACTGAATAATCAGAATAAGAATAGCCTATACATATAAAGTATCATTGATATCAGTTTGTTTGTAATTAAAGCTACACAATTGGCTATCTATGTTCGACCCACCACAGGTATCGAAACCTGGTTTCTAGTTCGCAGACATACCGCAGTGACACTGGCGGGCTCATTGACATTAGATCCAGTACGCGATGTGTAAAAGAAATGGTGACATTTTTTTTTATAAATTATCATAGTGACATAAAATATTACTTATTATGTGAAAAGGAATAATGAAAGCTGTGATGAAGTGTCACTGTGACGTCAGTTCCTGTTTGTGGTGAAAGAAACAAATACCAAAGAATAAGAATAGCCTATACATATAAAGTATCATTCATATCAGTTTGTTTGTAATTAAAGCTACACAATTGGCTATCTATGTTCGACCCACCACAGGTATCGAAACCTGGTTTCTAGTTCGCAGACATACCGCAGTGACACTGGCGGGCTCATTGACATTAGATCCAGTACGCGATGTGTAAAAGAAATGGTGACATTTTTTTTATGAATTATCATAGTGACATAAAATATCACTTATTATGTGAAAAGGAATAATGAAAGCTGTGATGAAGTGTCACTGTGACGTCAGTTCCTGTTTGTGGTGAAAGAAACAAATACCAAAGATTTCTGATGGAGTATCGTTGTGGCATTAGTCGTTAAAATATCGATAAATCATAATAATAATTAAATTTCTAACCGGTTTGCCCCTTCATTGAAAATGTTTCTAAATATGCGCTTAAGCAAAAGTCCTTACTGGTACATGATTTGTTGTTTCGTTTAGTTAATTAATCGATACAGTGTATCAATCGGATATACTGCGTATATTAAATATATAAAAGATGTATTCTATAATTATCTTTAATATTATTTTAATACCACATAATTTTTGTTTAGGTGTCAAATAATGACTGATACGTGAAATGAACAAACAAAAAGAACAAAACTTTCTAGCTGTACGAATAAGCACATCGAATATAGAACTAATTCAAAGCTTTTCTCTTCCTTCAAAATAATCTATCTTTAAGTTTTCTTTTCTCAGGATTCTAAGAACAAGTAAAACATTCACGCAAGTAAAACATCTGTCATTCATTTGGGGGGACCATTCAATTGGTTTCATTTGTTTAATGGTGGTAATTTCTAGCCTGAGCGTTTTAAGTTTTATTGTGCAATTTATACTTTGTCACCATAATGGTGGTGGGATATTGTCTCTTTTGGGACACGTTTTAACTGTTACCACAGTCAGCCCAGTTATAGTCACATGTTTCATTTCTATGTGCTTATTTATTTTTAGTTGTTCTGTTTCTATCATTGTTGACTTATACGTCGCTCCTGGTTTCATATAACTTTTGTTGTACCTAAATACATATTACCAGCTTCACTGTTTGTTTTACTAGATTTATTTCAAACAATTACTTGAAGTAACGATACAATGTTAGAATGTTTTGTTATTTTGTTTAAACCAGTAATCCAGTGTTGTTATTATATATCGTTCTACAATTTTCTAACAGCAACAGAGCACTAATATTGTTGTACTTCCTTGGCGAATTTTACACTATAAGTAAAGCCACTGCAGAGTTTAACTTTTAACCGAAGTAGCAGTCAGCAATCGTTTCGGTTTCTTAATTGTAATTTTCTGTCCACGTTTTTCAAGTGACAGAATAAGGTTGTTCTTTCATTTCAAGACTACACAATAGACTATCTGCACTCTATCTATCGTGGAGACTCGAACCCCAGATATTTTACATTGTAGATCCATAAATTTACCACTGATTTGCTAGATTATGTTAGAATAAAACAAATCAGTTAAGATGTCTAGTAGCATTAGCAATCATGAATCATTTGTTTCAAAAACAGTGGCATAAAAGATGTTAGCATGTTAATTAGCTTTAGCAATCATGAATCATTTGTTTCAAAAACAGTGGCATAAAAGATGTTAGCATGTTAATTAGCTTTAGCAATCATGAATCATTTGTTTCAAAAACAGTGGCATAAAAGATGTTAGCATGTTAATTAGCTTTAGCAATCATGAATCATTTGTTTCAAAAACAGTGGCATAAAAGATGTTAGCATGTTAATTAGCTTTGGCAATCATGAATCATTTGTTTCAAAACCAGTGGCATAAAAGATGTTAGCATGTTAATTAGCTTTAGCAATCATGAATCATTTGTTTCAAAAACAGTGGCATAAAAGATGTTAGCATGTTAATTAGCTTTAGCAATCATGAATCATTTGTTTCAAAAACAGTGGCATAAAAGATGTTAGCATGTTAATTAGCTTTAGCAATCATGAATCATTTGTTTCAAAAACAGTGGCATAAAAGATGTTAGCATGTTAATTAGCTTTGGCAATCATGAATCATTTGTTTCAAAACCAGTGGCATAAAAGATGTTAGCATGTTAATTAGCTTTAGCAATCATGAATCATTTGTTTCAAAAACAGTGGCATAAAAGATGTTAGCATGTTAATTAGCTTTAGCAATCATGAATCATTTGTTTCAAAAACAGTGGCATAAAAGTTGTTAGCATGTTAATTAGCTTAATAATCAGAAAATTATTCACAAAGTAGTTGATTTTAAACAGATAGTCAGTCTATTTCTAATGTAATGTATTGATACAGTAAAGAGGATAAAAATCAATTTGAATAATTATACTTAATTAAAATTGAGTTACAAGAATAAAATATTGGGACAAGTAGAATGTTCGCGTTGTCTTATTCTGAGGCCAGTGAACCTATGAATGCAGCATCGATGCTATTAATTTATTATTTTGAATTATTGAGCATAATAGCTGTTTAAAATATTAAAATATTCTTCTAACAATACAACATATTTAAAATTACTTTTTATATTGTGCAAGAAGTGGAACAAACCAATCTTCTGGATTGAGACATATTAACATTAAGTTTGATCTCTCCAGTTTTATCTTCATATGCTCGACCTATCAAAAGAAGGCTAAGTTGTCAGATAAAATAAATAACCAGTGCATTACGTTTATCTGGTCTGTTAATAAGTGACGTCAACGCGATACGCGTTACAAATTACTACATATCACTTTTACGTATTCTAGCTTCTCTGACTACACTCTCAAATGGAGATATAGATAAGTAGCTATTTTGTTATTTTTAAGATTATACGAGCGTATAAAGTGACTAATGAAAGCCTGGCATAAAAATGAAAAAAATAAACATTTTTAAACGAAAAGTTGGATTGGTTGATATGTAAAGCTGCTGTTGCGAGTTTAGTCAGAGTTTGAGGAGTACTGACCACTAGCATGTAGGATATGGTAGTCACGAAATGTTGGGCATTCTTAGGTCAGGTTCCTTTGTAACTATACGTTTTTATATTTTTACTTAGCTTTCAACAAAATCTAAATAACAGACCAATTTATTATTGCTTGCATACTGTAAAAGCAGTAACTTGTAATAAATACACTTTATCAGTAACTAAACGCAAAACAAAGCTGTTATTGTTTATTGTACACTGCCGTTGTTTTCCATTTCATTGTGAGTGGACCTCACACCAATAGCTGACTTAGTGACTTACAACGAGGCACCTAAGCAAGCCAGACAACTAGTATTTTTTGTCATAATTATTTAGTAATTACTTCAAAAATATTTTTCCAGGTAAAATTATCTAACATATGTTAATAATTTCAAATATAATAAAATAAAAGTTCTAAATATTGTAATGAACATAACTGATAAGCAAATATAATAAAATAAAAGTTCTAAATATTGTAATGAACATAACTGATAAACATTATTATAAGCATGTAAAAATTGTCATTTTTCCATTACTACTTCTCCAGATTAATATCATATTTGCACTTGTAAGAAGTAAATATTATTGCCTAATCTTTAACTGGTGCAAAATATACTTTGAGGTGACGTTAGACTCGAATATGATTTATACGAAAGTAAGTCTAGTATTAATATTTACGTGTCAGAGTAATTGAAAACGACGCAAAAGACTGCACGTGCGCATACTTCCATGTTTTTCAAACATACAGTCTTAGTACACGCGGTCAGCTGAAAGTGACATGATATGAAAAGTGTTTCTGTCTTCACGCAATTGAAGAAATAAGAAATTTATGGTGAATGCGTACACAGATAAAATGACAAATAATATTTTATGTACATGATTCATCGAATCTTTTGGAATATGTTTATTCTATCGCTAGCGAAGTATGAAACAAATGTGTAATGACATAAGTGTAAAAATAAGGTACAATATAAATGATATTGAAGAACACGGTGCAGGGAAACGTAAAGCATTGGAAAGTTAGCAATAGAATTAATAGATATGAACCATGAGATAGTTTTTCTCTACTGTTAACACTAAACATCGCAATAGTCAGTTTATGTTGAATACCACGGGTATTGAAACCCGGTTTGTTGTGCTCTAAGCCTTCAGGTTTACTAGTGAGTCATTTGGGGTTAATGCAAAGTAAACCACAGAATAAAATCAAAATATTTATATTTAAAAACAATAATCACAAAATTATCCATAAAATACAAACTAAATATTTGCACTAGTAAGGAATTCTGCCAATACAATTATAACAAACTGAGCAGTTAACCATTAATAAAAACTGAATATAATTAAAACAAGTATATGAATACATAATTCGGTTTGTTTGGTTATGAATTTCGCACAAAGCCGCACGAGGGCTATCTGCGCTAGCCTTCACTAATTTAGCAATGCAAGACTAGAGAGAAGGCAGCTGGTCATCACCACCTACGACCAGCTTTTGGGTTACTCTTTTACTAACGAATAGTGGAATAGATCGTAACATTATAACACTCATACGGTTTAAAAGGCAAGCTTGTTTGGTGTGACGGGGATTCGAACTCGCAACCCTCGGATTACTAGTATAGTGCCCGAACCGAATGGCCATGCCAGGCCTACGTAATACAGACCACCCAATTATGCCTAAAATAAAATAGATACAAACTGAGAAGATAACCATGAAATAAACCATGGAGTGCAATGTAAACATTTTTATTAGTAAATAATGTGCTAACTAAGGTGAGTATGGAATCACTAAACTTGTATCTGTGTCATTAGCGCAGAATGAGTTCTAGTTGATCTATAGTGAAGGAAGTTACTAATTTGAAAAGTAAATCTGTGGACAAGTTTTTGTTGGTCCTGTGGGTAGGCGTTTACTTTTTAATATCTACACTTGTATACTCTAGAAACAGTACTCAGTTAAGGACAGAAAATTCGGTGAGAGCGAATGACTTGTTACGTGGCTGGATTTTGTTATTCAGAGCTTTAGGTGTCAAGTTAGTTAGAAATAGTATTGTAAAGATTATAATCTGGCATATTACTTAGAAAGTTTCTTGTTATGGTTCTTAAATGTAATGTTAGTTAGAAAGCGTGTTGAGTATCCATTTGGTTTGGTATCACATAGCCTCTTCATGTAAAAAATGTTAATTTGAGGAAATATTATAATCCAGGTATGAGATTGCGTCTGAGAGTAACCAGAATAAAACCGTCCTGAAGATTAGTGAAAATTATTACGTGGTTCAGCTATTTTGTCGTAGAGATTGAAGCAAATTATCACGTGGTGTAGTTAATCTGGTACCCAAAATAGGTAGTAATCAATTTTTCTTCACGTTCGTCAGTGAATTTAATCTCGAGAAACTGGGAGTTCAAATATACCAGGAATTTTGGACCATCGTGAGCAAAACTAAACAGTAAAAACACGTCATTGATATCGCACATGAATAGCACTATTAATAATCGGGGGACGGACCGACAGTTTCATAAGAATGTGTGATGGTAAATGAGAGAGAACTAAAGTGTAGTGACAGCATTCTTACAGTAGGTCCTTGTTAGAGAGAGAAAACTAAGATGGAGAGACAATTTTCTAAGAATGTGTGCTTGTCAGAAAGAGAAACCTGAGGTAGAGAGACAGTTTTACAACAAAGTGTGCTTGTTAGACAGAGAAAAGTAAGGTGGAGTGACAATTTTATAAGAATGTGTGTTTGCTAGAGAGAGAAAACTAAAGTGGAGTGACAGATTTCTAAAAGTGTGTGCTTGTTATAGAGAAAACAAAGGTAGCGTAACAGTGTTCTGAGAACCACCGCTTGTTAAAGAGAGAAAAACTTAGGTGGAGTGACGGGATGTTAAGTATGTGTCCTTTTTTGAGAGAGAAAACCAAAGTGACATAACAGTTTTCTGAGAATGTGTGGTTTTTAGAGAGAGAAACTAAAGTGGAGTGACAGTTTTCTAAGCTTGTGTGCTTGTTAGGGACAGAAAACTAAAGTGGAGTGACAGTTTTCTGAGAACGCGTACTTGTTAGAGACAGAAAGCTAAAGTGAAGTGACAGTTTTCTAAGCTTGTGTGCTTGTTAGAGAGAGTAAAATAAGGTAGAGAGACAGTTTTCTGAAAATGTGTGTTTGTTATAGAGAAAACTTAGGTGAAGCGACAATTTTCAAAGAATGTGTGGTTGCTACTAACTTAGTTTGTAAGAAAGTGTGCTTGTTATAGAGAGAAAAGTAAGGTTTAATAACAGTTTTCTAAGAGTGTTTACTTGTTTGAAAGAATAAGGTGAAGTGGAGTGACTCCTTTCTAATAGTGTGTAATTGTTATAGAGAGAAACCTAAGGCGGATTGACAGTTTTCTAAGAATGTGTTTTGTTAGAAAGAGAACTAAAGTGGAATGATAGTTGACCAAGAGTAGGTACTTGTTAGAGAAAGAAAACTAAGTGGAGTGACAGTTTTCTGAGAATGTGTGCTTGTCAGAGAAAGAAAACTAAATGGAGTGACAGTTTACTGAGAGTGTGTGGTTTCTATAGAAAGAAACGAAAGTGGAGTGATTGTTTTTTTTAAGAATGTGGGGTTGTTAAAGAGCGAAACCTATGGTTTAGCGACAGTTTTCTAAGTATATGTACTTTTTAGAAAAAGTAAACTAAAGTAGAGTGACAGCTTTCTTAGAATGTGTGCAAATTAGATAGAGAAACCTAAAGCGAAGTGACAGTTTTTTAAGAATGTATTCTTGTTAGAAAGAGAAACTAAGTATAGTGACAGTTTCCTGAAAATCGCTGCTTGTTAAAGAGAGCAAATTAAGCTGAAGTGACATTTTTTAAAGAATCTATGCTCGTTAGAGAGAGAAATTAAAATTGAGTGTCAGTTTTCTGAGAATGTGTGCTTGTTAGAAAGCGAAAACTAAAGTTGAGTGACAGTTTTCTGAGGTTGTGTGGTTGTTAGAGAGAGAACTAAAGTAGAGTAATAATTTTACAAGAGCGTGTGCTTCTCACAGAGAGAAAACTAAGGTGGAACAACAGTTTGATAAGAATGTGTGCTTGTTAGAGAGGGAACGAAAGTAGAGTAATAATTTTACAAGAGTGTGTGCTTCACACAGAGAGAAAACTAAGGTGGAACAACAGTTTGATAAGAATGTGTGCTTGTTAGAGAGGGAACGAAAGTAGAGTAATAATTTTACAAGAGTGTGTGCTTCACACAGAGAGAAAACCAAGGTGGAACAACAGTTTGATAAGAATGTGTGCTTGTTAGAGAGGGAACTAAAGTAGAGTAATAATTTTACAAGAGCGTGTGCTTCTCACAAAGAGAAAACTAAGGTGGAACAACAGTTTGATAAGAATGTGTGCTTGTTAGAGAGGGAACTAAAGTAGAGTAATAATTTTACAAGAGCGTGTGCTTCTCACAAAGAGAAAACTAAGGTGGAACAACAGCTTGATAAGAATGTGTGCTTTTTAGAGAGGGAACGAAAGTAGAGTAATAATTTTACAAGAGTGTGTGCTTCACACAGAGAGAAAACTAAGGTGGAACAACAGTTTGATAAGAATGTGTGCTTGTTAGAGAGAGAAAGCTCAAGTGGAGAGACAATTTTCTTAGAACATGTACTTGTTTGAAAAAGTAAACTAATGTAGAGTGATAGCTTTCTAGGAGTGTGAGCTTGTTAGAGAGAGAACAAAAGTGAAGTGAGAGTTTTCTAAGAATGTGTGCTTGTTAGAAAGAGTAAACTTAAGTGGAGTGACAGCTTTCTAAGAAGTATACTCCTTAGAGAGAGAAGCATATGGTGGAGTGACAGTTTTGTAAGAATGTGTGGTTGTTAAAGAAATTTAAGGTGTAGTGACTTTGTTTATAAGAATGTGTGCTTGTTACAAAGAGAAAATTAATATTTAGTTACAGTTATCTAAAAGTGTTTTCTTTTTATAAAGAAAAAAAATGTAGTGAAGTGACTCCTTTCTGACAGTGTGTACTTTTTAGAGAGATAAAACTATCCTGAAGTGCCAGTTTTTTAAGAATGCGTTCTTTTTAGAGAGAGAAAATAAGTTGTAGTATCAGTTTTTGAAAATCTCTGTTTCTTAAAAAGATAAAATTGAGCTTTATGACAGTTTTCTAAGAATCTTTGCTTGTTAGAGAAAGAAAACTAAAGTGAAGTGACAGCTTTCTTAGAATGTGTGCTTCTTAGAGAGAGAAACTAAAGTGGAGTGATCGTTTTCTTAAGAGTGTATGCTTGTTAGAAAAATAAAACTAAGTTGAAGTGACGATGTTCTGAGAGTGTGTGCTCATTAGAGAGAAACTAAGGTGTAGTGATAGTTTTCTAAGAGTGTGTGCTTGATATATGGAGAACTAAAGTGGAGTAAGAGTTTTCAATGAGTGTGTGCTTGTTAGAGAGAGAAACTAAAGGGGTGTAAACGTTTTCTCAGTGTCTATGTTTGTTAGAGAAAACAAGTAAGTTGGAGTGACAGTTTTCTGAGAGTATGGGCTTATTAGAGAGAAACTAAGGTGTAGTGAGTTTTCGATTGTGTGTTTGTAAAAGAGAGAAAATTAAAGTGGAGTGACAGTTTTCTACAAGTGTATGCTTGTTAAAGAAAGAAATCTAAATTGTAGTGACAAATTTCTAAGAATGTATGCTTGTTAGAGAGAAACTAAAGGGAAGTAAAAGTTTTCTCAGTGTCTGTATTTATTAGAGAAAGAAAACTAGGTTGGATTGACAGTTTTTTGAAAGTATGGGCTTGTTAGAGAGAATCTAAGGTGTAGTGTTAGTTTTCTAAGATTGTGTGCTTGTTAGAGAGAGAAAACTAAAGTGAAGTGACAAATTTCTAAGATTGATTGTTACGACTGAAGTATTCCAGAAAGAAGAAAACAAGAACACAGCTCTGTGATCTAATTGTTAGTTCTTTATGATTTATTTGTTTTTGTTGTTTGTTGAACTGAACTTTATCTCGTTCACTCGTGGGCTATACGGCTACGTCAGAGACTACTAGGTTCAGACATTTTTATTTCTAATTTAAACCTGCAGACCAGATGGTTTTCAATCAGTAGTATGCTTCATCTCTGAAACTTTTGAATAGCAAGAGTGTTGTAATAACACTGGTTTACAAAGAAATTGAGGCAAGCACAAAAAATAGCTGTTTTAACCTAATTTGGGGGTGCTGAATTTAGATTTGAAATCCGTTTTTACTCATCACCTCTAGTTTTTTAGATATGCATACTGTACATTTTGTACACATACTGTACATAAAGGCGTATACGCATTCAGGGTTAATTTCTAATATTGTGTGACTTATGTCATTTTTTTAGTTATTATGCAATAAATGCAAATAAATAAGATGAAGAAATGCCTCCAAGGAAAGATTCTGCCAAGTCAATCTCTTCCGAAGATATTGACTCTTCTTATTCAGGAACAAGTGGCAACGAGCCACACTGGATCACGCAAGAAGACCTGAATGACTTTGCTCGTGATTTGTATCTGTCAAAACAGCAGTCAGAGTTTTTGGCCTCTCGGTTTAAACAGTGGAACCTAGTCCAGGAAGATGTAAGGATCACCAGTTTCAGGAATCGGAACAAAGACCTTGCTTCATTTTTCGACATGGAAAACAAGTTGTGCTACTGCACAAATGTACCTGGCTTGTTCACTTTCCTTGGTTTGTCACATAATCCTTCAGACTGGAGTCTTTTCATAGACTCTTCCAAGCGAAGTCTCAAGGCTGTGCTTCTGCACAACGGGAATAAATATCCCAGCATTCCCACTGCACACTCTGTCCATCTAAAGGAGTCCTATGACAATATGAAGTTTCTTTTAGAAGCTGTTAAGTACAACCAGTACCAGTGGAGTCTGTGTGAGGACCTCAAAGTCATTGGTCTTCTTATGGGTATGCAAGCGGGCTTCACAAAGTACTGTTGCTTTCTCTGTCTCTGGGATAGTCGAGCTGTATCCCAGCATTACAAGCAGAAAGACGGGGGGTCTAGAAGCACTTTCGTTCCTGGCGAACACAGCGTCAAGGAGAATCCTCTGGTTGACATGAAGAAGGTGCTTCTTCCTCCTCTTCACATCAAGCTTGGTTTGATGAAGAATTTCGTGAAGGCCATGGACAAAAATGGTGCTGCCTTCCAACACTTGTCTACTGTGTTCCCAGGTCTCAGTGCTGCTAAGGTCAAAGAGGGCATCTTTGTCGAACCTCAAATCCGAGAAGTGCTGAAGGATACTGATTTTGAGGAGCTTCTTACCTTAAAAGAACTGAGAGCATGGGAAGCATTTAAGTCAGTCTGTAGTGGCTTTCTTGGTAACACACACGTACCAAATTTCCAAGCCTGTGTTGAGAAGTTGCTAAAGACTTATGAGGATATGGGATGCCGAATGTCACTCAAAATTCAGTTTCTCCATTCCCACCTCAACTTCTTCCCTCCAAACCTTGGAGCAGTGAGTGATGAGCACGGAGAAAGATTCCACCAAGACATTACGAAGATGGAGAGCAACTACCAAGGCAAGTGGAACCCCAGCATGATGGGAAACTTCTGCTGGATGCTCTTGTGTGACATCCCGGAGGCAAAATACACCAGATCACCTAAGAAAACACTTCTAACTGTCTGCGGTACTATGAATTGTGTACATTGTGTCATCCAAGTATATTTATTCCGTCAATGTTCTTTATCTATCCTGTTTTATCTGTAATAAGCTGCTGCAACTGTTGAAATAAGCACGTATATACTCTGTATATACTAAAATGAGACTATTGAAAAGCCAGAAAACTAGAGGTGATAGAGCAAAACTGTTTATAAATTTGAATTCAGCACACCCAAATTAGTAAAAAACACCTATTCACATTCTTGCCTCAGACAAAAAATATTTTTTGTAAACCAGTGTAATTTAGTCGCCGTCGCTGGTTCAACGGCGAGTCTGAGGGCTTATAATGTCAGAAGTAGCATTTCGACTTATAACGTCAGAAGTAGCATTTCGACTTATAACGTTAGAAGTAGTATTTCGACTTATAACGTCAGAAGTAGTATTTCGACTTATAACGTCAGAAGTGGAATTTCGACTTATAACGTTAGAAGTAGTATTTCGACTTATAACGTTAGAAGTAGTATTTCGATTTATAACGTTAGAAGTGGAATTTCGACTTATAACGTCAGAAGTAGTATTTCGACTTATAACGTCAGAAGTAGTATTTCGACTTATAACGTCAGAAGTGGAATTTCGACTTATAACGTTAGAAGTAGTATTTCGACTTATAACGTTAGAAGTAGTATTTCGATTTATAACGTTAGAAGTGGAATTTCGACTTATAACGTCAGAAGTAGTATTTCGACTTATAACGTCAGAAGTAGTATTTCGACTTATAACGTCAGAAGTAGTATTTCGACTTATAACGTCAGAAGTAGTATTTCGACTTATAACGTGAGAAGTAGTATTTCGACTTATAACGTCAGAAGTAGTATTTCGACTTATAACGTCAGAAGTAGTATTTCGACTTATAACGTCAGAAGTAGTATTTCGACTTATAACGTTAGAAGTAGTATTTCGACTTATAACGTCAGAAGTAGTATTTCGACTTATAACGTTAGAAGTAGTATTTCGACTTATAACGTTACAAGTAGTATTTCGACGCCAGTGATGGACAGAACTGAAACAGCTTGTTGTGTGGTTTTGTGCTTGACAACAAATAAACAATCAGTTGATACTGTAGTTGTGTGATATACCAGCCAGAGCGTATTTGACATATTTACTTTCTCTTATTAGTTTGAAGGTTTGCAGCAGTAATACTTTACAGCTAAAAATGCTGAATATAGAAGCTCAAACCTTTGACCCTTCATTCGTAATTCGGCTAAACAGTAATTCACACGAGAAAAAATATAATTAACCTTAAAGGGGTGGTGTCGTAGACACATTGACTACTCTTCATATCTAAATATGCTGCAATTAAAAAAAACGTTTTCTATTTATACTAGAAACATTCTAAATTATTTTTTTTAAAGTTAGGAGAGAGAAAAGTCCCAATAAGCAACGCCATAAGTTACTCCATTTTTAATTACTGTAAGTAAACACGTGTATCTTAACACAAGAAGGTCATCCCTTTCACTAAGTTGATGTTTTTTAAACTTTTTAGTATATTTATAGCTTTAAAATTTGGTCGTGAGGGATTTTTTACCATTAAAGAACATAAAAACGTATCCAATTACACTAATGCTGTTTCAAACTGAATTAATAAGTTATCAAATGGTATAGAGATTTCACTGAAGCAGACATAAAACAATTACGTAAAGATCTTTTCTCTAAGCCAGTGTTGCGTATAACTAAACATTCAAGAAGATGAAAAAAGTAATACAATTTAAATTGCTATTTATGGTTTCTAGATAGTAGCACTGTATATCCCCAAAATGTGACGTCCATATTTCATATTATGAAAATGTTTGTTTTTTGAATTTCGCACAAAGCTACTCGAGGGCTCTCTGTGCTAGCTGTCCCTAATTTAGCAGTGTAAGACTAGAGGGAAGGCAGCTAGTCCTCACCACCCACCGCCAACTCTTGGACTACTCTTTTACCAACGAAAAGTGGGATTGACCATAACATTTTAATGCCCCCACGGCTGGGAGGGCGGGCATGTTTTAGCCCGAAAAGGACGCGAACTCGCGACCCTCAGATTACGAGTCGCACGCCTCACGCGCTTGGCCATGCCGGGCCTCATGAAAAAAAGAGAAAGAAATTCATACATAACGATACTCGTTTCGATTCATTTAATTGATTTATTTACAACGAAACGTTATAAACAGAAACAGGTACTCATGAATATAATTCAGCTGTTTACTTATTATGTTTAAAAAATATGAGCCAACGTAAGGAACTTCAGTTGGAAAGCATGTGCTATTAGTGTTAAGAGTTTATGTTTAAGGGTGTGTGTTCTTTTTGTAAAGCCACATCGGGCTATCTGCTGAGCCCACCGAGGGGAATCGAACCCCTGATTTTAGAGTTGTAAATCCATAGACTTATCGCTCTACTAGTTGAGGGTGCTTATGTTTAGGGAAGCCATAAGTTAATAGTTTAAAGAGCATTTGTTTAAATAAATCGTGGTACGAGTTTAAGAGTCTGTGTTTGAGATAGCCACGTGATATGCATTTAAATAGTCTATATTTAAGGTGATATTGGTGTAAAGAATCTATGCTTTAGGAAGCCACAAGCTAAGTGTCTATGCTTAAAGAAACTGCGTATTTATCCGTAAATCATTCAACTGTCGAAACGAAATAAATCCTGTTCTTCATTATTTGATATTTAATAAAAATGTACATTATCGGTGAATTGAATCTGTTTCAGGGTGTCTTTAAATCACTCTTGAGCCCTACAAGTGAAGTGATCATGAGATGTCTTAACGTCTTATCAAAAAGTAATCTTTTCATATTAGAATAGAATGAACTGTACCATGTGAATTAACTGTACGATACAATATAATTGAATATATGATGAGATATATCGTTAATGATTCAATATATATCTTGTATATCACAGGTGAATAAATAATGGAATTTATGATTGGAGTGCTGCTAAACAACATATTTGTATTAGCCGTAAATCAGTAATCTAATAAACTGATTAACCAATAAGCTATTGTTGTTTGTTAAGAGAAAAGATGCAAAACAGACGCCCTGTTACCGGCATCACCAGCTCTCAAAATAGGGTTGATACAGCAGTTTATTAGTGGATTGTCAGCATTACGCTGTTGTAGATTAAAAGTTAGATCAATACATTTTCTCATAGGTAACTAAAATAGGTTCTTCAAAAATCACTATTTTCGTTTATTTATGATATTAGTAACGTTTTACAGTCGAACAACAAACGAAAGAGGAAGATAGAAAAACATCACATACAAGATAATACATGACCGAAGTACATAAATGTAGATTAATTATACCATCTATTTTGGACTCAGCAGATAGCCTGATGTGGCTTTGCCATAAGAAAAAAACACACACACCCGCCTATTTCTCGTTTGCTTATTCTGTTCCTTTATATGATTGTGTTCAGTGTTTTCTATTGCCAAATAATGACGATAAAAAATTATTCTTATTATTATGAGACTTTGAAGTCTTTGATATTATATATGTAATTTTAATATGTCCCTGAATCTTGGGAAAACTTAATAAGCTTCTAACATAGTTTTCCAAAGGTATAATTGATATTACTCTAATTATAAATCGGCTTCTTCAGTACTCTTCAATTTTCTGTAAGTACTTATGTTTCATTAAGATAATTTCTTGACCGGTTGAATCCAGTAATTTGTTTTAATAACTCCTTGCTAAATTATCCAAATAACCCACGTCTTAAGGCGCAGTAATATGAATAGGATTAAATAGACTTCAAAGATAACTTATAGCATTTACTAGAAAATGAGATAGTGTAGATGTAAGCATGCATAATATACAACTGTGCGTTAGTTTACAAAGAATGTTTTTTTACTAATTTCAATGAAGTTTCAATGGAGCAAAGATGGACTGATGTTGGAAACTGCCAAGCAATGTGCAGCCACTTCAGTTTTCAAATCAAGGTTATCACTGATTGGGATCTGTAGCATCAGTTCTGCATCTTATTTAAAATAAACACAACAACTCAGAATTCTATGAAAGAAAGAGGCAGATGTTGTGTTGTGTTATGTAAAGTCTGAGTTTGTACACTGCGTAAAATATATAGATTCAAATGTTTATAACAAGCGTGTGAAATGAGTACTCCCATTTATGCATGTTTATAGCAAGCCTGTGAAGTAAGTACCCTATTTATACATGTTTAGAGCAAGCCTGTGAAGTAAGTACCCTATTTATACATGTTCAGAGCAAGCCTGTGAAGTACCCCATTTATACATGTTTATAGCAAGCCTGTGAAGTAAGTACCCCATTTTTACTTGTTTATAGCAAGCCTGTGAAGTAAGTACCCTATTTATACATGTTTAGAGCAAGCCTGTGAAGTAAGTACACCACTTATACATGTTTATAGCAAGCCTGTGAAGTAAGTACCCCATTTATACTTGTTTATAGCAAGCCTGTGAAGTAAGTACCCTATTTATACATGTTTAGAGCAAGCCTGTGAAGTAAGTACACCACTTATACATGTTTAGAGCAAGCCTGTGAAGTAAGTACCCTATTTATACATGTTCAGAGCAAGCCTGTGAAGTACCCCATTTATACATGTTTATAGCAAGCCTGTGAAGTAAGTACCCCATTTATACTTGTTTATAGCAAGCCTGTGAAGTAAGTACCCTATTTATACATGTTTAGAGCAAGCCTGTGAAGTAAGTACCCTATTTATACATGTTCAGAGCAAGCCTGTGAAGTACCCCATTTATACATGTTTATAGCAAGCCTGTGAAGTAAGTACACCACTTATACATGTTTATAGCAAGCCTGTGAAGTAAGTACCCTATTTATACATGTTTAGAGCAAGCCTGTGAAGTAATTACACCACTTATACATGTTTAGAGCAAGCCTGTGAAGTAAGTACCCCATTTATACATGTTTATAGCAAGCCTGTGAAGTAAGTACACCACTTATACATGTTTATAGCAAGCCTGTGAAGTAAGTACCCTATTTATACATGTTCAGAGCAAGCCTGTGAAGTACCCCATTTATACATATTTATAGCAAGCCTGTGAAGTAAGTACCCTATTTATACTTGTTTATAGCAAGCCTGTGAAGTAAGTACCCTATTTATACATGTTTATAGCAAGCCTGTGAAGTAAGTACACCACTTATACATGTTTATAGCAAGCCTGTGAAGCAAGTACCCTATTTATATTCAAATTATGAGCGCCATTATACTAGCCATGTCTTGCAGAACCAGATGTTTAAAAACAACAGTGCCAACAATCAGTACCATATCGCACACACACACTGAACACTAAAGATGCACAAGAACGTCAACTTGCATATTATTTATTCCTTCCGAAGTCAACTGCTTTCGTAATGTATCAAATATATTGTTATTAACACACTATACACATCTGTTTATAAAAGGACACTTTGTATTTAAAATGTTCCATCAAAATAAAAACCTGGATACTTTAATTTGAACAACTAAAGATAAATTTTGTTTGTAATGTTCTCCTGGTACGATTATTCTAAGTGTACAACTCTAATATTTGGTAAATATATTAAACTATAACGTTTCATGACAGCTTTTGTGGTCTACTGCAGTCACTTGACTGCAGGTCAAGTCATAAAAGTTATGACCTATTAAAATCAAGGCTGACTTAAGTTATTGAGGAATAAAAGGTATGTTCCCAATTCTCCAACATTAACAACTGGCAGTGTTCCAACAACAATAATTGAACGTTCCTTATTGAAACGGAGGAGATTCTGCACCTAAAATAGAAGCACTATGGGAGATTAGTTTCAAGTGTTTATTCAAATGTCTATCATTACTCTAAACTTTCATCTTCTCTCTGCGTATTTATGTCATATCATATTGCCTCATACACACGTTTTTCCTATAACTACGATTTTTCTATATTTAAGAGTATTGTAAAAGTTTTCCAGCGCGTTTTTACAACTTTAAGTTTCACTTCAACAACAACTACAGTAATTTTTACAAAGACTAATTTTAAATATAACAGAGTTATAGTAAACCAATCTAAATTTTAGAGAAAAAATTAAACGGTTTAAGTTCAGTGTTAAAGTCAAACGTTGGAATGCCGTAAAAACCAGAGAACTTATCTGATTTCTACAAAAGAAACTAACAAATGAAGTAAGCACCTAGCGTTTTAGAGACAACTTTCTCAAATTCTTTATAAAATCAGTACAGTTTCATCATAGACAAATTTTAAACATATATTGTGCTCTCTCAGATTGCTGTTATTTCGAGAAAAAATGTTATATTTTTCTCCATGTTTTTAACATCTTTGCGGAGATGTCTGAGTTACGGAAATGGTGTAGAATGAAGGACAAACCTTAGTTATATGAGGTGATATTTTCTATAGAATTTGTTTTGATACCTCTAGAAGTAATTTTGAACCGAAATAAGTTAGGTGCTCTGAAATACAGGGAAACAAATTCATTCCTGCAAACCAAATACCAGGTACAATTAAGGGCCCGAAAAGATCTCGTTAAATCTATGTACCTTACAAATCATTAAGATAAGCCTTACGTTTCTTCTGAATCTATTAATGTTACGTATAGGACGAAACATTAAGATAAGCCTTACGTTTCTTCTGAAGCTATTAATGTTACGTATAGGACGAAACATTAAGATAAGCCTTACGTTTCTTCTGAAGCTATTAATGTTACGTATAAGACGAAACATTAAGATAAGCCTTACGTTTCTTCTGAAGCTATTAATGTTACGTATAGGACGAAGCATTAAGATAAGCCTTACGTTTCTTCTGAAGCTATTAATGTTACGTATAGGACGAAGCATTAAGATAAGCCTTACGTTTCTTCTGAAGCTATTAATGTTACGTATAGGACGAAACATTAAGATAAGCCTTACGTTTCTTCTGAAGCTATTAATGTTACGTATAAGACGAAACATTAAGATAAGCCTTACGTTTCTTCTGAAGCTATTAATGTTACGTATAGGACGAAGCATTAAGATAAGCCTTACGTTTCTTCTGAAGCTATTAATGTTACGTATAGGACGAAACATTAAGATAAGCCTTACGTTTCTTCTGAAGCTATCAATGATACATATAGCAAATAGTGAAACAATTTTCTGTTCAATATCTTGTTTTCTACACTCACTAAAAGTAAGTATCTATTCATGTATTTTCTTCCTCATAAACAAACAACTGTTATACGATGTATTCAGCTGCCTGGGTATCCTTAAGTATATTAAGATAGCAGGTATTAAGTGATTAAACTGATCCAAAAATGAGTATTATTAATGTTAACAAAATTGTCTAGAAATTCGAGAATGTAGTAGAGATGTAACGGTTTTTTTTCTTTCTCCACAATTCTTGAATTTTATAACATTTCCGTGATGCAGCTTTATTAACACACTGTTTAGAACAGTACCGGTTATAATATGGTTGTAATGTCAAACTTGCATACTAGAATGCTAGTATGTCTTCTTAAAAGTTTGTTTGCTTATTGTTAAACACAAAGTTACATAATAAGCTCTACTCTTGCGGGTATCGAAACTCAGTTATTAACGTTATAAACCTTCAAAATATCCGATGAGACAATAGGGGAAATCTTTACAAAAACTATGTAAATGAAATATTAAGTAAAACAAATTTGGAAAAGCGAACTTACACCCATTCTCCTGCCCAACTGTTCACTGTTAAATGTGTCAAAACATTTTCAGTTATCGTTGTGTTTTTAAAAACGAAAATTTAGTAACACAAAGCATTCATATCAACTCTAGTTTGAAAATTCTGTCCATAGAAGAAGAATATTTACTGATACGAATTATTGTGGCTTGAAACGAATTTGAAGGACACTTGAGGTTAGATAATCTGGAAGACATTTTGTCTTTAAATTTAAAACAATGCCAGGCATGGCCAGATGGTTAAGGCACTCGACTCGTATCTGAAGGTCGCAGATTCGAATCCCCGTCGCGCCAAATATGCTCCCTTTCAGGCGTGGGGGCGTTATAATGTGACCCACTGTTCGTTGGTAAAAGAGTAGCTCAAGAGTTGGCGGTGGATGGTGATGACTAGCTGTCTTCCCTCTAGCCTTACACTGCAAAATTATAGAGGGCTAGATCAGATAGCCCTCGCGTAGCTTTGCGCGAAATTTCCAAACAAACCAAACCAAATTAAAACAATGTGGTACAGTATACTGGTAAGCTGTAGCGATTACACTGAAGTTTTCAGTAATCAGGACGCATGCCTTTATAAGGTACGTTTTAATCTTTACATAAAGTGGAAATGCATTTTTTTTAGAAACTTCTTAAAATTTTCTTAGCCGAGTACTAGTTGCAACTGTAAACATCGGATTCCATCAAAACGCAGGAACTGTAGCAAGTCAATGTAGACAAATAACAGTTTTCTGTTTGTATTAGGAGTGTTGATATGCCGTGCCCAGATGTTTAATCAACTGCATTGTTGGCTTGGGAAAAAGTTTTACGTTCTGTTAACGACACTTATGGTCAATTCGCAATAACTTTTTATGTTGAACCACTTTCTGTTTTTCTGATGATTTTTCCACACGAGTAAAACATCGTCTTTCAGGTCTAGCTATAGTTCGTGAAATATTTAAGCATTTTGAAGTTAGCTGTCTGTGCTAGCCGTCTCTAATTTAGTAATGTAAGACTAGAGGGAAGGCAGTTAGTGATCACCACCCACCGCCAATTCTTGTGCTACTCTTTTACCAACGAATAGTAGGACTGACCGTAAAAGTTTAACGCCCCCACGGCTAAAAGGTCAAATATGTTTGGTGCATCGGGGGTGCGAACCAGCAACCCTCAGATTACGAGTCACACGCCTTAACACGCTTGGCCCTGAGGGGCCGCAGCCATAATACTAAAAAATACCCTTATTTTTTATTGTTTTCTACCGTATAAATGAGATATGATTGAAAAATATTTTTAAATCTTTAAATAATTCCTAAAAAAACATTGGTGGATTAAGCACATCAAAGAAAACTTAAGACTATCGCGTTTACAAAACATCGTACTTTATCAGATGATAACTAAAGATGATGCAGTTCAAAAAGTTTTATAATTCCCTCCATATTCTGTCGGTGGAAATTTCAGCTTATGAAGGACTTCAAACCTCTCCTATGTTCCAGAAACAAGGATAAAAAGTAAACTTTTTAGAGAAAATGCTCGCTTAACGCAATAGTGAACACAAATTCAGCAGATTTACTCTCTCATCATTCATTCCATTAAGACAAATTCAATAACTGGAAAAAGAAACTAGCCAAGATGTTTTTGATTAAAGTCGAAAATTGGATTTTGTTTTGCGGACAAGAAAACTGTGAGAAAATGTGTACTACTCTACTATACAGAAATAATGCATCGCAAGATTTCAGGACACAGCTTTGTTATCTAAGATTGACGTATTAGTTCGCTCACTTATATTTTTTGCTCAGAAACTAAAATCTTCAAATATATTTTTTGCTGTGTTCTTTCTATTACGCGATGTTTTTTTTCTTTTCAGACCAACAACGTACAACAGCTGTTTATTTCTAGTTTCCCTCTCTTAAGGCTAATAAGATATTTTTCTCTCCAAAATAGGCTTGAGGTTATTGGTTTCGTTTTGTCTATGAGGGCATGCATGGATAATTTGGTTTAATTTCACCACGCCCTCTATTAATTGATGAATAAACAAATAAAATATATATATCAAAAATCTAGAGTTTGTTTTGAATTTCGCGCAAAGCTACTCGAGGGCTATCTGCGCTAGCCGTCCCTAATTTAGCAGTGTAAGACTAGAGGGAAGGCAGCTAGTCATCATCACCCACCGCCAACTCTTGAGCTACTTTTTACCAACGAATAGTGGGACTGACTGTAACATTATAACGCCCCCACAGCTAAAAGGGTGAGTATGTTTGGTGTGACCGGGATTCGAACTTGCAACCCTCGGATTACGAGTCGAACACCTTAACACACTTGGTCATGCCGGGACTTCAGGACAAGAGAGTCATAAAAGTTATCTTGTTTTACGCTACGATCCATAAATACGCATAAGATATATTCGTATTTTCATTACTATCACTCTTGCAGTGACGTCTGTACCACTTTAAAACACGCGTAATGACAAGTGTGGCCCTGCTCATAAAATATTTTTAGATTTTCATTTGGTTATTTTATCGCAACGACATATACTTTTTAAGGCAGTTTGTAAAATTAAAAAATCTACACTATGACTGACATCTCACAGGATATGGTGCGCACCAGAAACGGTAACTTAACATAAGTATCATAAATAAAAATACAGAAACAATAGTCAGAATTTTCAGATTCGATCAATACGGTATTATTTTGGATTTCAGGTAAATCGTACAACCATTTTGCGGGTTCGCACTTCCACGTTATAATATGGGGAAACTTAACAGTAAAATAGATCCATTTATCACTTCGCTAACTGTTAAATTTGCAGCCACTTATGAACTATTTTGTAAAAAGCTGTTTCCATGAGTGAAAAACCACAAAGTAATTTTTAAGAGCTCACGAAACGACCCAAAACTTTTGGGCACTGTTGAGAGACAGCGAATTCTGTTTATTGTGCTGAATTCTGGTATTTTGGTACATGAGGCTTTCGCAATGTTTTTTTGTTGACCCTTTAGAAAAGAAAAAAGCCAACTTTTCAAAAGTGCCAAAGTTTTGTTTTCTTTTATTGTTTGGACTTTCGTAGCACGTAAAGTTACAGGATTATGCGAAAATACACATTCCCTATAACTTTGAAAAAAACTCTCTTTATACAAGATGAAGTCCCTGTGGTTTTGTGTACAGTTAGTCATTAAAAGAAAATCACTTTGTATAATTCATGCAATAATAAGACAGATTGGAATATTTCAATATGTCCTTTACCTGTTGTAAAATCAAAAGATAATAACAACAGAAGTCATGTTTCCAGAACGTTCAGGTAGGCATTAAATATTTTCTGTTATCTAATAGTTTACCGCTGTTATCCGTCAGTTTGTAAAGTTTATTTGACTCCAACAACATTGTGTAATTTTTTGTCATGTAATCCTCTGCTCTTAACTTTAATTTCTCCACTTTTACAAGCTATAGCACGACTATTCAGTTCACTTTCTTTGTTGTTGAAAGCTTCAAAGACCCAGGTGTAGCTGGTTGTCGATTGAACATATTTCTATGTTTCTTCTCAAAGTTCTGATTGAAACACACTAGTATTATGGAAAAATCTCGGTTTCTAACACGTTTAGAGACACAGATACTGTCACTGGATCAGCAGTTGCAAAGAAAGAGACCTAGAAAACTGAAATAGACGTACAACACAAATAAGTAATTACGTCAAAGAATGCTTGTTCGTTGTACAGCAATTCTACGTTGATTCAGTTGTTTTCTTTTATTAGTTATTTTGATTGACTTATATTTTATTTCTCGTAGACACTTAACATTATTAGTTGTTTATTTCATATGACATTTCGAAAAAAATGTGTACTTAATATATGTTACTTATGTTGATAGGATTCGTACTGTTGACAGAGCTGTTTTCATTTGTAATATGTATTGTTACATGCTAGAAGTGACGTTCACACAATAACAAGTTCTGTTATAACAGATGGTTTATATAAGCAGTATTCTGAAGGTTGCTGTATTTATTGTATCAAACTGGTTTATTGAGTTTTATCTCGAGCGAAACGATCACCGGCGATAGATACAGTAGATACGATGTTATCGACATATTATCACACTTTCTCTCAATACGTGAAGAAATCCTTAACACGTGAATAGGAGTGTATAAAATATAATAAGCCTGATGTTATATCTTTACATCAACTTTGTAAACCAAATGGCTCATATGGCCATAGAATTATTGTTTATTAGTAAAACACAAAATACATAAAAACAAACAGAAAACGAAAAATTAAGAATTTAGTTTTATGTCGATATCACGATAAATATAAAGTGTTTGATGTAAGAAATTGCTTTTCTCACACATTAGTTGAGCTTCGTTTTGAATTTTAAGAAAACAATAGTTTTTGTGTGTATAAAAAATTATAAAGCTAACTTAAGACGCGTTACCATCGGCAAAATTAACTAATGTTATTATAAATAAGAGTTGTTGTTATCGTAATATATACATGTAGGCCCGGCATGGTCAGGTGGTTAGGGGGCTCGACTTGCAATCTGAGGGTACATGTCCACGTCGCATCAAATATGCTAACCTTTTCAGCCGTGGGGGCGTTATTATGTGACACTTCAATCTTACTATTCGTTGGTAAAAGAGTAGCCCAAGAGTTGGCGGTGGGTGGTGATGACTAGCTGCCTTCTCTCGTCTTACACTGCTAAATTAGGGACGACTAACGCAGATAGTCCTCGAGTAGCTTTGCGCGAAACTCAAAATATCAAACGAGGGGTAAGCTTATCAGTAGATATGTAAACAGACAGATAGACAGTTGTCTTCTTTCTTAAACCATTAAATACCAGTGAAAGCACTTTGGAAAATGTATTTCAAATTTCTTTCATTTTAACTAATTTGATTTGTGTTGAGAAACACGTTACTTTAACGAAACTTTTTAAAACGCATTTGATTTGTGTTGAGAAACACGTTACTTTAACGAAACTTTTTAAAACGCTACGAAAAGTAGGGGCTGTTTACAGTATATGATCCCAGAGGGAAATAAAGTTTTTGTTTTTCTTATTTTGAAAATAAGTCTGGTTAAAGAAAATAAATGATTTTTTCTACTTCACTGTTATGTTGTCATTTAGACTGTCGAGTAGTCTCATAAATTGGATACAAAGTATAAAACAATTTCATCCTTGTTGTTAATACTTAACATACAAAAGTACAATAAATAATACATTGTTTTGTCACTTCAAAGAAAAAGATACATTTTATTACAAAATTTGCATACGATCCCCTAAGTAACTTGAACGCAGGAGCTGAGCGTGTGTCACGTGAAAAGAATAACTTTGTTACGGTTTTCAAACTGTATTAAATATTCTTATCAGTTTTACTAAAATACACTTCACATTTATTTAATCAATTTTATTTTATGAATCTCTAAATAGACCATTTTACTGTTTTGGTTTCAATTTTGTGCATTTTTAACATGGCTTGGAGTTATTAAGTAGGCCCAATGGAGATAAGAACGGAAACGTACAGTTATATACATTTCTTTTGACTACATCGGTAGCTTGAAGTTTTTGAAAAAAACTTTATTGAGATAAGAGGAACGATGTAGAATTATATTAACTACAGGAAAAGAAAACGGTTTGTTTTTTTTGGTGGTAGATGTCATAATAAACTGACACACCTGCATTCTGATGTTAAACAAACACAGTTGTCCTGGTAACAGTGATTGTAAAGTAAAATCCTTTTTTCAGTTTATTTTTGGCAGCAAATGTCAATTTTAGAAAAGTAGTATTTTATAACACATAATAATAACGCTAAAAATATTCTTGGCCATTTAAAGAATTGTATGTGCAACATAAAAACAATCATATCAACTTTCTTTTCACCTTTTATGAAAATTAACAATTATGCAAATAAGAATTCGCAACCTGTTAGGAGAGATGTATATGAAATATAACAATAAAAACTACTGATATTTTTGACATTTTATGTAGAAAATCTATAACTGAAATAAATAACCGCCGAAGTACTTATATGTTTTAAGTAAAGGGATTAGAAACTGTTAGCTTCGTAGGTAAGAAAAAATGAGTAAAATATATATAATTTGTATATGAATTTACGACAAAGCTACTAAGCCTATTTACCGTTATCCTTAATTTAGAACTACTTTACAGTAGGAAGACTTGTTTCTTCTGAATTTCGCACAAAGCAGCTCGAGGACTATCTGTGCTAGTCGTCCTTACTTGATTCATGAAGTGTAACCAAAATCCTTGTGACGGAAGGTGCTGCTGGTTCGTTGTCTTCTCTATGGTCAGTATCTCAAAATTTGGAACGTTCATGCATCCATAGGTCTCTGGTCTGGCCATTCACTACATGTATGATACGTTTTTCCTGCAAACAATTTCTGTTTCTCAAGTAATTAAGTGATTTTAAGATTACTAATTAACACTAATACCCTTATCGTTATGAGATTAACACTAATATCTTTAGTCTTCTATAAGATTTAGTAAAGTATTGGGCTACTCTTTTCCCAACGAATAGTGGCATTGACCGTCACATTATAACGCCCCTACGGCTGGGAGGGCGAGCATGTTTAGTAGGACCGGGATTCGAACCCGCGATCCTCGGATTACGAGTCAAACGCCTTAACACGCTTGGCCATACCGGCCCATAACCTAAACACCCGTTGTTTTTTGAATTAAGCACAAAGCTACTCAATGGACTATTTGTGCTCTGCCCACCACGGGTATCGAAACCCGGATTTTAGCGTTGCAAGTCCGCAGTCATACCGCTGAGCTACTGGAGGGGTATATGATACAGAATTTTATAGACGTTTATTCAAGTCAATGAAAACTGAATATTGTACATAAGACCTCATACATGCCTAATTACTTACACACACGAAGAACATAACATCTAAAACACATACACGTGTTCAAATCTCTATGTATTTTGGAAATATTTTAGTTTACTTTGGAAAGTTATTAGTAAATGTTACTCTTGAAAACGGCTTTCAAATTGTTGTTTTACCTAATACTGTTGTATGTCTACGAAACTGTGTTTAGCATTTAAGGTTGAGAAATATTGTAAATGTTTCACAGAAGTCCTGATATTGCGAACATGACTCACAGTACACGTTCTCATGTTGTTTCCAACAATAGGTAAAAAAATATCCTCTTGAAACTACGAGTTTTCATAAGTATATATGCCTGATGATAAAATAACATAAACGCTGTGTACTTAGGTCTATATCTATATGAACCATCTATATTTAATAACAGCTTTTTTGTTTTAAAAGAATGGTAGATGATTATTCGATAAAGCGATCAATGATCGGCTTTTACGTTTCATCAAGATATATTAATAATAAAGGAAATTGTTGTTCTTTTGAATTTTGTCCCCCGCTAGTACAGCAGTATGCTTAAGGATTTACAACACTAAAATCAGGGGTTCGATTCTCCTCGGTGATCTCAGCAGATACCCCGATGTGGCTTTGCTATAAGAAACACATATTATTTTGATTTTCGTGCAAAGCCACACGAAGGCTATCTGCGCTAGCTGTCCCTAATTTAGCAGTGTAAGACTAGAGGGAAGGCAGATAGTCATCACCACCCACCGCCACTCTTGGGCTACCCTTTTCCCAACGAATAGCGGGATTGACCGTAAAATTATAACGCACCCGCGACCACTAGATTACGAGTTAAACGCCTTAGCCCACCTGGCCATGCCGGGCCAATAGTCAAGGAAATTATTACATTATGGTTTCTCTGTTTAAATATAGTAGATTGTTAATCAAGAAAACGATCAAAAGTCAGGTTTCGTGTCTCAGTATGGTAGATTATTACTTGTCAACATACAGTACCTTTAACACGAATGTTTTATAAATTCGGTAGAATGTGATTGGCCAGATTTGTTTCGTAAAATCTAAAAAAATGACGCATTTCGAAATAGATGGGTAAAGTATCACTAATAAGATCTTTCTGAATGTTACAGAGATAATCATTGATGTTACACACAAAACCATTCAGAGTACAGCGAAGAACAACTCAGAAAATATAACTTAAGAATCGTTCACACAGAATACAACACGAACAACAACAATTCCACTTCATATACTTTTCGCAACTTCACCAAATATATGATTTATGTATTAATATAAAGTAGCTTTATCCTATATTTTGCCATATCCTTGATATGGGTTATCTTGGAGAACAATAAAGAAAACTGACCTTATAAATAGATCCTTACAACGATCATAAAGGTCATATTACGGGCTTAAAAGGTTAACATATTGAATGATATAGACCAATGAGGCTTGTTTGAACAACTATTCCAAGTTGTACACGTGTCTATAGCGTACAAGACTGCTCTTAGGTTAAACTAATAAAATACGAAGTTCAGGAAAACATTTTTTTTTCATTTTTATGTATATGAAACACACGGTTTCTTAACGAGATAGTATATACCATGAGGATTTTTATTAAAACTTCATGTTGGTTCAAGATTTTATTTCGTTTGTACAGCTTAGTTTGGTCGACAATTGTTTAATCGATGCTTGCCGCTGTAATCCACGTTTTATAATACCCAACTGCACTTTAAAAAGATGCGGCGATTAGAAAGCTCGTTTAAAAATTTATCATTATGATAAAAGAAAGGCCTTCAAATGTGGAAGTTCAATTATTAACCACCACGAACGTCACATGAAAACTGTCGCTATCAGAATTTATATTTAATTATGTTTCTGGAGAAAAACGAAATTAGAAGATTTTCTTTAAATTTAGTGTTTTTACACTGCACGCTGGGCTAGAGTTGGCCCACTGTAAATCCAGTGATAAGTGATTCGCGACCTATTTGATGTACGATCTCGTTCAGCACCTTAGATTTAGGGATGTGTCACAAGAGTGACAGTCAAACACCACCATTTGGTCAGACATGAATAACCCAAGAGATGACGATGAATGATGCTAACTAGCTGACTCTCCTGCAGTTTCGTCCCCTGCTGGTCAGTATGTCTACGGATTTGCAACGATAAAATCAGGGGGCGATTTCCCTCGGTGGGTTCGGCAGATAGCACCCATGTGGGTTTGCTATAAGAAAATAGCCCTTGATTAGTTTTGTGCAAAATTCTCGAACAAAAAACTGTTTCCTGCTTTAAAGTAAAAATACTTCTACTCGAGTGTTTCACTATGCTATAAGCACGCTTAAGATATAGGTATTTATGTGCAATTTCCAGATTACGTTAAAGCCGGTTAAGATTTATTACGAACTCCTTGTTACAGCGGGACGTGAGTTGAAACTCCTGATATGATTGTATTCACTGGTATCTCTATTGTCTAAATTAAATTATAAACACTGAAACGAAACATGCCCGTACATAAAAGGACAATACGAAGACATCCAGTTATATACAGTATTTTTAAAATATTACAATGAAAACAGTTTAAACATTAGTTCAACTAAAAATATCTAATAGTGACAACTCTAAAGTAGCTTTTCTTAATCTTTTCTTAATAAAAAAGTGATTTTTGAATTGCTAACTTTATTATATACATTGCGTGCATATCTATATATCTAAGATATGAAAAAGCTAATTTTCTTTCGTCATGTTGTTTAGCAGCTATACTACGGCCTGATATTGTTTTATTAAGGACGTATTTAATATTTCAATCATTCACTGTGGCTTGAATTCTATTTTTTAGCTCGTTTTATACATCAGTTTATGCATAAAGTTAGCCTGACGTAGATACCTCGAAGTTAACGAAGAGTTCTAAAAACATATATGTAAGTGGTTTATGACCAAAATTCATCATCTAAGTAAGTGGTTAGTAACCAAAATTCATCACCTTAGTAAGTGGTTAGTGACCACAATTCATCATATAAGTAAGTGATTAGTGACCACAATTCATCACCTTAGTAAGTGGTTAGTGACCACAATTCATCATATAAGTAAGTGATTAGTGACCACAATTCATCATCTAAGTAAGTGGTTAGTAACCAAAATTCATCACCTTAGTAAGTGGTTAGTGACCACAATTCATCATATAAGTAAGTGATTAGTGACCATAATTCATCACCTTAGTAAGTGGTTCGTGACCACAATTCATCATATAAGTAAGTGATTAGTGACCATAATTCATCACCTTAGTAAGTGGTTCGTGACCACAATTCACCATATAAGTAAGTGATTAGTGACCATAATTAATATGTTTTTTGTAGGTTTCTGTGAAGTTTTTCAGTTACTGTCATTTATTTAGATAAATTTGTTTATTTTTTTCCAAACGTATTTTTATTTATCTTAATTAATAATGATGCTTGAAATTAATTTTTAAGTTTAAACTGTATAAAATAGTTTTTATTATAAAACTGAGGTTTTATTGATTTTAAGAGACTTCCCTCATCTTTCGACATTTAAATTGTAATTTTGTATGACATAATTACCATAGAGCGTGGCCAGGTGGTTAAGGCGCTCTACTCATAAAACGAGGGTCGCGATTTCGAATCCTCGTCAGACCAAACATGCTCCCCCTTTCTGCCGTGGGGGCATTAAAAAGTCACGGTCAATCCCATTATTCGTTGATAAAAGAATAGCCTACGAGTGGTCGGTGGGTGGCGATGACGAGTTGCTTTCTTTCTAGTTTTATACTGCTAAATTAGGAACGGCTAGCGCAGATAGCCCTCTCGTAGCTTTGCGTGAAATTAAAAAAACAAACAAACAACGACGTAATTAGAAAAATACGTTGTAGTACGTGTGAAATATCAATGAATTAGTGTCAAAATTAAGATAACAAAGTAATAAGTACAAAAAATCAAATAACACAATTATATGAATTTCTGTAAAAGTCGTGTATCTTGATATAACATTCACATCTTTTTTCTGCTGACTGAAATCTAACAATAGTGAAACCTATTCACATTTTGTTTGTACGTAACACTCATATTTTTGTTCAGATTTGCACAGGTTCTATTGATATTTTGAGGGTCTGCTTTAAAGTAGTTATTATTTTTTGAATGTGCGATTATTTTTCATTATGACGAGGGTAGGGAAGTGTGGTGAGAAAAGCTTACTAAAGAAGAGCGAGGGCCTACGAGGGGGGATTTTTACAAAACTCCAACCCATAATTTTTTCGCGGGTAAGATACGGTTAATAGACATATATATTCAAATAACAAAATCAATAGTTGTATTAAGATAATATCGTAGATAAGAAGATGAATGTTTTTGTGCTGTTTTCTTTTGGACTTCCGCTTTAGTTATTTAACTCTTACGTAATAGTTGTATCCATCTTCATGCTTAAGACAATTAAGTTACAAACACTACAAAACAATTAGCACTGTACAGACTACCTAAGCCTAAGAGACAAGATAGATTATTAGAGTTGAAACTTTAATACCTGATGTGAGGCATTGAAGTTAACTTTAAGTTAACTATTGAATTACGACACAAGTATTGGAATAAACCCTTTATTTAACTGTTAATTAAAGTTATATAATTTCACCTCAAGTTCACAGCCCCCTTCTACCAAAACTGTCACTCATTATCTGTAAAATTATTAAAAGCGAACATAATGTGACTAAGTAAATAAAAAATATTTCAAAAACAGTTTGGTCTCATAATTCCAATGATACAGTGCATCAAGGCCCAGCATGGCCAGTAGTTAAGGTACTCGACTCGTAATCTGAAGGTCGTGGGTTCGAATCCTCCTTACATAAAACAAGCTTGCCCTTTCAGCCGTGGGAGCATTATAATGTGACGGTCAATCCCACTATTCGTTGGTAAAAGAGTAGTCCAAAAACTGGGGTTGGTTGTGATGACTAGCTCACTTTCCTCTAGTTTTATACTGCTAAATTACGGACGGCTATCCTAGATAGCCCTCGTGTAGCTTCGCGCGAAATTCGAAAACAAATAAACAAGCAGTAGATAATTTAACCCCCGTAGTGACTCCTATGGGATAAGAATGCACGCAAAGTAAATCAAGAAGTTTAAATTAACTATTCATAATATTTATCACGCATGCGCTAGTCTAAAGCTAGCTAACGTTTATAGTAAACGAGCAAAGTACCCGTCCCCAGTGACGGAAAAAGATTAATTTAATCTAGCAAATCTTTTCTTTGTGAAACTGACGATGACCGAAGAAGGTCGAAACGTTGTTCGCGCCTTTACGTAAAAAAAATTCTCAACCCAAACAAGCCGTTTCTATATATATATTTTTATTTACAAATGGGTTTTCTCGACATCACTAAGTATCCTGTTTCTGCTGATGCGAAAGGTTGTAAATAAATCTATCAATTTAAATTAATTCATGGAATTTGAAAAGGTTAACTGTATCTCAGAACGGCTGATATGGGTATTAACACTGTTAGTGATAAGGAGAGAACCATGTTTCGACCTTCCTAGGTCATCTTCAGGTTAAGAAAGATAGTAATAACCTAACACCCACCTTCAGCGCTCCCTACAAACCGGTACCCGTTTATACTCTCGTACCTATGACATGTGTCCGTCAGATGTCACATTCACTCTCTTTCTTAACCTGAAGATGACCTAGGTAAGTCGAAACGTTGCTTTCCTTATCAGTAAAAGTGTTAATACCTATACCAGCAGTTCTGAGATATATTTTTAATTCAAGTGGGTTTCTCGTCATCAAGAAAGGTTAACTGTGTTGCACTCTTAGTTTTACCCAGAACCAAAGCTCTGAGCTAATTACAGTGCCAATTGTGAAAAGTAATTGTTGAGAATTTTAGTCTCAAACTAGCTCCTTCTTAAAACAAACTTATGTTAAAGCTATATTTTTATTTCTTTAAGTTACATGACATTTTGAAATGTGAATGACAGCGTGATTATCTCCTAATAATTTAGTATAGAATATCCAGCTTGAGAAATAAAATTTGGATTCAACAGTATTCATTCTTGTACCTCGAATTTCAAAATTGAATGTGGAGATTTGCGCAGCTTTTTAAACGAAGCGCGGGAAGCGGCCGCCATAAACACGAGACAGACGAACGTTCGAACAGACACTAAGGTTCGCAGTATGTATATATTTTATTAAATATTCAAAAGTCTTGTTAGGAAGATATCAGGGAAAATATATTCCTCCAGATTAAGGAAATTTAGATTAGGTTAGGAAAAACTGAATTTTTTTCTCGATTGTTTGTTTGTTTGTTTTGGAATTTCGCACAAAGCTACTCGAGGGCTATCTGTGCTAGCCGTCCCTAATTTAGCAGTGTAAGACTAGAGGGAAGGCAGCTAGTTATCACCACCCAACACCAACTCTTGGGCTACTCTTTTACCAACGAATAGTGGGATTGACCGTCACATTATACACCCCCACGGCTGGGAGGGCGAGCATGTTTAGCGCGACCCTCGGATTACGAGTGCACGCCTTAACGCGCTCGGCCATGCCAGGCCTTTCTCGATTGTCACAGAAAAGTTAGAAAGTCGAAAACATATTTAGTCTCGTGCATTTCTTCCGACAATGACAGTACATAGATATAATTTATATAACAGATATGCAATCTTACTTTATGAAAAACGTTGTTGATAGATTAATAAAGCCACAAAGATATCAATATTCATTGTTGCTGTTATATCATCAGAACCGACAGATTATTTTATACCTAAGTTTAAATAAAGAATTTAAGTATTCGATACTGTAGAATTTCCTTTTTTGAATATAGTTAATATAAAAAAGCAGTAATACAATTAATAATACTTGAATTAAACAAAATCGTTACAACACTAACCCTTTTTTTACGCTCAAGTAGATATGCTTGAAATTATTTTATAATCCATTGTTATTTACAAATAATATTAAAATAATACAAATTTAAGTAAACAGAATTAGATATATAACTGGGACTCACGATCCACTGTAACAATGAGCTCGTAATTTAAAGCAGTTTCGAAATTACATACACATATCAAATTCTGAGAAAGTGACAGGCGTGTAAGAAGATTTTTGAAAAAGTTCAGTAAAGACCGACGCTAAAAGTATCACATTTTGAAAAATTGAAAGTAGTAAAGGTAAGAAGATGCTGATTAATTAGTCCTTTCTTTCAGATGACCGTGGAAACTTTATGAAGAAAAAACATTTGATTCACTGATGTAGTATATGAAATAAAATAATGGAAAATTTATGCAGCATCAAATATTAATGAGACTTGGATAATATAGCTTAAACTCCCAATCTTACCAGCCTGTAAATCTGAGGGTTCATTGTTCGCGTCCCTTTCTCACAAGATCGTGCTCAGCACTTTGAAGCTGTGAGTGAGGTATAAGAGTCACAGTCAATTACTACTATTCAACCAGAGTATCCCAAAAGTTGGCGGCGAGTGTTCTTAACGAGCTCCATTCTGTCTAGTTCATTAGATAAAGTTAGTGACGTCTCGTATTGGTAGCTATTACGTAGCTATGTCTCAATATCTGAAATGACAATACATAGACGGAGTTTGGAAAAAAAACAAAACATTATAAGGAGCAAATGAGGTTTCCATTCCTCTAGTGATTGAATACGATAAACTTGGGACCTGATTTTTATTGTGGCAAAGACAAAAGAGAAATTATTATCATTATTTACTGGCTATTAATATAGTGAATTGTAAGCGAGGTAGAAAACAAAAGCATCTAAACCAGTGTACCAGGATTATGTACACAACATCTGAACTTTAGTAGGCCGTCTATTACCCGTCCATCGTGAATTGGATTACTTTAACAACCTTAATCTCGCACCTTTACAATATAAGTTTCTCAAGAGAAACTTTTTGTATCGCGAAAACGTCATGGTAAAGAAACATGATTTTTTATGAATGCTGACATCATGTTTAAGCCAATTCATCTGTCCTTCCACTTTCGTCCGGTTGGTATTGTGACGATGTCGAGTAGAATGGTTAACATATCAAAGAAGTAAGTGACGGCTGTTCCGTTTGTTGGAAATGGAATTACCTTAAATTTCTACATGACAACCAAACGGTGACAATGTTTCCAGGTACATTTCTAGTCTTTTAATTACGAATTACAAGAAGAAGAAAAACATTTGTAAGTAGTTTTTCAAAATTTTTCAAAGTAATGCAAAGTGTGCATCTTTGAAAATCCTTCTGCGAATGCAAAGTAAACTACACAAGGAACGTGTGTATTCTTAGATAATGAGATATCTTCTTTTCACTACATACACGGCCATCTTTCACACTACAGGCAGTACAACTTCTCAATCGGTAAAGAATCATTAAAAGGCGTCGACGTCGTTCCCAGACGTGATATAATCATCTCTCGGGTGTTAACTACTGATTACTCTAATACACCATTTAGAACATTTTCTGATTTATATTAAACGTTGATATCTTATGAAAAGTGCATTCTGTGGAATGGGAAAGTTACACCAACATTTCGATCATTTTAGATGAGGCCTAACTTTTTATTCCTTCAAAAACAAACATTTTTTTTAAAGAAGAGAACTGATCAGTAAATCAGATTAAAGCCGATTTTTTGTAAATGATCTAAGTTTAAAAACCTAAAGTAAATGTTATAAAATAATTTAGTGGAAACATCTCAAAATAATACCGTATTGGGTATGCAGAGATGCCAACCATTTCAACAAAATCATTACGATTTTGGTGTATACATTACGACTATATGCTCATACAGACAAATACTATGACTTTTTGCAACTCCCAAATTATTATATATTATATAAGTCTATACAATAAAGTGATAAATTGTTCCCCCAGGGCTTGAAAGGGGTGAAAAGACAATTTCTAGTGAGATACAAATAAATTTTGATATTAAATAAAAGACATAATCCAAATGGCTGCTTGCAATAATCATGTTTGTGCTTGAAATAATGGCCTGGCATGGCCGAGCGCGTTAAGGCGTGCACTCGTAATCCGAGGGTCGCGGGTTCGCGCCCGCGTCGCGCTAAACATGCTCGCCCTCCCAGCCGTGGGGGTGTATAATATGACGGTCAATCCCTCTATTCGTTGGTAAAAGAGTAGCCCAAGAGTAGCCCAAGAGTTGGCGGTGGGTGGTGATGACTAGCTGCCTTCCCTCTAGTCTTACACTGCTAAATTAGGGACGGCTATCACAGATAGCCCTCGAGTAGCTTTGTGCGAAATTCCAAAAACAAACAAACAAACAAGCTTGAAATAATAAAAAATATTTGTATCTCCGACGTCTACCAATAGTTTAAGTGCACTGCTTCTTCATACTGGGTACGTCAGGGAATCCATAGTTACGTCATCAGTACATGTCAGCCAATCAGCGCTCGTGTAGGTGGGTGTGTCTCGTTTTCTAAGCGGCATAGAAACACCAATGCAATTGTATTTGTATCTGGCAAATCTGAAAGGACTAAAACTGTGAAAGGGCTCTGACTAAAATTATTACGTTAAGTCATTTGAAATAGTTGGCATCTCTAGGTGTGAGTGAATAATATAATGTGCAACTATGTTCTATATTACAAAGAAACACATACGTTCAGTCATTTGAAATAGTTGGCATCTCTAGGTGTGAGTGAATAATATATTGTGCAACTATGTTCTATATTACAAAGAAACACATACGTTCAGTTATTTGAAATAGTTGGCATCTCTAGGTGTGAGTGAATAATATATTGTGCAACTATGTTCTATATGACAAAGAAACACATACGTTCAGTTATTTGAAATAGTTGGCATCTCTAGGTGTGAGTGAATAATATATTGTGCAACTATGTTCTATATTACAAAGAAACACATACGTTCAGTTATTTGAAATAGTTGGCATCTCTAGGTGTGAGTGAATAATATAATGTGCAACTATGTTCTATATTACAAAGAAACACATAAAATTAATATGCCACTATATCTTTCTTGGTTCTTATAGGACAATTATATAAATATTTGGTAATTGTTCTCTGGCAACGTGGCCAGATATTTGTTACAGGTAAATTGCAGTGTTTTAGGAATATTTACGATCTGTTCTCTAAAATGACTAACTTTAATTGTTCTGAAAACAACAACAAAAAGAAAGTTTAGCAACTAAATAGTAGTTATAAAAGACACAAAAGATGAATCATTTTTGTAAGTTAGGCCAACATCAGAATACCCTTAACACACGTTCAAGATACGGCAAGTGTGGATTTTTGTTCCTATGAAATCAGCGTTAATTTTTTAAAATACTATTTTAAGATTATTCTAAGCTCAAACATTTCCTGTTTTACACAGTAAGTATTCATACAATTTCATTAGTCAACTGCAACATTAGTTTTGTTTACAGATATAAAACAGAAACGAACGCAAATACAAATACTGTGGAACCCCTCTAAAGCAGCCACCTTAGAATCTGAGACAAACTGGCCTGATTAGAGGGGTTTCACTGTATATAATCAGAAATTATGTAAACAAAAAAGGGACTGTGTTTGAATGACCACTTTTAAGGGATGACTAAATCTGAGGGGTGGCCGCTTAAAGGGGTTCCACCGTAGAATTAATGTTCACAATAAAAATGAACATAATTCATCTACTCTCCGGTTACGTTGATTTATTAATTTTTAATACGTATAACAAATATCAGCACACATATAGAGATACAGAGTGATCAAAACCTAATTATATATGTTAAAGAAAACGCTCTGTGAAATGCTTAAGTGAGTGTTAACCGAGCTTTGTAAGAAGGAATTACCCATGTACTGTAGTGAACGTATCCACTGTGATGCCACTCGATTCGTGTTACGTTCGGTGCTTATATATTTGTTTCACAGCTAATTCTTCTATACTTGGAGAGTTAATCCCTTCCATAGATCATCTTACAACTATGTGTAAGTGTTAGAGCCTTTTTTGTAAAGAAACAAAAGCACCTTTTTCATGGATGCGAAAGAATAAACCGCTCAGACGAACATTTGTCACATCATCAAATTTCGAAACCATGCCTGAGTTCATTTTGTAGTGAAGCCTTTATCAGTGAGGTGAGGATTTTAGTTACAAAGAGATTCCCTCAATCTAAATATTTATTGCAATGAAGAAAAACGTATAGCCTTAAGATAAATAAAATAATGAAGTTGATAAAAGTGCACAGGCTTAACAATCACACATTTACTCAAAATCGATGACTATTTTCATGAGATAAGATAACAACAAGAGCCAGATCAAACAAATCCCTGATTCAGGTCCAGTGGTAATTTGTTCCTCCGGTTTCCTAAATTACAACATATAAAGAAGACAACGCGTGCAAATAAAGTCTTATGGAACGTTTGTCAATATCTATTGTTTAGTAAACAAACATTTCTGGACCATTTGTCAATATTTATGGTCTAAGGTTGCCCTCACGATCCTTATATAAGAATGTTACAAAACAATTGTGTGATTCATTCTTTTTAGACAAGCACTAAGTTACATTAATGTGTGATACATAAAATTAGCATATTATTATAAAGATGCACAATGATTGAACGAATAAGACGGGGGTGTAAAAATATTCAACCAATCAAAATTATCATCAACTAACATACTCCTTTCTAATTATGAAAATATAGATCAACGGGTACACACCTATTCGACAAGACTTACCGCCAAGTATTCGTATACACTTATTGAATAGATAGAATTTTAGTGTTGCTTTCATAGTGCATTAATATGTGAAAAGAATATTTTCGCGGCAAATTCACCGTCTGGGCATACCAAGATTAGGTCACACCCAGTAACATTAAAGATTAAAAATAAAGTGCAAGGAGCTATGAAAGTAGGTTTTAATCAGGTAAATAAATCTAAATATCCAATTAAATGGAGAGAAAACCATCATATAGATAGATAGAAAAATAACTGGAAAAATAGAACGAACCATTGATTGTATGTGGAAAAATTATATTATTTTCATCGCACAAGATCATATATCAGTGAAAGCTTACCTTTTACCACAGATCAGAAGAAACATAAACATGTTACAACTCTTTGGATAGTTTGGTTTAGATTTGTTTTACTTTCGATTCCTTTTACCCGTAGAGGTTACTATGTACAGATGAGTATTTTTCTATTTTTCAGTCCAGGAACAGATGGGGTAAAAAATACGGTTAAAGTAAATAAATTCTTTCTAGATAAACTATTATTTAGAAATTATAGTTTCATTTTAAGTTTACTTAAAATAATATACAAAATAAAGTAATATTATTTAAAAAGTTAAATAAGACAGGTTTGAGTGTGATAGCGTGAATTTTAACCTGGATAAAAAAAGTCCAAAACGTCAGTGTCTTTTTTATCCAAAACGCAATTTTATTGTTTTCTAACTTACGTCATCAAAGGACTTAAGTACTTTGATAAATATGCACCTCACCACATTTTCAATTTTGAGTGTTTAGAATTCTCGCGCTATGCTATGCAAGAGCTCTCTGCAACCTTCATAGTGTTACAGTGGTATGTTTTCTAGCTTACAATGCAAGGAACTGAGGTTTCGATACCCGTGGTTTTATTTTTAACTTCAAACAAACAAACAAACACAGCCACATCGGACCATCTCCTGTGTGACCATCTCGAACCCATATTTTTTTTAATTAAAATACTTATCGCTGTCTCATACGATGGACTAGTAGAGTTTGGTACTCGTTCTTACACACTTCCCACGTCCCCAGTATGCGGACTGCAATTCATAAAAAAGTACAAACTAACCCGTAAAAATGTAGTTAAATAAAAGTAACATCGTTTTTAAGCTCTTGTGTTCATTGAAAATTAATTGTTGTTTATATTGTCAATTTTCCCACAAAGTTAACAGGTGTCCCTAATTTCGAATTAATATTCTAAAGGGAACAAAATTATTTTAATAAATTAGTGAAATGTAGTCGTGTACATTATAGATTATAGTGCAGCTCGCTGCTTTAGTATGCAGAGCGTTTTTGTTGGTTTTTATTTTTTCAGTAAAGAGTAAAGAGGCTCAACCCACGGATCTACAATCCGACACACTAATCATTGGGCGGATTTAGTAAATATTTCACCATTTTTAAGGCAAGTAATATGAATAACTTAGTAATTATTTAGCCCCCTCCCAGTGACACAGCGGTATGTCTACAGACTCATATAGTTAGAAACCGAGTTTCGATACCCGTGGTGGGCAAAGCACATGTAGCATATTGTATAGTTTCGCGCTTATTTTCAAACAAACAAACAAACACAGTTATTCATTCATCAGAAATATAACAGTAGGAAGGAATCTATTGAAATTTACTTTTGCGTGTTTGCCGCTAGAGTCAAGCCACCGGCTCTCTCAAGGTTGACGATAAACCACCAAAAAATCTATTTAAAAGTAGTTATTAATGTGTATTGGTCTTAACTATTCGAAAACATTATTCTACTGAAGTATTTTGATTTCGAAAGAAATTTTCAGCCATAAATAATTATGAAAACTCATTTAAATCAATCAGATGTTTCATATGTGTGTCGTGTGTGTTTTGCTTTTGCATTTACTTCTGTATTTACAGTAGCGATATATTATCACGTGTGTATGTGTTTAGATACGTTCTGTTCATAATAATATCTGGAAAACAACCATAAAACTTTTCAATATAACGATGACCAAGTCCTGGCTGAGTGAATATTCCTATGTGATATTTCAATATAACGATCACCAAGTCCTAACTGACTGAATATTCCTATGTGATATTTCAATATCACGATCACCAAGTCCTAACTGAGTGAATATTCCTATGTGATATTTCAATATAACGATCACCAAGTCCTAACTGACTGAATATTCCTATGTGATATTTCAATATGACGATCACCAAGTCCTAACTGAGTGAATATTCCTATGTGAAATTTCCTTGGGCGAGAAAATATCTCAAGAAGCCAGAACTAAGGAGGTGAGACAGTAATAGTGTTACCGGAGGCGGTGTTTGTTGTTGTTTTTTGACACTAAGGCTGATAGAGTGATGAGACACACTTTAGAAATAGCTCATGAAAACGATCAGACAGAAGGGGGCACCTGACAAGTCTCAAGCTACCGTCTTTATCGACGTCCAACTAGAACGTCTTTAATTATCTTTGACACTAACGTTACAAATAAGGTAACTCTACGAACATAGAAGCTTGTAGCTACTTTTCTTGTGTAATCCACGTCACTGGCAACTTTACAAAAACGACTCAATATGATATTTTCCTTCTGGACCGGTAGTTACTACAGGCAGCAACTTATTCGGACAACTTCATGGACGAAAAATTTAAAACACAAAAACTGGTTGTGCTTTGTTCCAGAGGGCGTTGGTGATAATAACCGTGTATGTTTTTTTGTTCTGCTTTTGTAATATACGCACGAAACTACACAATAGGCGAACTGAGCTCTGACCCTCACGAGTATCAAAACTCAGTTTATACCAAACATACCGCTGTCCCAGTATAGTGCTAATAATTGCACCACAGTTTACGCTAATAGTGCAAATAAAGGCTTTTTACTTGCAAAAAAAAGTACAGTAAATAACGATATAGGAAAACAGTACGTATATGTATATAAGATAAGGCAAATATTGGTACTTTTATTTTAAATAACCAAATTTGAAAATCTAACTTATCAAAATATCTTACCATTACAAAACTGCTGCAGACAAACAAATAATTTGGGATTCTACAACCAATTTTACGTTTTGTTTCGGATAGAAATGTTTGACGCAACTTACAAAAGCACACAGAATATTAGGTGGAAGATATATAGATATTTCTCCGTGATTAAAATATCTATACTTTAATTACGTGTGCTACGAACTACTATCACTTAGTTTGTCGATATAAGTAGATTGTTCAGCTGGAATAATAACATTTGTCAGTAATAAACGTCCTTCTTCTAACATTATTCATTCCAAATGATCACATTGGGTGACTCCGAAGAACTACGCAGTCTCACCAGGGTGGTTTCACTCTTTACGTAAGCTGCAAACTCGAATTCCCTATAACAGCTCTTGTTATATAGACCTTAGGACATCTTCATGTCTTGTTGTTAATCAAATATTCCCTGGGCATTTATGTCTACTATGACATCAGGTCTATAAAGGTATTGGTTTAGACTTATATCTAATATCCTCATCACGTCTTTGATACCGAATTACGTATATATATATTCTTTCTAACAGCAGGGTATTACTTGATCGACCCATTAAGACTGTCCCTGTCAGAACATGAATATTTTATTTTACCTTCGTTATTTTAGACATTTTATCTTTACTTGTAAGTTTTGGATAAATTAATTCAATGTTAAGACAAGCACATTTAACCTTAGTTTGCCAATTTGAGTATGCAAATTTGAATGTAACTTAGTAACATTTGTATAAACAAGCTTAAGCTTAGTTTCGTTATATTGGATAAACAAGGGTTTTTTTATTTTTGAATAAGTTAATTTAACTTTAAACTGTTCATTTGAAGTATGAGCCCTGTTTGTATGAAACATAATATATATATAAACAGTAAAACCTGTTTAAGGTGGAATCGCACGGGACCGAGTAAATTTCACGGTTTAAGCAGGTTTTCCGGCTTAGGCAGTAAACATGCATTTCCTTAATTATATATATTTTTTTAGCAAAACGTTATACTTGTCTGACTCAAGAGAAGTAAGACGTCTGTGAATAAAGTTATACTGTTTATGTTGTATTTATTAGAACAGGGACAAAAATAAACATTCAAAATATACATAAGTACTCAAAATCTTAATCAATTTGAAGAAAGTTTCCAATTTCAACTGTTTCATTTTTTTAATGGGTTTTCTCATGCGGTTAAAAGAGAAACCAATTCTAGGGTCTTTTTCACAAAGTTCATCTCTATTCATTTTTGCACAGAATTTAATAGTATTAATACAAATTAACACTTGCAATGAAGTAGAAATTTCTATTTCCTCACTATCTTTTCCATTTTGTTCATCTTCTAAATCTCTCACTGTTAGCATCTTGTGATTCTATTATAGATTTTAAATCAGTTTCTCCAGTTTCTGTTCAAACATTCTTGTCAACGTTCACACAATCAGAGTTTGGATTTCACTAGAATCATCATAATCTTGTCAACGTTCACACAATCAGAGTTTGGATTTCACTAGAATCATCATAATCTTGTCAACGTTCACACAATCAGTTGTTGTTTTGAATTTAGCACAAAGCTACACAATGGGCTATCTGTGCTCTGCCCACCACGGGTATCGAAACCCGGATTTTAGCGTGTAAGTCCGCAGACATACCGCTAAGCCACTGGGGGGCCACACAATCAGAGTTTGGATTTCACTAGAATCATCATAACAAACAACTTATCCACAATCTCTGCCATTGTCCAAAATAAATCCACAGTTCCAAAATTACTTTACTACGCATTCATCTTTTACGCATTTGATTGAATGACTTAAAAATACAATTGCATCTAACACGTCAGTTTTCGTGCTCATTTCAGATGCTTTCTTACAGTTGTCCATGTTTGTAATAATATGATGAAGCATCAATATTCTGCATTTCAGTTTTATATATTGTATAACTCCATTATCTAGTAGTGGCTGTAAAACTGATGTTGTACATGAAGGTAGAAAGACAAAATGAATATTTGAAAGTTAAACCACTAGGTGACAAGTTACATTATCCAGGAAAAGTAAAATATTCCTATTTTCTTGTTCCATACTTTTGTTTAATTTGTTCAAAAATTCCTCGAATATAACATTTGTCATCCACGCTTTATTATTCACTTTCTATTTCACAGAAAGTTCATTCTTCCTTAAATTTTTGAAGTAGCACCGATTTTTACTTTTACCAATTACCCATGATTCTCCAGTGTTCCATCAGCAAATGCGACCGAAAGTACAGGATTGTTTGTTTGTTTGTTTTGAATTTTGCGCAAAGCTACTCGAGGGCTATCTGCGCTAGCCGTCCCTAATTTAGCAGTGTAAGACCACCCACCGCCAATTCTTGGGCTACTCTTTTACCAACGAATAGTAGGATTGACCGTCACATTATAACGCCACCACGGCTGAAAGGGCGAGCATGTGTAACGTGAGGGGATGCGAACTCGCGACTCTCAGATTACGAGTCGCACGCCTTAACCCACCTGACCATTCCGGGCCCCGAAAGTACAGTCAATGGCTTTTTCGAATTGTGATCTCTGGAATAATGATAACAGAAAAAAAGAACAGAATACATTTAGCCAATGCTGACTGTAACAAAACGTTCGAGAATTTATTAATATTTAAATAAATTGTTAATTAAATAAGAAATTAATATTTAATCAAAAATATTTTTCCACCTTACTCAGGTTCTAATCTTACTTGTTGATAGATGAGGTAGGCGAAAGATAGTTTTCCGTCCGCGTTACGCAGGCTTTGCCATGTAAAGGACTTTTTATAAGATAAATCTTAAGAATATGCTGCAATATTTCCGGCTTGTACAGGTTTCCGCTCTATGCGGTTTCCGGCTTAGACAGGTTTTATAGTATATATCAGAGAGAGAAAGAAATTTGAACACGATTCGCACAGTATTTTCTTTTTTTCAGTCATTTAAATTTATAAAACAAAACCACTATTTACACGAGATACTGTTTTATAACGGGCGTGTAAATGTTTAGTATATATTTCTTAAATCATACTGTGTAAATAATGTGTGGGTTAGACCGTTTTCAAACAAAAGGAACGTTTTGTTGTAAGCAGCACACATAATATTCCAAGGTCCTTGTGAGCATTTTAACAATCCAGATTCCAAATTTCAACATGTTTAATGCCGAAGTCTATCATGTGGTTCACATGTATAAATGTGACCTATATTCTACTTTCTATAAAACATAAAAGCATTAGGGCAACGTAAACAGAGTTTATTATCCTGTCTTTACATAACAGCAGAGTATTTGCACTTTCTATTAGTCATAATATAAGATGATTTTTGTACAACCGTGAAGGTGACTTATTTTCTATTTCCTATAAACAGATGAGCATAAACTCATGCAAATAAAGTTCTTTTTTTTACGTTCATAAAAGTGACTAATCGTACACTTTCTATCAAATACAGAGGCACAGCATCATGTAAACCCAAACCAATTTCTCTTAACGAATTTTTATGTGGTTCATCTTGTGTAAAGAGAAGTGCTTTAGTCAACTAACAAAACATCTGAAGACCGGAAATCTACTTCACCACACTCAATATTGAAACCTATCACGGTGCAAATCTTTCTACCTCCTATTCAGAAGCGATATACACAGATCGGTAGCAGAGACCTCTTGTGGTTACCGTTTAATGAGAGCAATAGCTGTGTATTTTGTGTTAAATGTCTTGCTTAACAACGTGTTTAACGTCCAGATAATGTAACTTGGTCAGACAATTTGGCGAGCACAGAACCGAAAGAGTGAAATTACCTGCAAAAACAAACAAACAACAAACTGTTCACCTCTGTGGGAGATCTCCGTGTTCACAAAATAAAACCGTAAATAGTAATCCCGTCACGCATGTTGTTCATAAAAATAAAGTAAACGCACTCCGTTACGAAAACAAAATCGTTAACCTAAGGCCCCGAACCTAATGAAATGATCCTGACACCGCGTGCGCACTACCTAGATGAAGGTATAAATGTTGCTGCTGTCAATGCGAAATTGACAAATGTATGGCGGAGACCGATGACGGTAAGGGCGTTTCGTTGTCGGGTGTGAACACCCTTCCTGAGAGACTGATAAACTGACGCGGAACAAGTAATCAACATTCAACTTTATAACTATGTGACAACTAACAAGATGTAACCATTTTAATCCTGAAAAACTTTATAACTATGTGACAACTAACAAGCTTTTCTTTCTTTTCTCTTTCTCTCTCTATCTTTCTATTGCCTGAACTTGGTAAAACGATGCATCTTTGTGGCCACTGTAGACCAACTGTGATGTTGTTCAGCTGTTAACAGTTATACAGGATCACGTAGATACAATGAATTCATAATATCTTTCCAAGGTAAGATATTCATAATAAACCCATTTCACTTGCATATTTATGGTAACATTGGGAAAGTGCCTTGTAACAGTAATTACCCTTTTGTTTGTAAAAACAAGCGTTCCAAGAGGAATTATGTCTCATTATTACTTAATGATGTTAAATGAAACTTATTCATAAGCATGAAAACCAGTTAACATTCATACGGAACTTGAAAACAGCAAATGTCAAATAGTCCTAACAAGAAAAAAAATGATATTGAATTATAGTTTGTACACGTGTGAGTGAGCGGGAAAGTTTGTTATTATTTGTTTGACACTTATCAATGAAATTAATTTTCGTTTAAAGAAATGCCCTTGTGCATATTAATATGAATTAAACTATTTGAATGTTTTTAGGAGTCATTTCAATCCATTTTAAAATCTTATAAGATTCAAAGTTTACTGTTTAATAAAAAACATTAATATAAATGTTACAGTTCTGTCAGTTACTTGTTTATGTAACTATTTTGATCGTTATAGATTTATTTCCTTTACATTTGATTTGGAGATTTAACAGATCAGTTGCAAGACATTCAAATTTTCGCGTTTCCACCACTACTCCGCGCTTTGAGGATGGATCGTCTTTAAACTTAATATGGAGGTTCAATGGATTCATGGGAATAAATATAAATATTATCAGTTTGGGATTTTTACCAATACTTCTCCTTGTGTCGATGGATCTTCAGTCTGGCAGAAAGGTTTCTTGGGCCCAGAAGAAAATGCATGCAAATTCGTGTTTTTACGTTTCGAGTTTTGAAATTGTTATGAGTGTTTTTACGATTATATAGTATGATGCAAAAGTGCTAGGATAAAGTCAAAAATTAGACTTCAGGATAATTTCACAAACAATGGAAGGTAAATCACAAGTGAAACATTAAAATGTCATTAATATTAATATTTAGTACAACAGAAACTCAGTAGAAGTTCTTGTGTATTTCCTCTTTAATGACTGCAGGTAATCTTTCAGGCATTTTTGTAACATATTTAATCAAAGCGTTTTGTGGTTCTCATTCCAAATGTCTCTAATATAGTAACAAAGTTTATACAGAAGTAATTTTTCATCTACCAAACCCTAAATCTGCCCAACTGGGTTGAGATCGGGTTCTGTGGAGGCCATTGCATCACTTGAATGACTCCAGCAACTTCTTTTTTAAGCTAAATAATCTCACATAAGCTGGACGAGTGTTGGAGTCATTATCTACTTAATAGTAGAATGCTTTACAAATAATACGTAAACCACTGAATATATAATGACGGATTAGTAACTAATGGTGCTTGCACGAGTGTAATATTTTATCTGTTTTACATCTCCTGTCACTTCACAAAAAGCACACCTCCAAACCTCCACTCTATCTTCCTCATGCACCTTTCACCGTTCTTCCGTCGGACGCACAACCTACGCTTTGAACCAAATATTTAAAACTTGAATTCATCTGTCCATAACACTCTTTTCTAATCACAAACAGTCCAATTTTTTGTACTTTTTACCAAATTTAAGTCTTCTGACAATATTTGGAGATCGAGGTAAAGGTATTTTTAACTTTCACAAAACCAATTATTCCATTCTTGTTGAGACTTCTTGATACAGTAGGTCTGGAGAATTTTTGTTTTTTATTTAGTATATGGTCGTTTATCCCATGCTTGATATCGGTGGCAGTCTTGCTTCTGTCCTAAAAAATACATAAACGAAGATACATCAGTATCACTGAGTTTAGGTGTTCTGCCTGTTTGTTTCCAATTTTCAAATTTATCTGTCTCGGTTTCATGATCTAAAGTGTACTTAAGATGTTTGGGAAGCATTTGAAGTCTGCAGCAATTTGTAGTAGAGTCCAACCAGCATCATATAAAGCTTTTATATGAACTCTCTGTTTTACTGACAATTCTCTACAACTTAGCTATAGTAAGAGTACGAAACTTAATATATAGTGTTCAATACTGTTTTTATCAAGTTTTATTTAAATGCTGTGCATTTAAATTGAATTCGTTTAACATACACCAGCACAACATGCTACCTCTTTCCTAATTAGCCCCCCAGTAGCTCAGCGGTATGCCTGCGGACTCACACGCTAAAATCCGGGTTTCGATACCCGTGGTGGGCAAAGCACAGATAGCCCATTGTGTAGCTTTGTGCTTAATTCAAAACAACAACAACTTTCCTAATTTATTTCTATATAGTCAAGACACAGCATGGAGTACCATGACAGTTATTTCAGATCCAAAATTTGATCATGAAATGACATGCCCTTGATAAAAGTGTATGGAAATTTAAAAGAATGACAAGTATTCTCACCCTGGCTGATTCAGTTGTCAACAGGGATCAATGAAGCATTACTTTAGTGTTGAAATTTACATTCTGTTATGACATGGAAGAATTAGCCACAATAAAATGGAAGAAATGACAGAATGTCCTCTTGTCCTAACACTTTTGCACAGTACTGTGAGTTAAGCAATCTTTATATTTCTTACACTTATGCAGAAGATTATTCCAACAGTTCCTTTTACTCTATCACCTCTACTAGGTAAAGAGTATCCCATGAATGAGATGGATACAGTTTCTCACTGAGTAACACCTTACTAGCCCCCACCTCAGTGAATGATACACTGCATCATTCAATTTAATATTCTGCCTCTTCCTTTTCTATTTTCAAATTTACCTTTCTTAGTTTCATGATACAAACTGAACTTGGCAGCATTTGGGGAGCTATTTAGGTCTGCAGCAATTTCTGAGAGAGTCAAACCAGCATCATAAAAAGCTTTTATGTGAATTCTCTGCTCTACTGACAATTCTTCACAATCTGACGGTAGCATGACAACAAAACTTAATATATAGTTTTAAATACTGTTTTTATCAAGGTTCATTTGTAGAGTGCCATTAACTGATTTCTTTAAGTACATATCGGTACCATATGCTAGCTTCTTTCTATATAGTTAACACACTGCGTGGAGTACCACAAGAGTTAGTTTTGACACTAAATTTTATCAGTATGTACATTCAAACAAAACTCTTATGGCATGCTCTAGGTACAACTGTATAGGAGTTCTAACAAATTATAGGTATTCTCACCCTTGCTTACTAAACTGTTAACAAAGATCAGTAAAGCATTACCATAGCGTTGAGATTTTCATTTTGTAATGGGATGGAAGAATTAGTCCCCCCAAAATGGAAGGAATAATAACATATTCTCTTGTCCTGACACTTTTGCACAATACTGTATATAAGTGAAGCAACTTTTCATTTCCCATCAAAATCTTTCATTGATCATGAATTTACCCAACTTATATCCAAATGACGGTTACTTCAGCTAGTATATAATTTAAACTGCACTACTATAAAAAAACCGGTCCTATACTTATAAGTTTTGCCCTTGTCGGGATTCACTGATGAAGTGCAGATTTCCTCGAAGCAGGTTACACTCAGTTGCAAATAATAAATAGAATCTTCTCTCGGCTTCATATTCTTTAAATAACTCTTCTATTGAGTAAGTTTACATAATATTTTAAGTCTTAGAATAATTAAACTTTGTTGAAGAGTCTAAGTCGTAGTATTCCTTTTTCTTTCTCTCTTTGTGCTTGGAATTTCTTTATTTTTATGAAATAATGATATTTCAGTATGTTAACAGCTATATACAGTTTTCACAGAATCGAAATCTCAGCAATATCTCGTCACTTCTATTTTACTTCTCTCTAATAAATTTTTGAAAACCTTTCACATTTTCATAACGTTTAATTGTGTCAATAAAACTGGTTTGTAGACAATTTCCACATAAACATTTTTATATTTATATATTCAGGGATAATCGGGTTTTTTTTTCTTCCGTTTTATCATAAAATTCAGCTGATTTTCAAAGATTTTGAGAGCCTCTTTTGTTTTAAATGTCTAAATTTATATTTTCTGTACTGATCGTAACTCCAGGTTTTGTGTTTCTGTATTATTATTCATGCTGACTGCTCAAATTACAAAAGTTGTTTTTTTTATTTCTGCCATGTGAGTGTTTTGTCTAGCAGACCTTATACTTACTCTGGAAAGAAAATCGTCACTCATCGTATCCCTTTCTATTTACTAGAACAGTAAGTTTAGGAATGATAACTGTAGGGAATAAGAGTTGGTGGTACTGACATGAAAGCACCACATATTGTTCAAGAAGATCCATCAAGGAGCTTTGTGGCATTAGATTGCGACACTTCATACAAAGATCTTTCTGGGACTTGAAGTTTTCCAGTCATGAATGACACCGTGACGACGATAATATACAATGCCCTCTTTTATTCTGTACTGGAAAAAAATGATAATGCGACATCATCTATAATGGCAAATATATCAAACATTACAACCACGGATTTTCCTCAGAGTGATGTCATCTACTTTCCCCACCCAGAAGAAATGTTGATACCATGGATGACTAACTCGTACTTCCCTTTCATCATGACAACTTATATCATTACGTTTATTATTGGTGTTACCGGAAACATCGTTGTCATCGCGGTCATGACTTGTGACAACTCGTCTAGAAATGTCACCAGCATCTTCCTTGTCAGCCTGGCCGTGGCTGACCTTTTGCTCCTGGTTATATATGTCCCTCTCGATGTCGCTCATTACTTTGTCATACAGTGGGATAAAGATGGTACAATTTGTAAGACAGCAGCTTATGCCGAGACAGTTTCTGCATTCGCTTCCATTTTCAACCTTGTGGCAGTAACACTCGAAAGGTAAGAACATTATTAATTTAATCTTAGTGAATCGTATCTGTAATTTAAAAGAAACACAGTGCAACTATACGGTAATAATCATTCTTTATGTTCAAAACGCATTATGGATTCCACACACACACAAAACCAAAATAACTTAGAATTATAATTTTTATTCCAATTTATGTTTAACCATTTTATAATCAAGTTCTTTCTATTTACAAATAAAAAGTTTATTTAATAACTAAAATATTCGACATACATAAACGAAGGTGAATTGTATAATTATAACATTACTGAAATTTTTCTTCATGTGAAATATTGACTATGATGTAAAAACCCTCTAGCTTGTAAAATGCCTCACAAGTAAAACAAATGTGTTCCCGCTAAACAGAGCCGTAGACAAGGAGATACTCAAATGTTCTTCTCTGAAAGAATCTAGGCATATTGACAGCGTATTATTTTTCAGTTTTTAGATATAATAAACTTGTTTTATACGATTTAATAAACACTGTAACATTTGATTTGTTTTAATGATCAAGTTATTAAAAATTATATCATTATCAGTATTTTTAATTGATTGGCCTTCCTTTAAAATATTCTGCCCCCTCTGAGTGAAAAGCCTGGCTACACAACTGCTGATAAACTAAAATGCTTGGGCCAGGCGTGACCCAGATTTAACGTTCCGGACTGTGAATTTGAGCATCCATGTTACTCAGTGAAAAGTTGCGGATGCTTATGAGAACGTAAGCGATGTAATAAGTTTTTTTTCTAGAAAAATAGACAAAAAGTCTAAATCCACTCAGTATGAACTAGAACTTTTGAAAAACAACAAATTGTTCTCATCGGTCGACTGAATCCACCGTATTGTTACAGAAGCATCTCACATAAGTATTTTAAAATAAGCTTTAATTAAGAAAACTCTGAAATTATTGGATAATTTAACGTACCGAAATTAGTTTACAATGAAATTTTATTGTTTCAAACAACTAGAACACATAAAAAGATAAACTATATTCTATTATGTTTTCATTCCATAGGCAAATAAATATACATATATGTGATGTAAAGTATTTAGATATTAAATGTCATATTTAACATTTATATGATATTTATATGAAAATAAATTACTTATATCCCCATATAACACTATAACGTCAGCACAATAATGCAACTAAGAATAACAGGCTAGACCTGTCGAAACTAGTGGGATTTTTTTATGACCATTATGATCGTGTTATCATAATTGTTTTATAAAACTGCACAAATTATTTCTTCTGTATGAGTTGTTTTAAGAACATTTTTAATACAAATAAAAAACAAAAAAATGCGTCAAAATTATTTGAGAACAGTGACACACGCCCTCAAAGTTATGCATTGAATAATACAGAACGTTTTCATTATGATGGGGTTAGCGTTCTTATCGGTAAATGTTCTTGAATTATGAATCTAATATTTTATGGTTCGTAACATTTTGCCGCCGAAACGCATTCTGCACCTTGAGGTGATGGGTGCGCTATGAAAGTGACTGTTAGTCAAAAAACACCATTTTGTAGCTAGCTATTCGCAGAAGTTCCGAAACAAACAAACCGATTAAGACGCGTTAAAAACTTTAAGTAATATTTGACACTCCATTGTGTCAACAGTAATCAATATTATACTTTTATTTAAATCATTATTGACTGTATGTTTTATTTTTTATGTTATTAATAATCATTCTATTATAACATTTCATATTACTGTGGTTACTTTACTTGTGTTTGTTTGTTGCTTCATTTTTTAAATAATATTTTAAACACACTTTTCTGAGCTGTAAAAGGCCCAGCCCAGCTAATGAGTTATGGAATGAAATGAACGGTCTCTTCCTTTCAGTTGCTTGTGATAAACAAGAGATTATTATAAAAGCCTGTATTTTGAGGATTATAACTGACGTATTATTAGCAAAGTAGTAGTCAGGGATAGCTTTTATATCCTATGTTAGGGGAAAACAGTTCATTTCTTCCACGGTTTGAGTACATAATAGAATTAGTGTCAGGCAGTTAAAAACACAGTCTGTGAGAATGTGTAATTTTAATCGCATATGTTGGGTCTATAAAGCTTCCAATCTTGAGTTCCTTAGCTAAATAAGCATTTTTACATCGGTGCATTAAATATAATTTGACAAATTAAAAAAATGTTAAAGAAAATAGTGCATTATATTTGTTTGTTTGAATTTCGCGCAAAGCTACTCGAGGGCTATCTGTGCTAGCCGTCCCTAATTTAGTAGTGTAAGACTAGAGAGAAGGCAGCTAGTCATCACCACCCACCGTCAACTCTTGGGCTACTCTTTTAGTAAGGAATAGTGAGATTGACCGTACCATTATAACGCCCGCACGGCTGAAAGGGCGAGCATGTTTGGTGCGACGGGGAATCGAACACCCGACTCTCAGACTACGAGTCGAACGCCTTAACCCCTCTGGCCATAACGATTCAATGCATTATACGATGTTTAATAAGATTAGCTCTCAAAACACTGAAATACGCAAACGTTTGTTGTTTTTATTTAACCATTGAAACCTTAAGTTTCATATTTAGTGGAATTGAATAAGATAAACTACGTACTTAACATAATTGTAAATGGTTAATTACATACTATGGTTTCCTTCATTTAAATCGAAATGAAACTCAACATTTCAAATCACATCAATGTGGAATAATTAATGATCATGAACTGGCTCAGTTAATGTATTCCAACTTCGGGGAAGTATTTATTACTTTCTTAAGGAAAAACAAGTTTGGAAAAGGACAGAAAAACAGGAGCACAAAATGAACATTTCTGTTTCCAAGCATCCGAATAAGTTTCAAATATTTCTAACAAATAGGAGGGATTTTTGGTAAATGAAGACTGTGATTTCCATTTCAAAGACCAAGAGATGTTGAGCTCTGTCATATAAAATGTTCTTTCAGCTGAAAGAGCTCTAATGGTTATCAACATTATATCAGATTTAACGCAGGTGAGAAACGTAATTCATTTCGTGAAGGAATCCAATTCAGATCCAGTTTATTTTAGCACTAAATTTGCAATTAACATTTTACTAAGTATGTTTCGTGAGATCAAAGATGGCTTGTCCATGTGGTTAAAGTTCTTGACTGACAATCTGCGAGTAGTAGGTTCGAATAACCGTCCCACCATACATGCTCGTTCTTTCAACTGTGAGGACGTTATAATGTCACACTCCATCCTACTATTCGTTCATAGAGAGTGTCCTAAGAGGTGACTGCCGTTGATGTTGACTAGCTGCCTTCTCTTTAGTCTCTCATATCTAAATAAGGGATAGTTAGTACACATATCCCTCGAGTAGCTTTGCGCACAATGGAAAAAAAAAGTTAAGTACTACTTTAATTTTCGTGTCTTATTTGGATGACGGCTAAACATACTATACAATTAATTAAACAGTTTCGGCCTGCTTGAGCTCCTAGTTGACAGTGGTAAGCTTACGGTTACACAACTCTAAAGCAGGGGGTTTGAATTCCTGTAGTGGACAGAGAGCAGTTAGCCTCTTATGTAACTTTGCGCAAGTACAACCATCCAAAGAGCTTTATCCTAAATATACACAATGGACTATCTTCTCAGTGTTCTCTGTACTTTAAGGTTATACGTTGAGCCATTGCGAAGAAGATATTATATAGTAATCACAATTATAACAGTAACTCTCCATTAAAGATTCATTTTTTTTTATTCAATACGTGTTAATTTAATATTAGAAATTAGCATTATACTTTGGTGTCTATAACATTTCGTGGTTGCTTATTGAAATACATATGTCATTTTATACGTAATTACGACAAAGTGTTATAATTCATACAGCAAAGCGTACAAAATATTTGATCTTTTTACCTCTATATTTAGTAGACTTTACAAAGCTGATATAGCGGTATTAATAATTCTTTTAGTGTCCAATTCAATATCTTGTTTGTTTGTTTTGCAATTTCGCACAAAGCTACTCGAGGGCTATCTGTGCTAGCCGTCCCTAATTTAGCAGTGTAAGACTAGAGGGAAGGCAGCTAGTCATCACCACCCACCGCCAACTCTTGGACTACTCTTTTACCAACGAAAAGTGGGATTGTCCGTCACATTATACACCCTCACGGCTGGGAGGGCAAGCATGTTTAGCGCGATGCGGGCGCGAACCCGCGCCCCTCGGATTACGAGCGCACGCCTTAACGCGCTCGGCCATGCCAGGCCATTCAATATCTAACTACAATTAATACATTTTAAAAAAATTGTTTTTTGACATATTAGTAAGCGAAATAACTTGATCGTTAAGTGCTGAATAATGAATATGAATTAATTTTTGGTCACGTTTTCACAATTTATCGAACAAATTGATCGATGTACCATAACGGATTTCCGTCCCAGCCTACTCTTTCATGTTAATTATAATGGGTTTTTAGATAGCTAACAATATACGAATTAAGAAACAAAAACAGTATTACATTAAAAGGTACAAAAGTTATCGCTTTAGGTTTTAAAAATAAAGTTTGCTTGTTTAAGATATGTAATCACCTTAATTACTCAACACTGAAGTGAAAAGTTTAGAAACATGAAATTGTCGCTTTTGTAAACTAGATGGCGACTCGTCAATTCATTAATGGTTAAATAGCCTTAAACCTGACAGCCAAACTTTTTTTTTTATATGAAAAAACGGCTCGTTCACTTTGTGAACCTGACGATGACCGAAGAAGGTCGAAACGTTGTTCGTTCTTCTATGTAAAATATTTTCTCAACCCAAACGAGCCGTTTTTGCATATAAAATTCTCAACAAGTGGGTTTCTTGACATCGCTGACAGCCAAACGTTATGTTATCCCAGGTTATCTATCATTCTTGGAATTACACAACTACCGAGAATTAAAGTTTTAAAAGTGTCCGTAAAACAGATTATAGGTGCGTTTGCTATAATTTAAAAGTATTCTTGTACAATAAAGACAATTATATAAACTATTTTTAAGCTTGTTCTATGGAGTGTTGGGGTTAAATTCATACATTCAAATTTTGAAAGCAAAAAGCTGGGGTGAAGAGTTGTTTTGTGTTCATGAAAATGTTAATCTTTTATCTTAATGTGCAAAACTGTTTTGAAGCTCAGTACAAAACTAGGATAATTCTCAGTGCTTTAGATACTGTTTGATCAAGAGAAGCATTTAGAAAAAGCACATTATTTAAATGATAGTATAATTGAAGGGTATCCGATTAATCATCTTTTGTGGTCTTATTACAAACGATATAATATTAGTTCAAACTATTCATTACATCGAACAATTAAAGAAGCAAATGTTTAATGTAATCTAGAGAACTTTTAAGTGTAATTCCGAAAATTTATGATGTATCAATTTTCTGCAAGATTCATGTTTCCAGGTGTGGCTCTTTTGCGTTCGGTGCAATTTCCCACGTGCTACCAACCAGGATAAGCCAGAGATACATTTTGATCAACATATATATATTATTACTGTTGTTGTTTTGAATTAAGCACAAAGCTACACCATGGGCTATCTGTGCTCTGCCCACCACGGGTATCGAAACCCGGTTTCCAGGGTTGTAAGTCCGCAGACATATCGCTCAGCCACTGGGGGACCGATATTATTACTAGTTGATTTTCCATTTTCATGCCTGCTTCGACTTTACTTGTTGTCTTTATAGCCCCCCAGTGGCTCAGCGGTATGTCTGCGGACTTACACGCTAAAATCCGGGTTTCGATACCCGTGGTGGGCAGAGCACAGATAGCCCATTGTATAGCTTTGTGCTTAATTAAAAAACAAAACAAAAGAAACAAACGTTGTCTTTATATAATTGTGTCACACTGTTGCCTGCTGATAGTGGACAGCTTTTAAAAGGATTAAGGACTATCCGAACTGTTAAAATTATGGGAAATAGATAAACACTGAACAAATAGCCTGTACGTACCAAGTCAAATAAGTTAGTCACACCACAAAATAGCTGCTATTTATGTAATATGTCCATAATAAATCACCAGTCAATGGATTCAAAACTGCTATCAAGACCCTAGAAATTAACGTTAATCAAAATGAAAGGAACATACATTATCAACTCAGCTTAAGAACGAAGAGCTCTTTTCACTGTCATAGTAGATCGCACACCTTCTTTTAATACTTGTCGAGTTCAAAAGTATTAGTAGCAGCAACAATACCGAGTGTCTATAATCAGGCCAAGAATATTGATAGTAGTAACGGCATTGAGCTCATATAATCAGGTTAAGAATACTGATAGCAACAGCAACACTGAGGGTCTGTAATCTGATTAAGGATATTGATAGTAACAACCACTTTGAGCGTCTCTAGTATTCACAGACGTGTCGAGGTTTTATACGTATATCTCTGAAAACGAATCACGAGCTTGTGCCTGGATGAAAAATGAAAGGTCTGATTCATTATGGTTGATTCCATTTTTCATGCAGGCACATTTTTCATCTACCCACACCAAAGCAGCATGAATATAAATCTGCATATACATCTTATCATGTTTCCATGAAGTCGGTTTGCTTTTAAAACTTATATAGACCTGATATTGAAACTATTGTATTACGGTGTTTCACAGGCTCAGTTGATCGAAATTCTTACTCGAAGGATAATAGTTATGATAATATACTTCCAAAATTCTGATAAGTGACTTTTGACGAGAGTCCATTTATTTCACATTGAAATTGAATGGAATACCTCCTTTAGTCTCATGACTGCCTGTACTTCAACGACGTATTACCCATTACGTGACATCTTAGAGTTCTACTGACTTGTATCCGATACAGAATAACCTGTAATTTAGTTCTCTGGTATATAAAATGCTTGCCCTACTTCTGAAGAGTCAAAATCAATGAGAGGAAATGGAGTCTAACCTCATCAATGTCTCTTTCAAACAAAACAGCACAATCAAACCCTAACCCTGACTACTCTGATTTTACATTCATTAAACTGTTGCTAATTTGTAACATTTTAATGTTATATTCTCTCGCAAACTTACAGGTTTTTAATAAGTCAGGACGAATAGCATATTTTTTTACATACACCTTTTGTGGCTAAACACTATTCTCTTTAAAAATAAACACTCGTTTATTCTTTTTTTTTCTATGGAAGTGTTTTGGTAGTTAGGTAATTTTACTGAAATAAAAATATTACAATATATTTTAACCGCATTTTTGTGTCACGTGCTTGAAGTGATTTAATTGTTTCACGTAACAACTACATAAAGTCTCCAAGCATGAAATATAAGTAACATTTATAGCACCAACAGTCCTTTAAATTTCAGTCAAACCATTTCCATAAGAATAAATATAAAACTAAATATTTTGATACCTTCCATGTAGGCCCGGCATGGTCAGGTTGATTAGCACGTTCTACTTGTAATCTGAGGATGGCGGGTTCAAATCCCCGTCACACCAAACATACTCACCTTTTCAGCAGTGGGGACGTTATAATGTGATGGTAAATCTCACTATTGGTTGTAAAAGAGTAGCCCAAGAGTCGGCGGTGGTGACTAGTTGCCTTCCCTCTACTCTTACACTGCTAAATTAGGGACGGCTAGTGCAGATAGCCTTCAAGTAGCTTTGCCCGAAATTCTAAAACAAACAAAGCAAACCTTCCATATACTTCAGCGAATAGTGAAAGTACGAGTAGTTGGATTAGATGTCAATCAGACAGATGAAATGCAAAGTTATTGTTGTTTAGAAACCATTGAAATAACACCGAATAATAAAAACTATAGGTGTCGCTAGACACTGACATACCGAGTCCACGATCCAATTCCGCGTGACAGTAACCGGAATCCTCACTTGATGTCTTAAAAAAATCACAACAGAAAAACGCAATCGATTTCATACAGAAACGATGAAAATTTCTGTGTCTGTGGATTAGAGCACACTAGTTAGGCTTAATGGGCTATGTGTTTCCTATCAATGAGCTGGTTATTTTTGGGGAACACCATTAACTTTAAAATGAATAAATAATTACAGAATTTATTTAGCTACGGTCTAAGGTTATACGTGAATGAAACCCATTAGAAGCGAAAGAACATGAATGACGTTCAGTAAATTGCATAAAGTAATCAAAAAAATAAACAAAAAACATACAGAAGTCGATGTAACACATATTTTATAAACAAAACAAAAACAGAGCATAAAACCTAAAATAATAAGCAATAATTATTTCAAAATTTCGACAACGGTGCAGAATCAGAAGTCGTAAAATGACATAATATTCTTAAGTTTGGACAAAAACAGAAAAAGAAGAAATATTAATACTCGCAATACGAGGGTCGCGGGCTCGAATCCCAGTCGCACCAAACATGCTTGCCTTCCCAGTTGTGGGAGCGTTATATGGTGACGGTCAATCTCACTATTCGTTGGTAAAAGAGTAGCCCAAGAGTTGGCGATGGGTGGTGATGACTAGCAGCCTTCCCTCAAGTCTTACACTGCTAAATTCAGGGCGGCTAGCGCAGATAGCCTTCAGTAACTTTGCGCGAAATTCAAAAACAAACCAACAAACAGACAGTCTGTATTATCAAACAGTTCCCACAATTATTAGAATGCTAAAAAACAATAAATGATTTGAGTGTACGTTCTGTAAGTAGCTATTTAAGGTTTCTTCCTGTTTCACCCCTTAACGTCACATGGAGTGTATTACTCTTACACGAATATTTCTCCTAAAAACTTCCTATCTGTGAAGATAAAGGCTAACTAGTCTTGAAATTATTTCCCCTAAAACTGCAGTAAAAGAAACAGCTACTTAGGAAAGTAACAGTTATAAAAAAACAACTATCCCATAACTTGCCCATGAGATTTCCAGACGTCTCAAATCTACGAGTTTAGTGAATTTTTAGTGAGGTACTAATCACTATTAAACAGCAAAACTTCTAACCCTAACCTATATCGTCAAGAATTCTTGGCCTTAAAATAAAGTATAAAGGAAAAACGACATCATTAGAGAAGTTGCGAGTGATACCGTCGTTGCTATGAGTAAGTATTACCATAATAATATGGTATAAATCCTAACAAACAAGTCCTATTTAACAATGTTTTTAAAGAGCTAACGTATTGGCATATAGTAGTTTCAACTATAACCTCGGCAAGTCTCTTGTTACAATTTTCTCCCCATTTACCTTAGCCGATCTTCTGTTAAATTAACAAGAAAGTACTGAGAACTGTATTCAGAATTACGATGTTATTTTCCGATAATAATGATGTATTGTATAATTTAAAGATATTTTCACTGAGATAAGTCATCGGTAAAAATTTAACAATGTCCAATCTTACACGAGGTTTACTGTCATACAATGGGATAAAGAAGTTTCTTTAAGAACCATATTGTTTGAAGCCACAACATGTGATTTGATTGTTTTTGTGTTTGAGTAGCACAAAACTACTCGAGGGCTATCTGCGCTACCCGTTCCTAATTTAGTAGTGTAAGACTAGAGGGAAGGCAGCTAGTCATCACCACCCACCGCCAACTCTTGGGCCACTATTCGTTGGTAAAAGGCGTGTTAAGATGTGCGACTCGTAATCTGAGGGTCGCGGGTTCGCATCCTCGTCGCGCCAAACATGTTCGGCCATACCGAGCCAGAAAGGCCTGTGTGTGTTTCCTTATAGCAAAGCCACGTCGGGCTATCTTCTGAGCCCACCACTGGAATCGAACCCCTGATTTTAGCGTTGTAAATCCGTAGACATACCGCTGTACTAGCAGGGGGCATGTGATCTGATGCACAAACATGGTGGAGATCCTTATTATATTTGTTTGTACATACTACGTCCAGGCTCATAGAAGATCATAGTCAGATAAGATTATAAGATTTCAAACAGTAATGAAAACTAGCACACACCCACAGAAACGTTTGCGGTCGAATTAGTATTTTTTATTGTAATATTACTTCTTTAAATATAGGAGCTTAAGCCTAAACTACGATCAATTATATTCACTGTTAACTTGCTTAACAGGAGTCAAATGCTTGCAAGGTATTAAGCTGATGTATCAGGACTTTCAATTTCATATTAATACAAAATAATTCTAATAGTAGGCACCGAAATGTTCAAATCCATTTTATTCTTTGGACTAACATTAGTTAAGCTTTTATTAAGTATGATTTATATGCGATAGAGACAAGTTACACTAGAACATTTTTGCTGTAGTTTAGTACTTGATATTATGAATAAATGAGCGTATAAAGTTATTCTTCGACACACGTTTGTTGCGTAAATTAACTACACACAGAAGAAAGAGCGTAGGTCCCTAACTTCAACTCGTCATTTTTCGAGGGGGAGTGCAAAATTAGTAATCATTAACCATAGCAAACTGTAATGAAAACAGCAACTAACACATCTGCTTGCCGAAAATATAATTTTAAAACTTGCTTTTCAGCCAATCCTATGTTTTCAAAATGTGTATCAGACAAATTTTGAATCAACAGAAACACTAAATTAACAAACCAACCAATATATTTCCAGTTTCGCTACATGAAGACTTCATTTTACACTTTCAGTACATACATTGACAATAATATCACATTTTGCTTTTGTAGATAAACAAAACATAACATGAAAGCCATTGTTCAATAATTAACGAACGTTATAGAACTTACCTAAAATGAATTTGACTGTGCTTCCAAAATGGGACTACCATTCACGTATTTTATCAGTTTTGAAGTAGCTCTTTAATTAGCACATTTTAAATATAAACTACGCAGAAAAATGAAATGTTATTGTGCATATGCATTCTAAAAGAGACTTAAATTACACTGTTAAGACTTTTCGCTGTGTTCTAAGTCAAAAAGTGTGCAGACACTTCGACACAAAATTTTAATACTTTTAACGATACAAAGAATAAAATATATTTGGTAGTAATAAACGTTTACTCTCTTTATGTTTTAAAGCCAAGTGGATAATATATGCGTTAAAATACCAAAATAATATTTATTAATTAACATTTATTCCCCATTTAAAACTTTTTAAACGCCACTAGAGATTTTCAACTCTTTCAACTGTCGAAAGAATAAAATATATTTGATAACAATAAACTTTTATTTTTCTTCATGTTTTAAGGCAAAGTAGGTAATATGTGTTAATGTATACATATCAAAAATATTTATTAGTTTACATTTAATCGCTACTTAAATCTTTATAACACTGACTTTATAACGTTAATAATAGTAGGCCTCTTTGTAGTCTAATTTAAGGATTAAGCCTAAATACGTAAACGTAACGCAGTATCGTAACATTTCTGAATTAAACAATTTTACCGTTATTTTGCAGAAGTTATCAAACAAATAAAGAATAAAACAAACCTGTTTAATTATTCAACATGAATATTTACCATTCAATATAAAATATCATAGTAGGCTTAAGAACAATCAGATAGTAATTTTGTTGCTAAGGGACGATGCATATTGTTGAGCATTACAAAACAAGGAGCGTAAAATTATGATTCAAGTAAATTGCTTGTTGCCGCTTAAATGTTATTTTGTACTTTTATGATAACATATATTTTCACAGCTGTGCATACGCTTAGCTTTTAGTGGATTACTGTAATGTATGTAATCTTTCTATAGTGTTTCCAATTATAACAGTTGGTTATAAGAATTTCCTCATTTTAACGAAAAATTGTTACTTTAGTATATTACGTATCGGGTAGTGTTATAACAGAAACCTTATCCCATTCTGCACTATTGAGGCAGACTTGAATCAGTAACAAATGGTTTATCCTTCGGACGTGGATCATGATCTCTTACACTTAATTGTCCTGATATAAGTAATGCTATTGAAACTTTTTCGAGTGAACAGCAAGTTGGGTATTTCCCATACGTATGTGTGTTTAATTGCGGTTGAATATTTTGTGATGGAGCTAATTAGAATGCCATTATCCAGCAGTAAAGGTCACATAAAATAAGGACAAAAGTTGCTTTACAATACAATAATAAAACAACACTTGCAGCAATTACAAGTGTTGAGTTTCAGGCAAAAATTTTGATTGTTCCAAGTATAATGAATATAATATTACTTTTAAAACGTATGTTTATTTCAGTTTAATATGTATTTATAAACGTATGTAAATGATATTGTTAAATGTACATTGTGCAAGTCCCGCCTATTCTCTAAATTTGTAAAAGATTCTCGAGAGTAAGAACCAACACTATATATTTCACCTAATGATTAAAAAAAAGCCAAGAGACGGTAACAGAATATCATTTGGTCGCTACAGTTAGCATACTGTAACTCTCGTAAGTTATAGTTGTGAAAAACTTATTAACCAGGAAATTACAGATACTGGACCAATCACGTTTACAGATTTCGAAACTTACCAACTGTTTAACTTCAGAGAACAATCACGTTTACAGATTTCGAAACTTACCAACTGTTTAACTTCAGAGAATTAACTTCGAACCTTAGTATTTCTTCAAGGACATTAGTTGAAAATGTTAAATATGCTTCAAGCCATCAAGAGAGGTGTACCTGTGTATCAACAAAGAATTAATTCGCTCTCTGTGAACTGTCGATCAAATATTTTGTACCCGACCAGATATAAGACTCTGTGTTGTTTGTAAGTTTCTAAAACTCTTCTATATAAACCATTATTTATGATAACCGTTATTATAAATCGTAGTGTTGTTTATATATTAAAATACATTTTGCTTGAGAAAGAAAATTGTGTGTATGGCAACTATCATACATTTAATAAATATCGACATATAATAAACTTCCAAATTCAAAATTTGAAATCTTAATACGTAGTGCAAGTAACATAATAATCGAAAACTGAGCCTGGATAAATTATGGTACGTAACACTTTATCGATCATTAAGTCTGTATACCAAAATGCTCACTCGCCAACGGTATGTTCACAAAGCTGTCAACACTTACTCTATATTTGATATTTTATTGATGGTTGTTTAAATATCCTAAAATAATGCCTCTCCTACGCCTAAATTTCACTTAAAAGTGGGTTATAAAACTGCATGTTAGTATATTCAGTCGAACGTTGAGAATTTGATTTATATTATAAGTAACATTATATAGATAAATACTTGCTGAAAGAAAAAGTATTACATTTAAGTATTCTTTTTGCAATATTTCATAATGTTCCCTAAAGCTTAAAGCAATAGCAATTTTAACATTAAAATCTGTTTTGAGACTTTTAAGTAACTTACGTGCATTAAGTCGGCATTTCACTTAACTGTGTGAAAACTGGATTCTTAAACTTTTCAAAAAACGAAAAAAAAGTTAAACATAAAGAGCAATTTTCTGCCATTTCTTTCCAAATTAGTAGTTCTAAATAAAACAGCAACTTTGAAAGATGCACGTAACTAAAATTTTCTATATTTAAAACATGCATGTAAATGTCATTAGATTTCTCGAATTAGTGTTACTTCCGTAGATATGACATTAAGTTAACAGCTTACAACTCTGAAAAAATTGATCCCTATGGAATCAGACCATTTTGTACGAAAGGCGAATCTAACTTCCCTAAACTGTTTAACTTTACATACATAAGTAAAATAAAATCCATTAGGCCAAATTATTTTATGCGTGTATACCTCCTAATCGTTTGTTCTGGAGGTAGAAAGTGACTTAAATCAAGCAAACTAAATAAGTAATAAATGTGGAGGATCTAATCTCACAGGACGAATAAAGAATTTTAGTCCGAAATTAAAATTACATAAACATAATTTACAAGAAGCGCAAAAGTTAGATCTGTATGGATGTATATATATGACCCATTATTAAGTTAACCGACGAATGTGATCATTTCACAAAGTGAAAGTGCTGGTTTTCAATAAAACCGTTACATTGCTCATAACTCCGGATTTACAACGCTAAAATCAAGGGTTTAATGCAAATATAGGCTTAATGTTGCCGTTTTCGTTATATTTCATATAACATTTAAAGCTTTATCTTACCGTATTCGTTATATTTCGTATAATATTTATGATGCAAAGTACGTAAACTTAACGTTACCGCATTCGTTATTGTTCATATATCATTTGAAACTTTAGTTACTTGTTTTTAAGGGAAGCTACTGAGTTTTTTCTACGAATCTCAATTTTAGTTTTCATAATTTTTTTCAGTGTTACAATTTCAGTAATGAGCAGTGGATATCCACTTTGGAGGAAATGTTACTTTTATATTCTTTAAATTAAAACTAGCAACTTCATAACTATCCTAAATAAAAAAGTATTACCGACATATTTCTTTCTTAGTCTTATTTTGTATGTTTCATAAATTTCTTTTTATTCCCTAAAAATCCTACAAGGCTCATACACGTTACTTTTTAATAATGTTCAGACAAATGAAAAATATTCGTAAATTATCTTGAACAATCCATATTTTATCAAATTACACGAAAATAGTCGATTCTATCAAATTAGTTGTTATGCATTCGTTTATCCACTAAACCTGTTTGTGATTTTTGAAGTGGTTGATTTCTATTTACTTATTGAATTCATTAAACAAAAAGTTTTGTTTTTTATCAATGAGAAAAAAGCTGATTCTTTTTTCATTGTTAATCCATTTTTTACTCACCTTTTACAGATTTGTGGTGATCGTATTTCCCATAAAGTCTCGCTCTCTTTGCACCATGGGGAACTGTAAGCAGTTAGTGGTCGTGGTGTGGATTGTATCTCTGCTGTTATCGCTTCCAGTAATTGCTAGTAAGGTAACTTGTGTAGAGATGAATTTCTCTGGATTTGGATACCAAATGTCGTTTGTTTTTTTTTAATAACGAAGTCAAGAGAGAGTTTTATTATATCTTTCGGATATCGTAGTTCTAGAACCACAAGGAAGAGCTTCTTAAAGTAAAGAGGAAGCATATTTCGCATGAAGCTATCTGCGCTAGCAGTCCATAATTTAGCAGTGTAAGACTAGAGAAAGGCATCTACTCATCACCACCAATAACCAACTCTTGGGCCACTCTTTTACCAATGAATAGTGGGATTGAATGTAACATTATAACGTCCCCACGGTTGAAAGAGCGAGCATGCTTAGTGGTACTGGGACGGAATCTGTGATCCTATGATTGCGAGTCCAGCGCTCTAACTACCTGGCTACACCAAGGCCGAAGAAATAATAAGAGACAGGTCAAGTACTTTTCTAAATACATATCATTATCTAAACTACATACTATAAGAGCAAGAGTATTTGAAAATTCACATCCAGTCTCCATCACTTGACAAAAGCTGCCAGTAGCAAACATTTATAAATGTAGACGCTAAAAAGTATCTAGAGCTTATTGTAAAATTTAAAACTCAGTTATTAATTTAATTGCCCAACTATTATTGCTATCGCCCCAGAAAAAGACTCTTCTATTCAATAGATTGGTGACTGTATTGATGAGATATAGATATCTGGATTTTATGATATCTTCATACATCACTTTCTACAAAGCCAATACATCAATTACACCTCATTAGGCCTAACTAAATAGAAGTTTAATAATACATTTAGGCTTAACGTAACGCAAAAATGAACGAAAAATTCGATTTGTCTTTTTTTTTTGTTATTTGAAAACCTTAATAACTTTTATGTGTACAATAGAGTACAATAGAAACTTTATTGTTAAGTTAATGAACTATCGGCATTACATTTTAAAAATTAAAAATGAATCAGGATATATAATGTTTTTTCTTAGAAGAAAATACTAAGTTTAAGACTTTTTAAAATGTATTTGTTTTAGTCAAAACATATTTCCTTTGAAAGTAAAATGAAAGCATAATTTACATATTGATATTTTCCTGGTGAATTCGTTATTGTGTTTAAACCATTAATAGAAATAATATTCTATGTTTTTACGTTAAATATGTAATCATTTTTTTCTCGATAGCGGTATTCAAATGACTTTGTGTCACATTTCTTGTATTTGGTTCTAATTACTTAGCAGTGTTTCTTCGTGTCCCAACTGTTGGTTCGTTCTAACTGGTATTTATTGTTACTGACACAGAGCACTGAAGAAACAACCATGACCAATTACGAGATCACCATAACACTGTTTTCTTGCAAAGAACAGAAAGATTGGAGAGGATTAGCTGTGGCTATTTACCGTTTGGTAACACTCTTTAGCCTACCATCAGTTTTAATGATCATTTGCTACACTTGGGTGATCGTTGAGTTGTGGATAAGTACAAAAACTATGGATGAACTGACAAATCAAAGCAGGTAAACTGCTAAAGATAACAATCCTAATAGTAATGCCTTACATATATTTTTAATAAATGTGACATTTTTATATCTAACTATATATAATCTATTTTTATATACATCTTTTACTTAATATTATTTTTTTTCATTTCTGAATAATTAAATTATATTTTAAATAAATATAAGTAACATTATTAAACAAAAGAAGAAAACAAAAATAAACAGCTGAAATAACATTCCATACGTATTCTTGAGTCTCACAATGAAAGTTTAGCGACTCTTTTACAATTACATATTAAGAGGTAAACACCTTAAAGAAATCAAAATGACGGCTCAAATATCATTGCTGCCTCTTACTGTTGGAATATGAAACTCGATAGAATCTTGAACTCGAATATCAACGTAATATTTGGATCATATATTAAATCTGTTTTTTTTTTAAGCAACCAGAAGTTAAGACACGTGGAATCACGTGTCAGTATCAGTCATGAAACTCACTCTCCTTCCCGCCATCCACATAGAATGATTTTACGCAGTCACACCTCATCTGACAGTCGTGACGTCAAACGTGCTCGACAGCAGGTAAGTGTTTTATTGAAATATTATATTTTATGCAGTATAAGTTGGAGTATAAATAAATATAATGTTAACAGAAGTCTCTGAAATATGTGTTCACACAGTTAACCACTGTTATTGTATTTATATATTGATAATTTACTGTAACGTTGTGTAATTTCAAATATTTGTATATCTCGTGGATTGCGAACCGACGTGATTTTAGCGGTTAGAGTGATGCAGTACGAAACAGTTGATACCAAGTTTGAATCCATAGTATCTCAATGAATACGTTTTGTAGTTTCAGTTGTGGTCTTATTTTACTGCTGGGTCAAATATACTCATCTAAGAAGTGTGTTCTACTGTCTAACTGACCTTCCTCTGGTCATCATCTCTACATTAGGAAAGGTTCAGGTTTTAGGTGTGTCTGTCTGATTGTTGGGTTTTTTGTAAAATAGTTACATTCAAATTAAAAAATGTAAACTATTTACAACCTATACGTTTGCTAACATATATATATATATAATCCGTCATGAAAACTGAAAACATAGATTGATATTTGAAAAAGACATTTTGTTATAACTAAATACTCAAAATCATATAAGTTTTGTTTCTAACTCAAGAAGTTCACATCTGGATTCACCTGGTGTTGAAACATCTACCAGACTGAGCATACATTATTTCCTGCATTACTGGTTTCTTTGTGAATAGAAATACAGCTGGTATCAAATGTTCCACAGTAACCAACTGATAGAATTAGTCACTATCACTGTAATTAGATTACTTTCAGTGGTTTATAAATATCTCGTAAAATAACTTCAGACAACTGTATGACCTATATAAAATCTTAGACGTAATTCACAAGATTGAAATATGACACACATACATATTAATATATACAGAAATGTCCGTAATATAAATTAGAATGATGTTAACACTACATGACTTAGTAATGCATTATTATTATTTTTTAGTTTTCTACATTTGTTTCCGACACGTGCTTATACTTCTTGCACGTGATTGTTTACCGATGGCATCATCAGAGCATTTACTGGATGATACATACTTAAAGCCTTACACACACACATTGAAATGGACTATATTTGGAAAACAAGAACAAACTATTAGAAGCAATAGTTAAGGTTTGACTCTTAAATTACCAACTAGTTTACTTATTATTTATTATGGGTGACGGGAACTGACACCATATTTAGTAATCTTATCATTTTGCTGTTCACTATACTCAGTGCAAAATAAGGCTTGACTTTGAGTGGATGAAATACGTAAAATACACAAGAAACTCTAGCAGTAGTAAATGGAAGTTAACTGGAATATTGGTAATATCATTGTTTATTTTTGTATGTAATTGAAGATATATGATATAACCACTTACAGCTTATGCTTGTCAATATATATTACGGCCATTTGGTTAAGGCACTCGACTCGTAATCGGAATGCCGCGGGTTCGAATTCCTGTCACACCAAACAAGCTCGCCCTTCCAGCTGTGGGAGCATTATAATGTGACGGTCAATCCCACTATTCGTTAGTAAAAGAATATCCCACGAGTTGGCAGTGGGTGGTAATGACTAACTGCCTCACCTCTTGTTTGACGCTGCTAAATTATGGACGGCTAGCGCAGATAGCCCTTGTGTAACTTTGCGCGAAATTCAAAACAAGTCAAACCAATATATTTTACGAATTTCTCAAGTTCGAGTATACTCGTTTCTGTGACACTGCTTTTGGGACTGAGACCACTGTATTGTATTTATTTTATTTTAACTTATACTCAAAGGTAGAGTCAGTAAGCCAAAATACAAAGTCTCGCGAGCGTGTGGTATGTCATAAGAAATCTTTATTTTGTACACGAGCATAAAGAAGCGTTGTAGATGGCAAGATTACGAAGGGGTGCAAATTCTATTTTACGAGAAACAAAAATTATTCTCTATTTGAGCATAAACTGCAATTTGCTCAAAGCTTGACAAGAAAAAAAGAGAGCAAAATCCTTGATAAAATTTAACTGATCAGAAAAATAGAAGCCAATCACGATGTTCGACACAACTGAGATTAGAATAAGAAACACAGAAAGCTGAATCAGGTTCTCTCTGGATCACCTGATATTAAAAGTCAAACTGGAATTCTACGATGAAACAAAGACCAAACTGAGCAACCTTTTCCCATGTAACTCTCTTTTTACACGTGATGTTATAGCGGTAAACTTACGTAGTCAGCCAGACTGGTATTCACCAACACCCACGGAGCAAAGAGACCACAAAGACAGTCTGGACTGACAACTGTAAATGTGACAAACCGTCTTTAGTACAACCACATGGCAAGTTCAAATCGGAACAATAGGAAACGAAATGGCAAAGTACTGATTTTAAAATGAATTTCAAAGTATAGAAAGAAATAGTAAAGAAAGTAAAATACTACACACTCGAGTAAAAAAAAAGTGTAATTACACATTAAGAATCTCGATTAAATCAGAAATAAAACATGGATACTGTGACGTAATTCTAAACTGTTTACGATAACTGGAATTTACGTTTAAGTTAACACCCAGAAAAAAATGTACACTCGATATTTTTTTTCGAATGCGAATGTACTCTAGAATTGTTTATCGATATGAAATACTTCCAGAACAAAATGAACCAGGAAGCCTATACTCGAGTGGAAGCTTTAATTCTTATATGCGTTTCACTGTCATCATATAGTCGTGAAAAACAAGCCCAAAGGCGGTTTCTCGTTAGGCTGTATGTTAGAGTTTATAGTACAAAGACATTTTGTGGTGATTTGTTGATATATATGCTTATGGTGAAAATGCCACTAATTTCACAAGATACACAAGTTTCTAGTTTATAAAGTACATTAAAATGCCATTATTTGTCAAATTCTAATGTTCGGGTAACGCGTAATGATGTTTTAATGTGCTTAACGATAACAAGATATTAACTGGTTGAAATTCAGGATGGTATTTTATCGTTAAAATCCAGAATTAGTTCGCAAAGGTTTCAAAAGTCACCATATCGTCTACAATAGGCACAAGCGCTAAGTTTATAGATAGCCTCAAGCCTCATTCAGTGTTTAATTACAATATATCCTGCATGCACGAGTAAATAGATGAAAAGCAGTGTAATCGCTCACCAGATCCAATAAACAACAAGCTCAGGTTTCTGCTTTCTAGTATTGTATCAAGCAGTGTTTTACATGTGGAAATTATATTTGACAGAAGCAAATCGATGTTTTGTTTATACTTGTTAAGTTTTTTACAGAAAAAAATCCCTAAATGCAATGTGACTGATTAAAATATTCGATGCGGAGATTTATGTGATGAGTCAGTTATATATTAAAGTGTATTATAACATATATATATATGTGTGTGTGTGTGTTTGTATATATATATATAACTATGCATGTGATATATATGTATATATATAATCTATTTGTACCCGTATTTACATAAAAACAGCCTATAATTATTTTCAGATCTAATTAGATTTCATATGTACTTTAAAAGTAACTAATGAGCACGCTTCGACCTTCTTCGGTCATCGTCAGGTTCACAAAGAAAGAAAGAGGTAACTGACCGATAGCTGACCCAATGTTTAAAGGCGGTTGTGTAATTGGATGAAGGAATGTAGAGGGCGTGCTTAGATGTTGGATTGTATTTATTAATATAGTCATAAAGGTGTTCCTTTGTATTGGTTTATTCTGGGCTGTCGATGACCGAAGTTCAAAACGTTGTTCGCTCCTCTTCTCGTGCTTTCTCGATCCACACCAGCCGTTTATATATATATGTATTTTTTCTTTACAAGTGGGTTTTGTCGTCTTCATGTATTATTAATCTTTAAAAGTAACTAATGACCATGCTGTTATTTAATCATTCTTCTTTATTCCAGTTTGTGGTGATTTGTGGCGACGTTGTAATTGAATTTCTTTAAGATTGTACGTTCGACATGAAACAGTTTCTGCAGGTTTGTGGCGACACTATAATTGAGTTTCTTTAGGACTTACTGGTGACTGAAATCAAATTCTGGTGATTTAGGGCAACAATGTAATTAGCTTTCTTTAAGACTGTACTATTAACTTGAAACAATTTATGGTGGTTTGTGGCGACGCTGTAATTGGGTTTAGGAAGGACTCTACTGACAAATTAAATCAATTTCTGTAGTTCGTTGAGATACTATAATATGGTTTATGAAAGACTATATGGATGAATTAAATCAGTTTTTGGTGGTTTAAAAAGATATATAGTGGTTTTTAATGATTTTTTACGAAACTTCATTTCCCTTTCCCCATAAATTACAACATAGTTTTATTTACAGTTACTTTTTACGGTTGATGTTGTAATGCAGTTTGTACTGAATTGAGCGACACTGTAGTGCAGTTTTTAATTTATGTTGCTTTACTTATCATTCTAACAGTTTCTAGGGATGTAGCAATACATTTTCTGATAGTTTCAGTTTCAATTAACTTAGCTTTTAACGTTCTTTGACAGGCCTATTAAATTATACGATTGAAAGTTCAGTTTTAACAACAATTCATCTTTTGTGTCCAAATATTGTATTGAAAGTTACGCATGCGTATAACTGGACCAGAAATTACAGTAACAATTGAACAGCTGCTGACAGTTCTTGTGTCCTCCCAGCCGTGGGGCGTTATAATGTGACGGTCAATCCCACTATTCGTTGGTAAAAGAGTAGCCCAAGAGTTGGCGGTGGGTGGTGATGACTAGCTGCCTTCCCTCTAGTCTTACACTGCAAAATTAGGGACGGCTAGCACAGATAGCCCTCGAGTAGCTTTGTGCGAATTTCCAAAACAAACAAACAAACAAAGTTCTTGTGTCACAGTAGTTGAAGTATGGCTTCAGACTATCACGAGAAATAAATAACAACAATTTGTTTTCTGACGACACCTACATCTACTCGTATTTTTCTAAATCAGACCTCGATTTAATATTAAAGTTTTACTTGTTTACTTAAGTGACGATATTAAAAATATAAAACATGGTCAACTTTTCTAATATTTTACCTTCTAATAGTCTCGTCATCTCAATTTTTTTGTGAGTTTTGTTTATGAAAGGTTCTGTTATAACGAACTTAAGACTGTATGCCAAAAGTCCTGTATTTTCATCGGTAAAGAAACGTCTTACACTCTGATCATATTCTGTGTAACCTTTCTTACTTCACAAACATCTTACATGATCATATTCTGTGTAACCTTTCTTACTTCACAAACATCTTACATGATCATATTCTGTGTAACCTTTCTTACTTCACAAACATCTTACATGATCATATTCTGTGTAACCTTTCTTACTTCACAAACATCTTACATGATCAACTGAGGTGTAACCTTTCTTACTAACAAACATCTTACATGATCAACTGAGGTGTAAGCTTTCTTACTTCACAAACATCTTACATGATCAACTGAGGTGTAAGCTTTCTTACTTCACAAACATCTTACATGATCAACTGAGGTGTAAGCTTTCTTACTTCACAAACATCTTACATGATCAACTGAGGTGTAAGCTTTCTTACTAACAAACATCTTACATGATCAACTGAGGTGTAAGCTTTCTTACTAACAAACATCTTACATGATCAACTGAGGTGTAACCTTTTTTACTTCACAAACATCTTACATGATCAACTGAGGTGTAAGCTTTCTTACTAACAAACATCTTACATGATCAACTGAGGTGTAAGCTTTCTTACTAACAAACATCTTACATGATCAACTGAGGTGTAACCTTTCTCACAAACAAAATGTCCAACAGTCTCGACGGCTTAGTTGTCTGTCTTCTTACTCAATTAATAACCTATACTATAACACGCCAACTACTGCAATAACTTAATTCTAAAAACAGATATTTTCTAGTTTTAGCAACATGTACACGTAACTCTATAATCTATTAATGTTAAATATCTTGAATAAACTTGTTTATAATCTACCAATGTTAAATATTTTGAATAAACCTGTTTATAATCTACCAAGATTAAATATCTTAAATAAACTTGTTTATAATCTACCAATGTTAAATATCTCGAATAAGCTTGTTTATAATCTACCAATGTTAAATATCTCGAATAAACTTGTTTATTATCTACAATTATTACATATCTTGAATAAACTTGTTTATAATCTACCGATGTTAAACACCTTGAATACCAAAACTTCTTTCAAATCTAAACAGTTTGAATATTTTAACGTGTCTAGATTTTTTTGGAAATTGATTATCTAAACCTTTTTACACTCTAAACACGTTTAATATCTTGGGCACAAACACAGGTGTGGAATTTTAACGAATAAGTCTTTGTGATTTATTATCATAAATGGTTTTACGTGAAAGGACTTCAGTGTCGCAGCAAAGAAGTGACCATGTGCTGAACTTACATGTGTTAGCTGAAGAGAAAAGGTAGAAAACAAAGATCGAAAACTGTCCCTTATAAATGTCTGCAAAACATTTTTTCAAAAGATCTATTTAAAATTTAAACTATTAGTACTTCGCATGCAAATTATAGCACGTAATATTTATTGCTAATTTTCCATATAAATTTGTCTCCAGTGACACAGCGGTATGTCTGCAGACTTACACGTGCTATAAACCGGGTTTCGATACCTGTAGTGGACGAAGCACAGATACCTCATTGTGTGTCTTTATGCATAATTGAAAGCAATTAATTAACTGTGCAGGTTTTACTATTTCAAGACAAATGACATTGAAACCTAAGTTCGTTCTTTTCTATATCATTGACACAACTGCCAACTAACTGATCTATATATTAAGCCGTTGTAGTTGATAGTAATAAACAGTCGATGAAGTAATTTAAGGTTAACTATCAGTTACAAACTGTTCAAAATAATTATATATTAACCACTAATAAACTGTTATCTTGTTTATCACCTACTAATCTTCTTTGACCTTTATAGTAGTGTTATGTTGGTTATGGATCTCCATGATGCAAGTCATGTGACTTGGGTTTCCTTCGTCAGATATTGAATCAATTATTGTATAATGTTTTCGACCAAGTTTTGTTCATTTCTATGCTGAGTTGACTAAATGACTTGTTAGTTGGGTTGGTGTAGAAAGCTTTTTTTCCCTTTATTTATCTCATGTATGACTTATATTACTTCAGTAGTATTCCAATTTAACCTTCTTTGACATGGTGGGATATTAAACATAAGTCAACATTACAATCTTAAGTGTCTAACTCTTTATGGCTTATTCTTTATCCAGTACAATGGTATTTTCATTATAAAGGGATATTGTAAAGGTTATTTCTTTCTCTCCAATTGTTCAACACGTGGCTGTCGTGTAATAACTGCGATCGCATTGTATCATTGCTTCTAAATATTGTTATATTGTTTGCATATTCTCTATAGTTTTACAGAGACCTCTGACACAGGGGTATATGGCTGAATGCCTGTAATTTTCTTACTGTTTATTATCCGTTTTTATCTTCTCTGCCAGGAGTCCCATTGTTAAGGAGAATTGTATTGAAGTGTCTTTCTTCCATCGTTTTTGTTTCAGCTTCTTCGGTACTACAGATGTTACTCATTCTGGAAACGGGACAGTTTACGAAACCTCTTTTCATACTACTAGTGTGATTTTCACACAAGTGTGCATAGGTGTTCTGCAAACACCTGTGGTATACGAGTCATGAGTCTTGGTAACAATCACATCGAGGAACGGAACCCTGTTAGGTTTTCTGTTTACGTTATGAACGAAGCTTTCCTCGTTTTGCCACGTGTACTTGTTTAATTTGGAGAGGAACACAAGTAGATAATGCGTACTACTGAAGCTAGGCTTAATGAAGTTAGATATAATAACATGGAGAAATAATCTCACATTAAGTGGAAATGTAATACACAGTTTATCCTTCAAATAATATTTCTACGTTCAGAAAAGCTGTGTGTAACATTCTATCCATAAAATTTGTCATGTTTTATGATAGAATATAGTCTGTCAGTACGATAAAAATAAAATATTAATGAAGAACCCACGTACAAGTCATACAACAACAAATGGATACACAACTAATCTAGAATAACTTAGTTTTGGAAAGAACCTTCCTTTCCAGTGGCACGGCAGTAATTCTGATGGTTTATAATACTGAAAACCGAGTTTCGCACAAAAGCTCATTGTGTAGCTTTGTGCTTTATAATAAACAAACAAAATAAACAAGTTATGATAAGAGATACATTGCAGGACTATCTTACAAAAACTGTGTTTTGTCCTCCGACTGGTCAAGCAAGCTCGTAGCAACTATTTTAGTGATGACTGTAGTTTTATAATTTTTTTATCCATTTTACTACAGGCTTTGCTATTATACATTAATTTTTTAAAGATTGTGTAAGTTTAAAAATCACGTACACCTTTTAAAAAAATCACGCCATACAACCCAAATAAAATTATTGTCAAATGTTACATCATGTAAAATTGGACACCAGTTTTAATTATATTCTTTTAATAAAATAATCATTTGCATAAATTCTAAAAGACATCAATTAATAAGAATATTAAATAAAATAACCAAATCCTGGTTCATTGCTGAAGTTTCAAATAAAATACAAATAACCAGTCTTGTTATGGAATATTTTTAAACTTCATCGATTTAATTTTGAGATATTACTACTTAATAACTGTCCCTTTGATTGTTTCATTTTTGTATCATCGTCCCACGCTTTTATCAGCTTAAAGGTTAACCCTCTTTCCTACCAAACATTCTAGAGTTAATCAGATCATCAATCAAGATATTTTATGTGGAAAACGTTCTACGTTATCTCTGTTTAAATACCATGCTTCATTCTTACCAACATTCTACAGAATCATCTACTGAACCGTCACTTTTCTGAACTTAGCAACAATCCTTACCTTTACGTGTTATTATTATCTACTTAATACCGTGTTGTGTTACAATCTGCTGTCTCACTGATCAATTCGTCCTCTCACCTACGAATCTTTGTCTACTTTATTTCCAACTAAACATACTCTCTCCTCATCAGCTCATCTAAATAATTTCCTACGTGTCATATTTTCCTTCGTATCGATTAACCTGAATTTCGATCTTATTTAGTGAGTAAACACAGCCGTCTACAAATTTAGCTACTAGCTTTCTACCTCAGGGAATTTAATTCCCTCTCCCAGTGTTTGTTTCTTTGATTGTAGTTAAACACAAATCTACACAGTGAGCTATTTGTGCTCTGCTCAGCATGGGTGTTGAAACTCGGTTTCTAACGGTGTAAGTCCGCAGACATACCGCTATGTCACTAGGGGAGGACTCTCTGTCGTTGAACTTGTAGCGTCTTCTAAGTCAACAAGCTTCAATCACACCCACACTTACATCTGCTTCGCAAACGTCGTTTTCAACAACTTATTTATTGGCCCCATAGGTTCAGCAATAAGTCTGAAGGCTTCTAACCCTAAAATCTAGGTTTCGATATCTGTGCTGTGCCCACAGATAGCCCATTTTATTGCTTTATGCCTAATAATTAACAAACAAACAAAAGGTTTAAGTACTAAATCTTATTTTTACTGTTAAGTGACGTATTAACTTCTAATTTTACTGTCTTCTTACAACTAGGTCATCAAGATGTTGATTCTCGTGGTATTTCTGTTTCTGATATGTTGGGGCCCACGTTTAGTCCTAGAGATCTGTATCACCTACGGCGTGGAAAACTTCAATCACTGGATTTATACAGCTCGAGTTGTCTTCTTTCTACTACCTGTTGTTCACAGCTGTCTCAACCCGATTGTTTATTGCTTCATGTCCACCAAATTCCGTCGCCGAATGATCAGATCTTTTGAACGATCCTGCAGGGGGCGCTGTCTTTGCTTACTAAGAAAACGTAGCAAACGTCTGAAGATGACGATGAAGAGTTCTGTTTCAAGAAACGGAACCATCCGTACAGGATCTACTTATACATTTACATCATTTACCACTTCAGCAGCCTGCAGTCCATCCGGAGAGATAGTCCAGCCGAGAGTCATGAATATTAGGTCCATAACCTAGTAAAGGGTGAAGGTATTTTCGGTACGCGATTTTCGGACTAGTAGTTTATCAGAAAACTACAGTCTGCAAGAAATAAGATACGTCAGTGTTCCATTGTATAGATTGTGACATACATGTTTTACGTCAGTGTTCCATTCTATAGATTGTGACATACATGTTTTACGTCAGTGTTCCATTCTATAGATTGTGACATACATGTTTTACGTCAGTGTTCCATTCTATAGATTGTGACATACATGTTTTACGTCAATGTTTCATTCTATAGATTGTGACATACATGTTTTCCATCCAGTATTATCATTACTGTTACTGATGCTTCGTGTTGTCATAAGTTGCCGTCTAGTAAATTTCGTGCTTCGCGACTCGCACCTTAAACACGAGATCGTCTCATTCACGATGCTGTTGAGTTACATCACTTGTCTTATGTCACTGTACGACTCTGATCTATCCACAAATGTTAACAGCATCGTGGACCATCTAAACGTTATCAATATAAAGTATCGATTCATTTCTCATTAACCGACAACGGCTCGAGAAAACCGATTTCATCAGCATTCAAGGCTGCTTAATACGCCGTACAATAAAGCGCTCTCTCATTTGCTTCAATGTCAGCTTCAGCTATGGATTACAGCCAGTATGTTCATATCATACTGTAGGAATTGGTGAAGAGATGTTAAGATCATCCAGCAACATGATAACATCCAGGTTTCTCACTGATTGTAACATCTGGTTGCATCATGTCGTGTTTCCTATACTTGTTTCATTACGACATGTCATGATATCATTCAGTATCCATATCGTCTGTTATTGATCAATAAATATATATTCGTTTTCTGCGCGTAGAAAGTACGTGAAGATGAATCCTTTTCATTATACAGATTGACCAAAAACATTGTTTATGGTCGGATTACTTGAAATCATGTAGAAATACATTCTAAACATCCCTTCATTCTCTGGGTAAGAAAAGTCTATGGAGTAGTTTCACGTATATATGAAAATCCTTACTGACTAATGTTGGAACATCAGTGTTCACAACATCCCAGTAATTATTTATTATTACTTCAATGTGTCATTCAACATGAGAGTAATCACTTCAAAGCATTATATATTTAGTTATTCAAGTTATTTACGAAAAAAGTACCTTTGCCCTGATTACTAAACGTATTATACTCTAGAGTGAAGTAATGTCCTTTTTTTCTGATTTTTTTTCTAACTTTTTAATTTTTTGGTTGGACGATGTCTTCACAAAACATTTTTAAACTGTACTTGGAAGACCTTTCGGGGTTTATTGAAAACTCAAATAAACATTAAAAATATTACACATCCTTGAAACTATGAAATGGTTAATCCGTAGTTGCTCATAGCAACAGTCTTTTTTTTTAATTTTTGCTAAGCACTCAGAAAATGTTATGGTTTTCTTGAGAAGTGACTTCCATTAACCTAAATCAACAATATCTCCATTCAGGAAATTATACGCTTCCCTTTAATAAATGTACGAGCTCCGTTTACCCATACGTCAAGAAATACAGAGCTTTTAAGTCAATTACGTAGTGGTATGACTAAAGAGTTATAATATTACCATGAATATTTTAGGTGTACTTTTGTAACCGTTCAAAAACAATTGGAAGTTATCAACACTACCAATACCATATTTCTCATATATTGGTGGAGCTGTTGTTGTGCATAGACTCAAAAGTCAAACAATGAGTGTATCATTTAGTCTATCAGCTCTTGCTACGAAATACATCAAAGCTCAGTGCTACATCATTCATCAGTTTCTACTGAGGAAACAAACTGTTGAAAAAAAGACAATATAAACATAGAATTGTGCATTTTATGGGTGAGCTGTAAGGTAAGGTCGTGAACTTACAACCCTAAATACTAAAGATAGATAGCCTATTGTATGACTTGAGGCAAAACTAACAAACTACTGATTTTTCATGAAGGATCGTGAAATAAGGAGCAAAATATAAGAATGTTATTTTGGAACGACTGTAGTTTCTTATTTTTACTTTATATGATTTGTAGCACTAACAGTACGATTGTGACGAATAGAAATGTTAAGTTATCACATACTGAGGTGTAAAAAATACATGTGGACCTTAAGCTTAGCAGTAGTACTTAAAGTTCCCGTGTGTAAAAAACAACAATAAAAATATAAGGACTGGAAGTTCATATATATACTAAACAATACCAATGAGTTCAAAACTACTCGTTACTCTAACTAATATAAAAATTAACAATATTTTATTGTTTCAACTTCCTGCTGTGCTTCAAGATTGAGAAACATACTCTATTATAACAACACAATTCTAGGAGTGCAACAACAATATCTCTGTGTTGTAACAATGAAGTAAATGCTTCGAGACTGGGAATTCTACTCTGAAAGAACATCTCAAGGCTAGGAGTACGACTTAGTTTTAACACATTCCCAGTTAAAAACATCAAGTGAACCAAATGATTCCTGCATTTGAACAATATATTTGAGTCTGATATAAGCACTAAAATATGAAACTACAACCAAAAATAATGCGTCACTCCGGGTCTTGAAAACTACAGAAACAAATTGCCCTGAATTCAGTTGAACAACAATATCGGGAAATTTGTGAAGTTTCCTGTTTTTGTGCATTTGTTTTCCTAAAGAAATTATGCTGTTTACATTTCACAGTATAAATGATTAAGAATACCATATAAAGTTTTTAAAAACATTATTCTATGTTTTAAAGACCTGTCGTAGAATTCTTAAAAACACTTTTCAAATAAATTGTGTTATATGTTTGTTGGCTGTAACTGTTTTATATTGTTCTCAAGACAATATGTTATTCACCTATTCCTTATTTTAAATGAAGTGTTATGGAAATTTGAATATCTGTAACAAATGGAGAAGAAAATGGCCAAGAATAGTGGCTTGAAAAAAATGCTTGTGAGATCCAGAATCTGGCACTGTTGTGGTAAATCTAGATTTTTAGTTGTTTTCAGTCAGGCTTACACTTGTCGTTTTATCTGGCTTCTCACAGTAGCATTTTTTAAAAATCTACAAGTGTCTCATTTTCTTGAAACGTATTGGTGAAATGATATAAACATTTATGTAAACAAGGTAGTAACTGTGTTAGTTTGATGTCTAGTTTGTTTTATTCTACGATTTCGAGCTAAGCGAGCACGGGTCGGTTAAGTTGTTAGTGAGAATGTGGCTGAGTTGAATTGCATGGGTCGGTTAAGTTGTTAGTGAGAATGTGGCTGAGTTGAATTGCTACTCGGATGTTCAAAGACTTCGCTTTGAGTCTAATTGCGTAAAAATGTTGAAATTTGTAAATCGATATCACCATATGCTTTCAGTGTCAGGCGTAACTATGAACGTTTTATATAGAGTATCGATATATATATATATATATATATAATGTTACGAGTTGTAGTATTTGTTTTATATATGTGTGTGTATTCCATGCAGTATCAAGTTTTGTTTTGTTTTCCCTTATAGATGACTAAACACAACACTTAACGAACGGAATAAACTGGACCGATTTACGAGCTTCCAGTAATAAGAATGTATAAAACAGCATTCCAACTACACTTTACACACCCTCTCTCATAAAGTCTTTCGCTCCGTATTAGAAGTCATTGACCTAGTTAAGTGTTAGTCGAACTACATACTTTAGTGAAACAATAAGTTTAATAGTTTATAAGCTTGTTGGACTAATAGATGGAGAATTATATCAAAATAACACTCAACTAATACTAATTTAAATCACATTATTATTCACTATCCCAAATTTGTACGTTCAATAAAATTTGGTGTTAATTAATGTTTTAACATGCACTGTTAAAATACTTCTTTCGTTTAAACTACGCTCCTTTTACCCTTAACTTTGGTTTTGGTTTTGTTTTCACATTAGTTTATTTAAGCTGGTAATATCTAAACAATGAGGTTTAATAAAGTAGTAAAATAAAATCTATTATAAAAAGGCTAAACACATAACACAGGTCACAATTTGTAAAAATTATTTGGATGAAAAAAATAATGCCAGTTAAAGGATTGCACAGATAAAAGGTTGTGACGTAGAGATCTTATTGATGGTTATTAAAATATTGATATATTTTCTTAACTCGTGTTTTCCAGTAATAAAACAGTTTTTACTGCCCATTTACTGTTACATTGTACGTAATTTTACTTGTAAGTTTTAACATCTAATTGTGCTTCATTTTACTTATGACTTCAATATATTCAATTTTTGTATTTTATATGCATTTCTATATATTATTTATCGAAATTCGTTGTCTAATATTTGAGTTTTACGTTGTATATTGTTTCATTTGTATGATTTATACCTCGCTTATATTGTGCGTATTATTTGAGTCTTGTGTTATATACAACATTACAATGCTGACACATTTGATTTCATTATTTTATAATATATGTTTTATAAAGAGTTGCGTGTTTTATCTTGCATTATTAGAGCCTAACAGTGCTCAGAGAGTTTTGTCTGGTATTTAGTATCCCACTTGACTTCTACGTTCTGTGGTGAATATCATTTGGACAGTATTTATTTATTATTTGACTTACATATTCTTTACGTCATTTCATTTGCATTCTTTTATCTATTCGAGTTTTTTGTTTCATATTATTTTGAGTTCAATTTTAAATATAGTTTTACTCTAAGCTGCGTTACATTTCAACGAGTGTTAAATATGATTAAACTTTAGCGTTATACATACTTTAATATGTGCTGTGTCCATCAGTTAAAGTTGCACATTGTACATTGTGTGACTAACATAGTAATTACATTCAACCCCCATGATGTGAACTAATTCATTTATATCTATATTATTTCAGGTGTGATTGTATAACATAGGACTTTTTATTCCACAGGAATAGCGTTTCGCTGATATGCTTTTATTTTCAAAGCATTATGTTTTAGTCCTAAACACTCGTAATATAATTCAAAATTTACCTGTTAAAATTAGGAAGCTGAATTAACGTGAATCTAGCTAGAACCCCAAAATATTCACCTGATGATTATGGTGTATTTGGGCGCGTTGCTTATGGGTGTTCAGCAAAATAATAAGCGAAAAAAATAAATTTGACGCATATATTTTCTGCAAATGTCAGCGATTTAAAGGAACTAAAAATTTATTTCTGAGAACAACTCACGCTGCTTCTTTGAGTTAAAAAAATTGTATTCCAAAATCGGCATGATGGAATAGACCTGTGAGTTACATAAGGTGAATATAACAGAATTTATTTGAATAAATATAAAGATTTATATTAAAGATGTGACATCAGTATAATAGAGTTGACCTGAAATGACATAGCAGTAATAAAAGCACTTCACAGTCTTCTCTGACTCATGACAAGTATCGTTTAATATTAAAGAATTGCTCGCATTTGTCAAAATATGACAACATCAGACCATTGCAATATAACTGTTGACAAACATCAGTTCATTGTGCTAACAGAAAGAAAAAAAGACGATTTGTTTTTGATATACTTTTAAAGAAGTCTGTTTGTTTTGGAATTTCGCACAAAGCTACTCGAGGGCTATCTGCGCTAGCCGTCCTTAATTTAGCAGTGTAAGACTATAGGGAAGGCAGCTAGTCATCACCACCCACCGCCAACTCTTGAGCTACTCTTTTACCAACGAATAGTGGGATTGACCGTAACATTATACGCCCCCACGGCTGGGAGGGCGAGCATGTTCAGCGCGATGCGGGCGTGAACCCGCGACTCTCGGATTACGAGTCGCACGCCTTACGCGCTTGGCTTTGCCAGGCCCTTTAAAGTAGTTACAGAGTTTTCCATTTTAATTTCTGTTTCAAAAACCAAGCATGGAGATTATATCGAAATTCAAGTATTTCATTGGTAAGACAAGTAATCGCTTGTTGAAGTTATGACACTATGAGACAATTAATATAACGAGGGTCGCGGGTTCGAATCCCTGTTGTACCAAACATACTCGCCCTTTCAGCCGTGGGAGCATTATAATGTGACATTCAATCTCACTATTCGTTGATAAAAGAGTAACCCAAGAGTTGGCGGTGGGTAATGATGACTAGCTACTTTTCCTCTAGTCTTACACTGCTAAATTAGGGCGGCTAGCGCAGATAGCCCTCGTGTAGCTTTGCGCAAAATTCAAAACAAAAAAATAATAATATAACTAAACTCTTCATTATGTTGATGTAAAATGTCTTTAAGATTTTCACAGCTTAGACACTGAAAGCAATAAACACAGTTTTAAGGTAAAATATGCCAACTCTGCTACCAATATTAATATATAAATTTATTGTGTGTGACTGACGTTAATTTACTCGAATATACTTAAGGAATGGAGAGCTTCACTCTATATCTACCTTAAATAAAACCTTAAAAATACGGTTCTAAGTAGGTAAATACGACAATTTACCTACAATGTGATTGTTAAGTCTTCTGTAGGTGGTTTTAGCTGAAAGAACTTCCAAATAAATATTATCAGGAAATTTAATTTATCGTAAGAAAATTTGTTGATTGATAGAATGGTGAGCTTGTGAAATATAAACTGAGGAAATTTAGTGCATCTTGTGGCTGAAATAGACACGTGCACATCAGATTTTACATATTTTGAAAATCCAAGTTCTGAGTTACTTCTCGCTTTGAACTCAGTTAACAGTCACTACAAATTTAAAGCCTATTATTGAATATTATGAGCTACATACGGCAAAGGTCATTGGTTACCCTCTATGCTGATTATTCAGGAACTAAAGTTTGATATTTTTAAACCATGTGGATAAAAGATATAATTCTATACAAAATTTACAGATATATAGAGCCTCGATAGGCCAAATATTAACGTTTCAATCTTGTAAAGTATTGATTGTGCATTAAAATTATAAGACTGTTCTACTTAGTTTCATGTTAACTGATGTTTAACATGAATTCGACCGACTTACTTATTCTCTTGCTCTTTTTTGTTCGAAAACAGAATGTACAATTATTCAAAATAAAATATTTGGAAATCTGTGTCTTAACTTTATTTTGTGTCGGTGAGCTTCTCCATATTGTTTGTAGTTTTGTTAGCCGTTGTTTCTATAGTAATATTGTGAGCTGTATTTATTGCTATATTTTAATGGAAATAATAAATTGTTATATCCGGATGAATGTTGCTTAATTTCATTCGCAAATCATTTACTTTATTATAGATTAATAACAGACGCAAATTCAAACTTATTATGAAATTCTAATATCACTGAAAATATTTACCGACTGTCTGACATATATCCTCATAGTATATATACATACATACAGAGGGTTGAATACTTTATATTAAAACGACATTTGATATGTCAATCAGCAACTTCCGTAAAAAACACATTTGATATTAAGTCGTGTTGCAAGAGAGTGACATTCTTTGATGTTTGTTAGATAGTGTTACGTCTCAAGTAGATAGTATAAACGTGTTACATCTCAAGCAGATAGTATAAGATAGTGTTACGACTCTTGTAGATAGTGTTACATCTCCAGTAGATAGTATTAGATAGAGAGTGTTACGTCTCTAGTATATAGTGTTAGAAAGTGTTACGTCTCTAGTAGAGAGTGTTAGATAGTATTACGTCTCTATTAGATAGTATTAGTGTTATATCTCTAGTAGATAGTGTTACGTGTCTGGTAGATAGTGTTATGTCTCTAGTAGATAGTGTTACGTGTCTGGTAGATAGTGTTATGTCTCTAGTAGATAGTATTAGATAGTGTTGCGTCTCAAGTAGATAGTATTAAATAGTGTTACGACTTTAGTAGAAAGTGTTAGATAGAGAGTGATGCGTCTCTAGTATATAGTGTTAGAAAGTGTTACGTCTCTAGTAGAGAGTGCTAGATAGTGTTACGTTTTTAGCAGATTGTATTAGTGTTACATCTCTATTAGATAGTGGTACGTCTCTAGTCGATAATGTTACGTCTCTAGTATATAGTGTTAGGTAGTGTTACGTCTCTAGTAGATAGTGTGATGTCACTGAAAATTAATCGCTTCTGGGAGGGGTATGCAATATTACTTTCTGATGCGAAATATTCGCATCAGCCTGAGTGCACATACACGTGTGTGTGTATATATATATATGTCAGTGTTCATAAATTTGGGTGCTGGACCTCACTGGATTGCTTTACCATATGTTCAATAAATAACACACGGACAAGGGTACGTTATAATAAAACGGTTTTAAGGCCATACCACGTTGTTACAGTCCATGATGCTAGGTACCAATACATGTCAGTAGTGAACGTTTTAGATCGCTAATAATTTCAGGTATATTTTTGTTTACTGTATTTATCGATTTTAATTTCCATAAGTAATTAAATTTATACACATACACACACGCATAATTAAGTTGATGCAAGTTAAAAACGCCATTAGTTTATGCACAGTATTTCTTAGCAATGTTTCCAAAAATGAGTCGAAGCCAAGTTGTGGTTCTATTCATCTATGACAACACTTGCGTCAAACTTAAGTAATTCAGTTATACAAGTTTTTCTTGCACATTAAGCGAAATAATTAAATTGAATAAAATTAGGCATAACATTTCTAGTTTAAAAATGTGCAAATAAAAGTATATATATATAAATATCATAACCAATTACAACATACTTTCCGCTACACAGTCTTATGTAGCATTAACCAGTATTATTATCCTGTCACTAACAGATTTGATGGATCATTACACATGTATCCTTCCACGCATAGGATATGACGTATTCTCTGCAACACTCTAGTCGAGCTAATGACATGGTGATTTATTACACCTAAAACGTAATAGTTTCAGCAGATTTAACGATTTCGGTTCCTTCGTCATTAAACTTTGATGGATGTCGCTGCCTCAAAACTCCAAATCAGCAAACGACGCCAAACAAACTTTGTGAAGAATGTTGAACATGACAGATAAGAATGTTGAACATGACAGATACTGACTCGAATCACTTCTTAGTCTGTTAAACCTTATTTTCTTAAACAACTAACATATATATTTGTTAGTGATGTTGAAAAAACCCCACTTGGAGAGAAATGTATATGTAAAATCGAGCCGTTATTACAGAGATAATATCAAGGTCTTACAACGTCAAAATTCGATGTTCAATCCCTGTGATGAATATAGCACAAACAATGCATTGTTCACCATTGTCGCTGAATAAAGCGATAAAAAACAAACAGTTACAATACTTTCACACTTCTTGTTTTACGTACGTTCCTTTATGAGCAGCTCCTCGGTGGGGATTCCTGTACGTGGTGAGGGGACCTCCCAAGGAAGGTTCTGTTCTGTCTGGTTACCTTCTCTGGGATCTAAACATCCCCCCACGTGTTTGCCGTGCGTGGCAACCTGTGAAGGTGAGGAGAGGATCTTGGTGGTTGATGGGTCCAACCCTAACACGCCACTTTGGCGTTGAATTCCTGTAGACGGGCGGCTTTTGGGTGGCCCCCCTTGGGTCAATCGGCTGATCCACCTGGGCTAGAGCCAACCAAGTACCAGTGTTGGAAGTTATCAACGGCTGTTGTGGACATTGTGTCTAATGCTGGTGTTTGGGTATAGTGCTCACGAAACCCTGGCGTTGCTGCATTGTCCTTGCATGACTTTGTAGTGCGTCCCCTTGTAGGGCTCCATGGTGGGGTGGGGTCAGTGGGTACCGAAAATTTTCCTCTTTCCTATGGATCCTCCAAAACATTTAAATAAAATTGTAAAAAAAACAGTCAATGTGTAAGCGACCACGTCTTCAAGACTGAACAGCAATCATTAAAATCTGTAACACACGAACCTCATTTTCTTATATTACATTCTCTTTCGGAAAAAAACTTTAGGGCAATTGTTCCCCTTTTTTATTCAGAAGGGACTAGAGGGACTTGCTGGCTCTCCAAAGTCAGTAAAAAAACTTCGATTTGGAGACATATTGGTTGAAACACAAAAAACACCCAAAGAAAGAACTCCTCTTGAATTCAAAGACAATTGGGGATATACCTATTGAGGTTACCCCTCATGCTACTTTGAATTCATCATGAGGAGTTATTGTTGAGAGGGATTTAAAGAACGTCCCCGAGTCAGAGATTCTCGCTGGTCTCTCCACTCAAGGAGTTCCTGCAGTGAGGCGCATCTCCACTCGCAAAGATGGAGTTACACTGCCAACAAATACCCTCGTTTTGACATTTACTTCACCACGTGCACCTGCCATACATTCCAAACCCTCTCTAAGGTTTCCAATGTCAGAGGTTCGGCCACTCAAAGACATCATGTCGTGGTTCCCTGACATGTGCTCGTTGTGGGAGCAAGGACCACGATGCACCTTCGCCGTTTGCAACTATCTTTACAATATACTTCGAAACTTCGTTCCTTACGAAAGCATCCCACCTGGGAATGTGTTTTCCTTCCTCGGTGGGCAGTACTTTTTTTTAGAACAGTCGATCTGTCATTGCTCCGTTTGAGCTTCGCATGCGAGCGAAATTGGATGAATTGGGTCTGTTCTTGGATAACATTGCAGATTCCACAGGTCAGCCCATCCCACCATGACTTATTACAGACCCCACATGTGACCTTTCTCTCAGTCATCTAAAAAAGGCAGATACTCCAGATTGGAAGTACCTTCTTTTATTCAATGAATATCTTTCAAACAATCATTCAGTTCCCATTTATACAGATGGTTCCAAATCAGGTAATTCAGTGAGCTCTGCTATGGTTTTCTACGGGTCAATGGTTGCTCGCAGAATCCCCTCTACGGCTTCTGTGTTCACTGCTGAACTGTATGCCATATTTATTGCTTTGGATCATATTGCAGCTGAGCAGTACTCCAACTGCACTATTTATACTGATTCGCTTAGTTCTATACTGGCCCTGGAATCGCTTCACGTTGGCTCACATTCTGTTCTCGCTGATATTCAAATCCGACTGGCCCATTTCTCATTAACATCTACTTCTATCCAGTTTTTCTGGATATCTGGCCATGTTGGTATTCGTGGGAACGAGCTTGCAGACACGGCAGCTAAATCTATCTGCTCTGGCACTATCACCACTGTGCCTGTTCCGTACATGGACTATGGTCCTGTATTCAAGGCTCGGCTCTGTGCCAGCTGGCAGTCCACTTGGAGTGAGCAACGCAGCAACAAGCTTTTTCAAATCAAACCGTATATTGGACTTTCGCCATCTAGCTTCCGTAAAGTTCGGAAGTTGTTCTCACTAGGCTACTCATTGGTCACAGTTTTTAACTCATCGTTTTCTTTTATCTGGAACTGATGCACCAATGTGTAGTTTGTGTAACACTCAAATCACTATCAGCCACGTGTTACTTTCTTGCCATCGTTATAATTCTCAACGACGGCAATATTTTAAGCATATTTTTCCCAGGGTCAGTCTGTAACATTGGACAGAGTTATTGGTGATGGTGACTCTGTCCATCTTGATGAAGTTTTAAACTTTTTAATGGCCATTAATCTTTTTCATCTCATTTAAGTGTTGCATATTTATTCATTACACCTTTTCAATTGTGGTTCCTTTGTTTTACAGTTTATTTTCTCTCGTTTAATTTGACATCGGAAAATGGCCAGAACATTAAATAACTCGACACCAGGACTGAAAAGGCCAACTTCAGGTGACTAACGCTGCTGTTTGAACTACTCGTTAGTCGTCCTGGCGAGTTGTTATTACACTTTTGCTACATTTGATTTCACACTTTAACTACTTTACCTTTTAGTACTGACCATAATGACACATAACCTGGAACCAGGACTAGAAAGACCAACTTCAGGTGACTGACGATGGTTCTTATACTTATCTGTTAGTCTTCCTGGCTGGTTATGATCATTACCATTCTGCTGCAGGTAGTCCTTTACACTTTTGTAGACTGGATGTCAACATTGGTTTTTACGCCATTTTCTGTTTTTACCTTCATTTACTTTTACAAATTTTACTCCATTTACTTGACTTTTATCTTTTTACTGGATATTTGGCTACTCATTATTACGATTTTTCTGTGTCTCTTTTAAACCTTTTACTCTTTTACATTTTGATAATGGTTGCTATGACACATAACCCTGAACCAGGACTGGAAAGGCCAACTTCAGGTGACTGACGGAGGTTCTTGAACTTACCTGTTAGTCTTCCTGGCAGGTTATGTTCTTTACCATTCTGCTAGAAAAAGTACTTTACAACTTTTTTTATTCTGCTTTCTCTCTTATCGTTGTAGACAAGGTGTCAACATTGGTTTTATTCTTTTTTTGTTTTACCTTCATTTCCATTTATGTATTTTACTACATTTACTTTATTTTTACCTTTTTACCAGATGTTTGGCACAGATAGCCTATTTGTGCCATTAAAACACTAAATCAATCAATCAATGAATCCTTTATGCGAAAGCCAGCATAGCCAGATGATTAAGGCAATCAACTCCTAATTCGAAGATCGCGGGTTCGAATGCCCGTCACATCAAACAAACATGCTCGCCCTTTTAACTGTGGAGGCGATATAATATGATGGTCAGTTTCCACTATTCGTTACTAAAAGAGTAGCCTAAGATTTGGCGACTGGATTGGTGGTGCTGACTAACATATAAACTTACATTGCTAAATTAGGGACGGCTAGCACATACAACCCTCGTGTGGCTTTGCGCGAAATTAAAAAAATAAATAAGCTAACAGTTTTCATGCGTATGTTTGCACATGAGTGTTGGTATCCGTCTCTCGGAATCAGCCGGCCCGATTACTGTAATATTTTGTATTGTAACTGGAAAATGTCAAACTGTGTAGATGCACCATTTTGTATCAGAAAGTTTGTCAAACAAGAGGAATATAAGGATCCTGAGAAGGTCACGGTTCTACTTTTTAAGTAAACTTTTGGTTTTGAATTTAATAATATAAAAAAAAATTAATTAGGCAATGAATCAATTATCACTTTCCGCGAAATAAAATAGGCATTTACGGATCTCATAAAGAAACCAGTAAGGAAGAAGATAGCTATCTGAGGTTGTCTTCCGTAACAAGCACTCTCGATTAGTGTTGATGTAAAGCTTACAAAGTCAGTATTCCTATCTGTCATATTTCGTAAATTTCTTGCTATATTTGAAAAAAAAACCCATTATACTTCTCATTCCATAAAGTTAAAAACAGTGTTCTATAATTAATAAGTCCCGCCAGTGACACAGTGGACTTACTGGGTTTCGATACCCCTAGTAAGCAGAGGGCAGATAACCCATTGTGCAGCCTTGTGCGGCATGGCCAAGCGCGTTAAGTCGTGCGACTCGTAATCTGAGGGTCGCGGGTTCGCATCCGCGTCGCCCCAAACATGCTCGCCCTCCCTGCCGTGGGGGCATTATAAAGTCACGGTCAATCCTACTATTCGTTGGTAAAAGAGTAGCCCAAGAGTTTGCGGTGGGTGGTGACGACTAGCTGCCTTCCCTCTAGTCTTACACTGCTAAATTAGGGACGGCTAGCACAGATAGCCCTCGAGTAGCTTTGTGTGAAATTCCAAAACAAACAAGCTCTGTGCTTAACGTAAAACTGTTAAACACAATCAGCACTAATAAGTCATTAAAATAATAAATTCACTGTCGGTCTCATTATATGTATATATAATAATATATTTTCTGTAATAAAACTACGAACAAAACTGTCTGCCATGAAGTATTTGTAATATTAAAGCAGCCTTAATGTGGGTTATTAATAATTTCTATCTGAACAACCAACACAATAAACTTACATCATAAAGCTTCATGATCCATTAATTACTTTATTTTACAGAAGTTTCTGCATGGGTTTAACAATTAGAACTAAAATTAATTAAGCTTAATAGTGCAATATATTTACAACAAGTTTACATTACACTTCAGTGATAACGTTTTTAAAAGTTACTAAGAGTGCAGTTCCTTCACGCAGAAAATTCAGTAGAGTTATTCAACATGAAACAAAAAGCACCAGAGAGTTGTGCATTTTTCATTTTACGTGTTTTTGTTTTATTGTAGGATGAACAAGGAGAAAGCGTTCCTACCTTAATGCAAAATCCGCGATCATTTATCCATAACGTTAACTGCTCCAACTGCTTATTAAATCTTTAAAATATAAATCATAAACTAAAATAAACGTTACATGTGTTATCATTTACTCAGTTTCTTTAACCACTTTGCCTTATATATGTCTTGTATTAATATACCAGAAGGTTGGAGTATTGAAATAAAAATCCCTCCAATAATTCAGCAGTAAGTCCGAAGACTTATAACGCTAAAACTGGGTTAAATACCTTGGTGGACAGAACACAGATAGTCCATTGTGTAACTTTGAGTTTAACAACAAACAAACAACGACGAAGAGAAAAGAACGTATGATAAGCAAAAACTGCATTAGAGAGAATATGAAGAAAAATTCATTAGCCGATAGAAAGAGAAAAGTTGGGGATAAAAAGAGACAACGATAAAGTTTCAGAAGAAAAAAAAAGATATATTTAGGGAAGAGCTTTCAAAGAAAGCCTACTGTAGAACGATGAAAAATTGTGACACAAGAAAACTATAGAATAAATAAAATAACTAGAAGAATAAATTGGAATTTTAACCTGAACATCATTTTATGTGCACAAACGACCAGATCAGACATTCTTTGGATTCAGGTCTAGCTGCACCTAATTTTGAAATACCATCCGAAGAGTTTGTTTTGAATTTCGCGCAAAGTTACTCGAGGGCTATCTACGCTAGCCGTCCCTAATTTAGCAGTGTAAGACTAGAGGGAAGGCAGCTAGTCATCACCACTTACTGCCACCTCTTGGGCTACTCTTTTACCAGCGAAAAATGGGATTGACCATAACATTATAACGCCCCTGCCGCTGAAAGGGCGAGCATGTTTGGTGCAACCGGGATTCAAACCCGCGACCCTCGGATTACGAGTCGAACGCCTTAACACGCTTGGCCATGCCAGGCCTCCATCCTAATAGAAGGCAGCCAACAAACAACACCTCATGCCACTAGGTGTCAGGCTTGGACCTTACTGTATGAAGTCCAGTATTCAAATATCGAATTACTTTCGGTTCGTTAAGCAGATTCAGAAGCGTAAAAAAATCTATTAAACAAAAGAACAATGAAACCAAAAATTGGAAAATGCTTTTTCCAATTCCAATGATTTAAAGACAGTAACTGATTTGTTTTGAACAAAAGTTATATATATGGTGCTCTGTTAATCTTTGACAACTTGCCAGTGGACAACAACAACGATAAGCTTCTATATGATTAAATGATGGATAAATAGTAAAAGCAAACGGCTGGGAATAAAACAGTCATAAAATATAACAGTTTATTGTAATCCTAAAATTAAAGAAGAAATAATAAGAAAAGCTTTGTGTTTGTTTACAAAGATTAAAAAAAGCCGCCATGGCCAGGTGGATTAAGGCACTCGACTCGTAATCCGAGGGTCCTGGGTTCGAATCCCTATCACACCAAACATGTTCGCCCTTTCAGCCTTGGCAACATTATAATGTTACGATCAATCCCACTATTCGTTGGTAAAAAAGTAGCCCAAGAGTTGGCCGTGGGTGGTGATCACTAGCTACCTTCCCTCTAGTCTTACACTGCTAAATTATGGAAAGTTAGCGCAGATAGCCTTCGTGTAGATTTGAGCGAAATTAAAAACAAACAATCAAAGATTAAAATTTAATAAGTTCTACTGGTCTGCTGTAAGTTTAATTCAATTACGTCAATACTGATAAATGAAATTAAAAGTTTATATATGAGTATTTCTATATTAAATAAGTTGGCGAGCGAACAATTCTATAAAGACGCTTTGTAAAATATTCAACTATCACTGAACTTATACTTGGTTTCCTACGGGGTTACTCTAAATATGAGTCATACTTAATCTGTGATAACCAAGAAAACTATAAAGTTACAAAGCTGTATCTAGAGATATCTGTACTTTTCTCACCGCAGGGTCTAAAAATTTTAATATTAAAAGTTTACCTTCGATGGATTATATAGTTAATTCAGTTCACGGTATCTTTTTAAATTTTTATGCATAATTGATCAAACAATCAAATATTCATCCCAAGTAATTCATACAATATTATTAAGACATCTGTACAAACATCCAGCAGATCAAAATGGAAAAATTTATTAGAAAGGTTTTTGTAATTCATTAAAATAATTTTCACGAGAATAAAAAAAAAATTACAAAATGGAGTGGAAAAATTTTCTGTATTTAAGTGAAAAATTATTAATCTGAAGTTTCTGAACATTTCGATAGATGTTGCGTTTTGAAATGTGAAGAAAACATTCATTTTAAATACCTACATATTAAATACCTAAAAATTACAGTTGTTTGTTGAAAATAATTTTTGTTACAAATTAAGATTTCCCGAGTGGCTTAGCGGTATGAAGGTGTTTGTCTTATAGCAAAGCGAATATTGGACTACATGCTGAGTCCATAGACAGAAATCGAACCCCTGATGTTAGCGTTGTAAATACGTAAACCTACTGCTGTACCAGCGGAAGACTCTCAGCGAAATGTCTGCAGACTTACAACGCTAAAAACCTGGTTTCGATACCCCTGGTGAGCAGAGAACAGATAGCCAATTGTGTAGCTTTGTGCTTAATTCAAAACAACAACAACAAACTAATAAAATGTTTTAATACAAGAAAAAATACATTTCAGTAAAATGGCATGATTGTTTTGATATTTCGTAATATGCACGAAGAGTTAGCCTTGTGAAACAAACTATTCTACAACTATGAAATATAATCCATCTAGAGAATGGATTGTGTCAGATAGGATTCCTTTCTTATTAACGACTTCTGAGCCCGGCATGGTCAGGTGATTAGTAGTCTGACGGTCGAGAGTTCGAATCCCCCTCACACCAAACAAGTTTGCTCTTTCAGCCATGGAGGCGGTACAAGGTGACGGTCAACCGCAATATATTAGTGAAAGAGCAGCCCATGAGTTGGCGGAGGGTGGTGATGACCAACTGCCTTCTCTCTAGTCTTATACTGCTAAATTAGAGACGTCTAGCGCAGATAACTCTCGTGTACCTTTGCGCGAAATTCTAGGAAAAACAAACAATAACGATTTTGGGGTTATCGTCAACTTGTGCATGTCAGACAACATTTAGATCCTCGAGTAACTGTTTCCTTTAGATGATGGCAACTGGACAAAAGCTACTTTGATTTCATCTTTATTTCTGAATCCTGTATTAGTTTTTGTTGTTTTTTTTGTTTTTTTGGAATTTCGCACAAAGCTACTCGAGGGCTATCTGTGCTAGCCGTCCCTAATTTAGCAGTTTAAGACTAGAGGGAAGGCAGCTAGTCATCACCACCCACCGCCAACTCTTTGGCTACTCTTTTACAAACGAATAGTGGGATTGACCGTCACATTATACACCCCCACAGCTGGGAGGGCGAGCATGTTTAGCGCGACTCGGGCGCGAACCCGCGACCCTCGGATTACGAGTGTACGCCTTAACGCGCTCGGCCATGCCAGGCCTTCCTATATTAGTAAGTATAATCTCTGAATAAGGGTATATTGAAATCACACGTTAAAATTGGCTTCTGAGAATACCTAAATACACCTTTATACCTGCTTAAATATATATAAATAAATAACTATATGTTTAATTAATTTATAGTAAATAGTATTAAGAATTTCTTGATTTAGTTCTATATTTAAAAGAGCCATGAAACTGTAATGAAAGCTCACGGCATTGAAATTTGCTGTTTCATTCGTTCAATTTAGTGACTGAAAAAAAACACACACATAATTTTGTGAAACGATTGTTCTAAATAACAAAACAATCACGAAGAAATACATTTAATAAGTACACAGGTACTGTCAAATTGGGCACACACTGAGTTTCTAAGGAATTCTTTGTTTGCATATATGGGTTAAGTTCAACGACTCTGCCCCCTAGTGGCTCAGCGGTATGTCTGTGGACTTACAACGCTAAAAACCGTGTTTCGATACCCGTGGTGGGCAGAGCACAAGTAGCCCATTGTATTGCTTTGTGCTTAATTCAAAACAACATCAACGACTCTAGGAGTTGCACAGGGCTGATGGTATATTTGTGCTTTAAAAACATTTTAAAAAATGTAAGAAATCAAAAACAATCTCGTTATTAGCTCTACATAAACACCACTCGTAATGTTATGAAAATGAAACTCGATAGCTTCAAAATGTGTTTAGTGCTTACAATTAAGCTGCATATGACAATTAGCTGAATCACGAATTGGTTCGACATTCTTTGGTAAATAGTAAAACCAAACCTTTAATGTCGTTACCAACTTGTGTTATAAGAGGCTTCAGGTTGATGGTAAGTAAGTTACTTAAATGCTCAGTAATTTTAACTATTCCTCTGACACTGGGTCGGCCGACTTAAGATACTGCTAAAGATTATATTTTTATGTAAGTGTTGTCTCTTCCTCGTGAATTAGTAGTAAGACTGCGGGCTTAAATGCTAAAAACTAAGTTTCGGTTCTCATAATGGATAGACAGATCTTTTTAATTTTACCATCTGAAAAAAAATTATTATGTTGCAGAAACCGCTAACTTAATACCACAAGCCCTCTGTGGGCCTAACACTTTAAATTGAGAAACTGTTCCCTATTACTTAGAATAAAATTCAGTTACTGATTCCTCCTAGTTAGTACAAAATCCATAAACTGCTCTCACCTAGTTACTACGAAACCCAAAAACTGTTTTTTCTTAATTAATTAACGTTTTTTGTTGTAAATTAATAAACTGGAACAATGTTTTTCGTATTTGATTTGGTTTTAACGATGTTATAAAAAGAACAAATTTTACTTTAAAAATATTTTAGTAATTATTCTTTTGCATTTCATTTAAAATCTTTAAAGGTGTGTTTTATAAAACATAAGAGTTGAAAATTTTTGGAATGCATTCTAACATTAAACTGTATTAAACCAATTATTCGAAAACATTCATCTCGTAGGTGAAGCCTCACGAAGCTTTTAAGTTCGTCATTTCACGTTAGAGTGGAAAACATTTTAGAGGTTATCTTAAAATTTATTAGATTTGAAGAAAGTGAAATGAAAGAATATTGCGGCAGAGTATTAGGGCTAAGAATTTTAGTAATGCTGTATGAAAAGAAAATTTTCAAGAATATCCAAACCTTTCATTACACATTTCGAAGTTCTCTCAGCGATGCGTTTTTTATGGAAGAAAAGAACACCCGGAAACTTTAAGAATTTGAAACTATAAGTACTAAAATTGAAACCTTACGAGCTAGATCGGAAATTTTGGAAATCAAATATAATGGAACTGATTCTAAAGTTATTGAATAGTCTAAAAATATATACCACCAACGAGTAGGCTTTGAAAGGCTTTGACGAACATATCAATAACAAAATCAGACAAGGAAAAACAGAAACGTAACCCGGAAATATTTGAGAATAAATAAAGGATTTTTAAAGGAGAAGTCAGAAGAAGGTAGATAATTCTCTGGTACACCAAAAGCAAGTGATTAAAATCAATGTTGGGAGAGAACAAACCTTAACGTTCCACTCTTCGGTTTCAGGCTAAAAGAAATTGTTGGGAAAAAGATGTTTCTTATGATGTTGTCTTCTACCGAAGGCACAATCCCCAATTCTCAAATCCATGTTTTGGTATAAGTAGAGTTAATGGAACGTTGAAGCTTTAAGAGTAGAAGGCATAGGAAAATACAGACTTTGAGAGAGAACATAAGCAAATCACATAGGAAGACTTTTGGAGAAAAAAATGTTGTTCCCTTCTCCAGTTGAACACGTGGAAGTTTTTCAATGTGAGATCACCTAGAGGCCTAAATTCAAACTAAATTAAACTACCGAAGAAAATATTTACTGCAAATAATATTCATGAAGAAATTTAAACGGTGGAAGATTTGAGTGAATTTACCTAAAAATGGAAATTCTCAGAATTGTTTTTACAAAATCAATTGGCCCTGCATGGCCGGATGTATTAAGGCGTTCGACTCGTAAGCTGAAGGTCGCAGCTTCAAATCCAAACATGCTCGCCCTTTCAGCCGTGTGGGCTTTATAATGGTACAGTCAATCTCACTATTCGTTAGTAAAAAAAGTAGCACAACTGTTGGCATTGGGTGGTGATAATCTGCTGCCTTCTCTTGAGTTTTACATTACTAAATGAGGGACGGCTAGTGCAGATAGCCCTCTTGTAGCTTTTGCGCGAAATTCAAACAATAATAAACAAAATCAGTTTTGCCAATAGGCTTAAGTCTACCTATGAACTATTGACGATTATTAACCACGAATTAAATTATATGTGTAATACTGTAAAAAATATTTAACTCTTTTTATAAGACAGAGAGAGAAAAGCGTAATATAACCTAAATTTAATGTAAAGATTTTCGTATAGATACTTGTTATTGTAAAAAAATATGACTTGAAAAGGTTTGGCAAGATGTAATAATAGCATGATTTATCAGAAATTGTGTTCATATTATTCCATTCTAAGTGAAATTCTTAAGTTTAGCAGCACAAGCAACACACATATATTCATATGGTTATTACCAATACAGTTGCGTAATTATGAGTGGAAAATATAGATTTATTGAAATTCAGCGTGTTTTCTATCCTTACGCCATATGTTTAACTCAAACGGTTCGGTGGTTGTGTGCAATTGTCGACTTTCTAGTTACGAACGAAATGAGCCTGTTTTGATTATTATAATCATGTATATTTATTAACAAAGAAACACTGTTATAATCCTTGAATAACTATGAAACTGGAAATATTAACAGCCGTATATTGAGCTATTGTAAATTGTATATAACGACAACTTTTAGTTCAAGCCCTTAGACGCGATAGAAACTGTAACTGTCATTTGTAGCTAACGACGTATCTGTTACGGGTCATGATAACATAATTCCCAGCATTCTCATCTCGTCCAGTTTAGTAAACTAAGTAATTAATGTACTTGAAATAAGTATGTTTGTGATAAATAGTTTATTTATAAATATTTATGATGTACATAAGCGACCTAAGGAAATATATAGTAATTAACACGTACAAATGTAGATAAGTATTTTCATTATTTATGATGTACATAAGCAACCTAAGGAAATATATAGTAATTAACACGTACAAATGTAGATAAGTATTTTCATTATGTTAAAAAAAAACAGCTTAACGTAAACATGGCTACTTACCTAAAAACGCACATAAAGTATGTATTATGAGACAACGAAAGGCTTCAGCAATACTGAAATTGCCCGGTATGGTCAGGTGGTTAAGGAGTTCGATTCGTAATCTTAAGAGTTACGGGTTCGAATCCCCGTCACACCAAACATGCGCACCACTTCTCCCGTAGGGGCGTTATTATGTGACGTTCGATTCCACTATTCGTTGTTAAAATAGTAACCGAAGAGTTGGCGGTTGGTGATGATGAGAAGCTACCTTCCCTCTCGTGTAGCTTTGCGCGAATTTCAAAAATAAAACACACACGCACACGTGTAAATTATGGCGTTTAACGTCGATTTTTACCGTATTGTACTTACTCATTTCCAAAATGACGTTAACACTCATTAGTCTATTTACGCTATAGAAGTAATTTTTGTTTAGAAAACTAAAATTGTTATTACACGAAAGAAAATAATCATAAATGATGCGAAATTATTTTTTAAAAAGTATGGAATTTTCCCTGTAGAAGACTGAGACAAATTTTCCCAGGTTTTCGATTTTATTAAATGAAAAATTACGAAAATGTTCGATTGGTTTCCATGACATCGCAAATGATCTCACTGAAACAATTTCCTATTACGTTCGTTGCCAGACATGAGAAAAATATATTCGTATACATTTTTTTCCATCCTTAGTGACTCTAGTCAGAATGACTGATGTGGCACGGGAATGACATCAGTATCCGTCTACAGAATTCATGGTCAGAATAACAAAATCTTCTGCATGGGTGGGGAGCTTAAATATTTAATATACATGCAAGGTGACTAGAAAGAAAATACAATATATAAAAATATTATATCTTGTAAGCCGATCACCCTATGGAAACTACGGGTGTTTGGAATAATGCATGATACCCATAAGAGTGTTATAACATGATACAAGGGTTTTTAAATATGTCCCCTGGTTTCCTCTTTATCATTCTCAATCACGATGTCAAGTCAAAACCTAAACGTAGGTTGCACAGGCATTTGTTCGGAACATTGAACTTTACATTCTTGAGTACACTCATATATATGGTACTCAAATCATGATTCTTCATTGTTGAAATAGTGAGGAAGATGAAAAACGTATGAATTAGGCGTGTGGAATTATAATGTTTTGGAAATTCATGTTTATTCGTTTGTGAATTTCGCGCAAAGCTACACGAGGACTATCTGCGCTAATTGTCCCTAATTTAGCAGTACAAGACTTGAGTTAAGGCAGCTAGTCACCACCACCCACCGCCAACTCTTGAGCTACTCTTTCACCAACGAATAATGTAGATTGATCGTCACATTATAACGCTCCCACAGCTGAAAGGGCGAGCATATTTGGTGTGACGGAGATTCGAACCCGCGACGATTCGAGTATCTAGAACCACCTGACCATCCAGAAACAATTTCATGTTTAACTACACAAAATTTTGAAAATCAGTTTGATTTTGCTAAAACATAATAAGCTCAAAAGTACAATGACAAACGTATTGAACTTAATATAAAATTACAGTCAAGTTAACTGCCATAACATTCATGTTAATGTTGTTTTACTGGTCACCCAATGGTTGAAGAGTGTGCTTAAAGACGTATAACTCTTACACCTATGATTCGATACCTTCAATAAAAACAATGCTGATGGCTCCTTGTGTAGTTTTAAACTCAAACAAAAACCTTATATGTTACAAATGTGAATATACCATTTTGTGATAAAAACTTCAATTAAATTATTTTTCACATAAAGCTAATTTTTAATTAGTTTATACGAGTTTAAAAAGGCAAAATCGGAACTCGAAGAGTTCTAAACACAATTAACCTTTCAACGCGATATTTAATCTCCTGTTCTTGTGTCTGAAAAGAAAAATACACAAAATAATTTTGTCATTTAATGGAAGTTTCTTTACATACACTTTAATCAGAAGAGAAGAGATAAAAAAGACGTGAAGTCGGTGTCTCTCTCTACAACAGTTACAAACTGTTGTTTGAGTGCTTCGTCACGAAGACAGCAGATTCGGTTCTCTAGCAGAGCTCACAGTCTTGTTATTCAAATGCTAATTGTGTTTCTGCGTGGGGTATTTGAAAGCACGAAATGAGACTTGTTCGTGTTTTTCTCAACAAAAGCAAAGCTGAGTTTTAGATCTTTACTCAAATAGCTTTACTTTACACTTGATTGGGTGAATTACATTTCATTTCTCCCAACTGATTTTTAGTTTCCTCAAAATAAAACGATCAAATGACTTATTGTTGTTTGTTGGATAAAAAGGCTTAATTTTTTTGCTGATTTTAACTAACGCTTTAACTTGTTTCTAAAACAAATTACAGGATGATTGAACAGATACTGCGAACCGTGAAGAATTTTATTTTTCCACTTGGTGCGCCAATAAAAACGTGAACGACTGTTACAAAATATATTTAATGATTTCACATCGACATGCTTGTCATATGTTTACAAAGCTGTTAAGACTCGAATAAGATAATGTTTATTTATGTAATGTTTCAATACTCCGAATCGCATAATAAAATTTACAAAAGAATAAAAAACAAAAACTTCCGTTTCTTGTTCACAGATAGATGTTAACCCTTACACTGAATCACCCACAGTCCAGATGTGGCCCAGTGACTAATGTTTTCAATTTCCTGATTAAAAAGACCGAGGCTCGAAACATGATGCTACTAAATACGCTGCGTATTTTAAGTCCTGTACCTATTATGTCATGTTATCAATGTGACAAGACGCTCTTCAAACCAGGTTCGTGTTATCAAAATTGCAAGACGCTCTTTAAGCTACGTACGTTTTATCAAAGTAAGAATACGCTCTTTGAGCTTTGTACGTATTATTAAAGTGACAATTCCCGCTTTAAGCTATGTACATGATATCCAAGTGAAAAGACGCTGTTTAAGCTACGTACGTTTTATCAAAGTGACAATACGCTCTTTGAGCTTTGTACGAGCCCCCCAGTAGCTCAGCGGTATGTCTGCGGACTTACACGCTAAAATCCGGGTTTCGATACCCGTGGTGGGCAGAGCACAGATAGCCCATTGTGTAGCTTTGTGCTTAATTCAAAACAACAACAGCTTTGTACGTATTTTTAAAGTGACAATTCCCACTTTAAGCTATGTACATGATATCCAAGTGAAAAGACGCTGTGTAAGCTACATACGTGTTATCAAAGTGACAACCAGTTCCGTTATTCAGTTTAAAGTGTTGCGCAAAGCTCTTCTGCCAGCAGATGTCCGTCTGTTTGTTTGTTAGTAATGTAAAATTAGGAATAACAATACCTGCAATCTGGAGATCTTCGACCCACGTGCAGGTGCTGTCAAGGTTACAGCTCACGTTCTTGACCCATTCCCTTTGACACTACTCGGCCTTTTTGTTTTAGTTATCAAAACAAGCTTTTGCCAGACCGTATTACTTGGTAATAATCACAAAGTAAGTCTTAGTTTCGAATTTAAAAAGTACAGTTAAATACTTTTAAAATGAAACCAAATGTTTCTTTAATTCTATTAAAGTGCGTTGAAACGAAGTTCGTGATGTTTGGAAAATGTTTCCCAGTTACCTTCATTGTGAATATCAAAATCGAATGATTGTTGCACTCCCAAGAAATATCAGTAAGAATCCTTCAACGGAAACTTTTGTTTGTTTCTTGCTTATGTTCCAAAAATTATCTTTTTTTAAGATGTCTATCGACTTAATAAACAAAGAGAGTTAATACTAAAATTCAGTAGAACCTCTCAGGTTTGGACACTTCTTGAAAGCGGTAATTTAACCCCATTCTTTTTTTTTTGTTTACATAATCCCTAATTATGTACAGTGGAACCCCTCTAATCAGGCCAGTTGGTCTCAGTCCCGAGGGTGGCTGCTTTAGAGGGGTTCCACTGTAATTACATTTTAAGCACCATTCATTCACTGAATGCTGTTTAGGAATACATTTTCAGCATGATTAACTGAAATGAAAGAGCTTTATTTTAGATTTAAAAATATATATAAAGGATGGTATGTGTGTGTTCTCGCACGTTGGCTTTAATTTCATGTTTTTGCTTTTGTCACACGCTTCTGAGTATCTGGTGGACAATATTACAGGATAGCTTGTCTTATTCCTCACTCATTGTACCATTATGATCACTGATGTCTGTAGAATTAAGGGGCTCCAAGAATATGCCAGAAGTGTTATTAATGGTAATTCCATGAATTCTGGAGATTTTTATTAAACGTAATTCTACAGCAGTATAGCCCCAAGATTACTCTGCGCGAGGGCAAAGTATAGTTTGTTTTTGTTTTTCGAATTTCGCACAAAGCTACTCGAGAGCTATCTTTGCTAGCCGTCCCTAATTTAGTAGTGTAAGACTAGAGGGAAGGCAGTTAGTCATCACCACCCACCGCCAACTCTTGGGCTACTCTTTTACGAACGAATAGTGGGATTGACCGTCACATTATAATGTCCCCATGGCTAAAAGAGCGAGCATGTCTTGTGCAACGAGGATTCGAGCTCGCGACCCTCGGATTACGAGTGGAACACATTAACCCACCTGGCCATGCTGGGCCAAAAAACAGACATAAACCTCAGCTGAACTGTGAATTATGTTGCTGCTAAATAATGGATATAATAAACTGTATTGATGTATTAGAGCGTCTTGACCTTAAACTGGGGTTAGAAACTTTGCTTTTATCGTTTGACCATTGCTTGTATTATTTAGTTTATGTCCACGTGCAAATAAAAACAACAACGAGACGCTGCTGTCATTCCACGGCCATGTACACGTTGTTGACATTACAGATAAACTGTCTGACAGTTTATCCAAATTATTCTCTCTAAAGATAAATTGTCATATAATTTATTCAAAACATTTTTTCTAGAAATCGGAACGAACTGCTGTTTATTTCTTTCGTTCAAAGTTTTCCAATGTTTCAAAAATCTTTCTCCAGCTATCAGTATGCAATATTCTGATGTAGCTATGTGGAAACTGTTACTGAAGTCATCACCAAAACCGAAAATGATCAACTCTGAAGGGAAATGGAGATACTATAATAGTTTGCATGTCTAAAGTTACTAAAGTAGCTGCCCATTCTCTTTATAATACACACAACCAATGACACGTCGGTCTGTAGTTTACCATATCACATTAAGCTCCTGTCTTTTTAACGTTTTGGTTTGGCGTAATACTAACTGAATTTGTCGTAGTAAGTGCTTGTGAGGGTGGATCATATTTTGTACATTTATATCTTACAAACTTTTACAACGACTAAAATCGATAAAATTAATGGAAGCACTTGATCAGTATTTAACAAAATTTATTCGGGTTTTGTAATTATTTCTATGTAAAAACTTGCCCAAAATTTTAAAATGATACAAAGTTTGCTCAAATTTTCAAGTCCATAATAATCATTTCAAAAACTTAAGCTAACGACAACATACTAGGCTCTTACAAGATCCATAATGGGAATGATGCATTATCTACGAGGCGGATACTTGTCTAATTGTTTAAAAAACAAAGTGTGGTATAATATTTTACGAATTGTTTTTATTTAGGGATTTACAAACAATTACGTCGATTTTACTTTCAGATGTTTTGCCCAATAACCTACATAGTTTTCTGATAGTTTCTCAGAAATATAACGGTTCGGTAAGGAAATTTTTCCATCTGATTCAATAATCTTGTTTTCCATTACGAGTTATCAACTTTTTTTTTGTGATTCAGTCCTGCTACAAAAGCTCATATTTTCTTTGATTCCAAACCTGATTCTGGTGGTGTAATTGAAGAATAGGAGCATAATATCTCGTTCCGTTGCAGCGTAAAGAGATGTGACATCCACGTCAGGAAGGTAGAACTCCGTAATATTAACAAGCCTGTAGATTCCGATCCAAGTTACTCGGTTGTCTAGGTCAGCCTTTGCCTATCTGTTGTAGTGAAGTGAAAGCTACGCCTTATCGGTTCTACTGTTCAATATTGTCTCCATCTCATTGATCTCACATTTTCCTTCCTCCTTTAGAGTGTCTTCCCATCAGATTTGTTTTTAAAAACTGACAATCAAAGACTTTGATTCCATTAAGTTCTCTTATTTCTTTAATTAAAACGAAATTTAACCGTTCCTCAAATTATAATTTCCCTGAAACATTCCCTTATTGAGGGCCTGTGTGATGATTTGCTCTCGCAAAAAAACAACAACGTATTATTTCAATAGATCTTTCAATTCAGAAGACATTTGTTTCAAAATATATACTTACGTAAGTGTATTAAACAGTATATGTTACCGTAGTTACACTGTTACGTGTTATTAAAAGACTGACATATATCTAATAGAAAAATCTGAAACTGTATATCCTAATGAATGTAGAAAATTAGTGTATATAATTGTATATATACATATCCGTGTGAGTGCATACATTAACAGTTTCACGTATATCCAGTATGGTGAGGTTCCCCATCTTACGGTACGCATTAAACTGACTGAAATTGTTTTCATTTTATTTTTTACCATAATAATTTCTTCTCTTTCACTTCCACTTTAAAATCCAATTAGATTTTTTTGAAGTTAAGTACAAAGGGCTATCTGCACCCTGCTCACCACCACTTGTATAATTCAAATCTAAAGTAAGTTACTAATAATAGGGTCCTTACATCTTCGAAAGAACGAAGTGTAGGGTGTCTCTAATACAGGTATTGTAGCTTTTCGTTATGTGAATTTACGATGGCTAACCAGACGTTCCTTAACTGTCAGTCTTATAATTTACCTAGTGCTGAAAGTTTTGGGCGTGTTCCGCAGTCTAGCGTGGCCAACTACAAACCTCCAGATCTGGAGCCAGGCACTACACCCATCAGACTACTTGCGATCTCTTTAATAAAGATTTTCCTTCACCCATCATTAAACCACGTGCGATCTTTTTAATACAGCTTTACATTCACCCATCATTAAATCATGGCAATCTCTTTAATACAGCTTTACCACCAATCGTCAAAAGATATGATATTGCGATGTTCTTTTAGGAAAAAAAGAAAACAATAACAAATAAGACCGAAACAACATTCTCCTATGTGTTTGCTTAGAGCAGTGATAATTCATAATTAGCTACAAAGCCTAACTTGTAGTAGTTTGCACAACACTGACAAGTACTTATCCAAACAAACTGTCTCAGAATTACGTACATTTTAATGCTGCATTTCTTCAGCAAATATGCCATAATTGTATCGAAATTATCTTGCAAGCTTCCAAATATCTCACATACACAAATCAAGAACTATTTGTTAGTGTCTCCATCTATTGTCAGACTTTATTATCACGGAAAAGATATTATACAGATATACGTCTTCAAACATAGTATTTCTAATCTAACTAACAAGAAACATTAATAAATTGCAATGCCCGAAAAGTATTAAAAGAATGAAATTTATACTTCAGGTAAACATTTCTGATAAACAAGTAGAAGAAAAATAATTTATTAAACGATAGGGCGTTAGTGATGTCGAGAAACCCACTTGTTGAGAATTTTATATGCAAAAACGGCTCGTTTGGGTTGAGAAAATATTTTAAATAGAAGAGCGAACAACGTTTCGATACGTTTGTGATACGATTTCACAAAGGTTGTGAACCTGACGAGGACCGAAGAAGGTCGAAACGTTGTTCGCTCTTCTATTTAAAATATTTTCTCAACCCAAACGAGCCGTTTTTGCATATAAGATAAGGCGTTAGCTTTGTTTGATTGAATTTCGCGAAAGTTACACGATGGCTATCTGCGCTAGTCATCCCTAATTTGTAGCATCAGACTAGAGGGAAGGCGGCTAGTCATTACCACCTAGTGCCAACTTTTGGGCTACTCTTTTACCAACTAATTGTTGGATTGACCGTCACACTAACCCCTCCAAGGCTGAAACGGCAAAAATGTTTAGGGTGACGGAGATTCAAACCCGCGACCCTCGGATTACGAGTCGAGTGCTTTAACCAATTAGCCCTGCCAGATCCACGTATGCTATTACGGACTTACAGAATGATGGATCCACGAGCAATATGGTGCATAAATAGCTTTTTTTAAAAAGCCAATAGGTTCCATCTATGACTTATTGATAATTCTAGGGTGGGTTGGTAGTGATGGTTCTGAAGATTTATGCGCAAAAACAAAAGTCATTATTCAAAATCGTATAAACAAAAGTTTATACACGTACATAACTGGCCCGACATCGCCACGTGGTTAGGGCGCTTGAGTCGTAATCCCCATCACACCAAAAATGCTTCCTGTTTCATCTGTGGGAGCGTTATAATGTGACGGTCAATCTCTTTGTTCGTTGGCGGTGGGTGGTGATGACTAGCTTCCTTCCCTTTAGTTTTATACTACTAAATTAGGGACAGCTAGCGCAGATAGCCCTCGTGTAGCTTTGCGCGAAATTCAAAAAAGAACGTACATAGCTTGCAGGAAGTACTTTCGGTATTGCATTTAGATTTCGCGAATATTTAAGCTAGTCACACGTTTTGGTTAACCAATATTACCTGAAAATGCAATCATTGGGCAATTATAGATCGATTCAGCTTTTAACTCAGAAAAGAAGCGCCTAGAATAACTGTTAAAATCAGTTACTTGAATAGAAGACAGTAATAACACGTAAGCACAGAACTTACTTGCCTGTGCTCAAGTGTGTATGTTTACAGTATACGTAATTTTAGGTCACAGTATATTCGAAATATGATAAAATAAAATACGCGAGTTTGAACAGATCACTATGCTTAACCTCATGTTAATGTGGCTTTATACCGTTCACTGGCTGAATAAAGCAAGCACTACACTGTTCGAAGTAATGTAAGATATGATTTCTTGTAACACTCATTGTGAAGAATCAACTAACAACTGGTGAAATTAATTGCAAATATTGACAGTGTTTTTCATTGATTTTTTTCCTGACTCGGATTTTATTATGTTGATTGGTTGATTGATTATTTGGAATTAAGTACAAACCTACACAATGAGCTATCCGTGCTCTGCCCACAACGGCTATCGAAACCCAGTTTATAGAGGTGTAAACCCACTGGAAGGCCATGTTATGATGGTTCCTGTAACTAAGTCGTGATTCTTCAACCATTTTGACGCATACTTGCTCTTTATAAAATAATTTTAAGCCTATAATTCTAGGATCAATCGTTTACAATCTCTATAAGCACAGCCTTCTAAAAACACAGCGTAATAAATTAATTTCTTAATAATTCGTGTAGCACTGATGCACTAAAGTGTAAAGTACTTGATACGAACGTTTTCTATTTATCGATAAGTGTGTACGGCCGTGGGCCTTAAAGGATAAGTGTTTAGTAAGGCAAAAGGTACTGGGTACCTACTAAGGTTTTCAATAAAAAGATATGACATTTCAACTAATCTTATGCTTTATTGAAGACTTTTGGTAACATGTGAGTAAACTTCGAAGTTTTAATAACTGCATTTGGCAAACCATAAAAAGCCTTCTGTGTTTAACAAGAACAAAATAAGAAAAAAAGTGTTATTAAACTCATAAGAATTAGTGAGTGCTGAAAGGTACAACTCGATTTTCTGCAATATATGACTTTTGAAAAACTTATTCAAAATGAACAAAAATGAAGAAAAGAAACTCCCCCCAACGACTCAGCGGTATGTCTGCGGACTTATAACGCTAGAATCCGGGTTTCGATACTTGTAGTGAGCAGAGCACAGATAGCCCATTGAGTACCTTTGTGCTTAATTCAAAACAACAACAACAACTCACGATTTTAATGGTGATATTTGTTTTGTTGAATGGAGAGAGTAAATTCCCACGTAACACGCTCTAAAGTCACAGCAAATATGTCATTTATGAGAAACTACAATATACAATTATACACCGTCATAGCCTCGAATAGTGACAGCATATGTTGTTCGATGACAAACAGTTTGACAGCAGACACAACAAACTATAGATGTTTTGAGCAGACGAGTGTTCGTATGTAAGTAACTTATCAATGTTCCATTGGCTAATATTTATAAAAGGTTTCATCGAAACGTATTCATCTTCTGTATAACACTTCATATATGTTTACGTAGAGCGCTCTTTAACTTTTGTAGATTGCATATTTCTTTACAGAAGTTCTTTTTTTATTAGAAATTGGTAAACTTTTGCACAGAATAAAAATACCACTTTTATTGCAAAAAATATATACCATTACTTCAGTGTATAAAATGTTTACAACTAGAGAAACAAATTTTTGTAGGAAATAAATATAGGTTGATTTTGTTTGGAACTTCGTGAAAAGCTACACGAGAGCTATTTGTTGGCCCCAATTTAGCAGCGAAAGGCTAAAGGGAAGACAGCTACTCATCACCGCCCACTGCAAACTTTTGGGTTACTCTTTTAACAACGAATAAGAGTAAATATAATAATGGCTAAAATGGATCCTTCAAAAACAATGTAAACAGTATGGAAGGAATGACATCTGTATTACTCTTACGTAGAAACAGAGACACACAGTGTAATGAAATGTTAACAGACAAAAATTGAATAAATTAAACCCATTTACTTATATATATTGTTATACAGGGTGGTCGCTAGAAAAGCGAAAAATTTGAGGGTCAGATGAGATCATGAATAAAATGCGTGCTTATTCATTTCTATTTTGATTTCTTTACATCATGAATAAAATGCATGATTTTTATATCACGGACGACATTTTGAGCATCTATGAGTGTAATATAACATATGCCTTTAAAAAAACTTTGTAAAAGTTATTCTTTGTAAAAATAAATAGCTGTTTGACAATTTTTCCTCTATTCTAGCGACCACCCTGTATGTTAATTATTGACTGTGATATTTGGTATTTATATATATTGTTACATATTAATTATTGGCTGTGATATTTGGTATTTATATATATTGTTATATGTTAATTATTGACTGTGATATTTGGTATTTATATATATTGTTACATATTAATTATTGGCTGTGATATTTGGTATTTATATATATTGTTACATGTTAATTATTGGCTGTGATATTTGGTATTTATATATATTGTTACATGTTAATTATTGGCTGTGATATTTGGTATTTATATATATTGTTATATGTTAATTATTGACTGTGATATTTGGTATTTATATATATTGTTACATATTAATTATTGGCTGTGATATTTGGTATTTATATATATTGTTACATGTTAATTATTGGCTGTGATATTTGGTATTTATATATATTGTTACATGTTAATTATTGGCTGTGATATTTGGTATTTATATATATTGTTACATATTAATTATTGGCTGTAATATTTGGTATTTATATATATTGTTACATATTAATTATTGACTGTGATATTTGGTATTTATATATATTGTTACATATTAATTATTGGCTGTGATATTTGGTATTTATATATATTGTTATATGTTAATTATTGACTGTGATATTTGGTATTTATATATATTGTTACATATTAATTATTGGCTGTGATATTTGGTATTTATATATATTGTTACATATTAATTATTGGCTGTGATATTTGGTATTTATATATATTGTTACATGTTAATTATTGGCTGTGATATTTGGTATTTATATATATTGTTACATATTAATTATTGACTGTGATATTTGGTATTTATATATATTGTTATATGTTAATTATTGACTGTGATATTTGGTATTTATATATATTGTTACATGTTAATTATTGACTGTGATATTTGGTATTTATATATATTGTTACATATTAATTATTGGCTGTGATATTTGGTATTTATATATATTGTTATATGTTAATTATTGACTGTGATATTTGGTATTTATATATATTGTTACATATTAATTATTGGCTGTGATATTTGGTATTTATATATATTGTTACATATTAATTATTGGCTGTGATATTTGGTATTTATATATATTGTTATATGTTAATTATTGGCTGTGATATTTGGTATTTATATATATTGTTACATATTAATTATTGACTGTGATATTTGGTATTTATATATATTGTTACATATTAATTATTGGCTGTGATATTTGGTATTTATATATATTGTTACATGTTAATTATTGGCTGTGATATTTGGTATTTATATATATTGTTACATGTTAATTATTGGCTGTGATATTTGGTATTTATATATATTGTTATATGTTAATTATTGGCTGTGATATTTGGTATTTATATATATTGTTACATATTAATTATTGGCTGTGATATTTGGTATTTATATATATTGTTACATGTTAATTATTGGCTGTGATATTTGGTATTTATATATATTGTTATATGTTAATTATTGACTGTGATATTTGGTATTTATATATATTGTTACATGTTAATTATTGACTGTGATATTTGGTATTTATATATATTGTTACATATTAATTATTGGCTGTGATATTTGGTATTTATATATATTGTTATATGTTAATTATTGACTGTGATATTTGGTATTTATATATATTGTTACATATTAATTATTGGCTGTGATATTTGGTATTTATATATATTGTTACATATTAATTATTGGCTGTGATATTTGGTATTTATATATATTGTTACATGTTAATTATTGGCTGTGATATTTGGTATTTATATATATTGTTATATGTTAATTATTGGCTGTGATATTTGGTATTTATATATATTGTTACATATTAATTATTGGCTGTGATATTTGGTATTTATATATATTGTTACATGTTAATTATTGGCTGTGATATTTGGTATTTATATATATTGTTATATGTTAATTATTGACTGTGATATTTGGTATTTATATATATTGTTACATATTAATTATTGGCTGTGATATTTGGTATTTATATATATTGTTACATATTAATTATTGGCTGTGATATTTGGTATTTATATATATTGTTACATATTAATTATTGGCTGTAATATTTGGTATTTATATATATTGTTACATATTAATTATTGACTGTGATATTTGGTATTTATATATATTGTTACATATTAATTATTGGCTGTGATATTTGGTATTTATATATATTGTTATATGTTAATTATTGACTGTGATATTTGGTATTTATATATATTGTTACATATTAATTATTGGCTGTGATATTTGGTATTTATATATATTGTTACATATTAATTATTGGCTGTGATATTTGGTATTTATATATATTGTTACATGTTAATTATTGGCTGTGATATTTGGTATTTATATATATTGTTACATATTAATTATTGACTGTGATATTTGGTATTTATATATATTGTTACATATTAATTATTGGCTGTGATATTTGGTATTTATATATATTGTTATATGTTAATTATTGACTGTGATATTTGGTATTTATATATATTGTTACATATTAATTATTGGCTGTGATATTTGGTATTTATGTATATTGTTACATATTAATTATTGGCTGTGATATTTGGTATTTATATATATTGTTACATGTTAATTATTGACTGTGATATTTGGTATTTATATATATTGTTATATGTTAATTATTGGCTGTGATATTTGGTATTTATATATATTGTTACATATTAATTATTGACTGTGATATTTGGTATTTATATATATTGTTACATATTAATTATTGGCTGTGATATTTGGTATTTATATATATTGTTACATATTAATTATTGGCTGTGATATTTGGTATTTATATATATTGTTACATGTTAATTATTGGCTGTGATATTTGGTATTTATATATATTGTTATATGTTAATTATTGACTGTGATATTTGGTATTTATATATATTGTTACATGTTAATTATTGACTGTGATATTTGGTATTTATATATATTGTTACATATTAATTATTGGCTGTGATATTTGGTATTTATATATATTGTTATATGTTAATTATTGACTGTGATATTTGGTATTTATATATATTGTTACATATTAATTATTGGCTGTGATATTTGGTATTTATATATATTGTTACATATTAATTATTGGCTGTGATATTTGGTATTTATATATATTGTTACATGTTAATTATTGGCTGTGATATTTGGTATTTATATATATTGTTATATGTTAATTATTGGCTGTGATATTTGGTATTTATATATATTGTTACATATTAATTATTGGCTGTGATATTTGGTATTTATATATATTGTTACATGTTAATTATTGACTGTGATATTTGGTATTTATATATATTGTTACATGTTAATTATTGGCTGTGATATTTGGTATTTATATATATTGTTATATGTTAATTATTGACTGTGATATTTGGTATTTATATATATTGTTACATATTAATTATTGGCTGTGATATTTGGTATTTATATATATTGTTACATATTAATTATTGGCTGTGATATTTGGTATTTATATATATTGTTACATGTTAATTATTGGCTGTGATATTTGGTATTTATATATATTGTTATATGTTAATTATTGGCTGTGATATTTGGTATTTATATATATTGTTACATATTAATTATTGGCTGTGATATTTGGTATTTATATATATTGTTACATATTAATTATTGACTGTGATATTTGGTATTTATATATATTGTTACATGTTAATTATTGGCTGTGATATTTGGTATTTATATATATTGTTATATGTTAATTATTGACTGTGATATTTGGTATTTATATATATTGTTACATATTAATTATTGGCTGTGATATTTGGTATTTATATATATTGTTACATATTAATTATTGGCTGTGATATTTGGTATTTATATATATTGTTATATGTTAATTATTGACTGTGATATTTGGTATTTATATATATTGTTACATATTAATTATTGGCTGTGATATTTGGTATTTATATATATTGTTACATGTTAATTATTGGCTGTGATATTTCGTAGGATAATGTATTTGCCATCCCTGCTTTCTTGTTTGTACTGTTTTTAAAGAGTTGGTGTTAGCCGCCCGACATTTAACATTTACTTCCTTTTTTGAAAAATATCTTTATTTTTTGCCCGTTTTTAATGTAATGTTTCAATAGAGATAGGAAGGTCGTACCTATAACCGAGTTCTAAATATAATAAGGCTTTAACTGTAATATGTATCGTTTATTACTGGCTGGTAATTCCTGTTTCACCATGTACGTAAACTTTTCCAATGAATAACAAATTGCCATAAAACAGATAGCTTTAAGGGGATAGCAATAAGATAACTTACACTATAGTTATTATATTTTGTAAATTAGTACTAGTTATTAAAAATATTTATAAGAGCAGATACTTCGATTGAAACTATGTCACTTCAGTGAAACTGGTTGATCTCGTTGTTTAGGTTTATGAATTATCACGTAATAAAAAAGAAGCAGGCATTTGCTTGTTTGTAGTTAAGCCTGGTATAGCCAGGTGGTTAAGACACTCAACTCGTAATCTGAGTGTCGCGGGTTCGAATCCTCGTTTCATCATAACGTTTTCACGGCGGAAAGGGCGAGCATGTAGCCCAAGATTTGGCGGTGGGTGGTGATGACTAGCTGCCTTCCTTCTAGTCTTACACTGCTAAATTAGGGAGAACTAGCGCAGATAGCTAGTCCATGGGCTATCTGTATTCTGCCCACCATGGCAATCGAAGCTCTGTATATAGCGTTGTACGTTCTCACACATATCGCTGTGATATTTGCAGACATTCCTAGAACGTATGACTCCGTCATTACATACATAGTGTTTTTGAAAGAAATACTGTATATAATTGTAGAGATACTTCAAATACCATTTAGATCAACAACCTAGAACGTATGACTCCGTCATTACATACATAGTGTTTTTGAAAGAAATACTGTATATAATTGTAGAGATACTTCAAATACCATTTAGATCAACAACCTGATCTATCCCTACATAGACAGTGCTGCTACCTGCCCGATACTTGATTAAATATACAATCATATTGAAATATATTAAGTGATCTTATCGACAAATGGCCAGCTTCCTCTCACATCAATAGAGCTGTCGTCACGTGATATCAAAGGAAATCCTCTGAGTAAATAGAACAAAGTGGATTAGTCAGCCGGACGTCAGTGATTAAACCTATTTCATCTCCCATGATAGCCGAGGTTTCTTCATATTGGTCAAGTAATCAAGAACGTGAGATTTTGTATTGACCTTACGTCATCAGGTTAGTACAATTATGTATTTTATATCAATTATCGTCGATTTGTGTTTACAGAGTACAAAGTATTTAAGTGAAGCCAACTTGAGCTTTCTTGTACGAAATTTTGAGCCTAACGATTATAATGATTAAAAATTATGTTTTAATTAATATAAAAGTCTGTTACGGAACTACAGTAATTATTCCAAAATATCTTAAATTGTATTTTTGTGATTGATGCTTAATTTTATTTTAAAATGAACTAAATAATTTAATTTAATAAGGAATTTAAATAAAATATTTCGATTGGTTATTTTGAAAACAAATACGTAAAAAACAGCCAATCAGAAGTTACAGTAATGGCAAACTAAATGAGTCAAAATTATTCATTATAATTACATACTGACGTCACTTGCACAAGAAAGCATTAAATAATTTTACGCCCAGTGGGGAAAATATTAAACTTTTGTTGTGGTTTTTAAACATAAATAATGAACAAAGCGGGTAAAATATAAATTAACAAGGAGCAAATAGTAAACCAGTATTAAAAACTAATGTTAACAATATTGAAATATTTAATAGTTTGGTTTGGTTTGAATTTCGCGCAAAGCAATACGAAGGCTATCTGCGCTAGCCATCCCTAATTTGGCAGTGTAAGACTAGAGGGAAGGCAGGTAGTCATCACCACCCACTGCCAACTCTGGGCTACTCTTTTACCAACGAATAGTGGGATGACCGTTATTTTATGACGCCCTCGCGGCTAAAAGGACAAGCATGTTTGGTGTAAAAATATTTAGTGAATAACAGTCTTTACATTACATTATAATATTTAAAGGCGAAAAATAATAATATTTAGAATGTACATTTCATTTTCAACACTACCCAAAATTTTATCAAAATACAGGTTTTATGTGTTTGATTACCAAAAACCTTGGTTGTAGATTATTTACTCAATATACGGTTTTATGTACGTACTAGTTATTCGTGATGCCAAGAAACCCGCCAGAAGTAAAAATTTATTTCAGAACAGCTGGTATGGGTATTAACACTTTTATCAAAATAGAGCAGGGAACAACGTTTCGATCTTTTTTGTGAACCAGCATAAGCTAAAAAGGTCGAAACGTTGTTCTCTGCTCTATTTTGATAAAAGTGTTAATATTCATATCAGCCTTCCTGAGATACATACTTACTAGTTAATTAACACTTCCGGTAACTGATCTTTGTTGTTGATTACCTACTCAAAATACAGGTTTTGTGTACTTACTGACAATTTTGGTCGTTTATTATCTACTAAAGATACAGGTTTTGTGTACTTACTGACAGTTTTGATCGTTCATTATCTACTAAAGATACAGGTTTTGTGTACTTACTGACAATTTTGGTCGTTTATTATCTACTAAAGATACAGGTTTTGTGTACTTACTGACAGTTTTGATCGTTTATTATCTACTAAAGATACAGGTTTTGTGTACTTACTGACAGTTTTGATCGTTCATTATCTACTAAAGATACAGGTTTTGTGTACTTACTGACAATTTTGGTCGTTTATTATCTACTAAAGATACAGGTTTTGTGTACTTACTGACAGTTTTGATCGTTTATTATCTACTAAAGATACAGGTTTTGTGTACTTACTGACAGTTTTGATCGTTCATTATCTACTAAAGATACAGGTTTTGTGTACTTACTGACAATTTTGGTCGTTTATTACCTACTCAAAATACAGGTTTTGTGTACTTACTGACAATTTTGGTCGTTTATTATCTACTAAAGATACAGGTTTTGTGTACTTACTAACAGTTTTGGTCGTTTATTATCTACTAAAGATACAGGTTTTGTGTACTTACTGACAGTTTTGATCGTTTATTATCTACTAAAGATACAGGTTTTGTGTACTTACTGACAGTTTTGATCGTTCATTATCTACTAAAGATACAGGTTTTGTGTACTTACTGACAATTTTGGTCGTTTATTACCTACTCAAAATACAGGTTTTGTGTACTTACTGACAATTTTGGTCGTTTATTATCTACTAAAGATACAGGTTTTGTGAACTTACTGACAGTTTTGATCGTTCATTATCTACTAAAGATACAGGTTTTGTGTACTTACTGACAGTTTTGATCGTTCATTATCTACTAAAGATACAGGTTTTGTGTACTTACTGACAATTTTGGTCGTTTATTATCTACTAAAGATACAGGTTTTGTGTACTTACTGACAGTTTTGATCGTTCATTATCTACTAAAGATACAGGTTTTGTGTACTTACTAACAGTTTTGGTCGTTTATTATCTACTAAAGATACAGGTTTTGTGTACTTACTGACAGTTTTGATCGTTCATTATCTACTAAAGATACAGGTTTTGTGTACTTACTGACAGTTTTGGTCGTTCATTATCTACTAAAGATACAGGTTTTGTGTACTTACTGACAGTTTTGATCGTTCATTATCTACTAAAGATACAAGTTTTGTGTACTTACTAACAGTTTTGATCGTTCATTATCTACTAAAGATACAGGTTTTGTGTACTTACTGACAGTTTTGATCGTTCATTATCTACTAAAGATACAGGTTTTGTGTACTTACTGACAATTTTGATCGTTCATTATCTACTAAAGATACAGGTTTTGTGTACTTACTGACAGTTTTGATCGTTCATTATCTACTAAAGATACAGGTTTTGTGAACTTACTGACAGTTTTGATCGTTCATTATCTACTAAAGATACAGGTTTTGTGTACTTACTGACAGTTTTGATCGTTCATTATCTACTAAAGATACAGGTTTTGTGTACTTACTGACAGTTTTGATCGTTCATTATCTACTAAAGATACAGGTTTTGTGTACTTACTGACAGTTTTGATCGTTCATTATCTACTAAAGATACAGGTTTTGTGTACTTACTGACAGTTGACTAGCTGCCTTCCTTTTAGTTCATCAGTTAAACTTTGTTGTTGATTATATAATAATCTGAAACAAATAAACGAGAATACAATTGTAATGATTAGGTAAGTAATACCTTATTTGTTTACTGTTATGTAGTGTAAAGCATTCTATTTTATTATAATCCTTATTGTACGGGATATATTTTCATTTTAGGTGTTTGTGTTGGTCCTTTAGCAGAGCTCTTGATTTCGTTCCTGGATTCGAATCCTTGTTTATTAATTTGTTTCAGTACAAACCTACATAATAGATTATGTGCGTTGTAAGTCCTTAAACTTGCAAATGGTTGAATTCATGCGATATCACAAAATATCACCTCTACCATGGTAATTGCGGGTATATAATAAGAATGACAGTAGGTTTCTTAACGTGGATGGCGTGCTGACTGCTGTTTTCTCAGACAACATAAGTAGCTTTGTCACTTATATACAATATACTATTATACATTAAATTTTAATTTCCTATAACTTATCTAAATTTCCACCTGCTAGATGGTAGTAAAATTGCTGGCCTCTGTGAATTAAAGTTGGAGTTCTAATACATTTTCTTTATTATTAAATCGAAACTAATTTTGTTAGTAAAAACAAAGTATTAGTTTTGAGTCCCGCCCTAACTGACAAGTTGTAGTGACACTTCCTTCTTAGCGACAAGCGGTAAGAGAAATCTTGTATTTATAACAACCTATAATATTTGAGAACTTCACCACGTGACAGGAAGCTGATAATATAAACGAAAAACAGCGAATAATCTTTATCATTTAGGTTGAGCACGTGGCTAAGGAACAATGTAAGTTGAGTAGGTGTGTGTGTGTGTGTGTGTGTGTGCTGTTATTTTTTATGTGTTACGGAACAAACTTTACTATTTTCTCACAACGCATTAGCCAGTGGACCTATTTTTATGCGATAAAGCAAAAATACTTTTAATGTTTGTGTATTTTGCCCTAATGGAAATATTAGTGAAACACAAAATGTCGTCATTGTGTTAGTCGAGATTATTTTCTAAACCCTTTTTTTTTAAATTTACGAAACAAATTAGTGTAGTGATGTTCGGAAAAATTGTACCAATGCCATTATTAGTGTTACCAGTGCTATCAGTTCTATTATTACCATTACTAATTTTATCAGTTCTATTATTACCGTCACCAGCGTTGTCAGTTCTATTATTACCGTTACCAATTGTATCAGTGTCATTATTACCGTTACCAGTGATGTCAGTTCTACTATTACCGTTACTAATTTTATCAGTTACATTATTACCGTTACCAATTGTATTAGTGCAATTATTACCGTTACCAATGTTATCAATTCTATTATTACAGTTGACAGTTTTATCAGTGTCATTATTACCTTTAACATTTTTATCAGTATCATTGTTACCGTCGCGATTTTTCTCACAGTGCATTATCACTGATACTGTAAGTACTAGACCATCTGGACGTTCAGTTCGTATATCTAAGGGTATCTACAAACATATAACATTATTTCTAACCAAAATCTGGTTTAGCTGAGAAACTTCTATAATTTGCAAACATTATCCATTTGGATTCTAGTAAAATTGGACAAAATAAACACCATAATAATTTAGTTACATTTCGACCATTTACAGAAAATACAAATTTACTTATTCCTAAAATGTGTGAACATCTCGCTTTTACAAAGCACACAGGCAACTCCATTTAGATAATGTTTAAGAAATGGAGAATGTGAGTTAAACAATCGTGTTTTTAACGTGTTAAAAAACAATGTACGTTTTGTAGTTCTTTTCCACCCTAATTTGCACTTTAAAAAATCAAAGGTTCATCGAATACCAAAATTAGATAAAGATTATGTATGAACCGCATATCACTCCTCAGATAAACAGGACGATATCTTCAATAACTGCGACACTTGAAATTCTTTCAAACACGATTAAAATTAATTAAATTATGAAGCCTTTTATAACTTTATTAGGTATATTTTTGTGCACCGCAGTACAAAGGATGGGGAGGCTTTTACCTGATTCAATTTTATTACTCATCAGGATCTGAGATAAAAGTTTGAAGGTGAAATACTCAGAGCCATTATGTACGAGTCATTATGTCGCAGCTAAAAATATAAAGTTACCAGTGCACAGGAAAAAATATTAACCGTTAGCAACTAAACATAATGTACCGTAGCAAAAATTAATAATATGAATTTTGTATTCAGATTGAATGTGTAACATTTTGATATTTCATAGGTATCTTTATATTGCTATAGATAATTATAGACAAAAAAGTTCCATTAAATATCAAATATAATAATGGTTACCTTACTCAGCTTTTTAAACTAATTAATAATTATTTATAATTTATTCTTCTCCATACATAATTGGTGGTCTGAAAATCTAACTCTATTTATGAAAATTAGTTACAAGAGTCGTAATAACCCTGCATAAGGTTTGACGTCTTATGTTTTGGTTAAATTAAAGCGAAAAAAGTTACAAATGAATATATAGCAATACTGAAAAGATTGTCATAAGGATTTCCGATGTGCTACATTGGACAGGAAGGTCATACTTTGATAAAACTCACACATTTCAGGAGTGAACATGTTTATCTACGCAACCAAACCGACAGAGTATTTTTCAAATTTATGCGTAAATCGTGTATGACATGACTTTTATAGTCATAAACAAATAAAGCATTTGAGGGTTATTCTCGCGTTTTCTGCATCTATTATCTATTTGTATATTTAACATCCTGAGTTCTAACGTAAGTAGCTAATTTCTTCCATTTATTTCCTCGGCTTGTATTTACACAGATTACAAATAAAATGGTTGCAATGAACAAATGTGATGTAGCAGGTATCAAGTGAAACTAAAATATAACAATAGTTTTTACTATAAAACAAAGTGTAAAAAACATTACTATACATACAAGCCAAAATATTGTTTGAGGCAATAATGAGGGCGTTATAATGTGATGGTAAATCTCACTATTCGTTGGTAAAAGAGTAGACCAGGAGTTGGCGGTGGGTGGTGATGACTAACTGCCTTACCTCTAGTCTAACACTGCTAAATTTTGGATGGCTAGCGCAGATAGCCCTCGTGTAGCTTCGTGCGAAACTCGAACCAAATTAAATGCGTATTTAAACAGATTCATAAACTTTCAATTAAATATCCAACTTGAAAGAAAAATGAAACGAATTCGTGTCGTACTCGTAAAATAATTGTTGGGAATAATTAGTTATACTGACAACTTGTAATATATAGAAAAGCTAGTGCATTTTGGGAACACTGCCTTTCAACAATGGCTTTTAGGTCACGCTGCTTATCAACAAAGATATAATATTGAAAGTATAAAATAAAATGTACAGGTAAAAACACCAGAAACATATTGATGGATTTTTAATTTAGTCTATACTGATTAAACAGGTTTGTTTTTATCAAAAACGTTGGTGATAAAACATAGCTTAATTCAAAAACAATTTATGTTTAAAATTGGATCACTATTTTTACTTGTTCATAAATTTGCTGTACTTGGTTCTAGGCTAAGTGATCTTACCTACATCATTACTTTAGGTTTATTATAACAACACTCACTACACTGATAAGGTTTTACGGCATTTCCCTTTTCACGACTCTCTCGCACGCCCGTTACAAAAAATCGTAATTAGCAGACAGTAATTGAGCAATTCTATTTGGATAAATGCGTTTTGGCTTGCCTCCCAGTGGCACAGTGGTATGTCTGTGAACTTAAACGCTAAAAACCGAGTTTCGATACGCATGGTGGGGTAGAGCACAGATAGCCCCTTGTGCAACTCTGTGCTTAATTCCAAACAAAAGCATTTTGGCTTTTATGACTCCTCCAATTTCGAGAAATCAAGCATGACGTCACACTCATACTGGTTTTTAAATAGGTTAGATAACAAGACACAAGTACTATTATTTAATTGAATTAATAACACTTTTGAGCCCATTTTTGTGTAAGATAAGTGTTAGCTAGTCCATCATATGATCTGACGTGAAGATTTTAGTGGTACAGAAAACAACACAGAATGTGCTCTGCAATTTAAGCAACATAAGAATTTATAACGAGATCCTGGTTATTAGTAAGTAAAACATACCAAAATCCTCGTGCATATTTTCATTTCACGTTTTCATTATGTTGAGGTCAATAGACTGGCTAAAAATTGGTCATAACTGGTCACAGAAGACTTACAACGTGTGGTTGGTGAGATCGGGACTCATTACAACACCGCCTACACATTTGAGCCCTCGTCAAGGTAGGCTACAGTCACACAAAATAATGGTTATCTTATAACACAAGCTCGAGGCAGCTGAGAGATCTCAGCTCCATGAATGAATTATCAGTTAAAAGTAACAACTAGACAACGAATCAAAAGTTGAGACTCATATTTCATAAAGGTCAATCTTCTAAAGTTCTTCTATTTCATCGCCACAAAACAATTAGTTTCCAATGGTACAAAAAACAAGTGGTTTCACCAAACGATACGAAGGCGAATATCTTGCTTAGAGATAATTAAAGCTTCACAATGCAGCCAGATAAAGGCTCATCAACATTTCAATGGTACTCTGAACCAGACCAACTCATAATTTTACACCTCTGTTCCACCAGGTGACATTAGGGTTAAGTATGCTATTCCTCTACTGATATTACTGCAATATTTATTGTTCCCCACAGAATATTTGATTTTACTCTAAATAAAACACACACGAGGAGACTTTTTCACTTTATACAGTGATAGAGTGATGTGTGTTTTTTTTTCTTATAGCAAAGCCACATCTGTCTATCTGCTGAGCCCACCGAAGGGAATCGAACTTCTGATTTTAGCGTTGTAAGTCCGTGGACATACCGCTGTACTAAGAGGGGGCATAAAGTGATAGAAAGCAGTAATATGTATCGATGATATTGTTCTATTTCTCAATATTTGATGGGGCATTTCAGTTGGCATATAATTCTTGTATAATTTCTACTCAATACCGACATATAACTTCAATCAGCTTGATATAATTCTTTCAAATTAATGGTTTGACTCAATTCTGGTTTTAATATCTACTTAGACTTAAACACGTGAAAAGTACGAGATTTCATTATACAAGAAATAACAGACTTAGCTTTTTCTAGGTAGTGTTGACAAGTTTGATTACAAGTTCAATCTACAACAAATAGTCTAACTTATTTCTAAATATCCAATGTTATAATTTTTTAAACTAACAATTAAATATATTGTTGGTATGGTTTTAGGATGATAGGCTCATCCAGGGTGTATCAACTTATCATTAATGTTTAGAGTTAATTATCTGCCCGAAGATTTACAAGTGAAATCGTTATTTTAAAGAAAATCTTATGATTTTACTAATTTACTTTTACATATAAAATATTCTATGTTTAACATTTAATACATTGTCACTATATGTCATTATACATAAAACACAATAACGAAAATAAATTACTCAAATGTTACCTAAACATTTATTTTCTATATAAATTAATGGTTATCATACTTTAACTTAAACAGAGACGATGACGTTTCACTTTACATAGTAACACGAAACGTTAAATATGTATTTACAATATTTGAAAAACGTTTCAATTAGGGTACATTTTTTTTTGTACACTTTCTATGCAATTAGGTTCCAACAGAAACTGAGATATTTATTTACAAAAGTGAATATAAACCCAGACTTAACAAGCCAAGCTTATAAAACTCATAATTATCTTTCATACAACATTTGTACGTTATTATTCGGGTTTCTATTTTTCACTACTGCAGTTATATGTAAAAACAAACCAAATTATCACTAGACATCGTGATAAAGACTTGTCACGACATAAATGGATAAATGATCCAACGCAAATTAATGAGCTAAGATTTTTGTTAGCAGGCTTGGAAATATTAGTTTATCGACTATTTCAAAGATGATTTTCTTCACGCTGATTTTGAAATTGTTACGATAACATGAATCATCACTTCACTTAAAAACTATACAAATCAGTCTTCTGTTATTTTCCCATGTAAAACTCACTTTCATTCAAAGTCTACTGAACTTGAAACATTTATATGTAAGTTTATTTCTTTTTTTTTTAATTCTGCACAAAGCTACACGAGGGCCATCTGTGCTAGCCGTCCCTAATTTAGCAGTGTAAGACTAGAGAGAAGGCAGCTAGTGATCACCACCCACCGCCAGCTCTTGGGCTACTCTTTTACCAAGGAATAGTGGGATTGACCGTCACATTATAACGCGAGCATGTTTGGTGCGACCGAGATTCGAATCCGCGACCCTCAGACTATGAGTCAAAAGCCTTAACCCATCTGGCCATGCCGAACCTTATATGTAAGTAGAATGTTACTCAAAGTATCACATGTACTGAAACATTTGTTATTCAAACTTCAAGATACTTTAATATACTGTTTATTAAAACATCTTAGTCTATACTTTCTAACCTACATTTATATATCTTTTAAATCTCTTATGATAAAGGGACCTGTACAGGTAACTATGAATATAATTTTTTCATTATACCAGTGAATTACATTTTGTAATTTACACCTTCTCATGTTAATCATAAAAAAATACTGCTCACTATAATTATACTTAGTAGTTACACAGATAGTCACTGACATCTCTACCAAACAACTCACCAGTTTCTAGTGATACGTGCGATCATAGCTTTCGTTTTTTCAGTATGAGATGATCCCGAAAAGGACCCTTAAATTTCGTGTTGTTAAACAAGACAGTTTCCTTCATGAAAAGATCATCCTTTATCTTCACTGTCTTCAGAAGGAATTCTCATTGAAATATATCATATCAGTTTTGTATAACACCAGCGGTGCAATGAAGTAAAGGAACTCTGGAGAAAATTCTGAAGCCAATGTTTATTAGTCACATACATGTCAACGAACACTAGATGAGACACAGCCACCTCTCTGTGATGAGACACAGCCACCTCTCTGTGATGAGACACAGCCACCTCTCTGTGGTGAGACACAGCCACCTCTCTGTGATGAGACACAGCCACCTCTCTGTGATGAGACACAGCCACCTCTCTGTGATGAGACACAGCCACCTCTCTGTGATGAGACACAGCCACCTCTCTGTGATGAGACACAGCCACCTCTCTGTGATGAGAAACAGCCACCTCTCTGTGATGAAAAACAGCCACCTCTCTGTGATGAGACACAGCCACCTCTCTGTGATGAGACACAGCCACGTCTCTGTGATGAGACACAGCCAGCTCTCTGTGATGAGACACAGCCACCTCTCTGTGATAAGACACAGCAACGTCTCTGTGATGAGACACAGCCTTGCATTTATCTTGAGGTACTTCAAAACTCATAAACATCAGCAGCGTTAACAAAGTTGGTCTTTCTGAAGAAAATTAATCAAAAGTACCTTAGGTGTGAGAAATATGGGCGGCAAAAATTATTGAGCGTGCGATTTAAAAGAATAAAATCGAAACTACTGACTAAACTGGTAGTTACACTCATGGCACTGATAACATTATGTAACACAAATTTTGTTTCTGGATAGTATGTGTTATTTCTTAATTGCTTATGTTGTGAAAGTGCAGAAAATGGCCATTATTCTCTTCAAACATTGTTATTGTGACCTTGATAATGAAATTAAAAATTAACCTATTTTATATGTAAAAACGGGCAAATTTGCACATTTTCATTTATATAAGGTCTGAATAAAATAACATACGAATTAATATTTACATGCATTTATACTAGAGTTATGCAAAAGTGTTTAAAAGTGAGTAGTTTTTCGAGATTTGCAATTCTAGTGTGAAATCACTTTCACGTATCAGCCCCCAAACGTTGTCTCCCATCATGTTTTCATTATACGTTCCTTGGTAGCGAAGTTCAAAGTCCAGTATATCTTGGTGGAAGCACTCGTCTTGATCCTCTGAGTATGTTTCCATGTTTTCCTTGAATTTATCAAGATGAGGGTCAAGGATATGGACTTTCAGGGACATCCTGCAGCTCATTTTGCCGCAGTTCTTCACCAGAGCCTCAAACAGTTCCACATAATTTTCGGCCTTGTGACTGCCCAAGAATTCCCAACCACTGCGACAAAATCGACCCAAGCTTTTTTTCCCCTTCCTACTAAGCTTCTTGGGAAACTCTGTGCACTCTAGGATCTTCTTTATTTGTGGTCCAACGAAGACACCAACTTTGGCCGTTGCCTCAGATAATTTAGGGAAGAAATCTCGAAGATACTTGAAGGCTACAGACTCCTTATTAAGAGCTGTGACAAATTGTTTCATAAGACCCAATTTTATGTGCAATGGTGGGAACGACACCTTGTGGAGAACTCAGTCCATTGTGGCTCGTGCTTCCTGCTGTAGTGCGCTGCAGTGTCCCTACTGTCCCAATGGCAAAGAGAACGAGGAAACTTGGTAAAGCCTCCTTGGACAGGTCTATGTGCTCACTTAGGCAGCTAGAACTAAATTGAAATGATGAGTCCCTGTATATATATATTAATATGAAAAGTTCCAGAAATTTCTGAAAGGTTCTTGCAAATTCTCGTAAGCTCTACAACATTCTAGAAAGTTCTTTAAAATTCTTGTAAGTTAGAGAAAATTCTTTATCAGCTACTCAGCGCTGAATCTACTTAGAATGTTCTGTAAAGTGGGTAAATTTGAAAAATTCATTATCCAAGTCACAAAAACAAAGTTTGAAGAGGATAATAGGTCTTTTCCATTTACGTTGGACATAAGCAATTGGGAAATAACACTTTCTGTCCAGGAACAAGGAAAAGTAAAAATTTTGTTACATAATGTAATAAATTTACAGTAAATATCAATTCATTAAGTAACTAAGCTGCGTGTTTTTGTTAAACTTGGGGCATGATGGTGCTCTAAATCAGCCGTATTTAATCCGAATAAGAAAAAAATAAATGATCCAATTTTATTCTCAGGTGGAGCTGTGGTAAAAATGTCGGATCGATAATTCACTCAACCTTTTGCGCATGCGTGAGTAAAAAGTGTTTGTTCTATACTTTGCACATATCGTGTTTATTTAGCCCAAATGTGGCATCTTAATTTAGTTTTTAAAAATATATCAGCGCACTAAATTTGAAAGAAAATCCATAAACGTTAAATATAAATATTTATTTATATATATTTATTGCCAAATAAATTTTCCCGTAATATCGGTGAGAACAAAAGAAATAGGAAAAAAAATTCAATCAAAATTAGATATTTTATATCTTTTGCATTTGTTAGAGGATTTACCTTGCAATGTATTTCGCGAAGTAAGGCTCCATTAGTGGACATCACATGAAAATATATTGTAGTTTGGATTACCACAGTCTGAGATAGAGAAAACGATACTAAACTATTGCTGTTGTCAATAACACTCGCCCCCCAGTGGCTCAGCGGTATGTCTGCGGACTTACACGCTAAAAACCGGGTTTCGATACCCGTGGTGGGCAGAGCACAGATAGCCCATTGTGTAGCTTTGTGCTTAATTCAAAACAACAACAACGTCAATGACACTCAGCGAGTCCTACAGGTTGAGTTCACAACAGGACACACTACCTTGTGTCTTGATATATAGATGTTAAAAATCATACAATCATTAATTGTGATATTTACTGTAAATATTAAAAGCGTGAAATTTCCTTTCATAAGTAGAAGTGATATATGATATATGTTCACTTCACAACACATTTGTAAAATTTAGTTAACATGTTTTCTGAGAACTTCAAGGGATTCCAAAGGGCGACTGTTAACGTTTATTCAAAATGGGATTTTGTAAAGATAAGTCTCAGTGAGAAATATCTTAATAAACTCTGCACATTAGACGTGCTTGTAAATACACTGGTGACATTCCTACACATTAGACGTGCTTGTAAATACACTGATGACATTCCTACACATTAGACGTGCTTGTAAATACACTGATGACATTCCTACACATTAGACGTGCTTGTAAATACACTGATGACATTCCTACACATTAGACGTGCTTGTAAATACACTGATGACATTCCTACACATTAGACGTGCTTGTAAATACACTGGTGACATTCCTACACATTAGACGTGCTTGTAAATACACTGATGACATTCCTACACATTAGACGTGCTTGTAAATACACTGATGACATTCCTACACATTAGACGTGCTTGTAAATACACTGATGACATTCCTACACATTAGACGTGCTTGTAAATACACTGGTGACATTCCTACACATTAGACGTGCTTGTAAATACACTGATGACATTCCTACACATTAGACGTGCTTGTAAATACACTGATGACATTCCTACACATTAGACGTGCTTGTAAATACACTGATGACATTCCTACACATTAGACGTGCTTGTAAATACACTGGTGACATTCCTACACATTAGACGTGCTTGTAAATACACTGATGACATTCCTACACATTAGACGTGCTTGTAAATACACTGATGACATTCCTACACTTAATTATTAATGATTTAAATGTTATAAAACGATAAAATGGTTTTTATTTATTGTATATTGTGAAAAATAAAAATAATATTTTTGAATAAACCTAGTGTGTTTTTTTGTGTGTTTCTGATGAGGTAAATGTCTGTCTGGAATAAAGATACAATATCAGTTGTCTACTGGTTATTCAAGAAGTTCACGTTTGACATGCTTTTAAACGGTGATATTAGAAAGGTAACTAGTCTCCAAAGGCTTGTTATAGCTTTAAAGGACAGTTACTTGGACCACGTAGTCCGCAATTTAGGAAAATGTTGTAAATCACAAGACCTTTATATAACTTGTTTTTTCGCATTAAGAAATTGATATAGTTACCCTTAGGCCTGAATTTCTTTTAATATCGAACATATTTATAAAATAAGCTGAAGATATTAAATTATTTGCTAATGCTATTCCGTCCCGCCAAACATGCTCGCCCTTTCAGCCGTGGGGGCGTAATAATGTGCGATCAATCCCACTATTCGTTGGTAAAAGGGTAGCCCAAGAGTTAGCAGTGGGTGGTGATGACTAGCTGTCTTTCCTCTAGTCTTACACTGCTAAATTAGGGACGGCTAGCACAGATAGCCCTCGAGTTGCTTTGTTCGAAATTCAAAATTAAACGAATAATTAATATTAACCATCCTCACGTTTACTTCCTTTTTTAAAAAAATAAACTTTACTAGTTTTGCTTGTATTTTAATGCAGTGTTTCAATAGACATAGTAACGAAAAAGAAATCCAGACATTTTGCTATGATATTCATAGACATTTTCATGACTAATTATGAGTAACTAATTATATAGATATTGTTATAAAATGGAAATGGCCCGGCACGGCCAGGTGGTTAAGACACTCGACTCGTAATCCAAAGTCGCAGGTTTGAACTCTCGTCACACCAAACATGCTCGCCCTTTCAGTCGTGGGGGCATTATAAAGTTACGTGAATCCTACTTTTCATTGGTAAAAGAGTAGCCCAAGAGCTGGCGGTGGGTGGTAATTACTAATTGCTTTCCTTTTAATCTTACACTGCTAAATTACGGACACCTAGCGAAGATAACCCTCGTGTAGCTTTGCGCGAAATTGAAAAACAAAATAAAATGGAATTCTGTATAGCATTGAGGAGATATTTAAAATACCATTTTGATGAGCAATCGAAGCATTTATACATAGACAATGCTAATGATTATGTGAGATAATGTATAGAATTGGGTCGAACTGTTTATTAAAAACAAAATTCTAAACCGACTGACACAGTCTGAACTTTAGACCAGTTGTTGTGAAGTACAGCTGAAATGTACAAATTGCACTTTACCACTAATATCTAGTACAAGTTCTTTAACCTAATCTAATATCTAATCTAAGTTATTTCGTATTACCCAATGAGTTAATAAAGATTTGCAAATAAAATTTATGATTTATCAACACATATATATGTTTGAAAGTGTCGCATTTGTACTTTTCGTCTCAAACTGGTAAAATATACATTCATTCGGGTAGCGTATTCCGACCTTTTGAAACTACTGGCATTTTAACGTGCTTTGTGTGTGTGTGTGTGTGTGTGTGTGGTAAACCATTAGCAGATCTGAATGTAGGTCACGTCAGATTTGTGGAGCTAGACAGAGTTTACTGTTAACATCTATTGTTGATAAAAGGGAGTTATCCAAAAATTCAACTTTTTTATGAGATTTATTTAAATAATGTATTTTTTTCCATTCTAGTGTGTGTTTAAAAGGTGTTGTTATTTCAGATATTTTCTCTATTAGCCAAATGACTGATTAAGCAGTAAATCATTTGCTTATTTGATTGCAGCAAAAATAATTATGCTAAAGCCATTTAGATATAAACTAATAGAACTGCTATATATTGCTGGCTTCAGAAAGTAGGCTCTTGACAACTATTTTCTATAATCAATTAAGCAATTAGCTGTTAACTTATAAAAATAAACGTTATATTTAAATAAGCGTCCCTTTTGGGACGAATAGACGTTAGTTACAGAAATAAGAGACATAAAGAAATACAAAGGGTATGATTAATCATAGAAGCGAGAACGATAATCAGTTTGTATTAAATCATTAAAACACATAAAATATTTATTAATATCACAAAGTGTTCAGCAACACGTTAAAGATTACAGTAACACTTTTCAGTTTCATAAACAGCAAAAATTGTGTCTTGAATGTTAAAAATAGAACTTAGAACGTAAGAACTAATGAATTAGTGAAGGATTCTGTACATAAAGCGATAGATACTTGTAAGAGTATGTAAAGTACATGGCCGAGCGCGTTAAGGCGTGCACTCGTAATCCGCTCGCCCTCCCAGCCGTGGGGGTGTATAATGTGACGGTCAATCCCACTATTCGTTGGTAAAAGAGTAGCCCAAGAGTTGGCGGTGGGTGGTGATGACTAGCTGCCTTCCCTCTAGTCTTACACTGCTAAATTAGGGACGGCTAGCACAGATAGCCCTCGAGTAGCTTTGTGCGAATTTCCAAAACAAACAAACAAACAAGTATGTAAAGTAATTTATTGGCCTTATTCAAATGATTGGAAATATGTGTGGTAAAATCTGCAAGTATTATGATAATTGTTTGTGGAAATAGTAGTTTTACTTGTATCTTTTAGAACATAATTAATCTGTACATTGGCGATGTAATCATATGCAAAGACACTCTTCATTGAGATCATCGTGGACTCATAGCAACAGGTTTTTGAGAAATTTCCGCCTGTTATGAAATTATGATGCCACCGTTTTTAATGGCTGGTATTATGACGTCATCGTTTCTATTCTCTACCCCATTGCTTGAAGTCGATACATTTGTCTTGCCTTCTGGAAACGTACTACACACCAATGTAAATAACTACTTATGTTCCGGTACTGATAAATAAACCATATGAAAATTGTCTTATACATATAAAACACATGTATGACGTAATTACGTATAGAGCCTTAGTACTCAACGGAAGTAACTTAATGAAACATGCATATGGAAGAGAAGAAATAAAAATATCGTTAAACTACGTAAGATTACTATTTCATAAACGGTGTAATAAATAAGCCTGAAATTTGTGTAGCAGAATATTAAGATACGTGAATCTAATTGTTCTCCATTAATTCAGTCAACAAAAGAATTATTTAGAACCCAATTATTTATCCAAAATATACGTATGCATAAAATTAGTTACCGTGAATAAATTAAGTTGATTACTTACTTCTTCCTCAAATGGTTTAACGATAAATTTGCAGGCTTACGATGCTATGCATTGGACTTCGATACCCATAGTAAGCAGATCACTGACAGACCATTGCATAACTTCATAACTAACGTTGGTAAAATAAAACCCCACTTAAAAAGTAGTCTGTGATCATTTAAGAATATCTAATGGAACCAGCCATCTATTGCTTAAACTCAGTCACTCATCCATTCGTTTTCAATAAAATCGTACAGTTGTTGTTGTTGTTTTTTAAATTAAGCACAAAGCTACACAATGGGCTATCTGTGCTCTGCCCACCACGGGTATCGAAACCCGGATTTTAGCGTCTAAGTCCGCAGACATACCGCTGAGCCACTGGGGGGCAAAATCGTACAGATTCGAAAATGTTTGTATCACAATTAATACAAGCGAAGCCACGATTGTAAATGTTTCATTTATCTCTTATCGCTAATACATTGTTTAACCTCATTTTAAAATCCAAGGAATCACTGTTTAGCCATCTACTGCCTTATATTCCTGAGAAAAAGGTGTGATAAACCAGAAGTCATCAGTCAGGTTTCCCATAAATTTTGTATAGGTCCCAGAACACCGCACTGAGATACATTTCACACTTCATTTCATTGTGGATGTTGTACATTAACAATAATAATGTTCTTATCTTCACCATCGAAAAATTGTTTATGGTTGTTGCCAAATAGTTCGAGTTTGGAATATTTAGCTAGAAATACACGTTTTTAGCTTTACTGATTATGTATTTGTGACGCTCTTTGTAACGTTTTGTATTTGTTAACATTTCCATGCAGTATTTTGCAGTCATACGTTATACTAATTAAAATAACGTGTATTGTACTCTTCTTGAAGTAATATAATATGCATTTTTACAAAAAGGTTGTTAAAAATATATGTAATTGACCATATTTTTTCTCATACAAAAACCTACTCTGAAGTGCCTAGCATCCCTTCCGGAATTTTAGTTTCATACCTTGGCCATTTCCAGTGTAAACAATGTTAATTTTCCATACCATTTTAAAAGTTTCATCGTGGTTTTTATACGAAATTTTCTTACATACCCAGTTTTTAAATTACTCGCGCTAATCATGCAGTATTTCATTTGTAGGAATAAAATGTTTTGTTTTTTCTTACAGCAGAGGCACAGTGGGCTATCTACTCAGCCCACCGATGTGAATCGAACCCCTGATTTTAGTGTTGTAAAACCGGCGACATACCGCTGTACTAGCGGGAGGCTGTTGAATCGTTTGTACTTTTATATACCCTATTCTGATGTAGCGTGTTCAGTTTGATCAGGTCACAACCAATTACAGTGTAAATTATAATCATGTGACTTTGCTATAGTGCAGTTCATACTGTCTTCATAAAGGGTGGCATTCCTGTTGGCCCGGTATGGCCAAGCGTGTTAAGACGTGCGACTCGTAATCTGAGGGTCGTGGGTTCACATCCCCGTCGCGCCAAACATACTCGCTCTTTCAGCCGTGAGGGCGTTATAATGTACGGTCAATCCCATTATTCGTTGGTAAAAGAGTAGCCCAAAACATTCTTATCATAGTTAAATTTTTCAACTTCTTTTATATTATTTCCTATATAAAATGCATTGTAATTATATTTTTAAAACGATTTATTGTTCTGTGCCTCATATCTTACAAATTATATAGCATTAGAGAAAGAACTGTATGTTTGTTTTGGAATTTCGCCCAGAACTACACAACGGCTATCTGCACTACCTTCTCTAATTTAGCAGTGTAAGACTAGAGAGAAGGCAGCTAGTCATCACTTTCCACCACCAGCCAACTCTTGGACTACTCTTACCAACCAACAGTAGAATTGACAGTCACTTCATCACGCCCTCACGGCTGAAAAGGCAAACATGTTTGGTGTGACTGGGACTAGAATCTAAGACCTTCAGATTACGAGTCGAGCGTCTTAACCATCTGGTCATGTCGAAGCAACAGAAATAAAATACACATAGATGTTGAGAATACCATGAAAATGACACAATCGCAACATGTTGTCACAAGATGCACCATTTTGACTTCTTTCTCATATTTCCAAGGCCCCACATGGCCAGGTGGTTTAGGCATTCGACTCGTAATCCGATGGTCACGGGTTCGAATCCGTGTCGTATCAAACATGCTTGCCTTTTCAGCCGTGGGAGTGTTATAATGTGACAGTCAATCCCATTATTCGTTGATAAAATAGTAGCCCAAGAGTTAATGGTGGGTGGTGATGACTAGTTGCCTTCCCTCTAGTTTAACATTGCTTAATTGGGGACAGCTAGCGCAGGTAGCCCTCGAGTAGCTTTGCGCGAAATTCAAACCAAACCAAACCAAACTTATTTACAATGGCATATATGGGTTTTTCGGCCTCAATATAGCTAAGGAGTTATCCTGATAATTCAAACACTAGGAGCAGATTGGCTGCCTCGAGCGATAAAGGGAGAGTGCAGGGGGCGAAGAGACGTTGCCGTCATATTTTTATGAAATGCCACCAGAGGGCCTGTTAATAGATTCAGTGTCTAGATGTTACAATTACACGATGTGGCACGAAAGACACATTGCTAGAGGAAGAGATAGGACCATGGGGTTATCTTTGATTAGTTCACGTTTAGCTCGAAAGTTAACTACTAGAGAATGATGTAGATAAAAATACATCACTGTTTCAACATGTAACTAACTTTGTTTTCAAATTAGTATTCTATCTAATTTTCATAACGTTTTTTGTTTGTTTTTTATGGTTATCAGTTACAGGTTTGCTTTACAAGTAAACTTGTTAGAAACGAACTGACACTTTTTTGAGTTTTATGTGTAATTCAAAATTTACGTATAATTAAATACATAAATTGGAACTAAAAGCATAAGATGACACAAGTTGAATATTGAATGCAGTCTAACGGGGCTGGAGTTAAACATACTGCCTGTAGAATCATCATCTGCCTTTGTAAAACGTACGTAATAAAATTAAAATATAAACGTAAGACTGTAAAGTTAGCCATAATAATAAAAACTGCTGTTTTAAATAGTAGATTCAATGTTAATTAATGTAAGATAACGTTATAATGTTAACATGATTTTTCTTTTTTTTTTAGGAACTTTGTTTTTAGAACACCACCAAAACCATACATTCTTCGTTCATTCATGGTGATTACCGGAATATCTGTAATTGTTGCTGTTATTTTAAGCCTTCACATTACCGACAACAACAATAAACATAACAAGTACTTTATATTAAAATGGAAAATGTTTCTCAAAGACAAGACACCTTTAGAATACGCACTTGAGCACTCGCTGAATTTCAGTAGTATAAAAAACCGTAAGGCATATAACATAACAATGAATAAAACTAATTTCAAACATGGCATGGTGTTAAAAGAAAAGTTAGAAAACCATGTTAACAATCAAATTCATATGGTTTTAAAAAGACGGTATAAGTCCCAGAAGAAACATCATCAAACCAGTTGGTTGTACAACACAAATGAAAGTGTTTTACATGATTTAATCATTAATAAGCCAAATTTATGTGGTCCAAACCATGGATCATCTGTTCTTTTGCTGGTACTTGTATTAAGTAGGCCACTTAACATACATGCTAGAAAAGCCATTCGAGATACGTGGGGAAAATATCTAAAGATCAAAGGAGCTAAATTAGCATTCGTGTTAGGTTTGCCAAAAACAAAAAATCTCCAACAAGAACTTCAAGGTGAGGACGTGATCTATAAAGACCTCATCCAGGGAAATTTTTTGGACACCTACTTCAATCTCTCAACCAAAACCCTGGTTCTAATTCGATGGGCTTCTTTATATTGCCCACTGGTCAAATTTATTCTCAAAACTGATGACGATGTGTTCATCAACAGTAAAACATTACTCCAGGTGGTAAACACACGAAACGATTCTCACGCCCTTTTAGGGCTACTGGCCCACAGGTGGTCACCCCATAGGGATAAAAGTAGCAAGTGGTATGTGCCTCCAGAGATTTATCCCCAAAACTACTACCCAGATTTTATAGCTGGACCAGCTTACCTTATAACTGGAGACTCCACAGCATTGCTTTACGCAGCGAGGAAGAATACACCATCTATCTACTTAGAAGACGTCTATGTGACTGGATTACTTGCAGAGAAGGCAGGAATCCGACGCCTAGATCTCTCAGGGATGAGCAATAGCCGTCAGCTTTTCAGAAATGTTAGTTCTCTTATGTTAATAAATAGTCACGGACACGATCCCCAATCACTTCGCAAGTGGTGGAGACAGTTAAATCTGTTAGACAAGAAAAAATGCTCAAGAAATGTTACAACTAACCCTGCCGATAAATAATTTAAAAAATGAATGTCACTGTAAGTATCGTTAACATGAACATTATTTGTGGATTTGTTTAACTTAAAAACAACACAGACCAAATTGTTCTTCTTTTTGAAGTTTGTATAAAATATTAATTATCTGTCTTGTTAGTTATGTAAACTAATACTATACACATCTGCTTTCTTATAAAAGGTGAATTTCTATGTTAACTTTGATTTAAAAACTGGATTGGAAAAATTAAGGAGAACAAAAAATGGAAACATTTGCAGCATATTGTAATTTTTGTCGCTGATGTTAAGACATGTTGAATTTATATAAGTTTATATAACATACATGTGCAGTAATGAGAGAAAAAGAATATGTTATGACAACTAATGAAAAGTCGCCGTGCACATTACATGATTTGTTAATTTTATGTAAGGCTATCTCGTGTATTTATATGTGAATATGCCAATGAGTGTGTGTGCGGTTGTATTCATTCATTTTATTATAGAGAGAAGACATTTGTTAATAGAATATGCCCAAACTCTTTATTGTTACTGTTCGGGAGGCCTGGCATGGCCGAGCGCGTTAAGGCGTGCACTCGTAATCCGAGGGTCGCGGGTTCGCGCCCGCGTCGCGCTAAACATGCTCGCCCTCCCAGCCGTGGGGGTGTATAATGTTACGGTCAATCCCACTATTCGTAAAAGAGTAGCCCAAGAGTTGGCGGTGGGTGGTGATGACTAGCTGCCTTCCCTCTAGTCTTACACTGCAAAATTAGGGACGGCTAGCACAGATAGCCCTCGAGTAGCTTTGTGCGAAATTCTAAAACAAACAAACAAACAAATACTGCTCGGGAGTACATGATAAGGAAACATACATTGTATAAAGGACAAAGCTAATTAATTAATTTTTCCCTTTCTTTTCATATTAAATCCATAATGATCCCATTCTGATTGTTGTAAAGTAATAATTGACTCACCTAACTGATTGAGTAATTGTTGTTATTTTGAATTAAGCACAAAGCTACACAATGGGCTATCTGTGCTCTGCCCACCACGGGTATCGAAACCCGGATTTTAGCGTGTAAGTCTGCAGACATACCGCTGAGCCACTGGGGGCAATTAAATAATTTCTTCTTGAAATTCAAAATCAAAAGTTTATTTTCAAAATGTAGAAGTGTTACCAACATGAAAGTCTTTTTTTTTTATTTCCTAAAACAAAACAGCCATGTACCTCTCCAGACAGTTTCAACTTGCATTACCGACAATTCAGTGATCGAAGTAATTACGAGTGACAGCTGCTTACACACACGAATGAGCATAATGAATCATCTTTAATGTGATATTTATGTATTGTTGTGGCACATTAAAGTGTTAAGAATAATAAGTTTAGACTTTTGGCTCAGTGTGTGTTTATATAGAATATTTATATTAACGTACTGATAAAATCAGAGTAATATCATACAACACAGAAGGTATCAGTTGGGAGTCTTGGCTTTCAGTAAAGCTTATTTCCTCTTTGACGCAAAACAACAAGCAACTAACTCGTTTTATTGCCTGTAAAGCAAATAACATGACCTCTACGACTTCCGTTTATTGGCAATGGATAAAACAGCAGTACCCATGAATAAGTAGATTAGAAGGAAATAAATTAATTATTTGATCCATTGAAATTAATAAACTTCCAACACATTTAGGAAAACCTCTTTCTCTTTCTGTAATTTCCAAGTAAATAGATTTTATGTGTTCATAATAAAATGCTCCTAGCTAATTAATCCTGTAATTATGAAGAAAAAAATCTATATGGAAAAATAGTTAAATAAAAAGTACTTCGTGACAGCTGTTTCGACTCTTGGCCCATTCAGAGACTTGCAGCTTTCAGTCTTCGTCATAAACAGCAGTCAGCTTTGATCGTGCTCTGTTCAAGTAACGCGTAAAAATCTATCAATAACAATAATGATTAAATAAAAGAAAATATAAGCATCTAAAAGAAGTGCTGCAAAACAATAAGCATGTACAAAGTGTTTAAAAATGATATTAATGATAGAGTGCAAAATCAATATAAAGAAAGCATGATATTTAATCTTCAAGTGAGAAAAGCTTACCATCTTATCTACAGATTATATGTAACTAAAGTTCTCATAGCCTTAAGATTAAGCAAGAATGTTAAAACACCTTCTCTAACTATTTAGGGGGTGTAAATGAGATGTTGTAATAATGTTTCTGGAGATGCAACATCTACTCATTGCTTGACCAAATGACTCCAGCAGGTTGATGTTCTTAATCAAGAGAAGCCAAAGAAGAACAAGAAATAACAGAATCGAGTGCTAATCTTTGGAAATTATCTATTGTATTTGTGTAAAAGGATAATATGTCCATAAGATCTTTTTTGGAGAATTAGAAGGTGAGTAAAATCACAAATGAAGGTGCCTAAAAGGTGCCAAAAGACGAACAATACTTTGAATGATTTGCTCATGTCAAAATGGTTTAGATTTGAAATTGAAGGGCGAATTCTGGCAAGGGTAAATTAACAAATGAAACAAAAAGAAAAAAAACCGTAAGTAAAACAAATTTAATGTGGAGATTTGTTGTGCTACCGTTTGGATTATATAATGTGCTTGCTACATTTCAATGGACAATGGAGTATTTTCCTTCTGAACTTCCCTGAAATATCAAACCTACTTGCAAGACATAATCACAAATAAGAAGACCTTTAGTAATTAGTAGTATTGTCTGAGAAAGTTCTGTATCAGTTGAATCTCCATCAGTGTAATTTATTCTGTTATCAAGTGATTTACCTGGGACGCATGGTCGTCAGAGAGGAAGTGTCTACAGTCAAATCCAAGAATTAAATCTCTTCAGAAATGGGCGATTTCAAAGAGCAAGAGTTGTTCTCTTACTATCAGCATTTAGTATGATAATTTTCTGATACAGCTTTACCTCTACACAAGTTATTTCAGGAATCAAGAACATTTTTGGATTGCTACTTGTAAAACACCATTCGACAGATTTAAACATTTAGCCACTACTCCTACATCGCCACACCCAACTCTTTAAGATCCACTTGTATTAGACACAGATGCTAGTTATTCTGCAATGAGAGCAGCGATATACCAAGTTCAACACAGTAAAGAGCATATGGTTTTGAGAATTTTCAATCCAGAAGGACAAATAATAAGATGGCTCGAAAAAGTTCATGAGTATGTTTTGTAATATCATCACTCTAGATGAATCCATAGAGCTATGAAAATATTGATGTATTATTCATGTGATAATGGAAATTGTAAACACTGTAAAAAGATAGAAAGACGAGGTAGTAAAGATGACCAAACTGAAATAAAATAGAATCTTATCCAGAAGGAAGCGTCCTAAATGATGTTCCAGAACTATTGTGGTTCGATACTCACTCAAACAAATGCTTAGGTAACAGATACGGGTTTGAAATCAATTATTCAGTGTATTAAAAACAGTGCAGAAAAAAATCATTACTGTAAAGAGTTGCTCCATACAGCCTAAAGACAAAGATGTACAAACCACAGTGGGCTTCATTATGCCATAAGAGAACTTGCAATGTCGGAAATTAGAAGACTAGTCGAAAAAAACAATGTCTAATGCTAGTACTTTAACAGCCTCTACATTTGGAAACAGTCCGACACTTAGATGCTAAGAAGACACCGTGAAAAGTAAAAGCGTGGATTTATTGGGTTTTGAGGATCTGTAAATTATTGGTATAACTCATATGAAATAGATTTTTGGTTAAAAGGTCCATAAAAAACAGCTGGGACAGCTAAAACAGTATTGTGTTGATACACCATTTAAAAGAGTTGTTGTTTGTGTGCATGGTCTTCTACCATATAGTAACAGTGAGGGTAGACATGCATTTGCTATTCTGGGCATTTTCATCAAATAGCCAGATGCATATGTTATTATTAAACGTTTAAAGTAAAGAAAAGGAGGCATTGAAGTGTTTTTTGTGTCAAACAAACACAGTAACTCAGAGCAATAATCTAAAATATTCCAAAAAAGATTTTAAAATATTTCCTCAAATCTCATCAAATTATTTTTGAATCGGCAGTCACAAAATTTTAGCATTCCACCAGTACATTTTCATTCTTCTTCCAATTCATAACTTGTTGAGGATCAAAACGTTAGAATAAAAACTATACAAGAACTTGTACACAAAACTAGAATTGATATGTATCTTTAATACATAATAATTATTAAATCAATTTTTATCAGAGTAAATTTCAAAGGTTCTTCCATACATTAGTCCTAAAATTTTGCTCTTGCTTGACAGAAAAGCACATGGTAAATCCTTGAAAATCTTGATTGTGAGAATAACCTTCAAATTCAGAGTATATAAGGGGTCAATACTAAATTTCCAAGTTATAAAGAAAAACAAAATTGGTTTTGTTTGTTTGTTTGTTTTGGAATTTCGCACAAAGCTACTCGAGGGCAATCTGTACTAGTCGACCCTAATTTAGCAGTGTAAGACTAGAGGGAAGGCAACTAGTCGTCACCACCCACCGCCAACTCTTGGGCTACTCTTTTACCAATGAATAGTGGGATTGACCGTCACATTACAACGCCCCCACAGCTGGGAGGGCGATATGTTTGGCACGACGCAAAAACAAAATTGGTAAAAGGGAGGAAACATTTCAATCAGTCTAATCATTATGCATATATGCATTTCTAAAAACTGATTTCTTATTAGAGATATTTTACTGCTGTTTTGGGTCAAGATGTAGGTGCCTATCTACTCAGAAGGTGATCTGTTCTTCTTAACAAATTTTCAACATTTTATAATTTTTTTTTCTACATTGGCGATTACTACAGTTATTGCTTCAGAATAATAAATAGTGTGATATTATTACCCATAGTGACAAATAGAGAAGAAAGACAGAGTCACAGGCTTTAAAGGCTCTTAGGATGCTTAAAATGATAAAAACAAGTTTACTCTTATCTTGATGTACCCATGTACACTGCACAAAGGTCATGGGTGTGATAATACACGACTAAGATGAACTCTAAACAGTTTGGATAAAGTTGTATTTGAATGACACATAATAAGATCCTTCAGCCTCCACCATCAATTTAATTAGGACTTCAGAAAAAAACAAATAAATATTGTCAGTAATCAAATGGAAAGAAACGTCCTCCCAAAACATTCCCCATATACTGATAAAACTATGTGTCATATGTTGAGGAGACTTCCTTTGTTACTGATGTTGCACCAGGTGAAAAATAGTACAGATTCCTCGGAATCTTGTACAAATTGGTCAGAAGAATATACATTCAGAGACTGTACAATGCCAGGGGTGGCTCACAGATGTTCACGAATAGCTCTTTTTTGCAAACATTTTAAAATATGCTCTGATTTCAGCCTGTTAATCATTAGTTGTTCGTGTTTAAAACAGAGATGATGCGAGTAAACATTCATCAATTTACCGAAAAGTTAACTTCCAATAAAAAGATAAACTAAATACAAATCTTCTTACATTCTTTATTGTTATCATTAGGTTTAAGTGTGACTAAAGCTTGAAAAACTATTTTTTTTCCTTCAAGACTGAAAAATAGAGACAGTAATAAAGTGCAGAAAATACCATAATAATAAACTAATAACTACAAATTGAAGTTTTCTGGAATACACTGACAAGGAAATAACATCACAGAATCACTCAGTTTCTGATTAAAATATATATTTGTTATTATTGAAACACAAGATCATTTTTACCTAGATATATTCAAAGCGTTATAGGTCTAAACATTTTTGCCCAGAGAAATGAAAAATATAAATAACTAAACAGCTGTAAGATATTTTACGTGATTAATTCAGAATTCCTATAAACAAATGTTAAAATGAATTAACTCAATATTGTGGTAAAACTAAACACACATCGAAAGTTTTTCTTTACATAGCATTATTTTTAAAAAAGGAAAATTGCTATGGTTAACCTTCTCAAAAAAATAATATAACTTACGTCAAGTATATAATGTTAGATTTTCAAAAATTTCAAGTTGCAGTGTTTAACAGCCTTTTCTGTGTGTGAACTCGGTGTGAACAGGTGTATTAACTGTACCAATATTCGACTTATGTTAGGGTTATACACTACAGTATTCATGTTGTGTAAGGTATGTTTCTTTTTCTACCCTTCTTTGTCATATAGAGGACACTATTTGAAAAGAAAAGACATTAGAAAACTAAATTCTTATAATATTGTTTATTTCAGAAATTTATTTCGTTTTATTATTTTTATCTCTAGACGTTAGTGTTTAATAAAAATAACTAGATTTAATAAAATTGAGCATTAAAATAGGACATATAAGCTTTTAATTTAGATTTTAGTAGCGAAATATTAATATAACGTTAGATTAGATTCAGTATGGAAACCTGGCATGGCCTAGCGCGTTAAGGCGTGCGCTTCGTAATCTGAGGGTCGAGGGTTGGCGCCCGAGTCACCCCAAACATGATCGCCCTCTCAGCCGTGGGAGCGTTATAATGTTCGGTCAATCCTACTTTTCGTTGGTAAAAGAGTAGTGTTACGTTTTTTTTATGTTTTATGTTTTTCGTAGACCAAACGCAACAGAAAGACACAGATAACAGCTTGTATAATTTATTACACTAAACTATTATATATGTAACAGATATAACATAAATTATATAATAACAATGACAGATATTAAGTTTAAACCTTCAAAATTAATTACAAAACAAAATGGTACTGGCCTGTATCTAATATAATGATCTAAAATGAAAGTCTCAAATTCCAGTCTAGGGTGTGAATTTGGTCCCACGAAGAAATTCCGAAGTTTAAATGAAGAAGTTCAGACACAATTCACAGTTCAATAAATTCGACGAAGTTCTTTTCACGTTGCCTCCGATGAACGTCACAAAATTGTCGCCTTCAATTTTTCCGATTTCCCGTAAATAGTTCCACACGTGTTGACTCTCAGCACAACCAGTAATTCGAATGAATCGTAGAGATTGACGAAATAAAATCACAGCTTCTGTAGATCTAACTTCAGTCACAAATTACAGCAAACACTTAAACTTTCCCAAACGAAATGACTGACTCTTTTCTTTTGAAATAAAACTAATGTCTGATACTTCCCTTTCTTCTCGCGTCACCGTCCTTTTATACCAGTAGGCCTACTACTCGAACAATCGCGAAACTTCCATAGAACTCCAGAGCAATCCACGCATGTCCGTTCTTGTACGAGACTCAACATCTAGACACGAGGCCGCCAACATTTCATTTACATACATATGATTGGTCTACTTAATTCTAGAAAATTTTAAATGTTATTTTAAATGAATAACAACGTATTTTATTGTTTAAACTTTGAAACAATAATAGAAATGAAAATCCAAACACAACACGACATGTTGTCGTTTACAAAATATTTACACGATATTTACATAACAAGTAGCCCAAGATTTGGCGATGAGTAGCTGCCTTCTCTTTTGTCTTACACTGCTAAATTAGGGACGGCTAGCACAGACAGCCTTCGAGTAGCTTTGTGCGAAATTCCAAAACAAACAAAAGAGACTTAGTATGCGTAACGATTATTTATGTTTAGCTATGATTCAAGTTGGAGGAAGAATGTGCCCCCCAGTGGCTCAGCGGTATGTCTGCGGACTTACACGCTAAAATCCGGGTTTCGATACCCGTGGTGGGCAGTACACAGATAGCCCATGGTGTAGCTTTGTGCTTAATTCAAAACAACAACAACAACAGCAGGAAGAATGTAAGACAAATTAAGTACAATATTTTATTTAATAAATACAGCCCAATAACTATTTAACTGTCAAAATTAGACTTAAAAGTGTCAGCAAAAGGCTACTGGTATTTATTCATAGTATTCATTTATCCTACGAATAACACAATGGTTAAGATTAGTTCAGGAGCAATTTGTTAGATGCGATAGGTGCAATGAAAGAGTTTATTCTTAGGAACTCGAGACTACTATCTACTTTTAAGGAAGCTGGTAGTGAAGATGATCAATGTTTATGTTCATTTTGCAGATTGGAGAAAATTAGAGCGATCTTAACAACGGTTAAAGAAATAGACCCGAAACACCCAGGTGCTTTTTACTGCGCATGACACAAAGTTTTAGTGCCTTACATTCGAAAGTTTATAGAAATACTTTTTGTTTATGTTATGCCAATTAGAAAAGTATAAAATCTTAATTAATAATCCACATTTCAAACTAATAAATATTAAGTTCATAATTCAAGAAGGCAATATTTTAAAAAATCCCGTATTTCGGGTAGTGAAACACACGTGATACATTTTCTCCTAACATTATATCATTCCTATTTTATCGCGCCCGCGTCGTGCTAAACATGCTCGCCCTCCCAGCCGTGGGGGTGTATAATGTGACGGTCAATCCCACTATTCGCTGGTAAAAGAGTAGCCCAATAGTTGGCGGTGGGTGGTGATGACTAGCTGCCTTCCCTCTAGTCTTACACTGCTAAATTAGGGACGGCTAGCACAGATAGCCCTCGAGTAGCTTTGTGCGAAATTCCAAAACAAACAAACAAACAAATCCTATTTTATCCACTACCCCCTGAAAAAGTACAAACTTAAAATCTTAATAGCTCAGGCAAACCATATTTATTGTAGTCTTTGCCTTTGTTTGGTTACAGAGATATTTAATAGAAAATCAGACCCTTCATGCTGACACATCTGTCACATTCTTTCTGTTTTCATAATATATTAATAGTTTCCTCTTACGTTTAATTATATATTATCTTTAACCAATAGAAATTCAAGGTTTTCATCTTTCAAATAACATGTACAACGTAATGTTTCAAACGGTTAAATATCAATTTCCTTCAGAGTACGAGGATCGGTAAATTGAAAAAGTTAATGACTAAGTTGGATGAATTTGTAAATACTATTGTCGCAGAGTTAGTAAAACCAGAAAACTTTTGAGAGGTAGGAAATCTATCTACTTTTTGCATGTTACTTATCTATATTGTTTGCAGTATTATTTAATTAAATAAAAATATTAATTGCCATACTATGAATAGTATAAAAAAAATCTCTCTTTGAAAATCGAGAGCAAAAAAAAAAGATTTGATAAATGTTTTATTTCTTCTTTTATATTTTTATTATTTATGTGTAATTATAAAAGCAATTAAATGTAAAATGTGAAGATATTTCTAGTTAGTAAATATTAGGTTCAGTAAAATAAACAATAATAAAATATTTAATGAGGTAACACTCGAGCTGCTCATTCTAGTAGTAGCTTGCGGGGAGTGTAATTGAATAGTATAACATAAGGTAAACGTTACCTAAGTGAATTACAACTTACAAGCGCACGAACCCTAGTTGGTGACGGTTCAAAGGGCAATAGGCCCAGCATGGCCAACTGTGTTAAGGCGTTCGAATGGTAATCCGAGGGTCGCGGGTTCGCATCCCCATCGCGCCAAATATGCTCGCCCTTTCAGCCGTGGGGGCGTTATAATGTTAAGGTCAATTTGTTGGCAAAAGAGTAGCCCAAGAGTTGGCGGTAAGTGGTGATGACTAGCTACCTTTCCTCTAGTCTTACACTGCTAAATTATGGACGGCTAGCGCAGATAGCCCTCGTGTAGCTTTGTGGGAAATTCAAAAACAAACAACAGCAATAACATAATAAAATTTAATTATAAAAAAATGTATACTGTTACGAACTTAAAAAATAATTAGGATAAACGAATGTTGTTTTATAATACAATATAAAGTCATCACAGAAAGAAAAAGAAATAATATAGATATTCTGTGTTTTTTGTTGTTTCCTGTGTGGTGGTTACGAGATGAGTCAGATTTACCAATCCCGTTTAGAGTTCAGATATCGAAAAATATTATAAACTGCAAAGTTTTAAACATTTTTAAATGTTTAAGATTTTTGAGGTAAGGAAAAGTATTTTTCACACGAACCATTTGAAATAAATACTCGATATATTTATGAATAAATATTTATTTTATTTTATTAAAATACTTCACTAACAGTGTATTTTGTATTTTAAAGACTTATAATATAAAGTAAAATATTACCAAATTTTGTTAAGATATACACACTACATTGAAAGTTAGAAGTGTTGATTCCAAAAGGACTTTAAACGAGTACAAAGGTAACGTAGTCAGTTATACAGATAGAATTATGTTGTACCTATAGAAATATTGAATACAGGTCACAAGATGCCATAATTTTACAGTATATATAGGTCACTGGTCAGGCCACATTTGGAGAGTTCTGTTCAGTCTTGGACTCCTTACCTTAGAAAAGTCATTGAATTGTTGGAAGGGATTCGCAAGAGAATGAATAAAGTAGCATCTAGTTAGAACCTCAAAGTTATTTACTCTTGAAAAAAACAGAATTAGAGCGAGTTTGACTGAAGTGTTTAAGATTTTTTAAAAAAGAATTGATAACGTTGATGGATCCACACTAGGGGACACAAATATAAATTTTGGCAAGGTAGGAATCGTCTTCAGCTGAAATAATGTTATTTTTCAAATGGGGTGGTTAGCCCTTGGATTGGATTACTTTTGAATGTTGTGGAGACATTAAAGTTGAATGAAATTATCACAGTAACTTTAATGTCACTCAACACTGTGACATATCTTTGGTCAGATACGTTCACAGTGTCTGAAGAAGGATTTTAACAAAATGTGGAATGTTAACACTTCCATAACTGTCCATTTTTTCTTACGAAAGAATGTTTTTCGTAATTAAATAAGTCTGTACAAATAATAGGATGATAAGAAAAACTAAATGCTGTGAGTTTAATTAATGCCTAAACGAATCTATAAAACAATTTTTACATTGAAATGTTCATGTTAAGATCCAGCTTTCCCACAGTTTATAACAATTTTAACACTCCTACGAAAATTGGGGCCTAATAGGCTCCAGAGCAACTTGAAAGGTTATTAATATCAGGCTAATAATTTTGTATTTAAATGAAATTGCCATTAACTGACCTTATCCCTTTATATTTTAAGGAGAAATAATATTTTAACTTTTCAGACATTTTCGAAATAATATTTAAATTTTTTAAAACATCCACTAAGGTTATTTTGGGGCTTATTAGGCCCCAGATCAATAAACATAATAATGACTTTATTTATTTCCTGAATAATTCTAGAACAGACTTGGGCAACCGAAAAAAGCAAATTATAGTAAAAATATAATAATTTTACAACTTATTTTCAACAGATGGATATTTAGGATAATAACTCTACTCAAACAATAATTTTAGACAGTCCTGATTATTGCCTAGTTTGCTCACGCCTGTTCTAGAACATTCTAGAAACTTTACAAAAGTATTTAGAATAATTTAGAATATTCTAGAAGAATCCACAAATCCTATATATATAGGAGCTGAAATCTTCAAACCGTGTCAAAAATGATATTTCTTGATGAAGCTGTACATTTACTGACAAAACTATCCGACGATGAAAGTGAACATGATAATGTCGAAGACTACTCTGAATGTTGTGATGATGATCCTTCTGAAACCAAAAATGATGAACAAATCGCGCCGTACCCTTCTGAAAGTGAAGAAAGTAATCAAGAAGATCTTACTACGATGGCAGTGAACGAACTTTTGTACAAAGATAAGAATTTTAGTCATTCAACAACACCTTCAAGGATCAACAGGAAAACCGCAGCTCTCAATATATTCAATGGGAACCCAGGCATTACAAGGCAAGCTGCTCCAAGACTCTCTACACCATTCGAAACATTCAAAATTTTCATTTCTGATAATATGATGGAACAGATCATTCACTTAACAAACACCGTCATGAAAGAATCAATTTTTGAAGAAGACCTCTGGAAATGGATCGCAGCTAATCTTTTCCTTGGAAAAAGCAAATCCAAAAATGCATCGATAAACGAAATGTTTTTAACCGAATTCGGTTTGCCATTTTTGCGAAAACTGATTACACACGACAAATTCAAAAAAATGTGCTCAAAAATCAGATTTGACATCCACTCTCAAAGAAATAGAGAAATTAAAGATGCTGCCATCTCTGGAGTCTAGAATTTTTTCATTGAAAATTGCAAAAACAGTTACAATCCAAGCGAATACCTGACAGCGGATGAACAACTATGTAACTTCAAAGGAAGAGTTGGCTTCAGAACATACATTCCGACAAAGCCAGGCAAATATGGAATAAAGATTTGGTGCCTAACAGATGCAAAGACAAGTTACCTCCTCAACGCTCAAATTTATACTGGAAAGGTTGGAAATACGACAGAAACAAATCAAGGAGAAAGAATAGTCAGAGAACTGAGTCAGTCATTTCTTGGAAAAGGAAGGACAATAACGACAGATAATTTCTTCACAACAATGACACTTGCCAAGTACCTATGAACAAAAAGAACAGGACTTGTTGGAACCATACGGAAATCAAGAACCTTTCTGCCTCCTGAAATAAATGCAAAATCTAGAGAGTTATCACCAAAGTTTCTCTACCATGACGACATCACTCTTCTCAGGCATTCAGACAAACCAGGAAAATATGTGCTACTACTGAGTTCTCAGCATCAGTCTGGTGAAATAAAAGAGAATGAAAAGCCCGAAATTGTCAATCTTTACATTGCAACGAAGGCAGGTGTCGACACTCTCGATCACCTGGTGAAATATTATACAACAAAGAGGCGATCAAAGCGCTGGTCAGTCTGCATATTCTATAACATTCTAGATCTTGCTGTGTACAATGCTTTCGTTCTACTTGACAAAACATCCAGAATTTCTTCTTCAACAAAAATCAAGAGCCAGAAGAGAATTTATACGGCAATTGGTGCTTGAAATCAAAGAAATTTACTGCAAAGATAATAACAAAACAACCTCACGTGAACCACCTGCAAAGAGGGCAAAAAGAGGACGATGCTTTTTGTACGGCAGATCAAAAGATAGACAGTCGAAAATTGTTTGCTCAAATTGTAAAAAAATGTTTGTCAGAGCCATTTTAAAGTTGTTTGTAATGAATGTTGCTAAATCACTGTGTTTCTATTGGAAAAATTTATGGGGCCTGATAGGCCCCAAAATCACTTTAGTGGATGAAAATATTTTTTTCGTAGGAGTATTAATTCCAATAGATAGTATCCACATTTCAAGAGGAAAATAGTGAAAAAAAGTCTGTCTCATTCCACAGATTAGTGTCTTGTTCATATATTTATTGATTATTACCCTGGGAGGGGTTAAAACAAAAGGAATAAATTCACTGCCTAACGTTAATGTTAGTGAAATGTATTTTTTAAGTTAAATATATCTTCAACAATATAAAACGTTTAGGTTTACAAAATAAAAATATCAATATGTTAACACTCATATTGGTGACTGTACATATTTTTGTGGGAGTACTTTTACACTATCGTCAGTTTGTTGGATCATCAATTGAGAAGCTTCTTGACTAAATCCTGAAGATAATGAGAACATCCTTTTGCCAAAACGATTTGATCCAAATGTGTGCAGCATACTGACCAGTCGTTCTGGTATTCAAACAAAGATAAATATAGATGCAAAAGTATACGTATTATTTGAAAACGTTTATTTTCTTTTTTGATTACTCGGTCCTTTAATTGTATTATTGTGAGCTATGAGCTGATATTTTTATTTAGAAATTCGTATTGTTATGGATAAAGAGAACTTTAAGCCTGTTGTGACACGATTAGCGTATGAAGTCCGGAATGTTCTTAATGTAGTGTGACGTCTAGACTTTTCAACGGTGTCTCAAATAGTGCTCCCCGCTAGGACAGCGATAAGTCTACGATGTTTAAGATTTACAACGCTAAAATTAGGGGTGCGATTCCCCTCGGTGGGCTCAGCAGATAGTCCGATGTGATTTTGCTATAACACACACACATTCACATAGTGTTAAATAATCTAAAGTAGGAGGGGCAGCGGTAATAAGGTTCGTTGGAGCTGAAACTACCTCAAAAAGTACCTTACTTTCTCCTGGACTCTCTTCGTTCAGCTTACTGTTAAATCTGGGTCATTTCCTAAATACTAGAGAATATTTACTTTCGTGATATATGGCGCGAACCCTTCAATTTGTCTCTTAGTTCACCTCAGCGAAGCACATCTTCATTTCTGACAAAATTAAATTTGCACTATATACTTATAACTATGTATAAACTGTTCTCAAAATATTTAATATTTTACACAAGGAACTTAACATTGCATAACACGAAAAGAAGCAATAACATTACGAGTAATCATGCGATATGTAGATTCGTGTGGGAAGACTACTTAGACTAAAACAAAACGACTGTGCGACTAAGTCGAATGTTGTGCCTTTTCTAAGTTTTACACGACATCTTCAACTAAAGGTAAAAACTAGATTCACGGCAAACTACTTGGATAGAACTAGCCAGACTGTACGACTGAAGTCGAATACTGCTCAGTTTCACACTTCTTAAAATTAAAGTACCTTAGTTTAGTTTGTAATTTGTTTTCTACAACTGTAAATATCGTATGCCATGTAATAACATCTCGTTCCATTAACTATAAAATTCCCCTAAATACGCTGACTTAAAGATATAAATGTTAATAAAACGTCTTGTTATCATTCAAACAAAGGAAATGGAATACAAAGTAGTTTGGAAAGATAAATTAGAAAAATAAGGATGCTGTGTTTTATCCCTTTTTATCTTATTCGTTAACTAAATTGTGGATTGTAGATCCCAATCAACATCCTTGCCCAAAATTCCAAATCTAATGAAATACAATATAAATAATGTACCTAAACAACATTATATATTTATTATTATGCATACATATTTCAGAAAAGCCTGCTCACAAGCTATCAAGAAAGCCTATCATCTTCAAAACGCATGGATGTAAATGTTTTTTATTTAAAAAAACAAATTCACCGTCACATTCCAAAACTACGCGATTTTTGTTGACCATTCATACGGCACAAATAAGAACCCCAAAAAATTAGACAACGTTTAGTATACCATTGACTCCTTTAAGGAAAACCTGGAAGCGAGTCAACAGACAACCATGCGTCTCAAAAACATGTTTCTGAGTAATGTGAATAAACGACGTTCTCAGAGGTATCTTCAGGAATAATTACTCACCATGAAGCCACATATAAAACATCAATTTCATATTAAGGTTTTTTTTTGCCGAGACTGAGCGATATTATTCGATAAAGATATATAAATATAAATCACATAATGTGTCAATTTTGTCATTAAGAATTGTTAAAGCAACGTTGATGGTGAGTATGGTATCATAGCAACAGTTGAGAAAGGCGCTCGATGATCATAGCTGTGGAATTCAACAATATCTGAAAAACAGGAAGGAGCAGACCAATCTGGTGATACACATCGTGACATTAGGGTTGTCTTTCGTGTGGTGTAACTTCACGCCATATTTCAATCTCTAGTATTCTGGAGATCACACTGAAGTTTGCTCGTTTCAAAAACTGGTTTTCTTATCCATCGAACCCAACCTTGAAAGTACATGCTATGTCTGACGGTTGTGACATGCTAAAGTTAATGAGAAAAAAAAGATTAGCCTACGAGGTCGTTTTAAGGGATTGATATAAGCAGACTATCCAACGAAAATGCTTTGAAGAATTTCATAAACCTCAAACAGTAGAGAGGCTTAAATTGGTCAATAACTAAATAATGTAGCAAAAAGTAAAAGAAGAAGATAAATCTAACAACCAAAACCTGATGTTTGTTTGTTTTGAATTTCGCACAAAGCTATACAAGCACTATCTGCCCTAGCCGTCCCTAATTTAGCAGTGTAAGATTATAGGGAAGTCGACTAGTCATCACCACCCACCGCCAACTCTTGGGCTTCTCTTTTACCCGCGAATAGTGGGATTGATCGTCACATTATAACACCCACACGGCTGAAAAGGCGAGCATATTTTGTGTAAAGGGGATTCGAACCCGCGACACTCAGGTTACGAGTCGAGTGCTTTAACCGCCTGGCCATGCAGAGCCTAAAATCTTAAGTCCCAATGTGGTAGTTACAGTAGAGGTCTGCTACAAGCAGATTAAACTTTCTCAATTGAGAAAAGTGAAGTTCACTGTACGATTAATCAAATTTTTACACTCACTCTTTCGTCGCAGAAACCACTGGCAAAAGACACCAGTTTGGACTTAAAATGAAACCTTTCGGCGTTATTTTCTTCAAGAAGCACAAACTCACATTGCAGGCTTACTAGATTTTTTCTGGGAATCTTTACACGAGTAATTTCGGTGAGGGGAGATTTAATTGGTGTTTAAAATTTACACTCACTGTATTCTACTCTTATTTCTTCACCAAATGCTAAAAAGTTTTTGTTGTTGCAATAAAAGCGTCTGTTAGATTGAATAATAACCTTACCGCTAACCATTTTAATAAATCGTCTTCTAAACACTTATCCAAGATTCATTAAATTGAGAATTGTGAAAGGAATTCCTAATAATTAGGTAAAATAATTATCTTACTCGTGGTTGTGGATCAGTGCGTTAGTAATTAATTGAAAACAGGCAACATTTCAACGTGATAAGGTAAGAGTTTGACCACCTGCAGAAAATAAGCAAGATTATACAGATATTCCCATTTGCACATTTCTGTCTGCATCCAAAGAGGTTGTGATAGCATGCTTTGCAAGTCCTGTTACTGTCATGGTTTCTAAAAAAAATAGCTGTCGAGAATTTGTAGATGCAATCAAGGTAAGACGTCTCGTACCTGAACTGCAAGTTTTATACAAGATAAAGAAGGCCTAGTAGAATAATCAGATGTCATTGTTTAGTGCACAAAATGAAAATAAAAACAAATGAATCCAACTATTGTTTGATGATAAAACTAGATATGTTTGTTTTATTTCTTGTGTGTGTTCCATATCTCGAGGGTTGAGAATGGAGAAATCAGAACAACTGGATTTTAATGACTAATGAACAGAAAAATAAAAGTCTGTTGTAGTGCAAACACATTTAGAGGATAGGTTTTCATTTTTTAAATAAAACGAATATGTTTCATGTTTCAACTATTGCAGGCGAGCGACAGAAGAGGAAACATAGCTTATATATTAGCTTAATTTGTGTTTTCACGTATAATATTTTCCTACATTTTCGTATGATATGCATATGTTTACTCATTTTGCAGACTTCTCCGTATTTCTGTTATAATTAAAAATATTTGTTGTTTTTATTGCACACAGTCTATCGCTAATGGTACAGGATGACACTAGTACAGTTCATTTATTTGTTGTGACTGCTGTAAAGTGTACATTGAGATCTCATAAGAGATTACAAGATAATTATGTTGTTTTAGTTAAAATAATGAATGTTAAGTAGTCATGCGTACATTTAGAATGCTAAAATCAATATGAATAAACATCATACATGACTAATACAGTCATAAGAGCATAAAATGTAAGATTTAAATACGTGTCGATTTTATGCTGGCGAACATTGCCAACTTGTTATTCTGATTTTTTTCTATATAATTTTTTCAATTTTGTTAACACTTCCAGTTGGAACCTTGAAAACGTAAAGTTTCAATTACTGAAAGAGATTGAATTAATTTAAAGTGAAATGTCACTTACGTGTTAACTTTCCAAAGATCATTATACACAGTCCAAAAATAAAGGGGTCATATTTGCCTACCTAGTAGGTAGCGTGATTGGGCTCTGTGTGTGTTTTCTTATAGCAAAGCCATATCGTACTACCTTCTGAACCTTCGAGAGGAATCGAAACCCTGATTTTAGCGATGTAACTCCGTAGACTTACCAATGTACCAGCGAGGGACGTATCTGAGGAATTACAACGATTGAAACTGGGGTTCGATACCAGTCATGGGCAGAGCACAGATAGCCAATTGTGTAGTTTTGTGCTTAACTTCAAACAACGTATATAACAGTGACGATCAATTACCACTATTCGGTCAGTAAATATAGTAGTCGAAAAGTTAGCTATGGCTACTCTTTTCTCTCGGCTATTGGTTAAAAATTAAAGAAGGCTAAATGCTGATAGCCATTTGTTTTCTTTTAAACGAAAACTTGAAACAAGCCAACCAGCCAAAAAACACGAATGTTTCAACAGAGAAGAAGAATGAGGCAAGTTAGATTTTAAAATATTAAGCCAATTTTAACAATGTTAGCCACTGTGTGTGTGTGTATATCATAAGTATATTTTTCGTTTTTATAATTCAATAATTATTAATCCATATTACGACATAAAACAGTGAAACATGCATTGGGATAATACTCTTTATTTATCCTTTAAAAATCATACAATTATATTTTCTTTCGAAAAACTAAAATCAATGAGAGTTAAAAGAACAAACAATATATTCGACTGTAGATTTTATTGAGGTTCACAGCAGAGGAGTTGGCATAGGGTGCCCGTGACCCGGTTTATTTATCAGTGTCCCGGATTCCGAGTTGGTGTCTTGAATAAACAGAATAGAAAATCATGATTTGTTTCGTAAAGAAACTCCGAAAATGGGCTCGAGCCCCGAATCTTTTGGGCACCTAACGATAATAGTACCAATTACAGGATTCAAAAGGCAAAAGAGTGGTGGATAGACGGGCTTGAAAACAAATTTTTTTTTATAAAGATTAGTAGAAGGAAACCTGGCGAAGATTCGTTAAAACTCCTAAGAAATAACCAAAAATTGAATAATATTTTGCAGTATGGCTGCCTAGTGACTGTATTCTGGGAGATGTAGCTTTTACTAATGTTTTTTTTAGTGAAAAATTTAGGAAGGCAAATTCCACGGGTAGGTTTTATCACCATACGTCTCCCATGGCGTCACCACTGAAAATTCAGAAAGCAGTACAAGTACAAATATGTCGTGATAAATGACTTTCTCACTAGACATACACCAAAAGGACAAAGGTCGCGAGTTCGAATTCCCGTCTCAACAAACATACTCGCCCTTTAACTGTCATTATGCAATGATCATCCTATTACTCGTTTGTAAAAGAGTAACAAAGAGTGGTGCTGGGCACTGATGACCAGCTGCCTTCCCTTTAGTTTATCGCTGCTAAATCAGTGACAGTTAGAGCAGATATTCCTCGTGTAGCTTTGCGCAAAATTCAAACCAAACAAATCACATTTCCTGATTACAACATCCTCTTTGTACAGGCTTCATTCCTCTTTAATTAAACAATCTATTTAATAATGGTTTATGTTCTTTTGATTCTGCTTCCAGTTGGTCAGAGGTAAGTTTGGTGTGTTTATAACGCTAAAAGTCGTGTTTTGATATCCACAGTGGACACATAAGAATTAGCCTATTGTACAGCTTTGCTCTTAACAACAAACAAAACTTCTCACATTTTAGAAATATAGAAAACAACAAAAACGTATTACCACTTACGTGATTAGACTAAATGTAGTTTACGAACTTACCCTGTTATTACCATCGCTAAATTTTCTTTTAATATTACGGCCTGGCATGGCCGAGCGCGTTAAGGCGTGCACTCGTAATCCGAGGGTCGCGGGTTCGCGCCCGAGTCGCGCTAAAACATGCTCGCCCTCCCAGCCGTGGGGGTGTATAATGTGACGGTCAATCCCACTATTCGTTGGTAAAAGAGTAGCCCAAGAGTTGGCGGTGGGTGGTGATGACTAGCTGCCTTCCCTCTAGTCTTACACTGCTAAATTAGGGACGGCTAGCACAGATAGCCCTCGAGTAGCTTTGTGCGAAATTCCAAACAAAACAAAAAAAAAAATCTTTTAATATTTGTTTGCGATAATTAAGATTAAACGTTTAAAATGTTTTTGTCGTTGTTCTATTACATCAGTAACGAAACTGCATATTTAAACGAATATATGTTTTGGATTTCGCTGTTACGGTTAATATTGATTCGTTTTCATTTTTATTCAAAGGAATGCATATCCTGTTAGACCTCATACACTTATTCTTTGAAATGAAAACGAACATTCACTGGATAAGCGGACTAGTGGCGTGAGTACGCCTCATAATTACAAGGGGGTGGGAGCCCAAGAAGGGCTCGAATAATAAAAATAATTACAAGGAAATAAATATAGGTGGCGCAGTTAGTTTGATGCAATATGGGGAACTGGGTATAGGTGATACTTCGAAGCCTTTCCCCCCCCCCTTTTGATATAGTATAACAAAAACAAAACGTGACTTATACTGTAGTAATTCTATCGTGTTTAAAGATCGACCAAGTCTTATTTTTTAAACTCATTATGTAATAAACACTGATTTCGACTGACATAAGCCTTTCCAAACCTTGAATCGTCTTAAATTCATAATTTATTGGTTTGGACCTAGCATGGCTAGGTGGGTATGGTACTCGACTTGTAATCACACCAAACATGCTCGCCCTTTTAGCCGTGGGGCGTTATAATTTCACGGTCAATCCACACTTTTCGTTGGTAAAAGAATAACCCAAGAGTTTGCGGTGGGTAGTGATGTCTAGCTGCCTTCCTCTAGTCTTATACTGCTAAATTATGGACGGCTAGCGCAGATAACTCTCGTGTAGTTTTGCGCGAAATTCACAAAGAAACGTTTTTGTTAATCTTTATGAGAATATGAGGTAAGTTTAAAAATCTAAGTTTCAATACTTGTTTTTCTGTTAAGTCGTTTAAAATATGATGAAATTAAGACGGTTCGCAAGATATTATAGTGATACTAAACATTTCAATTTCAATATGGCAGAAAAGACTTTGTTAAATAAATAATTTGACGATTAACAGTTAATGATGTGTAGATCATTTTATTTATGCCTAAAACAATTTTTGCGATGATGACTACATATGTAATAGATCAGCTAATGTATAAAGTTATACATAAATCGTTATCTCTGGTCAGTTTAATCTTTTCTCGCCAGATGAAGTAGTGTTGTCGGTACAACCTATAGTAGGCCCATATCACTGGTACCTAATACATACAGTGTTCCCTCGCCACTTCGCGGGCTCGGCTGACCCCCACATATATACATACATGTATATATAAAATAATAAATATTAAATCTAAAATATAGCATTAAATACCATTAAAATATTAAAAATAAATATAATTAATAGTGAAAAGAAGAAAAACAGGTATATTTTGGGATGTAAACATATATTTGAGTTTATAACAGCGTAAAAATGGAAACAGAACCAACTGGAAAGGCTATAGATGTATGCATTGTGCGTCCGCGAAGGCTACGCGAGATCAGCTTCATGGCGTAGCGATGTGCAAGACGGGCTATGATTGGTGCAGAAATGAGAGACGGCCAATGACAGCTACCCATTTCGATTGCCTGTGATTGGTGCTGTCAATATTCATGTCTGGCCTGTGATTGGTGATTTCATCCACGAAAAGACACCACCTACTGAAGATATGTAATTTTTAATTTTAAGGCTTAATATCTTACTAATTGTTCTTATTATTTCAGCAATAATGAGCAGAATTGTAATGGGAGGGTTAAATAGTTGTACAGGGAGGGTTTTAAAAGTCTAAATGCACATAAATATATACGTAAAAATCGGCGATCCCACTTCGCGGAAAATCTCCTTTCGCGGGGGGTTTTGGAACGCATCTACCGCGATACACGAGGGAACACTGTACATCATGAATCATATTGTCACCAGAAGCAATGGTGGCCAAACCTTCAATAATTACTTAAATATCTCACACACCTCAAGACGTTATCGGAGTAAGCTATGGAGGTCACACTACATTATCAGTGAAATTTCATGTTTTAATTTTCTCTTTCTCTAATTTCAAAAGCAGCAGTGGTAAGATGTTTGGTAGTTGTTTACTATTTTGTTCTTATGTGACCCACAAATATAATTTAAATATCATTAACTATACAACATTATAGTGTTAAAGTGATAAATTTCATCTGAGAACTAATTAATCACTATCCGGCTATATCTAATACAATGGGGACATTTAAATATTCACACAGTTTAACTTTTTTATGAATTATCCGTAAGGAAGTCTATCCATAATTAGTTCAAGACATGAAATAACCAGCAACATATTCTAAAATAAATTTTCCACAAATATACACTTCCCAATGAATGGGTTGCACTTGGATAAGACGATTATTAAAAAAGAAAAAACCCATTAACAACCAATAATGTTCCAAAATCTATATTACATAAAGCCAGTTATTAATTTTATCACAAAAAGTCTATTCATCCTCACAAAATATTCAATATTCTTTGGAAATTTGTGTTATGTATATATTAATCCATAATACATGTTACACAGGCCTGTATGGTACAAATGATCAAAAATCAGTTGCTTATAATATACAATATTAAAATTTTATACTTTCTATAATCTATCTGGCAATATTTATTTTATCAGCTTTATTTATATTAAACAGTATATTGTCATAAAAACATCATTTATAGGTTTAATACCAAATTTTATGAGGATAATTATCCTCATAATACAGTGCTCAAAGATGGTGTAAAAAACAATGCATGATGCGTTTGAAACGTTGTTATAGTAACTGATGAGCGTTGAGGTTAATTATCCTCATAAAATTCAAAATAATTTGATGTTTAGATTATGATTTATATAACACATCATTAAAAAGGTGTATTTCATAGAAATCTTCAATGGTAGTAGTATTCTGAAATTAATTTAAAATCGAAAATCTAAAAATACTTCTTTATACGACAATAACACAATCATAAATGTTACGAATTTGTACTGCATTATTTGAAGTTTTTCTTTTATTAACTTTTATTTAAATTTCGTTTTTTAAGAAAAATTTATAAAGCCCACAAGGGACTGAACTCATATGTTATGGAATGCCAGCATTAATTAATTCTGTTTCTTTGCAGCTTTTACTGATTTCTTTATGAAAAATAAACCTAGATATAATTTGGTCAAGCTTTCAGTTCTATATCTCTGTTTATGGTAAAACTGTCTTCCATTATCCTTAACTGTGAATTACTGACAAAAGAGGTAGCAACTACTTGGATACACACTACCAAGCATGCCAAGGAACTGACTGCCATTCTTACAACGCACCCACAGATTAAGTACAGATTTGAGCCCTAATCACCAGAGCTCCACAAATCCAACCCTCTTACAGCTCAGCCATCATTAATTTGTAGAAAAGATTTTTATTACTAATTTGGGTAAAAATAAAAATTTTTTATCATTGAATTATAATGAGGTTTAGTATTAATAAGCATTCACTTTAAATGGTTTGGCTTGATAATCTCAAAGTTAAAAATAATGTAATATACCTTTATTAATGCCATTTATAAAACACTAGAATTACAGTTGTTGTTCTGTATTTTAATTAGAAAAATGTGCTGTGTCCACAAAAAGGAATTCATAGTGCATTGAAAACAGAATTTATTATTAATTACAAAGATCTCTCTTTTTGTAACATAATCAATCAAAACATTTCTGAGAAAGTGCAACAAAATGGAAAGATAAGAGTGCTAATTGCTTCTGTACTTCAATTGCTAAGAAACAGACGTTAACCAAGTATTTTCATTAAACATAACAAACAACTTCAGATAAATGCTTGTTCATTCAACCTAATGCTTAAGATAATGCATTTTTTTCAATGGTCTATAAACATCAGAGGTTATGAAAAAGACATAAGCTAAAATGTTAAGTAAAATAAACAGACATTTATTTGTTGTTTAAAAATAGTTTTCATCCTTCACTCAGAACTGAAAACTTTAAAAAATTGATATGTATCATTGGTCATAACAAGTGGCTTAGTGTATAATCAAATAATTTTCTCTCTGTCTCTCATATATATGCATGTATGTATTAAGCTTTCACCAAAAACCAATAATTATTTCCGAGTATCTTGTTAAACTATATGTATTGCAAAATTAGTGTTAGTTCTGTGTTTCATGTAACTTTTACAGCCAAACAAACATAACAAGCAAAGATCAGAGTAAAAGAATGGATTCAGATATTAGATATTCAGATATTTAGATATTTAATAGAAATGCAGCTTAGTGCAACATCCAGTCCCAATCACTTCTATGATGTCAATGTCAGTAAAACTTAATGTAATTTAATAACAAGTCTGGGAAACAATTACATTCTACTTAAAACAATTGTTGGAAAAAAGAAAATACAAAAGAAAAATATTTTATCCTTTTTTATATTTACAAGTAAACAAAGTAGAGTTTAGAATTGTGAATGAAAAACGTAGGTCAACACTGAGGATACAAATACAAATTTTCAGTTGAATAACTGTTAAAATGTATTTAAAATGGGACAAGATATAGCGATACCATATATCTGTTTACAATTTTAGAGCGTAACAGAACAAGTACGTGCAACTTTATCATACAAAATACAGGTTCTCCGACAAATGCATACTTTTTTAATACTCATTATTATACAGAATTACAATATTTCTTTGGCATATTGAAGCAAATGGATGGTTTTTGTTAGATTATCAAATATTACTGGAATTGATTAAAAATTATCTTTCACTTATGAGTTTACCACTTTTATCTCACAATTAGCTTCATAATCAGCCACAAAACATATTATTAACCTAATAATATTTCATACAAAATTTTGACACATCAAGTTACTGCCCGGTTTCTAGCAAAAACTCCTCAAATGCTGCTTCCATTTCACCATCCATATTGTCTGCTTCTGAATCTTCACTCCTAATGAACAGAGGCATTAGTGTTACCAATAAAAATAATTAAGACTGCATACTCCAAATAATTAATGTCTGAGACAGAACCTTTATTTTGTGACAAACATTTAGGAGCTGAATAAGTTATATTACCTGTATAGGTACCTTATACATGTGCATATCATTAAAATATGTCATTCATAGTTCAACACAAAAATCTTTAACTTTTGTGAAACAAAAGATGCTGTTATCATACAAACGAAAAGTTAAATATTTTAATCTATCAAAGCTATTATGAAAAAATACTACGAAATAAAACACACTAGGCTATTTTATAACATAGGTTTTCTGTTAAAAAAAAAAAAAAGGTGTGTTTTGTGATGGTGCAACTTGGTACATGTGGTAAGGCTGAAGTAGCCAATAAATTTGTTCTCAAATATGAAATAAAATATACCTGTTGAGATAAAAGTATATGGCTGTGATGTATATGTTTAGAATGGAGTGCAAGAGAATTTTGTTTTATAAATATGAAACATGTACACGTCAAGACAGAAGTGGGAGACGACTGTATTACATACACATAAACAAAGTATACACGATCTTTGTGCATAAATATGATAACACAAACATTCTGGAAAAAACAGAGGCAAATTACCTTGTTCCTTTAGTGTGACAAAATATACATATAATGCAGTAAAACAGCAAGATGACTGTTATATATAAATGTGGCCTGACATGTACAAGGTAAAGTAAAAGAGGCAGATGAAAATCTATAAATACGAAATTGTATGTATAAGTAAAAACTGACAATCTGTGAGATTAAAAGACTATTATTTTATATGTAAATGTACACACATATATAGTGTATTATTAATTCATACTTTATGAGCAGGGGTGCAAAGTTTTGAAAAACAGTTTACTTCCAGTTTATTCTTTTATTGCACATATATTCAGGATTTTCTTTTTCAAATAAAACTTATTCTGTTGGAAATCACATTATTAGAAAACATTCAAAGGTAAAATAGTTTAAAATTTAAAGAGGACAATTTCAAATCTGTGTAGACATAAAATAAATATATATGTTGGAAATTTTCAAGATATGGATGGCAAATTAAGAAACTCGTAATTCATTATTTCATTACTGTCAGTGAAAAAAATACAATGAAAACAGATGTGAGTTATAAAATGTGGTTCAAAGAATGGATAAAAGACAAAAGGATCACACAAAGAAGCAAAGATGAAGAAAACTTAGAGATACAAAAAATAAAAGATATAATTGTAAATCTCCATCATTCTCATAGGTCTTATGCAATGATAGATGTGACAAATCAACATATTTCGATTAAATAAAAATAAAATTATGTATAAAGGTATAATATTTACACTTTAAAATAAGGTAAATGAATTATGAATGTTAATATAAAAGCCTAAGCCTAAAAAACTTAAGTTAAAATTATTTGTGTGAGGGTCTATTCTTTTCTTCATATATTAAGGCTCTCTCTCATTTTAGATCCCCAAAGGGTAAATTTTTTTTTCATATAAACAGATTGAAAACTAATTATAAAGTTAATCTTTGACTAAATTAATAAAATGTCTTGAAATATTTGAGAAACTTAAAAATTGGTTTTCATAAAAGTCATAAAGACTGCATTTGTTATTATGGAAAACCTCTCTTGTATAATACTATTTTAGCAAATTTAAGAAACAGTAACGTCTATGAAAAAAAAACTTAACATTCAAACATGTTTTATAGTTTTGAGAGTTAAGATGAGCTTAATGGTGCTAATACTAAATATATTTACCAGAAAAGAATCACAGAATCAAATTGCAAAACTGGTTATTTCTACATATGACCTAACGTATTTCACAAAAATGTGTTCTTGAAATGTAAACTTGTAAACATCTGGGATTAAGTGATCCTACTTCCACCAAAATTTTGAGAAGTCTGATAGTCAGTGAGTGGAAGAAGGTTATTTAACCTCCAATAAAATCTTTTATCTAGTTACAATGATAAATATTATATGGATTTAATTAATAAACTTGGATAAATACCTCAGACTCACAATTTACTGTTCTACACACTTTCTCAAGTTATATTACACTATGTAATAACATTTTTACCTTTTCTGGGCAGAAAACGTTATTTCACAACTTCTTATGCCAAAAATAAATGAAAAGACCTATTTTTCTCTTTAAACTTTGCTTTTGTGACCTGGAAAATGAAATTTCCAAATTTACTCATTTTCTAGAACATTCCAGAAAGAGTAGCTGAAAGAGAATTTTCTCTAACTTTCCATAGTAATGTATATACAGGGGCTGACCACTTCAGTTTAGTTCTAGCTGCCTAAGTGAACACATAGACATATCTGATTTTATCAGAGATGGCATCAAGAAGCTGCAAGGATTGTCCAGATGCATTCTACAATTTTTGTGGCCAATTTATCGAAATAAGAGTAAAAACATACTCTGTAACACTATCTGTTAAAATGCATGAAGCCAACAAGGCATATTTCGGCATGCCAGTCGGAAATCAAGACAAACCATAGGAACCTCATTTTACCTGTGAGCATTGCAAAAAAACTCTGTCTTACCTTCTAAACTAATTTTGCTTGCTTGAATAGTAAGATTTTATATTATATAAATTTTAGACCGTTTCAAATTTAACTATCTTTTTTTTGTTAATTTCTAACAGTATAGAAAAATACTTTATATCACACATAAAATACTTTGAATGAACCTCTTACACACTAGTTGTGGATAAAATAAATTTATTCATCATAATAATTTTATTTTGCTCTTTTACAGGACAGTAGAGAAGGGAAAAGAGAACCATGAAGTTCACAATTCCAAGGATTAAGAAATAAACACACCATCCAGGAACAAAATTTGTGTTACATAATGTTATTTTACATAAATGGAAGTGTTGAGTAGTTACTATTTAGGATTGCTTTCCAGATGTCTGTTTTTGGAACTACTTTTCTTTGCCACTATGACTATTAATTTATAGTTTTGATGCTATTATACCTACACCAAACTTTTTAAAGTTTCTTTTCAATCCTATCTTAGTAAGTTTTACTTTAAAAGAGTATTGTTGTGCGCTTTTAAATTTGAAATTATTTTGTTTTTGCCAGTATTAATTTTTTTATTCTATCTTGTTGAAATGTTGTTAAGATATGAGTGTGAACCAAAAAGTAAAGGCTTGAATCAAAAATGCACTAACAGAATACAAAACTAAAAAAAACAAACTTGTTTACTGGGAGAAGTATAAACTCATTCAATAAAAAATTACCATAAATTATATGTACCAATCAAGAAAGTTTTCAGTGCTATAATTCAAATTGTAATGTAAATGTATAGACATTCCAGCATTATTACAAACATTAAACTTTCATAAATTAATATTTTAGTATTACTATAAAGGTGATATTATTCTTTACAAAAGTTCAGGTATTATGAGTAACTTTTACAAGAAGTGTAAATGAGATGACAAACTCATTCTATTCTTTAGATATCCATACCATAAAATATCAAACTTACAAATAATATCCATTCATTATACTTGAAAAGCCATCGAGGTTGCATGTGTTTTGTAAAAAGATAATTTCTTCCGAGGAAATTGGCTGTTCATCTGGTTCATAAAATACTGTGCTGTACTGAAAAAGACAAACAAAAAAGAGCTGAGCACAATCCCTGAAAACCCACTGTCATGTACACACTGTGAATTTCAAAGTATTTATATATATATATATCCAGCAGCACCTCATTTCTTCTCAATGTTACCATTAGCTTTCCGTGAAGTACTATTTGAGTAAAAAATATTTTAATTATTGTAAAAACATAACCATATGAGTAAGGATAGGTAAAACTGTTTGCTGCAGTCCACTTCAATAAATGAATGAAGGCAGAGTGTAGCTGCCATTCAATAAATTTCATGCTCAAAGAATGACACAAGATATAGAAATCATCGACATAAAGTCCATTTGCAAATGTAGAGGCGAGTTGTCCAGTAATGGCATTAATCTTTATAATGAAAGGTGTGACATTCAAAACACAGCCCTGAGAGATTCAAGTTCCTGTGAGAATGAATGGGAAAGTGTCAAACCCAGATGGACTAGGAATTGTTGGTCCATTAAAAATATTTAATAAATATGGGCAAATGGCCATTCAACCTGTATGAATGGAGGTCTCGCAAGGTGTCGTACCTCCAAATAGTAGCATAAGTTTTGCAAGGTAAAAAAATACAAAAACAAGATGTTGTTGCTTGAGAAGGGCTTCCCTGACTGACGTTTCATGTCAAATCAGACGGTCCATGTTGGAGGGCTGTCATCGGAACCCACACTTAGTGGGTGAGATGAGGCTGTTTGATTAGAAGAACCAAACAAGATAAGCATTAACCATCCTCTCTTACAAAGACAGCTCCTCAAAGGAATCGAACAATAGTTTGAAGGAATCTTGGGATCCTTCCAAGGCTTAGAGAAAGGTAGGGCAATAGCCTGGCACCAGGCATCAGGAAAAACAATCAGAAGAATAGCAAGAGAAGCAGGAGATAGATGGCACAGAATTTCACAGTGTACATCATCAGGTCCAACTGATGTACTGCCAGACCAATGAAGGGCCAGTTTGAGTTCCACCAGCGTAAAGGGATGGTTATAGTCATTGAGACAATCAACTTGAAATGAAAGAGATGATCACTCTGCCTGAGTCTTGAATGATAAGAAGGTGGAGGAAGTAGCAGAAATGCTAGATGCCCAGCAAAAGATTTTACCTAAAGTATTGGTGATGCTTCAGGTATCAACTACTTCCTGGCCATCCAAGAGCAAGATCGAGAGAGGGGCAGAATTATGTTGCCCACTGACCTTTCAAATCTTGTCCCATATGACTTTGGAAATGATGGTAGAAGATATGCCAGCTGTAAATTTAATCCACGATTTCTTCTGGATTTGACATCTTACCCACATAGCATGTCCATGGGCCTGCTGGAAATAAGGTTCAAGGCCCATTTTTGAGCCTTCCATGCCATGTAGCAGGCAGGATTCCACCATGGATGAGGATAAAGTGGAAAACATGTTGAGGTTTTAGGAATATATTGAGCAACTGTTTGTATAATACAGTCAGTTATTGCTACCATACAGTCATCTATTGATGACTTACAGATGATGGCAGGTCCCTTCACCATGCACAGGAATCCACACTGAGGGGAATAAATTGGTGAAAGCATAGATTAAGCAGGTGTTTACAAATTCAGTTAATTTTAATATATTGCAAAAAAAACGAATTATTTAAACTCAGATTTGATACCAATGTTTAAAACTTATGACAAAGTGAGTTTTACTCCACTAAATATGTTGAAATATTTCTGGCACCATTCCATAAATCAGTTTGTTGATTTAAGACAAAAATAGCTATCCTACTTCAAATGAGTACACCCACAGACAGAAATTGATTGTTTCATAATCTGATGTAAAATAAAAAACTGTTTTATTTGGATGATGGAAATCTCCAGGAATAAGTAGGTGTTACTTTCCAATCTATATTTCTAAAATGTTACTAATAGTACCTAAAATCAACCACTTGGTAAATATCCATTCACTTGAGTTATTCATTTGTTTGTAGTAAAGCACAAAGTTACACAAGGGTCTTTCTGTACTCTGCCCACCACAGGTATCAAAACTTGGTTTCTAGCATTGTATGTCTGCAAACATACAGTTGTGCCAGTGGAGCCCTCACTTGAAAAAACAAACAAACACGCACACACTAATAGGCACAGAAAACACATTAAGTATAAATGACCATGACATGAAAATACAAAGTTTTTATTGTATCATATGATACACTACATGAATACCAGTAATACAAAGTTTTTATTGTATCGTACGATACACTACATGAATACCAGTTAAACATTTAAGATCATATGAAGCTAGCCATGAATTATAGAGCTAAACTTTTCTCTTTCTCTGTAATCTTTAACATTAATATCAGGTGTTCACTTTTACTCCTTAGCACCAGCATATTCAGGGTTACAGAAAAACTATTTATGGCATAAATTTAAAAAGAAATTATAAAAGGCCCATACCAGATAATTATCTGTTATTGAAGGATCATTTTGCTCTGCAAGTGAAGAATCTGTTTTACCCCAGTCTGAGGCTCTCAACTCCACAATGGACGTCAGTAAGTACTTAATATTACTGAAAAATAACCACCACCAAGAATAAAAGATCTACAATTGTACTTTTCTAACATTTGATGTATAACTTCTAAGGGCCTTCTATTTCAATAATGTTTTACACATACAATCAATAACAATAACAACAATAGGTTTATGTAACAAAAAAAAATATCCTTGAAGCACATATGTACTTTGATTTTAAATCAAACATTTCTGAAAGCACAGCTGCTAAGTATATTTTACATTCTAATTCAAATCTGATATAGAAAGTTGAGGGACAGAAACAAACAACACAATAATGTGATTTAATACATACCATATATAAATGTAAAACATATGGGCATGTTATATAGTATACAAAACTAAAGTACGGTGTATAATGGCCACCCAATATACAAAAACCAATGTAAGAAAACAGAGAAATATCATCTGGTTAACCCCTTGATGATTAATGTGTACTATCATGATATATTTGTCAAGTGGATCATCACCAGATGACATCTGAAGAAAGTGATGCAAACCAGACAGGTTATAAGAAACTTGAAAGACATTGATATGCAAAGATTAGTCATTTACAGACAAATGATCAAAAGCTTCTTGATTAACACCCTACGCATCCTAGCCCTTAACAGATACACCAATAAAGATACAGGAAAAGGAAGTGAGACTCCCACCAATATAAGAGCCTTGTCCAAACACTAAAATAAATTGTCTATCAGGGTATGAGGAAGGGTAATGGAAGCTGCCAAGGGTTCCCAAGCAAGGTTCCACTGATCATAAAGAGCTCACTGAATGTATTGTACATGTGTGCTACCAAAGGAAGACCACATCTCCAAAAGTGAAAGAACCTCTTGAACAGAAAGTGTAGGAGCTGAATTGGTGTGACACATTAACAGTTCCACAGAAAAAAGTCAGAGCAGAGAAGAAGAGACCCAATTTAGATGAGTGGTGAAAACAAACACCTAAATGGACAAGATATTGAGTAAGGTAGATAAAGTAATTCTCCATTTTGATTAACCAGCCCACACAAGTAGCCACAAAAAGAAGTTGACAAGAATAGCTGGCTAACCTCAGTTCATAATAAGCCAGAAGAAGCCAGTCACCCATACAATGGTGTAATCACTCCCCTAGAGAAATGAAGATGTTGAGCAAAAACTCTGACCACCCAATTGAAAATATAAGGGACAAAAGAAAGCACAAAAAGTAGGGTGCAAAAGTGGTAAATCACACTGTGGTGGATTAGCTAAAGATACAGACAAGATTGTGGTGAGATAGGAATGTATAGATAAGCACTAATGATGTCACCTTGGTCATATGCAAGCCCAGAGAAAATACCACTGTAGGGTGGGAAAGGACTCCATGGTAAAACAGAGCAGTTGAACAAATTGACTGAAGTGGAACAAATCAATGAAAGGCCTGCAGTTCCCAGTTTTTGGGAAAACAACAAATAATTATGAATAATAATCTGGTGAAGAATGTAGAACATATTTAATGGCATAATGAGATAGCAGATCCTGAAACACCTCCAACAGACACTGACAGGTTACTGAATCAAAAAACAATAGGTACCTATAGAAAATAGGTACAAGACACATGGGAGATGGAAAAAGAAACACAAATACTCAGTTGAATCTCAAAGAACTCAATGATCAATGATGAAAGGATGCCATTGATCAAGAAAATTGGCAAGTCAAGCTCCCATTGGACCAAACCCTAACATGTAGTCATGGATACTGTTGGTGATGTGACATGTTGTTGAATAAAAATAATGTGACAAGGTAGCCCAAAAAAGCAATAAAGACATTTCTAAAAATGTAAAATACCAAAATGTCAAGTTTAATACATCAAACAAATAAAAACACATCTAATATTTCTTTAATATTGCATGGAAAATTTTTATTGACTTCTGAAATAAATGAAGGGGATTCATACCCGAACCCCATGCAAGATATATGCCAACTTACATAACATTATATAATAAATACAGTTATCAATTTCTGAAAAGGAACAGATGGAAAGAATAAGGTGGGGGTTTTGACCCTCCTGACCTCCTTCCCCTAAGTCCATATATGGTTATACATTAAAGATCACTTATTAAATACAGAAAAAAATGGAAGTGGGGGTTCAGACCATCTACATCTACAGCTGTTTCTCAAACAATAACAAATAGTTATTAATTTCTGAAAGGTAAAAAAAAAGTGTGGGCATATCCTTTTGGACCCCTTTCCTAAATTATCAAAGTGATTGCAACATTATAATGACCTCATGGCTGAAAGGGTGAGAATGTTTGGTGCAAAAAGGGATTCCAAAAAGTCAGAGCAGAATGTGATTTTCATGTGGTAAACAAAATACAATAACACTTATGTTCATTCTACAATTTTCCTATTGAATTTGCATCATCTTTAGAACCTTCCAAATGCACATTTACAGTTTTTTTTTTCAGTATCCCTATATACTGTATCTGGTACTTGTTTCCACCAAAGTTGTTACTAAATCAATAAATCAGCAGTGAAGGATGAAATGAACAGTTGATAACTCTTATATAATACCAAAACGAACAGCACACTGTAAAAGATCATAACATGTTCACCTTGGTACTCACCTATGTACATTGTGCACCAATTAAAATTCACAGTGCTCATTTTGCTTATCCGATATAAGACACTAACTTCTTGGGCTTGAATTATTTACCTTACACATACTGTGAACGTTATTCACATTAAAATAAAAAGGATGCAACATTTATTGTATAAAATTAATTAAAGTAATTGGTTGTTGACTCAATCATTGAAATATAGAAAAGAAAGAAACTACATTGCATGCTGTGTGGTCTGAAACAGTGAGAAGAAGAAGAAAAAATAATAATTCTTCTACTTATAACCTATATTAAAATGCTACATGCTAGTAATCAGTTACAAAAATGTGTACTTTTCCGATTAAATTTTATGAAAAAATAGTATTAATAAGTCACAAGTTACACACACATCACTTTCTAAGACGCATCTTGTCAAAGAATACTTTGATTACACATTGAAATCAGAAAAGCAATTAAACAAGACACATCTTTAGCACTTATTACAGTCACCTTCTAATATTAGAGTTGTCTGCAATGTCTTGTATAGTCATAATTATTTTATCCATCTCTACAGCTGTATTTCCCTCACTCGTTTGTCGCTCGTGATCTTCAAGAGTTGCACCTGTAAGCTGACACAAACAGTAATAATAATTAATCCCAAGATGTAACGAGATGAAATGCTTCACTTGAACAATCACTGTTGTTTCCACGTTGCATTATTTCACTCAAGAAAAATGAACCAAAGAGTTTTTTTTTTAATAATTTCTAATCAAAGTAAAACAAATACTTGGTGACTTTTACCTTGTGTAAAAACAAATACATGGTAACTTTTACCTTGTGTAAACTGAATATGAAATTACAATACCTTAAGGCAATTATTGTGGTTTGCAAAAAGAGTTTGGTGATTAATGGAATTTGTTAAGGATAATTTTCAACTAACTGTTTTTCCATAAATGAGACTTGGATAGTTGGAATTGAAAACACTTATTTTGATTAGTTGATTATTTTCAACAATTTGAATTAATATCAAACAACACTAAAAAAATATAATGGCAATACTTTGATTACATAGTTTGTTGGAATAACCAAGAAACAGTGTTAGTCAGAAATACTAATTCTGATTGTTTGATTTTTTTATGACATTAATCAACTAAATTATAATTTTAATTAATGAAGCTAACCACCCAACTCCATCTCACACGTTAGACATGTAAAATACAATCATAATAAATAAGTATTTTATAAATTCATTGTCTAATTAAACCTAATTTACAATAATTTTAAAAGTACTTAAAATTAACCTGAAGATGCCAGATACAGAAATATCTGAAGGAAAGATCTTATTTATCAATAAAAATGGGACGAGTTTTTTGTATCTGGGAAGTAAATTGGAGAAAAAAAATAAAACAAAAGAGTTAATGCTTACTGATAAATAATCAATCGCTCACTTCTTTAAAATGGTTACATCTTACAGGAGTAACAATAAACTTTTAACAGCTGGTAAACATGTACATGATACATATAACAAGCAACCAAATATTCAACTTGACTAACACACAATTCAGACAAGGAGCACTTGGCCAACACACTTCGGATACAGCAACACAACAATCTTCAGCCTACACACTGTAGATGTAGCAACACTTCAACACTTGACCAACATATTACAGATAGAGTAACATACCTTTAGTACTTGACAAACACATCTCAAATTACTTTCTCTAGGATGACTAAGAAGTGTAATAAGCAACTCGGTGAGTTTCTTTCCAAGGATCCACAACTTCTCTTTCACATCTCCAACAACAATCTACAATCAAGCAATTAGACTAATTAGAAAAACAGTTATTATCCAACAGCTTTAACGAACATTGAAAGAAGCACAATCATGTTACTAAACAAATGATATCAAAACTATTTGTCACAAGTTTATAAATTTAAAAATGAAACAAGGCTTTTAATTAATTATACTATTCAGTCTTTCTTACAGTAACAGCAAAATTTGAAGTCCAAGTTACATCTTGAAGATTTAGACTGAAAAAGAAGTTGTGAAGATACAGAGAAATCTTGTCAATCCAGATATTGAAAACCTACACAAAACTTTGGAACATAAAAATATAATTTGAGAGCAACAAAAGAAAAATTTGTGATTGATTTAAACACTAAGAAGAAAAATTAATTTAAATTGAAAAAGAGCAAATTCTAGTGAATGTTTATTTGTATCACGAACACTTTGATAATTTAGTAAAATAATTTCATCAGTACAGTGTATATATATAAGTGCAAATGATGTATAAGACTTTGGAATCAGGGACAAATAATTCAAACAATTAGAAATCTCCAATCCTTAGGATAAAACCTACCACACATAAAAACTTCCTATATTTGTATAAAACAATGTTGCCAAGTAGTAAACACCCAGCAGGCAAGAGTTTGTCCACTGTGAAGCAATAATGATATTTTAGGAACATTATTACACAAATGTATTGTTTTTATTAACAATCTAACAATCAGAATTCTGATGTCAGAATTTTGTTCATTTTATCAACAGGAAGACAAGCGTAAAGAATAAAAATCAAGTCACTAAGTTATTGCCTCAAAATTTCAAATTACATTTTGTACCTAATGAAACTTGTAATCATAATGAACAGACCAAAACTGATTCTTTCTTTCATAACATTAAACTATTCACTTCAGTGTTGTGTCCGAGATCTTTACCAACTGGAACCATTGAGAAAAAGAATTTTAAAACTGCAAGACATTTATTATCATCCTGTTCTTACGGCTTTACATGTTGTCAAAGGTTTTACTTATGAAAAAAATAACCAAGTCATAAATAAGTTTATCACATTCACTCTTCATAATGTTTCTCTCAAGCTATTTTATTACACATTTTAACAGCTGTAAACTGTACCTCATTATATGCTGCACAATGATGACAAGAAAACCCACTTGTAGAGAAAAATATACATGTAGAAACGGCTGGCATGAGTGGAGAAAATGTTTTATGTAGAGGAGCAAACAACGTTTTGACCTTTTACAGTCATCATCAAGTTTACAAAGAAAGAGGTAACTGACCGATAGCTGACCACATGTTTGAAGGGGGTTGTGTAATTGAGTGTAGGAATGTAGAGGGTGTGCTTAGATACTTGATTATATTTAATAATATAGGTGTAAAGGTGTTACTTTGTATTGGTTTATTTTGGGCTCGAGTTGTTGTATAAGTAAGGCTTCTTTAATTTTGCATTTCTTTATATTTGTTTCTTTATTTAGTATTTGGAATTTTTTATGGTTGTGTTTATTTTACTTGCAGTGTTCAAAATGTGTGAAGGTGACTTTTTATGTTTTTTGAATCTGGTTTCCATTTTTCTACTTGTTTCTCCAATACAGAAGTCCCAGCAGTTATCATATTGTATTTTATAAACAATGTTGGCGTGGTGTTTGTCAGTGTAGTTTTTACATAGTATAGACCTTATTTTTGTGCCTGTCTTCTGAATAAATTTGGTATTAACTGGAATGTCATTTTGTTGCTAGTTTTTGCCAAATGTTAGTTATTTTTCTGCTGATGTTGGAAATATATGACATGCAGAATCTTTTAATTTCAAGTCTAATCTTAATCAACTTAATCATAAAGCCTTAATGGCCAGTTTCAATGTTATATCCCTCTTTACAGAAGTTTCAATTGCTGAGTCCTGCAAGATAGCCTTATAAACTCTATATTCAAGACCCTAACCCATCAATAGACATTTCCAGCAACCAATTAGCAACCCTCATAGAATTCACCATGATGAAGACAAACTTCATGTTCAACAACCAAAACTATATACAAACAAATGGCCTAAGCATGGGCAACCCAGTATTACCAGTTCCAGCCAATATTTTTTATGACACAAGGTGAAACACAAACAATTAACACAACATTACATCCACCACTGTACTGGTACAGATATGTAAACAATACAATTGCGGGATTCACATTTACAGAACACACACTTAATTTTTTCAATCACGTTAACTCTATACATCCGAACATTAACTTCATATGTGAACAGGAAAAAAGCAATCAAATATCATTTCTTAACTCAAAATTACAAGAACCAATTCACAATTTAAAACAGAAATGCACTGAAAAATCACCCATACTGAACTATACATTCCTTGGGACTTGGCACATGAAACAAAACCAAAACTCAACATACAAAGAAACCAGATAAACACAGCCATTAAACTATGCTCACCAGATAAAATGAATGATGAATTAGACAAAATGAAACAATACTTTATCAACTTCAATAAGTTTCTTCTACAAACTGTAGAAAACATTATATGCACACACCTTAACAAAAAGCAAAATCAACTAACAAAAGTAAATATATCCCACAATTAAAAATTCATGAAACCATATTCTGCTATATACCATATATTCCAGACAGAAACAGAAAAACAACCAACATTTGGCTAGAACTAGCAACAAAATATGACATCCCAGTTAATTCCAAATTTATTCAAAAAACAGGCACAAAAATAAGGTCTATACTGTGTAAAAACTACACTGACAAACACCACACCAACATTATTTATAAAATACAACGTGATAACTGCCACGACTTCTATATTGGAGAAACAAGTAGAAAAATGGAAACCAGATTGAAAGAACACAAAAAGTCACTTTCACACATTTTTAAACACTGCATAGCAAATAAACACAACATAACCATAGAAAACACCCAAATACTAAATAAAGAAACAAACATAAGCAAACACAAAATTAAAGAATCCTCAGTTATACAACAACTCGAGCCCAAAATAAACCAATACAAAGGAATGCCTTTATACCCATATTAATAAATATAATCAAACATATAATTATGCCCTCTACATTCCTACACTCAATTACACAACCCCCTTCAAACATGTGGTCAGCTATCAGTCAGTTACTTCTTTATTTCTTTGTAAACCTAACGATGAACAAAGAAGAAGAGATGCCAACCATTGCGATTTTAGTGTATACATTATGACTATACACTGATACAGACAAATATTACGACTTGTTGCAACTCCCAAATTATTATTTATTATATAAGTCTATACAATAAAGTGATAAATTGTTCCCAAGGCTTGAAAGGGGTGAAAAGACAATTTCTAGTGAGATACAAATAAATTTTGATAATAAATAAAAGACAAAGTCCAAATGGCTACTTGCAATAATCATGTTTGTGCTTGAAATAATAAAATTTTTTGTATCTCCAACATCTACCAATAGTTTGAGTGCAATGCTTCTCCACACTGGGTAAATAGAAGAATCCATAGTTACATCATCAGTGCTTGTCAGCCAATCAGAACTCACGTAGATGGGTATTTCTCGTTTTCTATGCAGCATTGAAACACCAATGGGATAATTCACAATATAGAAAAAAAGAAGCCTCGTTCACCAGATTGTCTTGTTTCTGGCAAATCTAAAAGGACTAAAACCATGAATCAAAAATTTAGGAAAGAGTATAGTGCAAAATATCTTGTCATTGCATCAAAAATCAGTGACAGTCATGCATTTTGTAAAGTTTGTCACATCGATATTTCTGTGGTGCATGGCAGAATAAATGATTGTTTCAGACACAAAATTTGCATCTCACCAACAAAAGGCTGAGATGTAGACAAAAACAATTCAGATAACGACATTTATAAGTAAGAATTCAGAATATGAAAAATAATTTTTTAAATTTATTTATTTAATACATAAAACACAGTCATAAATGAGCAATCTATAACAGTAATAAATAATAATAGTGTAATAATAATATAATAATAAACAGCTTCAAGACATTGGTCAGGCCTAGTAGCCAAAAATGATAAAGAGCTCTGTCTACAATCATTACGCTCAGTCATTTGAAATAGTTAGCATCTCTGAAGAAAGTCAAAACATTGTTTGCTCGTCAACATAGTTTTCTCAACCCACACTATCTGTTTTTACATAAACATATGCTGCACCACTATAGATCCTTTCATTATTACAGCATTCGCCAATTACAACCCATGTATCAAAAAACATTGCCCCATTTCATAACTGAATCATGCCAATAACATCAACTACTTTTTCATGTGTAGTGTTAATCAATTTATATCAATATTTTGGAACAATGTTACCTTGTTTCACTACTAGTGTGTTAATTAAAATATTGTCAGATTACTCCAACAGTTATAATGTTTACCAACTATCGTACCCTATTGTACAACCAATACATACATGAAACAACGTTGCTGTTATTCAAGAGTGGACTGAAATCTTTAAGGGATGGGACTGTCCACCCCCTTCACCCTATAATTAACATAAAGTGTATGTTAAGGTCATTTCAGACATATGCTCCACTTTTCAGGAATGCATCACCATATATAATGTGAATTCCCTGTATATATATTTTTCTCAAAAACAAAAGAAAATCCATCATTTTTCTGATATATAAATTCTTCAGAAATTGTAACAATACAAGAGAATGTTAGAAGAAAAATAATTTATGAAATGACAAACAACACAATAATGTAAAATAAGTTACATTTCAATACACATCTATTTAAGATTGTTTTTATTTATCACAAACAAATAATTCAGACTTGAAAAAACATTCTTAAGACAACATTTTTTTAAATAAAAATGTAATTCCTACCTCTAATTGTGAAAATAATTCTCCCATAAACATCGTAAACCCTTCTAAGCATGCTTCACTATTGGAAGATATGAGTTCTGTGAGTATCGTGTGTTCTTGTTCACATCTTCAGAAAAACAAAAAAGGGTCATGATTCTAAAACTCTCCCAGTGACTCTCACATTGATTTTCTAGTTTAAAACAGTTTAGAAAAAGCTTTCACCTACATGTTTCAGATAAACATAAATGCACAGTACTAAATATATGTTTGAAAATAAACAGATAGCTGTTTAAATTTCTACATCTACTCAAATAAACATTAACATATATGTGTATATAAAAATAGTTGTTCCTTACACATTTCACACTACTTCATTTATCACTGTGAACCTTGACACAGTGGTACAGGATGATGTGATATAGGTAATGAGGGGGAGTTCAAAGGGGTCGACATTGTTTGATGTTTAAAATGTGTTAAAACAAAAAAGAAGGACACTTTAAAAGTCCAAATTAATAACAAAGTAATGAAGAAGATGAAAAACTGTATATACCTGTAAATAAAGAGAAGACCCAATGATCAGCATGAAAACATAGGGATATCAGTTGTGAAAGAATTTGGCAACAATTACTTGTTTAGTTTGACAATCATAAAAAAAAAAAGATGCAGAAAAGAAAGAACAAAAGACACCCTTTTGGACATATGTGATACATACATACATTCACTCTGTGAAAGTTTGAGACACGCTCATTTTGACCTACAATTATGAGGGTTAAAGTGCATGTAGACAATAAAATTATTAACCTCATATAAGACAGAAAGATGTTGAATTTACCACAAAATTTACTTAATAAATTACGTTTAAGATAAAACAGGAGAAACTACAATTTCTTTTGTTTTTTGTTAATGGAAGCAAAATCCTTTTTGACCATGTTGTTGATGTAGTTTGTGTGTGTGTACAAGTTTTTCAACAGTTTTTGGAAAAAATTTCTTGATGTTGATGAAGTGCTGTTTTATTTTGTTGATTTCATCATTAGTTTCATTATAGTTTGGGTGATTTTCCTGTGGATTTTATTGTGATCTTGAGTTGATAAATGCTATTTGGTTAGTTTCTTTTTTCCTGTTCACAGGTTAACTTAATGTCGGGGTATAGAGAGTTAACACAGTTGAAGAAAACCTAAGTGTGTGTTCTGAAGATGTGAATACAACAATTGTATCGTCAACCTATCTGTACCAGTATAGTGGTGGGTGAAGGATGACTTGATCACTTGAGATTCAATCTGTGTCATAAAAGTGTTGGCTAGAACTAGTGAAACAGGATTCCCCATACCTAAGTCATTTAGTTATGAGTAGTTTTGGTGGTAGTGAATTCTGTAACTGTTGCTAGCTGGTTGCTTGGGATGTGTAATCTGTGCTTCCTTACTCCAAATTTCATTTTTGCATAGTTTATGGAAGCTCAAAAGGTTTTCCACACATGGTTATGGTGGCCTTACATCCTTACTTCCAATTTAATTTTCACTTTGTTTAATGAAGTTGAAAATTCTTCTCAAGCACCTAATATATGTGTAGATTAAGTATTAGTATTTGTGCAAATGAGTAGCTTCACAAAACAACTATATAATGAATGAAATTTTAATTATAGCAAATTCAATAAAACTAAAATCTTCATGTATACTTCCAACATTACATAAAGCCATATAATCTATGTCAACGTTTTGCACAAGGTGTCACAAATCAACTATCTGTATGCCATAAATTTCACTTTTCTGTATTTGATAAAAGAAAACAAAAAAATTTGCAATATAATGTGTGAGAATAATAACTTCTATATAAATACTCAGTGAATTTGTAACTACAAGCCATTTTATTTCCCACAGCCTGCTTTTCAGGTGTTTTAGTTAGTGACTTTATGTATACTGCTATAAGTGTTGCAATTAACAAATAAACCTCATTTGTTTTGTTACCGTGGTTTCAAGTATGACTAGGGGAAATAATTTCAGAAATACCGATCTAAATTCTCTAAATTAAAAAAAAAGACATTTATAACTGAAAATGCAGTCTATCATAAAATAAAATGTGTAAATGTATATTTAATAATTATTCAAAGTCTGATTTCACTCATGTGTAAATAGTTTTTCTTTTATTGTTACTTGTATTTCTTGACTGTAAATTATGGATTCAATATATAAATAAAAGGCAAAAACAGATTTTATGTAAATTTCAACTTCATGTATATTTGTTTGTTTTTTGAATTTCATGCAAAGCTACTCGAGGGCTATCTGCACTAGCCATCCTTAATTTAGCAGTGTAAGACTAGAGGGAAGGCAGCTTGTCATCACCACCCACTGCCAACTCTTGGGTTACTCTTTTACCAATGAATAGTGGGATTGATCATCACTTTGTAACACCCCATGGCTGGGAGAGTGAGCATGTTTGGTGCAACCGAGATTCAAACCCACAGCCCTTGGATTACGAGTCGAACACCTTAACACGACGGGCTCTTCGTGTATATGCAAGTGCTAAAAGAGTTAAAAAACAATGTGTGCAAGCCACAAAATTATGGGCGATTATCCAAGTGTTCAAAAAGATTTCTCATTTACACTTTGCTTGAGATGGCAAAATCAAAATATTTCTACTAATAAACAAAAGCTGAATATCACAATTCATTATTAGGTACTCAATGCACAACAAAACCCTGAGAAAAATTGTGTTTTCAGAGAGAAATAACAATGTGGAAGAATATGAATCTTATCTTGAAGAGTTCATATAATTCTTATCTAGGTTACAAGATTGCATTTGCACCTGAATATCAGAAACACTGTTTTAAAAAAGCATTTTAAAAGGTGAGTTTTCATTGCAAGCACAGGATGATCACAAAGAAATTCGTGTATCTAAAATGAATATTTCTTACAAAAACAGTTCTTATTCTGAATGATCAAAACTTCATCAGAGGTTTGATCACTCTACACCTGTCCTCAAACTTTATTTATTTTGTATTTTGTGTTTTAATTGCTGGAACTTTATAAATTTTGTATATTTTAAACATTTATGTGTAATATAGCTTGCTGAAGATAAAATATGGATATTCCACGATGTTCAAGTCACAAATGTCATATTTGTTGCCATTGTCATTGTACTTCACTGTTAAGAAGGGTATGGACATATTTCAGTGCATTTCAAAAATATGCATCTAACTGCTAACTACAATCATATTTCAAAATTATATAATATACTGCTCACTCCAATCACTTTGTTTTCACACTAGAGGATATTGCAATGATCAATGAACACTGTCCAGAAGAGATGATGCCTGAGGTAGCTTCATTTAGGATTTGATTCAATAAGCTAATTGAGAATAAATGAAAGTGTATACTAAACACTTCCAGCCACATTTTCCACCATTTCACTCTATTGAATACAACTCTCAATTATCAGTGTATCTCAAGCTAAATTTAACATTTTAGGGATTAGGAGTTTTTAAGATATTCATTTGAAATAGGGATTTGCTATAACCATCCTGTAAATTAGCCTTTACAGCTAGAATATGAAAAACTGGTAAATATGTCAAAAGGTATTAGCAAATAACATTGATCCATCATATAAATATTTGATAGTATTACGTATACCACACTACTACGACAAAAGACACAAAGATCTCACAATTATCTTGTCACTAATACGTCTTTTTAACAGAACACTCGATTTCTTTATTTCTTTTCCATTCCTACCTCTGTAGAATTAAATTCCTGAAGTTTCCAAAAGTAGTTTCTAGGTTCTGAGACAGGTGATTACATAGCCTTGCAGCACTGTATGTAAAGTTGGGTTCTGAAACTGCCTAAAATTCAAACAAGTATATAAAACTGAAATTGCCTTTCATGTTATGCTTTTCACAAATGCCACACAAGTAAATAAATGCAAAACTGTAACATAAGAATCACCTGCAAATAACAGAAACTTAATTAACATGGTAAAAGTACTGTATACTATTCTCATAAAAAAAAATCTTTATGATTAACATAAAATATAAAACATTATCTCCTTAAGACAACCTGATCTATCAGATACTTACATAAGATAAAAAATATATGAAATTTGGAAATGACTAAGGTTTAGGGGTCCAGTATACCTTATTCCTTAAAGTTTTCAACCATAATCTACTTGATTTAATAAAATGTTTTTTGTTCAGTAATTACTTGAAGATCATTGATAATTCATTACCGCAAACTAAACATTTATTTATTCAATCCTAAATATACATTTCTTCACAGACAGAGGAGGCAAAGAAAGCTAAAACGACTTTCATAATAAATATAGTAAAAAATCATAATTGAAAATTTCTCTCTGCTTAAGCTTCTTGGAAATATACAGTACTCCCCTAGATGTAATTTTAAATCTCTAACTTTGAATAATACATATATGAGACAATATCTCATGCCTTAGATTGGTTAAGTTTGAAAACTTTTGGCATTATACTATTTGCCAACTTTTGTATCTAATTATTTACCACAAATTTAGGCTTACATTTTTTATTTTTTATTTATATATTACTACCAAAGGAGAAATGAACTTTCACACAAACACCTATTTTGATATATTTAAAACTGTAATTCCTGCAAATCGCAAAACCATGTTGAATATCAGATGAAATCTGAGAAAAGACAATGTATTTTTAATATAATTTAAATGCAAGTCTATTTCTGTGAATGCTATACTTACAAAAGACTCGACAGTTTGTTAAGACTGTTCAAGACTTCAACTGTGCAATGTACATTTACCGAAGTGAGCCTCCTCATTGAAATATATAAAAAATAGATATATAAATTTCACATTCTCCAACAACTACTGATCCAAATTACTTTCAATTGGTAATTTTGTAGATAAACACGTACAACCAGTCTTTTCCCAAACCCCAGACAGACTGCTCAGTTAAACTTATATATTTCAGGCTGCATCAGCCGTCTATATACAAGCTATACTCTCGCATCTGTCTGCTCCAAACTATTCTCACAAATTTCTCAATCAAGCACGAAAATCTCGTATCATTAGAAAGCCCTTTCTCCGAGGAGTCCAGAATGCAAATGATTTTTAATTCACAAACACCTTACCTGTTTCATGCTTAGTCGAACTTTCTAATGCAATGAGCATGGTACAGGATAGCACAATGCTGTCATTACATGAAGACTGACTTTAATTTTATCTTTACTTTTGTGTTATTTGCAAGGTACTTCACACACACAACGATTAATCCACGAGTAATTTCCTAAAAATAATTAACATTACACTATATACAATTTCTGTGGGCTTTCTCAACTTATTTAAGTTAAAAATACATATACACGGTTAGTCCGAAGCCATATGCTTATCACCTCGTGAACAGACATTCAGAAATTTCTGCACATTTAACTAAGGTTATTTTCATGTACATTTACATCACTTTAATTTAACTTCTGTTCATTTCATAAACTGCTATAAACGGCTTTTAGCTACTTTTTTCTTTACTACATTATTGCAAGTTTCTTTTATTTCAACTAACAAAACTGTGTCACACACTAAATCCTCATTATCTGTTTAATACTCTGTTCATGTTACACTATTATAAATACCACCACTTCACTGTTTATTCTAGTTGTGGTTTTACTAAATAAAGTTACATCTACAAGTGTTCATCTCACCAAGTAATTTTTTTTTTCAAGTAGCCCAGGATTTATTGATCTAACACATAATGCCTGCAAGAAAGCATAGCTTAAATGACATGCATGAAAATGTTAGAATAAGTAAAATTAAAGCAAAATGTATGAAAACTATAATAAATGTTTTACACGTCATGAGACAGTGTGCAAACAAAATTCTTGAAGTACAAGCATACACATTTGTTCCTTTACTATAAACAATGAATGATGTCAAGTGTAATACTGTAAAGCATGTATTTAATTTCAAAATAATGTTAACTGTAACAATATAAATCATGCATCTAATGTAAAAATGATGTGAACTGTAATAATGTAAAGCATGTATTTAATGTCAAAATGATATCAACTGTAATAATGTAAAGTATGCATTCAATGTCAAAATGATGTGAACTGTAATAATGTAAAGTATGCATTCAATGTCAAAATGATGTGAACTGTAATAATGTAAAGCATGTATTTAATGTCAAAATGATATCAACTGTAATAATGTAAATCATGCATCTAATGTCAAAACGATGTGAACTGTAATAATGTAAAGCATGCATCTAATGTGAAAAAAATGATGTCAACTGTAATAATGTAAAGCATGCATCTAATGTCAAAATGATGTCAACTGTAAATGTAAAACATGCATTCAATGTCAAAATTATATCAACTGTAATAATGTAAATCATGCATCTAATGTCAAAACAATGTGAACTGTAATAATGTAAAGCATGCATCTAATGTGAAAAAAATGATGTCAACTGTAATAATGTAAAGCATGCATCTAATGTCAAAATGATGTCAACTGTAAATGTAAAACATGCATTCAATGTCAAAATTATATCAACTGTAATAATGTGAAGCATGCATTTAGTGTCAAAACAATGTCAACTGTAATAACAAAGCATACGTTTAACGTCAAAATGATGTCAACTGTAAATGTAAAACATGCATTCAATGTCAAAATTATATCAACTGTAATAATGTGAAGCATGCATTTAGTGTCAAAACAATGTCAACTGTAATAACAAAGCATACGTTTAACGTCAAAATGATGTTAACTGATTGTAATAATGTAAAGCATGAATTAATGTCAGAATAATTTCAACTGTATAAATGAAAAGCATGCATTTAAATGTCAGAACTTTTGATCACTGATCATATGCAAGTCGACAAGCAAACATATTTCATTTTGGTGCTGCTCAGTTTCACAACCATAATGGGTATTAGTATCTCTTAGATTTATGCATAAGAACTAGTTAATAGTTTCTTCAAAAGATTAAAATGTTTTATTTCTTAATGCATAGAGAGAGATAAGAAGATATTATTTAGTTCCTTATACCTTTCTGGATATGAAAATAAGGGATCATGATATCTTGACCATGTTATTCCCACAATGAAAATACTTAACTTACTTGTAACAAATTTACTAGACAGTTAGTTGTTTGCAACATACTTCTATTAACCCTGTTGTGATGTGTCAAATGCTGTATCATTGCTTTCATTGACTTGCATTCAAAATTTTATGAATTTATGTATCAAACCAATTAGTATCAAAGCAATTCACGTTTTCGTAATAAACACAAGTTAATTTCTTAACGTAAAGGTAAATATTACAAGAATACACCAAAATATCAATTGTTATGAGTCTATGTGACATGTTAAATGCAGCACTGGTTCAAATTAGTTGTTTGTGATGTCTAAATACCAAGGTTATAGTTTCGTACAAATTAGGAACTCAAATTATCAATACTGATAAGCTAGAATACACAATAAGAACCTCATAAATTTTCATTTTGGAGAGATATGGCTTATGTAATGTATCAAACAAAGTGGCCCCATTGACAGCTTAGAATGTCCTCTTAGTGGTTTACTTAGCCATTTTAATCTGTTAATTTCAATTCTTTTAATTTTAATTTTTTCAAACCAACATTTCAAAGAGGTAGATTGTGCCTTTGGTCTGCTTAAAATTTCATATTTTGTTAGACCCTATTAGAGCTTAGTTACTAAGCACAATAAATTATAATTAAATTCTATCACATCAATTTAATAATTTAACATTCCTTTGGTTATTCAACTGTATACATATAAAACCTAAAAAAATATATTGCATTTCATATTTTCCACACATAAAATTTTAATGGGTTTAATGTACATCAAGCTGAAACTTGAGTTCAAAGGTAGTACGTAGAAGAACAGTTTTTGATTTACTTTATTTGCTGTTGAATATTTTCAGAAAACTAAGTTTAATAATTTATATATGTATAGCTAGGGTACCTGGATAGAAGCTGCATAAATTCATGATTAATCAAAGGTTATTTCAGGACATAAAAAGTTGTTTCTTTTTTATATATTTAAAAAAAAACCCAAAACACCCATAAAAACAGCAAAATACAAAATGTGGAACTGTAACTTTCAATGTCTCTCCTCATGGACCAAACATACCTTCATGCCAAATCTGGGGAAGATCCATCAACAAGGGTAAAGTAGTGGCAAAAAAATCCTGCAAAAACACTCACAAAAAAACTCAAAATGCAAAATTGAAAATGTGTGCATTTCCTCATGGACATAATGAGCCTTCATACTAATTTGGTGAAGATTCATCCACCCCTGCAAAGTATTTAAATGGACATACAACAGACTGTACTATTATATTCAGATAGATGGCGCTAGTGCACTATATTTATATGTGAAGTATTCACAAGAAATATTTGCCCCCTAAGAATGGAGAAAAATAAAGTTCTTCATGAGAGGAAACAGAAAATGGGAAAATCATGACCCCATTGCAACTCCACATGCACACAGGATAAGGATTTTGCAAAGTTGGGGATTACACATCACATAAAAGTTTTCCAGTATCATTCAAGAGTTTTATTACAGTGTGATGTTTAATGATTGAAATATGACTGTATATTACATAATAGTACTAGTCTGCTAAAACACATCCAAAACAGGGTCACTTTATAAACACTAAAGGTCAGTTTATGAGTTTATATGTGCTGTGTCAATACAAGTTCTGTAACGTTAGCCAGGCACAACTGGTAGGTCAGTATAATAAAAATAATAAATATAGATATAAATGTATAATGTTATGAGATTTAAGCTATTTAGTCAAAGTAATTGTGTTTATTAGCAGATATCTGTAGGCATTCTACAATAATAAAGGTATAATCTAAAATTGTTTCCTTTTTTTTTTTATGGTGGTTATGAAATTGGTCGAATATACAATCTCCACATATTTAGGGTGGGGAAAATAAGAGACAAGATATAAAATCTTACTGAAAACAACATTTGAAATACATTAACGATGATTTAGATATTACAGAAACAATATTTGTTACTTTGGGGTCAAAGAGTATTTTTTAAATTAAACATGAAAATCACTTCACTCTTAGACTAGTAATGAAGTAGTATTTATGCAAACACATCTTTAATAAAAATACTTCATTAAAAATTTGAATTTTTGTGTGTGTACAAAACACACTCGCTGCATCAAAAGATATAGTATATATAATTAACATGTGCAAATGTGTATATAAACTCATTTTTATCATACTAAGCCCATTAAGAAAGGATTCAAAAACATTAAAAATACCTCCTTTCATATTAGAACTTCAATCTTTTTTATTGATCAGAAAAATCCATTTGTATATCCTGTTCATTTGAACTAAGTTGATTTTAAACAACATATTTCGTTGGAAATTCAAGCAGTCAAAACTTCTGGCTATAATTTATAAAAATCACTGTTTTAATTGACAAAGAATTATTGGTGATTTACATTTAAATCTTTCAAAATAGTGTCAGGATAGGCTAAATAACAATATTCTCGATCAAAATCAATTTATATCCAATATACATACTTTGTGTTAAGTATAAATTCTTTACCGTACTGTCAAAATTTAAGGTTTATCTGATGTTCTGTCAAATAAAACTGCCATAATCTTAACACAAGTATAATTTAACCAGGGATTAAAATAATTTCTAAAAAGAACTCTTAAAAATTTCATGAATTATTGGTTTCTAAGTCTTCTAAAGTTCCTATTAAACTCCATTTTTCTTCTATACAGGAGATAGATCAAATGACTTTTTCACAAAACCATAAATTACTCTCACACAATTTCATTTAGTTTTCATTGTATCATCAACTTTTCATGATACACTATATCATACATAGTTTATAATTTAAGATATTATTTAAACATTGCCTGTAGCATTTTGAAAATCTATTCTTCATTAGTACCTGATGTCACCCTTTTATGACCTCACAGAATATGCCTGTAAAACAAATTTTTAGAAAAAAGTAATATTACAAGGAAACATTTTATCTTACGAAACTGAAACCTATGCATCAGACTGAACAAAAATGTTTTTAAAATAACAATAAAAGTATTATTCACAAGCCAAACTACTCAGAATTGTGTAGAAATGCAATTAATTTCCTTTCATCCTTAAAAATTACATTAAATAAATGTTACAAAATGACCAAAATATCAACTGTAAAATATTATTAAGTAAAAAGACAGCTATCAATATTCTTTAAATTCATAATATGGTATGTAAATGTAAGCTCATCTGAAAGGTACTCCTAAGTCCATATAGTGTTGAAAGTTAACATTTTCTAACACTGAAGTACTTACCTCTTATCATCGGTAACTGCCATAACCTTCATTTGTACTCAACTTTCATGAGCTTTTTTTTAAAGTGCACCAGTCTTTCATACCTCAATAATTTATCCATCATTGTAGCAACATATGCTGATCATGTGACCCAATAATTTTTGCATCACTGTGGCAGTACATGCTAATCATGTGACCACCCTCCACCAATCCCATTTTATCCACTATACTAATGTGGATAGTTCTTTCAACCCTTACAACACAATCCCCACTTTTAAGAATTTGCAAATACAAACAAGAAAACACTGGCAAATTAGTGGGGTGGAAGGGTGGTAAATGAGTGAATAGAGGTAAGTATCTATTGGAAAAACATTTTCAGAGTTAGTAGGTGATACCAGCAGATTTCTCTGCCTTGTTGGTCAAAATTTAACAATCATACAGTCCTGAATAAGTACCATAGAGGATGGAAAAGTGCCAAGTAATAAGTAATTTTACCTGTACGATTATTTTAACTTTACAGTACCTACATTAGCATGTAGTGCCCTACATGGGAATGGTGGAAGTGGCCACATAATCACCACATGTTGCTGCAATGACATAACAAATATAGGGGTATAAAAGACTGGTGTGTTTTTACAGTTTACCAATGCCTAGAGAACAAATGAAGGTTGAGATACCTACGAGGGAAAAGACACAGTACCATTTCAGAAATACATTTTTTATGAACTGAAATGAAACTGTAAAAATGTGTTTCTTGGGTCCAAATTAAACACCCAACCTTAGGATATCTATCGCAACTATAGTATTTAAGTGCCTTTTCATCCTTATTTTCATCAGACCTTGTACACAATTAAAACTTCTGGAGTCTCTTGTCAACCAAATTTCCTATCAGAAAGGAATTCCACTGCAATCACTTCCTCTACTGGTCTTCCAAGATACTAACACCTTTTTTGTTTCTATGTATTTCAGAATTTTGAAAACTGAGATTGACTGTGTAAAAAAAAAATATAAATAATAAAAATTACCAGAAAATGAGATCATATCAACTGGTTCTGGAATCTCGCACATTTTGTGAGCACATAAACAACTATTCCTACCATTTACGGTATTCACTGTTTTTCACACAAAATTGTTGGTTAGACAGTGAAAATAAGATTCTAAATAATCCATACATACATATCACTAAGTAGAATAGTACCTAGCAGTAAGGAATGTGATCACTAAGTAGAATAGTACCTAGCAGTAAGGAATGTGATCACTAAGTAGAATAGTACCTAGCAGTAAGGAATGTGATCACTAAGTAGAATAGTACCTAGCAGTAAGGAATGTGATCACTAAGTAGAATAGTACCTAGCAGTAAGGAATGTGATCACTAAGTAGAATAGTACCTAGCAGTAAGGAATGTGATAAAACAAAATAACAGCCATGAAAATCATCCACTTACAACAACCTATAAAATATCTAAATATTTACAATGACTCTTTCTAAATATTGGCTGAGCAAAATTAAAGCTTAATGTATTTATAAAATTACACAATTCACATTATACGTGTTTATGAAGCAAAAAAAATTTACTATTTCAACAAATTTTTGTCAAATTAAGTAAGTGACATTCCAGATTTCACTCTGATTCTTCAACAGAACTCTTCAGTTTGGGGGCCCCCAATGAATCCTATCTGGTACCAAAAAGGATACTATATTTTATATAGATATGTATGTGTGTATATACAAAACAGGTGATGTGCTACTTTAAACATATAGTAAGGATTCAGGATAGACAGATAAAGATCCTAATGAGTAATAGCACTAAAGTACAAGCATCCTACATAGATATTGCTGGTGCACAAAAATATAACTGATAAAAAGGAAACAAAGTACTGAAAATTTTTTAAAGACAAGTGTGAGTATATATATATATATAGTAATAGTAATATAGAAAGTTTTAATGCTACAAAAAGTATTAAAACAGCAAAGTCAAAGCTACAAAAATTAAGTTAATGAAAATTAAAATTTTATCCTACCTTGTCAAATCCCCATTATTATCTAAATCAAGTCAAAGTAGGGATAAAAGTTTTAAAACCTTAAACAACTCAGTTTCTGTAAACTTTAATTTTCTTGTTTCAATACTTTTTGTACTTTTGTAAATTACTGTAGCCAGCTAGACTACACATATATCAATCCCTACTTGTCTTTACAAAACTAAAAATATTTTATTATACCTTTATACACAAAGTATAAAATAGAAAAGTACCTCAAATTCTAAATACTGCTTATTTACAATATTTTATCTTTTAACAAAGTTAAACTTAATAGAAGTATTTTAATTTTTAATATAAACATTTTCCTTTATTAGTAAAAATGTTACAAATTTAAAATATCTGAATATTTTATAAAATCCCATTTCACTTTTGTAACCACATACTTCCTTAAATTAGAAATGAATTCAATAATCAACAGTAAATGTTGGACTTACTTGATCAAATATAATGTCTGCAATAACACGCATTGTCTCTTCTTCTGAAACTGATGATCTAAGCACATCAACCAAAGACTCAATCAAGGAATCAAACTCCCCTGGATCTAAAGAAATGTTAAATATAAATTCCTTCATTTTCAGAATTGGATAACTGTTGATATTATCTTCGTTGCTTTCTTGAAGTTCAGAAACTGGATAATTTTCAACACCTCCCTGGACACTCAGGTCATTAAAGTTTTCCACACATTCCTACAAACACAAATATCAAATTAAGACAAATTATTTTCAACTAACCCAGTAACATTAGCAATTTTCTAACTCAAAATTATATTTCATACTGATATTCACAGAACTGAAAGCTATTACTCTGTACAACTGATAAAAAGATTTTTCCATGTACACTAATTTTTCAATAAATCACCCATATTTACCTGTATGAATATATACAACACAAGTCCATAACCCTTCACCAGTATAAGCAAAACACATATACTTAACACTAAGTATTTGCTTTTAGCACATTGTGTTTTAAATATTCTTCTTGACAAGGTAAAACAAACACATCAGAAGCAGGGGTGAAGGGTGAATTGTTCTACGAAGTGATGAGAATCATTCTGAAATGCATTTCAATTAAAAAATGTTAACTTTTTCATGACATATAATGATAGAAAAGAATAACTTGTACAGTGGTTATTCACTAAGGCAGGGTTAAATAGGACATTATTCAGTGAAAAACTGCATCCATCTCTTTACCTACAAGAAATACTAGAGTAAGGGTTACTGTCAGAAAATTCTCCCACACGGTGCTAAAGAGCTGCATAAGTGTAAGAAATATAAAGATTTCTTAACTTACAGAACTGTGCAAAATTGTTAGGACAAGAGGACATTCTGTCATTTCTGACATATTTTTGTGGCTAATTCTTCCATGTCATAACAGAATGTAAATTTCTCAGTGGTTTACGTATTATTTGTAAAGCATTCTACTATTAAGTAGATAATGACTCCAACACTCATCCAACTTATGTGAGATTATTTAGCTTAAAAAAGAAGTTGCTGGAGTCATTCAAGTGATGCAATGGCCTCCACAGAACCCGATCTCAACCCAGTTGGGCAGATTTAGGATTTGATAGATCAAAAATTACTTCTAAATAAACTTTATTAGTATATTAGAGACATTTGGAATGAGTACCCCCGAAACACTTTGATTAAATATGTTACAAAAATGCCTGAAAGATTACCTGCAGTCATTAAAGAGGAAATACACAAGCACTTCTACCGAGTTTCTGTTGTACTAAATACGAATATTAATGACATTTTAATGTTTCACTTGTGATTTACCTTCCATTGTTTTTGAAATTATTCTGAAGTCTAATTTTTGACTTTATCCTAGCACTTTTGCACCATACTATATAACTGTAAAAACACTCATAAAAATTGCAAAACTCGAAACGTAAAAACACGAATTTGCATTTATTTCCTTCTGAACCCAAGAAACCTTCCTGCCAGATTGAAGATCCATAAACAGAAGAAGTATTGATAAAAACCCCAAACTGATAATGTATAGATATGTATTGTTTGAATGAACATACTGATCAAATTTAGTGTCAAAACTAACTCTTGTGGTACTCCATGCAGTGTGTTAACTATATAGAAAGAAGCTAGCATATGGTACCGATATGTGCTAGAAGAAATCAGTTAATGGCACTCCACAAATGAACCTTGATAAAAACAGTATTTAAAACTATATATTAAGTTTCGTTGTCATGCTACTGTCAGATTGTGAAGAATTGTCAGTAGAGCAGAGAATTCACATAAAAGCTTTTTATGATGCTGGTTTGACTCTCTCAGAAATTGCTGCAGACCTAAATAGCTCCCCAAATGCTGCCAAGTTCAGTTTGTATCATGAAACTAAGAAAGGTAAATTTGAAAATAGAAAAGGAAGAGGCAGAATATTAAATTGAATGATGCAGTGTATCATTCACTGAGGTGGGGGCTAGTAAGGTGTTACTCAGTGAGAAACTGTATCCATCTCATTCATGGGATACTCTTTACCTAGTAGAGGTGATAGAGTAAAAGGAACTGTTGGAATAATCTTCTGCATGGTGCTAAAGAGCTGCATAAGTGTAAGAAATATAAAGATTGCTTAGCTCACAGTACTGTGCAAAAGTGTTAGGACAAGAGGACATTCTGTCATTTCTTCCATTTTATTGTGGCTAATTATTCCACGTCATAACAGAATGTAAATTTCAACACTAAAGTAATGCTTCATTGATCCCTGTTGACAATTGAATCAGCCAGGGTGAGAATACTTATTCTTTTGAATTTCCATGCACTTTTATCAAGGGCATGTCATAAGGGTCATGCTTGAATGAATATAATGATCAAATTTTGGGTCTGAAATAACTGTCATGGTACTCCATGCAGTGTCTTGACTACACAGAATTAAACTAGGAAAGAGGTAGTATGTTGTGCTGGTATATGTTAAAAGAATTAATTTTAAAAGCACTAAACAGAAACAAACCTTGATAAAAACAGTATTTAACACTATATATTAAGTTTTGTTGTCAGCCAAATTGTAGAGGATTGTCAGTAAAGCAGAGAGTTCACATAAAAGCTTCAAATATGCTACTTTGACTCTCCGAGAAATTGCTGCACATCTGAAATGCTTCCCAAACACTGCCAAATACACTCTAGATCATGAGACCAAGACTGGTAAATTTGAAAACAGAAAAGAAAATCTAATTTCTGATCTTGTCCTAACATTTTTACACAGTATTGTAATTACATATTTCAGGTTAGGTCGTCTTATCCTAACACTTTTGCACAACACTGTAATTGCAAATATCAAGCGAGATCAATAAAACGTACATGTAATGTCATTATAGCAGCAAGTCAAGCCACACAGGATGAGTCAAATACTTAAATGAAATAACAGAATAAGCAGGTGTAGGGTTGAATAATCCCACACCTATACCCTGAGAAGAATTTAAGACCCAGTCAGCTCATCTAACCCATATCTGTTTGGTTCTTAGTGTAGAAATGGTTTGTAATACAGAATCAGGTAAACACAAAAGCCATAGTTCCAATCAAGAGATGCATCCACTTGATTTCATGTTGGTGAAATTACACCAACCTGAAGGGGAACTCTCCACATTGACCTCTTGGAATAAGAGAAGCAAGTGTTTTCTATTCCACAAAAACAAATGGGTAGAAAGAGGGCACAGAGGGAAGAACACCACAGAAGTGAGTGGACCAAACAGGAATTGTATCATTTGTATAACGTTCTTCACTGAGAGATTGTGCAACTTGTTACAGAGAACAATTATTCACAAGCTCAAAGTAAAGGCAGGACCATAGCCGGTACTGATCTGTTGTTTTTCTTGAAGTACAACTTGGAATATAAAATTATGCATTTTGCCAAAACAGTATTGCAGGAAAACCACATCTCAACAGGTGGAACAGATTACGGGCAGAGAGGCTTAACACTTATCCCCAAATGTGGATTTCATGAGATATATTACATGTTTGGCAATACCAGACACTTGGTAGGTTCCATTGTCATCAATATACAGATATATAGAAACATTAAAATGATTGATTACGTGAGATAAAAAAAAGTATAAAAAAATCAACAATTTATTTTTTCACTACATCTGTTACAATTGAAGTATGTCAATTGGTGAGAGAAAAACCAGGAGGAAAATGAAACTGCAACCTGATTTAGGTAAAATGACAAGGTCTCTCTCAGGGAAGGATGGTTGGTTGGTTGATTTGGTGTTTTATGGTACAAAGCATCCAGGCTACCTGTACCAAACATCCAGTAAAAAGTTAAAGTAAATTGAGTAAAATTCATGAAAGGAAATCAAGGTAAAACAAAACAAAGTTAAAAAAACAAATACCATAAAATCAATGTTTACATATAGTCTACAATGTTAAGAGAAAAACTACAGTAACACAAGTTGTAAAGGACTTTCTGTAGCATAATAATAATTATTATAACTCGCAAGGAAGACTAACAGGTGAGTACAAAAACCACCGTCGGTCACTTGAAGTTGGCCTTTCCAGTCCTGATTCCAAGGTATTTAATGTTATGTCCATTTCCAAAAAGTAAAGTAGTAAAACTTTTAAAATACTTGTTGTTGCAAAATTTTAATAATAACTTGCCAGGATGACTAACAGCAGTGTTAGTCACCTGAAGTTGGCCTTTGCAATCCTGATTTCAAGTTATTTCATGTTATGGCCATTTTCTAATTCAAATCAAACTAGATGGACTTTGATCCTTAAAAGGAGATCACATTAAAAAAAGGTGTTATGCACAAATTAAAAAAACTTAAATGGCACTAAAAAACTAAAAACAATACCAAGACAGACAGTGTCACCATCACCAATAATACTGTCTAACGTTATGGGAAAACATTGGGACAGAACATGCATAAAATGGTACCGTCGTTACTAATCATAACAATAACAAGAAAGTTAAATGTGATTTATTGTGATCTGAGTGTTACACAAACTACACACTGGTGCATCAGTTCCAGATAAACAAAAACAATGAGTTAAAAAACTGTGACCAATGCTTAGTCTAGTTAGAACAACTTCCTCTTTCCGACCCTTATGGGAACAAGACGGCCAAAATTCAATGTAGGGTTTTTTTATATGCAAAAACGGCTCGTTTGGGTTCAGAAAATATTTTAAATAGAAGAGCGAACAACGTTTCGACCTTCTTCGGTCATCGTCAGGTTCACAAAGAAAGAGGTAACTGACCGGAAGCTGACCACATGTTTGGAAGGGGTTGTATAACTGAGTGTCGCAATGTAGAGGGCACGGTTAGATGTTTGAATATATAATAATCTATAATATTAATATAGGTATAATGGCGTTCCTTTATATTGGTTTATTTTGGGTTTAAGTTGTTGTATAAGTAATCTGGAAACCAGATTCAAAGAACATAAAAAGTCACCTTCACACGTTTTCGAACACTGCAAGTCAAATGGACACAACATAACCATAGAAAACACTAAAATACTAAATAAAGAAACAAACATAAACAAACGAAAAATTAAAGAAGCCTTACTTATACATCAACTTAAACCCAAAATAAACCAATATAAAGGAACGCCATTATACCTATATTAATATTATAGATTATTATATATTCAAACATCTAACCGCGCCCTCTACATTGCGACACTCAGTTATACAACCCCTTCCAAACGTGTGGTCAGCTTCCGGTCAGTTACCTCTTTCTTTGTGAACCTGATGATGACCGAAGAAGGTCGAAACGTTGTCCGCTCTTCTATTTAAAATATTTTCTGAACCCAAACGAGCCGTTTTTGCATATAAAATTCTCAACAAGTGGGTTTCTCGACATCACTGAATGTAGGGTTTTATTTGAAAAAGCTTGTTTTGCATCGCTCACTCAAAAGTCAACTGCCAGCTGGCACTGAGCCAAGCCTTGAATACAGGACCATAGTCCATTTTTGGGACAGGCACAGGGGTGATAGTGCCAAAGCATATAGACTTAGCTGCAGTGTTGAAAAGCTCATTCACGTAAATAATACCAATGTGGTCCAGTATCCAGAAAAACTGGAATGAAGTTGATGTTAAAGAAAAATGGACCAGTTGGTTTTTGAATAGCTGCAAAAACAGGATGTGAACCAATGTGAAGCAATTCCAGGGCCAGTAGAGAACTAAGCGAGTAAGTATAAACAGTCAAGTTGGAGTACTGCTTAGCTTCAATATGATCCATGGCAAGAGAAATAGAGTACAGTTCAGCAGTGAACACAGAAGCTGTAGAGGGGATTCTGTGCACAACCACCAAACTGCAACAAACCATGGCAGAGCCCACAGTGTCACCTGATTTGGAACTATCCGTATAAATTGGAATGGAAATATTGTTTAAAAGATGTTCAGTAAATAAAAGATGGTACTTCTAATTGGGAGTATCTGCTTTTCTCAGATGACTTAAAGAAAGGTCACATTTGGGAACTGTAATAAGCCATGGTGGGAAGGGCTGACCTGTATATTCTGCAATGTTATCCAAGGACAGACCCAATTCATCCAATTGCATCTGAATGCAAAAGCCAAAAGTAGCAATGGCAGATTGTCTGTTCCAAAAAATATGACCCACCAAGAAAGGAAAACACAACCCCAGGTGGGATGCTTTGGTAGGGAACAAAGTTTTGAAGAATAAAGTAAAGACAATTGCAAATGGCAAAGGTGCAAAAAGGTTCATGAGATTTACGTATAAGCTCTGAACTTGGGAGGTGCAGAGCCAAAGTCCTTGATGATGAATGGGGTCCAGCATCTTTAAAGCCAAGGGTGTGACAGAGCCATAGAGCATTGATCTATAGTCGAGTTTCGATCGAATAGAAGTACGATATATCTTTAACACAGAACATCGATCTGTTCCCCAACTGGAGGTAGAGAGGACACAGAAGATGTTCAGTGCTCTTCATTTGACCCATAGCTGTTTTAAGTGTGGTATGAAGGTCAGCTTACTGTCAAAGATAAGCTCTAAGAGCTTGGTCTCAGGGATCACAGAGGGTGAAACTTCACCAATACAGAGTTCAGGATCAGAGTGAATACCCCGTTGGTGGCAAAAGTGCATGCAAATGGTTTTAAAGAGAGATAAATTAAAGCCGTTTGCCATGGTCTACTTCAGTACACGATCAAGGACAGTTTGTAGTTGCCACTCAATGTATCTCATGTTCGACTACTAACAAGAGATGTAAAAGTCATTGATACAAAGCCCGTTTGCAACAGTAAGAGGGAGTTGTTCAGTGATGGCATTAATCTTTTTAGTGAAAAGTGTGACACTCAAAACACAGCCCTGAGGGACCCCAAGTTCCTGCAGAAGAGAATGGGAAAGTGTCAAACCCACACAAACTTGGAATCTCCTGTCCGTTAAAATTTTGTTAATAAACATGGGTAAATGGCCACGTAACCCATACATATGGAGGTCTCACAAAATGCCATACCTCCATGTTGTGTCATAACCCTTCTCAATGTCAAAGAATATTGATACAAGATGTTATCATTTGAGAAAAGCTTCTTTGATTGACGTTTTAAGTCGAATCAGGTGATCCATGGTAGAGTGCTGTCCTCAGTCCCCATGCTGGGTGGGTGAGAGGATGTTGTTTGATTCAAGGAACCAAACAAGAAGAGTATTAACCATCCTCTCTAAGGTTTTACAGAAACAGCTCGTCAAAGCAATTGGACGGTAGTTTGAAGGAATCTTGGGTTTTTCCCAGGTTTAAAGAAAGGTAAAATAATAGCCTGGTATCAGACATTAGGAAAAACATTCTCCTGCCAGATCCACTTAAAAACAGTTAGAAGAATATCAAGAGAAGCAGAAGATAAATGGTGCAGTATGTCATAGTGTGCATCATCTGGTCCAACAGATGTACTTCCAGACTAATAAAGGGCCATTTTCAGTTCCACCAGAGTAAAGGGACAATTATAGTCAGTTTTGAAGAAAAGAGAAGAATGCTCTGCTCTAGTCTTGATGGCCAAGAAGGTGGAGTAACAAGCAGAAGTGCTAGAAATCTGGCAAAGGCTTTCACCTAGAGTATTGGCTATGCTCTGGACATCAGCTACCTCTTGGCCATCAGAGAGTAAGATCGAGAGGGGAACAGAATTGTAAGGCCCACTGACCTTTCAAACCCTGTCCCATATGACCCTGGAATTGGTGGTAATAGATATGCTAGTTGTGAACTTAATCAAAGATTCCTTTTGGCTTTGACGACTTACCCACCTAGCATGTGCACTGGCCCACTGGAAAGCAATGTGGGATATCTACAGAAAGTATCCCAGCCTCACTTTTGAGCCTTCTGTGCCATGTGGCAGGCAGGATTCCACCATGGACAATGATATAGTGGAAAATGTGTTGAGGTTTCAGGAATACAATGAGCAGCTGCTTGTATAATATAGTCAGTTACTGTTGCCACACAGTTATCTATTGATGGCTTACAGACAATGGCAGGATAAAGTTTTGCAAGAGCAGTAAAAGAGGGCCAAGTTTGACTGATCCAGCATTCACCGGGGCACACAAGTCAGGTGGCATCAACCACGGCCAGTCTCTATCAAGATTATAGGAAAATGATCATTGCCTCCTGGATTATTGTCAACCCTTCATGAAAAATGGGAAAATAATAAAGGGGAGTAAATTAAGAGATCAATAGCAGTAAAGGACTGACTAGGCACATGGAAATAAGTAGAAGAACCAGTACTGAAAAGAGAAAGGTTGTGATCAGAGAGCAAACGCTCTACAGAGTGGGCACATGCTGATGAACCAACAATGCCACCACCCCATCACACAGCCTGTCATTTCTGTATAAACAAAACCACTGAAAGGTGACTGTATCGGCAGGTTTCAGAAATGTTTCCTGTAAAAAGAGACAAAGAGGATGATAGGAAGCAATCAGTGTTTTGATGTCATCCAGATTATAATGTAAACCTCGACAGTTCCATTGTATCAGAGTGGCCACTTTTACTTACATAGATGTGAATTATGCAGAGAACACTTCTGTTTATTACCACGTCTTTCTTCCTTACTTTTCTTATTCAAGGAAAGTCTATCGACCCCCATGGATTCTGCCCTGGGTCGATTGGGCAAGTCTTTGCTGTTGGAAGGGGATTCCAGAGACTGAGAACATGAACAAATAATTGTTTTGCATCTTGGGGTAAGAAAGGAAGATGGATTCAAAGAAATGCCGGTACCTGGAACCAAAGGATGTAATCTTGGGGTTTGGTGGAATGTATGTAAGGGACAAAGATACAGTCATGTGAAAAAATTAGGACACCCAATAGAAGCCTGTGTATTTTTGTAACATTTTTGGATATATAGATATTTAATCACAATTTCAACAATACTGAGAGATTATAGGAATAGAACTAAACAATTAAAACTGAAGAAAAATCTTCTGTAAATGTAATTCTATAAAAATGCATATTCTAGCATATTCTAATTGAGGAATAAGTTAGGACATCTTACCCCCTAATAGCTATTGTTAGCCCCTTTGGCTGAAATAACTGCAGTAAGATGGTTCTTGTAGCCATCTACCAGTCTCTGACATTGGTCTGAAGAAAGTTTGTTCGACTCCTCAATGCAGAATTCTATCAGCTGTGAGATGTTTGCGAGGTTTCTTGCATGTACAGCCCGTTTCAAGTCACCCCACAGCATTTCAATGGGATTAAGATCTGGGCTTTGACTCGGCCATTCCAGGACTCTCCATTTTTTAGTTTTCAGCCAGTCCTTGGTGGATTTACTGGTATGTTTTGGATCATTGTCATGTTGCATGGTCCAGTTCTGCTTCAGCTTTAATTTTGATACAGATGGTCTCACATGATCCTCAAGCACCCTCTGATACACAGTAGAATGCATGGTGGATTCTATGATTGTGAGCTGTTCAGGTCCTGCTGCAGCAAAGCAGCCCCAAAACATGACACTTCCCACCTCCATGCTTCACAGTTGGTATGGGGTTCTTTGCCTAAAATGCCGTATCTGGTTTATGCCAAACATGTCCTCTGTTCTGGTGCCCAAATAATTCAATTTTGGACCCATCTGTCCAAAGAACATTATTCCAGAAGTTCTGGTCTTTGTCTACATTCTCTCTGGCAAACTTCAATCTGGCCTTGATGTTTCTCTTAGAGAGCAAAGGTTCCCTCCTTCCACACCTCCCATGCAAGTTAAACTTGTGCAGTCTCTTTCTGATTGTAGAGGCATGAACCTTCACATCAACAGTAGTCATAGCCTGCTGCAGGTTCGATGATAACATGTTAGAGTGTTTGGAGACCTGTTTTAGCATCTTGAGGTATGCTCTTGGGGTGAACTTCTTTGAATGACCAGACCTGGGGATGCTGGCAGTTGTTTTGAAAGCCCTCCACTTGTTGACTATTTTCTGGACAGTAGAATGGCTGATTTCAAAATCTTTTGGGATCTTTTTAAATCCCTTACCAGACTCATAAGCTGCTACAATTTTCTTTCTGAAGGTCTCAGACAGCTCTTTTGCTCTCATCATGGTGCTCACTCTCACTTCAACAGTCAGGAGCACACCAAACTAAATGTCTGAGGTTTAAATAGGGCAAGCCTCATTCAAAATGCTAAGTAACGATCTTATAATCATATGCACCTGGTGTGATACACGTGTCCAAGTTGAGCCATTTTAAGTGGGGATAAATATGGAAGTGTCCTAACTTTTTCCTCAGTTAGAATATGCATTTTTGTAGAATTACATTTGCAGATTTTAAAAAGTCTTTTCTTCAGTTTTAATTGTTCAGTTATATTCCTATAATCTCTCAGTATTGTTAAAATTGAGATTAAATAGCTATATATCCAAACATGTTACAAAAATACATAGGCTTTCATAGTGTGTCCTAGCTTTTTCACATAATTGTAGGTCTCGAAGTTAATTCATCAACTTTTTTAACCATGAAGGACAAAAGACTTTATTTGTTTGGAGAATGATTCTTTAGGAGGCACAGAGAGATCTCTCTGCACTCCAACAGTACCTGTGGAATGAAGTGCAGCAGCATATGTCTGAAATTAGGTGGTAAACAACTATTTTCGAGCCTCAGGCTAGGTAATGTTATGACACATTTTCAAACACTGCACCTCTTTTTCTTCTAACAATTTAGGACAAAAACAAAAGTAGAACAGGTGAGAGCTATTGAAATTGATGCAACGAGGGTCTGTTTCACCCTCATAAGCATTATGGTCCTTGCCACTGCAACAAGCACACATCAAGGAACCACAACATGACATCTTTGAGTGACCAAACCGTTGACACTGGAAACATCAGAGAGAGTTTGGAATGTATGGTCCTACTCTGCAATTAAGATATCCTGCCTCGATGGTGTCAGGCAGACGTTGAAGTAAATGTCAGAATGAGGACATTGGTTGGCACCATAATTCCATCTTTGTAAGTCGAGATACACTTCACTGCAAAAACTCCTTTGGTGGAGAAACCAGCAAGAATCTCTGACTCTGGGGTGTTCTTCAAATCCCTCTCAACACTAACTCTTTGTGATGAATTCAAAGTAGCATGAGGTGTAACCTCTACAGGTATATTCCCAATTGCCTTTGAATGCAACAGGAGTTCATTGTGTTAAGATGTGGATGTCTCCACCAATATTTCACCAGATCAGAGCTTTTTTTCTGACTTTGGAGAGCTAGCAAGTTCCTCTAGTCCCTTATTAGGGAGACATTTGTCCTAAAGGTTTGCCTGAAAGTGAGTGCAATATAAGAAAATGAGCTACAACAGGTGGTACAGATGGTGACGATTGCTGCTCAGAATTTTCAAGACATGGTCATTTACCTATAGACTGTTTTTCACAATTTTATTAAGATTTTTAATTGAAGTATCCATAAGAAAGAAAGGAAAATTTTGGTGCCCACTGAACTCATCCACCATGGAGCTCTACAAGGGGATGCACTGCAATGTCAAACAAGTAGAAAATAGCAACGCCAGGGTTTCGTGAGCACTATACCCAAACACCAGCATCAGATATAATGTCCACAACACCTGTTGGTACTTGGTTGACCCTCAACCGAGTGGACCAGCTGATTGACCCAAGGGGGCCACCCCAAGGCTGCCCACCTACAGGAATTCAAGGCCAAAATGGTATGTCAGGGATGGACTCCTCAACAACCAGGATACTCTCCCCCCCTTCACGGGTTGCCATGTACAGCAAATATGTGGGTGGATGTTTAGGTCCCAAAGGAGGTAAACTGAAAGAACAGAACCTTCCCTAGAAGTTCCCTTCACCACATACAAGAATCCACACCAAGGGGTACACAGGATTTAAGACCAGTTAGCAACTACTGGTCTGAGTAAAGAGGGAAACCAGTGTAAAGAGAGATGACTTCTAATGACCTGTCTTATCTTGAAGGTAAAGTGCAACATGGAGGTCTCCAAGACAATATTAAAGGTGCAAATTCCACAAAGCAGACTGTCACATCCAAGCAAATCCGTGAAACAAAGAAATCAAATTAAATGAAACATTTACTACTAATAAAAAAAGAATAGAAGTCATGGCAAAGAACAAGTAAATTAGAGTTTCTTCGATGAATATGATGAGTTAACAATGTAGTTTCTGAAAGGTTGTAAAACACGAGCAGTCAGAAAAGGAGCTGAGAAAGTAAGAGAAATAAAGAGAAGCAGATAAAGAGAGAGAGAAAAGGAGAAAGGGGCAATCCTGAAATTAGAAGAGGAGGCTTGGTTTGAATTTCATTCAAAGCTACTCAAGGGCTATCTGTGCTAGCCATCTCTAATTTAGCAGTGTAAGACTAGAGGGAAGGCAGCTAGTCATCACCACCAACCACCAGCTCTTGGATTGCTCTTTTACCAATGAATAGTGGGATTAATCATCACATTATAATGTCCCACTGGCTTAAAGGGCAAGCGTGTTTGGTATGATGGAGATTTGAATCCACAACCATCAGAATACAAGTGCTTTAACCACCTGGCCATGCCAGGCTCTGGAAGAAGAGACACCATGTTCTCTCAGATCTAGAGAATATGGTAGTTGGTATGAAGGTGAGATAAAAACGTTTTGGTATAACCATGATTACCAGAAGAAAGGGAGAAGATAAAGAAGGTTCATACAATAAGGTAACTCAAGAAGTAGCAAAACAAAATAAAAACATAGAGAAAGAAAAAAACATGCGTGTGTGAAAAAAGCAGGAATGAACAAAAATGGTATTACTTACTTCTTGTCAATAAGAAGGGAACCAGAAACAAAAAGCAAGCAGTGGGAACAGCTGGTTAAAATTGTCACTAACATACAAAATGATATCAACCACCACTGTAGTAGATGACTCTAACTTAAGAATATCAGGACTTAGTGAGGTGTCAGAAACATAGGAACACAAATTCATGGTCGATATAATCCACGAAACTAATTGTTTTTTTTGTAACATGGAACTTATCTTGTACTTGAGTACAATTAAGAAATAACAAGTCAGTTAGGTACTTAATGCACTAAGCAATATACAAAATATCTAATAATAGTGAAGAGAAAATATAACATTCACATCAAAAAGCAAAAAAGAAAAAATGGAGTCATTAGTGATACACAATGTGTTCAAAAGGATTATAGTGACCAGGTGTGTCACCCTCCTACTGCAAGAGGGCTACTGTGATATAATTCTGATTGCATCATATATTGGTGTAATACACATGAAAAGATGTTTGGTAAATGTTCTGTTCAAGACTTGACACTCAGCCAAATATTTTTGACAGTGGTGATAAATAAGTTTTTAATTCTTTGCAGAAGTGAATAGCATTTCCAAAATTTCTTTGCTTGTCTGTGAATGAATAATTAAAAAATTACACAAATAATCAACCATAAATGAAACCAAATTATTTTTGTAAAACATTCTACAAGACAAAAAAAAACTAAAGCTCTAACTAGTACAGACAGTTCTTCCAATCAAGAGTATCTGCTTTTCTCAGATGACTTAAAGAAGGTCACATTTGGGAATTGTAATAATACAGCAGTGTTATCCAAGAGCAGACTCAATTCATCCAAGTTCACCTTGATATGAAAGTCAAAAGGAACAATGGAAGATCATAATTTCTGAAAAAGAATGCCCCACTAAGAAAGGTAAACACAACCCCAGGTGGAATGCTGTCGTAAGGATCAAAGCTTCGAAGCATCAAATAAAGACAGTTGCAAAGGGCAGAGATGTAGTGGAGGTTCATGAGACTCTGTGTATAAGCTCTGGACTGGGAAAGTGTGGAAAGCCCTGGTTCACAGCCGAAGTCCCTGATGATAAATGAACTCCAGCATCTTCGAGGTTGAAGTCCTGGCAGAGCTATAAACCAGTGAAACATAGTCTAATTTTGAACATATAAGAGCACAATACATCTTTAGCATAGAACATCAATCCACTCACCAAGTGGTGGAACACAGGACAAGAAAGCTGTTCAGTGCTCTTGAACATCTGACTAGTAGCTAATTGATGTGTGGTATAAAGGTCAGCTTACAGTAAAAAAATAAGCCCCAAGAACTTTGTCTCAAGGACCACAGATAACACAACTTCACCAATATGAAGTTCAGGATCAGGGTGAATATCCTGTTAGTGGCAAAAGTGAATACAAGCAATTTAAGAGAGAGAAAAGTTAAAACCATTTGCTGTGGTCCACTTCAGTAAACAATTGAGGGGAGTCTGTAGCTACTGCTCAATATACCTCACATACAATGACTGACATCAGATTTGAAAGTAGTTCACATTGAGCTAATTTGCAACAGTAAGAGAGAGTTGTTCAGGGATGGAATAATCTATCTTTATACTGCAAAGTGTGACACTCAAAACACAACCCTGATAAACTCCATGTTCCTGTGGAAAAGAACAGGACAATGTCAAATTCACATAAACTTCAAATCACCTGTCCATTAAAAAATTAGCAAATGACCATGTAACCCATATAAATGAAGGTCTTGCAAACTGCCATACATCCACGTATTATTGTAGCCTTCTCAGTGTCAAAGAATATTGATACAAGATGTCATCGTTTGAGAAAGGCTTCTCTGATTGATACTTCAAGTCAAAACAGGTGGTCTAAGGTGGAGCACTGTCATCAGAACCCACACTGGATGAGCAAGAGGAGGTTGTTTGATTCGATGAACCAAACAAGATGAGCATTAACCATCCAATCTTAGGTCTTACAGAGACAGCTCATCAAAGCTATTGGATAACAGTTTGAAGGAGTCTTGAGAACCTTCTCAAAATTAGAGAAATATATTCAGATTTGGTTATAAACAATAAGAACAATAGCACAAAAAGCTGGAGATAGATGGTGCAGCATCTTGTAGTGTACATCATCAGGTCCAATTGATGCATTGCTAGACTAATGAAGGGACAGTTTGAGTTTCACCAGTGTAAAGAGGTGGTCGCTCTGCCAAAGTCTTGATGGCTAAGAAGATGGAGGATGAAGCAGAAGTGCTAGATACCCAGCAAAATCTTTTACCATATGTATCAGTGATGCTACAGGTATCAGCTATTTCCTGGCCATCAGAGAGAAAGATCGAGAGGACGACAGAACGATATTGCCAACTGACCTTTCAAATTTTGTTCCATATGACTTTCACACTGATGGTAGAAGGTGTGCTGGTTGTAAACTTAATCCAAGACCCCTTTTAGCATTGTGTCTTACCTGCCGAGCATATGCATGGATGGGCCTGTTGGAAAACAATGGGGCTCGAGAGTGTGGGATACATACAAAAAGTTTCCCAGGCCCATTTTTGAGCCTTCTGTGTTAAATGGCAGGCAGGATTCCACCACAGACAAGGATATAGTGTAAAACATGTCAATATCTTAAGAATACACTGAGCAGCTGCCTGAATAATATAGTCAGTTACAGCTACCACACAATCATCTATTGGTAGTTTACAGATGATGGAAGGATTAAGTTCTGCAAGAGTAGAGAAAGAGAGCCAGTTGGCTTGATCCTTGATCCAGCTTCCATCAGGGCACAATAGTTAGGTGGCATCGACCACAGCCAGTTTCTCTCAAAATTACAGGAAAATGATCTTTTCCTTGTATGTTATTATCAACCCTCAATGAAAAGTGGGAGAATACTAAATAGCAAACGACTGAATAAAGCATGACAATAAGTATAAGAAACAGTATTGAAAAGAGAAAGGTTGTTATCAGAAAGCATACGCTCTACAGAACGACCCCTTCTATCAATATCAGCACCTCCCCAGTGGGGATAATGTCCATTAAAGTCCCCCAGGATTAAATAGGAAAATGGCAAATGTTCAATGACAGCATCAAGAGCTGATTATTCATATGTTTCTCCAGGCATCAGGTTGAGAGAACAGTGATGGTATGACCCAAGGAATCATGGATGGTTGCAGCCTCCAAGAGTGTGTTGAGTGAAAAAGACAGAGTGAGCACACACTGACCAACCAACAGTGTTACCCCTCCATGCATTCATCCATTACACAGCCTGGCAGTTTCTTTGTACAGAAGTGACGGTACATAAGATGGCTGTATTGGAAAATTTCAGAAGTGTTTCCTGTATGGAAAGACATGCAAGATGTTATCCAGATTAGAACATAGTCCTCGACAATTTTGTAATATCAAGGAGAAAATTTTTATTTTTGTGTATACAAATTTGGTGGAGAACCCTCCTGTTTCTAATCATGTCTTTTTTTCTTTATTCAAAGGAGGTCTATCAATTTCCACAAATCCTGCCCTGGGTCAATCAGGCAAATCTTGGCTGTTGGAAGAGGATTACAGCAACTCAGAACATGAACAAATGATTGTTTTGCATCTTGGAGAGAGAGAAAATGTACCCAAGGAAAGGCCCGTACCCAGAACCAAAGGAAGTGGCCTTGGGGTTCACTGGAAGGAATGTTAGTAACAGAGATGGGTGTTGACACTGATTCAACTTTATTAAACATGGAGGTCAAAAGACTTTTTATATGGTTTCAGAATGATTCTTTTGGAGACACAGAAAGATCCATCTGTACTCTCATCATTGTAGTGGAGCCAAGTTTAGCAGCATATGTCTGAAATGAAGTGGTGGATAGCAACTTTCGAGCCTCAGGGTGAGTAATGTTTTGACTTGTCTTCAAACACTGCACTTCTTTCTCTTCCAACCACTTAGGGCAAGAATAAAAGTCAGGGTTTTCATGAGTACTATATCCAAACACCAGCATCAAGTATAATGTCCACAACACCTGTTGAGAACATCCAATACTAGTACTTTGTTGACTCTAGCCCAAGTGAACCAGCTGACTGACCCCAGGGGTGCCACCCATCTACAGGAATTTAAGGTCAAAGTGGAGTATTAGGGTTAGACTCCTCAATCACCAGGACCCTCTCCTATCCTTCATGGGTCAGCATACATGGTAAGCAGTTGGGTGGATGTTTAGATCCCAGAGAAGGTAAAATGAAAGAACAGAACCTTCCCTGGGAGGACTCCTCACCACATACAGAAATCCACACCAAGGAAAGTACATGTTGTCTAATAGGTCACATTTCGTATGGTGATTATGATATACAATTACCTGAAAATAACAAACTTACAGTTTTTAGTTATAAATCACTTGCAAATAAGCATAAAAGTCAAATAGACTGAAACAGTGATTATGTGATTACAAATGACACTAAGATAATTTCCACCAATCCTTCAAGTAGACACACATAATTTCCCACTGCCAAATAAAAACTTTTGAATGAAACAAACTATACACAGTATTTGTTGCACAGACTTTTACAATAGACTGATTATTATTTTAATATGAATGTGAAGTTTAACCCACCAAAAAAAGTATAAAGAAAAATTCCAGAACAAAAGTTTATTCCTAAGTGATTATAGTTGTGAAAATATTACTAACAATTTCTTACACAAATCAATTTTGATAAAACTAGTAATAATAATTTATATCCTAATTTATAGTTAGGCTCTTTGTAGAGAGCATCACATGTCCTACTTTACACAAAGTATTAACAATTTATTGATAAAAGGAAGAAGAACAAAACTACCTGATAATCTGGATGCAATGTATCAGAATGTTGAATGGTATTTTGTGGAATAAATTCTTTTGCAAGTGGTGAAAGTATTGAATTTGCTGGTTGATTCTGTGAAACTGGTAAAGAAGTAAGACCTAAAAACAAAAAGATTTCTGCTTTTGAAACTCACAAAAAAATTGTATTTCTTTTACAAATACTATGTGCTCTAAGAAAACATTTTCTAAAAATATTAAATTTATAAATTATGTTTATATTTTTTTTATACATAGAATAATACCTTTTTGTTAAAAAATTTCTAAAATCAACAAATGCAAAGTTAAAAGTTAACATTTATTTTGCACTGAAACTATACTATTTCCAACAGATACTGTCTCATGCAAAATTATCTTAACCTTCATCTGCCTTCTAATCAATGGGAGGAACATTTTCTCAACCAGTGCACCAGTTTGTACTCCATAAACTTCATGTTTTTTTCTGAACACGTATTTCATGTGACTGCTCTCCACCAATAATATGTCACCTACACTAGCACAGCAGGCTTCCTCTACTGTTCCAGCTTAACCCTCCTTTTTGAGAATTGGCATATTCCAAGAAGAGAACACTGGCAATAGGAAATGTGTGAGAAGAGAAGAGGACCTACCAAATATACAATTTAAGTTTCAAAAAATGTTAAATTCCAATATGATCATACCTCCTCTCACACAAAGCATGAATCCAATATTGCAAAGGTGGAAGGGCCAGTTTAGGCACATAAAATTGAAACCATTGGGAAAGCAACCACTCATAATGAACAGGTGTGCTCTGATATGAAAATGAAGCACGCTTATGGAAAACTGCAATACTTCTGGAAAAAGTACACCCTAGTACAACCCACACATCTGTTGGAATACACAGTCTATCAGTCTTAACCTCCATTCTCCAGTCTCACATAATAAATAAAGAACAGCAACAGATATAGAATTAGAAATGGAAATTAGGAAAGCAAGATGAGGATGCTCAAGCCCACTACATCCCACATCTATGTCACCCTTCACTGCCTACAGACATTTTTGGAAAGATGACTGCTCTCCCATGTAAAGAATTAATTGAAAAATAAAAAATATATAAGGTACTACCATTTCGGGATAAGTTAGATAAAAAGTTACCTATTTATGTTAGTATTCCAGCCTCCAATATGATAGAAAGGCACTAAGTGACAGCATAGCAAACAAATTATACCAGCATGAAGTGTCACATCCAGCTGTCCAAACTAATATAGCTTCCAACTGCCACCATGTGTGCACATGAAGGCTTGTTTAAAGCATGATAGTCACAGTAAATGTGATGAATGGGTTGGTGTCAATCCTAATGACATCTGAAAAAGACATCCAGGAAAGTAGGAAGGCCCAAACTTTACCCTCATCTCCAAGAGTTAGAACATAAATTAACAAACTGGAAGAAAAGCCTCTGTCCATCACCCTAGTGACTTGAAACTGGGTAAACGCTCTCTTGATCTACTAGTAAATTTTGAGGAATGGGGTTAATGTGTGCTGAGAAGTCCTGAGGAATAGTTGTTGTTGTTGTTTTGAATTAAGCACAAAGCTACACAATGGGCTATCAGTGCTCTGCCCACCACGGGTATCGAAACCCGGATTTTAGCGTGTGAGTCCGCAGACATACCGCTGAGCCACTGGGGGGCTGAGGAATAGTGCTCTGGATACAGTATGCAATATATGAATCAAGTCCACTAAACTTTAAAACCACCAAACCCAAATTTATTCAATCCAATGATTGGCAAAACAAGCAAAATCTCATTTAATCCATGAATGTCAGTTTGTGATAACTATAGTAATGGTATACAGTTAGTGCTTAGATGGTCTTATAGAACATGAAATTTCTACAGAACCTGCTTCAATCAGTGGTAAGAACAATCAAACTGGTTTGGTGTAGAAATGGATTGAGTAAAGCACACTTGTGTGGGCAATATTCACTACAAAGTGAGATCCGGTGAAAGCAAGATATAAGAGACCTTGGAAAACAAAGAAACAAGATTGTAACAAATGCATAAGGCTCTTTATATTCCAGCAGATATTGTTAAAAAGGGGCATGGGGTAAGGTGGACTCCCAGAAAAAAGCACAAGATGGAGAGAATTTGAAAGTAAAAGGAACTGTAGAATCCCAATAAATACAGTTGAGATACTCAGCCCAAAAGGAGGCAAAGTGGGTCACATAACACTCTCAAGCCTGACAGGCCAAAACTAATTATCAAATTACAATATATTGCAGAAATAAGAAATATACATGAAAAATACTCCAGAGATGGATGTATCCCCTTTCCTAATTTCCAGAGACTTAGAAAGAAGGATCTATCAGAATATTAGAAGGGGAGACAGGAAGTCCTACAAACATGCCAACAACTCCAACTTGTGACATCAACATGTTAGCAGCCAAAAATGTACTTCCTGGAAGCAGAAACCCAAGGTAAGCAAACAGACTAAAGAGGGTAAATTGTATATTCATCCTGAAACATAATGAAAAAGTAAATCTCTCAGCATGAACCAGAAACTAAGAAAGGAGAAGAAATTAATTCACCCCCCCTAGCACTATTAAAGGAGGAGTAGACTTAAAGAGGACTAAGAAAAGACCTAAAATCTCACAAATCAAAATGATTGATTGGATGAAGGAAATAGGGTGCAAATCAGATTCATGAAAAATCAACTGAGTAAATAAAATGCTAGGAAACACAATTCAAATTTTTTCCAACATCAACAAAAAAAGTAATTTGTGAAGTCCTAAAAAAACACCTCAGGTCAAATGAATGTCTTTATTCCTCATCCGATAAAACGCAGATAACATCAACCAAAATAGCCCACCTCCCAACCATAGAGAGATACTAGATGACAAAGAAGTAGGAAAAGTAAGATTAGTAGACTTGCTAACAATACTGATATGAGAATCCACACCCACAAATATGTCTAATGATATTTTTCTTGAGATTATACAAAAATCTACAAGATGGTGCAAAAATTGCAATCCAAAGTGAGACGATGCATAACATCATAGAAAACCATGACTAATGTTTTGTTGAGAAAAATCATTATATAAATGAAGTGTTAATAAACAGTATTTTCAAACACACTAAAAAAGTTATTTTTTTCAAAGCAGAATCTTTTGGAAAAGATATTTTCAATCATACCTTTGATGAAAAATTAAATCTGTAATATATGCAAATGGTCTGTTGTAATAATACTGAATAGTAAATTCAGCACAGTGCATTGTTATTATTATTATTATTATTATTCACATACCTAAATTTATTTAAGTTACATATGAAAATTTTAAAAAGGACTTGAAAAATCTTATAAATGCATCACCATAATAAGAAGCCTCATTGTATATATTTTTGGTTTCTGATCCAAGCTATACTGATGAGTCTAGAATAGACAAAACTGCAATCCACAGCAAAGGGTGAAACAATTTTAAAAAATGCATTAGTCCTCTTTATCTAATGTTAACTTCAGAAAACCTCATAAAGGATTTTATGGTAATTAAAAGATCAATCTAACTGAGACACTGACACAGTAATATCAAGACAACTGGCTATTTTTTTTTCAAAATTTCTGAAAACAAATGGAGGGAAGTCCTAGCCCCACTAAATCCATTTCTGCTTATACAACATTAAAGAACAGTTACAGTTACATATTAGAAACATAGTAAAATTCTAAAAAATGTAAAGTTACACTTTATTCAACACTCACAATAGCTAGAGTTAGTAGTAAGTGTTGCAAGTTAAATGCCTACCCTCTATTTAACAGTTGAAGTTTAGTAACAGCAGTAAAAAGCCTTAACATTATTGCAACAGAAACAAGATGAGCAAGCTTACTGGAAATTGAATCAAAACGAAGTCTCTCAAATCAGGAGTCCCCTTCCCTCTCACTATATAGCTTTGCATTTCATGACAAACAAACACACTAACATACTTAGTAATAACTGAAAACAATAATATTTGTAAACATCAATTTAAATTAGTTGATTATTTTCATGACATTAACCAATTAGTCATAATATTGATTAATCAATTAATTCAAAAGACACTAAACAGTGCAGCCAGTGCTCATATGCAATCAGTACTTTGAACAGCCTGAACTGGTTTAATGAAAGTTGACATGGTCAAAGTGATTCAACTAAGCCTACCTCATCTTGTTCCATGAAAAAACAATTTCTAATCATAATAAAACATAAATATAAAATGATAAAGTAAGCTCTCTGCAAGCTAAAACAAACAATCAGACCTGCATTGTGGCAGGAATATCTTTTTTCCAAGAAATATACCATCAAGCTATGCTTTTATCATTTTATTCTGCTCCTATTTGAGGTCCTACTGAACTAGAAGCCATTATGACTTACACAGTTGAAAAAAGTACAGAAATGATTGAAATATAAGCAATTACAATACACCTAAGTTGAGAAAGAATGATTGCCTGGAATTGATGGAAACAACCTTTGTAATAAAGCTATAAGGAACAAATAGGTTTGTTTCAACCAAGACTATTTAACTTTTCTTCTCCTTTAAAAATGCCACATTATTTTAAGTAAAAATTCACACAATTCACAAAAAGGTATCTTTTGTTTTAGCTTGCTGGAATGAAACCAAAATCAAAACTTGGGATATTATATAACTGCAAGACATTGTTTTTGGAACTCATATTAAGTACAAATGGAAATCAATCAAGCCATCTTAGTAGCATACTTTATTGTGCACAATAATGTTTATAAAACTGTGGAATGTACGTGCACTGATTGCAAGAGGAAATTATTTTATTAAGCAAATCTCTAATTATCTAGCTCATTTGGAACACTGTGTGTCATTTTGATCTTATCTAAAATGAGATACTGACTTACTGGATAGGTTCATAAGAGGACTAAATAGGATAATTCCTTGACAGAATGTTTATCATATAAAGATAGGTTAAGACCTTTTGACTTGCTTTCTTTTTCAAAAACAAGAGTTAAAGAAATCTTACCAATGGTTATTTTGGGAGATGATGGGATAAAGGTCCCTGTTTTAGGTGTGGTGGATATATTTTGTGAAAACAATACAATGAGAGGGCAAAAACTTCTAATTCAGAAAACTAGATTGAGTTACAAAAATATTTTCTTACTGGTTGACTTGCTTATAAAATTGTTTTTTCTACAGCTGAAAACAACACAACACTTTTGAAGTTTAAAAGAGGGATCATTAATTTATTGAAGAATAGAAAGTGTGTTTAATTTTTCTCAAAATCAGGTATTCATGAACGACACATTAGACACCTTACTTTACTACAATATTTCCTAAATCAGTATTGCTGTTCAGGCATGGTTTAACTTTGGAGAATATTGAAAAGACATTTCTATTGTAAACATACATTTTTTGTTTTGTGTATACAGCTGTATATAAATCACATTATTTGACCCTACTATATACTCTATTATTCATATATTGTTTTACTTGAATTATACCATCAATTTCCAGTCTTTAGACAGCATTGCTGGATAAAAATCACCCTATTCTGAACATCTGACGTGCTCTTTCAGACCTTTAAGACATCAAATTTCACTCTCTGGTAATTCTGAATAGTCGTGAAAACCAAAATTAATTTATGTTTTTTTCATATAGAAAATATTTCTAGAGTTCCAAGATAATGAAACACAGTAAGTCTGATTAACAAAGAGTCCATTAGAAGGAATACATAGATGCAGCTGTTGACAAAGTAATCAAATTTTGACATTTCCTTACTTCTAGTAGATACCTATTTCCTCTCGCATTTCCCACCCAAATTCCCCATTTCCAATGTAGGTTTTGTAAGTGCTACCCACTTTCAGATAATTATGGACTGCATGAAAGAGAAGGTGCTAGTTACAACAGCACTTACATTGCACTCCTACTGGTGTAGGGTTGCTGCATGTTTATTTGCATAATAGCATGCAGACGTCTCACATGTATTCAAGTGAAAGCAGTTGGGAGTGTCAAGGCTAGCAAGATCAAAACTTTGCACCTATAGAGAGAAGTACAAGTCAAGAAAGGTTCATTATGAATGGAGGAAAGATAGTGATTTGAAAACATCTTTCTCATTATGATAATTAGAAGAACCTACCATGTAGCTAAATCAACTTTAGACACTGCTTAGAGAAAAAAGAATACTGCCTGTATATTATGTTATATAAACTATAAAGCTGCACTTTGGCTTATCAATTACCTAGGCACTAAACTGAGAAACAAAAACAAGGAAAAAAGACATGATAGAAATGCAGTAGCTTTTGAAATTCATGACTTTGTAAGAAATAAAATTATTAATAGAAAACCAACAAGTCCTGAATATCAATCAGTTTCAAAAAGAAAGTTTTACAAAATTGTTCAAAAACTAAAACCAAATGCTTCTGAGATGATCCTCCCATCAGAGACAGGTATATTTACTATTCATCTCTCAATAAAAATCCTAATTCTAAAAAAAAACTAAGTTAATGAGATAGCTACAAATCTGATATACGGGTGCAAAATGTAACACTGATCCATAAAATAAAAACAACTGTTATTTATGTTCCCAACAATAACTGTGGCTTTATGATTAATGTCACTCCCTGTATATAAAATAATCCTATTTATATGAAAAAATAAGAAAATTCCTCAATTTTACTAAAGCATTTTCCTTCATCAAAATAAAACAACCAAATGTAATAGTTATGTCCTCCTACCAGTCTTGACAGCAGTACAATCTAGTGTACAATATTCAGATATAATTTAAAATGAATCTGAATTCAGAAAATATATTTAAATATTTTTTATGTTCTGATATCTAAAGGCAAAAAAACTGCCTTTTAACAATGATTATGTACTCCAGATATTGTATTTCCATAACCTCTGAAAATGAAATGCAAATCTAGTTTTGATTTCAGTATTCCTGTACTATGTATACTGTCTCCACTAATTTACTTTCCCCTACTGTAAACTGTTGTTAAATCAGCAATATAAGATGAATAGTTGAAAACTGTCACCAATTTCAAAAACACACCATGTTAAATGACACAATATTACTGTAAAAAATGTTGTGGCTTGCACATTTTCACTCTCAACCATTTGAAAACATTACCAAATACTTGGTATCAATAATACTTCCCAACAAAGTTTTTGCATCTTGAACACTGTTTGGTGTTCCTTATAGATATTTGGTTGCTGATCACAAAAATCACATCCAAATTTGCCCATCACGTACTGTTTCATCAAAACCTTCAGTCTCACCAGGACATTACTACAGTTACTACAGTGGAAAAACGATATCAGTGCAACTGGAAATCGTCAATGCTTGCTGAGTACTGTTGGACACTGCAACGTGATGCACCAGACATTGAATACAAACGAAAATCAGGAGAAAACACTTTTAATTATGTTGAACTTAATAGCGTATTTGAAACCTAAACGTAATTAAATACGTTATTGCCGGTAAACTATTAACTATCTATTTCTCAGAATTCCTAAGTGATGAAGCAAAACCAAAACTATATTTGTGCATACCCACCAGGTACCTGTCACAATCAGCAAAAACTTTTCAGGAAGCAAAACTTTTCAAAAAGTTGTTGTGCAGCGTAACCATACTATTCAACTTTTTCAAAACTTATATGTGCACTGTTTTAAAATGCTTACAAATCCGAGTTGTCTTACCTTCACCTTCAGAAGCAGCTTCCTGCACAGTGTTTTCGCATACTCTAATGTTAGAGCTTCTGTTATTTTCTTCCCGACTCTCAGAAACAGTATTACTGATATAAAAAGAACTACTTGTGGTATTGGAATATGAAATGGAAGTGGAACTCGTAGAATGTACGGCAGGCACTAGCGATTGATTCAATTCAGGGGAAACTTGAACTGGTTGAAACTTTTCTGATAATTCACGTAGAGGTTGGCGTAAATCCTTCCTTTCTTTGAAAAATCCTCGTCCTCTCCCTTTCACAGATGACACCTCATCACCCTCCATTTTGTTTTGGATGATTTAGTCATAAATGAAATAAAATTCGTAGTGCTAACAACTGAGTTAATTACGAGATAAGTTGCGGTATTAAAAAGCAATTATTGTTCACTAATCGTCAGTTGGTCACTATTTTACTTGCTCGAATATTTCAGCGCCCTCTGTCAAATTAAGAATATTTTACGAGTTAATGTACCGATTGGAAAGAGACAATGTAACGCCTAAATAGTTCGGATATAACTCTTTTAGCAACTAATTAGATTACCCGTTTACCAGACGGAACCAAGGTAAATTTGTGATTAATGAAAAGTTATATTCGGACTTGAAAAATTACTTCTCTTATATCTAACTGTTGAAAACGCCCATAAAACCGAAAAAGGCAAAACTGAAAATTTGTGTGTATCTCCTCGTGGATACAGTGAACCTTCTTAACAATTACGATGATTTATTTGGTGTATTTTGGATTTCTCGCAAAACTACATGAAGGCTATCTCCGCTAGCCATCCATAATTTAGCAGTGTAACACTAGAGAGACGGCAGCTACTCATCACCACTTACTACCAACTCTTGGATTGACCGTCACATTACAATGCTCCCACGGCTGAAAGGGTGAGCATGTTTGGTGCGACAAGTATTCGAGCTCGGGACAACTACGATGACAATCCATTCACATTATACGTTTGTTATTTGTTTGTTTCAGTTAAATATATTTTTGTAAATACGTGTCACTTATATTTTTAAATGTGTATTGCGCATGTCCCGCCTATTCTCTAAATAACCAGAAAATTATCGAGAGAAAGAATCAACAATGTGACTAGGTGTATATATAATTTTAGTGATTTACGAAACTGTTCCAAAGTTAACTTTTGAAAACGTCTCCTAAAAAGTTTATAAACCAAGACGCCAAGAAATAGTTTCAGAATAGTATTGTTTTTCGCAACTATTGGTATACAGTAAGCCTCGGAAGCTACAGTTGTGATAAACGCTTTTTGATCTGAAAACTGTAGATATTTGACCAGGAACGTTTATAGATTTCGAACATTACAAAACGTTCAATTTCAGGTAATTAACATCGGGCGTTAGTATTTCTACGAAGATATTAGATGTATAGCTTGCCCTGTTAAAGCCCCCCAGTGGCTCAGCGGTATGTCTGCGGACTTACACGCTAAAATCCGGGTTTCGATACCCGTGGTGGGCAGAGCACGGATAGTCCATTGTGTAGCTTTGTGCTTAATTCAAAACAACAACATGCCCTGTAAAAATAGTAATGCTTGTAAACCGCGTTAGATCAAACAAGAATAGAGCCAGTATCATTCCCGTCATGTGAAGTGTATCTGTATATCAACATAAAATTAATGCACTCATCGTAGATCTAGACCGTCGATAACATATTCAGTTCCAGACCAGATGGAAAACTAGCTATTGTTTATGACATTGTAAAATTTCTGTATATAAATAATTATTAGTAAGGACTGTTATTACAAATTGTATTATTGTTTATCGGTTAAAATATATTTGTATTTAGAAAGAAAAACTTATATTTCAGTCTCGTTAGCCATATAGATGTTAAATTAACTTCTAAATTAAAATTTCACACTATTTGAAATCTTAATACATAGTGTATGTAACATAATAAATCGGAGATTAGTCCGAGATAAATTATAATACATAACTGTAGTAATTACATGTACAGACAACAGACTGTACTACTATATTTACATAGTTTGTTTGTTTTTTGAATTTCGCGGGGGCGTTATAAGTGACGGTCAATTCCACTATTTGTTAGTAAAAGAGTAGTTCAAGAGTTGGAAGTGGGTGATGATGACGAGCTGTCTTCCCTCTAGTCTTACAATACTAAATTAGGGACGGATGGCGCAGATAGCCCTAGGGTAGCTTTGTGCGAATTTTAAAACAAACCAGACAACCCCCTCTTCCCCATCCTAATGGTTTCCTTTAGAATTTTGTTTCAGAATTTTCGGTGTCCGTTATTTTTGTCATGATTTGGATAACTTTCTGTACTCTCATAGTAATAAAACCAATGATAATTTTTAGGTGCTGGAAATGACTGATTGTGTTTTTTATTTAAAAGTACCATAAATGTATGGCTAATGGCTATGTCAGGACGTTAAAATTAAATCAGCATTGATAAGCATAAAACATGGTTGTCATGTTATCATAATGTTCTCCTGTGTGAAACAAACATTGACTTAGACGATAAAAATATAAAAATTTAAAGTTTCATGGGCAACAAAACAGAATATACCAACAGAAGTTAGTTTCTATTTAAAGAGCAATTAAAACTGGGGGATTTACGGTAATTTTGAGTTCAAAAGTATAAATTTTTGGGGTTTTGATGAGACTGAAGTTTGTCCATGAAGGAAAAAAGTCCATCTTTCGAAAGAGCTCGGGTTATAGACTTTCTCTTTCGTTTCTCTTAAGACTTCTTGAACCTATGTGTTTATTTAACATCATTAAAGCCCAAAAGACTAATCACAATAACCTGATCAAAAACACCTTAGGCGTTAAAAAAGTTTCGGCGTGTGTGTTTGTGTGTTTTTTTTATAGCAAAGCCACATCAGGCTATCTGCTCAGCCCACCGAGGGGAATCGAAACCCTTATTTTAGCGTTGTAAATCCCGAGACATATAGCTGTACTAGCGGGGGCAAGTTTCGGCCAATAAAAGGATTTAGTGTGCGACTTAAAGAAACAAAATTAAAATCCAGCCTGGTTAACTAATGGATTAATATTTCTTATCATTGTTATAAATGTAGCTACCATTTGGCCGCTAATTTCTTCAAGTCGCATGCTCAATTCTTTTTTGGCCGTATTGTTTTTTCAACCTAAGATGTTTTTGATTGAATATCATGACTTTCTTGTCAATACACGTAAACAAACCACAGTAAGTAAGAAAGTTACACTCAATAGTGGGCCTGGCATGGCCGAGCGCGTTAAGGCGTGCACTCGTAATCCGAGGGTCGCGCTAAAACATGCTCGCCCTCTCAGCCGTGGGGGTGTATAATGTGACGGTCAATCCCACTATTCGTTGGTAAAAGAGTAGCCCAAGAGTTGGCGGTGGGTGGTGATGACTAGCTGCCTTCCCTCTAGTCTTACACTGCAAAATTAGGGACGGCTAGCACAGATAGCCCTCGAGTAGCTTTGTGCGAATTTCCAAAAAAAAAAAAACACTCAATAGTAACTAGCAATAACTTAAAGATCACAACCCTGTTATTCGGAGCAAACCTGAACTTTACATAAATAATCAGACTATTTAAAATTTATGATGATGATTTTTAGTCTCTATAAGAGTATTAATAATTCCCTTCATAGTAAAACCATCGAAACGTGACCAGCTGTTTCTTTTTGCACTTAGTACATGCTTTCCATTAACCACGATATTTGCTTAAGCTTATTTCGCGTGACGCAAATAGTGTAAATAAATATATATGCTGGTACTCTAGTTGAATAGTGGTACAAATAAGAGGTCGGGAATGCAGACTTGAAATACAGCACCAACAAGTTATGATTTTGAAGCTAAAATACCGGATTCAGCTTGCGGTTGTGCTGTTTTATTTATGGCTATCAAGAAGTAAAACAAATGGAAACTATTTCTACTTTAGTCTACTTCGTAATTAGTAATCTGGAAATTTGACGTAGGTTGTATTCTTAATCAGAATTCAGCATGTCGTTTTATCAGTGAAGAGACTCAAGTTTCACTCACTCTTAGAGGCGTGTGTATAAACAATTTTTGTTTGGAGAACAAAACTTAGTAAATGTCTGTTTTCTTTTTTCGTATGCATCTCTAATGCTCAGTTTGACTTTATGATTGCGACAGCTGACCTCTGGTGTTGGACAACAGATGTTTAATCGTAACATCATCAAAACTACCTCTAGATGAATCCTTAAACAACGAATATCAAATACAAACCTATCAAACATCTACCATTCTCATTCTTATACCTTTCGACCTATTGCTAAAGAGATAGTAGAGGGGGAGAAGAGAATGAACATAATCTTTCGGAGCTGAAATTATACATATTTATTTTTATTTTCTAATATATATTACTTTAGAACTTTATTTTTAAACTTCTGCCTCGTATTTGTTTGCTTGTTTATTTTTTGAATTTCAGCAGAGTAAAATTAGAGAGAAGGCACTTAGTCATCACCGCCCACCTTCTAACTCTAGGAATACTTTTTTTTCCAACGAATAGTGGAATTGATCGTAACGTTATAACACCCTGAAAGGGCAAACATGTTTGGTGTGACGGGTACTCGAACCCGCGACCCTTAGATTACGAACCGATCATCCTAACCACCTGGCCATGCCGGGCTCTGTCTAGTAGTATTTCACGAAATCGAATCTTTAACAATCATTTCACATACTCTTGGTACAATACTGAACCTACAACTTTTGTGGCTTGTGTCTCTATTTTCTATTGAACCACACACTATTGGATCCAGCTTGGTTGCAATAGTTCCTACTATTCAATATGAAAACTGGTTCGCACATCCTGTCTAACTGGAACGTAATATATCATGACTTGATGCTCACAATCCCATGTCTATATTTTGTAATATCCTGACTGGGCTTTCTTCAAGTGAAGAAACTGAACAGATTTAAACCGCAGGACTTAAATAACATTTGTTCTATGAGAGTATCTTCCTTGAATTATCCGACTTTTGTCTAGCATATTTTTGTTAGCTTTTTTGTTAATTAGTGATGTTACCATGAGCCTCATTTCGCCGATGATGTACAGAAATTCCAATAAGTCCTATGTGGCTTCTTCTTCGCTCATTGCAAAGCAGCTGTAACAATTGTTAAGCGGTATGTTTTTAAGGCTCAGAAACATTCTTTGAATAGACAGTTTACTCTCTGCAAAATATAGGCTGCTTTCCTTAAGTCATCTCCAGACAATCAGTTTAGTTGGCCAATGCCTACAGTAAAGCATTAAAAAAAGTCGCAGTAAATAAGCTTCAATATAAAGAAAACCTGTTTATTGAATGTATGTCAGCAATGGTTAGGGGGTTAGGACTCTCAACTTGTAATATGAGGGTCACGGGTTCTAATCCTCATCATATTAAACATGCTCGCCGGGTTGGTAAACGTATAGCCCAAGAGTTAAAAGGTGGGTGGCGATGACTAGTTGCCTTCCCTCTAGTCTTACACTGCTAAATTATTTTCATAATGTAGCCATAATTTATATCATATTGAAAAAAAATCCAGATCTCGTCCCTAATATCCAATGTCGAATCTGATTAATATTTGGGAAAGTGACCATCTTTGAATAACTGGTGATGATCGTACCAATATTTGGACTTGACATGGTCACATGCTAGTAGACATAACTCTCGAGTAGTCGTGAACTAAATTCAAAGCAAATAAATTCACCACGTATTTTAAATAAACACACCAATGCAAGAGCTATGTTATAAAACTGATGTCAAAAATTGAATTTTGTTTGATGAAAATATAAAAGAACTTTGAATTTATTTGAAATATATTTAGCTGTTGAAGATGGCAAACATATGGTCAAATAAAGAGATTTAGGAGTTACTTGAGATGTTGAAATTTTTAAGGCTAGATCACGATTGTTTTTTAATTTCGCGCAAAGCTACACGAGGACTATTTGCTTTCAAGATCACGAAGCTCAAGACCAAAAATTAAAAGAAGACCAACAAAAGTGTGAAAGAAAATGAAACGACAAGCAGGAAGAACGGTACAAAATATCAGAAAAAAGGAAAAAAAATACCATATTTAACCCAAAATCAGCATATTACAATTAAATTTACTTTTTGAAACGCATTCACACCATAATAACTGCCGTTGTAACAAGTAACTTGTATAAATAAAATTCCAGAGTTTTGGATTGAGCAAAACACAATTTTAGCAATGGACACTAGAAATACTGTTTGCTTGGAATACTATTATTATGCACTTTTCTTATTCTTCAAAATTCCTTAAGAACCAGATAAAGAAGTTATTGCTCAAAGATGTTATAGAGATGTTTTGTGACAAGTACATTTATTTTATTTCTATATTTTTGCTTATTTACTTTTAATGAATATATATATACATTGATTCTATAATTTCTTAACATTTGCTATTGCTTTTGTAACAATTATGGTAGATGGCACTATAGCTTTTAATGACACTGTATTATAAGCAGTTGGTCGTGTGCTTTTTGTCAACAGATATAATATGGTTATTGGAGACAGTCGGTAAGCACATTTGATTGTCACATGCTATATAAAGATTAGTCCTACTGCAATGGCTAAAAGTAACGTTTTGAACAATGTTTACATACTTTACGCTTCGAGCAAAGAATCTGTAAAAAACAACAACAAACGATGCTCGTTTATCATTCATATTTTCATACCTTTCCAGCACTTCGGTTTCATGGGTATCATGTATCGCGTTGAGAAATTGTTACTTTCCTTTCGAGCAGATCGTCTGTACAATTATAATTGCCCATCTACACTGATTGGGCTTAAGCCTGCTCATTATAGATTTGCTATTACATCAGTTGGAACCGATGAGGTTCACTATGAGATGTTGTGCCATCTCTCTCATACATCTTTAGCTCTTCTGTTTGTTTTTAACTATATTTGGCAAGATAATGTGTTTTCCGATTCATAGTGCAAGACAATCAATCTTCCATTTTCCCAAGATTCCTTCTAATTAACTTACAATTTGTATAACAAGCTGTCTTTGTGAGATATTGGAGAGGATGGTTAATGCACGTCCTGTTTGGTCCTTTGAATAACCAAAGCAAATGCTTTCGCCTTCCCTTCTCTAAAATGTTTACATTAATTTCTGAAGTGTTTCTCGAAACGAAGTTCTTGTGACATATGTTTAACAATAAGCTGACTTTTATTCTTCACATTAAGTAGCTTTGTGTTAAATATATGCTGGCACTAAACAGTCTCCATGTCCTCTCTTCTACTTCTTGAAGAGTCGATCAATATTCTACGCTTAAGATCTGTTATACTTTCATATGTTCCAAGCTGGACTATGCGATTCTGGCCTATAGTTCTTTCAGGGTCTCTACCTTGAAGATATTGAACCTTGTAAACCATCTAAGGCTTTGGCTCTTCAAAAGGACTTACTGCACTTCTCCAGTCCAGAGTTTGTAAACCCTTAACCCTTATCACAGTATTCCACCTAGAGATTTTCCTTTCTCGATGAGCTGTGCTCTTTTGAAATAGACAGTCTGCCATTATTCCTTTTGGCTTTTGTACCTAGACACAACTGGCTTAATTTTGTTTATCATTGTACAATGCTGGTGAGTCCAATAATAAGTCCATCCTACTATTCGATTTGAGGTGAGACACTTCATGAAAACCTTTTTCAAGTCACAGCTACTGCTGTTGTTTCGACGTTTAGATTCCGAAAAGATCAAATGAAGAAAGTTGTCTTCCCTGGGCTATGCTACTGATGTTGTTTGTTATTAAGCACAAAGAGCTATCTGTTCTCTGTGTTTATAGTAGGATATGTCTACAGACATACTAATATTCCACTGGGGACCTATACTATGCATTTGTTACTGGTTTTTTGCTTTGCTCATCGTTTTCTTTTATATGGATCTAATCCTCCAATGTATGTGGCCTTTATGACACTCAGATCACAACTTCCTACTTTTTTTTTTACTTTCGTGCTTTCGTTACATCTGTGAGTGGCGGCACCATTTTATACATGTTTCTTTTTTAATTTAACCCTGACATTGGACAATGCTATTGGAGATGGTGACATTTTCAATATCTCGAAATACAAATGCTCATTGTAGCTTAAAGGCGCTTCTGACATCCTTCAGCATATTTCTATTATTACTAACATTTAATTTTTTGTTTTGGAATTTCGCACAAAGCTACTCGAGGGCTATCTGTGCTAGCCGTCCCTAATTTAGCAGTGTAAGACTAGAGGGAAGGCAGCTAGTCATCACCACCCACCGCCAACTCTTGGGCTACTCTTTTACCAACGAATAGTGGGATTGACCGTCACATTATACACCCCCACGGCTGGGAGGGCGAGCATGTTTTAGCGCGACGCGGGCGCGAACCCGCGACCCTCGGATTACGAGTGCACGCCCTAACGCGCTCGGCCATGCCAAGTCTCCTACTTATAATTTCTTTTACACAGTTTAAGGTTTTCTAACAACATTTATTATTGTTTTAAAACGTTATATTTTTATAGACGATGTAGATATACTGTGCTTTAGAACTTTAAAAAAGCGTCAACATTTTTACTGTAAAATTCCACAAGGGAAGCTTATAGTAACTGGATTTTTTGCGTAATAGTTATTTCCCAGGTCCAGCACGTGCCAGATAACAGAATGTTTCTCTACGTATAGCCCCCTGCTAGTAGAGTGGTACAAATCTACAGATTTACAACGCTAAAATCAGGGGTTCGATTCCCTTCAGTGGGCTCAGCAGATAGTCCGATCTGACTTTGCTATAAGAAATCACACACACACTCTATGTATGTTAGTTTTGCAGGTAATCAGTGTTCCAATACCCTTACTCCAGTGGATATGATATACTGTATTTAATAATGTCGTATGATAATTACAGAATAGTCGGATATAAATAAAAGTATTTTATTCAACTAATTATTCCATTATGAAGAGCGTTTACCCAAAGAAACGTATTCCTACTCTACCTAAGTACAATTAACCTTCTGAATTTTGTTTGTTGTTAAGTGCAAAGCTAAAAAACGTGTTATCTGCACTGCGTCCACCAAAGGTATCGAAATACGAATTTTAGCAGAGCTACTGGGAGGGGAAGCGTCTTTGTGAGACGAATAAAATTATGATTAATGGTTATTTTAAATCATTTTGTCAACTATATTCATTTCAATACGTATCAAGCTCGATAACATCGAAAAACTTCTTCTAGTTCAATTGAATGTCTAAAACAACACTTTCACCCTGAGATTGGTACCGCAAAACGTTGGGCCTGTTTTGTTTGAATTAAGCACAAAGGCTACACAATGGGCTATCTGTGCTCTGCCCACCACGGGTATCGAAACCCGGATTTTAGCGTGTAAGTCCTCAGACATACCGCTGAGCCACTGGGGGGATATGGTGCCATTGAATAACAAAAATGTGTTATTTTTTCTATATATTAAAATAATCAAATACTTCAGGATTGATATTTGTATAAATATTTTTAAATAATCACATATTATGATTTGGACTGATTTCAACGCTCTCCCATCGAAATCTTTAGTGTTTGAGATTTACCTGAATTTATTCAGAATATGACACGTCGCTTGTATCCCCCTAGGAAGAAAGCCACAGTAATTTTGAACAGAATATCATCAACTTGTCTTTGTAACTCAAATACAAGTGTAGCTTAATCGATTTTTAGCCAGCCACTGTTTCTCGACATTGGTTGTCATGGTAGGTTGTAATTGTCTCTATCTTCAAAAAGACAGAGGCGACCAACTCAAACACACGTTACGAAATATTTTTCGTTTCTGTTAGTTTCGACTGCGAAATCAATAACGTTTCCAGTTCAGTGACAATTTATATAAGACATTGAAGCAAAGTGATAAACTTAGCTTGATGATCGGCTGTTAAAAGAAAAGGCGCCTGTGATAAAGTTCCGCTCCATTTTACATTTCTTTTTTGTTGTTAATTCTTTCAAAAAAGCTTACTTATTTCTTTTGTATTATAATGTTAAATTATGACAGGAAAGCATTAATTTTTAGGGGGAATACGATAGTTTGGTTTCGTTTGTTTTGAATTTCACGCAAAGCTACATGTGGGCTATCTGTGTTAGCCGTCCCTAATTTAGAATGTAAGGCTTAAGGGAAGGCAGCTGGTCATCACCACCCACCGCCAACTCTTGAGCTACTTTTTTACCAATGAATAATGGGATTGACCGTCACATTATGATACCCCCGCGGCTGAAAGGGAAAGCATATTTGATGTGACATGGGTAAGATAGGCTCGTTTAATTAATTTTACGATCGTCAACATCAAGTTTTGTTTCACTGACAGGCTGCTGTATTAGATATTTTTTGCACTCGCAACCCTCAGATTACGAGTCGAGCGCCCTAACCACATGGCCACACCTGGTGATCCCTATGACTCAAAGGTACATACGAGGGCTTGTAATGTTAAAAAAGTGAGTTTCGATATTCGTGGTGTGTCCATCACAGATAGCTCATTGTGCACCTTCATGCTTAAGTACAGACAAACAAGCATATCTTTAAAAATCGTATTTCAGAGAAATCTTTTCAAATATAAAAGCTGCGAATTTTTAATAATATCACAATAGAAATATGATATTTTACTGCAGAATCTACATAACCTATTGAAACTAATTCTGAAGTTACAAGGTATGTCATTCAGTATCTTGTTCTTTCAATGCAGTATAATTAACAAACCCTGCAACAGGTGCATAGATACGCTTTGCAAAGAGATAAGCCTGAGGTAGGTATGTTCCAACTAGCTACCTGTGCGCTTGTTATTTCAAATAATTTGAAACCATTACCACTTTCAATGGAGAAACTGTGATGGCTAGGTTTCAGAATCTTATGAGAAAAGTAACAAGGATTTTGTTTTTCTATCAGAGCCGTAAGTGTCCCATTTGTAAATTATGGGTTAAAAACCTATGTAGGGCTGAACCGATCGTTGACGGCGCCCTGTATTAGAAGATATAAATGTTTTGCTCCTTATGAAAAAAAATGTACTATGTACTACCGTCGTCACGTGAAATGCTTCTTTGCACTTTCTGATTTTTAAACACTTCTCTGCGTCAATAAGTTGGTGATTATCCCAATTGGTTGCAAGTAATATTCCAATAGTAAGTTCCACAATGGTAGAGATAAAGACTTTCTTAGTTTCATATATTTTTCGGTTCTGTACCAAAATGTCATTCTGTGCTATTCCGCAGCGTAAAACTCTTTGTAGATAAAAGGGATTTTAAAGATTAGTTTTGAATTTGTCGGTTTTTATTATTATCATACATCTGAATATTCTGCAGGATTTTCAGTAGAAATTTCTGGTCATACGTTTGATTTTTGTTCAGTCATATTAGGAGCATAAGAAAAACAAAAGAAACAGAAAAACTGTAAATAGTGTGCCCTCCTTTTTGATATTAATATGCTTATATATTTTGTAAGTTTTCTCATGATGTCTTTAATTAAATTGTGAATGTGGTTGTTACGTTTTTTTATGTTTTATGAAAGCAACAGAAAGTCACAGATAACAGCTTGTATAATTTATTACACTAAACTATCATATGTATGTAACAGATATAACATAAATTGTATAATAACAGTGACAGATATTAAGTTACAACATTCAAAATTAATTACAACACAAAATAGTACTGGTTTCAACCTTCAAAGTTAATTACGATACAAAATGGTACTAGTTTCAACCTTCAATGTTAATTACGATACAAAATGTTACTGGCCTGTGTCAAATATAATGATCTAGAATGAAAGTCCAAAAGTTCAGATCAGAAATCCGAAATTCTAGTCTAGGAGGTGAATTTGGTCCCACGAAGAAATTTCGAAGTTCGAATGGAAAATAACGTCTCAAACTTGCCGACTCTCAGCACAACCAGTAATTCAGTATGAAGATTAATAACATTTTGATTTTTCAACTGTGGTTTACCTTCCGTTGCTCTATGAAAGTTGCCTAAAATCTAATGTTCGAGCTTGTCCTAACACCTTTACACAATACTCTACATTTACGTATTTTGGAAAATACTGCTGATTATAACTGAATAAATAAGTATTATTTTTTTAATTTTAGAGGAGTAGAATGTGGTATTTACTGGACTGAATATCTGTTCTCAGTTCTGAATTAGATCCCTCCCTTAAAGGGTAGGTGAGGTAACAAACTGCTTTGGGCAGTAAAATTCATAGAAGTTTCTATCAATGCTAGCAGGTACTCGTAAAACGTCTGCGATCAAATGGGTATCTTTATTGTAACACTACTAATTTAAATACAAGATAAAAATAACACAAAAAATTCTAATCACAGACGCTAAAGACTTTAACTGCACTTGCCTTAGGCCTAACATTACTTAAGCCTTTATTAAGTACGATCTATAATCGATAGAGATAGATTAACAATGTAACTTGTGCATATTCATGAAAATTAGCTATGTAAATTTATGGTTGATGACACGGAAAGTTGATTTCCTTCTGTGTAATTGTGAAGAAACACGAAAATGCCGGTAAAAAAGGACAAAACACAAAGTTTGAAATTGTAACAATGTATGTATTTTCGCATGGATCCAACCAGCTTTTATGTCAAATTTGGTGAAGATCCACCAAAAAAAGAACGAAACAGTGGTAAAGACATAAAAAAACCACAAAAGTGCAAAATGAATAAGGCAAGATTGAAATTTTGTAAGTATCTCTCCATGTGTTTAATGTGCCTACACATCAATTTTGATGAAGATCTCTGCATACTCTGCGAAGTAGTTACATGGATATACAACATATAGTGCTATTATATTTATATAGATTTTGGCACATATGAGTTTTTATATAATTTTATAATAAATCTTGATTTCCGAAAGTCCAAAGTACGCTTTGTTTTGTCACATCTGTTCAATCAACTTAAATATTTCTGGATTAGTTTATATCGTACATACACGATTAACTGGACCAGCTAAACCAGCATATCTTACATACAAGAGTTGAAGTGATATTTTCAGTATATTTTCCGTTCATATGAAGGTTAAGAATGGAAACTGTAACACAACCAGTTAGGAAATGGAGTTTTTCACAGGTGTAAAAAAGTCGAAGATGGTGGAAAAATAAACTAGCTTACAACAAGAGATTCTAAAATCCAAGTTTGTTGGTTCAGAACACGTATGATCAGACTCGCAGTTTGTTGGTTCAGAACACGTATGACCAGACCTGCAGTTTGTTGGTTCAGAACACGTATGACCAGACCTGCAGTTTGTTTGTTCAGTCACGTATGACCAGACCTGCAGTTTGTTGGTTCAGAATACGTATGACCAGACTCTCAGTTTGTTGGTTCAGAACACGTATGACCAGACCTGCAGTTTGTTGGTTCAGAATACGTATGACCAGACCTGCAGTTTGTTGGTTCAGAATACGTATGACCAGACTTTCAGTTTGTTGGTTCAGAACACGTATGACCAGACCTGCAGTTTGTTGGTTCAGAATACGTATGACCAGACCTGCAGTTTGTTGGTTCAGAACACGTATGACCAGACCTGCAGTTTGTTTGTTCAGTCACGTATGACCAGACCTGCAGTTTGTTGGTTCAGAATACGTATGACCAGACTCTCAGTTTGTTGGTTCAGAACACGTATGACCAGACAAGCATTTCCCAGTTGCTGATCCTTTATTGTACTACATTGATAAACTTGGCTGCTTAAAATGGAACATTTCTTCTTATTAACGCATGCTGAGAGACACTGAAAAGATTTTCTGGATTAGCACAAATAAATAATCATCTGTTGGTAAATTCTACGTTATATTTCGCGCATTTGAGACGCTAAAAGATATGCAGTTTCTTTGACTGAACAGTGAGCTATATGTCTTAGTATTCTAACTACGCTTATTCTTGTAACTCATTCTTTATTTTGTTTGTAAGTTATGAAATGTTTGTCCAGAATAGTTTAAAATAAATCTAAATAACAAGTTTTAAGCTATTTTTGTAAATTACTAAGGCTGTAAAGATTTCATTGGTTATAATTTATAAGTGACACTAAAATGAGAAAGTTGTTTTAGCCAAATGAGCTACCTCATCATTGATCCATAGAAGGTATTCTATACTGAAACAATTTTGAAACCTCCCACTTTGTTACAGTCTATGTTGTCATGACTGGCCATTCTATATTTGACGATTCCACGTTTTGACAACAGGCTTGCAACATAATTTCTGTTGTCAAACATTATATGATAAGGATGTCATATACAAACACACCATTCTTCCATGCGTGCTTTCCTTATACCATTTCATGTTGTTGTTTGTTATTAAGAATGAAGGGCTATCTGTATTCTGCCAACCACAGGCATCGAAACCAGGATTCTAGCAGTATACGTCTGCAGACATACTACTGTGCCATTTAGTGTCATTTAATGTACGAGAACGACAGTTTTCCACAATCCGTTTCAACTGTCTGATCACACAGAAATCCATTGGCGCTGTACCTGGCAATTTGACCAGTATGTCTTTGAATGAATTACCTCAAATACTAGTCTTATTCACCAGCTGATTGACGTGTGCTATGGTTGACTAAATGTTTTTTTGTTTGATTCAGAGCAAATATACGCTGGGCTTTCTGCTGTGTTCACCGCTCGAAGTCAAACCACGAATCTTAGTTTTGTATGTCCGTAATCTGAATACCAGCGGGAAACAGTTGAATGGATATATAACGAAGCAGCTTATGAGCACGTGACTTGTGTCGCTTTCCCATAAGAATATCCTTCTTGACTGTGTTATGAACTGTTGCCTGAGATACGTGTTCGACGTTTGATACTGAACTCTCACCTGTTACACTTTGCTTACCACAGCTGGGATACAACTTGGTAGAGGAAATACATACCATTCCCAAAGGTGAACCAATATTCAGTTAAATTACACTCCATGCAACGCCAAAATCCTTTTCTGATATATAGCATTCCACCGTGACTTTATATCTGCTATGACTGTCATGTAACTTGCGATATGCATATTCAAAATCATTTTTTATACAACGCACTCAAGCTTCTCCACTTAGGCCATCTTCATGTGACTTCAACAAGACAAGTCAATGTGACTTAAACATGTTCTGAAGACATTGAACACGAGACTTTATAACATCCACTAGAGATTTAAACCTCCAAGTTTGGAGAATCCATATTCGTTTTATCAAATTGGGTTCACAATAAAAGTTTATTTTTCAAAGTGGTATCATTTATTATACCTTCTCCAATGTGAGAGACATATTGTAGGTTTTGTTGCATTTATCTGGTATTGTTTGTTACTTTATCTGGATATGAATTAACCATGAAATGAACCATTTTGCCAATTTTGTTTGCAGACAATATGTAATTATTAAGTTGATTAGGGACATTAATTTTTCTCTAGTTTCGAATAAAACTCATTTATCTTACATTTATCTCAAACTGGTGTATATTCAAGAATAACGAGGTTAGAAAATATGATAGTGTACCATGGGACATATGATTTATCTTATCAGCAATATATCTTATATTTAATTTCTGGAATTATTTTGATAGCACACTTCTATTCAAAAGTTAAGCTTATAACCTATGCAAGGCATTATACTATTTGCTAGGCCTACTTTGGATTGATATTAATTTTGTACGAAGTTGAAAAGCGTTATTAATGTGTTTAAATCACAGGTTGTACATATTACATTTTAAAAAAGGACGTATTCGAGAACAAAAACATTACTTACAGCCAATCCCTATATCTATTACTGTAGGCCTGTTTTAGATAAATATTAGCCTTGTGTAAAACTGCAAAACGTTATTTATGTTTTTCAATCACAGCTTGCACAATTACATTTTAAAATTCTGATGAATAAGTCATAATTTATCTCAAACACTTTAACTCACAAGTTAAAATGACTATTTTTAGTTGTTTCAGTTTTCCAATCTGACATTTCATTGAAATAAATATGACTGTTTGACACAAGAACATTGTCCAACTTTTATATTTAAAACTTCTTGAAATATCTAGAGAACAACGTGTGTGTTTACTTTAACTGTACGTACTTTGGGATATCACTTTCCTTACTTCTTTCACGAATTCAAACAAAATGTTTGAAAATCTAATCTTCAAAGACAGCTAAATTCCATTACTTCCACTTGCCAAAAACAGAAATGTTAGTTCCAACTAAAAACTAAAAATGTTTGTTTGTTTGTAATTAAGCACAACACCACACAGATGACTATCTGTGCACTGCTTACCAGGGCTATCGAAACCCGCAGACATATTAAAAATGTTAAAAAACAGAGTTTAAAAAAACTACTAAAAGTTAATGAAAATGTAATACGACAACTCAAAATTAATTTACGCCTTTCTATTGTACGAGTATATTTTACTAATGGCTACTTCCGGTAAAGTTGGTGGATATTGGACAAAACGCAGTGCTGGAAAGTCGAAAGAACAAGTTATCGAACTTGGATGACCTGTTTCCAATCGAATCCACCAGAATTTTAATAAAGAGTGTCACAGATTATCTTCTAGTTTATTTATAGATCTACATATTATATAATACTGAAGTCTTTTTTTTTTGCTGTATCGATTTTATTTTGCAGTTTGTTGTTAAGCCTTTTTTTCAAATCGTCTATTCAATAACCAAGATATGTATGAAATTCACGCGTTTTTATTTCCTTAAAGTGTACTTATGTATTAAAAATGACTTAGACAGAGAAAGGACAGTCATACTGAATTTGAAATTGATACAAACGTTGAAAATTGAAGCAGGAAACATCTTTATTGTTAGTATGATACATAACATTAGCTTACGCCATAACTAGTTGAATAGCTTTTAGTGCTGTCTGTAGATCAGTATTGTACATTAAGAGTATTTTAAAATGAATAAGAAAAATATCGACTGCTATTCAAAACAAAACTTGAGTCAAAAACAAAAGGAGGAAATTAAATTGTATTTTTCGTATAAACAACAAATGAAGTTTAACACAATCTTAAGGTAGGTTTTCAGTGAAGATTATGTACATTCAACATAAGTAATCTTAAGGTAGGTTTTCAGTGAAGATTATGTACATTCAACATAAGTAATCTTAAGGTAGGTTTTCAGTGAAGATTATGTACATTCAACATAAGTGTAATAAATTGTCAGTTGTGCAATATATGTGCTACACTTTATGTTGTGTTTCAAACTTAAGTTTTTTTAAAATAACTTTCTGTCTTTATTGTAATAAACTATGAAATCAACAATAATTTTGTTTATTTGTTTTTAATTGCTCGCAAAGCTACTCGAGGGCTATCTGCGCTAGTCGTCCCTAATTTAGCAGTGTAAGACTAGAAAAAAGGCAGTTAGTCATCACCATCCACCGCCAACTCTTGAGCCACTCTTTTAACAACAAATAATGGGATTGGCCGAAACATTATAACGCCTCCACGGCTGAAAGGGCGAGCATGTTTGGTGCAACGAGGATTCGAATCCGCGACCCTCGGATTATGAGTCGAATGTCTTAGCGTTATTGGCCATGCTGGGCCAAATCAACAATGATTGACAGTTGCTACGTGTTCATGCTTTACGTTGTGACCTATTGGAGACATCTAAGTTCTTAAGAGGTCATTTCTCTTTTTTTTTTCAGACACGTTTGACATTATAACACTCACTAGTTTGTCACAGAATCTCTTGTCTGAATACATTTACATTCAGTACAAGGACGGTGCATTAGGAACTTTTATAAATTATACAACTTACTTGATGTCACTTTATAACGCTACAATATTATATCGTTTTAAAGTTTTAAAAAAATTCTAATTTGTTGAAAGCCATAGAAGAGAAGTTTCTAAGAAACTCACACAGTATTTATTGACATATACAATATTTTTTATCTGTAATAGATAGATTCTGACTGTCTTTTGTGTCATATGATCTGAAAGTATCTCCTCCCAAAATTCCGCCCACTCACAGGCAAAAGGTATGAGGATTTTTAATGTAAATACAAACCATAATTTCTCGCGAACCTTTATGAAAAATGAAGCACATAAACCGTTCAGTTCGTGTGTTCACAAATCTTTTGTAGCTTGGTGTTCTTACCTCTCTCATCAAACATCCAGAAAATATGGTAGTGGTTACTTAACAGAACAAATCGTGCCACGCAAAACGAAACTTGAGTCTACATAAAGACCGTGTTCACGATGAATAAGACAATCTGTTTCATTTTAGATGCTTGAATGAATGTGATGGGCAAATAGATAGAATAATACTGGATAGATACACAGTCAAAAGAGTGATATGTAGCTATAAATATGCATGTCTAGATGTGTGTTTATCCTGGTGCATCAGCGGTAAGTTTGCATACTTACAATGCTAAAATCCGAGGTTCGACTCTCAGCGATGGATAAAGCGCAGATAGCTCATTGTGCGGCTGTTCACAAAATAAGAGTGCATATTGTGTGTGTGTGTGTGTGTGTGTGTACATATAATAAAAAGTTTGATGTCTTCAAGCTACAAAGAAAGTGAATACCTACTAGAGTAAATGAAATATCTATATTTGAGATAGCAATATATCACTGATATTTCTTTTTTTTTCTATTAAATAATTAAAGCCTTCTCTACAGGGAATGTAACACTTTATTTTTCTTTATGACTTAATGTCATGTACGCTGATTGTTTATTTAAAATGTGGGTTGAATACTAGAACCAATATTTACAACTTAAAAATATAAATTTTCTTTGGCCTAAAGGGTTTGTTTTTACAATATCTATATTTTTTTATATAAAAATTAAGTTGAAAATACTCCACAAATCTTATTATAACTTATAGTGAAATTTCGATTATGGTTCGTATTTCTACGTACGGTGTCAGTATAATAAAGCTCTATTTAAATAAGCATTTACATACTTATATACATATATATACGATTAACATACGTTAGTACAGGTCAGGCATGTACAATAAAGTAAATAATGAAATCTTTCTACCTGCATTTTTCAATTATTTTATGAAAAATGACAATACCTGGTGAGAATTAAGCTAAATAATGTGAAAAATATTTCATTATAGGTGTCAGAAAAGTTTTATCACAGCAAATTACACATTCTAGACTTTTTATTTGGAGATGCGGCTCCTTGCTTGGTTTTTCGAATGCCTTTCTCATTAAATTCTTGGTCTAGAATTCTTTCAGGTAGAGGTGTTTCTGGCGCACTATTTTTCGAGGCATCTTCTACCGAACTCGTCTGTATGTTATACAGCACAATTCTAAAAGTCCCCGTGATGTTACTGCGCGGCCCTCTACTCGCACAGTCCTGCAACATTTCATCCGTTATCCCCAGGTTTCGTAGCTGGTGTCGCGTTTCTCGCTCTTCTTCTGTTAAAAGATCACTATTTTCAAAGCTTGGGTACATAATATATCTTTCTAGTTTGTCGGGAAAGTTTTGATTAACCAACCATTCCGATAACATAATGTCTTTCATACTAAACCTTTGCTTTGGATTTTGATTGAGAATACCCCTGATGAGGACGTTGCAGCTTTTGGAAACGTGAGACGGTATCTTAAACTTACCTTCAAGAATGAGGTTTTTAAGAAACACCACAGTTTGTGCCTGGAAAGGCATAGAAGCTGTGACCATAAAATATAATAGAACTCCCAAGGCCCAAATATCTACACAAGGCCCGATATAGCTTGGATCTTTGAAGAGTTCGGGGGCTGCATAAGGTGGGGAACCACAGAATGTTGTCAGGGGCTTAAACACATTTTCGACTTGTGTACTGAAGCCGAAATCACCGAGTTTCACAACATTTGGTCCAGCGAAGAAGACATTTTCGGCTTTAATATCACGATGAATGATGTTGTTTTGATGCTGAAAAAAAGGTTTCAATATGTACATATTTATTTATCGCATTACTGTTATCGGTCCAGATTGTCAATTTACTGTCATAATGGATAATGTCTGTGTTAATATAACCCAAATGCATTGGGGATATCTCATATATCAGACAAAATCCAAGCGCTGATGTCAATCTCGTCAGCTGTCATGGGAAATCATAAAATAACCAAACAAGAGTACGAAGCTAAGTGCTTAGATCCACAACGTTTCAGCTTCTATTCGTTTTCACTAGCTATAGCCAATTGTGAGCTGGTAGTTACCCGTAAAGTTCCCAAAGCAGAAATGAAACCACTGTAACATTTCTACTAATTATCAAATTGCTGTTTTATCAGTCCAGGTTGTCAACTCTCTTTCACAACGGGTAATGTCTGTGTTAATAGTAGAAATGAAGCCATCATAATATTTCTACTGAATGTCACATTGCTGTTACCTCTCTGGGTTGTCAGGGGTTCTCTATATTATTTATATTGAGTGTAACGAACATACTACAAAAAATTGTATGTTTGTTTCTTTTTGAATTTCGCGCACAGCTACACGAGAGCTATCTGCGATAGTCGTCCCTAATTTAGCAGTGTAAGACCAGAGGGAAGGCAGCTAGTCATCATCACCCATTACTTACTCTTAAACCACTCTTTTACCAAAGTATAATGAGATTGACCGTCACATTATAATGCCACCACAGCTGAAACAATGAGCATGTTTAGTGTGACAGGAATTCGAGCCCGTGTACCCGTAGATTACGAGTCGAGTGCCTTAACCACCTGGCCATGCCGAGCCTTACTACAAGGAAAGGAAGTCGAAAAGACTAACTATAAGCAGTTTAGCTTCTATCAGTGGGCCCGACATCGCCAAGCGTGTTAAGGCGTGCGACTTGTAATCTGAGGGTCGCGGGTTCGCATCTCCGTCGCACCAAACATGCTCGCCCTTTCAGCCATGGGGGCGTTATAATGTGACGGTCAGTCCCACTATTCGTTGGTAAAAGAGTAGCCCAGGAGTTGGCGGAGGGTGGCGATGACTAGCTGCTTTCCCTCTAGTCGTACACTGCTAAATTAGCGACGGCTAGCACAGATAGCCCTTGTGTAGCTTTGTGCTGTACTTTGTATTCTTGTGTTGTACTTTAATCAGTCTTTAAAAGAAAGAGAAGAAATTTGGAGTAAGTACCATATGATAGAGTTTATGATAAGATGTTTAGTTCTGTTTAACACCTTGGAGTTCTACTATATAGTTCTGTTTAACACCTTGGAGTTCTACTATATAGTTCTGTTTAACACCTTGGAGTTCTATTATATTGTTCTGTTTAACATCTTATAGTTCTACTATATTGTTCTGTTTAACACCTTATAGTTCTACTTTATAGTTGTATTTAATATATTATAGTTGTACTTTATAGTTCTATTTAATATATTATAGTTGTACTTTATAGTTCTATTTAATATATTATAGTTGTACTTTATAGTTCTATTTAATATATTATAGTTGTACTTTATAGTTCTATTTAATATATTATAGTTGTACTTTATAGTTCTATTTAATATATTATAGTTGTACTTTATAGTTCTATTTAATATATTATAGTTGTACATTATAGTTCTATTTAATATATTATAGTTGTACATTACAGTTCTATTTAATATATTATAGTTGTACTTAATAGTTCTATTTAATATATTATAGTTGTACTTTATAGTTCTATTTAATATATTATAGTTGTACTTTATAGTTCTATTTAATATATTATAGTTGTACATTACAGTTCTATTTAATATATTATAGTTGTACTTTATAGTTCTATTTAATATATTATAGTTGTACTTTATAGTTCTATTTAATATATTATAGTTGTACTTTATAGTTCTATTTAATATGTTATAGTTGTACATTACAGTTCTATTTAATATATTATAGTTGTACTTTATAGTTCTATTTAATATATTATAGTTGTACTTTATAGTTCTATTTAATATATTATAGTTGTACTTTATAGTTCTATTTAATATATTATAGTTGTACTTTATAGTTCTATTTAATATGTTATAGTTGTACTTTATAGTTCTATTTAATATATTATAGTTGTACTTTATAGTTCTATTTAATATATTATAGTTGTACTTTATAGTTCTATTTAATATATTATAGTTGTACATTACAGTTCTATTTAATATATTATAGTTGTACTTTATAGTTCTATTTAATATATTATAGTTGTACTTTATAGTTCTATTTAATATATTATAGTTGTACTTTATAGTTCTATTTAATATATTATAGTTGTACTTTATAGTTCTATTTAATATGTTATAGTTGTACTTTATAGTTCTATTTAATATATTATAGTTGTACTTTATAGTTCTATTTAATATCTTATAGTTGTACTTTATAGTTCTATTTAATATATTATAGTTGTACTTTATAGTTCTATTTAATATATTATAGTTGTACTTTATAGTTCTATTTAATATATTATAGTTGTACTTTATAGTTCTATTTAATATATTATAGTTGTACATTACAGTTCTATTTAATATATTATAGTTGTACTTTATAGTTCTATTTAATATATTATAGTTGTACTTTATAGTTCTATTTAATATATTATCGTTGTACTTTACAGTTCTATTTAATATATTATAGTTGTACTTTATAGTTCTATTTAATATATTATAGTTGTACTTTACAGTTCTATTTAATATATTATAGTTGTACTTTATAGTTCTATTTAATATATTATAGTTGTACTTTATAGTTCTATTTAATATATTATAGTTGTACTTTACAGTTCTATTTAATATATTATAGTTGTACTTTACAGTTCTATTTAATATATTATAGTTGTACTTTATAGTTCTTTTTAATATATTATAGTTGTACTTTATAGTTCTATTTAATATATTATAGTTGTACTTTATAGTTCTATTTAATATATTATAGTTGTACATTACAGTTCTATTTAATATATTATAGTTGTACTTTATAGTTCTATTTAATATATTATAGTTGTACATTACAGTTCTATTTAATATGTTATAGTTGTACTTTATAGTTCTATTTAATATATTATAGTTGTACTTTATAGTTCTATTTAATATGTTATAGTTGTACTTTATAGTTCTATTTAATATATTATAGTTGTACTTTATAGTTCTATTTAATATATTATAGTTGTACTTTATAGTTCTATTTAATATATTATAGTTGTACTTTATAGTTCTATTTAATATATTATAGTTGTACTTTATAGTTCTATTTAATATATTATAGTTGTACATTACAGTTCTATTTAATATATTATAGTTGTACTTTATAGTTCTATTTAATATATTATAGTTGTACTTTATAGTTCTATTTAATATATTATAGTTGTACATTACAGTTCTATTTAATATATTATAGTTGTACTTTATAGTTCTATTTAATATATTATAGTTGTACTTTATAGTTCTATTTAATATATTATAGTTGTACTTTATAGTTCTATTTAATATATTATAGTTGTACATTACAGTTCTATTTAATATATTATAGTTGTACTTTATAGTTCTATTTAATATATTATAGTTGTACTTTATAGTTCTATTTAATATATTATAGTTGTACTTTATAGTTCTATTTAATATGTTATAGTTGTACATTACAGTTCTATTTAATATATTATAGTTGTACTTTATAGTTCTATTTAATATATTATAGTTGTACTTTATAGTTCTATTTAATATATTATAGTTGTACTTTATAGTTCTATTTAATATATTATAGTTGTACTTTATAGTTCTATTTAATATGTTATAGTTGTACTTTATAGTTCTATTTAATATATTATAGTTGTACTTTATAGTTCTATTTAATATATTATAGTTGTACATTACAGTTCTATTTAATATATTATAGTTGTACTTTATAGTTCTATTTAATATATTATATTTGTACTTTATAGTTCTATTTAATATATTATATTTGTACTTTATAGTTCTATTTAATATATTATAGTTGTACTTTATAGTTCTATTTAATATATTATAGTTGTACTTTACAGTTCTATTTAATATATTATAGTTGTACATTACAGTTCTATTTAATATATTATAGTTGTACTTTATAGTTCTATTTAATATATTATAGTTGTACTTTATAGTTCTATTTAATATATTATAGTTGTACTTTATAGTTCTATTTAATATATTATAGTTGTACATTACAGTTCTATTTAATATATTATAGTTGTACTTTATAGTTCTATTTAATATATTATAGTTGTACTTTATAGTTCTATTTAATATATTATAGTTGTACTTTATAGTTCTATTTAATATGTTATAGTTGTACATTACAGTTCTATTTAATATATTATAGTTGTACTTTATAGTTCTATTTAATATATTATAGTTGTACTTTATAGTTCTATTTAATATATTATAGTTGTACATTACAGTTCTATTTAATATGTTATAGTTGTACTTTATAGTTCTATTTAATATATTATAGTTGTACTTTATAGTTCTATTTAATATGTTATAGTTGTACTTTATAGTTCTATTTAATATATTATAGTTGTACTTTATAGTTCTATTTAATATATTATAGTTGTACTTTACAGTTCTATTTAATATATTATAGTTGTACTTTATAGTTCTATTTAATATATTATAGTTGTACATTACAGTTCTATTTAATATATTATAGTTGTACTTTATAGTTCTATTTAATATATTATATTTGTACTTTATAGTTCTATTTAATATATTATATTTGTACTTTATAGTTCTATTTAATATATTATAGTTGTACTTTATAGTTCTATTTAATATATTATAGTTGTACTTTACAGTTCTATTTAATATATTATAGTTGTACTTTATAGTTCTATTTAATATGTTATAGTTGTACATTACAGTTCTATTTAATATATTATAGTTGTACTTTATAGTTCTATTTAATATATTATAGTTGTACTTTATAGTTCTATTTAATATATTATAGTTGTACTTTATAGTTCTATTTAATATATTATAGTTGTACTTTATAGTTCTATTTAATATATTATAGTTGTACTTTACAGTTCCATTTAATATATTATAGTTGTACTTTATAGTTCTATTTAATATATTATAGTTGTACTTTATAGTTCTATTTAATATGTTATAGTTGTACTTTATAGTTCTATTTAATATATTATAGTTGTACTTTATAGTTCTATTTAATATGTTATAGTTGTACTTTATAGTTCTATTTAATATATTATAGTTGTACATTACAGTTCTATTTAATATATTATAGTTGTACATTACAGTTCTATTTAATATATTATAGTTGTACTTTATAGTTCTATTTAATATATTATAGTTGTACTTTACAGTTCTATTTAATATATTATCGTTGTACTTTACAGTTCTATTTAATATATTATAGTTGTACTTTATAGTTCTATTTAATATATTATAGTTGTACTTTACAGTTCTATTTAATATATTATAGTTGTACTTTACAGTTCTATTTAATATATTATAGTTGTACTTTACAGTTCTATTTAATATATTATCGTTGTACTTTACAGTTCTATTTAATATATTATAGTTGTACTTTATAGTTCTATTTAATATATTATAGTTGTACTTTACAGTTCTATTTAATATATTATCGTTGTACTTTACAGTTCTATTTAATATATTATAGTTGTACTTTATAGTTCTATTTAATTTATTATAGTTGTACTTTACAGTTCTATTTAATATATTATAGTTGTACTTTATAGTTCTATTTAATATATTATAGTTGTACTTTACAGTTCTATTTAATATATTATAGTTGTACTTTATAGTTCTATTTAATATATTATAGTTGTACTTTACAGTTCTATTTAATATATTATAGTTGTACTTTACAGTTCTATTTAATATATTATAGTTGTACTTATAGTTCTATTTAATATATTATAGTATAGTTCTATTTAATATATTATAGTTGTACTTTATAGTTCTATTTAATATATTATAGTTGTACTTTATAGTTCTATTTAATATATTATAGTTGTACTTTATAGTTCTATTTAATATGTTATAGTTGTACTTTACAGTTCTATTTAATATATTATAGTTGTACTTCATAGTTCTATTTAATATATTATAGTTGTACTTTACAGTTCTATTTAATATATTATAGTTGTACATTACAGTTCTATTTAATATATTATAGTTGTACTTTATAGTTCTATTTAGCATCTTATAATTCTACTTCATAGTTCTATTTGATATTTTGTATTTTTTTTTAATTAAGCACAAAGCTACACAAGGGCTATCTGTGCTCTGCTCACCACGGATATCGAAACTCGGTTTCTATCGTTGTAAGTCCGCAAACATACCGCTGAGTCACTGGGGGTCTTTTTAATATCTTTTTATAAGGGTAGAGCCTGGAAGTTTCATTAGAATGGTTTCATTTCTACTTTACTAAATGTGAAGGTGACTACGTTCCCACAACTGGCTGTTGACAGTGAAAACCAAGAGATACTGAGACGTTGTGGTTGTTAGCACTTAGCTGGGTACCCTTGTTTGATTATTTTTATGATCTCCCGTGACAACTGACGAGATTCTCATTACCATTTGAATTTTGTCTCATAGATGGAATATCCCCAATACACTTGGGTGCTATTAGTATAGACTTTATTCATATAATAGTAAGTTAAAAACCTGGACCGATAAAGGTAATGCGATATCTAATTCTTTACTGTTTTACAGTACTGAGTAAATTACCTAATAAGAATTAATGTAATCAATAACTTGTGAGATATAAATACACATGTTGTTATGTTATCTTAATTCCTGTCTCATTGCAGCTTCCCATGACTTGTTTTTAATTGTTCATCGACTATGAAGCAAAATCCACGCATGAAGAAGTGAGATTATTAATCAAACTTTAAGTCAGTCAGAGCGACATCTCGTGGAAGTCAAAGTTTTTCTTATTCAGCAACAACTTAATAATTACTTTAGGTCACGACATTTTTACTAAATGACGTAGGTACAATAATTATGATGAAGTCATAATAAAAAGTTTTCTTTGATACAGAGAAGACACAACCTAAGAAAGTGAAACTAGAGTTTGGTTTCACCAATTCAGTATTCCAAACATTTCTATTTAAAATATATAACATTTCTAAATATCATAATAGAACAGTATACTATAAAGTTTCGCTAATATTTCTCTGTATGCTATACTCATAATAGAAATATTACAAAGAACTTAAAAGTGTTGTATTTTCTGGGTTAGCTAGCTTGCATTGTAGAACATTTGTTACATAACATAAATATCGCAGAAAACCAGTGACTGTCGTTTTATTTCGGTTAGCTAACTTCCATAGTTCGACAATACGAGTGTAACAGAGAACTCCCATGGTGTCGTTTTACCTACGTTGGTTAACTTCCATTGTGGTACATTTGTTACACACACAATATGAATACCGTACAAAACACGTAATTGTTGTTTAAATCCAATTTAATGATTTTCTATTGTAATATGCGCTCTACACTCACCATGTGATTGACAGCAGAAACGACCTGAGCCATCAGACGTTTAGCTCGTTGTTCGGGAAGCCGACCTTCTGAAGTGATGAAGTGAAAGAGTTCGCCTCCACTCGCATACTCCATGATGAGGTACACTTTCGATAAGGCTTCTATCACTTCATACAAACGAATGATGTGCGGATGATGAAGGCTTTCCATGCTCTTAATTTCACGTGCTAGCATTCTTTGTGTCTTGATATCTAATCTGGACTTATCAATGATCTTAGCAGCTACTTTTTCTATGGAATAATCATTACAGAAACGTGTTTATAGTGAAATAAACTCCCCAAGAGTACACATTAAAAATGGTTCTTCGTACCCCGTCATTAAGATAAAGAGTAACCAGTCGTTCCTGATAAAAACATACTAATAAATAACAGTTCTTTAGGCTAATGAAGTATTCACACTTATGTCTGAAATTGTTACTATATTTCACAGCATCATACTTTTAAAGCAATAACACCGATATAACAATAATTAATATATCACTCCAACATATCTGCTTCAATTAAAGTATATTAAATTTTTGTTATTACATATTTCTTCTTTCTCTCCGTGTAGAAACTGAGAATGAACAAAAAGAAAACAAACACTTCGATGAAAGTAAGGGCGACATAATTTGATTAAATTAATTAATATAATAAGTTATATCTTATACGCTCCCTAACATTTGACCTTCACATTTTAAAGAATATCTGTCCCCCCAGTGGCACAGTGGTATATCTGCGGACTTATACACTAAAAACCGGGTTTCTATACCCGTGGTGCGCATAGCACAGCACAGATAGTCCATTGTGTAGCTATGTGCTAAATTCTAAATAAACAAACGAATATCTAGTATAGAGAAGTTAACTTTGAAACACTGATAAGTTAAATGCAGCCCCGCGAGTACCAACCTGTGAAACTATACACGAATAAAGCTATCAGTTTTCAGTGATGACGAGAAAACTGACGACGACCAAGAAGGTCGAAACGTTGTTTGCGCCTCTACATCAAAATTTTCTCAACCCAAACCAGTCGTTTTTACTTATATATTTTATCACAGTTTTAATAAAACAAAACTTAACATCTGTTTTTTTTACTTATTTATTTATTTGTATACGTTTATCTTAACTCGTACTTTCGAAGCTTTAACATTGTTTCATTAGTTAATTTGCAGAGCTCGAATACATTTCTGGTGTTTGTAGCACTTGTATAGACCTATTAGAGCCAGGTACATCATAACTCATGTACGTGGATGCGCATTAATACTTCCAAGTTCGTGCTTCGTTTTTCTATATAGTTCTTTGATTTGGAGCAATCAATAACTGCACTTTATCTAGGCCTAAATAGGTGTAACAAGTTGTTACTAAGACTAATATTATAAAATAATTAACGTGTAAGTTAATAATCTCGATAAAGCAAATACTTTCAACAACACCTCACGTTTTACATCTGATTCGTGAGTAACAAGCGCTTCCAGGTGCATTATTAACTGAAAACATTCGCAAATCACCAAATATTAAAAAAATGTACACATTCGACAAAGCACCATTTTCTATTTCTATTGAAACACGCGACGCCAAAATGTACAAACTAGTTCTCGATCAGATAAATCACTTTTCTCATTACTGTTTTCTGTTCCCAACTTTTAAAAGCTCACATTTTGTAAAAAACAACAACAAAAGACAGAGATTTCGTTTGGCTTGAAGATTGAAGAATTTTTCCATAATATCCATGTTCAATATCGAATTCTTTTTCCTCCTCTACACGTTGAGAAGAACGTGATATCAGTACTCTAACAGTTGGATTGCGTGTTATACATGAGATTCTCTCTTTTTTGTGTTATTAAATTCTGAAAAAAAATAAGTATCAAAAATATGTGACTCATTGCTCTATGATATCTTATTAAATTAATTATAAAGCGTCAAAGAATGTAAGTTTGAAATTACAAATATATGCATAAATATTTTGAATGGCTGTTTTTGGCGATTCTTATGACGTTAATTCTCGTATACCCTACGATTTCTAAAGACGACTGGCGATTACAAATATTTTGTTATGCATAAGTCCTTTAATTTTAATGTGTTCGAATCAGTTTCTGTTCTATTGCAATATAAAAGTTTGATGATAATACGAAAAATCAATGGAACTAAACGTATTGATGGAAAACACGACAAATCTCACTTATCTTTCCAGTATTATGGACTGAAAATACATCATTCATAGAAACATAGTCTTCCAATTTGAAAAAAAAAAACTACCAAAAAGTGTGACCAGTCTACTGATAAGAAAATAATTTAACCTTCGAACTTTCAGCACTAGAGGATTTTTGTACGAGCAATTTTGTGTACCAAAGAGCGGATTGATGCTTTGACGAATTAATCTTTATGTCATGTTTTATATTCAAAGGAAAATATGCTTAGCAATTTTTTCGTACGAATTGTTTATAAACTATGCATATTTATATGTCTTACAAGTTAAATTTATAAGGGACTATATTCAAATAGTTTACAAAATTAACTCAGAAATAACCTCTAATTAGGAACTGCGAACATTTCAATTGACTTTAAAGATTATATTAAACCGGGTAGTCAAAAAAAATTTTGAAATCCTGTGTAAAAAAATATTGTGCACCAGAACAATGATGAAGCTCAAAATTAGTAATACTACTAATAATAGTACTGTGCAAAAATGTCAGGACAAGATCACGCCCGGCATGGCCAAGTGGTTAGGGCGTTCAACTCACAATCTGTGGGTCGCGGGTTTGAAGTTCCGTGAAATTAAACATGCTCGTTCTTTCAGCTATAGGGCCCTTATAATGCCACGGTCAATCCCACTATTCGTTGGAAAACGAGTAGCCCAAGACTTCACAGTGAGTGTTGATGACTAGTTGTCTTCCCTCTAGTCTTACATTGCTAAATTAGGGACGGCTACTGCAGATAATCCCCCTGTAGCTTTACGAAAAATTAAAAAAAAAACAAAGTACACGATCAAAAATTAGATTTCAGGCTACTTTAGCAAACAATTGAAGGTAAATCACAAGTGAAACATCAAAATGTTATTAATAATAACAGAAGGTAAATCACAGGTGAAACATCAAAATGTTATTAATAACAACAGAAGGTAAATCACAGGTGAAACATCAAAATGTTATTAATAACAACAGAAGGTAAATCACAAGTGAAACATCAAAATGTTATTAATAATAACAGAAGGTAAATCACAGGTGAAACATCAAAATGTTATTAATAACAACAGAAGGTAAATCACAGGTGAAACATCAAAATGTTATTAATAACAACAGAAGGTAAATCACAGGTGAAACATCAAAATGTTATTAATAACAACAGAAGGTAAATCACAGGTGAAACATCAAAATGTTATTAATAACAACAGAAGGTAAATCACAGGTGAAACATCAAAATGTTATTAATAACAACAGAAGGTAAATCACAGGTGAAACATCAAAATGTTATTAATAACAACAGAAGGTAAATCACAGGTGAAACATCAAAATGTTATTAATAACAACAGAAGGTAAATCACAGGTGAAACATCAAAATGTTATTAATAACAACAGAAGGTAAATCACAGGTGAAACATCAAAATGTTATTAATAACAACAGAAGGTAAATCACAGGTGAAACATCAAAATGTTATTAATAACAACAGAAGGTAAATCACAGGTGAAACATCAAAATGTTATTAATCTCCATATTTAGTACAACAGAAATTTAGTGGAAGTGTTTGAGTTCAACAAACAGTTAATACTTTGTTTGTCTCTCTTTTGCTTTTATAACTGCAGACAATCTTTCAAGCATTGTTACAACATATTTAAGAATGCCCTTTGAGAGTTTGCTCTAAATATCTCCATAAAGTTTCACTTGAAGCAAATTTTGATTTTTCAAGTTTTTGACCTCTCAAATTCCAAATTTTCTCAGTGATTGAGATTGGGGTTCTGTGGGGGTCATTACATCACTTGAATGAATCCAACAGCTTCTTTCTTAGCTGAGTAATTTTTGCATAGATTGGATAAGTGTTGGAGTCATTATCTCTTTAGTATCAGTAGACTCCTTCATAAATAATACGCAAACCATTGGGTCAACATCTGATGATATGTCTCAATAGAAAAACAAACCATCACACTGCTTTTTCCATACTTCATTGTCGGTAATATTTATTGAGGTCAGTATTTTTCCCCTTTCTTTTCCCGGACGTACAACCTACGCTTTAAACCCATATTTGAAACTTGAACTCATCTGTCCATAACACTCTTTTCTAATCACCAATAGTCCAGTTTTTGTACTTTTCAACGAATTTCAATCTCTTGACAGTATTTTGAGATAGAAGCAAATGTTGTTTTTAACTGCTATACCACCAAATATTCAACTCTCGTTGAGTCTTTTTGATACAATAAATCAAGATACTTTTCTCTCATTTGGTTCAAAGACGTTTATCCCATGCTTGATATCAGTGGCAGTCTTGCTTCTGTCCTACAGAATACATAAACGAAGATACATCAGTATCACTGGGTTTAGGTGTTCTGCCTGTTTTTTTCCAATTTTCAAATTTATCTGTCTTGATCTCATGATCTAAAGTGTACTTAAGATGTTTGGGAAGCATTTCAGGTCTGAGGCAATTTGTAGTAGAGTCCAAATATCTGTTTTTTTGTCAATCTTTGAGCAGTGACATGAAAATAAAACTTAATATATGGTGTTAAACACTCAGTGATGTCGAGAAACCCACTTGTTGAGAATTTTTATATGCAAAAACGGCTTTTCTGGGCCCAGAAAACACTTCAAATAGAAGAGCGAACAACGTTTCGACCTTCTTCGGTCATCGTCAGGTTCACAAAGAAAGGGTTACTGGCCGGAAGCTGACCACATGTTTGGAAGGGGTTGTATAACTGAGTGTTGCAATGTAGAGGGCGCGGTTTGAATATATAATTTTATCTATAATATTAATATAGGTATAATGGTGTTCCTTTATATTGGTTTATTTTGGGTTTAAGTTGTTGTATAAGTAAGGCTTCTTTAATTTTTCGTTTGTTTATGTTTGTTTCTTTATTTAGTATTTTAGTGTTTTCTATGGTTATGTTGTGTCCATTTGACTTGCAGTGTTCGAAAACGTGTGAAGGTGACTTTTTATGTTCTTTGAATCTGGTTTCCATTTTTCTACTTGTTTCTCCTATATAGAAGTCGTGGCAGTTATCACATTGTATTTTATAAATAATGTTGGTGTGGTGTTTGTCAGTGTAGTTCTTACATAGTATAGACCTTAGTTTTGTGCCTGGTTTTTGAATAAATTTAGTGTTAACTGGAATGTTATATTTTGTTACTAGTTTTTGCCAAATGTTGGTTATTTGTTTGCTGATGTCAGGAATATATGGTATACAGCAGTATATGGTTTCGTGATTTTTTGATTCGTGAGATATATTTACTTTTGTTGGTTGATTTTGCTTTCTGTCTAGGTGTGTGCGTATAATGTTTTCTACGGTTTGTGGAGGAAACTTATTAATGTTGATGAAGTGTTGTTTTATTTTATCTAATTCATCGTTAATTTTATCTGGTGAGCATAGTTTTATGGCTGTGTTTATCTGGTTTCTTAGTATGTTGAGTTTTTGTTTTGTTTCATGTGCTGAGTCCCAAGGAATGTATAGTCCAGTATGGGTGATTTTTCGGTGGATTTCTGTTTTGAATTGTGTGTCGGTTCTTATAATTTTGAGGTTAAGAAATGATATTTGATTGCTTTCTTCCTGTTCACATGTGAAGTTAATGTTGGGATGTATAGAGTTAATGTGAGTGAAAAAGTTAAGTATGTGTTCTGTAGATTCGAATCCCGCAACCGTGTCATCTACATATCTGTACCAGTATAGTGGTGGATGTAATGCTGTATTAATTGCTTGTGTTTCAATTTGTGTCATAAAAATATTGGCTAGAACTGGCGATACTGGGTTGCCCATGCTTAGGCCATTTGTTTGTATATAGTTTTGGTTGTTGAACATGAAGTTTGTCTTTATTGTGGTGAATTCTATGAGGGTTGCTAACTGGTTAGTGGGAATGTCTATAATCGGGTTAGGGTCTCGAATATAGAGTTCTAAGGCTATCTTGCAGGCTTCTGTTGTTGGAACTTCTGTGAACATTTGGCAAAAACTAGTAACAAAATATAACATTCCAGTTAACACTAAATTTATTCAAAAACCAGGCACAAAACTAAGGTCTATACTATGTAAGAACTACACTGACAAACACCACACCAACATTATTTATAAAATACAATGTGATAACTGCCACGACTTCTATATAGGAGAAACAAGTAGAAAAATGGAAACCAGATTCAAAGAACATAAAAAGTCACCTTCACACGTTTTCGAACACTGCAAGTCAAATGGACACAACATAACCATAGAAAACACTAAAATACTAAATAAAGAAACAAACATAAACAAACGAAAAATTAAAGAAGCCTTACTTATACAACAACTTAAACCCAAAATAAACCAATATAAAGGAACACCATTATACCTATATTAATATTATAGATAAAATTATATATTCAAACCGCGCCCTCTACATTGCAACACTCAGTTATACAACCCCTTCCAAACATGTGGTCAGCTTCCGGCCAGTAACCCTTTCTTTGTGAACCTGACGATGACCGAAGAAGGTCGAAACGTTGTTCGCTCTTCTATTTGAAGTGTTTTCTGGGCCCAGAAAAGCCGTTTTTGCATATAAAAAAAGGTGTTAAACACTATTATTATTAAATTTTATTTTTGGAGTTCTATTAAATTGATGTCCTCCAGCATGTACCTGTACTGTATGCTTGCAGTTTTTTTATATATAGTTAATACACTGCATGAGTTACCACGACAATTATTTCAGACCATAAATCTGATCATTATTTTCATTCCAACAGCTCTTGGTAGAATTATGTGAGAATTCTAGAGAATGATAAGTATTCTCACCCTGGCTTATGCAAGTGTCGATGAAACATTACCATAATGTTGAAATGTACATTATCCAAGGGCATGAAAGAATGACAAAATATTTTCTTGTCCTAACGCTTTTGCACAGTTCTGTATATCTAATCAAGAAATCATAATGTTAAAACTAACAAAAATAAAAGTATGATTAAGCAGTGAGTAAATTTTAGAGTTGAAACAAAACTTACGTTTAGTTAGGCAATGAGAAGCCACTTTGACTTTGGAAAAATTTCCAGAACCCAATTCTCCATGAATTCTGTAGAATCCTACTCTCTTTCCTAGAGCAATGTCTTTTTGCCAACTGTCATTAGAGCAGAGGTTCTGAAGAACAGCTTCGTACTTACTGGCAGAGATCTGTGAAATCTCTGGATTTGATCGGCTAATATGGTCAACTTCAACTTTCTCGAAATTGGAAACAGTGGTCAGCAATGGATTTGATGGAGTTCTGTGAAACTGTTTCTCTTGGGACTCTGTACTAACTACTGGCATCTTGCCCTTTGTTTAATTGAAATATCTTTCATTATATCCTCATAAAGATCCCTTGGTGTTGAAAGTAGAAATGAATTAAAATATACAGTCATCATATATCATGTTAAACTTCTCTTTCTATCATAAAGGAACAGTATTTTTATTTTGAAAAATATTAACCCACTGGAGTCTTTGCAAAAATTACTTTAAAATTTACACTCTATCTGCTTTTTCTTACCTGTGTCAAAAGTCCAATATTTTTGTGGAGAATCCACCATAAACTCGAAGAACGTAAAATGGTGAAAAATAGAGTACCATAGGGAGAACATGACTGAAGCCGAAACGTTTCTTCGTCATGATTTTTCACTGATGGAAATGTTCACGCTATACGGAAAAGGAAATATACATATTACATGGTCAATTACATATTATGCAATCGAACCATGTCGCCAAAAGGTCACAGCATGTGATCTTCACATTAAATATTGAACACAACAAGAAGCAAAAAATTACAATTTTACATTTCGAGTCGTTTGTTTTTTAAATAAATGATCTTTTAACTACAGACAAATGCTGAGGCAAAACAATAAACAATCTAACGTTACTTGTTCCGAAAACGAAAACTTTTACGTACGAAAAACCATTATAATAAAAATAGCGCTCAAAATACTGAACAAAAATTAATAAAAGTTATTCCAAACAAACAGAAGGACAATAAAATACACAATTTTAATAAAAATGTTCAGTATGTTATAAAGTTAATTGATTAAATCACGAGCTTTTACAAATGTTTAAAATCAGATGGAAAACTTTGCTAAATCTTTTGTAATAAACATTCCTTAAAAATGAAAAGATAAGGTATGGTTTTGATGTTGTTACTTTTTTCCAAAATTTAAAACAAAAAACAAAGATGGACGATCAGTTTAACAAAGATTGTTTATTTAATGCCAATCAAATCGAACAATTTATCTACAATTAACAAAAAGACATAATTTACAAACACTGCTAATATTCAGTTGCACAAATAGCAAATAGAAATAACCAATTAAGGTTATCATACTTAATATGAATATGTAGTAACTGCCAGTTTCTCACTTATCGTCTGTGACTCCTCGGAACCTGTTTCCCACACTATTTTTGGACATTTGAGATGACTTACCTGGGTAACTCTGAGCTTCTGAATAGTTCGAACTTCTCTCACACGTGACCAACCGAGCTTATGACCAGTGGTTTAGTGTCCAACACCTCTATTCCTTTTTTCTGAAAAAAATGCTTCGTGATTCTTCTGGTACACGAGCTCACCTGCAATGCCGTCAGCAAAAGGTGAAAAATGGATAGCAGTATCTCATCCATGTAATGTCTTGCAGTCATGGGTCTTCCATCCATTATATAAAGGTCTGTTTGCACTTACATGCTAATGTCACCCCAGACCATGATTGAGCCACTCCCATCAAAGTGGACAACATTACAAACCTCAATATTGTTCTCCTTCACATCCTCAGACACTCACACAGGGTTTCATTGCTTAATAATCCAGCTGACATGTTTCTGGGTAAAAGCCAGGCAGACTATCTGTGCCTTGGGGCTAGCGCGGGTGTTCTAACTGGACTGCAGCCCAGCTTCATGGATCCTGTTTATGAACACTGAGCACGATACTCACACTCCAGTCGTTCCTGAAGCTCGAGGCTGGTGTGCTTTATAAGGCCTGCATTCAATAGATAGTGATCGCCTACTGCACTTGTAGTCTTTTAGCGACCATTACCTGTTTCGTGGTGTATTATTTTCTTGTGGCTTGGTATTTGCACTACAAACTACTGAATACAGACTGTAACACCCCTATGATCTGTGCCAACTCAGTTTGGGTGTGCTATCCTGTAGACGTTTGACGGCTCTGTAAACTCCAGTTTTCGTTAACTAGTTTCTAACAGCCTGAAACTCTTTGCAAAAGCCAATACCAGAAAAACAATCTATAAACCTTATCTTACAAGTAAACATATTTTCTGACCAATCAAACCTAGCCGTTTGCTTTGAAGAATTTGTTTCATTTCTCACAACACCTATTATGTAAGGAATCATTAGTAAATAAACTTGCACACACCAGGTAGGATTGGTGTAATGCTCCATAATAGAGTAACCTACAAGTATTAAAACTTAACAAGCCTCATTATCTTTTCATTTGTACAAGTAGTATAAATAATGTAATATAAAACAGTGTCTAAAATGTTTGGATTCATTAATTTTGATAGGTTTCTTTGTTTGATTTGTTATTACGCTCAAAAACTGCCCAAAGGACTATCTATGCTCTTCTACCAACAAGGGTATTGAAACTGTAACTTCGCAGACTTCTACCAACAAGGGTATTGAAACTGTAACTTCGCAGACTTCTACCAACAAGGGTATTGAAACTGTAACTTCGCAGACGAGCTACTGGGGGAAAGTTTAGTAGGAGATGAAAGAAAAACTTTTATGAGAATTTTTCGAACACTGATAACAAAACAATGAATACAAAACCCGGGAATCCGGAATTCAGTTTTATATCATTCTTTCTATTTCTCGAAGTTAAGCACAAATATTCAAAATGATTTATTTGTGTTCTGTCTACCACGGTTATCAAAACTCGGTCTCTAGCGTTCTAACTCTGCAGACAAACTGTGTTAACAATTTTACATCAAATGGGCAAGAAACATTACTTTTGACACTTTCAAAGAGGGTTAGGGTCGAGAATTACCTACTTTTAGAAAAATCCACAGATAAATGGTTTGAGATTCGTTATCGTAAAAAGTGCCCCGTAATACAAGACTGCAGATTTGCTATAAAAGTCAGATCATGCTTCCTGAAGATTAGCGATGAGTACTGTTAACTAGCTGCTTTCTCGTAAGTCTTTTAGTTCAAAGATACTCACAGATAGCTCTTGTGTTGTTTATCGCGCAACCGTGAAACAAAGAGGACGAAACTTCAACAACTTCTGTTAAGACTCATTTTAGAAATTGAAATTTAACAAGCTCACGTAATGCTAGACCATAAAACTTACATCACTTTTGGATTAAGATAAAATATTTAAAGATGGTATTGTATTTAAAATGTTCTTGTGTCAGTTTTAAAACGAGTGAAGTATGTTTATTGTATATACTGAACTGTTTGTCAAGTGGAAACTTTGAAAATAATGAACATAAGTGATGATATGCACAATATAAGAAACTTGGTGAGGATTCCTACAGGGGCGTTGTCCTGAAAGGGGTCAGGGCAAGTGCGGTTTACTCCATTCTTCATTTTGTATCAGCATAAATATTCACCTGTTTCCAAACCACAGTTCTATTCATTGGTAAAAGAATAACCCAAGAGTTAGCGGTGGATGGTGATGACTAGTTGCCTTCTCTCTAGTTTTACACTGCTAAATTACGGACGGCTAGCGCAGATAACCCTCATATAGCTTTGCGCGAAATTCAAAAAACAAATAATATATTTTTAACTTTTGTATTTGCTCCATTTGTAAAATAACGATTTTAGTACAATTCTTCCAACATGCGTGCTATATACACGTCTCTCTAATCAGACTACCATGCAATGATCGTATTTAATGAATACGTCGATGAACTGGGTTTTATCTTGAGTTTTAGAATCTATTATTTGTGTCGTGTTTCATATATACCTTTTGAAACGTAACGTTTTTTTATCAATTAAAATGTAGTTTTCATCAATGTCAAAACAGTTTTAAAGTAAAAACTTTTAGCTCATAGTTTCATCATCTCTTGACCCAATATAACATAACACAAACAGTTGTTGTTGTTGTTTTGAATTAAGCACAAAGCTACACAATAGGCTATCTGTGCTATGCCTACCACGGGTATCGAAACCCTGTTTTTAGCGTTGTAAGTCCGCAGACATACCGCTGAGCCACTGAAGGGGGGAGCAACACAAACAAAATCATCGTATTATTAATTCATGCTACGTTACATTACACATCATTGCTATGGTTAAGCCTCTCTTTCCCTTGTACTGGTGACATTGTTTTTCTATTCTGAACATAACACTCATACAATGGCTCTGTGTTTTTCAACTTGAAACTTTTAGCTCATAGTTCTGTTATCTTTTGACCGATCTGAGATATAATTTACGGTTTTAAACTAGGAAGTTTTGATTAGTGTATTTGACCACGTCCAAGGTTACATAGTTTTACTTACTCTAATCATGGTTAAAATAATTTCAAGTGCCGCGACTATCGAGAATTCCCTCTTATTTTGAATCAACACAAAACAGGTATTGAATTTAGTCACATAGTTTTTGTATATAAAACAACAACTATTTACATAAATAGAATCATGTGATACATTTCATCCAGTCTAAAATGTTTTTAGCCGTTGAATAATATATTTCTCTTCTCTCATAAACAAGCTAGTAACTACCAATAATTTATTAAAAACAAAGTAATTAAGTTTTTCATATTATAAGAAAGATCTAATCCGAAAAAGAGCCAGGCTGACTTATAGTAGTTGGCATGTCGTGCTGCGGATTGTGGGTCTCAGGATCTAAATGTGGGTCTGCCGAATTAACCCTGCAGTTTGAGCTATTGAAGAGTTATAAATGTTATAGTCAGTCTCGTTATTCAGTCTAAAGAACCAAGCAAAGCCTCTTGAGGCGGGAGGATACTACTGATTGCTTACTTTCGTCCTGATTAATAACTCAGAATAAAGAACAATTCTACGAAAATCATAGAGGACGCTGTGCTGATCGTTTAGTCCAGATAACTACCAGGTGCTGTTCAGTTAAAAATTTCAATTATTAATCTAACCATATATATAGCATAATTTTCATATCGAAGTTTGTTTAGTTTGTTTTCAATTTCCCGCAAAGCTACACGATAACTATCTGCGCTAGCCGTCCCTAATTTAGCAGAGCCAACTCCTTGGTTACTCTATTACCAATGAATAGTGGGATTGACCGACACAGAATAACGCCCCCACGGCTGAAAGGACGAGCATGTTTGGTGCGACGGGAATTTTGTTATTGAAATGTTTTGTCTCAAAATACATTAGTGAGCATCAGTATCGTATTATAATTGCATCCTCAAAACGTTTGCATCGTTGTATTGAACAATGAACGTAGTGAAATAACCAATCAGTAATTAAAGGTCCCCCTATGGAACAGTTACAAGTTTACGAATTAACAACGCAAAATCAGCTGTTTGATTCCTCTCAGTGGACACGACAGATTGCCTGAAGTGACTTTAGTATTAAAAAAACACTACAAAAAATGTTCTCATTCATTTGTTTCTGCGAGAACATTTTGACACAGAATCTAAGGTATTAAAATATTTATATTACTTTATCAAAAAAAGTATTAAGTGCTTTTTGTCAGGACTGGAACAAAAATTTAGTCATTGGTATAATTTTGAGATACGCGTTTATTTTTACTTCTTTTACGTGGAAAGAAGACATGAAGATATTCAACTTTCATGCTTAACTTATCACTTCAGATTTTTTACGTATCTCGAATCTTTATCACTGACCTAATTGGTCTAATGAGAACTGACACTGCTTGAACTCGCAGCTTTCCTTTAGTCACGTTATAAGTCTCTTTATTTTACCTGGGACTGTAAGATTTTATTACCAAAATTCACAAATGAAAACATTATAACAGGTCTGTTTAGAAACAGGTGAATCTTCACTTTAGAAGTGCAAAAGTATAAAAAGGCGCGTGCGTGCGTGTGTATTTGAAAACAATACAAAGCCAGTTTTGGAGTGTCCAATCACATAAAGCAAGAATCGCTGAGACCAATGTGAAACTTGTCCCACCAATAAATTGATCAATAATAATTATTCTAAAGCTAAGTTTGCTGCACATTATTATAACTCATAGATATTACCTGACAGTCAAATATTACCATTGTTAGTTTCTTGTCGAACATAAGACTGCGGCTGAATTTCAAACTTGTATGATATGTGTACACATTCCAGACCAACTATTACACAAGTAGCATTGAAGTTTGTAAACTTACAAAATGTTTAAACTGAAGCAAGCTAATATTTCTTCTCTATATGTACGCATCTAAAATGTTTCCTTGTTGTTTTTTTTAAGAATTCTTATTGGTCTACAGTGATTTTCCACGAGACTTTTGGATCATACCGTAGTTTATTTTTTCGTCTTGTCTATCGTTACATACATTTCAAGTGGAAAAATACAACACACATGCGCAGTAGAATGATACAAATGCAAAAGCAGACTTCCAAAATTAGAATAAGGATATCATATTTTATCGTGTGTTAGGCCTGATGTCTATTCCCCAAAATGAGTTTAAAAGTTAATTTCGTATTCTGTTTTTCCATATGATGGGAAGTTTTGCTTTCGTAAAGGTTTTTCAGTTGGTTATGCTATAGGTTTTGTTATGTGACAAGCTTGTATGTTGTGTTTAAATACGAAGAACAATACGCTACACTACTGACAATTATGTAAGTTGTACCTCTTTGAATTAGTTAAATATTAATCACGAGTTTAACCTCTTTTATTATTCCTGTCTTTTCAGAACACCTACTTTATTGATTTCTATCATACATTTTTCACCTTCCTCAAGCTCTTTAACCCAAGTGATAATAATAAAACAAACATTTTACAAACTATTTTTTCCACAGCCACTAATCCGTGACTTTTACCTCATATTTCATGCTTTAACATACTGAAATAAATAAATAATATTTCAAGAAAGTTTGTGTTTTTGTGATCAGAAAAAAACAAACGATCATCACTATGTGATAATAAAACTAACTTTATTGTTAACATTTTAAACAAATAAATTAAAAACTGCAGAATGATGCACTTCTTTAACTAAGTTTTACTAATTTTTAGTTTTTATAGCTCAAACATCGCTTCTCTCATAGGAAGTGACTGTATTTTATAACTTCATACAGAATTTGGCCTGGCATGGCCAAGCGTGTTAAGGCGTTCGACTCCTAATCTGAGAATCGCTGGTTCGCATCCTCATCGCACCAAACATGCTCGCCTTTTCAGCCGTGGGGGCGTTATAATGTTACTGTAAATCCCACTATTCGTTGGTAAAAGAATAGCCCAAGAGTTGGCGGTATGTGGTGATGACTAGCTGCCTTCCCTCTAGTCTTACACTGCTAAATTAGGGATGGCTAGCGCAGATAGCCCTCGAGTTGCTTTGCGCGAAATTTAAAACAAACTCGTACAGAGTGTTTCAGTTATTTCACGTAATTACACTGTCATACAACACGAGACCAACTTCAGGTAGCGCATGGCCTAATAGGGGGGTTTGAAATTGCACTTTGTGCACGGATGTGGACACCAGTGTCCTCAAATGATAGGTTAAATGATATCTCGAGGTCACAACCTCCCTTACTTTTCAAATGAGAATGAGCAGTACATTGCTATCATTAGTAGCTCTGGGAAAGTCTTACATAACCGTTAGCCGAAATAACACGAGGTCAGTTGGTTCAAGTTCTCAAACATTTCAGTCTGAGACAAACCTCGAGAGAGAAATGATTTTGAAACTACCTTTCCAGTGAAAGCACCCCTTCCGTCATCAAAAAAGCTGTGTTTAAACATGATTGATAAAGTTTATTGCTTAGAATCTTATTCCATTTTTTTCTAGTTACCTGTTTTATTTATTTATTTTGGAACATCTTAAAGATAAATATCTTGGTCTTTTTTTCTTTCATCTAAGATATCTTGACGATCTAAGAGATATGATTGATACCTGATAATACCACAAAAATAGTATGATTGTTTGATTCAGCAGTCTTTGATTACTACTACTGGTCAATGGTACGGTTTATTCGTTTGTTCACGAGAATAACGCATTATACGCACAAGGAGATAAACAACCAGATAAGAAACTTCTATGGTTCAGTTAGTCTTAACGAACAGAGAGAGTTGTTCCCACTCTTATAACGCAATGCTCGATTTTAAATTTAAATAATTCGCACTTTTCTATCTCACAAAACCAGAGAGTTTTTTTCTCCTGGTTTTGTTTGTTTCTGACATTCACGCAAAGCTGTACTACAGTTAGCTGTCCTTAAATTTAAGCTTGAAGACTATAGGGAAAGCAACCAGAAACATTACCCACTGCCAACTCTGAATTACTCTTAGCACAATGTAAGCTGACTGTCACTCTTAACGCACCCACAACTCCAACTAGTTGTGTGCAATTTTTGAGAGAACAAAACACAAATCATGGATTATGAGATTCGCAGTCTGGCGCACTATAATCACTTGGCCACGCACTGTCCTCCTCGTTTTGAAACTCCTTGTACTTTCCATACATGCGTATAACTGTTATTATTTGCCATAAAATGAACCTAGATAAGTTTAGCTTAGTAATAATCCCACCCTTACATTTCTGTCAACATATAAATGGATACCTTCATTGACTCCTATTAAAATGTTTTGCAAGTTTCGCCCTTCCAGACCTAATAAAATGTAGATATTCAGTGAAGTTTTTTTGGACATAATTTTTTTTTGTTTTTGAATTTTGCGCAAAGCTACTCAGAGGCTATCTGCGCTAGCCATTCCTAATTTAGCAGTGTAAGACTAGAGGAAAAACAGCAATAGTAAGATTGGCTGTCACATTATAATACCCCCACGGCTGGAAGTGTAAGCATGTTTTGGTGTAACAGGGGTTTAAGCCCGCCACCCTGAGATTGCGAGTCAAGCACCCTAGCACCTGGTCATGCTGGACATTTTGGACATCATTATATTCATTTTATGTCTCTCTTTCGTATTTTCGGCCCGGCATGACCAAGCGTGTTAAAGCGTTTAACCCGTAATCCGAGTGTCGCGGGTTCGAATTCCGGTCGCACCAAAACATGTTCGCCCTCGACTAGCTTTGCGCGAAATTCAAAACAAACAAATCTTTCGTGTTTTCAAAGTTCGTTTAGATTCGCAAATATTTGGGTCATTACCAGGCAGTTGCATAATAATAGAAAAAATCAAGTTCACACATTTATAACTTTTCTTGTTTCCATGGTAATGTGACGTCAGATTTAGCGTATGTCTCTTCGTTTTATATGTATTAAATACAATTGTTACCTTGCGTGTTGGTATTTTCAAAGGGAGCAACATACATCTAACTGTCATAAGTTTATCTATCTTAGACATAAAAAAAACGATACATTTTTGAAAACTCTTAAAATGGCGCAGTTGCTTTAAAAAAAAAATCATTTTGAAAAAGTAATTTGCATGGAAGTGTTTTAATGGATTTTCCATCTAATATATGTTGTCTCTTTTCGCAAAGAAAACGGCATGTGCTTTTACTTCTACGTTTAAGAATACACAGGTGAAAATATTCAGAAGAAAGTGAAATAAACTAAAAGTAGCATGGATAATAAACATGTTAAATGCATGGAAAAACTTTATGTGCATGAAGAATCTCAGGGCATTCTTGAAACAAACTTCTGAAATCAAGAGACCTGAAGTAGTAACACTTTTGAACATCTGATTTGTAACTCAATTGTTCTTTTTTTGTTAACACCAATAATAAATCTAGTTCAAACCTTCTTAATTATAAACTATTATCTTGTAAATCGAAGAAGAGTGTTGTTTTAATTGTAAAACTGAGGTGTTAGATATGACTTGTTTACTGTAATTGTTCGAATCCCAGTCCCACCTAACGTTTTTGCCCTTTCAGCCATGGGTGCGTTATAATGTTCGGTCAATCCCGCAATTCGTTGGTAAAAGAGTAGCCCAAGAGTTGACGGTTGGAGGCGATAACTAGCTGCCTTCTCTTTAGTCTTACACTACTAAATAAGGGACGGCTAGTGCAGATAGCCCTCGTGTAACTTTGAACGAAAATTCGAACAAACAGACAAAATAATCTATTTGTTGTTAAGTTTCATAATAATATTAAATACACCAGTTTCTTATTGACTAAATCCTTTCTTATTAATCTGAAACAAACTATGAAGGTTAATAAAATAGCTATCAGAGTTAATCTTATTTACTATCTTTTATTGTCTTATAATCAGTGCCAGATTAACCCAAGGTCTGATAAGACTGAAGCCCCAGAGCACCAGATACTTTGGGGACCAACCAACTTTGAATAGTTTTGAAGAAAAAGGAAAAATCCTCTTCTGCTAAGACTCTGGACAACCAGTAGATTTAATATGGCTCTGCTTGTTGTTCATACAATGGTGAATGAAGTTTAGATGAAATAAATGAAAGAAATAATAACGATCCTATAACTTCATAACGTGTGTTGATTCGTTATCTTTCTCTTTACAACTTCTAGAGGTATTTAAAGGTGACACAAAATCTAAAGCAAAACTCAAAGAAGCTGTTAAACAAAACCTCATAAATTAAAAGTAAAACACTTGAAGTTATAAAGTCGTTTCCACAAAGTTCTCCAGCGTAAAATGTTCCCTTCTGGCTCGGCGGTAAGTCTGCAGATTTACAACTCTAAAATTCGAGTTTCGATACCCGTGGTGGACAAATCTCAGATAGACCATTATATAGCTGTGTGCTTAACCTCGGCCAATGTTGACCTTGAATCAGTTACTGGGGTCACACAATAACGTTTATAAATAAAAGAAAGTTAAACTTCCGAAACTATTTTATACACTTAAAACAACACACAGGATCATACAGATATATAATTTTTAAGCGTTACTTGTTGTTATAATATCCTTAAGCTTCATAGTTGACTTACGATGATTTAAACATTACAAGTAAGTTCGTTAAAATATTTACCCTGAAATCCCAACTTAAAACGCCTGATCTCGAACTAATTTCGGAACTACGGCCAAGACTCTCTGTTGAGCCAAACATGACGGAAAGAAACAGCCGCTTAGATAAAGTTTCATTTGTTGTAACGTACGTTATGTACAGAAACAAACATTTTTCGTTCAGACATCGCTAGGCAACGATGTATAGCTTTAGCAGCTGTGACGTCGATACTACCTTAGATTGTCGAGCAAATCAATAGTTAACAAATAAGCCGGTAGGCAAAACATGCGTAGCACATGTAAATAGACAACAGTTAGAAAGCCAGGTAAAATAAATTGATTATTTAAGTTTTATTAACTTATACGTGACTTAATCGTGTGGTTGTTGATGAGGATGAAGCGACACAATGGGCTTTCTGTAGTCTGCTCGCGTGAATATCGAAACCAGATTTTTAGCGCCTACAGATTTAACTTCATTCTATTAAATTAAAATTAATTCCCAAACTGATCAATAATTATCTTTGCTGTCAGCAGTTACTTAAGATTTTTCAATGACTTTCACCTACAACTCCAATTTCTGATGTTGAATTTCACAACTACTTTAGTATAGACACGAACAAACGCGATTATTTTTGATTTGGCACATTTTGATATGATTCTTCTTATATTGTTTGTTTGTTTTGAATTTCGCGCAAAGCTACATGAGGACTATCTGCGCTAGCCGTCCCTAATTTAGCAGCGTAAGGCTAGAGGGAAGGCAGCTAGTCATCACCAACTCACCATCAACTCTTAAGCTACTCTTTTTACCAAGTAATAGTGGGATTAATTGTAATGTTATAACGCTCCTATGACTGAAAGGGCAAGCATGTTTGATGTGATGGAGATTCGAACCCAGGAGTCAAACACCCTAATCACCTGGCTATGCTGAACCCCTTTAATGGCTTGTCTCTGATCTAGTTCCCATATGTATATAAACTGCTAAAAAATTAAAGGAACGAGTACGTTTTCATGTATAATTTATCTCAGTAAAAATTAAAGGAACAAGTACGTTTTCATGTATAATTTACCTCAGTGTTTCAATTGTGATAATATTTTTATTTTTTTTAGGTGATTTGCCTCATTTCAGTTCCATCTGCATCCACATTTTAATGCGTGATGAAAGGTAAAACATGGAGAAATAATTTTTTTTAAATGACTAATATCACTAAAACTGATATCTCGTATGAAACAATGCTTTAAACACTTTATATGTGTGTATTTAAGCAACGTTTCAAACATTCAATAACTAATATGGCCACCACGGGCTGTGACACACTCGTGACACCGATTTGGCACACTTCGAATCAGTCTATTGATGTTATCTTGAGGTATGACAGCCCACAGGGCTTGTCGGAGCTTCTGTACATTTTGAGGAGGATGCTGGCGTTCACTAACATGTCTCGACAACACATCCCATCAATGTTCAATCGGATTTAAATCTGTAGATCTGGCCGGCCACTCAAAAGTCTCTATTCCTTCCTCCTCAAGGAAATCCATACACAGTCTGGCAAAGTGGGCTCGCGTGTTAGCCAGCATAAGAATGAACCCATCGCCGACAGCACTAGCACAAGGCCTTACAATGGGTTCCAGAATTTCGTCTCTATTTCGTCGTACGTTCAGAGCACCCCTATCGAGTATGAGTAAGTCCTCCATAAGCGTTGACTTGCACGTCCATCATCACGAGACACAGTGAACCTGCTCTCGTCTGTCCACAGCAAGGTGGCCCATTGACGAAGTTCCCAGTCCAAGTGTTGACGAGCAAACTCCAACCAGGTTGCACTGTGTCGGGCTGTCAGAATACCGTCCCTTGCAGGCCGTCTTTTCTTAGGCGTCCTTCGTGCAGACGACTGCAAACTGTTTTGATCGACACAGGTGTTCTAGTAGAATGCTAGACGTCATTTCGCAGTGACCGAGGCATAGTTAAACTGTCCCGCAGAGTGGTAGTCACGATGTAACGGTCCTCTCTAACTGTTGTGCAGCGATGGCGGTCTTGACCTGGTCTCCTACCATAGGAGTTCGTCTCCTGGTGGCGTCGCTAAAGTCGATTGATGGTTCTTGGTGACACTGACGCGCTGTGCCACCCTCTTTTGGGTCTGGCCATCCTTCAGCATCTGGACCGCCCTGGCTTCGTTCTCTGTCAGATGGCGCCTGACTACTTGGGTAAACAAGATGAAGGTACACACTGACAAAACGAGCTGCAAAAGACCCATTTTGGTGTTTGTTTCGAGACGTAATTAGGAATGCATAGTTTCACTTAACAGTTTTATATAGGGTACCTTGAGTCGTATTCTCCTTGAGTGAGGTGAGTTTCGTTTGAGTTGCTTCAAACTTCACTCGAAAACTTAAAAAAATACTCTTGTAGACGAACGGATATGCTTTTCAAATGTAAATTTAGTTATGAGAAAAATATACTGAAATACGTACGTGTTCCTTTAATTTTTTACCAGTTTATATATCAGAGGTTGCCAAACTTGTTTAACGTAAGAGCTACATACAATAATCTTCAGATATTTGAAAGCCCCAAGACCTGAACAAACATTACACACACATTTTCATTGTTACACGTACATTTTGTTACATAAATTTTATATAAATATTAATAACTACATATACGTAATAATATTTATCGATGTATGTAGTTTTTAAACTGTTAATTTGTATTAGTTTCAATAATCGCAAAGTACACACACACACACACACACATATATATATACCAAATGTTTTCAAAATACTGGTTGATTATTGTTTTAATTATATTAAGCCTATTTAAAAAGGTAATGGACTACGGGAACATCTAAGAAAAATATGCAAGTTTGTATTTCATTGACATTAAATGATACTGTCAAAAATAAAAATAAAAGGGGTAAAAACAGATATTTTAAAGATATTTTTCTGTATTAGTAAACATCTAGTCAAAACACGGAGAAAAATATATAAAACAATAAAATTAGAAATACTTTAACCACATATCACCTTACAAAATTTTAGTGTTATCATAATATAATTCTAACACAAACAGATATTAATACAATTATCAGGCTATTTACTGTTAGTAGTGAGTTTACATCCTCGTTGTGAGTCGTTGAAATTACGGCTGATATGTTGTCTACCCTAGCCGTCACTAATTTAGCAGTATAAGACTCTTGGGCTATTCTTTTACCAACGAATAGTGGGATTGACTGTTACACTATAACGCCCCCATGGCTGATAGGGCGAGCATGTTCGGTGCGACGAGGATTTTAATCCGCGACCCTCAGGTTACGAGTCAAATGCCTTAACACACCTGGTCATGTTGAGAACGTTTAAAGTTACTGGCTTTGCAATGACATTGTAGATCAGACAAAAAAAGGCTTAACTCCTTTAACGGCGAATGCAAAATCTTCTTCCCACTCTGGTTTAAATTTTTTTTCATCTTTATACTTTCGCTTCTTACAATTTGATGACGTCGTCTTTCTTCACAAAAATTTCACAGACACTCCTGAAAAATTAAAGTGAAAAGAAACGATAAGTTACAAGAAGCGCAACGCAACCAAACTCTACAGCGCCTAGTATCACATTAACACTCCGCTAAATTCACTGCCCGCAACACAGCCACACACGCCACAATGGCACGATCGCAAACCACGCTCACTAAAACTAACATTGTCAGCACCGGCTTGTACGATTACTGATTCTACACAATTCCTTTGTAATCCTTGTTGATCCAAATTTTTTTAATCCATGACTCAAATCTAGCATTAAAATTAGGATTTAAATTCTTCAATATATTTACTCACCATGAATATTAAACTTGCGTTTTAATCCAGTGGAATCTCATTTTATGCCAGGTAAATAATTATAAATCTTGAAATTTTTTATTTACCGTTTATATTAATTGTGATCCAAAAAGGAGCTCGGCCAACATATTTCCGCGAGCCACACATGTCAAAGAGCCGCTTGTAGCTCGCGAGCCGCGGTTTGGCCACCTTTGATATATATACGTGTATGTGTGTATTGTTGCCACCCATATGTGTTCGTTTGTTGAGTTTTGTGTTTTACACCAAGTAAGAGAAGATAAAATTCATTCCACGAAACTACAACCCAACAACCAGTAATAACCTTCTCCGATGTTTTTTCAGCACAACACATTTACCATTACGTTTCAGTCATAACCAGAAACGTACCAGTATAGCCCAATCCATAACCAGGTGTGAGGCAAAGAACATCTGTTTCTGAACACTGCTGGTTGTCCCTCAGTAACCTCCAATATATTGTAAACCGAAACACCTGGCAAATGTTGATACTGAAAGTAAATGATATCATACGCACGTGGTTTTGTACAGTTCCGAAAAAAACAACAAAACAGTGTTATTTGATCTTGTCTTTGATCATTTCCGCTGAACAACAAATAATTATCAAAATATAGACTAGTGTTCGAACGAAAACGGTTATTGGCTTTAGCAAATACTAAATATAATAGAGCACGGCATAGCCAACTATGTTAAGGCGTTCGACTCCTTATTCGAACGCCTTCGGGTTCGAATACCGATCACACCAAATTTGCTCGCCCTTTCAACCGTAGGGGCTTTATAATGTGACGGTCAATCCCACTATTCGTTGGTAAAAAAGTCGATAGTGATGACTAGCTGCCTTCTTTCTAGTCTTACACTGCTAAATTAGAGACGGCTAGCGCAGATAGCCTTCGAGTACCATAAAGCGAAATTCAATAAACAAACAAGTAAATATAATAGTGAACAGCATTTCTGTTACAAAAAAATGTGTACTTTACGAAAGAATCATCTCGAACATCTATAAGTTTTAAACGTATGCCCTAAAATGGATCATGTTATAATTTAGAGCATTACTTTGCAATCATTACAAGTAACATTTAAAACAGTGAACTGTCTAACTTTTGTTTGAATCAATGTCCAACACGGTTTAACAACACTTCCACAGACCTAACTTCCAGCAAGTCATGTTTAATCGGACAAACTTTAAGTGAAATTAATTGATGACACACTCGGGTTTAGCCATTAACAATATTCAGCCGTTTCAGATGAAGCTGCGCTAGCTGTTTGCCATACGTAGCGTGACCGTAACACTTGTTGAAACACACTTACATGCATACAGAAGTACAAAATAACTGTTTATACTCGCAATAGAACATAGTAGCGACTATTTCTCTCGTGATAGCTCAGAGGACGCTGTACACGTTTTAGACTAGCTCTGTCGAACTGTTTCGTAGAACTGCTGGTTAGTAATCAGAAAGCCACACAAAGGGCTATCTCTGCTCTGCCCACCACGTGTATAGGATCTCGGTTTCTACCGTTTTAAGTCCACAAGCATACCGTTGTGCTAATGAAGAGCACGGTGTGTATCGTCCACAAAAAAAAAAAATTCTGACGCTGCATTAATTGGTACTACAATGACACACTGTATTCGAAATTATCACTTCTATGGGTTATTCAGAGATTACTGCACACGAGTATAAAGTACAAACAGGTTACTCAAGACTTCAACAGGAAACTTAAAAATTCTGGACCTTGAAAGTATGACAGAAACTATAGGTATTTGTGGTGGAAGTGTTGTTCTTGTTTTATTTCGAAGATCTGTGCAAAGCTATTCAAGGGCTTTGTGATAAAGTAGAAGGAAGGCAGTTATTTAGTAGCACCCACCGCCAATTCTTGGGCTACTCTAACGTAATAGTGAGATTTGAAAGTCACTCTTATAACGCATCGGCGGCCTAAGGTGGAGAGTGCAATTTTGTGTCAAAAGGGCTCAAACACAGACTCATAGCTGGCTATCAACTTAGCCACGCCTGAAACCAGTAACAAAAGGAAGTCAGGCATTTGTGTGCGTTGGGATTTGTTGATAAAATAATAAACAAACTTCGAATTATCACCATTGGGCTCATATGTCCAGGTTTTGGTTTTCACGTAGTTATATATTATGCACATATCCGTTCTTGAAGAGCTTGTCCTGTTCTACGTAAATCACATGACCTTGCGTAATAGTTAAAGATTTAAGTAATTAATTTGATTTATAAACAATAAATTAGATTATCAAAATAATTAACTATAAATAGAATGTTTATATTGTGCTCAAATTAGCTTCACTAATAATTTTCTTACTTAAATTTAGATATCTAAGATAATATGTTTTAAGACGTTTAACATCCGCACGTTATATGTATATATTTGTGTGTTAATTAAAAGTTTCTCTAAAATGGTAATAGACGCTTCTATTATTGATCTTCCCTATATGAGTACAAATGAAAACATATATAAGAGTAAAAATCTTTATGGATTATTAAGAAGCAAAAAAAGAATGTCTTTATTTTAACTTTCATACTATTTCAAAGGTATAATTTTACGGTATTAAAAACAATAAGTTAATCCAACCTACCAAAGGTTCTGGTGCGGCTCAAGGCTCAACTTAAAGCTCAAATTTATTTCGATTTCTTACGGTTTCGGTTACACAACAAACTATCAGATTTCTATAGTATTTATCGCAGCTCTAGACGGCCCGGCATGGCCAGCTGGGTCAAGGCGTGCGACTCATAATCGGAGGAGCACGGATTCAAATCCCGGCCGCATCAAACATGCTCGCCCTTTCAGCCGTGGGGGCATTATAAAGTTTCGATTAATCCCACTATTCGTTGGTAAAAGAGTAGCCTAAGAGTTAGCGGTGGGTGGTGATGACTAGCTGCCTTACCTCCAGTCTTACACTGCTAAATTAGGGACGGTTAGCGCAGATAGCCCTCGAGTAGCTTTGCGCGAAATTCAAAAACAAACAAACAAACAAGCAACTCTAGACATTTTTTAAATAATGGTGTACAGGGTTATGTACTAGGCAGAGGTTTTAACGATAATTGTATTTGATTTTTAACGATTTTCAGTTCCTTGTGGTTCATTTTATTATTAACATGTTTGTTGACAGTTTGAATTTTTTTGTTTTATTATAAATAATATTTTGTGTATAAATCTCAAGTAATTACCCTTAATTAATATTTGTTTGTTATCAACATAAGTACAGCCATTATCATGAAAAGTGTTGAAGGCTGATGTACTTTGGTAAACACCTCTCTATGAGGGTAGATTAATAAAGAAAAGAAAAATATTATTTTGCGAATCAAAGGGTCCTGGCTTCGAGAGAAGACGCCGGTGAACAAAATATCGCAATTTTATTTGTAGATATACAATACATGTATACCTGTGCTAAACATTATTTAACGCATTTAGCGTCGTGGAATTATATTTTAATAGTATGTTGTTTTCAAAACTCATATCAGGTAATTCCTTAAGTAATGTCTGATTTTAGGTTCAGAAAAAGAGAAATGAGTTCAGACCTTTTTAACGTTACTTTATCAAAACAATGTATGCTCCATTACTTCCTGCCAACAATTCATAAGTTTCTGAATGCCACTTCTATAAAATTATTGGGGTTTGGTGGAAAATAATGTAGAGAGGATAGTTGTTACATCTCCATGTGTTCCAAGATCTTTTCCATCAAGTTACTTCTGAAAACTTTGGAATAAATGATAATCAGATGAGGAAAGATCTGAAAAATAAGAAGGATGTGGAAGTTTTTCCCAGACTAGATCTTCAGTCTTTGTAGATGTGATCCTTGATGTATGGGGCCGTGCATTATCCTGGTGTAACACAACACCTTTACCAATGATCAAAGCAGGCCTCGTATTTCAGTACAACATTCAAGCGCTCAAACTGTTGACAATAGAAGTCTGATGTAATCATTACATTGAGTGACAGCAAATCTTAGTAGATCACATGAACAACATCCAACCAAACACTTAACAAGACTTTCCTAGGGTGGAGATCCATTTTGGGATGTGCTTTAGCCAGTTTACCTGCACTAATCCATTGTCTGCGGCGCTTAATATTATTATAAAATATCCATTTTTTATCTTCAGCCACTAACCTGTTCAAAAAAGGTGAGTTATGTTCACGAGACTGCAGAAAAGTGCAAGTGTTCACTCTTGCCCTGAGGTCGGCTTCTATCAAATCATGTGTGACTCATTTTCCAAATTCTGACACCTTTCCAAGCTCTTGCAGATGATGGTGAACTGTTGAATGGGTTGAATTAAGCTTTTGTGTTAGTTCTTCAACAGTTACAGCACAGTCTTCATCAAGTGCAGTCAGCAGCAAGTCATCATTAAACTCAACAGGATGACCTGAACATGCCGCATCACTTAAGCTGTAGTCATCTGATCTGAACTTCTGAAACCATGTTCAACATTTTCTTTCATTGAGAAACTCTGTACTATAAACACCTTGAACGTTTCATGTATTTCTGATGCATTATTGCCTTTTTTAAAAGCAATACATCCTAATGTGTTCCTCAGCCACACACACCTTTATAAGGTTTATTTGTTTGTTTGTTTTTTGAGTTTCGCACAAAGCTACTCGAAAGCTATCTGTGCTAGCCGTCCCTAAATTGGGTAGCCAACTGTTAGACTACTCTTTTACTAATTAATAGTGGGATTGACCGTCACATTATAATGCCACCACGGCTATAAAGGCGAACATGTTTGGCGCGATGGGGATGCTAACCCGCGACCCTCAGGTTACGAGTCGCACGCCTTAACACGCTTGGCCATACCGGGCCCAAGTGTTTATTTGATTAACGATCGAAAAAAATTAGAGTTGGGTTAATTCCTTTTATTTGTCTGAAAATTTTGTTCACGTCCTACTACGTATTTTTGTCATTAAAGCTTTCTGCAAAGACAAAAGTGTTGATGCACTTTCTGCATTAAATTTTCGGATACTACTTAAGGGATGACCTGATAGTTAGATCACACATCATTTTATTTTGAGTATTTGAACTTTAACGATTTTAAATCGAAATGATTACACCAGATGGAGCAAGCTTATGTGTTCGGAATGTTTCTGTATTTTAATTCACTGCTATGAATCTCGGGAGAGTCTTGGCATCTGAATGCATTACCAACAGATATGACATAGTTATCAAGGAAGCTCTTGATATCTGGACATATTACCAACAGATATGATATAGTTATCAAGCACTGTGCTTTGCATTTTCAGCTGTGCGTTGTACGGGTAACAAACGGTAGCGTTATTCGATCCAAAGCTGTTATTGTCGACCAGTTAGGTTTCAAGTACCAACTTGTATTATAAAATATTGTGAAACAAATGATATAACAATGAAGTAAAAAATATGTCTAATTCACATTATTATTATTAATACTATTATTATTACACAAAAGCTACAACTCAATCGAAAAGTGTGTAGCAAATTCATTTTCTTACCATCAGTTCTCAAAGGTTTGTTTGTTTTGGAAATTCGCACAAAGCTACTCGAGGGCTATCTGTGCTAGCCGTCCCTAATTTTGCAGTGTAAGACTAGAGGGAAGGCAGCTAGTCATCACCACCCACCGCCAACTCTTGGGCTACTCTTTTACCAACGAATAGTGGGATTGACCGTCACATTATACACCCCCACGGCTGGGAGGGCGAGCATGTTTAGCGCGACGCGGGCGTTCTCAAAGGGAAAAGTGTAATTATAAAATACATTTTATATGCTATAACATCTTAACATTAAGAGCAGAAACATTTGTAGCATCAATCACAATTAAGTATATCCAGCACACATGCACCATGACAATGTTTAATCTAGCACACATGCACCATGACAATGTTTAATCTAGCACACATGCACCATGACAATGTTTAATCTAGCACACATGCACCATGACAATGTTTAATCCAGCACACATGCACCATGACAATGTTTAATCCAGCACACATGCACCATGACAATGTTTAATCTAGCACACATGCACCATGATAATGTTTAATCCAGCACACATGCACCATGACAATGTTTAATCCAGCACACATGCACCATGATAATGTTTAATCCAGCACACATGCACCATGACAATGTTTAATCCAGCACACATGCACCATGACAATGTTTAATCTAGCACACATGCACCATGACAATGTTTAATCCAGCACACATGCACCATGACAATGTTTAATCCAGCACACATGCACCATGACAATGTTTAATCTAGCACACATGCACCATGACAATGTTTAATCTAGCACACATGCACCATGACAATGTTTAATCCAGCACACATGCACCATGACAATGTTTAATCCAGCACACATGCACCATGACAATGTTTAATCCAGCACACATGCACCATGACAATGTTTAATCCAGCACACATGCACCATGACAATGTTTAATCTAGCACACATGCACCATGACAATGTTTAATCTAGCACACATGCACCATGACAATGTTTAATCTAGCACACATGCACCATGACAATGTTTAATCCAGCACACATGCACCATGACAATGTTTAATCTAGCACACATGCACCATGACAATGTTTAATCTAGCACACATGCACCATGACAATGTTTAATCCAGCACACATGCACCATGACAATGTTTAATCTAGCACACATGCACCATGACAATGTTTAATCTAGCACACATGCACCATGACAATGTTTAATCCAGCACACATGCACCATGACAATGTTTAATCTAGCACACATGCACCATGACAATGTTTAATCTAGCACACATGCACCATGACAATGTTTAATCCAGCACACATGCACCATGACAATGTTTAATCCAGCACACATGCATCATGACAATGTTTAATCCAGCACACATGCACCATGACAATGTTTAATCCAGCACACATGCATCATGACAATGTTTAATCCAGCACACATGCACCATGACAATGTTTAATCCAGCACACATGCACCATGACAATGTTTAATCCAGCACACATGCACCATGACAATGTTTAATCTAGCACACATGCACCATGACAATGTTTAATCTAGCACACATGCACCATGACAATGTTTAATCCAGCACACATGCACCATGACAATGTTTAATCTAGCACACATGCACCATGACAATGTTTATAAACTCCCATTATTATATTTTGTTTGTTTTTCTCCCTGTGTGGGGGCAGGGGTATTGTTGTTCATTTTACGCGACCCGGCATGACCAGGTGGGTTAAGGCGTTCGACTCGTAATCTGGAGAAGGCGGGTTCGAATCCCCGTCGGACCAAACATGTTCGCCCTTTTAGCAGTGGGGGCGTTATAAGTGACGGACAATCTCACTATTCGTTGGTAAAAGAGTAGCCCAAGAGTTAACGGTGGGTGGTGATGACTAGCTGTCTTTCCTCTTGTCTTGCACTGCTAAATTAGGGACAGCTAGCGCAGATAGCTCTTGAGTAGCTTTGTGCGAAATTAAAAAAACAAAACCAATTGTTTTACGCCTATCTGCTTGCCTAATCTCTACTCCGAAGTATTATGCTCTCCATATCTAACTATTTGTGTTTCACTCTGTATTAGTGTATATGTTTCCCCCTTCTTTCTTGTGTAGATTAGATTACACAATGAGTATTAAAGTATTTAAAGGGATCAAAATGTATTAACAATATTTATAAAATCACCGTTAAATTAATTTACAAAGTCCAATTCTTCAATTCAGAGTTTTTTGCGTTAAAATTATAAACGATCCAATTAATTACACGCGAAATTTGTACCCACGTTTAACAGTTTTACCGTTTTTCTTTCATGTACATTTTCTACAACACTAATTTATGAAGCAAAGTAGCACACTATCCACCAAGATGCTGTCTAAACATTTGTTTCTTTTCTGTAGATTGACGTTTTTTTTATTTTTCAATCAGATGCAGCAACGTTCCCCAGTGACACAGCAGAAAGTCTGTAAGTTTATGACCTTAAAATCAGATTTTCGATATCCTTGGTGAGAAGAACAAAGATTGTCAATCCATTGTGTATATAGCTTTGAGTTTAACAAAAACCGAGCCAACAAAAATACGATAACTCTTGAGAAGACGTTAGTGCTATCAAGTAATATTTATAATAGTTTTAAAACGTTAAACTTGCAAACTTGCAATCATATTAAAAACTGTTAATAATAAACGTACCAATACCTTTGTTAATTAAAATAATTAATTAATGTTCAACAAAGAGATTAGCTTGAGTATCTTAACAACTCTGGTTTTACTGTTGCTATAGGAACATAAACAATCCAAATATATAAACATCATTTAAATAATATCTTAGACTTTGGACACATTTGATTTCGATCTATGTTAAGATTCCTAACAAAAACAAAGAGTTTTACAACGAATAAATATTTAATCATATTACAACTTGGATAACTCTTACAAAAAAATACCCTGTTTTCAATATCTATGGCGAGTAGGATAAAACAGATAAAATAGTCCATTTTGTAATTTTTCGATTAACAACAAACAAATGCTGTTGTAAAAAATAAAAAAAACAACTAAAATAAGATGTTTACTACCGAATTAAAAACTTGGATTTCTTGTAAGTTAGGTTCCATACTCACGAACTAAATTGTTTACAAAAATGTTTTGTAACCGCTTTAGTTGATGTATTTTTCATGTTTCTATTTTAATTTTCATTAAAATAAATATTATCTAATTCAAAAGAACATTTAGCTATTATTTATTTTGCAATTAATTAGCTTGGTTTGTTTGTTTTCAATTTTACGCAAAGCGACACGAGGGCTATATGCGCTAGCCGTTCCTAATTTAGCAGTGTAAGACAAGAGGGAAGACAACTAATCATCATCACCCATTGTCAACACTTGGGCCATTCTTTCACCAACGAATAGTGAGATTGAATGTAACATTATAACGTCCCCACGGCTGAAAGAGCAAGCATTTTTGGTGTGGCGGAGATTCGAACCTCCGACCTTCAGATTACGAGTCGAATGCCTTAGCCACATCGCCTTACTCGGCCCATGACTTATTAGAAATGAGCTGTCTCTCTTAGAAGTAGGTCCGGCATGGCCAAGCGTGTTAAGGCGTTCGACTAGTAATCCTAGGGTCAGAGGTTCGAATCTCGTTCGCACCAAAGTTGCTCGCCTTCCCAGCCGTTGGGCTTAATAGTGTGACGGTCAATCCTCCTATTCGTTGATAAAAGAGTAGCCCAACAGTTGGTTATGGGTGGTGATGACTAGCGACCTTCTCTCCAGTCTTACTCTGCTTAATTTGGGACGGCTAGTGCAAATAGCCCTCGCCTAGCTTTGCGCGAAATTCAAAACAATAAACAAAACAAACTCTTAGAAGTACGGAGAAGCCTAGGCCGCTTCTGTCTTTTTGGGGCTCCTGGCAATAACAAAAATAAAAAGTGGTGACACATGAAAACAAATTAAAACTAACATTAGTTCAAAATAAAAATTAAAAATAATTTGTATATGTAATTTGCAACTCTGAGCTGAGTGTATTTTTAGGATTTTGTCTGATTTGGAGGCACATGAAAACAACTCTTAAAAATACAAAATATAACAAGTGCCTAAACTGAGCTTGAGGCCATTTAGTTTTTCTGCCACCTCTATAATTGATATTAGAAGTGACTAAGATCTTCTGTTGATAAAATATTTTTTGTGTGGTACTTAACTGGAGCCATAGATAGAAACTGTTGGAAGAAACGACGTTGATAAATTTCTATTTTACCCTATCGCACGTAGCATCTTTCTCTAATGATGTTACGCCAGATCATCTTTGAACAACCACGTTTTCTACAGCCATGTGGAGATACCAAATTCAGTGCTGCCTTAACAAGATACCAAATTCAGTGCTACCTTAACAAGATACCAAATTCAGTGCTACCTTAACAAGATACCAAATTCAGTGCTGCCTTAACATGCCAACTATTTGGAAGTTTTTAATCTGCGCTTTTTCACTATATCTTTAATATTCAAATTCGATTCCCCGCGGTAGACACAGCAAGTTGTCCAATTAGAGTTTTTGGGTAAAATAAACAAACACAATATCTTCAAGTTATCTCTGTCCGCTTTATCGTAGTACCTTTTTATTGGTGCCATGGTCTGTACGCGAAACAGAATTTTACGATGACACTTCCGGTGGAAAACATTATTAAAGTGGCACAAGTAAGTATATTCTTCACGTTAATGTAGTTAATTAGCGTCTTGTGTACGTTGCCAAAATATTACAACAGTGTCCAAGTTTATAAAAACATTAAAGAGAAAATAAATTGATTTATTAACGCTTATACACCGGAGTTTGAATTATTTATCCAAGATAATTTGAGAGAATCTGTAAAGCATAAGGAGAGCTTCCATCTACTTGCAGATATAAAAATCATTGATAATGTGATGTTTAAACTCTATAAAGTTCTATAAAGGCAGAAATAAGATCATGTCAAAGGGGTGTAATAGTGGGTGTTGTTTGGTAGGAGCATCTTTACTGCAGACCGTTTTATTGGTTGACTATTTAAAGATATCTCTCTATTAACAGTGACAGATGAAACGGGATACGCCTGTTTACTAGAGCGAACAATCACTGAAGGCGGTCTGTAAGTAAAATAAACCGAATAACTTTGTTAACTGTAACAGAGTCATTTTTTTTTCCAATTTACCATACTTTCAACGTTCACCAACATTCGATCATCACCAACAGTACAATACGAAAGATTTTAGAGAGGTCAGATGGAAGCCACCAATCAGCCTCAAAGATAGTTATATTAAATATAAAAAATGATTTTTGTTGTTGTTTTGAATTAAGCCCAAACAAAGCTACACAATGGGCTATCTCTGCTCTGCCCACCACGGGTATCGAAACACGGATTTTAGCGTTGTAAGTCCGTAAACATACCGCTGAGCCACTGGGAGTTTATCAAAAGGATAGCATGGTTTTAGTGATTATCAAAGCGCTAGCTGAGGACAATGACTTACTAGAAGAACTTGATTTTGTGTAACGAGTCCCTGTTTATCATACACCGTGTGAAAAAATCACGAGACTCCTATCTCTACTTTCCATAGAGGGTGTTGGGTGTGAGGCAGCATAGTGCTCGTTCTGATGGTCGGAGACGGTCGTATTGGTTCCTTTAGAAGGGCGAATAACATTCGTTATGGGCAATCCTGTAAACTCTATAAGGCCAAAAATTCATTGCTCTCGTATTATCAAAATTATTTCAAAGATTAAGACATTGATTCTAGTCATTTTCTTGGCCAGCAAAATTAACCCAACTGACCGCTTTTAGCATAAAGTTAAATGTCCGATTCACAACTAAAATCATTTGTTAACATTTCGTACTTAATTTCAAATGATATATTTTGATGAATGGACTAAAACCGAACAATATATTTTTTGGCATGTTAAGATGTACATACCATCCTCATTCTAGGAAATGAGGTCGTAATAGAATACTTTATTAATAGCTTTTTATGCATTTTTACCACATATAATTTTGCACTGAATAATACAAATACAAATTAATCAGTTTATTTGTTTGTTTTCGAATTTCGCACAAAGCTACTCGAGGGCTATCTGCGCTAGCCATCCCTAATTTAGCAGTGTAAGATTAGACGGAAGGCAGCTAGTCATCACAACCCACCGCCAACTCTTGGGCTACTCTTTTACCAACAAATAGAGGGATTGACCGTCACATTATAACGCCCCCACGGCTGGGAGGGCGAGCATGTTTGGCGCGACTCTCAGATTACGAGTCGCACGCCTCAGCGTGCTTGGCCATGCCGGGCAGATTAGTCAGTACACAAGCTATTCTAACCAAATGTTTCATTGTAATGAAAACTTATGTAACATTAATTCGACTTGCGAATTTTATTCTTTCGATTGTCCTGCCATCTAGGTGTGAAAAATTAACATAATTGATTGTGTTGTTTTAACAATGTTCGTACTGATTCGTTTGGACAAAATGTCGATTCCAATATTTAAAATAACAAACAAACTAAAAATGCCTAAATTTAACTTTCCTGTATGCAAAATTCCATAAAGACAAAATATGTCTAAATATTGTCACTAAATAAAACCATAAATAATTAATTAACATATATTCAAGATACACTGTTGCATTGGTATATACAACGCCAAAATCAGGAGTTCGATTCACCTCGGTTGCCCCAGCAGATAGCCCGATGTGGCTTAGCTGTAAGAAAACACATACACACGTTTTGGTACGAGTTGAGATAATTTTGTGTTCTCATGATATAAGACACAGCCACCAGTATTCATGGTAGCAATGTTCATTGGAGTAACTTAGTTTTTATTGTAAAAAATAGAGAATAAATATTTGTTTATTTTTCTTTTAAAATTGGAAACATTCAGATATCAAAAGTTCAAACAATTGGTATTTCAAACAATCGTAAGAGTTAAGATGTCCACCATAGCTGGATTCCACTTTTACATAGAAGGATTCGGGAATTTGTTAAAAGTGACATTAAGGTGGGCCTGAATAAACTGTGAAATTGTAAAGACTAAATACACTTGTTATTTTGGCAGGAATAGGTATTCCAATACTCACGGGGCAACATTTCAAAAAGAAAAGGAACATTTACTCCAACATCCCCTTAGAATCTTTCCTTGATTTTGGTGGAAAATTTTGTTTCGTTATATATTCCAGCAAAAATGCGCACCATCCGAGCAGATGTAAGTGCTATTTCCAACGCAAGGTTATTAGGCCTGCAGCCTTTTTTAAAATCATCTTTCAGTTCCAAACAATATAATCAAACTTGACATTCAATAATGCTTACCATCCATGAGAAAAAAATATTTTATTAGAATTTTAATTTCAAATGAGCTACCATCACACTATTTTATTACAGAGTCTATTTTATTGAAGTATTTCTTTGTAGACGCAGTTATCAATTAATGTGCCTTGCTTCTTTGGTGGAACATTCAAAAACAAATAATTATTTTTTAAAAATTTGTTTCTTTATTTTTTGACATTTGAAACTTTCTCCTTTTTGTAATTGTTATTGGTTAATTTTGAAACTCGTAATTTCTTGTGGACATTTCAATTGTTTTATTCATTAATCAGCTGTAAAAATACTATGCCCGGCGTGACCAGGTGGGTTATGGCGTTGAACTCGCAATCTGAGGGTCGCAAATTCGAATCCTCGTCGCACCAAACATGCTCCCTTTCAGCCGTGGAGGCGTTATAATGTGGTGATCAATCCCACTATTCGTTAGTAAAAGGGTAACTCAAGAGTTAGTGGTGGGCGGTCCATCTAGTCTTACACTGCTAAATTAGGGACGGTTAACGCATATAGTCCTCGTGTAACTTTGCGCGAAATAAAAAAACAACAAATAAACAAAAAATTCTGCAGAATTGACACCTTACGACATCAATCTAATTATCGCTTTAAAATATAGCATTAACAGCTTCAATCATAGTTCCAGCTTGTGTGAGAGCTGTCCTCTAGTGCATAATCAATGAGTTACGGACTGAATTAGTTATTTCTAAACACTATATCACAAATAAACGAAAATACTCATTGCCACATTCCAAACAAAATATATTATCACAGTCAGTAAGAAATGGACCAATTAAATATGTATCGTTACAACCAATATACCTTTTCATTAAATAATACAGTTAGGTACTAATAAGCTTTCACAAAATGATGAACATAATTCGACATTATACCTACTGGCATTTGTAAATATCTTTTCTGTTGCACAACTTAGAACTATCTTGTATTTATTTTTAAAAAGTAGCGTTTAAGGTTAAGCTTAGTATTAGTGAAGCATGAAACAACGGATACATTACCACTTTAATCATTATTAAGTGAAGTCTAAAACAATGGACACATTGCTACCTTAGTCATTATTAAGTAAAGCCTAAACGAATGGAAATTATAGAACCATAATCATTATGTGAAACATAAAAAAAATCAATACCTTACCATTTTAATCATTATTAAGTGAAGCCTAAATGAATGGATAAAATACCACCATAATTATTATTAAGTGAAGTCTAAACGAAATGGATACAATACCAACTTAATCATTATTAAGTGCTGTCTAAAATAATAGATCCATAACCACATTAATCATTATTAAGTGAAGCCTAAAATAATGTTTACCATGCCACTTTAATCATTATTAAGTTAAGCCTAAACGATTGGATACAATACCAACTATATCATTATCCAGTGAAGCATAAAACAATGAATTCATTACAACATTAATCATTATTAAGTAAAGAATAAACGAATGGACACAATATTACCTTTACCATTATTATCAAGTAAAGTCTAAAAAAATAGATGCATTACAACTTTATTCATTATCAAGTGAAGACAATACGAATGGATAAAATACCAGCTTAATTATTATTATCAAGTGGAGAAAACTATGAATACATTACAACCTTCATCATTATCAAGTAAAGCCTCAAAAATGCCTACATTACCACCTTAATCACCATCAGGTAAATGGATGCAATACCACCATAATTATTATTATCAAGCGAAGCCTAAAGGAATTAATACATTACCAATTTAATTATTATTAAGTGATGTCTAAAATAATGGATACATTACCACATTAATTATGATTATGTGTCGCCTAAAATAATGGATACATTGCAACCTTTATTATTATTAAGTGAATGGATACAATTCAACCTTAAAAAAATACATTAATGAATAAGTGAGGCCTAAAACAAGGGATACTATACCAGATAAATTATTATCATCAATGGAAGCATAAAACAATGAATACATAACAACATTATTCATTATTAAGTAAGCCTAAATGAATGGATGCAATATCAACTTAATCATTGTTATCAGTTGAAGCATAAAATAATGAATAACTTACAACCTTAATCATTATCAAGTGACCCTAAAATAATGGCTACATTACCATCTTAATCATTATTAAGTGAATGGATACAATACCATCTTAATTTTATTATAAAATGAAGCCTAAAATAATGAATACAATACCACGATAATCATTATTAAGTGATGCAAAAATAATGGATAAATTACCACCTTAATCACTATTAAGTGAAGCTTGTTTTGTTTTGTTTTTGAATTTCGCACAAAGCTACTCGAGGGCTATCTGTGCTAGCCGTCCCTAATTTAGTAGTGTAAAACTGGAGGGTAGGCAGCTAGTCATCACCACCCACCGCCAACTCTTGGGCTACTCTTTTACCAACGAATACATTTTTTTCATAAGTGAAGCTGTTATTAATATATTACAACCATAAATATGTAAAGGAATTAATACTTGTCTTCCTTCTTTAAATGCGCCCGAGTCGCGCTAAAACATGCTCGCCCTCCCAGCCGTGGGGGTGTATAATGTGACGGTCAATCCCACTTTCGTGGGTAAAGGAGTAGCCCAAGAGTTGGCGGTGGGTGGTGATGACTAGCTGCCTTCCCTCTAGTCTTACACTGCTAAATTAGGGACGGCTAGCACAGATAGCCCTCGAGTAGCTTTGTGCGAAATTCCAAAAAAACAAACAAACAAACATCCTTCTTTAAACATTTTATACAGCTTACAGATTAATCTTCAACACTGTCCTTCATTATTAACTAGACAAACTGCATACAGGTCGCACTTGAATTGACATAATTTACATTTCCAAAGCTGGAAAACAGTTGAGCTCCATTACTGTTGCATGTAAAAGAGATGCATGTCCGTTTTTCGTGTTTGTACAAAGAAGATAAGAGTTCTGTACGTACAGATAATTAAAGGTTCGCTTGCTTTGTGCTAAAACACTTGGAAAATACAAATTTTAATGTACACGTATATACAGAGATATAAAAAACATAGATAGGTCATTGATAAGAAAAGAAACAATGGGTTTTTAAAAATAATGAAAAGATTAAAGTGAAGAGTAATATATATTTTTGTATTCTGTTTTTCCTTCAGAGATTTTAAAATATGTTTTAAGTACATGGTACACAAAATTAATTGTCTAAATAAACAGTAATAAAATAATATTATACCATGATTAATCATAACCAACAGAAAAAATAAGTATTAGAAAAAAATTAATCCAAACGCTTTCGTTTAATTTTTTATCAATAGTTAATTGATGGAAAATTCAATCGGATTTTACTTTTACCTTCTTTCGTGATTTGTTGAAAACTAAATTAACATGGAAAAACTTACATGAACTGTATTCGATGACATAGCTTGGAAAGTTGAATAGTTAGAAAGATTAAACCTTATAAGTACATCATTACGTATTTTAAACAGGAAAATGTAAACAAACAGTGACGCGTGTCTCTTTATTTACACACGAATTACAGTTATGACAGAAAGTGTTCGTACCCCTGCGTCCCGAGTAGTTTTTCCCTCATAACTTAAAAAGTATGACAATTAGACTAATAAATATTATACTAACAAACATCTACATAAATTTTTATGTAAATTAAACGACAAATAAACTGTTTATAACCAAGTGTTTCCTGTTCGCCATGATGACCAAGCAGATAATGACGGATACGGCGCTAAATTGCCGAAAGTAAATGTCCCGCTCGCTAAATTTTAATAATTATGAACCAAGAGTCCAGTTTTGGAATGGTATAATGTAGTTTATTCGCCAAACTAAACAATATTTTTACGAAAATATCAGTTTTTTCACACGTTCTGAAATCTACGAACACTGTATGCTCCTCCTACTTTTGGTTATTTCTTTATAAACAATTTATTTTTCGTTTAATTTACATAAAAAATGTAGTAGATGTGTATTACTATAATATTTATCATATATATTACGTCTATTAGCCTAATCGTGATACTTTTTAAGTTATAAGCAAAAAATTACTCGGTACGCAGAGGTACGAACACTTTCTGTCGTAACTGTAATTATTTTGTTTTTAAGCACAAAGCTACGCAGTTGGTTACCTGCTCAACGCGGGTATTGAAATCCGACTTCTTGCACATTAATCCCTCAGAGTTACTGCTGAGCCACTAGGGGGCGACATGAAGTAATAACGGTATTTTGGATGTTGGAAATGTGAACGTCACGTAACGCGACACATGTTCTGAACAATCAGTAAACAACACCCCCTAACCTTGGTGGCTAATCTTAATCATATAGTGAGAGAAAATGCTACCTTTGCAACAGAAAATGGCATACTCCAGACTTGAATCTTGGAACTTTTGATCTGTATCATGGTACAGTGCACATTAAGCCATACTCAGTCTAGTGTAAATAAAGATAAAAAGTTTCTTAAAACCAGAAGTGTGTTGGTTGGTTTCCCTTCAAGAAGTGTGCGTACTCTCTGACTTTTAAAAGTAAGGATAAACAACGTACTGATAAATTAATCGCTGAGTCTCCCTGGTTTATAATGATAATAAAGAACAGATATTATTTAAAGTATATTTTTAAAAATCCACGTGCAAATTTTGTTAATTTTATTTCTTTAAACTCGTTTATAAAATATTTTGTTAATACGTTTCTTATAACCTTTGGTTTCCAATCTGGAATCACCAAACCCCTAGGGGTTCGCGAAGGTAATACCGGATATTGTTGAGCTATTTTCTTTAATTAAGTAACGCACAAAAGAGATACACAAGAATATAGTGCATGAAAAGCTGAGACGAATTAATTGTTAATAAATAAGAGTAATTTTTCAGGTTGGACATGGGGTCCATGGAGGAGGGATTGAAATATGAACTTCGTGGTGAAAAGGTCAGGAACCAGTGCTTTAGATCACAACTTTATATCTCACGTGGGCGATATGTATGATAAGGATCTCCAGAAATGACTTTGCATTTTTGTCCCTCCCTTTACCAGCTGGCCCGGCATGGCCAAGCGCGTTAAGGCGTGTTCTCGTAATTTGAGGGTCGCGGGTTCGCATCCCTGGCGCGTCAAACATGCTCGCCCTTTCAGCCGTGGGGCGTTATAATGTGACAGTCAATCCCACTATTCCTTGGTAAAAGAGTAGCCCAAGAGTTGGCGGTGGGTGGTGATGACTAGCTGCCTTCCCTTTAGTCTTACACTGCTAAATTAAGGACGGCTAGTACAGATAACCCTCGAGTAGCTTTGTGCGAAATTCAGAAACAAACAAACAAACCTTTACCAGCTCTGTAACCTCTGTTACATCTAACTGTCAATAAACATATCACAGATTAATAGTAGTATAGAGCATTTAATGTTAATAGATGGAAAACTAATTTGCTTCATGGCGGTAATTAAATAAAGTATAAGCTCAAATCGGAAGATTCTTCGTATTTTTCGAAATTTCCTGCTCTGTGCTAACTAAAAAATATCCATATATTATATATTTATTTTTTTTCTATGCGGATTGGATCTATGAAAAAGAAGAGAAAAATGTGTTGGTTTTTATTTTTGAAACAAAACTATAGAAGAGAAAATCTGAGCTCTTTCAACTGCGATAACTCGAGCCAATGATTTGGTATTGTTAGAGCTCCCAGTGGCTCAGCGGTATGTCTGCGGACTTATAACGCTAAAACCCGAGTTTCGATACCCGTGGTGGGCAGAGCACAGATAGCTCATTGAGTAGCTTTGTGCTTAACTCAAAACAAAAACGACAACAACAGCATTGTTAGTGTACAGATTTATTACTGAACAAAAAGAAGTTTTCTCTAGGTTGAATGTACATTCTTGTGGACGTGTATACGGATAATAACGTAGACAGAAAGAAGCTGCATAGACCTACAAAAGAAAATAGTCAGAGTTGTAGAGATCAATAGAAGAAAAAAATCAGTGCTGTATAGACCTTCAAAAGAAAAATCAGAGTTACATGGAGTGAAAGAAGAAAAAAATTAGAGCTGTATAGATCTATAGAATAAAAAGATCAGAGTTGTATAGACCTAGAGAAGAAAAAATCAGAGGTTTAAAAATCTGCGAAAGAAAATGAGAAAATTAAGGAAAAAAGTATCAAAAATGTAACTTTACGTATTAAAATAATTATAGAAAAATAGTTTGAAAATATAGTTTTTAGCCCTTGTTTCATCGATGATTATTTATCATCGTAAAGTAAGACTAAAAACACTTACAAGCGCTCAGAGACTGCTGTATTCCAGTCGGCTGAAAACTATCAAACTATTTTTAATTTTCAATTTTTGTTTAAAATTTTATACTCTACTTTGTATACCTTCTGTCAAAAATTGTTTTAATGTAAGAAAAAACAAACAATATAAAATATTTCGTCACTTTCTTACAAACAATTGTTTATTTGCTTGTATTTGAATTTCGCGCAAAGCTACACGAAAGCTGTCTGCATTAGCTGTCCCTAATTTAGCAGTGAAAGCAGATAGTCGTCACCACCAACTTCGAACCCTTGAGCTAATCTTTTATCAAAGAACAGTGGGATTGGCAGGTAGTATTATAACGCAATGCCGACCTCAAACGAACGCTTGCAATTCTGGAAATATTAATACTATATTAGCAGGTACATAAGACGATAATTTTTACTATTAAAACAATGCCTGATTTTACCCCTCACACACAGGTTAAATGATAGTTCTAATACGAACTATCCGGTCAATATAACCAAAACTATATTGTTTCTTTTTCCTTTTGGGCCCTACATGGCCAGGTGGTTGAGGCGCTCGACTCGTAACCCGAAGGTCGCGGATTCGAATCCCCGCTCACACCAAACATGCTTGCCCTTTCATCGTAGGGGCGTTATAATATTACGGTAAAAGAGTAGCCCAAGAGTTGGTGGTGGGTGGTGATGACTAGCTGCCTTTCCTCTAGTCATACACTGCTAAATTAGGGATGACTAGAGCAGTTAACCTTCGTGTGGCCTTGCACGAAATTCAAGAAGAAACAAATAATATTTTCCGTTTTTTGCGTAAGTGCTTTGGTATCGTGCCATTTACTGCGTTATAATAACATGTTTGTAACTGTATTTTTTGTCTCGATTCTTCATAATTAGAAGTTATGTATCTCACATACTAGTTACAATTAATCCAGATTTTATTTATTTATTTATTTATAGTGCATTTATCTCATCCGTTCATATCGAAATGTTTCTAATACTATATAAAAACGGTAGTTTTTGTTACTTTGTAAACATGTTTTTATACTAGATAACTTTATCTTAAAGTTCACTTTGTTTTGTTTGTTCTTGTAAGGCATAGGAAGTTCAACTGTGATTAAATCTTTGCGAAGTTTTTTTCTTACGTGTTTGTTACTTAAATTACGACACACTGAGTTGTTCGTAGTGTTTGGAGATAATTTAGATAAACACTTTTAGTTGTTTTGATTTCCCACGAGCACGAGTTATCACAGTTTAAAAATAACTTTCAATTATTTCTTTATAAAAGTAATATCTGAGTATTTCTTGACAATAATCGTCGTCCTATAAACCGAACCTCAAAGAAATACATTTAAATTGTTCAAAAAAGTTCAGTGTCGTCTTATACGTATAATCGTCTAATAAACCGGCAAATATGGTATTCAGTTCAAAGTTCAACATGTAAACATGCGTTATCACTTTGTTTACAGTGATTCTGATCTCGTTTCTATACTTCGTTCCTAAACTCGACTTCCAAAACTTGGCCATAACAGTCTAATGCTCGGGAAACATAGCCATGAATTACTGAAATATAATATTCCTAAAAAAGATTAAACAATGACGTAACACTTTAGCTATGATCAAGTAGAATACGTTGTTGTTAATTATTAAAAACACAGGGCCATCCCTGCTTTGCACCCCACAGGTATCGAAACCCAGTTTTTAGCAATTTAAGTCCGCAGACGTATTTCGTGCCACTGAAGATAGGTTGAACGATTTAACACATCTTCGACCATACCACTTAATTTTTTTTTAAAATTCACATTTCAGTAATAAGTTAGAAGCTGTAATTTTAATAATATAATTTGTACACGAAAGAAAGTGAGAAATAATTCCCACCTACATATGTTGGGGTGCTCTGATCGAATAATAGAATTTTAGGTCTCTGATATAAATCATTAAAAGTCGCGAAGTGCGGGATGCGATCTATACGACAACGGGATCAAACCATAAGTCCTCAAATTCACTGTCCGACACGATAGTAACTTGACCACACACACCCAAGAACTGAAATATGAGTATTAAATTAAATGATTAAAAGGAAGTAGAAATCTCACAAAAAGGAGAAAGAATAGAGAAAAAATAATTTATTATGAAAATAAGAGTAGCGGCATTCTCACAGAGTGAAAGAGAGCACGTGTGCTCACCTGACGTCACAAAAATAAATTAGCGTAAATTATAACTTAAAGACTTAAAACTAATAGGCTAGTTCATATACATATTATTCCTTTATTCCAGAATCACTGGCTTCACAAAATTGAGGTCCCATGTTTTTAAGAGTTCCAAAATACACATTTCACTATTTACATTACAAGATTCTTACGACAGTACTGAGAGGAAGAAAAATAAGTTATGCTACCCATCTTAAAATGCCCCCCAGTGGCTCAGCGGTATGTCTGCGGACTTACAGGCTAAAATCCTGGTTTCGATACCCGTGGTGGGCAGAGCACAGATAGCCCATCGTGTAGCTTTGTGCTTAATTCAAAAACAAACAAACAAACCCATCTTATAATAATATGATAAAGTTATGACGTAAAAGAAAAGCCTGAATAGGTGACAATAACTATGTTCAAGAGAGGGGCAGTTGACAACCCTATTATACACAGGAAAGACTATGAAATCAATCTAACGTTATTTTAATGTGTTCAACAGTTGCACTCTCTCTGTTTTGGTCTTACATTCTTCTAAGTATGATGTGCGTGGTTAGATATAAATGTAATAATTTGAAAGGCCTCTGATTAGCGGTGTGAAATGAAAGACAGTTTTTGTAACTTTTAAATTAAGAGTAATAATATATATGGCGAAATTAGAAACGTGCTCATTAGTTTCTGTGTTGTTATTTTTCATATAGCTTATCACAGAGTGTTTTTATTTTTATTTTATTTTTGAATTTCGCACAAAGCCACTCGAGGGCTATCTGTGCTAGCCGCCCCTAATTTAGTAGTTTAAGACTAGAGGGAAGGCAGCTAGTCATCACCACCCACCGCCAACTCTTGGGCTACTCTTTTACCAACGAATAGTGGGATTGACCGTCACATTATAACGCCACCACGGCTGAAAGGGCGAGCATGTTTGGCGCGACCGAGATGCGAATCCGCGACCCTCAGGTTACAAGTCGCACACCTTAACACGCTTGGCCAGGCCGGCCCATCATAGAGTGATTCACAAATATCTGTTTATGGAGAATTTTATTTTCTCATTGCGTGACGGAATTTTGTTCTCTTTACTTTATCAGACTTTTTCCACGCACAGCATTCAGATTGATACCTACATCGTTTTTGATCTCTGGCTGTTAATCAAAGGTATGATAGAAGCACCTTTTTTATACTGTTGCGTAATGTTACTTATCTCTAGAAGTGAAACCCAGTTGTGGTGATGTACCTTTGTTTGGATATACAGAAATATATGTTCTTTTTTTTTCTAGTTTTATGTGCATATTAGAAGTAGCATAGGATATAATTTTATACAGGTGGCTATTCTGATGCACAGTTAACGTCATTCGATTCCATACATTATCAGCTTGCGTGACTTGTTACCATCTACGAAAGTGTTTGGAAGTTAGAATAATAACAAAGGGCTGAAGGAAAGAGTTGTAAAACATATGGCACGTCTGATAAAGTCTTAAACATGGATGGCACATAACATGTTATCACGTTTTCCGTGGATTGTTTTGTTTAAAATGTGTTACTGTTTTTCATATTTAGATGTACTTGTGTTGAGAAATGAAAGAAATACAAGTGTAATGAGCTCTGATAGACTGCTTATTTTATTACTTATGAAATTAGATATTGCGAGGCCTGGTATGGCCTAGCGCGTTAAGGTGTGCGCTTCGTAATCTAAGGGTCGCGGGTTCGCGCCCGAGTCTCGTCAAACATGCTTTCCCTCCCAGCCATGGGGGCGTTATAATGTGACGATCAATCCCACTTTCGTGGGTAAAGGAGTAGCCCAAGAGTTGGCGGTGGGTGGTGATCACTAGCTGCCTTCTCTCTAGTCTTACACTGCTAAATTAGGGACGGCTAGCACAGATAGCCCTCGAGTAGCTTTGTGCGAAATTTCAAAACAAACAAACAAACACACAGATATTGCGAATAAATCTTTGCTTGAATATTTTCCACATAGGATTTTTGTGTAAACAGTGTAAGACTAGAGGAAAGGCAGCTAGTCATCACCACCCACAGCTAACTCTTGGGCTACTCTTTTACCAACGAATAGTGGGATTGACCGGATCATTATAACGCCCCGAGGGCTGGGAGGGCAAGCATGTTTGGCGCGACGGGGATGAGTTTTAGTGTTGTAAGTTCGTAATCTTACTCATGTTCACAAAGGAATACATGTATAATATAATTCTTTTATTGTAGAGCAAAGCCACAAGGGACTATCTGCTTTTCTACCTCAGAGAATCGAACCCCCGTAAATAAAATTATTAGTTCGTAGACGTACTGTTGTCACACCAGGAGGCGTGTTATAAATAAATTGAAAAAAAAGAGAAAAAGAAAGAGATAATTTGAAGTATTTCTCCTACTTATTTTGATGTTACCTTTTTGTTTTAAAGATTTTATTATTACAGGTTGCCCTATGAACATAAATTTTAACAATGACTGGATGCATGCTGCTATTACACATATAGTGCAATATTTATGGCATTACTTTTGCTTGAACTTTGACTTACGGTAATAAAAAGTCCTTTCTTTCCCGGGTTTCGTCCATATCATCATTAAATAATTGTGTGTAAAAAAAATATATATACTAGCCTCCCAGTGTGGTGTTTTTTTTAATTAAGCTCAAAGCTACTCAATGGGCTATCTGTGCTCTGCCCACCACGAGTATCGAAATTTGGTTTTTAACGTTGTAAGTCCGCAAACATACCGCAGAGCCACTGGGGGCACTTCCCAGTGAAACAGCGGCATGTCTGGGGACTTACTTACAAAGTTAGAAGCCAAGTTTCGATATCTGTGGTGAACAGATCACAGACTGGTATGGATAGACAAAGTTCAATGAAGGGAAGCGAACAACGTTTTGACCTTCTTCCGTCGTCGTGAGGTTCACAGAGAAAAAAAGAGGTAACTGACCGATAGCTGACCACATGTTTGAAGGCGGTTGTGTAATTGAGTGTAGGAATGTAGAGGGCGTGGTTAGATGTTGAATTGTATTTACTAATAAAGGTATAAAGAAACACCTTTGTATTGGTTTATGTTGAACTTGAGTTGTTGTATAAGTAAGGCTTCTTTAATTTTGCGTTTGTTTCTTTATTTAGTATTTTGGTGTTTTCTATGGTTATGTTGCGTTTATTTGCTTTGCAGTGTTCGAAACGTTGTTCGCTCCTCTACATAGTGCTTTCTCTATCCATACCAGCCGTTTTTACTTATATATATATATATTTCTCGTTGTCACGGAGAGCACAGACTGCCCATTGTGTACCTTTGCGCTTAACAACAAACAAACAAATTTTACAATCTCACACTCATAACCTAGAGTAATATAGCCTCTGTTAAAGGTAAAACATCCTATTTGAAATATAAATAGTGCTCTAAATAAGGTTTAATCAACGACACTGAAGAAAAACAGAAAATTACTTCGAAGAGAAATATTAATCAAACCTTTTACGTTTTCTGCCCTCACCACACGTTACTGACACCAGCGTCAATAAATCTCGCAGACAAAAATGCTATTTTTATTATTATTTGACAAGGACAAGAGTTACTGGTAATTTTAATATATATGTATTATATGGCTCAATTTTGGTAAATAATTTTCAAAGACTGAAATCTCTAAATAGTCTTATTGTTTTATCGGCCCTTTAAAGAACTGAATAGATATTTTTCTTGCTAATAACAAAGTCTGCTGTTCCTAGATGGCGATGTTATATAAAACAACTGTACGCGTTTCATGATGACGACATTACAAAACAGAGCGAATAAGAAACCTTGTTTTTAAATATCCTAATTGGCCGAGCGCGTTAAGGCGTGCACTCGTAATCCGAGGGTCGCGGGTTCGCGCCCGAGTCGCGCTAAACATGCTCGCCCTCCCAGCCGTGGGGGTGTATAATGTGACGGTCAATCCCACTATTCGTTGGTAAAAGAGTAGCCCAAGAGTTGGCGGTGGGTGGTGATGACTAGCTGCCTTCCCTCTAGTCTTACACTGCTAAATTAGGGACGGCTAGCACAGATAGCCCTCGAGTAGCTTTGTGCGAAATTCCAAAAACAAAAAACAAACAAATATCCGAATTTTGATTAATTAAAATAATTAAAAGTGAACAGAGAAAATCTTCCTAATATTTTCCTTTTCAATGTTACCTTTCATTTGGGTATAGTTTCGTTAGAACATTACTAAGTTTTGTAGCATTAGAGAAAATCTCGACACAGATAATTTGTAAAAAAAACAACAAAAAACAATAAGATGATGTATATATTCATACGCGACATATTGCCATTTTCCGTTCTATATTTTAAAGACAACTTTGCTTAAAAAAGATTTAAAATGTCGGTCTTCACAAAAATAGTGATGTCTTGCGGACATGTCAGCCTTATTTTCTTTTGCAATGGAAACAATGCAGGCCTATTGCTGACCTCCCCAGGGACACAGCGAATGTCTGGGGACTTACAAAACTAGAAACCAGGTTTCGGTACCCGTGGCGGGCAGAACACAGATAGCCAATTGTGTAGCTTTATGCTTAACTACAAAAGAATTAACTAATTGTCCAAATGTTCAATAAAATATACAGGCCTACGATGGTTTTACTATTTTGAAATTCGTACGTGTCCTGCAGTAATTATTGTCAGCTGAATCCGAAAATAATATTCCTTTTTCTCAGTCACATTCAGATTTTTTTACGTTACGTCATATGCACTTTTATATTAGTGAATCACTTTTATTGAAATCGATTCACATTTTAATGTGCATAAAATGTGACAACCACTGGCTGTGGAGTTCTCTAGACCAATGGCGACATAAGAATCTTATCGATCGTTTTAGAACCCAAATATAACAAAAGTAACAGTAGAAAGTGTTTACTATAGTAAACGAAATAATAATTTGATCTAAATGAGAGGTTTTTCTCAGTCTCGACTTCCAAAAAAAAATACTTATGTGACAGAAAAAACGAATATTATTTTCGAAATCTCGTACGTGAATTATTGAAAATCCGTTATTAAAACCAAAACAACTTTGTAAAGTTTAAACTTGCAAATTATGTAATTATACAGAGAATTTCAACACAACGCAGTGTCTTCTTTTAATCAATCAAAGGAAAAATGAATTATTTGTCAGTAATATAAAAACCATGAAACTGAAAGCTAAGCCTAGAGTTTTACACACAACAAAGCTGAATTAACCCATTTTTCATTTTTTAAAAATATTTATCAGCGTTTTCCTCTTGAAATTTGAAAATATACGAAATACTTGTCATTTGTGAACGATATACAGAGTACTTCGAACCTTTCTGTTTTAATTTTTAAAAGTTACTTGTCCAAAGAGGTTTTTTATTGTTTTTGTTTTTGAATTTCGCGCAAAGCTACTCGAGGGCTATCTGCGCGAGCCGTCCCTAATTTAGCAGTGTAAGACTAGAGGTAAGGCAGCTAGTCATTACCATCCACCGCCAACTCTTGGATTTTTCTTTTACAAACGAATAGTCGAATTGACCGTAAATTATGACGCCCCCACGGTTGATAGGGCAAGCTTGTCTGGTGCGACGGGGATTCTAACCCGCAACCCTCAGATTACGAGTCGAAAGACTTAACCCACCTGGCTATGCCCGGATGGAAATTCTTGGACCTGGTATCTTTTAGTGTACCGATCACGGTTTCTTGTTATTGTAAGTTGAGACACGGTAAAGATTGGTGGTTTCAAAGTTAATGATTTTTAAGTTATAATGTAATATATAATATAACTAAAACGAAACACCTATCTCGTGTTGGTTACTTTAAGTTTTGCTATTCCAGAGATATGTTATAATTCGCTACAAGTTTTCTAATGATCACGTTTATAGAAGTTCATGATAATCATGAGTCATAAATGACTGTTTTACTTTTGAAAAATAAATCTTAATTTTTTTTTTTAGTATTTAGATTTCTCTACCTTCCTTGACTGGTACGCGAATGTGTCTCCTTCCAAGGTAATATGTATTATCTTCTGGGTAAAGTTTATGAAATGTTGATTTATCCATGTCACTACACATACAAGGAACAATTTCCAGGTTTTCCAAGGCCTGACGTGGTCTAGTGGTTTATTTGATAGACTGCATATAGAAACCTGAAACCTCTAAACATCTTTAATATTTTCAACTGTAAGCGAGTTATAAGAATGACAGTTAATGCCGTTTCATTTTCATATTTCATAGAGGCAGATAAGGCCTCTGTTATAGCGAATACTGATGGCTGGCTGCCTTCTTTACGGTTAGCAGATTACGGACGACTATAATAGAATCCTAGAGGTCTCAGACCAGTCTGTTTATCCCTCGTAGGCGTATGGTTGAAACTTCCAATTCCATACTGAGAGCTTAATTTAGAATTATTTTACACTCCAAAACGTTAAGCAAATGAAACACTTCCATGTATTGATTTTAAGTGCTGCTCAGTTGTTGTTATCCTAAGCCTGTTAATATAATCAGAGGATATGAGTTTCAGGCAAACGCTTACTGTCAGGTTTGGCATGTGAGGCAAGTCAGCTTTGCCTTGTAATACTAAAGAAAGTTTTCTTCTTCGATTCAATGGTAAGCTTGAGAACTTACGACATTAAAGCGAGATATACGATCCATGAGTTGGGTACAACTCACATAGCCCCTTGCAAGGTTCAGAGTTTACCAACAAACTGAGGAAAAAAAGGAAATATTGAATCCTCGCGATTATTTGAAGTTACTTTATTTCCATGATGGGTTAGCGATCCCAGAAATATTTTTAATAACTGTTCTTCGATATGCTTTACGAAAACTATAAATCTATGTTTAGACTTACGGTCAAAGGCCAGCATCGTCAATGAAAGTAGCTTTGAAATTTGAATTTTTGACCCAGATGGTATGTCGTATAAACTTCAAATGCTTGAGCAATAAAATATTCCGAAATTATATACCTAATTTATTAAGTAAGTCCTCAGAAAAGTAGGCATAGATTATTAAATGTTCTAGTCGCTATTAAAAGATTCATTGAACTAAATTTGTTATATTACTTAATATATAGATCTGTGTTCAGAACATATGGTATATTTTCTCTCCTTTTTCTCTACCTCTTTTTTCTTATCTGGTTTGACCCCCGCTAGCACAGCGATATGTCTTCGGAGTTACAACGCTGAAAACAGGAGTTCGATTCCTCTCGGTGAGCTCAGCAGATAGCCCGATGTGGCTTTGTTATAAGAAAACACACACATACTAATCTGGTTTAATGTTATGACTAGATCTGTCACCTCTCATATTTACACTTATACGATTTGGAATATGAAGTTCCTCATGCTTCAGAGTATTAATAATATATTTGTTTCCCTCAAATATAATCGATAAAAGAAACAAAAGCAAAAAAAAATTAAATATGCGAGAAACTTAGAATATATAAATATATATACATATATGTGTGTGTATGCGTATTTTTTTATAACTCTGCAATGCTTCCTAATAGCACAGTGGTATGTCTGCGGACTCACACGGCTGTAAACCGGTTTTCGATACCTGTGGTAGATAGAGCACAGATAGTCAATTGCATAGCAGCGTATTTAATTTCAAATATTCTCAACAATATTTATTGTAATAACGACAACAGTTTTTCCATCTTAATATATTCCTCTGTGAGTGTTTGTTTGTTTGTCTTTATTTCCATTATTTAATTTATTCAAACGTTTCTAATATTAATGAAAAATATTAATAATAAACAATATTAATAAAAATATTCGAAATGTTCACTCACCCCCACAGTGACACAGCGGAATGTCTGTGGATTTACAACGCAAGGATCAGAGTTTCGACTCCCGTGGTGGGCAGAGCACATGTAGCCCATTATGTAGCTTTGTGCTTAATTACATACAGAAAAGTTCACTCAACAATAAAGACACCTTCAATAGATTGTCTAGTTTTCAACCGAGACTTCTAGTAACTAGGCTTTTATTAAATGCAATATTCAATACGTCAACCTGACATTACCCCGACAGAAAAAAAACAACACACATTAACCAAATGTCACATGATTCATCGGAAGTTCTTAAGAATATTTAATGGTTTCAAAATACACCTACATCGTTTCTAAATATCTTCAAATTACAACAGAATTGTCAAGATAAAAATAAGATAACAATATGTTACAGCTATAAAAGATTTAATTAAAACTGCATACAATTAATAACTTCCATATTTATGTCGTAAATTAATAAATGATAAGAAACATATAGCATTTTCTTTTCTCTTTTTATCCAGTTTAATGCAGACAGAGTTGTTTAGTTTGAAAAAAAAAGACACTCTTTACACCAGTTTCCATTCAACGCCACTAACCCGAACGCTTAGAACAAAGTATACGCGTCCGTAACGAAGACGTAATTTGGTTTTTTGATAAATTATGTATTCATGTTGATACTAATTTGAAAATAGATCTTGTCGGATAATGAGCGAATGATTGTTATCCACTTTATTGGCAGAGCTATAATGCAGAGAATGTGATTGATTGCACGCCTTGTAATGTTTGCCTTCGAGTCGGAGAAGAAACATTCATTGTTTAAAGAGAATTTTTTCCCATATTTAAAGCTGGTTTCTCCTTTCTATTTATCCGCCAGTAACCTGTCGATCACACTATGTGATACCAAGGCACAGAGTTGTGGTGAATTATACACATATATAAACATGGATTTCTGTAATATTTCTTGGCGTAGATTATTTATCGTTAAATCGTATCACGAGGTGTCATAAATTTCTTTTTCTTTAATTAAAGTACATATTAAAGTGTTATAAAACTTTCTATTTTTGTGTTTGATTAATGTTTAACATGAGATCATGCGAAACTTAAGATCTTAATTTTGATCAAAGAGTATATCGAGAACTGTAAGTAAAACTTGATTGCGATATTTATGCTCCCCAGAGGCACGACAGTTTGTCTGTAGACTTACAACGATAGAAACCGAGTTTTGAAACCCGTCGTGGGCAAAGTACTGATATCCCATTGTGTAGCTTTGTGCTCAACTGCAAACAACTAGTCATATTTATTCAGTTGTAATTAAAATATGGACTAGAAAACAACAGTAAAAAATTGTATGGGAAAAAAACATTAAAACAACATAAATAAAACGATGGTTAAGAATGAATCAAGTAATTAATAACTACGAAAGTTCAGCAAAAACTAAGTGACTGCACATTCACACTCCACTGGACACATGGTTAACTATTCTGACACCAAGAATACTGTAGGGTTTGTTTGTTTTTAATTCAGCACAAAAGCTACAAAAAGGCTATCTGTGCTAGCCGTCCCTAATTTAGCAGTGTAAGACTAGAGGGAAGCCAGCTAGTCATCACTACTCACCGCCAACTCTTGGGCAACTCTTTTACCAACGAATAGTAGGATTAACCGTAACATTATAACGCCCCCTGGCTGAAAGGGCAAGCATGTTTGGTGCGACAGGGATTCGAACTTGCGACCCTCAGATTACGAGTCGATACTGTAGGGTAACCGCAAAATTAGACATAATAAAAAAATGAGCAAGTGGGGCATTTAGACATCTAATGATTGTTTCGTTTTCCGGTTACTATGCAGTTCATATAATGGACGAAATTAATCTGGTAATATAATAAAACTTATATGTATGAAGATGAAATAACAGAAGAGGCTTTAAATGTCAATAAAACAGACCTAGATTTATATAGTTCATATAATGGAGTAAATTAACCTGGTAATGTGGTAGGCCTAGATATATATAAATATAGGATTCATATAATGGAGAAAATTATTATAAGTAATGTCTTCCTTTATAATAAATAAGTGGTGTCTAAATGTCTATTTTGTCATTTTGAGGTGTCTGGTAGTCCTGGATTCGTACTATAATTGCTGTTTGTAAGTCCTCAACCTTATAAATGGAACACTGTCACTGACACAAAATATTCCCAACATCTATATTCTTTAATAGTTTTTGGTCAACCCACGCAGAAAACATTATAACTGGTACCTATACACCTATAATCCTGTTGGAAACGTTATATTTGGTACCTATATACCCCTAATCCTGTTGGAAATGTTCTGCCTAATATCTATACACCCCATACTCATGTTGGAACTTGAACCTATATCCCTCTAACCTTGTTCGACACGTTATAACTAATAGTTGAACTACCTACACCCACTAGGGACTACACAAATAATACTGACACATCCACCCTCCCTTATTAAACGATTTAACTTGTGCCTGAACTAACATATAGTGATAACGCCTCCCCGTACAAGATAACTTTGCACATTTGTTTATACTTACTCAGTATCGCACAAAGTCACACCAATCAATGATCTGCAATAACTTATCATATGAAAAGAACAGCTATTTACTTCAGAAAGAAAACAACAGAATGGAGTGAATATTAGTTGCAGAGATAATACAAAGAAGGCTGGAAATTCCAGGTGGAAATGTGGGCAAATAAAAGCATACTGTACATGTTTTATTTTATTTTTACGGGGAAAAAATCTGTATTTTTTTTTTCTAGTGACAAATATTTCTGTAAAATCCTAACCGGAAGATGAAGCTGTCTTGATCAGCTCTTAACGAAGCTATGCCACTATATACGTACTTCACCTCAGAGAAGCAAGCCTGTTTACATGGAGCACGACCGGTTTGTTACGATCAATACGAGCTGGGGTTTTGGAAAATTGATATGATGTATAAATGGTGAAGTAGAGCACGCGCCACAATTGTAAAGCTAGAACAGTACCATTTAAAAATCCAGGGGGAGAAAGGTAGATATAAATTCTTTAAGAGTTAAGAAAGACGAGACGATTGTTATGAAGACATAAATAAAACTAAAACTTTAAAAATAAATAATACGAAAAAAAACAGTTGTTAAATGAAGAATAATTATATATGTATATGACAGATGATGTGTGTGGCTAATGAAATTATACTTCGACTAACACAAATACTTTGCTTTTTGCCTAAATATTCTGTTACACATTTGTCTCTTTCTTGATAAGTTCCCGTCTATTTTTGGTTCGTACAGGTATTAAGATTAACGGAGGTAAAAAGGTGTGCGGTGTTCCCTTTGACTCCAGGAAATATTGAGATAAAACACAGGAACTGTGGGGTTACCAAAAGTAGTAAATTTCTATAGAACAGAATAAAACCTATAAAGAGCATCACTTTTGGTGATAATGAAACAACCTAGTCAGAAAATTCTAATTTACTTTCCAAACAATACAATGTGTATGTGTATAATTCTATTAAAATATTTGTTTTGATTTTTCTTTATAACGAAGACATATCAAGCTGCTTACTGTGTCCATCGAGGTAAGCCGAATCCCTGATTATAGCGTCGTAAATCCAAATACTTGCCGATATCCCAACAGGGGACCTTTCTGTTGTTATTTATTTTTTTTGTTCTTAGCGCCAAACGACGAAAGGAGCTATCTTCACTGTGGCTACTAACATCGGTATCGAAACCCAGCTTTTAACGGTATGAGCACTCACGTTTACCGCTGAAACACGTGGAGAAAGCATGTTTTCGTACAAATTGTTTAATAATTAAATTATACGACTAAATGTTTCATGTAATTTTAAATGTAAAACATTTCTGATAAAAAACGTTGACTGATTTAACTAACAGAAAAGTATACAAATATGATGTCACTTAAATTTCTTTAGGAATTGCTTGGCCAACCAAGGAGATCGGCGCTTTTGTACAATTCAACGTGTTGTATAATCTGAAAACAGATTTATTACAAGCCTTGTAAGTAAGTAAATTTATTTTAATTTGCAACTCCCAGTAAACAATACGCGGATGTGTGTGCCGTGAAATATGGTAATTTATTGATTTTTATTTCATAGTTCGTGTAGATAGAAATATTGCTCATTTTTGTGGCTCGTAACGTTGCGCGTGCCACAGAAGCTAGGAGGGGCATGCTTTACACGCGCAAAGAGTATTTTCCTAGCTCCCTCACCCTTCAACCATCTATCATCCATTATCCTCCTCTCCCTTTCTGTTACCTTTAAATTTCGAATAATAAACTGAGATTTAAGCTAGATATACGTATACGAGTTTCTAATCTGCGTTCAAGAAGTGAATCTTGTAATGGAATGGGAGGATGTCTGTTTGTTTGTTCGCACAAAGCTACTCGAGGGCTATCTGTGCTGGCCGTCCCTAATTCAGCAGTGTAAGACTTGAGGGAAGGAAGCTAGTCATCACCACCCACCGCCAACTCTTGGGCTACTCTTTTACCAACGAATAGTGGAACTGACCGTCACATTATAACGTCCCACGGCTGAAAGGGCGAGCATGTTTGGTGTGGCAGGGATTCGGACTTGCGATTCTCGGATTAGGAGTCGAACGCCCTAACACGCTTGGCCAGCGAGGGTGGGAGGAAAACATTCCTCGTAATTCTCGGTTTCTTAGCGATAAGATAAAACTGTACGAAAATAATCGTATGTCATTACTAGTGATGTTAATTTAACTGAAACGTTTGCTGATAAAATTAATTTAAGTCCTTAGTTTTTTTTTAATTACGTAGGAAATGAAATGTAAGTAACTATGTACTTGGGAACAATCTTCGAAGCCGAACAAGAAATATTACTGGTGGAGAAGGGAAAGCTGCAAAATTTTACACAATTCGTTATCTGAAGACCCAGCTTTCCTATCAAGAAGGTTCGGTATAGCCAGCTGGTTATGACACCCGGCTCATAATCCGAGGGTAGTGGGTTCAAATCCCCATCACACGAAGCATGCTCGCCTTTTCAGCGATGGGAGTGTTATAAAGTGGCGGTCAGTCCTACTATTCGTTGATAAAAGAATAGCCTGAGAGTTGGTGGTGGGTGGTGATGACTAACGGCCTTCTCTCTAGTCTTACACTGCTAAATTAGGGATGGCTAACGCAGATAGTCCTCGTGTAGTTTTGAACAAAATTCAAAACAAACAGACAATTCTATCATGTAATGTTTTAGGTATTTATTTTGTTTACATTATAAACTATTGGCAGATTTATACACCTTACTGACGAATAACAACTAACGTTTAATCAAAAGTAATTTTTTATATGTGACAGTAAGATAGTTTAAAAATTATATATTTTTTAATTTACCACGAGCATTTAATTTTTTTTCAAGTTAAGCTATACAATGGGCTGTCTATGCTCTGTCCACCTCGGATATCGAAACCCGGTTTCCAGCGTTGTAAGTCCGCAGACATGCCACTGTTCTACTGGGGGCGCAGTTAGTTTAAAGTTTTAAATTTGTTAAACAGACATCTTAATGAGGGCATTTCTGAAGTGAATCATGTCGTACAATCTGTCGTTTATTCCCCTCTCTATCTGTTTATCTTTCTGGTTGTTTATCTGTTTAGTTATCTGCTTATCCAAAAAACATTTTTTTTAAATTAGTTATTTCCCATAGTTCTTAAATATGTGAGTGAATGTTGAAAACTGACACAATAAACAATATGCTTTTCATACACTACTTTATTAGTTATGGGATCTTTTACAGCAAATTTAGTTTTGAATATTGTTTATATGTTTATGTACATAATGATCTTTCTTTTGTTACTTTATTTTGGGCCCGGCATGGCCGTAATCTCAGGGTCGCGGGTTCGAATCCCCAACACACCAAACATGCTCGCCCTTTCAGCCATGTTGTAGACGTCATAAAGTAACGGTAAAACCCTCTATTCGTTGGTAAAAGAGTAGCCCAAGAGTTGGAAGTGGATGGTGATGACTATTTGCCTTCCCTCTAGTCTTACACTGCTAAATTAGGAACAGCTAGCACAGATAGCTCTCGTGTAACTACGCGCGAAATTCAAACCAAATACTATATTTTTCAATCTCTTGTTGTTTTTAATTATTGTATTTTCTAATTTAATGAACTGATTTTAGATAGAGCTTTTTGTACCGATAAACGTTAAGCCTCAACAAAGACAAAAGCTTCACGTTCTTTTGGTCCGAATTAGCATTTAATATAACGTTCACCGACAAGTACAATGGTTAGATATCGTAAACATTAGTTGTGATTATCCCTGCCACTGTTTAAGGGTTAATTAAGCGAAACTGAATTTTGACTCATTATCTTTGTAACAAACATAAGGTTTCAACGACTTCTTGTGTAAAGCAAATGAGCACATTTTGTGGTTCTTTCTTACCTCTTCCACATTATCTTAAAGTTCGACAAGGGACAACTTACTGGGAACTCTCGCTAGGTATTGCGAGACGTCTTGATAACCACAAGGTGAAAAATGATTTCATCTGAAACAAAAGGAGTGTCCATTTGTTGATTGGCTAACACCCTTTACTTAAGATGCCGGTTTGTTTTTGTTTGTTTTAGCTCAAAGCTCACCCTTAGGAACTGGTTAAAGAACTAAGTCCTCAACTAGCTATACATTATAAAATCTTACTTTAGTAATGTCATTTTTTGCACATAAATAGACGTGAAGCGTTCTGTTCTGATTAGGTCGGCCTGGTATGGCCAAGCGCGTAAGGCGTGCGACTCGTAATCCGAGGGTCGCGGGTTCGCGCCCGCGTCGCGCTAAAAATGCTCGCCCTCCCAGCCGTGGGGGTGTATAATGTGACGGTCAATCCCACTATTCGTTAGTAAAAGAGTAGCCCAAGAGTTGGCGGTGGGTGGTGATGACTAGCTGCCTTCCCTCTAGTCTTACACTGCAAAATTAGGGACGGCTAGCACAGATAGCCCTCGAGTAGTTTTGTGTGAAATTCCAAAACAAACTGATTAGGTCCAATAACATTAATATTCTCAGTTACTGTTTTTTTTTGCTGTGTTTTTGTGTGTACAATAACAAGATCACACATTTTTGTCAAGTAATTGCTAATCAAAATATAATTCGGAGAATCTATAAATTTCCATATCCAATTAACTGTATATAGATTACCATTGGAAAAGCTTGTAATACATATATTATTATTGTTGTAATTGTCAAACAGTTCTTATATTTCACTTCTAATAGAATTTATTTATATATAACGAAGGAAACCACATCATGTAACGTTGTTATTATAATCACATATTGTCATATGAGGTTCAAGGTAACATTTAATTATTGTTGTTGTTGTTTTGAGTTAAGCACAAAGCTACACAATGGGCTATCTGTGCTCTGCCCACCACGGGTATCGAAACCCGGATTTTAGCGTGTAAGTCCGCAGACATGCCGCTGAGCCACTGGGGGGCAACATTTAATTGATTTACGACTAAAACGAAATTCTTAATCTTCGTGGCTTGAGAAGAGGAAAGAGATAAATACGTAATAAAATGAAATACGATATGTCTAATTTCTAGTTTTATAAAAGCACACGGTCAAGACTAACACGGTCACTGTCTGAAATTAAGCACAAAGCTACACAATGGGCTATCTGTGCTCTGCCCACCACGGGTATCGAAACCCGGATTTTAGCGTGTAAGTCCGCAGACATACTGCTGAGCCACTGGGGGGCAACATTTAATTGATTTACGACTAAAACGAAATTCTTAATCTTCGTGGCTTGAGAAGAGGAAAGAGATAAATACGTAATAAAATGAAATACGATATGTCTAATTTCTAGTTTTATAAAAGCACACGGTCAAGACTAACACGGTCACTGTCTGAAATTAAGCACAAAGCTACACAATGTGCTATCTGTGCCCTGGCCACCAGAGGTATCAAACTCCGGTTTCTCTCGGTGTGAGTCGGCAGACATATCGCTGGGCCACTGGGGAGGAATGATATGGAAACAAATATGGAACACTAAGTAAACGTGTCGTTTTTTTCAAACACATTTTTATTTTTTAGGGTCATAATTCTTCAAAATATTCATATATATGTATAATGATATTTACATCATTTATTATCAGGAGTGCACACAATTATTCTGTTTTCATGACTACGTACGTTTTTTTTTTTCCTCTATGTCTCTATTATAGTAATATTAAGCAGTCCAATCCATTCGAGAGAATCGGTTCTTTTTAGGTTTTGTTGCCATCAACCACTTTCAGTGTGTTTTTGTTCGAATCAATTTCATCTCCCTAAAAGAAAAGAAAGAAAAATATACAAAAGGAAGCACGTTTAAAATGTTAGTACCCCTAACATTGCCTCTGGAAATAATTGAGTTCCTTCTGCTGTAGAAATTTGATCGATGGCTCTTGTATTGGCATTTTCTGACAGCACGAAAACAGGGCTTGATAAAATTTCGGTATTTTATGGTTTCTGACAAAGTTCGAGTTCCACGAGTAATGATGATATATAAGCTTAAAGAACGGTATTATATTCAAGGTGACAGGGCTGATATTGACAAGATTGATTTAGAGCACAGCAATTTGAATACATTTTATTAATAGAAAATTGGCAGTTGGAGCTAATAATTTAGTCCTCGAAAAAAACCGCCACCGAAACCTACAAGTTGGTATCTCATAAGAAAAAAAATCGATGTGGATATAGAGAGGAACGTTCTTACTGACGGCGGGTTTGCAGTTCAAAAGCTACAGAAAGACGAGTAAAAAGAAATACAGAGCAAAGACGTATCACCTGTATAATTCGAAATGTATTTCTTCCTCGTCTGCAAGCATGGAAATTAGATAATTATCTACTTACAGAAGTATTATGTAACTTTACCTATTGTATTAATCTAAACACCATAATGAACTCTATTGTATTAATCTAAACACCATAATAGACTCCATTGTATTAATCTAAACACCATAATGAACTCTATTGTATTAATCTAAACACCATAATTAACTCTATTGTATTAATCTAAACACCATAATGAACTCTATTGTATTAATCTAAACACCATAATGAACTCTATTGTATTAATCTAAACACCATAATGGACTTTTTTCTCTCTAAATTCATTGATTTCAGTCATCAGAAACACCTCTTGTCTCTGTGATACGAATGCTGATGTATTAATCTAAATTTCAGTAAATGTCTCATATCTTCAATGTGAAAGAGTAATTTTACCCATTGTGTTTATCTACTTTCGTCAGTATTCAGTATTCGTATTTTCAATTTTTCATCACGTGATCAACACTGTTCATATTCTAGTGGGAATAAATGGTGTTCAAAATGTCCCTACGTATTTGATTTGGTAACGATACAGGGACATTTGTTAACAGAGTCATTTTCTGCATGAAACTAACTTATCTAGGAACTTTCCTGTTGCCAAGTGACATAAGTAAAAGCTTCCCTTTTCTAATTAAAATGCGTCATCATTTCTTGTTTCTATGATATTGTTATTTTCCAGTCTTTTAACAACTTAGTTTTGTGTCTACTTCTTTATTGTACTTTTATTTGCCGATCGATATTTTCTCTTTCCGTGTTAGGGATGCAGGGAATCATTGTTAAGAATACATTAAACCAAGGATAAGCACTGCGGCCGGTTTGATGGGATTCGACAGGTACTGAACTTCATTATAACTTCAAGAATATTCGTATAAACTAAAGACAGAGACAAGTAAGAAATGGTTATATATGACCACAAAATGTAAGGATTATAGTGAAGTGCAGTATCTTTTACTAGCTCCATAAAATAGATGCACTTGGCCCTGGTCCTCTCGAGTCGTCTCAATGGTCGATAAAGGTAAAAATATGACTGTGTCTAGCGGTTCCCGCAGCAGGAAACCGACTTGTCGGTCAGCTCAAGGCTGCATGTGTAAATTTACGTGTCCTTCTATAATCTTTACACAGCGAAAATATAATGGGCTTATACGCCATTTTCAGAAGACAGTCTCACCCGCTCCAAAACGTTATATCTAATGTAGTATCACGCTCTGAGCACGTGAATTTACGTCACAGGCTGAATGAGATTTTTATTGTGGTATATATAGCAAGAAAGGAACTTCTAATATATAGTTTTTGTGTGTGTATATAATTTTGTTAAATATTTTGAGCGTAGAATGTGAATTTTAGTAACTATTTGTCAGTTTCTCAAAACAAAAATTTACATGAAATTCAACTAAAAGTTGACATTAAGTTCCCGATGTTTTACTCCATATTAATGCTAAGTTCCCGATGTTTTACTCCATATTAATGCTAAGTTCCCGATGTTTTACTCAATACTAATGCTAAGTTCCCGATGTTTTACTCAATATTAATGCTAAGTTCCCGATGTTTTACTCAATATTAATGCTAAGTTCCCGATGTTTTACTCAATACTAATGTTTTCAACAAATTACCAGTCTTCTCTCCAGATTCTTTGATTTTCTTCATCTGTAACATCTCTCACCTCAATGATAAGAATGTCGGTGTAACGTTCATAATCTTACCACAGTGTAAGTATACATTTGGAAAGTAATTATGTCTTACAAACAACTTGTCCAAGGGACACTAAATTTCCCCCAATGCTCTAAGGCCATCGTAACTTTCATTCGAAAAATATTAATCGTAAACACATATTTTTAAACATTTTACTACAGTTACTACAAGAATTTACTGAAAATTCGAAATACAACGTGAGCTTTCTTTTGTGCAACTTAATTTGTGAGTATTTCATTAATTAGCAAATAATTTTCGTGCACTTGATAAATATAAGAAATTGTCATACGCCTTTACCACATCAACGATCTAAGGTTATCTATGGATGGATTATTAAAATAAATTTCTTTAATAAAACTGTGAATGTTACAAAGTGGTTATCTAGCTCACTTTTAAGTGACTCACAACACTCTGTTTTATGTCACTTCTGTGTTTTAATCATTGGATAACAATATGTCTTACTCTAATACATTTTTTCTTTAAGATTAAAAAACATTTCAACGATTGTTTGTTTTCATATTATTCGTGTTAATCATCACAAACAGACATCTGTGAAGAGCTGCCCCTAATTTTAAGTTCACAGACTACAGAAACGTCAACTGATAACAGTGCTCATCACCAGCACTTGGGGTTATCTTGTCCGCCAGAATACTGGGAGTTGCACGTAACAAACGCAAAAACAATAAAATCAGAGAGTCTTTTTTTGTTGTTTTTCACTTTAACGGGACAGGAACCAAGAACCGTCGATTTACACTTCGGTCCACATTTAAACACGGTACGAAAGAGCTGTATATTCAATTGACGTAGATGGAACTCATCGTAAGTGGTGATGTTTGAAAAATTATATCATTTGTATCTACTTGTCTTTACTCAGCTTAAGTTACTATTCTATATATATATATATAATACGTGTACTTGTATTTGTTTTAAAAAGAACTGCGACTGTTATCTTCCAAGGTATGTCTAATATTATTTGTTTACATACGAACGCCAGCTGTTATCTTCCAAGGTATGTCTAATATTATTTGTTTGCATACGAACGCCAGCTGTTGCCTGCCAAGGTATTTTTAATGTTAATTGTTTGTATACGAACGCCTGTTGTTGTCTGCTAAGGTACAGTTAATGCTATTTGTTTGTATAGGAACGCCAGCTGTCTGCCAAGGTATTGTTAATGTTATTTGTTTGCATACGAACGCCAGCTTTTGTTTGCTATGGTATTAGTAATGTTATTGTTTCTTTAATAACGCCAGCTGTTGTCTGTCAAGATATCTTAATGTCAACGTTATCAGTGAGGGTTTATAATGTGCCTTTTTGTTTATTTATTTCCGGGTGTATGGTAAGTTTGTTTTTACTTTAGTGGTACTGCAGGAAACTGTTTGTATTAGTTATGAAAAGCCACACTTAACCATTTGACGTTCTAACTCTGTGCAACGAAAACCTTTCAGACAGAATTTTTACTTTTAAGTATTTCAGGCTACATTTTTAAAAACAGCACTTCAAGATATTTTCAGTTTCGTTACTCAACATAGGAAGTGTGCTCTTTTAAATACATATTTAGTTAAAATAAATGTTATAAAACACATTTGCTCTTGTTGAAACTTAGATATCATCCTTCATATTTGAAAAACAAGACAAGGCATTAAAAGAATTAAAAGAAAGCCAACTTATGAACTTAAAACCAGAGTTTAATTAGGTATTCTGGTTTGTTTCTATTCTCATAAAATATTCTATCAAATCATTTTCAAGTTCGCTAAAATGGCACGAGATTACACTCATTTTTCGTTACATTAGTACCTCATGAAAAGATGCATTTATGTACCTTTGAGATAAACATTTTTCACCTAATGTATTTTTGAGGTAGACACGTTTTACCTAAATGTACGTTTGAGGTAAGCACGTTTCTATCAGTGTTGATATCCACGTTTGTTTCCTAAGGTTGTGAAAACTTACACTTTTAATGATGATAGATTGTACATTTTGTTATTAATGGAATACATAAAGTGTGTAATGAAGATGGAAATTTCTTCTGGAATTACTTACTAACGTTTTTGATTGTTTTTCAGCAAGCTAAACTATATTACCTCCTTAATAATACTTCATGAAATGCTTGCTATCCTAGACGTTATTAATATGGTGTTTGAAAATTACTTCAGTCGGCCATATTCTGGTTGTTGTTTTTTTCTACGTTCTCGTACGTACGTTCTACATTTAAATGAAATAGTTGTGATCAGGAAAGATGTGAATGGTAGTTAACCTACATAAATTCTCGCCTTAAGTTAGGGGTTGCATCCTACATAAGAGTTTAATACAGCTCATAGTTGTCGAATCATGTTATAACTCCTGTCAAGCATGGGTTATGTCTGAGTAGGAGATTCTGCTAGTTAGTATTATTTTTGAGTTATGTTGCTCTCTGAATATTTATAATGAAATTATCGCTAACGTAAGAAATGATTGTGGGAAACCGCAGATGAACTTTGACCTAACATTTTAGTAAACACAATTCTTCTGAAACAGTCACTCATCTACTATTTAATTCCAGCAATCAGAGTGGCTAATAAGAGAACTTGAATCGAGTGAAAATGGTGGGACACTATCGTTACTGAATAAAGATAGTCATTAGCCTTTATTACATGCACGTGCTTGAGGCTACACCTTTACAAGGCATTTCCGAAACAGATGTTTAGTGCGGATTTTAATGCTTACCTGTTGAGCATTAATCTGCAGACACACGTCTGTTAGTCATTTCTTTCACGGTTCCCTTCATTGTTCTCTGAAAAATGGTTGATTTAATGATAATATTACTGGACTGGTGTGTAAATTGAAAGATTGTATAGTATATTAAGACACAGATACACAACCCAAATCAGGTTTAAGAATTCTAATAAAGAATAACAAATTTTCTATCGAATCTTATCGATTCTATTTCTGTACCTTTGTTTTAGTTTAAGAAATAGTTTTGTATATTTACGTTCTTTTATCGGTATTCTTTTTTCGTCTAACCAAGGTCGACAATATTGTTATTTTTGTAGCTTGTCTGAATTGTGAGAGACATTACCAGTTTAGGAACTAAATTCAATAGTGTATACATGTGTATTATATGGTTATTATAAACACGAACCATAATTAATATGTGCGTGTGTGTTTTCGTATAGCAAAGCCATGTCGGGCTTCTGCTGAGTCTACCGAGGGGAATCGGAAATAAAGGTGTCATAAGTAGTTGTTGTTTGTTATTAGGCACAAAGCTAAACAAGTGGCCATGTGTGCTATCGAAACCAAGTTTTAAGCAGTGTAAGTCCTCAGACATACCGCTATGCTACATGGGGGAAAATATGTCATAATACTGAACCTTCTCACATTATACAGAGTAGAGTAGTGCTAGCGTGGACAATGGAAAGTTGACAAAATAAATGTAGTTTATATAATTAATGACCTTTAATAAACCCGTAACATGATCGATTCTGTGAATTAGTTTCTTTTTGTTTAAAATTTTAGCTGAAAACCGATTTTTTTCAACAACTTTAATTAACTATCCAATAAATACAAAGTGAAACAAATCGATTCACATTTAACTCTTACAAATGTTATTCTACATACAATAACAAAAGTAGTTCTAGAACATGGGAAAATGAATCGATTATGATCTTTAACATTAAACGTATAGCTTTATCCATGAAGTTGTATCTACGTATAATTCTGATCCGTCCAGCTGCCTTTACTGACACAGCGGTATGTCTATGGACTTATAAAACTAGAACGCGGGTTTCGATATCCATGATGGACAGAGAACAGACAACCCATTGTGTAGCTTTATGATTAACTGCAAAAAGAGACAAACACCACCCAGTAACAGAGTGTATTTTCTCATGATGTTTTTAGACATCCATTAATGAGTAATTTATAAATCATAATATAACCATTAAACGATTTTTTATTGTGAATAATAGAGTTTTCGAAACATTTTTAAAGTCGTTTCCACCTATGGCCGAAGTGTATATTTAGTGTTTCTACACAGTAACTTCTCTTTACATTACGTTAAGAGAAGTTCCCTGTCTGAAAAGGCAACTGGTACTCTGTGTAATAATCACACTACAAAATAGCCTAATACTTAAGTTTTATATTTGACAATAACAGCTTGAAACCTTACGAGATGAAAAAATGGATAGAAACAGATAGTTTAATATTATGAACGACCCACACGTCTTGTTGAAGATACAAGGAAGTTTCAGTGTACAATAAATAAACTCTCTTATCATTTGTTTGAATTTCGACCCTAAGAATAAAGGGAAGACATTTAGTCATCATCAACTCTTGGGCTATTATTTTACCAACAAATAAGGAAATTAACACTCTTACTATAACTCCACCTCGGCGGAAGGAACGAGTATATATATATTTTGGTATGACATAGATTCAAACCCTCCTCCTATTTTTGGTTATTTGTTTTTAAACAGTTTATTTCTCGTTTTATTTACATAAACATTTATGTAGATATATGTTAATATAATATTTATGACATATTATACTTCTATTAGCCTACTCATGATACATTACAAGTTATGAGCAAAACACCACTCGGGACGTAGGGAAACGAACACTTTCTGTTGTAGCTGTATTTGACATACTTTTATTCACTAACCCTCAAAAATTTGGTATATTTTAATCTGATTTTTAAAACTTATAATATATCTGCAATTGTACGAAATGTTGCCCCATGTTTGATTGATTTTACTACCACGTAGTGTCCAGTTTGTATTTGTTTCTTTGTTTGTTTGGAATTTTGCGCAAAACTACACAAGGGTTATCTGCGCTAGCTGTCCCTAATTTTTCAGTGTAAGACTAAAGGAAAGGCAGCTAGTCATCACCACCCACCGCCAACTCTTGATCTAACAATAAATACCGGGATTGACCGTCACACTATAATGCCCCCACGGGTGAAAGGGCGAGCATGTTTAGTGCGACGGGGATTCGAGCCCGCAATCCTCGAATAACGAACTGACCGCCTTAACCAACCTGGCCATGGTAAACCCACGCTATGTAAGATGGAACTCAAAATTCTATTAACTTAAATCCTAAAACTTACCTTTTGGCCATCAGGGAAGTCATATAGCATTTGTGTTTTAAAGTTGCCTTTTAAACAAATTGAGCGTAATTTAAAAACGACGTTTCTATGTATTCCTGTGAAACTTGACAAAATCAAGATAATTTAGAATAATTTGCAAATACCTGCTATTTGTCTTATTATTCGTATAAACTTACAAACTGGTTGTTTTTTTGGAAGTAAATATAAGTAATCTTTGTATCGAGCTGTTAAAAAGAAGAAGAAATGTGCCCGAAGTTTCACCAAACGTTAACAACCCATATTGGTGATAAGATGAAAAATGAACACCCCTTGAGAAAATATGAAACAAATACACGTTTTTAGGTGTATTTGTAGTATCAGTGCTTCATATTTCCTGAAAGCGTGATTTCACACTATTTTTCCCTTAAGATTATATTTAAGTATTCAAAAGTAAAGAGTGAAATACTCTGAATTGCTATTTTATATTCGTGACTTTTTTCTTTTATTAAGATACACTGAAAGAACGGTACGTGATTTTTTCTTTATTATAATCTCTACATTCATAACAACTGTCCTTTAAAGGCTTTGTTTTTGTTTTTTGTTTTTTTGGAATTTCGCACAAAGCCACTCGAGTGCTATCTGTGCTAGCCGCCCTTAATTTAGCAGTGTAAGACTAGAGGTAAGGCAGCTAGTCATCACCACTCACCGCCAACTCTTGGGCTACTCTTTTACCAACGAATAGTGGGATTGATCGTAATATTATAACGCCCCCACGGCTGAAAGGGCGAGCATGTTTGGCGCGACCGGGATGCGAACCCGCGACCCTCAGATTACGAGTCGCACGCCTTAACACGCTTGGCCAAGTCGGGACCCTTTAAAGGCACGTATATCATTTTTTGTCGTTACTTGTTTGTTTTGAATTCCGTGCAAAGGCACACGATGGTTTCTTTCTGTGCTAGCCATCCCTAATTTAGCAATGTAAGACTAAAGGGAAGACAACTAGTCATCACCACCCACTGCCAACTCTTGAGCTACTCTTTTACCAACAAATAGTGGGATTAACCGTCACATTATAACGCCACCATGACTGAAAGGGCGAACATGTTTGGTGTGACGGGAATTTTAACCCGTACCCTCAGATTACGAGTCGAAAGCCCTAACCACCTGGCCGTGTTGGGCCGTTGTCGTTACTTTTACGAGGTAGAATTGGTTGTTTTCCTCTTATACCAACTTTTTAAATAGCTCGAAAACTAATCGATCTTTAATAAAAACGTGAATCGCGGAAAAATTATTACACCTGTGCTGAGTACTGCAGTCATGCGTGTCATGTAGCTGCTAAGGTCATTTATCAGACTTAATCGTGGAAGTACAAAGTCGTCAGTTTCTTGTTACCGCCTGGCAAGACCAAACGACTTCCTTATTTTCACTTACATGAGTTAATAAAAAAAACGCATCGCCAGCATTTTACTGCCTACAAAACCGGAAGTAACTATACTCAACAAATCAATATAAACTGTTTTTGAAAGCTATTAGCAGTCATAAGCTCTGTCTGCTTAAATTAATCATCATCATTTAAGTTTAGGGTTATAAAAATTTGCCGGAAGTCTATATGAATTCTATACAAGCTAGACACCAAGAGTGTCTCTGAACATTTGGTTAGTAGTTTCTATGTTATCCTAAAATGATACTTGTAACTTATATCCAGTAGATAAACACTTTTTAATCATTAACCCTAAACTGATAGGATAACACTCAAGAACTGATTACGGATATAATGCAGAAAGCAGCACTAGTTAAGGTGAAATATTGAATTGAAAATTTGAAGTGGGTCATTTTGACCCCACCCTACCATTAGTGTTAAAATTCTAATGCGATGTTAAAGTGACACTGATTAATGAGAGTTTATGGAAGTGTTTCATGTTTCGCTATTAAAGAAAACAATTATTTTATAATTACGAAAATTATTTTTGTTTATTATTTTTTTTAATTTCGCCCAAGCCATCCCTAATTTAGCAGTGTAAGACTAGAGGGAAGGCAGCTAGTCACCACCACCCATCGCCAACTCTTGGGTTATTCTTTTACCAACGACTAGTGTGATTGATAGTCACATTATAGCGTCCCCACGGCTGAAAGGGAGAGCATGTTTGGTGTGACTGGATTCGAACCCGCGACCCTCAGATTACGAGTCGAGCGCTCCAACCACCTGGCCATGCCGCTTTCCCGCTATACCTCGATAAACAGTATATGAAGAGACACAGTTTGTTTACTCCGAGAAAGTCTTCATTCATATTCTAAATATTTTATTTCTATGAACACACAAGTGAAGAAGATATTATACAGCTAAGTAATAAACAGATCTCATGGCCGCTCCTTCCTTTGAAAGTGACCTGGGTCTGCATGGAATCGAACTTGGTCTGCTGTTAAAATAGGTAGGCCCAAACTAAATTTATTAAGGAGGGTTGTCAAATATTATTGATCTCTGTAATTAGGAGTTTTATATGGTTTATTAACTTGTAGTAATACCTTATACGCATAAGTTGGTGTTTCAGAAATGTAGAAATTAAGAGTGTTTACCACTAGCAAAATATTCTGCCGTTTAACTTAGTATAACAACATATTAATGACTTTTAGTGGTAACTAACATACCCACAACCGGCTGGGAAAAACATTGTGCATTATAGCACACAAAACCTTGTCCTATCTGATTTTCTTTGCTAGCTGTCTTATTTTTCATTTGGTATTATTGAATAACATGAAATATTCACAACAACGTTTTGAGAAGCTGTTACTACAGATGTTTGTTTACCTTTGAAAATTTCACACTTTCTTCACAAATGATATAGTTTGTAATTGCCTTGTTACTAGTAGGATAGCGATAATTTTTAGTGTGATCGATCGATTAGAAAATGAATGGAAAACATGAAAAAAATTGTAAGATGGAAATAAACGTACACATGCTTCTCACGGGAGCTAAATTTTTCATGTTCGGGATTGTACATAATTTGAAAACACGTGAGTGATTCGATCCAACATTATACAACAACCTTAAAGATGTATACAAGTTGTTTGGTCATTCATGAAGAATCTCCGTGAATATAAGCAGTGGTTCCACATTTTAAATTAAACGTCGAATATTAATTGCACCATAACACAGTGGCTGTTGGATTCCATTCATTTAAATAAACAAGAGTATTTTTTTCTGTGGAAAAATAAGACTAAATTCATATCTCTTTACCCATCTCTCTGTGACGGTGCACACGAACAGACTGAATATGTCACGTAATTTTGGTCAATTGTTAAAACCAAAAACTCACTTTTATATATTAATTTATGAATTTTTTATTACACATCATTTCATGACAGTGACAAACTGCTTTACGTTTCCTTAAATTAACATGTCTTTTTTTTCCATGACAGTCTTAACAACAAGCACCTCATGTTGTGGTTTGTTGGGTTAAATTTGTAATAGTTCTACTTCCTTCCCTCTTTTTTTTTTTACCTGGCCCAGCATGGCCACGTGATTAAGGCACTCCACTCGTAATCCCAGGATCACGGGTTCGAATCCCCATTACACCAAACATGCTCGCCTTTCAGCCATGGGGGCGTTATGTGACGGTCAATCCTAATATTCGTTGTGAAAATTGTAGTCCAAGATTTGGCGGTGGGTGGTGATGACTAGCTGCCTTCCCTTTAGTCTTACACTGGTGAATTAGGGACGGCTAGCGCAGATAGCCCTCAAGTAGCTGCACGCAAAATTCAAAATAAACCAAACCAATCATCACAAATAATTCTTATAAGCATCAGAGATGTTGCCAGCCTGAAACAAAATTACTATAAGAAAGTAAATGGGAAATATTTGATTTGCATAGACTTTAGAAGGATGAATAAGCGTGAAGCTTTGTGCGAAATTCAAACCAAACAATTTTTTTTTTGTCCTTCGATGTTACGTTTGTTATACGAAACGTTAGCACATATTACCGGTTAAAAAGTTATATAGAACAAGATGATGACTCATGCTTGATTAAGATGAGCGGAAGTTAATCAAAACATCCATGTGTACAACAAACCATCTAGTCGAATCCTGTACAACCACAGGCAAACAACCACTCCGTGTAACTTTGTCATAATATTTGGATACATATTTGGCTTTCAGATGAAAGTACATATCAAGGCTTTCGACGAAAGTTCGCGATGCCAAGATGTCTTTTATGACCTTCTGGTATGTTTATCTGTGTATTCTGAAATCTTTTTTGTGTTCTCTTCTTACTTTTAATGTATTCATCCAAAATAACCTGTATTTACAATTTTAAATATTCCTGTCTCGTTCAAAATATACCTACTTACAAGGTGCGTTTTGTCGTGAGCAAAAATGTTTGGATAGGCATCTTAATGAGATTTCTTTTTCCAGTATTAAACACTTTAATTTATTCTTTTCCAAAATGTTATTATTCATCTACGTGTAAATTTTAATCTTGTTTTTAATTGAAGACCTTCGATAAACCTATTTTTCGTTATTTCTATAAGTTTGTAATTAAGCACAAATCTACACAATGGGTATCGAAACTCAGATTCTAGCGTTGTAAGTCCTCAGACTACTGCTGTGTGGCGCAGTTTAAGTTATGCTACAAAATGATAGTAAATACAACTATGAAAGTACGTAGTTCTGTCCAAAAATGAACGTGTGTAGGATCATATGGTTTAGTACTCTTGCTATCATATAGATATATGATGGTGCTCCATCTTTTGTCCTGATTGTCCAGAGTGACTTCCTTCCCCTAGTGCCAAAAAATTATACTAACTTTGATCAAAGATAATAAAATTAAATATACGCTTCTTAAAAATTACAGATATTTGTAACAGTGTTACTGTTACACGCGTGTTCAGATCATCGAAGACATCGATCGATCTTGCGAAGAAGTTACTTTATTTTCATGTACTGGAGATACGCATTACAAAATGATATAAGGTAACATAAGTTTCACCTTGTTCGTCATCATATATACCATCAGAGATAGAACTCGATTTTTACAGCTTATATCACGGTATGTTCTCATTATAAACTGGCTCAGTTACTTTTTGTATTCATTTTTAATTAGTTCTAGGGAAATGAGGCTGTTTCCCATTCAACGCCAGGTGATTAAGGCACTCGGCTCGTAATCCGAGGATCACTGGTTCGAATCCCCGTCACACCAAACATGCTTGATCTTTCAGCCGAGGGAGCGTTATAATGTGATGGTCAATCCCACTATTCGTTGGTAAAAAAAAGTGGCCCAAGAGTTGGCGGTGGGTGGTGATGACTAGCTGCCTTCCCTTTAGTCTCACACTGCAAAATTAAAAACGGCTAGCGCAGATAGCCCTCGTGTAGCTTTGCACAAAATTCAAACCAAACCAAACCCATTTAACGCATCTTCTTTTGGCATTCCCGCATTTTGCATAATTGCGAGACAACATGTAGCACCATTTTGTGTCCACACAATGATTTAATATTTCAAGCTAGATTTCAAGGTGAATACCACCACTGATGATTTCTTGGTTCCGCGAATGGCACTTATCTTGTTTCAAGATTATGAAATGGCTAAAATACACCAAAAATTAGCTTATTTCTTTCACAGACTAATTTGAAACTATAACTGATGGATTACTTTCTCTGAGTGTCATAGATTGGTCATAATAAGAAAATTACATTAATCGGATCACACATCACATTTTCAATGGAATTAAATTTTAAACGTCTTTAGTAGAAACGTTTTCTGTGATACCTCTAAAAGAAATTAAATATTTGATCGTGGCAAGAAGCTGTTCTTGCTCTGAATGCAGAAGTTTTAATTGGTATCTAGTCCCTTGTTCTATTTCCATCTAAAATAAATCTTTTTTTTAAACTTTTATAAATCACACAAACAACTTTCGTATTTCACATCTTTTTAGCAATCAGTTTTAGTGTATTTGTCTGTTTTGTTTCAGTAATGATAAACTATATACCGGTAATATGTGTCTGAATATCGCGCAAAGCTACACGAAGGTTATCCAGCGAACCCTCCACAATTTATCAGCGAGAAGGCAACTGGTTATCATCAATCACCGTTAACTTCTAGGCTATACCAGTGAATTGTGGGATTGACCTTCACGTTATCACGGACCCATGGCTGAAAGGGCAATTATGTTTGCTTTTACTGGGATTCGAACCCGCAACCTTCAGAGCGCCTTAACTACCTGCCTATGCCATACCTTCTGTTTACGTAACAAGCAACAATACACAGGTAATATGTGAATGTTTCAATTACAAGAAACAATATACCAATAGTGTGTGTGTGTTTCAGTAACAATAAACTATAAACCGGTGTGTGTCTGTTCAAAGTACTTTTTGTGGTAACTTAACAGTAGCATTTTCTAAAGTCGATCTTGAAGAAATTTCCACGTTTTACCAAGTAAAAAATAACATAAATTAATTTCTCTTTTAAAACTTTGCATAAGTTTAGTTTTCTAGCCCTTTTTTCGAAATGGGTGATGGAACACCTAAACTATTGTTTTGATAGGCCCAGTGTAGCCACGTGGTTAGGGCGCTTTACTCATAATCTGAGAGTCGCGGGTTCGAACCCCTCTCACACCAAACAAGCTCGCCTTTTGAGGCGTGAGAACGTTATAATGTGACGGTCATACCCATTTTTCGTTCGTAAAAGAGTATCCCAAGAGTCGGCGGTGGATGTTGATGACTAGCTGCCTACTCTCTAGTCTTATCTAGAGGACTTCCAACATGAACGTATCAACAGGTTGGCATTTCATGCCTTATAACCTAATACTTGTGACTGAGACTAAGGTAAACCTTAATTTAGGACGTTCTTCCATAGTATATCGACTGCCTTAAAACTGAAAACGGGTCTTCAGTCTGTAGAATAGTTTGTAAAAATGCAATAAATTTTCACCAGAACCTTGACACAAGCGGAAAGAATTCACTTTCAAACTTTCTTTCTTAGCGCAAAACCACACTAATGGGCAATTTTTGATCTGTACATCACGGGGGATCGAACTATGATCTTTTGTGTTATAAATCCGTAAATTTATCTCTAACCCACTGACGAAAAATAATTGAGAATATAATAGAGGAAATATAAATTTGAATAATGGATAGTAAACCTACCGCTAATACATCGAGGAACTTTCTATTGTAGTTCATCTTTGTACCAAATCGTAACTCTTAAACCAGAGAGACAAATTCTTAATATTTGGCTTATTTGTTTTAGTGCCAACCTGCAAAATGGACTCTGAATGTTTGTCCACTGCAAGGGAGAGACCCGAATTTTAGTGTTATAAACCCAGAATAAATTTTCGACTGAATTAATTATACAAAACATAAAATACTTTATATTACTAGCAAAAGATAAACTTGTATGTGAACAGTTTAGTGACACGGTGCTCTCGAATATTGTTTTAGTGATTTCAAGCAGTTTATTTTTAATGACTGACATTAATTTCATTAAAATGCTTATGATTTATGTTTTGCTGGGTAACGAAACATTAGCAGCCCACCAATGTCTCAACGGTAACTGAATGGGTTTATAACGCTGAAAACCACATTTCGATACCCGTGTATGATACAGTACCAATAAAAGTAAACGGCAATAGCTTGAAGCGTATTTCATACAGCAAAGCTACTTGTAACTTTGTTCTGTGATTGGTAACTTGTTTCTTGATTATGTGCCTACGTATTCTGTAAATGAAGGCTTGCTGTAAAATAGTTGGTTAATAACACTATGTAAGACAAATTTTGTTCCTGAATAGTATATGTTATTTCTTAATTGCTTATGTGTTAAAAGTACAGAAAATGGCCATTATTCCCTTTGCGTTTGTGACCTGAATAATTAAATTTAAAAATTAACCTATTTTCTATGTAAAAAAAAAGGCAAATTTGCACATTTTCATTTACATAAGGTCTGAATAAAACAATATGTGAATCAAGATTTACATGTATTTATACCAACGTGATACAAAAACGAACAAAATGTTTAGAAGTGAGTAGTTTACCGAGATTTCCAACTGTAATGTAAATCACTTTCAGGTATCACTCCCCAAATATAATCTGCCATCATGTTTTCGTTATACGCTCCCAGGTCACAAAAGCAAAGTTTGAAGAGAAAAACAGGTCTTTTCCATTTACTTTAGGCATAAACAATTGGAAAATAACACTTCTGCCCAGGAATAAGAAAAAGTAAAAATTTCGTTACATAGTGTAATAGATACGTTTCATTATTCAGACTTTTTGAACACTACACCCCAATACACGAACAAAAAAAATATTCTGAACCGTATGATCGTCATTATTCCGTGGTATGTTTTACTGTTCGTATAGTAGAAATGAAAGATGTGTCACGTATATCCAACTTATTGTGAATGTCTGGTATATTGGTAATAGCTTGATTAAAGTCGTGACAGTTAATTATTAGAATTAAGCACCGAAGGGACAAAAACACGTAATCGAACACCTTAAAATTTGTAAGTGTAATAAAAGTATTTAAATTAGAATGAATAAACAGTGTTTCGCGATGAGGAGAAACTCACTTGAAGTAAAAATGTATCTCAAGACGGTTGGTATGGATATAACAACTTTTGTTAAAATAAAGTAGAGAACAACATTTTAACCTTCTTAGGTTATCTTCAGGTTAACAAACAGAGTCTGCAACTTTTGTACTTTATTTTAATTAAAGTTTTAATACCCAACCTGCCGTCTTGAGAATAAAGTGTGTTTACGAATATCTTTAACGGTTTCTTACACATCGCCAAAAGGCCAGCTGTAAGTTTATGGTCTCACAACACTAAAATCCGAGGTTAGAGTCAAGTGGTAGACAGAACAGCCTATTGTGTAGCTTTGCGCTAAAATTAATACATTTCTCACCGTTAATTGTAAACATGTATATACACAACTATCCTGCAATATTATATTTTGATGGAACAGCGAATTATATGCGGCTGAACTAGATCACTTTTTAAGATAGGCACTATCAAAGTAAAGGCAGACCAGTAACATTAAATACCTTGGTAGCACAGTTGGGTCTCCGTAGATTTAAGTCCTCGTTTTACTCATATACAGTTTGTTTTAAGGCTCTTAGTCTTCAGTTTTTAGGCCTCGATTTTCAGTTTATTTTTATGCTCACTCGGTTTTCATTCTGCTGGTAGCGAGTGTGTTTTTTGATATGGAATATTTTTAGTCTTCATCTTATTAGTTCAGTTTGTTTTTGTACTGTTAATTTATTTTTGTGTTACACAGTTCTTTTTGGTACAGTTATTAGACTTCATATTAGTTGTTACCATACTTACTCGTTTCTTAAGATGAGGACCAGAAATAGTTGACATATGGAAACAAGGTCAGGAAATATGACTGCACTAATTTTGATCTTGTTCACAAAAAAATTTAGAAAGTTTGAAGAATGATAAGGTTCCTTGGTCAGATAATATTTTCCCAAAGGTTTTAAACACTGGATATTGGAGCCACTCGCTACTATTTTATGGAAGCCCTTGAACTGAGACCACCTGCCAAAGGATTGGTAATTAACTCTTGTCACTTCTCTTTTCAGATGAGATAATAAAAACTGTCCCAGTAATTATAAACACATTGGTCTTATAATTCTTCTGGAAAATGCAAAGTCATTGAAAAAAAGTTTTGAAGTTTATCGAATAGTCACCACGGTTTTACTATGTTAAAAATTTTAGTTTCTTTTCTTTGTTTGTTTTGGTACCTCGTGTATTTCCCGCCTTACTGGTTCAGAATCTGTGTTTGTATAATATATTTTTGTTATTTTGGGTAGATTTATTAATCCTCACATTACATATTCATAATTTGTTTTTAACAGTCATTGCTACTTTTTCTCCCCATCTTTTGTCAAGTTAGTAAGAATAAAAGGATTTTGCAAACCATTTTCGTCATTAAAGATTTCACACGTTTTTAAAATGATAAGTTATTCAGTTTTGTAAACGCATTTTTCTCATTATATATTCGCTAAAACGTTTTCCGATATAATTGCATTTTTTTATATTATTTACTTTCGTGCATATCATACAGTTACGACAGAAAGTGTTCGTTCTCCTACGTCGTGAGTAGTTTTTCCTCGTAACTTAAAAACTATCACGATAAGGATAATGAAAGTAGAGTATATTATAAATATTATACTAACTCGCATCTACATAATTGTTTATGTAAATTGAACGATAAATAAACTATTTATAAACAGATAACCAAACATAGGAGGAGCAGAAAGTGTTCGTGCGTCCACTTTAATGGTCAGTTGTGTAGCGTTTCAGGTGAATTACTTAGCGCAATCTCTCCTCATAGCTCTCCATGATCGTTTGACAGTATTCGACTGGTATTTTCTCCCATTATTCTTTACAGGAGGCCTCCAACTCTTGCAAGTTTTTCGGATTACGCTGATGATTCCTGGTTTTCAACTCATGCCAAACGTTTTCAATTGGATTGAGATCGGGTGACTGCGATGGCCACTCCAGAACGCTTATATGGTTCCTCTGCAACCAGGATTGCACATACAACGAAGCCCAAGTCGCAAGTTCCGAGCATTATTCTTGATATAAGTGCCTAATATATCAACGTACCCTTCTTTCTTCATGATTCCGTTGACACGGTGAAGGCTGCCTACACCAGAAGAGCTGAAGGAACCCCATAGTATGATCGAGCCACTTCAGTGTTTAACTCTAGGGACGGTGTTCTTTGGAAGATTTCGCTCCCCCTTCTTTTGGAAACTATAGCTAACATCATGGCCGAAAAGCTCGATTTTACTCTCTTCTGACCAAAGAATACTTTCCCAACACGTAAAAGGTTTATTTACATGATTTCTTGCATACCTTAATCGTGCTTCTAAATGAACAGGCTTTAAATACGAAGTTCTACGAGGACGGCATGCTTTGAACCCAGAAGAGCGTAATATGTTCGTAACTGTAGAGGTGCTTACTTCAGCTCCAGTTTCTGTATGTCATTACGGGTTAAACGAGGGTTCCCACTAGTCTCTCTGAGAACCTTCCTCTTGATTCTCTCTGGAATTTTTGTGAGGCGTCCGGGACGAGGGAGGTTAGCAGTTGATCCTGCAAGCCTAAACTTGGCAATTATGCTTTGAACAGTAGATTTCGGCACATTAAGTTATGTAACAATACCGGAAAGAGAAACATGACACTTGTATTTTACAATAATTCGTTTTTTTAAATCACTGGACAGTTGTTTCATGTTCGCCATGATGACCAAGCAAATAATGACGGAGACGGTGCTAAATTGCCAGAAGGAAATTTTCTGGCTAAATTACAATAATTGTGAACCCAGCGTCTTGTTCTGGAATGGTATAATGTAGTTTCTTTTTCAAACTAAACAAAATTGTTACGGGAATGTCAGTTTTTTTCACACGTTTTGAACTGTACGAACACTTTCTGTTCCTCCTATTTTTGGTTATTTATTTATGAACAGTTTATTTGAGGTTTAATTCACATAAAAATTATGTAGATGTGTGTTATTATAATCTTTCTAATATCTCATACGTCTATTAGCCTAATCGTGATACTTTTTAAGTTATGAGCAAACAACTACTCGGGAACCAGGTGTACGAACACTTTCTGTCGTAAGTGTGCGTATTCCAAATTCTTTGTCCTGGTGAACTTTACGGAGCCAATCTGGTCATGCACACTCCAGAAAGTTACACGCACTTTATAATATTAATTTAATATTTTGCTCACATCGTTCAGTCAGATTGGATTAATGTCACAAGTGGAGTACCATAGGGCACAGTGTTAGGCCCTTTGCTGTGTTTGATTTACATCGATTATAAGTTCATCAATAGAGAAGAAATTGGAGATTCGAGTTCTCTAGTCAGAAAACACAAAGTCATGACGTTCTCCAGGTCTTGGTACTTCAGCTGTCTCAACTGAGAGGTTTATTTATATTTACAGTTGAGAGGCTTGGGCAGTTAATACTAGTTTAGAAGGCTCTACTAACCGCGAGGTTTCGTTAACGGTGGTTCACCACTCACTCCCAGAGCTTAGTTTTTTGTCATTTCACAGAGCAAATTTTAATTGTTTGTTTACTTTTAATTTAAAATTTTACATTTAGTAGTAAAAGAATTTAAGAGATTTATCTTTCATAAAATAACCGACACTGAATGTGCAAGAACTTATGGCTGGAAAGATAGTTGTCTTAGCATCTCTCGGGAAAGGACATTCGTAAAATTTCAAGAAGACACAAAAGTCCGCCTGGGATAGATCACTTTCAAAGACGACTACCTATTATAACGTGGGAAATAACAAGGTTAAAGGGAAAGCAGCACCTTTATGTGATGCCTAAAACTAACAATTAGCCAGACCCTTGTCACCACCGCGTTAAGTTAGCAGACTAGTCGTTCAGGCCTGTACCTTACATAAGAAAGTAATTACTAATAAACTGCGCTTATAACAACAATTGTGCACAAAATAATCTACACATATTTCGTCCGTTTAACGAACCACAAAATGCGAGCTATCGGTAATTATTCATGAGAAAACTGAAGGGCAACTTCCTTGCACGTGGAAGATGGAAAAGGGTTACAACATCACACAAAGTTCACTTGAAGGATTGTAAGAAGATGAATCGAGCGAGTTACTACAGGTCATAAGTGATTATTTTAGTACGATGATAAAAGCATTGTAAGAAAATATTTTGTCGAGCTTTAATTTACTGCAGATTTTTGAAATATTGAGAAGTTTAAACTTCATATAATGTGTAACAAAGCAAAGGTAAGTCCATTTATTGTCACGAGAGCGCGATTAGTGTTTGCTATTCCCTCCTGAAATAAATCCCTGAAGTTGTCCGAACTGTGCAATATGTTTGTTTTAGTTTTGAAAGCTGATGTTCACCTGCAGAGAAGAATAAATCTATGGAAACAAAATCGTGAAGATCAGAGGTCGCCAAATGACCTTTTTATATTTAGCAAAATTCTGTTTACAAATAGTTTATAACCATCGCTGTGACTAATAATGATGAAAGTAGTTACAAGTGAAGCAAGGAACGTGAAACATCGTTCTTATAATACCATTAACTTTTCAAACTCAAAATAAACTAACTCGTTTCCTTCAGAGTAATCGAGAATTGGTTGGTCGCATAAGGTTTGATTTGTTTTTAATTTCGCACAAAGCTACTCAAGAGCTATCTGCGCTAGCTGTTCCTAATTTAGCAGTGTAAGACGAGAGGGAAGGCAGCTAGTCGTCACCACCCACACCCAACTCTTGGGCTACTCTTTTACCAACGAATAGTGGGATTGACCAACACATATAACGTCCCCGAGGCTGAAAGGGCAAGCATGTTTGGTATTACGGGGATTTGAACCTGCAACCCTCAGAGTAGGAGTCGATTGTCTTAACCACCTGGCCGTGCCGAATCAGGTTGCATAAAGAATTCTGTTGGTTATTTAAAACGATGTTAAAAGTATGTGATTTCCTTGGAGAATCGTGCGTTTGAGAATTTGTGTTATTGTAAAAAAAAATCAAAAGGTGGTATTTTATCATAAAACATGTTAAATTTAAGACAAAACTAACTTTTCTTTTAAAAAATGTAAGTAATATTACATTTGCAATTTTTGAGACTTTTACATTAGAAATTTTAAAAATAAACACACGAATAAAAGCTTTGAAATAACATACCAATGTCATTTCACACAGTTTATTTCATACAAATACAGGTTATCATAGCATGAAATACAGAAAGATCTACTGATAGAGAGTAATAAAAAAAAGCTCGGGCTTGTTAAAACTCCTGAAAACCTTGTTGTTATGTTCCCGGGCAGGGTCTATGTGACCATATATAACAGCTTACAATACAGTACAGTTTCATTGAAAACTGATATTAAGTCTTACTTCTACAACTATAAATAGACCAAATCTAATGTTCACAAAACATCAACCAGTTTTATTTTAGTTTTTTTCTTGTAATTAAATTTCAAGTTTGAATTTTCTTCTATATTTTAGATCCAAGAAAAACAATTGTAACTAAAGTTTCACCGAAGAACCTGGGAATGAGCAAATGTTTGATTGGTTGGTTGACCTTCAGGTTCAACAGTAGAGAAGAAATTGAAGATTCAAGTTCTCTAGTCAGAAAACAAAGTTATAACGTTCCCCAGGCCTTGGCACTTCAGCTGCCTCAACTGGGAGGTTTATTTCTATTTACAATTGAAAGGCCTGGGTATTTAACACTAGTTTATAAGGCTCTACTAACAGCGAGGTTTCGTTGAAGGCGGTTCACCACTCACTTCCCCGAGTTTAGTTTTTAGTCATTTCACAGAGCAAATTTTAAGTATTTGTTTACTTTTAACTTAAGCCTTTACATTTAGTAGTAAAAGAAAAGAATTTAAACTAGTTAACTTTCATAAAATTACTAACAATGAATATACAAAAATTCGGTTAAAATGTAAACAGTTAAAGCTAATTCCAACCACTGTTAGGCCTAAAACGTTGCTCATCATATTCAACGTTATTAAAATTGTTTGTAAAGTATTTTGATTAACTACAAATTTTGTTTCTTCGAGTGGTGAACCACCAGCAAAAACGCAAGTAAATAAAAGAATGAAAAGAAACATATAGTTAGAGTATTTAATTTCATTAGCAAAACAGTTAATATGAGGTAGGTATTTTTTTGGACAGTAATCACTTGTTTTCGAATCACAGAAACTACTTAAATAGCTTTAGAAAACGTGAAATTAAGAGTTGCGTAATAACTTGACTTTCTCGCAACACTTCGACGGTGGCGCCAAGTATAAAACTTTCTCCTCCACTGTACATTATTTCATAGGGCGTGGCGTACACAGTTTATAAAAATAGTGCACACTTAAACACCAGGATGCGCAGACTTCCAAAACTAGGTCATATCCCAATACAAATTTGAACAGACAATTAGATTTATAATTACCTACTTTAAAGATAACAAAAAGAAACTACAACCCAAACACGTTATTTTTTTGATTTTTAGCTGTTGTCTCCTTCCGGATGGATTAAGCCCACTCCTGGCAATGCTTTAACCCTAATATATTAACAATGTAGAAAAATAGCTCCTTCAAAGGGTGTGAAAAGCCTTGCCAGTGTGAGATTAGAGGCTACACGTCATGAAAGAAGGCGGGTTAAATGACAATAATATACATTTATATATCTAGATTTGTATGATATATATAATTCTATAGAATCATAACGATATGAAAACTTGCTGTCTGCGTACCAACTGAAATAAAACGTCTTCGATATTGTCCTCTGTTTTAGTCGAACCGGGCTGATCTCGGTTGTGGTTATCACCTATAAAGCACTGAGAATATTGTACAAAACAAATATTTAAGTATGCCCGTCCGACATGTTCTGTATAACGTACCTTAAAATTTAATATAAAGTCACAGAAATTTCTGAACGTCAAGACGCTTGTAAAAATGTATGTGTGTTTATATATACTTGTTAAACATGTTACAAAGTATGTAAAATATGTCCCTACGATAACTTCTACAAGTAATGTAATTGTAATAGGCCCTCTAAATTTAACCACTGGCAACTTGAAACAAAAATTGTAAACCTGCGTGTATCAAACCCTTAAATTGACGATTGCCCCTTTCTAACGCCCCTAATAACTTCAACAATAAAAATGTATAGTTCTAAAAAGGGCGAGTAGCTTAGGCCGGATGCAACCATTTAAACTCCAAATAGCCTGTACAGTATTTACAATATGGGCCTGAAACAAGAAGGTTTACAGCAAGATCTTGTGTGTGTGTATATAGTTGTTTGCTTTCTTATTAAGCATGTGATTTAAATACAACCACAAAAAACATGAAACGTAATTCAGTAAACAGTAGTACAAACACATTTAGATTTTACTGACACTACACGACCGACTTCTAACTATAAAGGTATCATGCCACATCTGACTTAGAGAACTTGACTAACATCTAGATGGCCTATAGTCATTGTAAGTTACATAATCACACATAATATTCCAAAGAGAATAACATAGCAGGGGTAAAAGGAAGGCTTAAAACAAGTATTCCTGATAAAGTCTATGAAGGGTTTATCTTCTTCAGTTAAAACAGGAAAAAGAAAGGGAAATAACAAAAATGTGATAAACAGTAATTTTAGGTCTAGCCATTAAAAATAAAAGCCTGTAACAGTCAAATTAGGCTTAGTCGTAAGAAACGACATGGCCATATTAGACTACAGTGTGTCAAAAACTTGGATGACACAATATTCACGTTAGGCTTAGTAGATGACATGAGATATACAATATCCATGTTAAACCAGCTTGTGAAAAATTGTTTCCTGCTTAAACATCATTTAAGCAAACTCTAAAAGAAATAAAGCTACATACCGTTAAGTAAAACGTGACGGGGAAGATAAAATCCCATAATAATCATATGTAAACGTTCAGTACTGCGGGACCATCCATGGTATCTCAGGTACAACCTAAGAACAGGTTGAAATCCGAAAGATTTGTTAGTTTGTATAGTTACAAACAAACCCTCAAAATATCCATTGTTCCCTACATAGTTATCTACTAACATGAGAATGTTTGTTAACACAAGCTACAAAATGAACTATAAGTAACACCCTTCTCCAAAAACAGCCACCATATCACCCGTAGGAAGTCGTCATTACGTTCCTCAAATGCGACTGTTTTTTGGTGAAGTGAGAAAATTTGTAACTGTATTTTCATACTAACGTAAGTTCTAAGACCATTTTATCATGTTTTATGTTTGTTAATTTTTATCTAAGCGCAATAGCTCTGTTTACCGACATATGATATATCACAATGACATACGACCGTAAAGGGAGTTTGACTTTCCATGAAACATCGCTTTCTTACGTTTGTCTGAGTTCAGTTCATCATTCGAAAGTAACCGCAAATGATAACCCCAGTTGGCAAAGACATAATCCAGAAAACACAGCCTTTTCGGCTGTGAAAGGCAAAGCTGGCAAAGGAGTGGAATTACAGCTAAGGAGTAAATATTCATGAGACCCTGAGATCAACACAATTTTTATCAAATATCTATACAATATTTTAATGACTATAGACAGTATTCACGGGAAGAAAAATTGTCTTTAATGAGGTAGTTAGTTTGGAAGGCTATTCCTCTCATTAACTGGCAGTTCTAACCCACGATCCACAGGTTACATTTCATTGTATTTCATACTTTAATTACGAGGAAAGATGTGTATAGTACACATCTCACTCCCACCCCTGTCTCAGCACCACATCTCAATTTCACAAATCTTCCGCCCAGCTAGTTGCGACAGGGCCCTGTTAAATCGTGATTGAACAGAATAAGAAAACGGTTACCACGGCAACGTTTAACTGCTAAATGACGACATCATATCCGAACGCAAGAGCTGATACACCTAGACATGAAACTCGCTGCGTTTGTTGTCGCTACTATCTGTTTTGAATGTCATAACACGATTTTATTCATTTATACTTTTTAATTTCTTAAGCAAAAAACACAATTGCATGTGGAATCTTTGCATTAATTTATAAGCTTTTATATGATAAAAAAAAGCAAATTTTGACATTCTTAAACAGCGATATTTTTGTGGGATATATGGCCAGGCTTTAAACAGTATGCATACACATACATACATAAAAATACACACACGTACGTGATTTTATAGTAGAGACCAGTGCATTTCGATTTATATGAATGTGCACAATGACATGTATGACCCAGGCATTCTGTTTCTTTCTTTGACTGCTGTTACTCGGAAAATTATCGTTTTTGGCTTATTCGTCCAAATTCGCATTTTTCCTTGGAAATTTACGAATTTCATAAAAGGCTGTTTGTTTTCTACATTTTTGAACAAAGTTTATATATGTTAAACATTTGTCACTGGAAAATAACTTTTGTTTAAAATAAAGTTTGTTCAAAAGTATGGAAAATAAACTTATTTTCGTTGAAACACACAGAAAAATACATATAAAACTTATTTTCCGTTTCTTATCGTTTTTCTGTTATTCTAAGCACATTAATTCGAGGTGTGTTCATTACGTACTGGACCGAAACACGTTATTGTGCTGAAAATATGTGGAAAATTCAATTAAATCTACACAACGTACAACATACTGCAATGTAAGACTAAATCACCATCCACTCAAAATAAAAATTCATACCTATTTAAAACAATGAAAATATAGAAAAAATAATAATTCTGCACTTAAATTCTGTGATTATTTAACGTATTGTATATGCAATATAATGTTTTCACACTTTGACATTTAGTGACAGTAAATTTGAATGTTTTATTCAAATACAAACTTTCTAGTAGTTTAATTGGTTTTTACTTAATTACCCGTAGCAAATAATTAAGTGTAACATAACACGTAACTCAGTAATCAAAATGAACAACTATACGTTACAGATGCAGTCCCTTACTTCCAAAAAAACCTTCTAGGACTTTCGGTTCGAGACAGATGCTGTCCTGACAGCCATAAAAGATTTATGACAAGAAGCGTCTACATTGCTGTCAAGCGAGAATCACGTGAACACATTTATACCATTCAGCTTTACACTTCACATCGCTTAGATCAATACATAATACATATCATATCCGTTCGGAGGACATTCAAAAACACAAACACGTATTCCGAACATACATTAGTATGCACGCAAGCTCTCATGGCATCCAAGTTGATATTTTCCATTTGTATTAATAAATAAAGAAAAACAAACAAAGTAAGTGGCAGTTGCCATTGGTATAATAAAACTGCTCTAACAAACACGTTATTCGTGTATTGTTTAAACCTTTTTACTAATAGGACAAATAATCATGTTATAACACTTTACAAAAGAAATGGTTCCCAAATACAGTATTTAGGTTATGTCCACATGTGAATATTCCACTCATGAGAATAATCATAACCAAATCTAGAAATTAAGTTTTAAAAAAGAAGAAAGCACCACCAATAAAATCAAATGGAAATGCCAGCTATCAGAATAATCATGTTTAACTCTAGGAAATGAGTTTAGAAAAGTGCAGGTAAGGAATAGCACCACCAGTAAAACAAAGTGGAAATGTCAGCTGTCAGAATAATCATGTTTAACTCTAGGAGATGAGTTTAGAAAAGTGCAGGTGAAGAATAGCACCACCAGTAAAATAAAGTGGAAATGCCAGCTGTCAGAATAATCATGTTTAACTCTAGGAAATAAGTTTAGAAAAGTGCAGGTAAGGAATAGCACCACCAGTAAAACAAAGTGGAAATTCTAGCTGTCAGAATAATCATGTTTAACTCTAGGAAATGAGTTTAGAAAAGTGCAGGTAAGGAATAGCACCACCAGTAAAACAAAGTGGAAATGCCAGCTGTCAGAATAATCATGTTTAACTCTAGGAAATAAGTTTAGAAAAGTGCAGGTAAGGAATAGCACCACCAGTAAAACAAAGTGGAAATGCCAGCTGTCAGAATAATCATGTTTAACTCTAGGAAATAAGTTTAGAAAAGTGCAGGTGAAGAATAGCACCACCAGTAAAACAAAATGGAAATGCCAGCTGTCAGAATAATCATGTTTAACTCTAGGAAATAAGTTCAGAAAAGTGCAGGTGAAGAATAGCACCACCAGTAAAACAAAGTGGAAATGCCAGCTGTCAGAATAATCATGTTTAACTCTAGGAAATAAGTTTAGAAAAGTGCAGGTGAAGAATAGCACCACCAGTAAAACAAAGTGGAAATGCCAGCTGTCAGAATAATCATGTTTAACTCTAGGAAATAAGTTCAGAAAAGTGCAGGTGAAGAATAGCACCACCAGTAAAACAAAGTGGAAATGCCAGCTGTCAGAATAATCATGTTTAACTCTAGGAAATAAGTTTAGAAAAGTGCAGGTGAAGAATAGCACCACCAGTAAAACAAAGTGGAAATGCCAGCTGTCTGGATAATTCTATCCAGTACTGCAAAGTTATTTTCTTGTCTTGTTTGCAGAATATGTCCGATAACTTGAGACTGAAGGCCACTTCTTCAGCTGACGCGTTGAGTTATTTCGGTTCAATACGAACTTGATCGACTTTCTGGCACACAGCTAGCACCAATGATATTGGTTCTTTCTGATTGGACTGGTAGTACTGAGGAAGTGGAGACCATGTTTCTACCATATTCCACTTCTTAACATTTTATCCTATTGAGCTTTAAGGCCTTATTTCTTCACGAGCTCAAAAAAAGAAAAAAAAAGGAAAAAGGATAAGACAAATGTCAGAGATCAGGTTACAACCAGTAGTTGCTGACTAGGTCTAAAAGCGAAGAAGATTCAAAGCCTATACTTTCCACTGATCCTTTCAGAATATAATTTGACCCGAGCAGATGATAGTCAGAGGTATGCGGAGAAAGAAAGGTGAAACTTGACTCATAAACAATTAGAATGCTTGGTCTCCACAGAATTGTGTTACACTGTAGGCATACAAAGAGTTTTAATTTGTTCTGCATTGTGCGCAGATTACAGTCACTACATAGTTTAATTTGAAATCTGATTATCATAAATTAAATACATAAAAGTAATGTTATACATTAGAAAAATCTTTGCAATATTTTACTCTAAAGAAAAGTAAATCAATAACCCTTAAATTGAACATTACCTATCTTTCTTTATTAAGGTACGGTGCAGAAGACATTATTTTATACCAACTCTAAGGACCTATGTGTTTAAATATTAACTGCATGCATTTAAAGTCGTCGAACGAACTTTTCTCGGTATTCTGTTAAAAGCGTTCCTGAATGTTTACTTCCAGGAAATCGCATACAAGTAACATTGCTACAGGTGGCATGAAATTGCGCGTGACATCAACCTCCGAGTCTTATAAATGGGCGATAATGGCTGTGAATCTTGAACTATGGACTGCTAACACAGTGTGACAATCTCTCTCTCTCTCTACGTTCTCGATGTTTTGTTTCTGTTCCTCGTGCACTCCATTAAGTTTCCCTTAACATTAAGCTGATCTTTATACGATTATCTAAGAAAAATATATTTTTTTTCTTCTAGATGATAAAGTGTACACACGTTGGACTAAAGAATAAAAAGGTCAAAATTTACAAAATAATAAATTATAACATTAAACAAAGATTTTTGCTTAACATCGAACACTGTCTGACAGAATGACAAATCTTCCTTTCATGTTGAAAACAACAGCAGTCGACAGAAAGTCTTCACGTTAATTACTTGAATGTATAAAATCTAAAATAAGTTGTTTATGAAATAGAATACAACAACAACAAAGAAAGTCTTGCTAAGAAACAATTCCACAGGGTTTCTGGGTATTACCAAATATAATATGGAATGTTTGGATATTAATATTTCTGGTTAGAATAGAGCTATATCCAGCGTCCGCATCTGGCACCGACAGGTATCAGTGACTTATTTTCATTTGAGGTAGTTTTGACTCATACACTAAACTAACACATGCAGTCAGGGGTTTCGTGTTTGTACCCAGGTGATGTGATTTATCATTTAGCTGTCCAAACCAGAGGAAAAAGACACGCCCATCCAATATTTGAAAAACTTAACAGTGAAGAAAATGACCAATGCTATTCATTTAATAGACAGGCTTCCATGGTCACAAAAGGGCCGTTCTCACGAACTGGCATATTAGTTTTAATGAGGTATTTTTGGCTTTGTACACATAGAACGAATAATGAATTCGAGGTTTTTGTTCACTTTGTACTGCCTGCAGATGTTTCGCAGCCGTTAGTAGGGAAAACAATGGGTGAGGGTGGGGGCTTTAGAACATTAATTTATTATTGGAATAAGAAATGTAAATGAATTCGTGCAGAATACATACGGAAAGAAAGTAATAGATCGTTCTTTTAGAATTATTTTTGTGGTTAGCAAGCTGTTAAAATTTAAGTGGAAGCAAATATAGTCAGGTGAAGCCACAACACGAAACAATTAGGATTTAAGCTTTTGTCCCCAAGTAAGCACTAACGTATTACTAACTATTGCACGAACATTACACATTAAAAGTGATATCCTTCTTCTTACGAATAAGGTAAAAAAGAAGGAAACATTTTAAAGAGCGTCCAAGAATAATCCCAGATAAAATTTAAAAATATTCATTATTTGCGGAAAGAACCAAATTATCTTATAACAATCGACAACTGATATCAGTGATATGATGGTTTGTTGTTTTTTTAAAGCAACGTGACTCTAAGCAAGACAATTCGTCAGTCCTAGTAAATATGACATATAAAAGGTGTGTACGTCAAAACACGCAACTGTAAAGTCGCACATAGAAATGATGGAGAACAGCTATACCACAAGATGTCGGTAATTTCCGAGAACAATTCATAAATTTCATTATTACTGAGTGAATGTTAGACACAATGTACTTTCTTTATGTGACAAGTCTGAAGGCTTATACCGCTAAAAACCGGATTTTGATACCCACGGTGACCACATGACAGACATAGCAACATATTGTGAAACGTTTTGCTTCAATACAACCAATGATATACGAATATAAATAGAACAAATACTGTTAACATTTCCTTTCGATCAATAATGTGATTACTGGTTCGTAAATTAACACTTTTCCTCTCATGGTCAAACATGACCAGCACCAACACCACCAGCTGAGCAAAGCGGACTTATTTTTTAAACAGAAATAATTCTACGCGAAAACAAGAAACAACGACAATATGTTTCTCAACGAATAATATAGTGCTTAAGTTACAAAAATCTAAACATAATGAAATAGAACATATGTCAGAACATAATTGCGGATAATTATGTATAACTGAAATGCGCATGTGTGATTTGTTCCAACTCAATCACAGACAATGTGTTATCTGGACTCTTTCTACCCAGGGGAATCGAACTCCCGATACAGAACTTGCAAAAGTGAAGATTTTTTGTTTGGGGTTTAAATGACACAAAGCAACGTGACTATCTGCGCCAAAAGTGAAGAAATAACACATGCGTATATTAGAAACCTACAACATCGTTTTAAATCAAATTGTAATGTGGAACGTAAATCAACTAATATTGAATATGTAAAAGTAAGTTAATGCTACTACCATTTGAATACGAAACTTAAAAAAATGTGTGTGTAAAACAGCATCGGGCTACCTGCTCAGCCCACCGAGATGAATCGAACCCCTGATTTTAGCGTTGTAATCCGGAGACATACCGCTGTACTAGCGGGGGCATTTAAGAAAATAAAAATAATTTTGTATTTAAGAGAGAAAACCTAGAGTTATGCATGTCTACAAACGAAATGTCAGTCGTAATGACAAACGGGTGAAGTTAGTTTAATACCATCTTGTGCAACAAGTCAGGCTGAATTTATTACATAATCATTTAAAAATAATTAAGATTAGACTAACCTTAAAAGATGGTAATAGCACGTGTATAACTATTCTCTTTGGTTTAACATCTATACACTTAGTGTTAAGGAGTAGTTTTCTAGCAATAATAAAAGAACGAATAACATTTCTGTCGGAGTTTTGCGCACAAGAACTTGACTAAAGCAATTACTGGGATAAATTTATTACTTTACGTTACAAGGTAGAAAATCCTAATCCTCACCAATCAATAAATAAAACGACAGCAAACATAATGAAGAGATGATTGGCAAAAGAAAACTAAAAACTAAAAATTAAAAACAAGGTTCAAAGGTTACAAACATAATAGGAAGAGTATTATACTGACGATTACATCATTTTGTAGTTTTAAAAGAATTATTTACTAATAGAAACAACAGAGCACGATATAATAGAAATTTAACCCAGTAAACTTCAAAAGAGACTCATAAAAAGATACTGAAATATATATGTAGTTTGGAAATAAACAAATATTGTTTGTAGTTTAGCACAAAGCTACACAAAGATCTATTTACACTCTGCCCAATATGGGTAATTAAACTCGATTTCTAACGGTTTAAGTCTGCAGACATACAGATGTTCTATTAAAAGGGAAGGGAATAATATAAAGCCATGATATTTTATTTTACAAATACGTATCTGAAATTATAATACAAAAAAATGTTTAAGAAACTTAATAAGTTTGACAATTTTTCCAAGTTAGTGCCTACAACCCAGCATCCCAGCTTTTCTGCCTTACAATATAGTTATGCGGGAAAGCAACTTAACAGTAGTTTGTGTTAAGTTACGTAATTAAACCTATTATTTTGCATTCTTCACTTTACTGCTCCAGAGCAAAAATTTTTGTTGTTACCAATTATTCACATTTATATTGTGATAAATTTTAATTTTGTTTCTACTTAATCTGTTTTTATTGATCATAAGAGACTAGTGACAGTTCATCCCACATACATCGATATTATATTAAAGCCACACAAGAGAAAAATAAAAGGTTTCTAGCAACCTCGAAGGAGTCGACTCCACAGAGCGCAGTAAGAACATATTATTCACGAGCTGATGAGCAACGCACGTGGAATCAAAAGTGCCACAAGCATTCTCCCAACCACATGATGTGAAATCCATGCTTGTACTTCATCTAATCTGTTATTGAATTTCCTGAAATTTTAAAGAAACACGGAAGCAGTTATTGAGCATTAGAAGTAAAATATTTTACGAGATAAAATAAATTTTCCAGATCCCTGATTCTTCTCCGAGGTTTATTTCGCTTAAAGACTAGCTGAACGTTTAACCTATCGAGAAACTTAACGAAAGAAAAAAAAATACAGGTAGTTTTATGTTTTCAATGGACTGTATATTATCTAGTGCTTCCCTAGCTTATGTAGTAATTATTTTACCGTCATGGTCTCCACGAATTTACTTGAGAAAGTTAGATAAACGAATGTTAAGATCCTAAATGATGACTATAACAAAAGGTAAAATCAGTTTTGCTCTCAATATTTCAAATATATAACATATCCGCAGAATGCTATATTGTTTTATACACGGTTTATAAATTACGTAAACTGGTATTTGGTATTTTCTAGATGAACGGAACATTATGGGTGAAATAACCAGGACTGAATAATCAAAAACTCAGGCACATTTGACCTAAAATTTGAACTGTTAAATAAAGAGATAGCGAGCAGTACGACAGTAGTAATTCGCTGCGCACATGGTAACAGAGTTACTGGCTATTACTTTCGTAACACAACACACCCAAAAATGCGCGAAGTGTTTTTCCTTCGCGTCGCGCGCGAGCTTGAACTTTGGGAGAATGAAACTTCCTATATGCTTTGCTGCTGAATTATATTCAGAAGCATGTAATGGGAGGTTTGAGCTTTAGAGCGTCATACAGTAGCACAGTGGTAAATCTAAGAACTCGTAACGTTAAAAAAAACGGGTTTCGATGCTCGAAATAGGCAAAGTAAAGCTAACCTATCACGAAGATTTATACTTAACTACGAACAAAGCTTTCATAAGCTTTGCTACTGGGGATCAAGTTCAGAAAATTTCGTTCAATTTCGTAAAATGTAAACAAAAAATATTATATAGCCTTCTGGGCTATGTGCGGTCTTTCTTTGAAGAAAAAAACCCAAAAATTTCTTATCTAATGGCAAAAAACATTGTTCACAAAACTAGAATACGGCTAACGTTTTAGATATCTACAAAACCTAGCTAAATATTACAGTTTTAAAACTGGGAAAACGAGTTATGTTCTTCTGCGATAAAAAAGTCGAAACATCACGTTTGGATGTTAACACTTTCAATGGATAAGTTTGGTTCGTTTTTAAGTTTCACAAGAGTACTCACAAAAGCTGTCTGCGCTAGTTGTCCTTAATTTAGAAGTCTGTGTACGCATGCGTATGTTTGTTGTTGTTGTTTTTTTTTTATAACAAAGCCATACTGGGCACTCTGCTGTGTCCAACGAGGGGAAATTGAGCCCCTTATTTTAGGAGTGTAAATCTAAAGACTTACTGCTGTCCCAGTGTGGGATAATTTAGCAGTGATATGCGAGACTGGAGATCCCGAACCAACACCACTCGCTGTCCATTCTTGGACTATTTTGTTAACGAGCCCGCAATATGTAGATTGCAAGTCCAGCGCCCTTACCACCAGAATATGCCTGTAATGAACCGACGAAGAAGTCTGTGAAAAAGCAAGAAAAAAAATGTTAAGCCTAACTTCGTATTGCAACACATCACCTAAATCAGAGAACATTTTGAGGTTTGTAAGTAAAGGCAAAATAATAATTAGAAGCCTATTCCTATTTTTAAAAAAAAATATTTAGAAAACGTACATATATGTATGTAATTTGTTATACCTTCAGTGAAGAGAATCTATGTTACTAAAGAAACTTATATGGGTAAAAAAAACACTGCTGAAATAAAAAATGGAAAACAGTTAAAAAGAAGACGTTATTGTTATGCTGTGATTTAAGAAAAAATAAAAGGCAATGCACTAATGTGTAAACTACATGCCTTATAAAGGTCTCTGTGAATGAACGAAAGGCGTTGAAACCGTGATGTTGGTTCGTAGAATGTTCTGAGATGATGGCGGAGATTACTACAGCACGCACCCACTCATATATTACATTGTCGTTTGACAAGCTAGTTTGATTGAAGCCACTACAAAAGAAACTCTTTACTGCTCGTCCTTTCCAATCGTCAATATCATTGATTTCCCTACTGACGCCTTTTCATCGAAGGTATCTTCGTTCGTGGGACAAAACTACCTCTCAAAATACTAGTTTCACGTCAGCCGGAGAGGATTTATTGACAAAGCATCTTTCTGTAGCCCTGCTGAACACAGCGGGTTACGATGATTTATTCCCAACAGGCTGAGAGATCTGTGTCATTTCTCAACTCTCTTTCCCAAGATATCCCTCAATTTTGTTCTCCTGTACTCTTCAAAACCGAGTATTAAAGGCACACCCGTGGCGTTCCTTAAACGTAATCATTAGACAACGACTGGCTGGCTATCACAAGCCGATATAAAAGTAATATCGTTCATATAGAAGGGAGAGAAAAGGGCCAGAGTTTTAAAACAATGCGTTACATTTCCATGCATCAAACACCTCAAGAAAACATTCTTTTGTACTAAAGAAGACTTAAGGGTATCCTTGTTTGCATATTCGATATAACTTTAAAAGGCTAAACTTTTGTATTCCGTATTAAATCTGCACAAAACTTGAAAAGTACATTCGAAGATGTTTTCGCCCTAAATGATTTCCGACTGGACCAGCCAACTGGCTGTTAAAATTCTCGGTTTAAAAAGTACTAGTTAAGCCGAAACTAGTGGGGACTGAAGTCCTCATGGAGAAGGTGTGTGCAGGTAACACGAATTATTTATATTGCAGCGAAATTACCAATGTCTGTGTCAATTAATACAGTAATTCACAAAAGAGGACCTTGATAACAGAGGTAAAGGTAAGAATGAAAATACACATTATGAGACTGCTTATCATTTGTTAGAATTGTAGTTAATTTTAACAGCACCATTTTTACACATTGAGCACACGAGCACCTGAAAGCCACATTTCGCAAAACAAATCCAACAATGTAATAGAAATATATGAGAGCTATTGTCGTGTTGAAGAAACAAATGTTAACACTGACTCACGAAACATGTTAGGTATTAAAATACCAATTAAAAACATAACTAAACTTAAATAAGGATGAAATACTTCTATACTGGGTAAAGAGTACATCAAAGTTCATACATAAGTGGCAGAAGGAAACAAAAACTGACTTTAAACATCAACCTAAAATATCGAGTTGTAGCAGAAAAATTAAAGTTTGCAGTAAATATTATTGACTGCAGTAATAGTAGTTTTTATTTATACACTCTATATTCAATATCATACTAAGAAAATAATTAATCTGGCTATCATGCCTACATAAAGATAATATATTTCACAGAGATGGGGAAAAAAAGTACCAGTGTTTTATGATGATATGTTACATTTTCAGGCATAAAACGCTTTAAGAAAACGTTCTTTTGTGATAAAAAAATTGATTTAAAGACATAATTGTTTGGATACTCGATACAACTTTAAAGGCTACGTTTTTAAATGCTATATCGTCTTGAAAGCACGTCTTCCTTCTTTCCATAATTAAAAAATAATCATATTCAAAAGAGGGAGGAACGTTACGAAAAAAACTCGTTTATAAAGCAAAGTACTAACAGAACTGTTCATTACGAACTCTGGTATCATTTCTGACACAACCATACAAGATGTTATTCTCGTTGTCGCTAATAGTAATGGATTTCCTAGTCTTCACGCAAAATAACGGGCTATAAAACAGCATTCTGCATGACGAAGTCAGAAACGCTAGGGACCATTAGTAATCGCAAGAATAAATCTGTAGATATGTACTAATAATCCTATCTTCCTTGTCCCACTATCTCGTACATGATTGAGAATCTACTTGGGCTAAAATTCGTGATAAAGGCTTTTTTTTCTCTTCTCACCTCACGGGACGTCCGTCAGTCCCATAAGACTGCTTCGCGTTCATATTTTTTTCCGTAGCGTATACAACTACTCTTCCGAAATTGTGTTTATTTGTTGTTGATAAACACAAAGATACAAAATGGTCTATCTGTGCTGTGCCCACCACGGGTATATAAAGCAAGTTTTCAGCGTTATAAGCCTTCAAAATAGATTTACTACCACAGTTATAAAGTCAGAGGTACAAAACAAGCCAGCCAGTAAATGCTTACTGGGGGTATATATACCCCCCCACACACACGCGTATGCACCTAACTTACAGAAGAAACTTCTGCAGTTCACGTAATATCCGTTATTCGTTTAGAGGTAACAACAGACCTTTAAAACTGCGATAATTGTTGTTGCGCAACAATCAAGGGACTGGTGTCCATTAAACACTTGAAGCTTCTGATATTCGGTCAATTTTGAAGTTATTCAACAATAACAATACTTTACCGTAGAAATAAAATACCGCTAACACCAACAAAAATAAGTAACTGATAAACACGACAATACCAAGCAATATCACGTATTGTGATTATTATCTTCAAGAGAAAACACAAGGAAGAGACACAAGTCATGTGATGAAAACGTAAACAGAAAGGTAACTGTAAAATGTACAAAACCGAATACAGAATGAGAAGAAAAAATCAGAATCTAATTACAAGTTGGTTGTGAATCATTTCTCTTTCCACTTATTAAGTTAGAATACTGCCAGCGACAGGAGGTTACTGCACATGAAACAGAGGAATAGAAACCATTGTAACAAAAACGACTAGTGACATGTGCCATGCAGTACAAATGACAGTATTGCAGTTGGGGAAAATAACAAAAAAAAAAAAACTGTGTTGAAGTAATAAAGGAGGGAAGCGAAACGATGAGGGGAGGGGGAGAAAGATAGAAGGTTCTCTCCTTCATTACGATCCACTTTTACTGGAAGTTCGATATCTATATTTTGTGAGCGACCTTTAGTAACACAAGTGCACGAGCACAGTTCAACTGATCGAGTCGGCCCGACCTGATAAACAGTCGCTCTGTCATGCCACAAAAACTAGCTTTGAAGTCTTTGTCTTGCTGATTGAATTACTAGGGACCAAATGGACAAGGGTTTAAATGCTGGGATCGCCAGCTCATAGATCTTGATAAAGTACAGATAGGCAGCGACAGTACTAGATTGGGCAGTAATTGAAGAAAGGCGAGGCGAAGAAGCTATAAGACCTTCCAGCCAAAGATAATGGTGGTATTATTGTAAAGGGAGGAGGGAGGGGTGCATAAGTTCACAGAGAGGAAAATTCCAATCCTTATAACCCAGTCACCAATGGCATATTTCCAGGAAGAAGGAGGAGTTGCCCGATTTCCTGTCATAAGCTAATCTGCGACAGGAAGGATGAGCCTCCACTGTCAGGTGGTGTGGTAGATACAGTTTAAAAAGAAACCGAAACCTACACAAGTTCATGAATCTACTTCCTCCCTGTTCGAGATATTCGATATATTTAAACTGAAACTTTTTATCTGTTAGAAGTACTTTCCATGAAAGACGTGAGACCGACTTCTTTAAATTCCTGAATCAAGAGGAAGAGAGAATACAAAACAACTAAAGAAAAAGTAGAATAAACAAAAGGCAAGATACGCAACTCTCACATAAATTACTTTATTGGCAAACACGTTCTTCTGGCCGTTTAGAAATTCATTTGTTTTTGTCCACCCTTCATCAAAACGTTATACACATTAGAATCAAACGCAATTTTATTTTAGAAGCCATTAATGTCATTAACTCAGAAAATAAATAGGGCAGATGTGACAGTAATTAATGTGAGCGTGTGAAAACCGTTTATTTCGGATATTCGAGCACAGTTAACCCTAATTTGGGGTTGATACACTAAAGAGAGGGAAAAAAAAGACATTAAACAGCACCCAACACTAACTTTTAGGCTACTTTATTCTCACCGAACGGGAATTTGGCCTCGATCTCACACCCCACAATGAGAGACTGTGTAGCAGGAATATGTCCTCCATTTGCAATCCGAGTAGGTTAAATACCGTACTAGGTTGGACTGTCACCCTAACTATCTCACCGAACCCGGTTTTGATTCATGCACAACTCTAATGACAATTCTACATCTTCCGTCTTTATTCCTTCGATATCTTCAGAGATACACCCATAAATCTGAAAACCATACTGGAGAATACCAAAATGGAAAACAACTTGAAATCTGGTCACATTGCATGAGCTCGATACACTTGGAAATAAAAACAACGTGGTTACAAATCAGTGAAACTACGCGAGTGATCTAAAACCAACCGCATGTCGTGAATATTTACAAATCATATTTATTGATAACAAAAAAACTAGGTGAGGTTAATATTTCAAAACCGTTCAATGACATCAAACACTATTTCGTTCACACTGTGCGGATATAAAAGTGTGGTTCAAATCAAAAGATACAACGCTTCAGATATGGGCGAGTTGTAAACGTGGTACCCAATATTGTTATTCAATTCAAAACCCTTATGGTGGAAGGTGCTACTTCTGGGTATGGGTCCGAATCTAGAAAAGGACATACTTAGATCCGGGTCATTAATGAGCCATACGCATAAGGTGTCATTTAAGTTGGAAACGTTTACGTGATTTTAAAATAATTATGTGCTCATTATTTAACATGCCAGTTGATGTCTTTAAATAGGCCTGTTTATTAAGGTTTACATATTTAAAGAACGTTCAAAAACTTGTTTAAATATAAAAAAATAAAAGTACCACGTGGTTGGTTGGTGGAATAAATACGCACTGTATTTGTGCACGTTGCATATTATATATTTTGTTCGCTGTTGACTTGAGATGGAAGTTTAGAAAAAAATATTTACATCTCGCAAAGTACCAGTAATAGACACAAAATCCGCACGTTCTGTTTTTTTCCTGGTTAGCAATAATCTTATATGTTTGCAATGAAGACACTATCATATAAGTTTTCCTAACATTTCGAAATGTGATTGGTTGTTGAAAAGGGAAGAATAACTTGTACAACAGTTCGTTAGAACTAATTTCATAATGAACAGATCAGAGGTGTGATTTAAAACTGTCTTGTAGAATACTTACTCTGCTGAGCAGATATGGCAATTGCACGTGACGGTTTAAAACCTGTACAATTATAATTTTTTCAGATAAAAACCGAAACCGATCGAACATTCCTGTGTAATCGATATGTAACCCTAACCTTAGTACAGTGCAGTTTTCAACGAAGTATTAATTTAAAACCATCGGAGTTGAGATCCTAAAACAAACGTCTATAAGAACTCCATACTCAACATCCTGTAATAAAGTTAACCATGTGTACCACCACCGCCACAACCAAAAACAACAACAAATAGGCATCTTTCATTCCCTCACTACAAGTATTAACAACCGTCAGTTTTTCGGCTCCGATAAGATTAGATGTTTTACGAAGTCACGCTCGACTTATCACTTCCTTTCATGAACGTGTTGCAGACATGTACCTAACACCTGGTCATCTCCCAGTGAAATATACGCAAACATGCTGGGTTTATCTAGAAATTCATCAATAAATTGTATATTCATAAAGTGTATAGCATTATCAAAAGTACAGCAATCATACATAAATAAAAACCGTTAAATGATACATAAAGATTACACTGAAACAACAAAATACAATTTGTAAGTTAACTTAATAAAAACTGTAAGTTACTGTTATATCTTACTTAAGGTTTCTGTTGCTATATTTTATTTAAGAACAGTGCAAAATCTAACAAACAGCAAAAATCAAGTTACACATACGCGTCTACGATTTCGATACCGAAAACCGTAGGATTTAGGTTCATCTGTTTTAACCTCATGCGTATATTAGTTATTAGATTATGCTTAACGTCGCAAGTACAATCAGTGCGACACACCACAACAATCAACTCTACTTAAAGAGGTTTGGTGCCATTCATAAGACGATGTTTTACTGTAAACCTAATCCAAGAGAACTGTTCTTAACCTCAGTATTACCCCCAAAAAATTCATTTACATATATTTGTGATTGAGAGTAATCTAGCTATTACGTAAGCAGAAGTACAAGATGGTGGTGCTGAGACAATAGGGGGACACAAAACTGGGAAATAACAAGTCTACGATCCAAAAATTTGTTACTCGAACCCATATTTCTACTCACCTTTCGCAATATTTTAAAACATTATTTTCCAAGTGTGACCGGCGAAAAACAAACTGTACTTACGTGAGATAACTTCTGAACAAGTAACTGCATGTACCCTATTTTGATTTAAAAAACAAACACACACACACATTCCTGAATCTTTTCTGAGAGGACGTCATCTGCAAAAAACAATAATGCCACCACAAAGAGACTGAATTTGTGTTGACATGGCTTCTCTTTCTAATCAGGAAACAAGTAGTAAAGGGAAAAAAAACAAAAACAAAAAAAAACATTCAGATCAGGCAAACAAAAAGTGGATAAAGATCAAATCGTATACTTTATTGAGGTAGAGTCAAACAGGTTTAGATGAAAATACATTTCCAATTAGAGCTCTTCTCGAACAAATGTACATTACATGCAATACTGTAACTTCTTCATGCTTTGTAACAACTGGTTTTATGGCTGGACTAGACATAACATAATAATCTATGTGTGCTCTTAATGAGCAATTCATTCAAAACATCAACAACTAATAAAAAATAAACAAAATAATGCAAGCAAATAATCTGATACAAGAGATCTTACGATAGTGACTTCTATTTAACAAATATTTTAGCAACACCCACATAAAGGACAGAGAATGTAAAAACTGATTTTAAATGCTTGAATATCAAATTTAACTCATTTTAAAACACGTCGCACGCTCTCCTCTACATTCAATGTATTTTAATGTTTATGTGGTGACCATGAATATGCTAATAAATGTCGGCTCGTACGTCATATTTGGATGCAACTTTGTAACGGTGTAGTTCATGGCTCACACAGATGTATTTTAAACACGTTCACGGGTTGTATATTTTGGTATTAAACACAGAGTAGACCAGGCCACGGCCTGTTTTGATGCCAATATAAAACGTATTAAAATGATAGGAGTAAACACTTTTTTTATGTTATAAACCTCTTGAACAAGTTCTTAAAGCAAGGACAATCGTTATTTACACCAAGGCCTAAACAAACGTTTAACGCTTTTTAAAGCTAGGGTTTTTGTAGTTTCAAACACTGTTCTGTATTTTATCGCTAATAATTTTCTCCTATATGAAAGGAGAAGAAAAATATTTATTGGGTCAATTAATAAAACTACCTTGATCTAGTATTAGGATGAGTCAATATTTAGTACCCGAGTCATCATAAGAGGCAGTTCTACACTATTAGAATATTAAATTGTTTTCCCTTACTAATAGTTATATTCAAGGTATCAACAAAATGGGTTTTATCAATTTAAATACATTGGTTTCACACACTTTAAGGCAGGAAGGGCGACATTTCCATATTAATAACCCCATTGACAACAGCTAAGTTTAGTAGTACTGCACTAAAAGCCAACATGATTATACTAATTATACGAAGTCAGTTACCAATTCAAGAATATGCAGAAATTATAAATTTGCTTATGTTCTCCTTTATACATTAAATCGGCAGTTCAGTATTTCTCCTGGCCCAATACCGTCCTCAACGGTAAGTCTTTATACCGCTAAAATCCGGAGTTCGATCGCTGCAGTAGATAGAGCAGAGACAGTTCTCTGTCCAGTTTAACGCTAAACTAAATGAAGCGAAGTTAACCCAATACTTCGACAACAGCGTAAAGACGCACCTTAAAATTTAAAATTAACAGTGTGTTAGCACTAAAAGCAGACAGGAATATGTCGAGTGCGCACATGAAACAACTATATGGACTAGAAATATTAAATAGTTCGGGTTTCCTTTACCACCTACCGTGACTAACGGATATAGAACAGTTAAAACCTTCAGAAGCCAGCGTTCACGGCTGGTCCCCCTTCTGGCAAAGCTAAAAACGCGACCCTCTGTTATTACATATGTTGAGATGTGGTGGTAATCAATAATCGATATTAGATCTTTCCACGAGCCTAAATTCAGTACGTAATTTACAGCGATGTGCAACCCAGAATTTTCAGACTATACATGAAAAGAAGGTTTTGTGGAAAACAGAGTACAGAATAGCTTTGTTAGTCAAAAAAAGGGCTATAGAGCAAGGGCCCAAATTACGTGTGGCAGATTTAGATGCGGAGAGTGACTCATTTATTTACTTATTTTGAAAGACGCCCCTTCCCACCTCCCACTTCCCGCACGCCCAGTGCAACTTCGTTTTAATATTTTACACGTGCCGACCACCCCAGCAGACAGTGCTGTTTATCCGGTCACCAGCTGTGGCGTTAACAAACGTCTCTCCACCTCCATCCACCCTATTATAAACCTCATTTTCAAAGTTTCCGAGGTCTCATCAACAGTCCCCCTGCTTTTCTGAACGCAGTTATTAAAACTAGCAGAAATTAGCTCGCCCTAGTAAATACAACCGTAAAGCATATGTCTGTTCACGGTCACAAGCCGACGTTTCGACGTAATGTTTATGTATGCACAAGGGGATTACAACGCTGCATGCGCATGCGTGTTGTGATGCTGTGATGATTTTGATCAGTGTGCTTTATTCCATAAAAAGCGCCGATAAAGTGTTACTTCCTTCTAAACGTTGAATAATTTTATCAGAATATACGTGTACACAATAAAATAACTAAGTTATATTATAAACTAAAATCTGATTCATATTACTCAACAAAAATAAATAAAAACAAGTCAAACTATTTAGCTAGCATAATAATGCAATTCTGAAACATAACATCTGAATGTGCACTTTAACACCGTGTTTGTTTGTTTTTAATTTTGCGCAAATCTACACGAGGGCTATCTGCTATAGTAATCCCTAATTTAGCAATGTAAGACTAGAGGGAATTCAGCTAGTCATGACCATCCGCCGGCCAACTCTTGGGGTACTCTTTGACCAGCAAATAGTGGGAACGATCAGGACATTATAAAGCCCCCACGGCTGAAAGTTTGGTGGGACGGGGATTCGAACCGGCGATCCTCAGATTACGACTCCAGCGTTTTAAACCACCTGACCATGCCGAGCCTATCAAAGCAATAGTTTGAGAGTTCCATCATCTACTGTAAAACATAATAAATTCTAGCTTGTTTCCAGCGGCGAAATTTAAATGTACTGTTAAGTCCGTGTTTTATATACGTCATAATAACAAGTGTGCGATAAAATAACAGACACTGTCGCTTTAAATGTACGTACCAAGCAAGCTAATTGTGCACAATAAAGTTGGTTAATTAACGCCCAAGAATAGGTACGTACGACAAGCTGTTACATTTTTTTTTTTTTAAATAAACTATGTAAAGCGATAAGATACCTTTACAAAAAATGAGAGGAGATCGTGCTTCGCGTAAATTCTAGATAAAGAATCCGTTATTCTGACCAACCTTCCTACACGTTTACTCTCATACGGTAAAGTACAAAAACAACTAATATCACCATTCGACCAAATGAAGATGCTGTGACGTCTTCTTAAAATGTAAATGTACAATAACTTTTAAATCATTAACGAATATTTGGAAACTCACTGAACCTAAAGAAAACACGTATCCATTTTTGATCTCGGAGAAAAAAATACTAGTGATATTTATATACAAGATAAAAATTAAACTTTTGGGTGTTGCAAAAAAAACAAACTGTAAAAAGCAAAATGATCAGGCAAACAAAGAACAAATGAAAATTAAAATACGCCAAGATTCTCAGCTGTTATGATGACCACACACTGACACTCTTGTATATTAAACATAATTTACACCGAGATACAAAAACTCTTTTTACCACACTTTGTTTCCCGCAATAATGAAAAAGTAACACTATTTTCATGCACTTTACGTAAAAACGTCTCTCTGTGTGTGTATACGAACAGCACATTTATACACATACACACACATATATATGGATGATAGAATATTCTCATTTCAGTTTGATTACGATGCTTCATAGCACTTTTGATTGGTTAAAATTTTACCTAAGATTTATTTACAAATTACTCTTACTTCAGAAACTTAACACATGTTTCAGACGAACATTCTTTAAACACATTGACGAACATTAAAAATAGCTATGAATTCTGTAAAATTATCAACTGTTGGGTACGCAGACTAAGAGATCCTGGAACAACAAAAACGAACATATTCATATGAGTAATTTGAAGGTACAGTTGCTGAAGTGTTAATGGTAATTTTCATAACTGAAAAATTTGATCAACATTAACACGTTAAAAGCTCAAAACAGCACTGAACACTTATTTTGACTTCATCAAAGATAAAATAAATCCTGGGATTAAAAATATCTCGAAATTAAAAATAATTGGATTTCTACATTATGTATAGCACATGTGTATATATTATTTATTACTGACTTAAAAAATCTAAAACCTTTGATGCACACACAAAACCATATACAACTAACAATAATTCATAAAAAAATTAACTGTATCTATAATATTACAAACACAGTACCATAACGTTCTTTTTTTAATTTAATACATACTAAAAGTCACTGGCTGAGTATATGAACATTACTAACAAAGTAAGTAATTATGATTTAACATTCCAATTTTCAACTGAAACATTCTAGGTTTGACAAAAAATATTTTAATTCAAAACACCTTTTTTTTCAAATTATACATTTTATGCATAGTATGTTGTTTAACATTATGATCAATTTAAAAAGTTTCATTTTCAATCCTATAAAAGTTTTCATTTTTCAAAACACCTTCAGTTACCTTTCTAATACTGATTTAAAACACGTTTTTACTTTGATTTCAAGTTAACGATTTTGTCCAATTTCTAAACAGTCATTTTTTTGGTCAATTCTACACACAGGTAAATTTTCTGTGCATACATATTGTGTTCAAAAGATTACTTACCAAAACAAGAAAATTACGAATTTTTAAAAGCAGCTCTAAATTTAAAAACTATCACTTTTGATGGACAAAAACATTCCTACATATTTGATAACAAAGACTATAAAAAGACAAAAGGGTCTGGTTCTTTTCAACCTACATTCACATGACTAGATAAATCACTGATAATTTTGACAAGATATATTGATGAAATCAGTGTACTTTCACATGCATATCTATGCAGTAACATAGAAATGCATAACACAATGTAGAAACCCAATTTTTGTTAAAATATTACCTTGATTACATTTTACTCCTTGTTGATAATATAGAATAAGACAAAAAAATCTGCCCAAAAATACATCTTTTATGTAATTATATTATTATACCTTACAAAAGCAGACACCAATAAATTTCTTAATAAATAGAATTAAATGTATTCAATACATAATTTTAATTCTATACTTTTGCTTATATAATTATATCCCTGACTATCTTCATGTGATAAAACAGCACTCTGAAAATTTTTGATTGATTAAATGTAGGTTAAATTTGTTGTTAAACAGATAACACAAAACTAACCTGACTTCAACTTCATTTAACAAATACCTCATACCTGTCAAAATGTGGATTACTATTACAACCAGCTTTCACCAAACCTTCACAACTATCACCACCAACTTTCCACTTTAGAAATATTTATCAATTTCACACTAATAGAGGCAATAACATATCTAGCCAACTTGTGCATCATCTTCCTCATTTGATTGTAATAAAAATAAGACCCTGAGTTAGCTGGAAACAGTTCATAGAAATACTGTCCAAATGTAAGTGCAACTTTCAGAGACTCGTTTCTTTAATCGTGTAGCTTTGAGATTTTTTAAGATGTTTGATTTACTTATCTTTTGGATTCCCCACATCAAAAGCCCAACCAATACAACACCAAACTCTCATCTTGCATTCCCTTCATAAGACATCCAACAGTTGTGAACACATATCTTGTAATCTCCATAAGATTTTTACAACAGCATTGCACAATCATCTTGAAATCTTCACGTGTCTTTTGTACCTCTAGATATTCATACTGAACTCTGCACAAGGTGTCTACCACAGTACTGAACACTCATCTGAAAACCTCCAAATAAGATCTCTACCACAGCTATTGACACTTGTTTAGGATATCTAAATTAGAAGCCTACTACAGCTCTGAATATTCAACTTGGAAATCACCACCACACAGATGTCTATCATAATAATACATTCTCATCTTGAAATCTTCATACAAAATGTCTACCATGGCTATGGATACTCAGATTGGAATCTGTACAAAAGATTTTTACCATGGCTCTGGACATTCATCTTGGAATCTCCACATGAGATTTGTACCACAGCACTGAACACTCACCTTGTAACAAAAGATAAAAGAAATAAAATAGAGAGGCAGAGTCCAAACTGTACATGATAAAAAAACAAAAAAAACAGCAGCAATGTACCCGTAATGACTGCCATCAGTGATATGATGAAACACACATTATAAAACACTTGAATAGCAACATAATTTTCTTTGGAAGTCCAACAAGTAGAATTTTGATTTTGCTTTCACTCAAGGCTGATGACATAACAGCAATTGCACATAGAAACTAAGATAAACATCCTCACTAAAACTTTTGATTATCAGCATGACTTTTTTCATTCTAATTAGTTTCATCAAACACAGAAAGCTTACTGGAATAACTTCATGGAATTTCCTTATGCTGGTGTCAAAGAAAAAGCTACAGTTGTAGGCTGAGCTATTTTCTGGCAAACAGGAAGGTACACAAGAGATGGTACAAAGTTATCATTTTGAATATTTTCCTCTTTTTCTGGTTGTGACAAGAAAAAAGGTTGCATTATAAAGGTACCAGCTCTACGAGGACTTTGTGGCATGGCATAACTCATAGGAAGCTGACCAGGTACACCAAAGTCAACAGGAGGTAGTCCTGGTTGGAAAGAAAATCCTTTTAATCCAGATTCAGTTGATGTTTCTGAAACAATCTGTCTATTAGCCAGAATACTGGTTTCAGAAATAAAGGAATTCTGCATTTCAGCCCTTTTCAAAATTTCTGGACTATCATTATGCTGTTTGTTGATATGTAACTTTAACATACTCCAGGCTCTAGCAATAAATCCACAAGCAGGGCAACGAATAAATTTTATCATTTTTTGCTGATTTAAAATTGATTTCTTATTGTTATGAAAATCATGTATGTGTTCTAAGCAAAGCTCTCGAGTACGAAACTTCTTATCGCATTTGCTACAACGATATCTTTTTACCTTCTTACGTTGGTTTAGCTGACTTTGCTCATTTTCAGTTTGGCCATTTTCTTTTTGACTTTGTTCTCCATTAGTCTGCATAACTAAATGTGGTGCTTTTTTAAGAGGATGAGTTAAATCTTTTGCAGAAAATCCAGATGTTCTGTGACTAAGGAGGTGTCGCTGAAGAGAATGATTGTATCGATAGGCCTTCTGGCAAATCCTACAGAAAAACCTTTTCTCTCCTTCAATGATCATTGTTGTGTGTCTCTTTTCGTGGGCATACAAGTTAGACAGCCAACAACTGGTATATGTGCAGTAAGAGCAGTGATACAATTTTGTCCCTTCTCCTTTTCCTTCCATATGGTCCAAACTTACAGATGTTGTTCTTGGAGATGTACTTCCATTCATTGGATTATCAAGCTGATCTTGGGTCATCTCACTGGAGGAATCTTGAGTTATTTTTATCCCTGAGTTATTGGTGATTCCCAACTCTTCAGTTGAAGTGTGATGATCCTTGATCAGGTGAACCTGTAGTGCAACTTGATCATCAAAGCTCTGGTCACAGATGACACACATAGCTGGCATATCATTAATAACCACATTTTCAGGACTGCTCTCAATATCTTTTCTGGCAGCATTGTGATCACTGATGATGTGAGACTTTAACCATTTAATGCTTTTGAAACGGCGGTCACAGAGAGGACAAATTTCTGTATAATGACTGAAATACTGGCTGTCAACTAACTCTCCAGGTAGCAAGTTTTGATTGCTAATTACTGCTTGTTGAACAGAAGGTTGAGACAAACATTCTTTATTTGGAGGAGGTTCGACATATATCCCATGAGTGTTTTGTTTGTGAACTTTCAGAAAGTATTTGCTGCAAAGTTCTTTTTGACACACATCACAGGTGACTCCTCCAATTGTACTGATCTTGGCTGCTTCTTTTGGCTGTTCATTGAGATCAATGCCATGCATTTTTAACATATGAGTTTTCATAAAGTATTTGTTACAAAGTTCCTTATTGCAGATATTACAAAAGTTGGAACCCGTGCGGGTTTTTGGCTTATTGTTTATATTCGGAGAAGAAATTGGTTTGCTTGTACTTACCAATTGTGGAGACTTTAGAGAGGCTTGGTCAGAAGGGGTTCTGGGAGATGTCCTATTAATATCATCTGCCGGAAGATTGTGAATATTCTGTTTATGAAGTTTTAAGAAGTATGAATTAGAAAATGTCTTTTGACATAATTCACAAAAAGCTTCAGAGTCTTGAACTGTAAAAGGAGGTGGTAACAATTGTTGATGAAATAATGATTGTTGAAATGGCAAGGAATTTGTCACTGCTTTCTGTGCAGAAAAGGGCAATGCATTTTTTCCATCTTCATTTAACAAAAGTCCATGTTCATTCATCATATGTGCTCTCAGATAATATTTACTGTCAAATTGAAGATTACAAACACTACAAGCAACTTTGTTCTCATTAATTGTTAGAGGTGCATTCAGTTCTCTGATCATTGTTTGTAATCTCTGAAGGTCCTGACCAGAGGACTCTTCAGTCAAAGATGTACTAATTGTAGCCTTTTGTTGAAGCACTACTGAGGTAGTGTAGTTACAAGCATTGCATGTATTAGGGGACTGTTGGTGACAAACTGGAGAGCTGGATTTTGACTTTTCATCTTCTTCTTTGATATATGGAATGTTATGAGTGTAAAATTTATGCATTTTCAGAAGATACTGACTAGCAAAGGGACGATTACATATTTCACAGGTTAATTCCCCACTCCGTTCTCCACATACAATAATATTTTCTTGTCTACTATGAGTTTCCTGAAACAAAGTTATTGGAATGTTACTTGAAGAAGGAAGTTCCCCTGCCTCAAGAGTTGGTGAAGATGTAGTCTGTTCACCAGACTGTGAAAACTTACTACCAGACTCTGAGATACTAATACCATGTTTGTTAAGTTTGTGTGTACGTAAAAAATACTTGTTACAAAATTCTTTGCAACATAATTCACAAAATGCATCTGCATTGATTACTCCAATCTCACGTAGCTTTTCTGGAGTAAATATTGCAGCACCTTTTTCACTGCTTGACGAATCTTCTGTCGGAACAATGGAAGCTTTGTTATCAACAGTTGTAGAAACATTTGTTGAAGAAGACATAATTGTTTCTGTAGCAGAACATGACTTAGATGGTGCATTTGGATTAAATAAGCTATTCTTTTGTATATTAAATAGAGTGGGAAAGTTCTGTATGGAAGTTTCACTGGAAACGTTAGGTGGTGAAGTGTTATTATTCTTTTCAGAGGAAAGAGTTAACCCTGGAGAACTAGATGTTGATGTTGCTGGTGAGGTACCTGTTTTATAATCATTTACTGAATTTTGTAGACTTTCTGCAATACCGTGAACCTTATGTTTATGGTTTTTAAGAAAATATTTATTGGGAAATTCCTTCTGGCAAATTTCACAGAAAACCTCTAAGTTCATAACTGCCTGATGTGGTGTAGATGACCTGGTTGGAGGATTCTTAAGTAAGGGAGGAGGAAGAGAAACTGGATTGGCTGAGGTGCTACTGAGAAATGCTCCAGGGAATGAAGGAGTAACCATTGTTTCTGATGAATAAATTCCATGCTTGTTGGCTTTATGGGTTTTAAGGAAATACTTATTACAGAACTCTTTGTTACACAGCTCGCAATAAGCTTCTGGATTGAAAATGCGAATGGCTGAGTTTGGACTATCAGGGACTGTTTGATTCTGCCCTTGAATGTGAGGAAGAACAGGGAAAAGAAATGGTGCAAAAGAGTTTGGAAACATGGTTAGAGGAAGAGACATGTTTGTTGGCCTCCCATCTCCTGTGGGAAACATGGTTAGAGGAAGAGACATGTTTGTTGGCTTCCCATCTCCTGAGTGGGATATAGGTATTAATGGAGGCATACTTGGAAATACAGAGTTTTTAGTATAATACCTATTATCTAGAGAACTGCTACTGGCACATGAAATTGGCATTAAGGGAAATTTTTGTTCATTAAATGTTGTGAAAGATGAGACCTGATTGGCTCCAACTAAATTTAAATCTCTCTGGGCTTCAGTACTGCTTGCTTCTATGCCATTTAATGAGGTAGATCTGTTATGAGACTGCTGCTGAAGCTGTTTTTCTAGTAGCTTCTGGACATGCTCTTCTTCTATATGAACTCGCAAAGATTCTTCATTCTGAAACATGCTATTACAATGCTGACATTTCAATAATGATTCTTTGTTTACTTCAGACTCCTTTGTGCTATTCTTGTGTTTGATCTCCAAGTTTAAGGCCTCTTCTGGAATTTTTGAAGCCAGTTCCTCACTATCCTGAGTTTCAAGCACCTGCGTTGTGTGATATCTCACCGGGTTACTCTGTTTGCGTCTTTTTTTTGCCCCTTGTTCTGCATAAACTGCAGGGTTAAATACAGATCCATTTTCATTAGTTTGATCCACACTGTTTCCATTTTCATCTCCAGAGCAACCTTGAGCGTCCTGATGAGGAGAATCGTAATCACTGGAGCTTCCTTCAAGTGTTGGAACATTACTAAAAGAATACAAAGTGCTAAAGTCATTTTCTTCTATTACTGATGGTTCTTCCATGTTCTATCTTTCAACCTCCATGTGAGATAAAAGTAAGAGTTAAATTCCAAAATCTCACACAAGGAAAAATCTTCTGTTTGATGTTACAAAGTAGATAATACTATCCATGATACTTTCTGACTTTTCTTACTATACATTCTGCAAAACAAAGAAAATATACAACTTGAATGCTCCCAGCTAAGAGGATAACCTTTACAATATTATTAAGAGAACAGTGTTCAATCAAAGAATTAGGTTTATGTTAAAATATTATTTTATCACATATAAAAAGCAAAACAAAGCCTGTATCAAACACATAACATTTTAATGATTAATTTTTAAAGTTACACAAGAAAAACAAAACTGGATATTAGTATAAACTTTAAGCTGTCTCCTTACTAACAATATTTAGTTTCATTTCTGAGACACACTCATCTACCAATATCTTTAAAATATTTATTTCCCTACAGCTAGGAAAATTAAAGACATTTGAAAAAGGAAATAATTGAAAATAACTACATAAATTTTAAACACAAAAAAATTAAACACAAGTGCAACAATAACATGTTTTAGACACGCAAATAACACTGTCCTATTACAGAATATACCACGATTAAACAATAGTGCACGTAAAGAAAACAGTTCAGAATGATATGGAAAATGTATATACGTTCATATAACAGGAAAAATTCATTGGATAATTGAAACAGGCAATGCTCGAAGACCATTTACCCCTGAGAAATATATTTACCATGAAGTAATAGAGCAAAAATGAATGTATGTAGTATGTAATATGATTTAAATAAAGCTGTTTTTACAGTACATGTAGGTCGCACAGATAATAAAAACTAAGCCTTGATATGTTGATAAAATGCCTCCTACAGTTAGAGATAAGGTTTGCAGTTTGTGGCATTATTTTTCATATCTTATTTAATTTGATACATGACAAATTATTCTTGACATTCAGTGTTTTGGACATTCAATGACATCTGAAACTACTTAATGGTTGCAGTTAAACTATTCTATTAATTACTAACAAGTTCAAATGATCAGTGATATGTGTGTAGCCTTTCACTTAGAGAATGAAAAGGTTGGAAATATGAACCCGAATACCAAAAATAATATATTTAAACTGTAGAAAGCTTTCCCGTTATCCTTTCTTATTTATCAATTCATTTTTTAAAAACAGTGAATTGTATTTTATCACAATTTAAGTGGTCAAAAGACTTTTAAAAAAGTATTGGGCACTAGTTTTTTTAAATGAAGTATTTAAAGGTTTTGTAGCTATTTTATTTTGTGGTAAAGCCCAAACTAAGAACCTCATAGCACTTGCGTAGTTACAAGTAACTAAATATTATGGAGTTCACTATATCTAATAGAAAGGCTATTTCTTTAAACTTTATTTAAAGTAGCTACACATTTACAATTGCTTGTACACCAACCATGCTGTACTTTATATGATGGCTTGTTGGATGATTCACGATCCATCTTTCATTTGTACACAAAACAATATTTTATATTCCTACTTTTACAGATGTAAAACAGTTTTTAACATGGTAAGATTATGCATTGAAAAACAACTTCTTTGTGACATTTTAAAACACAAGCAGTCAATATCTGATTAAAGTTCTGTCGTGATACTTTAATAATGCAAATGACTGTCAAGAAATTGTTGTTTAATTTTTATTTTTCTTTCACATTAATACATTCAAGGTAAAATTTACACATTAGCACATCTACAAAAAAACAAAAACATAGCTACATATTTATAAAATTTAGTTTGTAATCTGAGAACACAGCCACTTTATTACAAATATAGAATGTCACAATTGAAAATATGAAGATATCAAAACGTTTAGTGTCCAGGAAATACTCTTTTAATACCAACAACATATATATATATATATATATATATATATATATACACACACACACAGTAAACAAACAACTATTCTTGACTCCCCCAACCAAACTGAATTCTACAACTTATGTAACAGACGATATAGCCATCATCACTATACTGTAACATTACAAGTTTCATATAATTCTTTGATAACCTTTACAAAGTTATTTGGGACTGACTCCCTTTGTCAAAAAAATTTTTAGTTAGAAATGAGCAAGACACAGAGACTTTATGATAAACAATAGGTTTAGTCTAAGACATGCAATCCATTGATTGCCTAGAACTTCTACAAACATGTATGGAATCTACATTTGCATTTACTTATAGTAGGAAAACGAAATGTCCACCACCATCAAGAAGAAAATATTACCAGAAAGCCATTCGCTATGTAATGTTTGTTGAAAACCTCAGTCACCGCAACTATCAATTAATGTTAAATATTTTTGGAACATATTCACACACAAAAAGAAAATAATATAAATTTCATAAGATGACTTTAAATTTTATACATTAATTTAGAGATTATATGAGATAAATACTTCTGTCACAAAACATGCCAAAATTCTTACTATTTACAATGTTCAAGGAAGTACAGTGCTCCCCCACCTACAGACAATTTGAAATAATGAGTAAATGAGAGAGAAACATAAAATTAAACTCATCAAGAGTATTTTTTCTTATAGCAAGGCCACATATGACTAACAGGAATCGAACCCCTGATTTTGGTGTTGTGAAGCCATACTCTTACCACTGTAACAGCAGGGAATAATCAAGAGGAGACTAGCTGAATGGTAGAGCCATACACTAACAGACTAAATCCAATGATATGTAAGCAACTGCAACAAGAGATTAACAAAATAAAAGAAAATGAAGGAAACTTCAACAATTACCATATATAAATAACAAATGCTGAGACATTTAGTGAAAAATGTCCTCCACAATGTATAAAGTAGGCCTAACAGTTTGCAAATACAAACAAATAGCATAATTAATTGTTATGACAACTTTTAATCAACCAGCAGCAAGAAACATTTATGCTTACTTGTACACAATGAAACCACAAGTCTAAACCTTTAGCATTATCTTGTACAAGTATTAATACCAACAAATCAAATGCCTGACATTGTTATTTATTCAGTTTGTTATTGTTTACATTATAACAACTTTTTGTTGTGAAGTGTTAAACACAGCACTGTTTAATTCATTGACATTATTTTTTACACTCTCGTGATGGCAAATATGACAAGCTTTAAAATACAAAAATCCCAATAACATACTCTATATGATGTATCTACATCTAATAATGCTGAAGTATTTTGTAACATATACATATCTGACATACACTGGTTAAATAATCAAAGAAATAGTAACTGCTATGTTCCAAATACAAGATGTTTCAACATTTTGCAAGCCATATAACACACGATTAACCTGACTTAATTAAGAAAACCATTCTTCTGATACAATTGGTAATGATTAACATTTGAATACAGCAGATTTTGAATCTTAACATTTTCAATTTCTAGCTGCATTCAGCTTTGTCAGTAAGAGCTAGTTACACTCGTTAGAATTATACATGTAACTAAAATATATCTGTAACTAACTGAAGTATTCACAAAATTATTCTGGTATTTTTTTCTTTTTGTGGATCAAACTTTCAAAAACCATCTGCATATTTGTTGTTTCATTTATAACACATTCACAAGTACACAAAATATTACAGTCCACTGTCCCACAACAGATGCTACAATTTTGGAAAGCACTAGAAAAAAAACCCCCATAAAAACAACAAAAACATTTTTTTTGAAAAACTTTTACACACGAAAAAAAATATAATAACAGACTAGTTTTTCAAGTAATCAATGCCATAAAGTTTTAAATCACTAGTGGATTTCAAAGTCAAAATATAAGAAGATAACTACTGACTAAAATTAACAAAATCAGATTTACAAGTTACAACTGTTATGATTATAGACGAGTGAGCGCATTCCACTTACACATTCCAAGTCAGGCTAATATTTCAATATGGGCATTTTAAATGAAATCTTATTGTCTAATCAAGTAACATATAAGTGCATAAAAATAGGACCTTATTCTGATGATTTCATACAAAACTAGTTTATTATCCAGTAAACAGCTTTAACACATTCTACTGCAACTATGCTTTGTTTTTTGACAAAAATTGGTGTGTGTTACTTGTTTCTCAAAACTGAACAAAATATAACTTTCATACTTCTAAAATGTCAAATAATTATTCTTTTATTATTAAATTAAATGTGACACCACTGAATCATAATCCTTAAAAGTACTACTTAATAAAATTCCAAGGTATATTTTTATTTTATGCCAATCTGTAATTTGTTTGTAGGTATTTTTGAAACAAAACAAAAGGTAAAGGTGGAATTATAGAAATCAGATCCAAATACTTATTTCATAAGTTCAAAAAACTGCAAAATTTGTCAAATAAAGCACAGCTATCAATTAGTTTATTATTAAATAACAACGTATTCAAGCTATAAATAATTAACATATTACATAACTATACATTTGATCATCGGGTCCAAGAAAGTGGGACATTATTTATTTATGATTAATTTTTATCATCACGTCATTTATTATGTATGTACTGTTCCAAAAAAATTTTTTTTTGAGATTTACAATGAATAAAACTAAAGGAAATAGGTCGCCCTTATTCGAATAAACGCTATTCTCTTTATAATGCAAAAAATATTAAACTTTACAAGAAACTTACACAAATACAAACTATTAAATTCAAAGTTCAAAATGTGTGAGACAGGAAAGCGAAGACGATAACTCCCCTTAGGCTTTCAAAACAAAATTACAATTTCCACCACGCAACCTACCTACCCGTAATTCTACTACGTACGTACAACACCCTGGGCCTCGAATCCAGAGAAACGTAACGGAGTTTACAATACAGTAGATACGGCATCTGAGCCAGTGAAAGGAGTACATCAATACTGACCGCTATACAATATAGTAAACGCTTTTTAACTTTAGTTTTCTCGATTACCACTAGACACTAACAAGTTTAAATCAAACTAATTAATAAAGAAGTACACATTTGATACTGAAAAAAACAACTCACTACAAAAAATAAAAGTCAAGGTAAAAGGGGCACATAAAACAATCACGATAAAAACTCACATAGAACCTCACACCTAGCAGTCTTCAGCAGCCATGTTACTTTTAGTGATCAACACCCACAATACCTTGCGAGTCAATTTATGAAATATTGCTCCTTGTATGCGCTAGCGCAGAAATGACTCATTGACGTTGAAAAGTGTTGTTTCGTAACTTAATTTTTACTTTTTAGTATTAGTACAAATTCTATGTGATACTTTTATTAATCAATTAATACAGTTTTAGCATATTATATTAACACATTATCGTGCTAGAATATATTTTTGAGCAGTTCTGCCGAATAGGCCACATATATCAAGCTAAGTTTAAAAAACATCATTGAAAAGACATGATATTTGTCTCACTTATAATAATTTCAAATTGCTGCTTGTACAATGTCGTTCTCTACTGACTCAGCGGTAAAGTGAGACTTGGAATACTTAAAAGCAGGTTTCGATACTGTTTTGCGTACAACACAGATATTATATTGTGTAACTTTAAACTAAACCACGAATAAACAAAATTTGCACAGTGTTTGATATGTAAAATATATATCTATGCCAGTTAATTCCTATACAATATAATGTAGGTGTGTTTAGTTCAAAGATAATAAATGCAAATATGTATTTCATAGTATGAACTTTTACTAGAAATTTTATTCTGTTATTTGTGGTTAAGAGATAATGAGCACCAAAGGTAATTTAAAATAAAAGTGGAAATTGCACAACTCAGGTATTTAGAAATATTATCTCATTTGTTAATTTGTATTGTTATGTTTTTTTTAAATGTTTTGAGCTTGGAATACACAAGTAATTAACAGAAACAAAATTCCTGTATGAGAAGTCTCTCGCTGGTACAACGGCAAGTCTACAGATTTACAACGCTGAAATAAAGGGTTCGATTCACCTCGGTAGACTCCGCAGACAGCCTGATGTGGCTTTGCTATAAGAAAACACACACGACAAAGTTCAGCTTTGTATAAAATACAAGATTAGTTCAGAGTAGTGCCTGTATATGATACTGTTACAAATATATAAACATAATATCGTGTTCTTTGTTTCTACTAAACATTTTAAGAACTACTAATGTAAGAAGTGACTGATAACGACTTCAGTTAATACTTTGACGAACTGAAAATTTGCTAGGAGTGATGTACAATAAAATACTTAACTCCAAAAGATGCAAAAAATACAAGAACAAGCTCTTGGTTAAGTTCTGTGAACTTTGTACGTTTCGATAGTATTTATATGTTTGTTATCTAATAAATGTATTTAGCAAAGTGAAATTTTAAATCTTATTAAATCTAACAGTAACTTATTCCAAGTTTTTGCTGTGTTTTCTGATCCCCTAGTGGCATGTTTGTGGACTTTTACTGTTAGAAACCGGGTTTCGATATCTATCATGGGAAGACCACAAATAGCCCTTTATGTAGCTTCGTGCTTAACTACAAAAACAAAATCATAGTCCAGGTCAATAAATTATAAAGGCCAACGATAGTTTTTAGTATCCAAAAATTTGTGCATTTTCTGCAGTAATTCCTGTACGCTTGACTCGCAATCCGAGAGCTGCGGGTTCGAATCCTTGTCTCACCAAACATACTCACACTTGCAGCCGTGGGGACGTTATAACGGTTGCTCCATCCTACTATTCGTTGGTAAAGAGTAGCACAAGAGTTATCGGTGGGTGGTGATAATTATATGTCTTTCACTGCTAAATTAGGGTCGGCCAGCGCAGATAGCCCTTATGTCGTTTTGTGCGAAATTAGAAACAAACAATACTAAACTAACTATATTAAATTTCGTGCATTGTTCCCACAAAATATAGTATACCAAAATTAGCTATAGCCATTATTTAACGTTGTTGTATTTCTTACGTCACTGGGATAATAAGGAGAACGATAAATATGGGTGATGGGACCTTCTCAAACAAAGAAGTTATAGCAACAAAATCTATCGTGCATAAAGTGCACTTTTAGACAAATCGTTGTCTAGTTTACAAGTGTAGTAAGCTTGCATAAAGAATACCATTCACATATAAACTCGTGTCAAAATCACTTGGACAAAAAAAGAAGTCCCATTTTCATTTCAAGCGTGATCGAAAAGAGTTTTAAAAAATCTCCAATGTGGTAGTGTTACGTAAATTATCATGTCAGACACTAAGGTCTATTATAGTTTTACTTGGATACTTACTATTTTTATCGCAGAATGAAAAAAAGTAATTAGGTTTATTTTTTGGCTTAATATATTAAGCTTCTGGACACCGAGTTTTGATAAAATAGCAGAAAACCATATTTTTCAAAAGGATATGATTGTTTTATTTGTGAGCACATACACTGACATTGAGTTACCTGTGCTCTACCCAAATTGGGTATAAAACCCTACTTTTAGTGTTATAAGGTCTTAGACTTAACACTGTCTATGTTCTCTCATGGCAAAGCCACATGAGATTAACTGCTGCGTGCACCGAGAAGAATCAGATTGTAAGTGTTGTAAATTCGAAGACTTACGGATCACCCCCCGGGGGACAAATCAAAACAGCATATTGCGTAAGGTATGTTCCAAAGCGCAAAGTTACACAATGAGCTATTTACGTTCTGCACAACACGGATTTCAAACCTCAACTTAAAGCGTGATAACCACGTTGTGTGCATGATTGGCATAACTTTGATGATCTGTGAAAATATGTTTCAGCGCGATTACACTTTTCTTCAGCACAAAAATAGTCCAGTATTAAATATGTCGACTAAAAACACAGCCTCTGTTAATATGACTGAATGCTGCTAAGCACAAAGTAAAGCATTGGGCTAGCTGTGCTCTGCCTACTATGTTTGTTTGTTTTTGAATTTCGCGCAAAGCTACTCAAGGGCTATCTGTATTAGCCGTTCATAATTTAGCAAAGACCAGGGGAAGGCAGCTAATCATCACCACCTACCGTCGACTCTTGGGCTACTCTTTTACCAACGAATAGTGAGATTGACCGTCACATTATAACGCTCCCACGGCTGAAAGGGCGAGCATGTTTGGCACGACGGGGATGTGAAACCGTGATCCTCGGATTACGAGTCGAACGCAGTAACCCACCTGGCCATGCCGTGCCCCACCTACTATGAATTTTAACTTGCAGACTGACCCACTGCAGAGCAAAGAGAAAAACATGCAAAGTATATATAAAATGAATTTTTACTTCTCAGTAACTTCCTTTCTATTGCTACATATTACACATTCCTAGATTCAAAGATAAACACGTGGGCTTATTAGAGTTAAATCTGGGGATCGATATACGCAGAGGGTGCAGCATATAGCCTATTGTTTAAATACAAACTTTTCACATACTCTGTGATTATCATGAAACCAAACGCTGAGCGCAATGACCGATGGACTGGCAAAGTCGTTCATGATAAGATAATTTATTTTATAAAGCAATGCCAAGGAATATTTAAAAGATTTTGCCATAAAGTATAATGACAATTATGGAAACAAAACAAAACAATTTCTCTATTAATCAAAAGTAATTGAATTTCATTAACACACGTATTCTAAAATACTTCCAAAACAGTTTTAAATCACTAATCTATCTATTAATCAGACCTATAACATTCAAACTTATGGGGTAACTGTATGAAAATACTAGTGTACAGACCTTACCATTCCAAAAATATAGTGCATGTTTAAAGTCAAATCTCAACAATTAGTGGTTGTTTTTTCACGTTCTTTCTATAATTTCCAGTTAAATACTTCGAAGAAATGTAAACAACGTATATCTTAGGATAAACTTAAATCTTTCCCTGTTAGTTTCGTTGAACCCACACTAAATAGTGACAATAAACACAATTCTTATGTTTTTGTGTTTTTAAGGTAAATAAACATTTACATAGTCCAGACGTTTTTCCATCATTCACCCACAGAATAACCGGTTACTAATCCAGGGCGACATTTTAAACTGACTTACGTTTTTGGCGCCATCTGTTGAAAACAGGTCCAGGTGTTTATTTCAAAAAGAAAACAAAAAAATTGATGATTATATTTGTGTACAAATGAACAATGTAAAATCATAATAAATGCAACTAATTACCAGAATAAATTGTTTTTAATCAAACCTTTCGCTGTAGCCACAAATCTAAAATTTAGAAGATGTACTACAAGTAAACAGAAATTTAAAAGGTTTCACATCGGTAAATCGCGAGAAAATCCATAACAGTAATTAATAGAGCACTGTCTACAAATTTTTAAGTGAATTCTTTAAGCTAAAGTAAAAGAGTGTGTGTATGTTTTCTTACAGAAAGGCCACACTGGGCTATCTGCTGTGTCCACCGAGGGAAATCGATCCCCTGATTTTAACGTTGAAAATCCGAAGACTTACATACCGCTGTATAAGCGGGGAACTAAAGTAAAATAAATAAATAATTTCTTTTTTTCTTTCCAAATTTTGATCAAAAACTCACGAGCAAGTGACTTTTGTGTTTAATTTATAAATTCACGGCTCATTCTTACAATTATTTTACTTACATTTGCGTTGCAAATTGGCAGAAGAGAAGAACTAAGAGTTTTAAAAGAAGTTAGTACGGTTCGAATTCATGCGATATCACAAAACATTTCCCTAGCCTTAACTTGTGGGTGTTATAAAAATGACAGTCAATTCCTTAGCTTGGTTTTGGTGGTAAGATGTAGGGCAAGCCTTACCCTAGGTTTGTAGTTCAAAGTCAGTCTCCAGTGTGTCGTCGGTAAGTTTACGAACTTACATCGTTATATACATACAATATATAAATAGTTTAAGGTTCGACTTCCTGCAGATGATAGCGTGAAAGTAGCCCATTCTGTAACTTTGTACGATAACAAAATTACAACTTTAAAATTATAGACGGCGGCACATAAACTTATTTGCTCTAACATAAATGTAAATGTTATACACTTTGAAACAGTATGAAATTACTATATATTTTCTAGAACAGAGTAATTACATTAAAAAATATAGCAAGCTTTTAATATGTACTTAAGTGAGGAGTCTTAAAAAGAAGTTACTTGTGTTAACGATACACTATCTGATTCACAATAACACGTGTGCTTGAGTGGATGTTAATGCCTCTACGTATTCGATATGTGCATGGACGTAGCATATGCCCTTGCTGACCCCGAGATTCGGGATGACAGCCACATTAACTAGGGATTCACAACACTATAATAAATCGGATGCAAAGGGGTTCCAATTGTAAAATTCGCAGGGGAGCTCACACATTCGGCATTACGCCTCTGAGTTTGTGTGGTTTAAAGATATTCTGGCACAGCCTGTTGGATGGAAAACACCTGCTTATCGTGTGTACTTATCACCATGTTATTCGTATGTCTCGTGTTTCAGGTGTAACTATAACAGTAACATTAACGATCAGGTACAAATGTGCTACAGCTATCTGCCATACAAAGGTTGTCTAAGATTCATTCATAATATGTGTATATAAATATTAGACTTAGCATTTAAAGAAAAATATGTAAAATACAGCAACACACACACTAAAATATAGAAAAGTTTTTAAAGGTTTTAGATTTGGGTATGATGGCAGTGAAAGTTTTTTTTCGATATCATGTCGCTTGATATTCCTAGGTTATGTTATTTTCATTACAAACAATATCTGAATATATATGTATCTTCATGATAACAGAAGCCACGACTAACCTGACATTTTCACGTTGTTGTATGTACATCAACGAAACACGTTCCAAACTTATTACGCTGTTCTTCCTGTAGTGTATTGTAGGCTTACGTTAGATGTCTAACCCTTGTTTGTTTTGTGCCTCTGAATAATATCTGTCGTCAACCGCTCGAAGGTTGAGGTATTTGAATAAATATCATTCGTACAGTGAAACAGGATTTCTGCACGTCCAACTGCGTTTATTGGAATGTATTTTCCTAATTCAGCTGAAACCATCATCACGTTGCCTCAAAAGTGCTCTCGACTAACTTTAAATATTTTCCTTCACACTCAAAAATACTCGTAAAATTATCCAGAGAGATGGGAAAAATTGTAGGTACAGACAAAAACCTGAATACTTACATATGGAAATAAACATATTATATAAACCTCACATAATTGTATACCTTATAACTAACTTCTGTACTTTATTTATGACGTAGATTTTAATGTAAGTCTCTCATCCCGTACTGGTCAGTGCTTATCTGTTGTTAATAATCTTTAAAATAATAACGATCTACACAAAATAACGTTCCAGAGAATGATGGCTTTTTTATCTCATCATCAGATCCAACTGACGAGTTCTGGGATTAAACGTAAGTTCTTTTGGACAGCGACTTGTGAGAGAAAGAAAAAAAGTATTTCTTTTGAAATGCTGAATTTTATAGACCTCTGATTTTAAATCCGAAATGGACGAATTAAAATTTGCAGTTTACATTATTTTTATCACAAACTTCAGGCCTATTGTTACAACACGCAGTTGTATCTAGTGTTGCATGCGCGTTTCTTTATTATATCCCGAAGGCCTGGCATGGCCGAGCGCGTTAAGGCGTGCACTCGTAATCCGAGGGTCGCGGGTTCGCGCCCGCGTCGCGCAAAACATGCTCGCCCTCCCAGCCGTGGGGGTGTATATTGTGACGGTCAATCCCACTATTCGTTTGTAAAAGAGTAGCCCAAGAGTTGGCGGTGGGTGGTGATGACTAGCTGCCTTCCCTCTAGTCTTACACTGCTAAATTAGGGACGGCTAGCACAGATAGCCCTCGAGTAGCTTTGTGCGAAATTCCAAAACAAACAAACAATTATTATATCCCGAGTTTTTTCTTCACTGAATCTCTTTTCATAATTCTTTGTTTTGATCTAACTTAGCGGATATTTGAAACAACCTCATTCAGTCAAATAATCGAGTTTTTGTTAATTTGTAGATCGTTTATTAGTACTACTTTCATTTATATGTAAAACTTTCAAGCTCTACAAAGTATACTATACAACTGAATGAAATATAATATTATCAACTGTTTTTAAACAAATATGACGTATTGTTATCTTCATCCAATAATGTTATTTTTTTTAAGTATATCACTTTGTCACTACATTAATGTTCATAAAAATTGCGTTACGTTGTTTCGAATTAAGCGCAAAGCTACACAATGGGCTATCTGTGCTCTGCCCACCACGGGTATCGAAAGCCGGATTTCAGCGTGCAAGTCTGCAGACGTACCGCTGAGCCACTGGGGGGCATTCGTAAAAAACAGTAGTTCTACATAAACTATCGTCTCGTCTTATGGTAACTAGTGGCAAAACAATTAAAGTTGAAGGATAGGAAAATTAGCAATGTATTGTTTTCCGTGTAATTTAAATCAATCAATCAAATTAAACGCGAAATACTTATTATTTCACGTTTTCGAAAAGCTACTACCTATTCGTATGACGCATGTCCTTATATCTATAAATAAATTTATTATTTATGTTAATTTTAAGAAAAGCATCAGTAGAAAAGAAAACTAGAACACTATTATGCAGTTGTTGAGACATTATTTTGTCCTGTTATATGTATCAGAATACAATACCTCAAATGGAAGTAATGATGTGAGGCCTAACTAGTGATTTGAATGAAAGAATCTTAAGTCACTAATATACTATCGCAAATCAAATCACGATCTAATTTAACAAAAAATGCATGAGGTATGTTAGAGAAAAAACAACAACAACAAACATTAGAGGTACATCAGTATGCAAATGTATTTACATTACTGAACAAACTACTAAGTAGTATCGAGTACTTGTCTATCATATAAACACTTTACGTAACACTAGATGTGGTTTTGATAATCATCTTTATGTGTAAATATTACTATTAATATTTCAATATTAAATTTCGTGACTAATGTTACCCTTTATGAATTTAATGTAAATAAAGACTGTTTCTTGTTTAATTTGACACTTATGATGATCTTAGAAACGGATTTTTAAATGATTTATCTAATGAGTGATGGTTATTGAATCAAGAGCACGCCGAAAACGTGACACAAGCTTTCACTTTCTAACCAATCACATAGATCACTCCTCCGTGCTAATTGTATTATGATATTTTTCAAGTAATAGATTATTTAGTTGAGTATGTTTGTTTTTTAACTATGGTATTCCAAATAATTGAAGCGCCGAAAAACAACCTTATCAAATCAAGGGCGTAGCCAGAAATGGTCATTAGAAGGGGGGAGTAGTTAAAGTGGTTGATGCAAGCACCACAGGCGCGAAGCCATGCTAGTGGGAGGGGTCCGGGAGCATGCTCTCCCGGGAATTTTTTTAATAAAAAATATAAACTGAGGTGTTTCTCTTATTTTTTTAATCATAAATAAATATATAGGCCTATATATATAATATATAGCTTAAAGTTATCGGGCCCAGCAAAGTAGGCCTACAGTCCTGTCATCAACATAAAATATAGAGTCACTCAGGAGAGTGCAGAATATATGTATAGTGTATATAATCAGTATTCAAATATCATGGACGGTGTATGTTTAGATTCCTTGGATTTCAAGAATTAACTTCATAAATAAACAGTGGGTGGCACCGTGGCCGACTGGCAGCACCATGGCAAAAACCTAGTACCATTGGCGCCATCTATAGTGAATCATTCACTAAAGATGGCGCCAATGGTACTGTGAATGTGACGTTGACAAACAGAAGCTGCGATAAACAATTATTCACTATGTCAAGCCTGAAAAACCAACAGACACTGAATGGGTTCTTTAAACCCCTTCATGAGGCCGAACCTGATCAATCTGCTGCAGTCAATCAGATTGAATCTGAATTGTGATCACCGTGGCCTTCTACCAGTGTTGCCACTACCACCTCAGGTCCAGTCTGGAATATTGGTAATTACATTTCTGATGATGTTAGCATTGGTAAACAAGGAAGTTGACTTCTCATTATATTAATTTTCTATTAAAAATTATACAAATATTCTGATGAGTTTTGGACTGAATATTCATTGCTGCTAGTGATTGTAGGCCTACAGCCACAGGATGTTAGGTCTACTCTGTGAAGTATAGCTCTAAGCCTTTTTCTTCGAAGTTTTTGTCCTCTCATAACAAACTTTTGTATTTGCAAAATAAATTAATTAGAACTACATTTTTTGTCTCTTTTAGATAAACACTGAAACAAAAAAATGCCTCCTTGAGAATGCCTAGAAGCCAGGGAGTGATTATGTTTTCTCCTCGTGTGGTGCAAGAAAGCTGCGTTTTCGGCATCATTCGCTTTCACAGTGGAGATGGCTACTCTACAGTCAGCATACAAAAGGTGCTTTCTGCAAGTACTGCTGTCTTTTTGCTCCTGATGGTGGTGATGTTGGAAACCAGAAACTGGGGCAACTAGTTAAATTTCCGTACACAAACAGGAAGAAGACTGTTGAAGATTTCAAGGCACATTAATTGAAACAGTACCACCAAGACAGCAAAGTAAAAGCTAACAATTTTCTACAGGTCGTAAACGCAAGTTTATCTATGCACTTGCAGCTTGATGCAACTTACAAGCAAGAGATTGAACAGAACCAGTAATATTAATGCCTATTATTGATACTGCATTGCTGTGTGGGAGACAGGGTTTAGCTTTGAGGGGAAAATATGATTCTGGTCCAATGTTTGTTGGTGAAACTGATGAGGAGCCGATCTATAACGATGGGAATTTTGGGACAATTTTACGTTACAGAGCAAAGGGTGATGTCAAATTTTCAGCAAGCCTTGAGAGTACAAAGAGTAATGCTATGTATATGAGTTTTTAAATTGAAAATGAAATCATCAATGCCTGTAATGCTCATGTTCTTGATGCTTTGGTCAACAGGGTTAATGCTGCGAAGTGTTTCTCAATATTAGCTGATGAAACAAAAGATATTTCAGTCATTGAACAGTTTTTGCTGTGTTTTAGATATTTGCATGCCAATGACAACTCTGTTATAGAAGATTCTTTGCAAATTTATACCTGTTTATGATGTTACAGGCAGAAACTTGGCTGATGTTATCATAACTAATCTGACAAAATATGGTATTGATATGGCTTACCTGCGAGGACAAGGGTAAAACGGTGTTGTTTCTATGAGTGGGAAATTCAATGGTGTCCAGAGTCACATAAGTGATAAATTCCCACTTGCATCCCATGTTATGCCCTGCAGTGCCCATTCCCTAAACTTGGCAATTTCTGATGCTTGTGAAGGAGTTCCTGTGCGAAATTGCATGAGAGTAATTTCTAGCATTAAGAACTCTTTCAATACACCCAAACGAAAGCACGTTTTAGCTCTTTTGGTGGAGAATAAAGCACGTGATTCGAAAAAAGTTAGAAAGGTCTCTGCCCCACCCGATGGGTTGAGAGCCATGACTCAGTCATTGTCTTTCTAGAATTAATCCATGCAGTTGCAGATGCCCTTGAGACCATATCAAGTTGACAAGACAGAGATTCTGCCACGCAAGCCAATCAACTGTTGTGTTCTGAACACAGCTAGAATTCATCATCACTCTACTTACCTTTACTAAATTGTTTTTCTTAGTTTACCTCTGTGTAACTTACTGTAACAACAGAACATTGATTTAGATACTGCGACTCATCACGCAGAAATAGTGGAGGATTTAATCTGTTTGCTCAGAAATAATACTGTGAATGAATTTAACAACATTTTCTGTGAGGCTCAAACTTTGTGTAGTGAGCTTCAAATTGACATCATAATGCCAAGGCAGGCTAAAAGACAGATGTACCGTGCTAACGCACAAACCACTAGCCCTGAGGAGTACTTCAATATTATTGTATTTGTACCATTTGTTGATCACTTTCTTTTACAAATGTGTGACCGTCTGTTCAGTCACAAAACAGTCCTTACAAACTTCGTGTGTCTACTACCATCAGGATCTACCACAGAACGGTCAGAACCTACAGCACAACAATGTGACCTAAAGAGTTGGTCAATATACACAAGGCTGACATTGAAAGCACTTCAATACCTGCAGCAGGTGAACTTAGGGTTTGGTACAAATAACTTGCGAACAACAGACCAAAAAATGTCATAGATGCATATGCAGTGTGCAATGTAGAAATGCCCCCAGTCATTTCTAGACTGTTGAAAGTATTTGCCACACTGCCTGTGTCAACGAGCTCAGTAGAGCATTTGTTTTCAACTCTCAAAAGACTCAAAACATATTTGAGAAATACCACCACTGAAGATCGATTGAATGGCCTGGCCTCATTATACATTCACCGTGATATTAAAGTTGAACCAAATTGTGTTGTAGATGTCCTGGCAAGAACAAACAGGTGTTTGAGCTTTTCACAGATATTCGATTGTATTTCTCTAGTTCTGACAAAACTTGCTGTATTAAAAGTGTTCAATCAGAAATTTGCATTTGACCATTTGTTGTGAGTGAAATTATCTGCCATGCAATCACGGATCTTTATGAAACTTCACAGGTGGCAATTGAACTTGTCTAAAACGTTTGGGTCCATGGGGGTTTGACCACCAAAACCCCCCTTGGCTACGCCCCTGTATCAAGTTCCTAAGTAAAAAAAACAACCATTCAGAATATGCGTTAAGATAATTTATACGCATATATATTACCCACCTAACTGATCATGTCAGTGAGGCCAGCGTCTGGACGGCTACGACTATTGCTACAAGATTTTTCCACCTTACTTTATTGGACCGTGGGTATCCGTTTTTGCTATTCTGATAAAAATACATACACACACATACATATATGTATGGACAGACACGCGCGACAATTTCTAAAGGTAAAGTATATACTTTATACAGGTATAACACAAAGAATAAACCAAAAAGGATATTAAAATTATTAATTTCAGAATTAAAAAGAAATTCTGCTGCAAAAGCAATGAAATAAAATTTAAAAGTACCACAAAAAATTATAAAATTTTACTCTGCTATAGCAACTTTATACACTTATAAAGTTACCACAGTAAGAATTAAATTTTATAAATTACAGTTATGGTTTTAGTTCTTGTTTCATTACGTTTTATAGCAAGATTTCTATTCATTTTAAAAATCATAATGTTTGAATACTCTTGTTTTATTTAAAATAACCTTCGTTTCTAAATATATAACCGCCATTTGTATAAGTTCATAACATAGATCCCTCACGCCTTTGTCTGCGTGGCGACCCCTGAAGAGGAGGAGAGAATCTTGGTGGTTAAGAGGTACAAACCTAACACACCACTTTTGCCTTGAATATCTGCAGACAGGCGGCCTTAGAGTGGCTTTCTAGGGTCAATAGGCTGATCCATTTTGACTAGGGTTAACCAAGTACCAGTGTTGAATGTTCTTAAGTATTTTGTGGACATTGTGTCTGATGCTGGTATTTGGGTATGGAGATCACGAAACCATGGAATTGCTGCAATATCCTTGTTTGGCATCGTAGTTCATCCTCTTATAGGGCTTTATGGTGAGTGACACCCTTGGTTATCAAAATTCTTTCTTTATTATGGATCCCCAATGAAAATCCAAACACAATAATGAAAAACAAACCATTGGAAAACGACCACATCTTAAAGATTTCGAATAGCAATATTCAACTTCTTCAACACCTGAACCTCATTTTCTGATATTACATTCTTTATCACACATATCTTTAGGGCAACTGTTTCCCTTTTTTATTCAGAAGGAACTAGAAGGACTTCTTGGCTTTCCTACGTCAATCAAAAAGCTGTGTTCTGGTACCATACTGATGGAAACATCCACTCCAAAGCACAGGGAACTCCTTTTGCATTCAAAGGTTAATGGGAATATAACCAATGAAGTTATTCCCCATGCTACTTTGAATACGCCAGGGGAGTTATTGTTGAGAGAAATTTGAAGAACATCCCCGAACCAGAGATCCTCGCTTGTCTCTCCATCCAAGGAATTTCTGCAGTGCAGTGTATCTCCATTTTTAAGGATGGAATTATGATGCCGACCAATGTTCTAATGTTGACGTTTACATCATCACATCCACCCCTCACCTTTAAAGCAGGTTATCTAACTTGCAGAGTATAGCCATATATTCTGAACCCTCTCATATGTTTTCGAAGTCAGTGGTGTGAACTCAAAGACATCATGGCGTGGTTCATTGACGTGTGCTCCTTATGGGGACAAGAATTGCAATGCCTAAGAGTGTGAAATACACCCTCATTGTGTTAATATTAGTGACTCTCACCTATCTTACTTTCGGTCATGCTTTAGGTGGTTGAAAGATAAAAAGGTACAACATTTGAAAATGGTTCACGACATTTCTTACCCCAAGGCTCCAAAGTTATTTTGTTCCACTGCTACAGTGGGAGAGGAGACAGACCTCTCCGTGCCTTTAAAAGAATCGTTCTCAAACATGTAAAATATTTTTTCCCCTCCATGGTTAAAAAAGTTGATCAATCAACGTCAACACCCATCCCTGTACATTCCATATTTTACAGCAGATCCTCAGTTCCACATCCTTTGGTTCCAGGTTTAGGCATTTCCTCAGGTACATCTTCTTTTCAACCCCCAAGATGCAGAATGTTTATTCGTTCGCGTCCTCAATCGCTGGAATCCTCTCTTTAATGATAAAGACCTGCCCACGCGATTCAGGGCAGAATCCATGAAGGTCGATAGACTTTTTTTTAATAAAGAAAAGAGACGAGGTCGAAAACAGAAGGGTTATGATTGATTCCTATCATCCTATGTCTTTCTTTACAAAAAAAAACATTTCTAAGATCTGCTGATACAGTCATATGTCAGCAGTTTTCGTTGTACAGAAATGACAGGTTGTGTGATGGACAAGTGCATGGAGAGGTGGCACTGCTGGTCGATCAGCATGCACTTGTTCTGTCTTTGCCATTCGACATACCTTTGGAGGATCCCATATGTGTTTCCTTGGATCGTACCATCACTGATTGTTTTTGCTATATATTTCTTGGGGAGACCTATGATAAATCAAATCTTAATTCTCTCATTGAACAGTTGCCGTCTTTCTTTTTAATTCTGGGGGACATTAATGGACATAGCACCCTTTGGGGAAGTGTTGATATTGGTGGAAGGGATGGACGCCATCTTATTGTTCGTGAGCTGCATTCTGCGTCCGTAAAGGCTTTAATCTGGTTTGACCATTGGCTGGTGTCTTGCTGGACAACCGTCGAATCATCCTGCTCAACGCCGGCGAAATTTTCCTGAGCCGACCACTTGAAATTCTCGTTTTCCATCCCTTAGGGTATTTTAAGACATTTGCAATAGCAGTTTTACTTCGCCCAATATCACCAAACATTAATAAAAAATCAGTGCTTTTAATACATCTAAATTGACGTCATTGCTTTCACGATCTCCAACCCTTGAAGGTATTCCCTGAAATCATTCACGCTCTTAGTGGGAATCTTTCAGACGTTTTAAATTTGTCCATACTTCTTGAATGCAAAGAAGTTATTTTTTCACAGTATAGCGGAGCCGAAATATTAGCCTGATAATGCGCATATTTCAGTTTGGCATTATTCTCGGTTTTCCAGATGAATAATTTAGCACTACGGCTGTAAATTTGCAACCACAAAAACCCACTGAAAAAACGTTTTGGTAATACAATGCCCAAAATCAGTTGTAATTGTACATTTCGTCTTATCTCATGGCATGCGTACTTCCATATGTCACATGCCCAATTCTGCTTCAAATTTCTGTATCTTTAATCCCCTTATTGTTTCACTTATTTTTTAACTTATTGTGTTCCCTACTTTAAGTCCGGCAGAGCCAGGTGGTTTGGGCGGTGGACTAGCAATCTTAGGGTCGCAGCATCGAATCCCCGTCAAACCAAATATGCTCGCCCTTTCAGCCGTGGAGGCGTTATAATGTGCGGTCAATACCACTATTCGTTGATAAAAAGAGTAACCCCAAGTGGTGGGAGGTGATGACAAGCTGTCTTCCCTCTGGTCTTACACTGCTAAATTAGGGACGGCTAGTGCAGATAGCTCTCTGGTAACTTTGCGCAAAATGCAATATAAACCAAACCAAAAAAAGTCATAAAAATTCAGTGAACCATTTTACAAAAAAATAATCAATTTATATTTAGTATAAAAGTACTGTGATTACATTTATTATAAATAATAAATATTAAAATCAGTATTTTGTATATTACTCACTTATTGTATGTGTTTGTGCATTCCTTGTTTGTTTGGAATTAAACACAAAGGTACACAATGGGCTCTGCTCACCACGGGTATCGAAACTCGATTTTTAGTGGTGTGAGTTTGCAAACAGATTGCTGCGCCAATTTGGGGCTTGTGTATTGCTCGGACTATTGTAATGAATTGTATTTTGTTTATTTATGGACTTCCTGTAGTGTATCCGTAAGTCTGTAGATTTATAAAATTAAACATAGAATTTAAATATTCACGAGTGGCTAAACATATAAAGCCCATTGTTTAGCTTTCTACATAACTACAAATAAAAATAATAATCTTATTTATAAAGTTCAGTTTCGAGATTCCTATATAAAATTTGTTCCCTGTCTCCCAAGTCTTTAATCCGGCTCTGACAACAAGACTCTGTTGCCTGATAAAAGATGTTGTTGTTTTGAATTAAGCACAAAACTACACAATGCACTATCTGTGCTCTGCCCACCCCGGGTATCGAAACCCGGATTTTAGCGTGTAAGTCCGCAGACATACCGCTGAGCCACTGGGGGGCTCTGATAAAAGAAGAAAGGCTGTTATATGAAAGATTTTTTTCATATAAAAAGTTAAAATGTACTTAAATAAAAATTTGAGGGTTGTACTTTGTTTTAATGTATGGCCAAGCGTGTAAGGAGTGCGACTCGTAATCCGATGGTCGCGCGTTCGCGCCAAACATACTCGCCCTTTCAGCCGTTGGGACGTTATGAAGTGACGGTCAATCCCACTATTCGTTGGTAAAAGGCTAGCACACGAGTTGGCGGTGGGTGGTGATGGCTATCTGCCTTCCCTCTAGTCTTACACTGCTAAATTAAGGACGGCTAGCACAGATAGCCCTCGAGTAGCTTTGTACGAAATTCATAAAAGAAACAAACAACTAAACTAGATTATTTCTTGACACCCTTCAAAGTGACAAATGTTTTTGTGTATATATAGATATATCTTGAATTTATCAATTATTTTCAATAGGGTATAAATATAGATATCGTATTATTCTAAATATGGTGCTGGTTAAGTTTAAATAAACCATTTTTTAAGCAGGAGGTTATATAAGATATGGTATTAATTCAATTTCGTTTAGTGTGTAATTTTTAATATGGTGCTTTTTTAGTTTAAATCAAGTATCAAAACTCCCTACAAAACACCCTGACATGCATTAACAAGAGTCACATTTTAGAAATTTTCTACTTTCTGGGTGTGTGTTTTATTATAGCAAAGTTATTTCGGGATATGTGCTAAGCCCACAGAGAGGAATCGAACCTCTCATTTTATCGCTATAAATCCGTTGACTTACTGCCGTATTATTCTATTTTCTGTAACTCAGACCGATGTAATCCAAACTATCATACATCATCAATAAATGTGCTCCACTGGACATTTACTCTACCCACCATAATGTGTTTCACTGGACATTTACTTTATCCTCCTTATTTCAAGACAATCCACAACGAAATACACGAAATATGAAATCTCTAATTTTTATTAAATTTCTCCATTTTTTAATTCAGACCGAAAGTAGCGAAAATTTATTTGATTGATAAACACAATTAACTTTTATGATATTTTTTTCAAATTTAGTATACTGATAGGTACATTAGGTATCAAATTTGGTCTGAATATCAGCCACATGTGCAAAGGTATTCAACAACATCCGCTCAAATTTGACCAAAATATTTGCTCACGCCTACGCGAAAAGTCAAGTGACCTATCAATCTGAAATTTCTACTGCAGCTTGGAATTCTTTTTTGTCATCAGAAAAAAAAATGACTGGTTTAGAGCATCAAAACTATATGGTAAAAGCACTTGCAGATGTATATATATACCGGTGTATGTGTGTAGGCTAGGCCAAGCAAACTATATTAACAATTTTTAACTCAAGTTTTCAAAAGAATCATACGGGTGGATCGTTGTTATTCATTATTTATTTTAAGTATAAATTTACTGAATTTTGTGAAATTCTCTTAATTAAGAAGCGATTAGCGTCAAGTGATATTAACTTCTGCAATTAGTATAAATAATGATGCTATATACGATTTTACTGAGTACACAAGGGTGATGACAAGAAATTGTTCATATATTTTCTATGACGTTACTCGAACGAAAGTTATTAACACTGTTTTAGAGAGGTAAACTGCCATCATATATTTTAACAAATCTAGTTGGTTCTTCAAAGTAAAGGTCTGTTTCAAACAATATTGGGTTTCGATTCTTAAGCTAATTTTAGTTATTATTGAGTTTCGCTTTCTCACTTGCAGTGATTTATTCCTGTGTTAATATCTAACCAAAAACACCTTAGGTGCGGCCGAAAATCGATTGAATATGTTACTTAAAGAAACGAATTCAAAATGGTGGACAAACTGGTAGCTAACACTATTAATATTGATAAGAATTTTGCAGTAAATATTAATTCATTGATAAAATAAGCCGCGTATTTTATTTTACTCACCATTATACCCCAAACTGAACAAACTTCGAGGTTTAGTTAACTGATGAATTAATATTTGCTGTAAAATTATTATCAATGTCGTAAGTGTAGTTACCAGTTTGTCCGCCATTTTTTATTTCATTTCTATTGGTTGCACCTTCATTTTATTTGTAGCTGCACAATGTTTCTCTGAATCAAAGGTGTTTGATTATATTGTTTTAAATTAGTAATATTGTTAAATACTTTTCAACTAAGATATATTTTTTTAAAATATGATGCCAATTATGTTTAAAGAAAGTATTAATTTAAATAGGGGTTATTTTGAAGATGGAGTTAACTCATTTTAAATACGATGATTTTGATGATTTATAATGTTTTCTCAACAAAAGAGAATTGAGGGCTAAAAGCAAGCATTATATAATGAAAACAGTTCCCGGAAAAATATATACATATGCAAATAGTATTTATGGAACCAGAATGTGTTCAGGTTCAAATTAACACCAATAGAAAATATTTTTACGTATAATATACTTATACTCATGAAATATGTTTGTTTGTTTTGGAATTCCGCGCAAAGCTACTCGAGAGTTATCTGTGCTCGTCGTCTCTGATTTAGCAATGTAAGGCAGAAAGGAAGACAGCTAGTCATCAACACCCATCGCCAATTCTTGGGCTACTCTTTTACCAACGAATAGTGGGATTGACAGTCACATTATAATATACCCACGGTTGAAAGAGCGAGCATGTTTGGTGTGAAGGGGATTCGAACCCACAATCTCGGATTACGAGTCGAGCGCCTTAACTACCTGACCATGAAATATGTAAGTCTTGAAATGTAAGGTTTGCAGTTCAAATGATACCTATATTTATTTTTGCAGCTTTATTTTGAAAAGCAGAGAAATAAATTACACTGTTATTTTGTATCATGGTAGTCCATTCGTAGCTTTTACGTTTAATGTGTGTGTGTATGCTTTTCATATAGCAAAGCCACATCGGGATATCTGCTGAGACCACCGAGGGCAATCGAACCCCTTGATTTTAACGTTATAAATCCGTAGACTTACCGCTGTACCAGAGTAGGACTTTAAGTTTATCAGACACTGAAAAGTGCTGATATTAGTAACAACAACAATAAAACAAATATTTCTGTTGCTTATCTACGTATCTGTCTCTCATAGACACGAAAAAAGTAAACTATATTGTTACTGTAGTTGAAAGAAATAACAGTTTTATTAAAACTACAGCTATCAATAACACATGCCACAAAAAATATTACATTTTCTGACGTTTTACTTCGGAAGAACAAGTTTCGAACATTAAATGTCAGGCAGTGTAGTTCATCCTTTTCTATGTCAGCTGACTTTTAGAACAACTTTAAGTCTGATCGGTGAACTTGAATATTTTGATTAGATAACAAAATGTAAGAAGAAAATCAAAATCAAAATAACAAGTTAAAGGAAATATTACAAGGATTCGAGCAGCTTCAGTGAGTTTTTAGCCGTGCGTTTAAAAGAACGATAATATTCTGTTAGAATAAAAAAATAGGTCTTATGTGTTTTTTTAACACTAAATCTTCGCCATTTGCAACTGAACACACATTAGCTTTTGTAAATTTCTCTATTGATTTTTGTTTTCGACTTCTAATTTGATAACGACATAAAGTAACATATCAATAAAGTTTTACGGTCTTTTTTCTTTTCCTTTTCTAGGTTTCCTATTAATCATTGTTTTGTTGTTCAAATATATCTTTTGTTATTTATTACAGCTGTCTTCTTGGTATCAATTTCTTCCAAGACCTCACACTATTCGTTGGTAAAAGAGTAGCCCAAGAGTTGGCGATGGGTGGTGATGACTAGCTGCCTCTCCTCTTGTCTTACACTGCAAAATTGGACAGCTCGATGTAGCTTTGCTACAAGAAAGTACACACATATACTACTAAATTAAGGACGGCTAGAGCAGATAGCCCACATGTAGCTTTGCGCAAATTTCAAAACACACCAAACCCAAGACCTGTTATTTTTATTGTTTCATCCACTCTGACCTTACGTTTTATTATTTATTTGATCATTCTCTTCATATTGTCTTCAAATTTATTAAATTAATCTTCCGTCAGTTTCATTTATTTTATTTTCCCATTCAACCTGCCTTTTACAGCAGTTCTTAAATCCATAATTCTTTTAGTTCATATGTTGTCATATTTCTTTACATTCCGATAATTCATTTAATATATTTTATCAGATTTCTTTACTATTTCTTCATGCACGATAAACACTAGCTCTTATGATACAGTTATAAGAATTTTCCTAACAATTGGCTAAATAACTTTTTTTTTAATTGGGAGCATACTGTGAATTTTCTATTCTTTATTCCACATAAAACAATAAGAAATAATTTCTGTTTTTTTTCTGATCAGATAAACTATGTACGACGTCCCTTTATCAATTTGAAGGATATGGTTCATGTATTTGAGTTTCCTTATCGTCTCACTGTTCTCTTTATTTTTCAGCTTTTCTATTTTTGCTTTTATTCTTCCCCTTTCTGAGAAATTATATCTTTGATTTGCAGACATTAAACGTCAACTGTTTCATTTCCAACCATTATTATAATATTCTGATCATTGTCTGTTCCTCTTCCAATTAACTTAATCATTATGTCAGGAAATTCATATATTTTATCAATTTTGAGTATAATTCCTCTAGCTTGGTTTTTGTACAAATGCTCTTCTATGCCAGAAAGATGAATAAAATAAAAAAAATATTGTGCTTGACTTGTATAACTTTGTCTCACTTTTTTAAGTACAAATAAGTACAGAAATTATCTGTACGCTTTTTATATACGGATTCTCTGTGTGTGTATATATATATGTATTAGTTTGTTACAACCTAAAATACAAGATGAAACAAAAATAAATTAAAAAATAATAAACAAAAATGTTGCATTAATTAAACAGATCCCAAGGTACAAGCTATAATGTGGGATATAAAATGTACTCTGGGCTTTGAAAGTGATGCAGAAGAAGGACCCACATTACGGTGGGTCTACACCGTTTATCAGCCTTAACTTCCATTTGGCAGTCTCACATAAAGAAATAAAATATAAAGGAGTAACAATGAATTTGGGAATAGAAATTAGGAGAGCGAGATGCAGGTCCTCAAGCACACAACGTCTGTTTCGCCCTTCACTGCCTGCAGACAGTTGTAGAAAGGTGACTGCTCTCCAAATTGTAGAAGAAAAAATTAATTAAAAGTGAAAATAAGAATAAAAAATATAATTTACTGCCGTGTGAGGGTAAGTAAGTTAAAATTTACCTCTCGAAATTAGCATTCGAGCCCCCATTATGGTATGAAGGCTCTAACTGGAAGCCCAGTAAACGAATTATAGCAGTATTAAGAGTCCCCACTAATTATCTAAATAAACTAGCATAGCACCAAACCACCGCCAGTCTACTGTGACGAACATGCATTAAACAAGCCTTTATATAAGCTAAAAAGCTTTGATCAATGCGTACTCAAACTAAAACGACTTCCTTCTATCGAGTCTTACGGAAACTAAACAGCCAAACAAGAACAGTAGGTTTGATCTGGAAGAGCTTGTTGTTCGTCCCAACTCACTGCCAACTGGTGCAAAATCTGACCTGATCATAGGACCATAGTTCATATACAGGACAGGCACAGATGTTACAGCACCAGAGTCAGTCATTTCTGAATGCCGAAACGAACGAGGTGAGTACTTACACTAAGCGATTCCAGGGCCAGTAGAGATTTAATGGAGTGTCCTGTTCAGCTTCTGTGTGATCCAAGGCAAAATAAATGACATAAATTTCAGGAGTGAACATGATCCTGTGAGTAATCATTAAACCACAATAAATCACAGCGAACCTCATAGAATCACATGATTTTGAATCGTTTGTAAAAACGGAAACAAAAGAGTGTTTCAAAGGATGTTCAAAAAAGAGAGAATGGTACCTCAAATGGCGAATATCTTCCCTAGATAACTCTGAAGGACTGAAGTGCGAAAAGCCCTTGTGAAAAGTCGAAGCTCTAGAGCAGTGGTCCCCAAACTTTTTCAGCTTGTTACCCAATTTAACATGCCACATTAAGCATGTTACCCCTTTCACAAAATGTTTTCAACATTGATATATATGGCTAAATTATACTAGAGATATATTGCATTTTATTTATTTACAATTTATTTATATAATTTATTTACACTGAATTACACTTTTAATTATTATATTTAATCATTGTGCATTTCTAATGAATATTGCCAAAGATGTCAAGAACATCAGTGGGATGGATGGAGTTGCATACTTGAAGCTAGTTTAGGAATTCTTGGCTTTGTGGTTGAAAGTGCCAGCCTGGCATCGTTTGCAACATTCAAGCGAGTCCTCCTTTTTGTTTCCATCCCCAGCACGGTTGAGAACCCCTTCTCGCACAGATACGTTGTTGAGAATGATACCAACAACTTCAAGGCTCTCTTGGACAGAGTTGGCGAGTCAGCTGGTTGTAAAATCCAAAAGGAATCTGCATTTTGGTTTTGGAATTTGACTTTCAAGGCTTCATTTGCTCGCATTGTGATCCATTCCTCCTTTGCAAGGAAATCATCATCATGGATGGCCTCATCAGGTACAGAAAAGGGATGAATGATCCACTGAAGACTGGCTGTTTTCAGGTCACTCTCTGGAAAGTAGTGCTGCATGCTTGTTTCAAGCCCCTTCAAATGGTCGCTCATCTCTTTGTTGATGGTCTGTGAAAGTGATCCAGTATCATAACTATTCTCCTCAACAAACTGGTCTAGGGTGGGAATCTGAGCGATCACTCCTTTCTCCAAGCGTCTAATCCAGAGTCTCAGTTTTCCCAGAAATGCAGTCACAGTGTGATGGGCATCAATGACAGTCGTGTTTTGGCCCTGGAGTTGCAGATTATCTCTGTTCAGCTCCGCAGATATGTCAGCCAAGTAACAAAGTCGAGCAAGCCACTCCTTATCACTGAACTTGGTAGCAAAAGGAGATTCTTCTTGTTTCAGAAATTCCTGAAGAGCCGTTCGGAGCTCAATGACTCGATGTACAACCTTGCCTCGTGACAACCAGCGAACATCGGTGTGGTAGAGCAGAACTTTATACTGCTCTCCCATTTCCTTGCACAGCTCCCTGAATATGCGTGAATTCACATCCCTGGACTTGATGAAATTGACGATTTTCAACACATCTTCAAACACTAATTTCAGATTACCAGGCAGGCTTTTTGATCCAATAGCGTACCGATGAATGATGCAATGATCTACAGAAATTTCTGGATTCACAGCTTGTATGAGGCCCCGTAATCCACGATTACGACCCATCATCGACGGTACTCCATCGACGGAGACCTAGATTAAAAAAGACAAACTATTATAGATTGCGTCAGTTAGTCATTCTTACTTATCTTTTGCGCTATAATTATATGGTTTTAATTTAATTTAATTTATTTTGGTACTTTAGTATTTTAGTACGACAGGCACGATACTTGTACAATACATAAAACTGTATGACTATATGCCATGTAATTCATTGTATTTATTCTAATCTAGATTTTATAAACATCTCTCCCTACCTGTTGAACGCTGTTCCAATCCAATCTATTCGTGGTAAAGAAACTGTTGATGATATTGAAGATATCTCCTCCCTTCGTGGTTGTCAGCAGATCTTCGCATAATAGGAACTCTTCTTTGATCTTGTCCACCAGGACAAGATCAACGAACCCAAGGAGAACAGCACAACTGGCTACGTCACACGGTTCATCAACTTGCAAAGAGGATTTGCTATATGAGCTTTCCTTGATCTATGTTGTAACTTGGGGCAGAATATCTGATGCCATGTCATCGACTCGTCGGCGGATCGTGTTTTTTGATAGAGATATGACACTCAGTTTCTTCGCTTGATCCTCCCCACATACCTTGCTTACCATCTCGTATGCACAAGACATAATCAGATTCTCTGCGATGGTGTGGCATTTTTGTTGTTCGGCAACTTTATATGCAACAAAATAAGATGCTTCGACCACAGCTTGAAGCTTTTGGGCTTGAATTCCAGATGAACCGAACTGGATATTCTTCAGTGCTACATCCCGGCGCTGAAAATAAGCCTGATCCTCATTTTGAAGATTTGGATGGCACTTCTGGAGGTGAGCTGAGAGTTTTGATGGCTTGAGGCTTTCATTTGTCAACACTTTGTGACATACTACACATTGTGGCCGATTATCTCCACCAGAAAGTAAATTCACAAAGCCATAGCGAAGAAAGGCGTCAGAGTAGGTGCGCTTTTTAGACATTTTATTGTTTAATCTGAAGAAAAAGAAAATGAAAAACTGCATAAAAAGTGTGAACAATGTGAACTTTATTTTTTCATGACATTCTAGATAGCATTAAAAGAGCTTATTCAGCATAGGAATGATGTAATAGTAGGTAAATACTAACTATACTGCACAGGGCAGTACACATACATACCAAGTTTTGTCTACCTCAGCTGATGCTCACATAGAAACTGACAGTGTGAAATAGAGGCAACCTATTTGAGTGACGCGTACTGGACACGTCGATGAGTCATCAGGGTTATTGAGTGACTTGTGTTCTGAAGCATACTTGTCAAAATACTTTTAGGTTACCACACACTTAGATACATATTTTTTTCTTTTCTACTACTGTATATTAGTTTTTGATGTTTATTGTTATTTGGTTTAACTTTATTACATACTTAAAATAGGTTTAATTTACAACTTTACGTACTAAGACTAAGTTAACATTAATCCTAATACCAGCTACCTCAATGATTTCTTGATTTTCAAAATTTTAACTTTTTCCTGTTACCCCTCCATTTACCCCCAGTTTGGGAACCACTGCTCTAGAGAATGCTCATTCCCCAACATCTTCAGGGCAGAGGCCAGAAACCGTTAATCCTCGTTCGATCATATGAGGATACAATATATCTTAATAATGGAACATTTATCTGCTCCGTAAGAGATGGACAAGAGGACACGGAGAATTTTCATGCATTTGACATGAAGCTGATTAATGTGAAATTAAGTGTACGGTCAAAGATAATCCCCAAGTAATCTCAGAAACCACGAGAAAAACAGCATCATCAATATGGAGCTCAGGATCAGGGTGTAAACCTCACTGACGGCAAAAATGAGAGCAAACAGTTTTGCTGTGGGCCATCCTCAAGATTGACAATAGTCGGAAGCTACCACTCAATAAACCTCATGTTCAACAACCAAAAATTAATGTGGAAGTCGTCAACATGGAGACCGTATGCAACATTAATTGTTTAGTAATAGCATTGAACCTGATACAGAAAAGAGTGACAAAAAAGACTTAACTCTTATAGACTATAAGTTTGTGTGTGAAAGAACAAGACAAGTTTGTTTGTTTGCTTGTTTTGGAATTTTGCACAAAGCTACTCGAGGGTTATCTGTGCTAGCCGTCCCTAATTTAGCAGTGTAAGACTAGAGGGAAGGCAGCGAACCCGCGACCCTCAGATTACGAGTCACACGCCTTAACGCACTAGGCTATGCCGGGCCTTCAAAAATAAGAGCTAGAATGTGTGTTTGTGTTTTTCGTATTGCAAAGCCACAAAGGACTATCTGCTCAGCCCACCGAGGGGAATCGAACCCCTGATTTTAGCGTTATAAATCTGAAGTCTTACTGCTGTACTAGCGGAGGGCAAAGTATATGGTATAAAGAACGGGACAAAGTCGTAACCAGATGGTTTCGAAATTTCTTGTCAAGTAAAAAAGTTATTAATAAAATGGGCAAATGACCACAATCCACAGGAGTGGAGGTCTTGCAAAATGCCAGACTTTTAAGTAATGGCATAAGTCTTCTCAAGATCAAAGACCGAAACAATATGCTTTCTTGAAAAACAGTTCCTTAATCGAGATGAATCATGTGGTCTGTGATGGAGCACTGTTGACGAAAATCCCATTTGGTGGGAGAAAGAAGGTTGTTTGATTCAAGGAACCAAACAATACGTGCCTTAACCATCCTTTTAACTAGCTGTCTCTGTAAGGATTTTGAAAGGGTGGTTAATTCTCGTATGCCTCCCTTGCTCTTATCTGGCTGTCTTCATTTGAATTTGGTAGAAGAGGGATGAAACAGCATCTCATAATGAATCCATCATCTCCAACTGATGTACTGCCAGACTGTTGCAGAGGAATCTTAAGTTCTATGAGTTTGAATTGGTATTTGTGATACTATAGATTATCTGCTTAAAAGGAAAGTGGATATCTCTCAGCCAGAGATTTAATGGATAAGAAGGCGGGAGAAGAAACAAAAAAGCTGAATAGCTGAGAGAAGCACTCCCCAAAAGTATCAGAGATGATTCGTATTTCTGCAAATTCCTGTCCATTGGAAAGCAAGAAGGACAGGGGATGAGACGAATACTTCTGATTAATTTTTTAATCTTGTTTCAGAAGACTTCAGAACTGATGATAGTAGAGTTTCTTTCTGGCTTTAACATCTGAATTGCCGATAGAAATCATCATGTTTGAAAAGATTGGAATGCCTACAAAATATATCAAAGGCCATTTTTGGGTTTTCTATGCCCGTTAGTGAAGTTTTGTGGATATAACAAACAGCTGCTTTAATAATACAGTTAGTTACTGCCTCCATCCAGTCGTTAATAGTTGGAGGGTGAATGACAACAGGATCGTGTTTCGAGAGTATGGTGAAGGAAAGCCAATCAGTCCATCTCAACGTCCATCGTGGGGCATCATCATTCACGGCCAGTCTTTATTAAAACAATGGGCTTCTGTTAACCCTCCAGAAATGAGTAAAAAATGGCGATAAACGAACAGATGGATCAATAATAGTTGAAGACTGACTAGATGCATGAAATAAGTAAAATAAACAACAATGAAGAGAAAACGATCGTGATCTAAGAGCATATGTTCCACAGAACGACCCGTTCCTTCAATAGTATCACCACTCCAGTGGGAATTGTGTCTATTAAAGTTTCCGAATAAATAAAAAGAGAGTCAGTAACCTTTTCATGAGAGCAATAAGGTCTAGTTAATTGTAAGTCTATACTTGAGAAGGTAAAGAGAACAAAAAGTGATGGTTTAACACAAAGAGATAGGAATGGTTATAACCTCCAGAAAGGTATCTAGTGGTACAGATAAAGTGAGTAAGTTCTGGCCACCTACCAACACAACATCACCATGGACTAGATCATCACACAGCCTGTGTCATTTTATGTATAAACAAACTGCCGAAAGGTGACAGCATCAACAGATCTCTGAATGTTTCGTGTATGGAGAAACTCACGGGATGGTAGGAATCGATTAAGACCTTAATGTCATTCATCTTAGAAAAAAAGCTCGACAATTTCAATGTGTTAAAGTGGTCGCTTTTATTGAGACAGAGTAGAACCGAACATAAAACCACAATGTTTACGACCACTACTTTTTTTTTTGGCAGACAGAAGTCAATAATTCTCCATGGAACCTGTTCAGGACCGACTGGACAGGTCTCTGTTGGAGGATGGAGACTCCAGTAACTAAAGGTGTGATTGAATATTGGTTCTGTATCTTGAAGACGATTTAGGTGAACCTGAGCAATCACTAGACATGATGGTGGAAACAGAAACAGTAATAGAACTGGACTAGCTAACTCTTGCTTCCACAGAGGACAAGAGACTCTTGATGCTTGAGAGAAGACTATTGGAGGTATAGAAAGATCTTCATACACTCAAGCTGTTGCATTGGAATGCAGAGGAGTAGCATATATCCAAGATGGAACTGGAGATAACTTCTTGACTTTGGTATGAGAAATGTTGTTTGCAGTACATAAACGTTATAACTCTTTTTCCTCCACTCACTTAGGGCAAGAACAACAGTAAGAGGAATGGATAACAAATCAATTGATGCAGTGAGGCCCAGTTGAATTTTTTGTTAAGCTTAATTCACTTTATCAAACTGTGCTTCAGTTCTGTATTTTATCTTCTCTTTTCTGCCAATTCTTAAAATATTTCATTTATTAGGCTTTTCATTGATATTCTTATTGACTAATATTATATGTTTTTACTCGTATGAAAATTATTTTTAAACTGTTAACTTATTACGTCTATTTCGAACTAATCTAAATATTTTGAACCTTGTGAGATTATTACCGAGATTATTGCTTCAAATATAAGAGGGTTTTAATACCTTATAATCTTTATTAGCTTTAGGTTCCTTGCTGGTTCAGCTGTAAGACTAGGGGTTTACAAAACTCCAGTCAGATGTTTCATTGATGACACTATGCATGTCCATGGTTTATTATATATATATATATATACTACATGGCCGAAAGTATGTGGACCTCCTTCTAATTTGTGGGTTTGGCTATTTCAGTCAGCATCAGGCCACATAAGCTCACAAAACGGGACCGCCAAGTGTTGAAGCGCGTAAAAATCGTTTGTCCACACTTATAACACTCACTACCGAGTTCCAAACTGCCTCTGAAAGCAATGTCAGCACAAGAACGGTTCATTGGGAGCTCCATGAAATGGGTTTCCATGGCCAAGCAGCCGCACACAAACCTAAGATCACCATGCGTCGGCTGGAGTGGTGTAAAACACACCGCCGTTGGACTCTGGAGCAGTGGAAACGCTTTCCCTGGAGTGATGAATCACACTTCGCTATCTGGTAGCTCAACGAACGAATCCGGGTTTGGCAGATCCCAGGAAAATGCTACCTGCCTGAATGCATAGTGCAACTGTAAAGTTTTGTGGAGGAAGAATAATGGTCTGGGGCTGTTCTTCATGGTTTTTGCTAGGCTCTATAGTTCCAGTGAAAAGAAATTTTAATGCTACAATATATAATGACATTCTAAACAATTGTGTTTTACCAAATTTGTGGAAAAAGTTTGAGGAAGGCCGTTTTTGTTTCAACATGACGATTCTCTCGTGCACAAAGCAAGGTCCATAAAGATATGGTTTGCCGAGGTTGGTTTGGAAGAACGTGCCTATGCTGCACAGAGCCATGACCTCAGTCGCCCGACCTAACTAATGCTCTTGTGGCTGTATAGGTGCGAATCTCCGAGCCATGTTCCAAAATATGGTGAAAGGTTTTCGCAGAAGAGTGAAGGCTGTTATAGCAACAAAGGGAGGACCAACTTCATATGAATGCTCGTGGCTCTGGAATGAGATGCTCAACAAGCACATATGGGTATATGGGTGTGATGGTCGGATGTCCATATACTTTCGGCCACGTAGTGTATATTTATACACCGACTTTATCAGTTTTGTATTCCATTCAAAAGTTCAGCATTAATTCACTACACCTAACTAGCAGACCTGCCGACAGAAATAGAAACTGAAAATCAAAATATTGTTTCAAATGGGTCTGCTCCATATACTTATTTATAACACAAATATATAAATTAAAGGCACATGATATAAAATACTTAAAGGATAATTGAAATGTGTAGCATTGTGGCTATAAAAGATAAAAACATTATTATTTAATTACGTCATGTACTCCATCTGTTAACTGTTATGTAAATCTTGCATCGGATTATCAGTAATGTGATTTGAAATGCAAATTACTGGTGAAATATTCAGTTCATGGTGTGTATGTGGGTCCTACAAGATTTGATATTATTTGTTATCTTAAAATGAATTTCAAAGGTTAAAGTTCACAAAACTGATTTATGAACCATTTTAAAAAACCTAAAAAGACATTTGGGTGTTTCACTCATGAAAGTCACCCAATTACAGAAAAACGTTGACTTCAGTGTTTCAAAACTTCAATAAGAAGAAAACTGTATGTGGCTTATGCCTAACAAAGTAGTTGTACAGATACATGGACTAGATCTATTTCATCCACATTCCAAGCAGGTGGGTCTAGTTCACTGAATTCTTAAGATAACTGCATCAATGGTCGTTCTGATGCCCACAATATGTAAAATTTCGCCCACAGCAATCCTAGAAAAAACAACGTGTCTGCAAGGATGCTAAGATAACACCTAGTGGACCAATAACATGCTGAGTAATTTGCATTAAGTTGTCCAGAAATAAATGTCGGAATTCTCCAGATAACGTTTAGAAGCTGAATATTGAGTGACTTATTGTTGGTTGTTTGATTTAATCCAACGTTTGTCGCTTACAAGGTATCTTATATGTCTGGTGTTTCAACTCTGCTCAGAATAAGTTTCGCAACACCCAAGGCAGCATGGACAAGAAGGACTTTCGTCTGATTTTCCTTCACTACTACAAACTTGGACGAAAAGCTACCGAAATTACACGGAACATTAACCAGGCATTCGGCCATGAATCTCTTACTGAACGTATATTTCAGCGTTGGTTTTAAAGGTTTTGGCATGGAGATAAAAGTCTTAAAGATCACGAAGGTCGTGGAAGAAAGTCATCCTCAGATGAAAACATATTAAGGGAAGCAATTGAGAAAGACTCTCATACAACAGTACGTGAGCTTGTAGAAAAGCTAGGCACAAACAAATCAAGCATTGTCAAACACCTGAGTGCGACTAAAAAGAAGAAATAGTTGGATAAGTGGGTTTTGCATGAGCTGACTGAAGATCAACAAAATGAGCGTTATGAGACGTGTCAAGGATGACGCTCCAAAAATTGAACGAAATGAGAATCGAGATTTTGCTTCATCCACCTTATTCCCCAGACCTTTCCACTACAGATTTTAATTTTTCAAGCATTTTGATAACTTTTTGAACAATAAACGCTTTCAAAAGTAGACAGCTGCAAAAGAAGCTTTCAGGGAGCTCATTCACCATAGAAACTCTGATTTCTACAATAGGGGACATAAACAGCAAAAGTTGGCAAAACTGTGTTGAAGCAAATGGTGCTCACATTGATTACAACATGTTTCACAACACTGGTTTGTAGTTTCCAAACACTGCAGTTCAAAAACGACCTTTATTTCTGGACAACCTAATATTTCGAAGTTTAGCCTAGCTTTATCTTAAAACTATATAACAGATTTATGCTAATTTGAAAAAGATTTCGAACCAATTATAATCCATTTTGCTCGCGAAAGTGATGCACCTCTCAGTGATGAAAGCATGATGGGGTTTTAAACAAGCACTGGTAGATGTACCGATACTTAAATCATGTAAAATAACATTATTATAATATTCTATATCTTTATGGGCTCTAATATTCCGGTGAAAGTGGCTATAATAAACTGTGAATCAGAATGTTTCTAGGAGACGCATATCGTACCCTATCAGGAGTACGAAGACACTAAAGATGTTCTGAAGGTATGTTTTAGAGGTATTGAAAATATATCTGAGTCGTGTCAATATTTTGAATTTAAGCCCACAATTTAAATGCCAGTTCTTTAGTTGCTATTCGAAAATATTATACCACAAATTGTACAGGGTTGTCATGATCTCTAAAGACAGGTTTATTTTGAATTTTGAGCAAAGCTATACAAGTTCAATCTGAACTAGCCATCATTAATTTAGAAGTGAAAAAAACCAGAGGGAAGACAACTAGTCATCGCCATCCACCAATAGGTTTTAGTCTACTCTTTTACCAATGAATAGTAAAATTGACCATTAAAGTATAACGCCTCTAAGGCAAGCCTGTTTGGTGGGACGGGATTCAAAACCTGCGATCCGCAGATTGCAAGTCGAAAGTCCTAAAACCCCCTTACAAAACAGCCTCATCTGTAAGGATCTAAAGCCACGTGTATGAATCATAGGCTCAATGATCACTCACGTGATAGATCATCTGAGACCTGATTTGAATAAAAAATTAACTGAGTGTGTAATTGACATCATTCTATAACAAGAGCTTTTGCGTTGTCATATCTATGATATTATAAATTCCAATTATTCTTTAATTGTTTATTTAGTGTAGAATTATTGTTAAAAATTAAATCAATAAATACAGCTTTAAACATTATCTGACTAGCAAAGGCAATTTACAGACAAGGGCATTCACAAAAGTTGTTTAATGAAAGATTGCCTATCACAAGGTGTTTAAAATATCCCAGTAAAAATATATAGTTTAGGTAATGGTGTTATATTATAGATGTGAAAGGTTTTATTTAAAATGGTGATCTAATATTGGACAAGTGATGTTGCGTCTTCTATAATGATATGCTAAAATAACATTTCAAAATCTCAACAAATTTTTTAATCTTCTACAACCATCATATAACCATCCACTATGATAGCAATTAAATTATTAATTTAACTGTGGTATTCAAATTTAATAAAAGTTATGGCCAAAACTGTTGTGACGTTGTTTTTGAAGAGCATTACCTGTTATCCCATCATTCATGTGGTAAGATAACTTCGCCAACAATCAAATACAGAGGACTGAATATGCTATACGTGATAACACTATTTTAGAGTCTCACCAGTCATCAGGTCATTACAGACCAATTAGTCCTATCCTATCATATTTATTTTAATTACCGTGCATCCTGACAATAGTCGTCAGGCTTCAACGTAAGACTGACTCATCATAACACACCACTATTCTGTACTGGTTTTCCACGATCCATCTAGTGTATGAAAATATGCGATTTACCAGCACAGTATGTCTTTGTACATAATAGCATGAATACCCATTTTATTCATCAACTACTTAAGGTAAACAGTGGTGAACGGGAGATATGAGTGAAACCCTTATCCACCTTACTCTTACTTTTGGTGAATCCACGTCGTTTTGTTTCCAAACGGGAATACTTCTTGTTTATGTTATGAACTATTGCCTGGAACATGTAGACGACGTTTGTCCCTGACCTTCGTGTTTGTAACTTCTAACCTGCTTATCATGGTTGGACTCGACTTGTTGCGGATCTCTTTCAGAATGGTCGTGAACTCTTAAGCTGATACATACGTACTAGTTTTCTGAAACAATTAAGTACAATAACATCTTCGTCTCGGAAAATGCATATCCTCAATCTAAATAAAATCTGTAATCTGAGCTTATGAATATTTTTTGCCAGGAAGGACTGTTCTATCGTTTCACAAACTTGATCGTGTTTTGTTACCATCACACTACATAACGTACCTAATTCTGCGTTCATTTCATTTTGCTCATTAAAATGAGCAAATTGCTTGTTTAATACAACTCAAAATTACACTGTTCATAAAAACATAACTTGTGAAAACACTTATTTATTGTTTTCAAAAACCACTACATTTTTGACGTTTTTTTTAAATATATGCTTATGGCTACGTTGTTACCTGGAGAAGTCAATTAGCAAAAGAGTTTTTCACAGGAGCAGGTTTATAAAGGAGATAAATCTGTTTGTATCGAACATGAATTACGTGTGTGTTTGGAAACTTTAAAACTGTGAGTGTCCATTCATTGTAAAAATACAAGTAATACTAGAAGTTTTATTGTTGTTTTTTACACTATTGCTATATTTTAAAATCACGTACAGTATATAAATAAAATAAGCAGAACATTTTAATTTGAGAACAAGTGCCCTGCTCAGGCAAATGCAAAGCTGTATTAAGTATCTAAATAAGCAACTGGTGTAGTTGTCAAGCACGACTAAATGTGTTTGTTTCTGAATGTCGTTTCAAACGTACACCAACAGACAGATACTACGTTTCAATACTTTCGCTGTAAACAACGGCGTCCCAAAAAACCTTGACAGTACGTACAGCTGGATGTGTAGTTGTGTAAACATGTTATGTAGTCAGGAAATAATAAAGTTTTATTTTTTGCATCACGAAATAGCCATAGAAATAACAATTGACGTTTGTGATAATATCAACAAAATATTTTATTTTGAAGATTTGTATCGCTATAAACCATTGTCATACAAAATGCATCTCTTTAAAACAGTCCATCAGTTTATCAACAGAATCATCTGATATTATCATTGTTATAAAATAATAACAATGCCAAATCTGCCAAAATGTATCTTTTTTAATGATTCGTGCAAAGGTTGTCGTTTTATTATTTAAAAACGGATACACGACGTTTCTCATAGAAGCACCTGTGGTTTACGCCATCATCAATGTAGAAGTCTAAATTGAGGTCAACGTTCTTGCAAAAGATTCACATGTTTTAACGTAACGTAAGCAATGAATTAAATAAACATAAAGCAGCCAAACAACAAAATTATATTGAAATGAGATTTATGACAGACTCTAGCTATAACAGTTTTATATTTTGTATTAGGCCTTATCGCAGAGGCTGAAACGCCATCCAAGTAAAACTTTACATTAAAGCTTTTCAAATAAAATATAACAAGAGCTATAGAAAAGTTACAACAAAATGAAGCAGATACTGCAATGAATATTAAGTATAATCAAACTTTATAGGAAAGACGTTGCACATCTTTTGCTATCTTTGAAACTACTTCTTGGAACGCCGAGCCTGGCCAATCTGACCAAGGCAACAATTTTGTATTATTGCCTCATACTGCAGTTTCGATTGCAACACGCTTTTGTAAATGAAGACCAGATCGGCCTGGCATGGCCGAGCGCGTTAAGGCGTGTGACTCGTAATCCGAGGGTCGCGGGTTCGCGCCCGCGTCGCGCTAAACATGCTCGCCCTCCCAGCCGTGGGGGTGTATAATGTTACGGTCAATCCCACTATTCGTTAGTAAAAGAGTAGCCCAAGAGATGTCAGTGGGTGGTGATGACTAGCTGCCTTCCCTCTAGTCTTACACTGCTAAATTAGGGACGGCTAGCTCAGATAGCCCTCGAGTAGCTTTGTGCGAAATTCACAAACAAACAAACAAACAAACAAACGAAGACCAGATCAGTTTCAAACCACGTATTTTGACAAACTTTGAAAAATTGTAGATAATAGATATAATAACTCGAAAAGAAAATTATTTTGTGCGGAAACTCAACCGATTTTATAAATATATTTTTCTTATCTGTTGATGTACCAATTCTATGTGGTTTGGTCACTTTTTTTAGTTTCAAGGTCTCTGTTAAAACTCAACAAATATAAACAGAGTAAAACACAAAACTGCTTAATAACGCAGTGTATTCCAACAAAAACCACAGGACTTATTGTTAGTGTTAAACGTAATTATTTGCTCTGAGATTGCCTCTGGGGGTCATGCCGGGCCTTGTTTACTCTGAGAATTATAACAAACAAAAGAACGGTATTAGTTAATATGATATGCTTATGAAATAAACGATATAAAAATAGAAGTTGTTGTTATTAAATAAGTTAAGGATATGTTAACTCATATCCACAGCTTGTAATCTGAAGGCCGCAAGTTCGAATTCCCGTTACATCAAACATGCTTGCCTTTCAGCCGTGGTGGCGTTATAAGTGACGGTCAATCCCACTATTTTTTTGTAAAAGAGTAGACCAGGAGTTGGCGGTTGGTGGTGATAACTAGCTGTCTTTTTTCTAGTCTTACACTGCTAAATTAGCGATGGCTAGCGGAAATAGTTCTCGTATAGCTTTGCGCGAAATTCAAAACGAAACCAATCGTCAAGAAGAAGGGTCTCTAAGCCTAATAATAAATGTTACTATTAAATATGTAAAACAAAATTTGTCGAGTAACTTCATATTTAAATACATTGACCATCATTAAAAATACACAACGTAAAAGTTATATTTAAACAACTGCAAAACTATAAGCACATTTTATTAAAATAAACCGTATGACATTCGAACCTGTCTGTTCAAATTCTCACACAGGAAATTATTTAAAAAAACAAAAACAACTATGATATCTTTCTCATGTTCGGACGTGCACGAATACTGCTACGTTTTATTCTTCAAATGATCGTCCATTTGTAATCTGTATTATCTAGTGATTTATTTTGTTTAATAGGCTGCAGTTTTAACATTACCTTGTCTGGTTTCAACCAAATGTAACAGTTTTCCGATGTAAATCATTTGTGAACGTCGTTTCTAAAGTTGATTAGTAAGTGCGATTCATTCAATAGTAAATATCGTACGTCGTAATTCTTTTTGTTCAGTTTTCACATAAAGCTACACTACACCTATCTTTTCCATCTCTCCATAATTTTGAAGCGATAAATAGACTAGTGGGAAGACAGCTAACCGAAACTTCCCACTGCCAACTGTAAGGTTGCTCTTTTAACAGGTGGAAAAACGTACATGTTCGATGATTGGTTTCTATCCCACGAGCTGTAGAATGCCAGTCGATCGCTCTGATCACCAAACCATATTTCAGAAATTCAACAAACTAATAATCGTCGGAAAATACTAAAACAGTACTAGTGTTGAACTAGTGCCCGGTGTCGGGTTGTTTGGAGCAAAGCAATTTGGCTATCTGCGTCAAAAAACCCTCAAAATATAATAAAACGTAAAACATGAAACAAGTTAAAGGCTGAACATTGTACAAAAGTTAAGTAAAAACCAAGTAGAAGTAAAAAGGCCAAATGGCCCTCAAAAAGCTAAAAACACACCATCACCAATGACATTTGTCGTGGGTTCGAATCCTCGTCACACCAAACATGATCATCCTTTCAGCTGAGCGTTATAACGGAAGAGTCAATCCTACTATTCGTTGGTAAAAGAGTAGCCCAAGAGTTGGCGGTGGGTGATGATAACTAGCTGCCTTTCCTCTAGTGTTACACTACTAAATTAGGAACAGTTAGCGCAAATATCTCTCATGTAGCTTTGCTCGAAAAATCAAAACAAACCAAACCTATAAGCTTAGATAATTTGTGTTTCTGAGCCCTAATAAACGAAACAATGAGTCGTATGGGTACATCTGGTCCATGTACTTTAGAACAAGTCATAAAATAACGGAATTTGACCACTAGGCCTATATAAATTGTAGTACTGCTTACCTGTTAAATATAAAGTATCTTTAAAAGATTTCAACAGAAATTTATGCTGTTTTTGTTTTATAGTTAGCTGGAGCAAACTTAATACAAATGAAACTTTAATTTAGATTTACATTCTCGAAATGATAACATTAAGTTTACAGTGGAAAAAGAAATACTAATTCTCTACCCTTTTTATGACGTCTTAATTTCTCGAAGGAAAGAAAATAAATATGTTACTGTTGTCTTTCATAACTCAACATACCAACTGATGTATTCATTTTTCTTAATGTTGCCTTTAGCAATATAAAAAAAGAAAAACCGTTGCAACCATATTAAATCTCACAGACAGTATCATTTGACAAAGCCATAACCAAACATGCTCGCCATTTCAGCCGTGAGGGCGTTATAATTTTACGGTCAATCCCACTACTCGTTGGTAAAAAAGTAGTTCAAGAGTTGATGGTGGATGGTGAATATTAGCTGCCTTCCTTCTAATCTTACACTGCTAAATATAATTAGGGATGGCTAGCGCAGATAGTCTTCGAGTAGCTTTGCGCGAAATTCAAAAATAAACAAACAAACAAAGCAACAAACTAAGATTAGATACATAGAAATGAACTAAACTATGTTGCAAATAAAGTGGTTATTCAAAACCCTTTCTAAAATATATCCTCCAACAAAGAACAAAATTATGGTATTCATGAAATTAGATGCTTAGATTAAAGTTGTGGGCGTAAAGTTATATAGAGCGCTTTATTCTGTGGATATACGCATTATTATATGCATTGCTTTTCTCTTAGGTATATTTTATGGTTCCCTAAAGATAAGGATGTCTAGATGAAACTGGACGATGATCAAAAGTTAGACACAAGTATGTCATAAAAATGGAGGTCGTTTAGAGGCTGCTTTAACCGAACCTGTTTCTTTAACCAACCGTATCACCGATTGGGTGAGTTACGAAATTTGAACCATAAATAAAATTATAACTGCAGGGGATTTTTAGAACGATGATGTATAGCAGAGATCCGATTGTTGTTAATCGAGTTACCCCTTGATCATTCCGTTTATCACTGTTTAAGGATAAGCAATAAACAGCGCTATATAAAGTGATCGACTGTTCCCACACGACGGGCTATCTGTGTTGTGTCCACCATGAGTGTGGAAACCCGATGTTTTGCGTTATAACCCACCCCACTTGACGCTGAGCACTTGACGGCGGGAGGGTGAGGACAACTTAAAGTTAAATATTAATTATGTGATTAGCAGGATTTTAATTATGAGTGACAAACAGTCTAGTAGAACCTTCTATAACAACTGTATTATACGTTCTCTCACTAGGATAGTCTGTTTGATAGCAGTTCTTTTCGGCCTTTAATCCAAGAACACCAGATAAAAATGAATCTGCTTTGCGAAATTACGAAGCACAGAAAGAGAATTGTCATATAGAGAGAGTTTTGTGTGTCGCACTTGGTCAATGTAGCTATTACTACTGGCATCGCCAGTTGGTTAAGGTGCTCGACTCATAATCTGAGGGTCGCAGGTTCGAAGCCCTGTTGCACTAAACATGCTCGCCCTTTCAGCGATGGGCGTTGAAACGTAACGGTCAATCCCACTCTTTGTTGGTTAAAGAGTAGCCCAAGAGCTAGCTCTGGGTGGTGATGACTAACTTCCTTCCCTCTAGTCTTACGTTGCAAAATTAGAACGGCTAGAGCAGTTAGCCCTCGTGCAGCTTTGTGCAAAATTAAAAAAACAAAAAAAACTATTTAAGAAGTTTAATGTTATATATTTTTCCACTTAATACTCTAAATAACTAAAATGTATATTTAAACATGCTGTTGGTATGAACGTCCTTTGTCATCTCTATGAGAAAAACCTGGATATTTGAAGTGAACAAAAAGTGTCAGTTGCCAGTATTCAGTTCTTCACATAATAATTGTATGTGAGCATACACGTATAATAAATACACTTAGTATTCAGAAAATTGTTTGATGTGTCAAAGTTGAAGTTAAAGGTAGGCCTAGTTCAATCTACGCTTTAATCAATATGTGTTATTCGGTTGTTACATTATTTAGATTTAACTTTGTAAATTAATACAAATTATGAAAACTTTTGAAATTTACGTCTCGTTTAGTGTTTCGTCGGTCTGGCGTTACTGATTTCATTGGTGTAATTTAAAATTTATATTTAGTTTTATTGTCCCAGATACTTACACTCTGATTACTTATTCACACTAGTTTGTGTTTCTCCTTTTCATCAAGACGTAACCATAAAACATCTTGCTAAAAACAACAACAAGGTCTTTTTCTATTGGTTCTTTTGCTCGTGATTTTCATAACGCTTGCTTTAAATCGCACACATAATGTGTAATTTATATTAGGTAATTTTCTCATTTGCACTGTTGTTGTTTTCTTAATGTAGATATACACAATGGGCTAGTTGCGCTCTCTCGGAAAATCGAACTACAAGTTTTGATGTTGTGTGATCTTAAACTTATCATTTTCGCACCAGAAGATTTCTCTTTTCTTGGGTCTTCACCAGGTTATCAGCTACACATTTCTTGGGCCACAGCCGTTAAGTGTACTTATCAAAATCAAACGTTCGACGCAACAGATAACTGAATGTGTATTCGCTCTAAAAACAAACGAGTAATCAGTTAGAAAACAATCAAAAATATCAAACTTGACTAGTTTCCTAAACTGACGTAGGATGATGTGTTTTCATCAGTAGTTCACACAAATATTTCTAATGTTCTAACAAACAGCAAGTTTTGCCATCCAGATATCAATTTTAGTTGAGAACTTACTAAATAATAATTTTAGGCCTTGCCAGGTTTATTTCATATTCATGTTAAGGATATATATTTCTCCAATACGGAATTTTTCTTGTTTTTTCTATATACATTTTAACAATAATGAATTACCTATTCATTTGTTAGACCAGATGTAATAAATACGATAATTATCAAAAGAGGGCGCTATTTCCCGAGGAAAGTTTATCTTGGATATAAGTTCCAAAACACTAATCAGTAGTTTGTAATACTGATTTCACAAAGCGAAACGTTAGTTACATTTAGTTGCAGCAATTTTCCTAGCACGAAATCTAAATTTGTCTCATATATATTATATAATTTATCGAATATATAGAGCTTTTTTATTGGTTCCCGTTAATGATCTAATCTAGAAGATAAATATTTTTACATGAAAAACAAAGCATTAACAAATTTTTAAATGGTTTCTAAATTCGAATGATTTGATATATTTTTCTTTTCTTTAAGAAAAATTTAAAATGCTCAATTTGTAAAGTATTACCCAACGAAATACCTTTACATATCAAACTTAAGAGATGTACGAAATGAATTTTCACATCTAATTTTTAACTATATTAACTGTTCTGTTTGAGGAGTCAATACTTCTTAGCTCATCGATCTCTTTAGAATAAACACAATTTTAATTTGTTTCTGCAGATCATTACACGATTTTATCTTTCACGGCGTTTTATTTACCATGGACGATAAAGACGAGAACGCTTGTTAACTTAGTGCATCCACTCTGGTTGAAACAAAATTGCTGTAACTTTCGTCTTTGTTCTTGGACGTTATTATAACGTAACGGATAACAGCTGGAGCTTATTGCAAGAACATGAACGGAGAATTAAAAAGGTAATATGTAACATCAAATAAAGAAGAGGGGGAGATGGAAAAATATCACATGTCTATCTTTTCATTAAATAATCTAAATAACATCGAAAGAGGCACATTTCAAAGAAGTAAAGTGAACAGTGATGTTAACATTTACGATTACTGTGAAAAGAGAACTTAAGATATAGGTCCTGGTTTAGTATTAGTATTGCTTTTAATCGAAAGATGGCGGTAAATCATTAAAATAGCTGTTGTTTTGAATTACATGTACGCACAAAGCTACACAATGGGCTCTCTGTGCTCTGTTCACGACGGGTATCGAAACCAGGTTTTTAGCGTTTTAAGTCTATAGACATACCGCTGAGTTACTGGGGGGCGATTAAAATAGCCATGTTCATTCATTTATTCATAATTCTTAGGAATTTTGCTTTGTCGTTTGTAGAAATAGGAAAAGAGGGATGCATTAAAATGTTATATTTTCATTTTTTTTTTATTTTAAAGTTGCGCTTAGCTTTTTTTCTCTTCTTAAATATATGGATAAAATGGTTTACTAACGTGAAAGGTGGGTCATCTCAAATTCTTTCTAAATTCCAAGTCTCTTTCTGTTAGTTGTTTTACTAGTAACTTGTACAATAATTAATGGACCAGATCCGGAAATCAAGATAATTAATACTCCAAGATTTCTAAACTTTGAGTCACGTACGTAATGCTTTTATTCTACTAATTAATTTCCTCATTTACGTTGCTGTGGCTGTTTTTAGCTATTTCTTTATTAAATTTTGCAAAGATACACAACAGACTATTTGTGTGCTGTTAATCTCTAAACTTACTGCTAATCCACTAGAGGGCGTCGTCAAAGTAAACTATGTAAATAAAGTTGTGTTTGTTTGTTTTTGAATTTCGCGCAAAGCTACTCGAAGGCGATCTGCGATAGCCGTCGCTAATTTAGCAGTGTAAGACTAGAGGAAAGGCAGCTAGTCATCACCACCCACCGCTAACTCTTGGGCTACTCTTTTACCAACGAATAGTGGGATTGAACGTAACATTATAACGCCCCCACGGCAGTAAATTAGACAGTTCGATTGTGTAAATAAAGTGTGATGACAGAGTACAGCGAACATAAAATTCTGGCGTAAATTTTCTGAATCCTTATTTTATAATATCATTAAAATGAACATTTTCAACAACATTTACAAATATCTTTATTGGTTTATTTTACTTGCTGTAATACTGGAGGATAATTACTGTATTTTGTTACGAATAAAAATATATTTCTTTATTTAATAATGTGTTTATAAGAAGTTATTTATCCTACGATTTATTAGTATAGAGCGGCCACAGAAGACTGGTGATGCTTTTATGTACTAATTTTTAGTTATTCATAACACTAAAATAAAAATAATCTATTAGATTCAGAATAATGTTGTCGCACTTGATGATCTATTCGTACAATGCTAATAAAAGAGAAGATGAAGGTGTGACCTGTGCTGTTAAGATTATGTTATTTTAAATGTTTGACAAAGAAAAACAGCTGTATTTAACTTGAAGCACTGTTTAGGTCAGTAAAAATTAAAGATAACACACACAATTTTTTTTTGATAATTTTAGAATTAATGTTTGCTTGTTTGTTTTGAATTTTTTCGAAAAGTTACACGAGGGCTATCTGCGCTAGCCGCCCTTAATTCAGCAGTGAAAGGTAGCTAAGTAAAACAGAAAGTCATCATCACTACCGCCATCTCTTGGGCCACTCTCTTACAAACAAATAATGCGAGCAGCCTTCATATTATAACGGCTGAACGGGCGAGCTTGTTGGGTGCAACAGGGATTCGAACTCGGGACCTTCAAATTACGAGTCGAACGTCCTAACCATCTGACGGGCCTGTTTGTACACCTGCTGTAAAGTTTAAATTTTCATGAACATATATTTTGTTTATATGTCATATTGATGGCAAAACTACTAGGATAATCTGCTGCTATCCCTAATTTTCAACTACAAGCTGGATGGAAAGCAGCCATTCCTATCATCTCGAATCCTTTATAATGCACACACAACTTAAAGTTTTGTAAGTATTTTTTGTCACAGCACGGTTTCAAATCTAGCTGTCCCAGTCTCGTATACTGTGCTCAAACCACGCTCTTCAGAGTTTCAAAAACTTGGAGTAAGATCAAACGTGAAATATCGTTTAAATCTGATGTTAACAATCATTCTAAGCATAAATATTGTTCACATTATTTCGATTTCATTCTAACAGGAAAACAATAAGCTTTTCATAACAGAGAAGAACTTGAATTTTTCATATTCACATTAATAACAAGAGAACGATCATAGTAAGAGCAAAATAGTTGAAAGAGCTTTATCGATTTCTAAAAATATTAACCGCTTACGACTGTTTTTGAATGAATTATACAACTCACACTATTGATAAAAAACAAAGAAAGTCTGTGTATGTTTTCTTATAGCAAAGCCACATTAGGCTATATGTTGAGCCCACCAAGAAGAACCGAACCCCTAATTTTAGCGTTGTCAGGCAATGAGCCTAATTCCATTGTAACACGATTTTTACTGCCACACGAAGATCGTCCGCTCGAAATGTCGCACAAAATAAATTAGAAACAATTTCCATTTAAACTTGTCAGTCGTGTCAATTTATCACTTATTATCATTTACCCAAGTTTTTCATCTTACGTCCTGAGGAACGACACTCGTTCAATAATTGACAATAAATACTTGTTTATGAGAGCAAAATTTCAGCCATCTTATTGCGACGTCCCCAACGGCTCAGTAACGGCTACCAACGTTTAAATCTGGGTTTCGATAACTCTCGTATCGTATCACGAATAGCTGATTGCTTAGATATGCTCTTAACAATAAAACAAACAAACAAAACCTAGGGTTGCCGTCGTGTCCCCCAATGGCACAGTAGCATGTCTGTGCACTCACACTGCTAGAAACCGGGTTTCGATACCCATGGTGAGCAGATCACATTGTGTATTATACTTAATTCCATGAAATCAATCATTCAATCAGTAGCCCTCGTCATTTCTCTATAAAACCATTACTTGGATCTCTGTTTCTTTCACTTGAACTTCACGAAGTATCACACGATCCACGAGAGGAAATTACAGAAGTATGACAAGAACAGTAATCTTTTATTGTTCCTGTGTTGAGCTCGTTTGTTTGTTTTGAACTTCGCACAAAACTACTCGAGGGCTATCTGTGCTAGCTGTCCCTAATTTAGCAGTGTAAAACTAGAGGGAAGTTTCAAAAATGTAGTCATTTTACTGACTTTACGTGGGCTTTCTCAAGAATTAACATCATTTTGTTTTCAACGTGCAACACACTCGTCCAGAAATGGCATTCTAATACTATTCTATATTAAAATAAACAACCAAATAAATGTCGCCAAATAATGATAAATGAATTCTTGTGATAAAGAACAAACAAACAAAAATTTTAAAAGGGCAATAATTAAAAAGTGGAAATTGATCTAAATTTATTACAAATGATCATTTAAATAAATCAAGTGTAACAATGTTTATTGAAGTTTTATTGTTATTATATGATACGAATTAGTTTATTATACATATAAATGATTAATAATAACATGTGACCAATATGCTTAAATGTTTCGTGGGGCGTGGTCAGACCTCCTTGGCTACGCCTGTGCGAACAATAGGCTGAGTATTGTTAATTTAGACCCGTTTCTTTAGTACATTTCCAAAAAATATTTTAATAATAGATTTGATCAACCACCATATGGTTTGCTTTGGAATTAAACACAAAAACTACACAATGGCCTATCCGTGCTCTGCTCATCACAGGTATTGAAACCAGAATTTTAGCGATGTGAGTTCGCAGACATTCGGCTGTGCCACTACCAAATGGGAGCTGGAAAGTTTAACAAACTAAAATGCTAGTTTTACAGATTTGAAAAATTTAAGATTAGTTGTAACGGTGAAATTATATATTTTTTTATTTAAAAAACTGTTTCGGTCATTCATGAATGATCAGTCTTTAGAATCAACTGGTAACACTGATTATTATATAAGTCTTACCGCTAAGCTGTGTGGTATTTTCAAATCCTACACTCATGTAATACCATTGTATCATTTTCAGTATGTAGTTGTGGAGTATAGTACGAGATTGACTGAATATTGGTGATTCTATTTCTGTCCTCTTTTCCTACAACGGTTTTAGTTGACCGTTATAGTTTTCTGTTTAGTTAAGCTTACACCTCTGGTGTAGCTTCGTTAAAGTTTAAAGGTTAATTAGTCCGACTTTCTTTCTGTGCTGCGAGCAACAACATACAAACATAAACGGGAAAAAAATTTTCCTTCTTTGTTGGCGGTTTCAAAGGGAATTATTTTTCTCCCTCTCCCCGAAGCTCATGAAACCTTTCATAAATAACTAGAAAAAGGTTCGGTTGAATGTATTCAACCACTAGGGGGAGGAAAATTTTGTTACACCTTCACCTCTGCTAATTATATAAGTGAAGCTTTAGGAAAGGGAATCGTCCTTATTAAAGAAAAACGCCCCCAGTTACCCAACTGCAGGTCTGCAGATTTATGACACTAGTAATTGGATTTCGATACCAGTAGTGAGCAGAGCACGTTCAACCCATTGTGTAGATTTGTGCTTATTAAAGACAAACGCCCATAGTGGCACAGCTGTAGGTTTGCAGATTTACAACAACAGAAACTGTATTTCGATACCAGTAGTGGGCAGAGCGCATGTAGGTTATTGTGTAGCTTTGTGCTTAACTATCAACAAAAAATCAAAATAAAGACAAAATGTTTGGTCTCACACTAGCTGGAAGTTACATGAAATGGGTATAGGTGAGGAATTTATCTCAAGAAATACCTAATTAGCACTTCTTTTTGGTATGGTCTTAAACTTTTGACCAGCTGGTATTTAGGCTAATTTCATAGTGTTTTCTTTTTCCCTATTAAATGCTAAAAAAGTTTTTGTTTTATTTTCCCTTTTCTTATTTTCATCTTTCGAAGCTCTACTCAAATGACTGGTTGAGTTTACCAACGCAAAATGCATATTTTTTCTTTATGTTCATTGGCCATAAGATTTTGACCAGCAGTGTGTAAGCAATGAACAAGTAAATATCAGTGAAATCGGTCTGTTTTTGTAATTCATTCAAAGCTACAAGAGAGTTGTCTGTGATAGCTGTCCTTAATTTTGCAGTGAAAGACTACATGGAAGTCATCACCATCCACCACAAACTTTTTTACCAATGAATAGCGGGATTGACTATGACATTATAACATCCCCACAGTTGAAAAAGCGAGTATGTTTGGTGGAACGGAGACTCGATCACACAATGTTCAGACTGAAAGTCAAGTGCCCTAACTAAGTAAATTCGAAGGTCAGGTACGTACCAATAAAAAAGTTACAGATAAAGTAAGATAAGTTAAAGACACTGTAAAATACAAGTACTGGAGATGACGTCAGTTAGATGAATGGTGCATGTGCGAGATTAGAAACAGATTTAAGTTACTTAGAAAGGATTTATTATTATCGGAAAGTAAAGACGAAAGAAACGGCCGCTGTCCAAATCTCTGTAGCCCGGCATGGCCAGGTGGGTTAAAGCGTGTGACTCGTAATCCGAGGGTCGCGGGTTCGCATCCCCGTCGCACCAAACATGCTCGCCTTTTCAGCCGTGGGGGCGTTATAATGTGACGGGCAATCCCACTATTTGTTGGTAAAAAAGTAGACTAAGAGTTGGCGGTGGGTGATGATGACTTGCTGCCTTCCCTCTAGTCTTACACTGATAGTCCTCTAGTAGCTTTGCGCGAAATTCGAAAAACAAACAAACCAAATTGCCAATTTCGAGTGAAAATGTTCGATGTGAACGACAGAAGTAAATATATTTTCATATACAGTAATATTACATTTTAAAACTGAATGTTTATTGTTTCTTATTCTATACCATTATATAACTTAATATGATTATTAAAAAAACATATATATTTGTATACTCTTTGTTGAGACACGTTCACTTTCTTTTTTCACTCATCAAACTTCGATATAAATCCACCAGTGATATTCCATTCGGTCCTCATTTCAGCCCAGTATGTAAAGCGCGTGATTTGAAGTGGTCTAAGAAGAAAGAGGAGTCGCGATGGACCGATGACCGTTCGAGGTATCCAACCTGATAATTGGTGTTATGTGCTTACTTATGCCCGCACGGGTTCGAAACTAATGGAAATGAACCGTAACAATACAGTCCTCTATCACGTAGCTCAAGTCATAATTTGAGATTTTGTGTTTATGTATAATAAGATAAGTATAACGTTCGGCATATCTCTCTCAGATTTTCTAATTGTTTTTGGGAAGTGTGACATATGTTTCACCAGAGTTTGTCTTACAGATTTAAATTACATGCTGAGGCGCGAGGTAAGTGAATTTATATATTTTTATTAAATATTTAGTAATACCGATGCACAAAATTAACATACGTGACCAAGTAGTTTTAAGGTAGTCAAGTGCTGTAATTAAAAATTAATTTAGTATTACAGTAAATACCATGTTTACAACGAAAACAATAATAACGTTGTCAATATAATTGAATACGATATCAATATAAAATCTGACTTTTTAAACACGAGATGGCGACACAGGGCCATTGTCTTTAATTTCATTAGTAATAGCAATATTCCAACATAAATATTAATTTCAGTGAAATTTCCAATTCATTACTCATAAAGAATATATTGTACTTGATCAAAAATTTTCTTAAGGAAGATATTGGGTTTTGAAAAGCCTAATGACTGAATTATTTACTGATGGCTCAAAGGTACATCTGGTAAATAATATTTCAGTACGTGTGATGTGGCAAAGCACATTTATCAGTTGTCAGTCTTATATCTCATAAGAAACAAACAATTTTTTGTTAATTTCAAAAGCTACAAAAGTATTCAGTTGTTAAAATATATTTTACGAATAGAAGACTCCGTTCAATGATTTTAATGACTAATTTTGAGAAAGATCAAATTTCCACATTTGAAAAGATTAAATGTTTATGAAAATAGAAATAAATTCACCAAAATTTAGCATACGTTCTAGTTTATTTATCTTAACGTTTAAACCGGGATATTCCATCGTTTATTAACAACAGCAAACTAGTACTACTCTGGTAAGTCTATGGATTTACAGTGTTAAAATCAGGAGTTCGATTTCCCTCTGTGGACTCAGCAGATAGCCAGATGTGGCTTTGCTACAAGAAAACACGCACACTCACACAAGCAAATTAGTAACATCAACAAACAAAGAGACAAAAATGGTGTTTAGAAATTAAGTTTTAACGTATACCTTGAAAATGATGAAATACAATTAGAAGAGAAGAAAATTTTGTAACGAGATGCTTCTTGTAATTTATTCACGTCACGTGATTCCATTTTTTAATTGGTTTGTATTAATTAATTATTTCCAAAATTCTCGTGAACCTTAGAAGGGAAAATATTTAGAATTTTTGACTTCGTACTTAATTATGCCAGAAAAATTCTAACGTTCATCCTTGGTGGTAGACACGTTTAAAGACACATGTAAAAATATTGTTTACATTTATTGTTTAAAGTAACACGCAAAAACATTGTTTACACTTATTATTTAAAGAGACACGTGAAAATATTTTTACAGTTATTGTTTAAAGAAACACGTGAATTTTTTTTACAGTTATTGTTTAAAGAAACACGTAAAAACATTGTTTACACTTATTATTTAAAGAGACACGTGAAAATATTTTTACAGTTATTGTTTAAAGAAACACGTGAATTTTTTTTACAGTTATTGTTTAAAGAAACACGTAAAAATATTGTTTACAGTTATATTTGTTATACATGAAGAGACTTGAGGACAGACACACTCAAATACATTATTTCTCCAATATTAAATATTACGTCGAATTAAACAGCGCATTGAATTTTTTTTACTCTACTACCACATTTTGAGGTTTAATTCATCGTACAGAATAAAACACAAGATAACAAAGCTAAATTAGCATACTTCTGGTAGAAATCGGTTCTGGATACACAAATTGTCTCGCAGAATCTTGATTATTTAAAGTACAAAGATACTTCACGTTTGATATGAATTACATTAATGTTACTATAACGTTAATTGGCTTGCATTATCTCATAGAATGTTAAGACTCAGTAATCCTATGGATTTGCGTATTAGTTTAGAAGCAGGTTTAGTGTTCAGGGTATTAATGGACAAGCGTAAATTAAACTTGACTATATAGACGAGAAGTTTTACGAGAGACAGCACAGAATGAAGTATTTCAAGTAATACAGCATTTTAGTTTTCTTTCTTTGTTAAGTACGACGCTACGTAAAAGACTATTTGCACTGTGCTTACCAGAAGTATGGAAGCCTGATTGTTAACTTTATAGGCTACTGAGTGGCACCATTTTATGATAATGTGTGTGCTTGTTTTTTGTTATAGCAAAGCCACATCGGGCTATCTGTTGTGTTTGCCAAGGGGAATCGAACCCTCAATTTTAGCGTTGTAAATCCGAAGACTTACCGCTGTCCCAGCGGGAGACCCATTTTATGAGGTAAAAGAGTGGATCGTTGTAAACCCATATCTTGTCTATTTAAATGGATACGTTTTGATGTCAATGATTTTTTATTTCTTTGGAGTTAAACACAAACCTATACTGTGCTCTGCTCACCACTGGTATTAAAAACTGGTTTCTAGCAGTGTGAGACCGTTCGCAGACATACAGCTGTATCATTGGAGACCGGGTGTAAAGGAAAAATAACACAAAAAGTATAATTCTAGTTTCTTTTACTTCAATATAGAATCCGTTTGATGAAATTATGCCTGGCGTGGCCAGGTGAGTTAAGGGGTTTGACTCGTAATCTGAGGGTTCGAATCCCCGTCGCACCAAACAAGCTCGCCTTTTCAGCTATGGGGGCGTTATAACTTGACGGTCAATCCCATTATTCGTTAGTAAAAGAGTAGCCCAAGAGTTGGCGGTGGGTGGTGATGACTAGCTGTCTTCCCTCTAGTCAAACACTGCTAAATTAGGGACGGCTTGTGCGGAGATAGCCCTCCTGTAGCTTTGGGCAAAATTCAAAAGAAAAACAAATTAATGAAATTCAAGAACAGTTTTAAATCTCCTGTTTCATTTCCTTTGTTATTTTCAACGTCGATATAAAACGTTATTCATGAAATTCAGTACTTGGGATGCAGCAGAAAATGGCTACATTGGCTTATATATATTAATTTACAATCAACAGTTAACATGGTTGTCGATATAACAAGAAAATCATAATTTGCTCGTTTTAATACACATACGTTATTTATCAAACTGTGTATACATTAATTTGTTTGTTTGTTTTTGAATTTCGCACAAAGCTACTCGACTGCTATCTGTGCTAGCCATCCCTAATTTAGCAGTATAAGACTAGAGGGAAGGCAGCTAGTCATCACCACCCACCGACAACTCTTGGGCTACTCTTTTACCAACTAATAGTGGGATTGATCGAAACATTATAACGCCCCCACGGCTGAAAGTGCTAGCATATTTGGTGCCAGCGGGATGCGATTACGCGACTCTCAGATTACCTTAACACGTTTGGCCATGCCGGGCCATATACATTAATACTAGTAACATAGTTTGCTTTTTTAAATCCATTCACCGATATTTCTCTCTTTTTACGCCTCTTTCTTTGTCTCTCTTTATCTGTTTATTCATTTATTACCCCTTTTCAGGTATCTCGTTTCTTAGATCTCCGAGTTCTCGTTCAATCTCTTTCCTTATATTTCTTTGTAAATATAATTACTTTTCTGTCATTAAGTGTACACATAGTTAAACATTACTCCTTGTTTACAAAGTACCACTGCTACATACTCTGAGATCCGTGACTATAAAGTCCGCAGAATTGATCTCCGAATGTGATTCACGTGTTCACGCACTGAGTATAGGCAACTATCATCCAATTAGTAGCTCGCTAGTTGGTGTTCGTTATGGGATATCGTTTGCATACAGGATTACGGTGTTGAAGATTATTTGGTTTCCAGTAGTAAGCACAAAACATGCATACAATACAAGACAATCCTGGAGTTCGGTTTACCAATCATCAGGGATTCTCTGGTCACGTCTTCCCTTCAGCTGTCTTCGTTATCTATATTTATGCTAAAATTTAAGTCCCTTGCCAACCACATGTAATGAATAATTTCAGGAATCGATTTAATAGGCTTACCGTTACGGGCGAGAAATTCTGTGTTTGGAGACATCGTATGTGGAAATATTTCACTCTAACAGAAAAACCTGAAGAGAACGACCCAGTTTAGATCTGGTTCCCCTAACGAACTAACCACTAATAAACAACCACGTGCTATTGGAGCAGAAGTAAAACTAAAATCGACTCTATTACATGATCTTACGAGAATAGTGATGGGTAAACACCATCGTGAATCAAAGAGCTGAAACCTACCAGTTCTTGTGTATCCTGACCTACAAACACTTCTTTATCTTTGAAGAGCAAAGGGAAAAAAGTGAATAAAACTCATTACTTAATGACAATTTGCGACCCAAATTAAAGCTATCGTAGTAATCCTTGAAAGCATTAGAAATGAATTGAATAAAATTTACAAAAAAATGTGCTCTTAAGCTTCGTTTAGGGCGCCATCTATACGAATGTTATAACGGAAATTGGCTGTTTTGTTGTTTTTAATTAAACACAATGCTACACGATGGGCTATCTGTGCTTTGCTCACCACGGGTATCGAAACCCGGATTTTAGCACTGTAAGTCCGCAGACATACCGCTGAGCCACTGGGACATAAATTGTATAATAAATTTCAAAAACATTTAATCCCAAGCTTATGTATTCAAAAACTTTCGAATTATAGATTATATACAAATAAACAAATAAAATCCTTTCTTTTCTTACAAGCCATTCGAAGTTTACTAGTTAAGTAATCAGTCCACCATTAACCAAAATCATAGGATTAAATATGTTCATATTCTAACTTTCCAGTCCGCAGTCTTGACACTGTAGTCTGTTTAATGTACTGTTTTACTGACAAAAGTACCTTGAGTGGCACAGTAGTTATGTCTGTGGGCTTTAACGCTAGAAAGTGAGCTTCGATATTCATGGTGGGTAGAGCACAGATAGCCCTTTAAGTAACTTTGTGCTTAATAACAAATATTTATCACCAAAAGCTGCCATTCTGACACGGTGAAACAATATGAGTTTTTAAGCCTACGTTGTTATTATAAAATTTAGAACACTTTTAGAAAGCATTACAAAACTATAAGAGAGTGCTTGAAATCGTAACAGATTTACTCTATGGAGTAATTTAAAATTTACTTATTTACAATTACAAAGATTTTTGCCAGTTTTTGTAGCATCAAAACTGAAAATATATTTTGAAAATATTGAATATTTAATTCCCGAACATTCGATAAGTTAGATTTTTCCAAAATTAAATTTAAAGTTAAATTTAAGTCCAAAAAATAGCAGATATAATAAAGGTTATTGTTTTGAATTATGCACAAAGCTACACGATGGGCTATCTGTGGTCTGCCCACCACGGGTATCGAAACCCGGATTTTAGCGTGTGAGTCCGCAGACATACCGCTGAGCCACTTGGGGGCGTTATTAAGGACTGAAGCAGAGTGAGAACAACGAAAACAAAAGACAGTTTAAAATCATAACAACTGAAACCAATGTGCTTGATTCAGTAGAAGTTGATTAACCATAGAAGTCCCCCGCAAGTACAGCGGTAAGGCTTTGGATTTAGGGCGTTAAAATTAGAGGTTCGATTCCCCTCGCTGCATTCAGCAGATAGTTTGTTATGCATTTGCTATAAGAAGACTCATGCATAGAAAATCGGAGATTCTCGTAAATCAGGTAACGATTACCAAACCGTGAATAATGAACCAATAATTCTAGTTTTTATCATTTCAGGTTTAGCTAGGAGAACTAAAACGCAGCTCAGTAAGAACATACTAGATTCTCGGATTTTATTTTCCAGTTTAAAAAAGTAAAAGTCACTAATTTGGGCTGACTCTATTAGAGCATGAAAAAACGCAATTATTCGATTAAATTTTTAAACTTTGGATTAAGGTTTATTAATTGATGGTTAATTCAACCTGACACATAGACTTCGGTTAAAGAATGTGACAAAAATAGTTATTTCAGGTTATAGACCTACATCTTAGGTCGAGTTGGTTGGTTGTTCTTTAACGTGTTATGGTGTAAAGCAATTAGACTATCTGCGCTAAAGAAACGGCAAAAATACAATAAAGTGAAAACAAAAGTTGAAACTAAACAATGCCCAAAACTTAGGTAAAAACTAAATAAAAATAAACATGTCAATAACCTTTAAAAAGCTAAAAATACAGTCAAGTCGGACAGTTTAACCAATGTGACACGACTGTCACAAAAGCTATACATGAAAGAAAGCGAAGAATGACCAAGCTGTGACCAATATATGCTCTAACCAAGACGACTTCTTTCAATCTGAACTTTACGGAAACTAGAGGGCCAAACAAAACCAGTAGGTTTGGTATGGAAAAACCTGTTATAAAGTTGCTCACCACAAATCAATTGCAAAGTGGCGCGAAGCCTGACCTTTATCATTGAACCATAGTTTATATACAGGACACACACAGCTGTTACAGTACAAGAACAGACAGAATTCGTTGTGATGTCGACACGTTCATTCCATAGAGTACTTCCCAGGTATCAAGAAAAGCTGGATAGAAAAACCTAGCCATTCGTTTCTGAATATATAAAAGAACGGTATGAGAGCTTGTATTAAGCAATTCCAAGTCCGGATAAACGCGAAGAGATTCAGAGTAAATGATAGAGTTAGTGTACTGCTTAGTTTTTACGCGATCCAAGGCAAGCAAAATGGCATTCAGCATCTAACACATAAACTCTAAAGATAATCCTGTAAACAATCATTGAATCACAGCAAACCGAGGCAGAGCCTCCCAGAGTCACCATTTTAAGCCATCGTTAAATAGTAACAGAAGAATGATTAGAAAGATGTTTAACAAAGAGAACGTGGTACTTCCACTTGGGAGTATATGCGTTCCTCAGATGACTCAAGGAACAGTCACAGAAGAAGATGGTAATGAGTCAGGGTAGGATGGGCTGATCTTCAGTTTCTGCAACATCATCTAATGATAGGCCCAACTCAGCTAGCTGTACCTGGATACTTAGGCTAATAGAAGGTAGACCATCTATTCTGAAAGAGTGCAGGCTACTGAAGAAGAAAGGGACAAGCCAAGGGGGATGATATCATATTATAAAGAAAGATGCAAACATTGGAGATGAGGAGGAGGTCCATAGGACGCAGTGGACAGGCTCTGGATTAGTGAAGTGTGGAAAGCCCACATGCGGAGCCGAAGTTCTCAAGCAGTGGAAAAGAGGACAGAAACAATGTATGCAAAATATTTTAGACAAAGAGAAGATGAAGATGAAATGCAACAGTATATGTCCGGGATGGAAATGAGGACAACAACTTCCAACCCTCAGAATAAACAAAATTTTCAAGCGTCCTCAAGCACTGTATCTCTTTAGGTCAAAAACGAACGTATGAACCACCACAACTGATACAGTGGGGCCAGTTGACACTCGTTGGCGTTATAGTCTTTGCCACCACAATAGATACACGTCTTTGAATGTTCAAACTGCTGACACTGAAAACACCAGAGATAGATAAGAATATAAAGTTCTACTTTATAATAATGTCTTGGCAGCGGAAGCAGAAAGTGATGACGTCAAGGGAAAAACATACGAGTAACTAGGCAGCATTACTCCTACTTTACGAGTGGAGTTACGTTTTACAGCAGAAATTCATTGGCTGGAGAGACCTGCGAGAATCTCCGACTCGGGAATGTTATTTAAATTTTTCTAAGCGATAGCTACTCGTAAGGAATTTACATTAACACGAGGAGTAACCTCGACACGCTTGTCTCTAATTGCCTTTGATTTCAGGTGGAGTTTGCTATGTTTCCATGTAAATGTTTTCACCAAGATATCTCCATAACATAACTTCTCAAGTAATTTCGGAGAGAGAGCAACCCCTTCTAATCTCTTCAAAATGAAAAAGAGAGACACTTCCCGTAAAGGTTTATCAGACAAATAATGTAGAATAAGGAAGTTATGTGCAGGTACAGACTGTGGTGGTGACTGTTGTTCAGTATTTTTCAGACGTGGTTGCTTTCCTATGAATAAGGTTTTTTATTGCTCTTTTTGGAGTTACTGTGTGCATAGTCCATAGAAATGGAGAAATATCAATACTCTCTGACCCTACTCTTCATGTAGTCCTACAAAAGAACGCACTAAAAGAGGAGCATTTCACAGACGTCAGGGTTTCAAGGGTACGATATCCAAACATCATCATGAGACACAATACCCACAACACCTGTTGAGAAGGTCCAACACTGGTACTTAGTTAACCCTAGACCAACAGGACCAATGTAGTACTACAAATCCATAAGAATCCAAGGTCCAAAAGATGTGCTAAAGTGTCACCGATATAAAATGACCAAATAATTACACACCTCAACCATGTGGATTCTTTCCTCCGTTTCACAAGATTTCACACATAGCAAACACATGGATGGTTGTGTGGATTCTGGAGGAAGTAAACCGAAGATACAGAACCATTCCTAATTATATACATGATTCCATATTGAGGAGTCTAATGTCGGGTGAATTGTTTAAGTGATAACACTAATTGGTTAAGTGTTATTAGAAAACTGGACACAAACGTTACACATGTTGTAGACGTTGTCAAAGAAATAGTGAAGTCCAAGGACAAGTAATAAATCCTGCTTGCTTTGCTAATGTTAGATAAAAATTCAAAAATGTGTACTTAAGACACTTTAGTTAGCAAATGTTATAGTTAAAGTTTGCAAATCTACTGCCTCTAAATTATCTAAATACATTAAATGTTAGCAACGATCCGGACAAGGAAATTAATTATTTGAGTTTGTATTATTAGTCATCTTAAACTTTAAAGTTAAAGATATACAGTTAATTCATATAAATTTCTATTCCTTGAAAATGCAGCTAAAACTACTTTAACTAAAACTTTATAAATTAACTACAAAGAAGAATTAAAGTAGGTTTTGTTCTTGTTTTTTGTTTATATTTCACTATAATGACTTACAGACGTGAAAAATGCCTGAGAGAAATTATCTGATAAAATGTTGTACAAACCATTGTCTGCCATTTGTTTCTTTTAAAAAAGGGTTTGGAAGTCGGGAGATTAATCATAGATTGTGTAGGTATCAATTTTATTTAATAATTAGAAATCTACCTCTTGGCACTCGAAATGTTATCTTGCAATGTTGCAGAATGCAGCTTAAAACAATGTAGAACGTTTGTAAGGAAATCAAACTCTTCACTTTGCGCCTGTCAGAATTTTTTGTTCTTTCGAACCAGATTCTGTATCAGGGTTTTCATATAAACTGTAGCAAATGGCAATGTAACAAGAACATGAAAAACTACAAGAACACGAGCTGTCAACTGGACCAATCTTTATTAAGTGTTGTCTGGTTAGAACCAACTAGCACCACTCTGGCAGTAGAATACTAAGTTAACTAAATTAATGTCTCTGCTGTCATAAAATATACTGAAAGGAAAGATATCTTTGTCAGTGCATGAAATAACCTTCGACTGTTTTCTTTATACACTACAAAGACTCTAATTTCCTTTTCTCTAGATGAAGCCCCAAAAATAAAAGAGTATTTTAGATAAAAAATGAAAAACTTTTGATCTGCTCATGTAAAATAAACAAAATAACTTTTCCAATTTAAAGAGCAGACATCCAAACTGTTTAGTACCTGCGCAGAAGTGTAATGTTTTTCCCAAAAAGTGCATAAACTGTAACTGTAAAAAATATTCTTGCATTAAGGTGAATCTAGGAAAGTTTGTTTAAAGATATAATAAATGAAAAAGTGAGTTTTATCAGGTGTTCATAAAATACGCAGGTTGTTTTTGCGCAAGAACTAGATGAAAAATAATTTATAAAATAACAAATTCATAACATTAAACTTTTTATTTTTTTTAAGACTGAAAATTCTTGGACGTGTTATTATCCATTGTGGCTGAAGTTTGAGAGGTAACATACTATATAGCAGAAATAGTTTTGTTATTTGAGATTATTTGTTTCGTAATATTCGCGCAAAACAACAGAGGGGCTTATTTGCCTAATACTTTCTACTTTAGTGTGTGTGTATGTGTGTTTTCTTATAGTAAAGCTGGAGGCTATTTGCTGAGTCCACCAAGAGGAATCGAATCCCTAATTTTAGCACAGTTAATCTGTAGACTTACCGGTGTACCAGCGGTGGGACTCCTACTTTTGTATTGATAAACTAAAGGAAATGAAACTAATAAAGAACAATCGCCGTCAGTTCTTGGGCTTCTCTAATTAAGCAGCATAACTTAATAAGCATTATTGTAACGCATCCATCGTTCTGAGGCGCAAAAGTGATTTTGTGGGAACGGAACCTAAGACGTAGACTCTCGAATTCACAATCCGGCAGACGAACTATAAGCCAAGATTTCATTACGAACACAAAGAGCAAAAAAGCTGCACTACTGAGAGCATAGTATGGTAACTTATATAAAATCCTTTGTGACTGTTAATATACTGTACGTTTGTTGTGTGCCTCAGATAACGTCCAAGTACATACAATTTTATTTTCGATAAAAATTATACAATATTGAACTGCTTTCTCTTATTATTTTGCTGATTTAACATTTAATTGTGCTGTTAAAAGAAAGGAACAAATAAAAAGCGTTTTCAGGAAAGTGATTTGAAAAACTTTTAGGCTTAAGGTCACATTTTGTAACATTTTCATCTTACCACAGAATATATATTTAATGACAAATCTTTACTTTGTATTATTCACGAATATTTAACAGTAAAAATGTAAATTATATTATTCAAATGTGCAAAGCTACACGTACAAATTAAAGAGCAAATTTTAATACTCTCGTATTCATTCTTAAAATTCTATTCGTAAGAATCATCTAATGTTACATAATACATTCTACCAGAGAAATTCTCTTGTGACCTCTTCGTTTCTTTTTAATGTTTTATAAAATTAAATGAAACATTCTTAACAAATTGTTCAGATAGCTAAGAAATTTTCATCTATAAATACTTCAGCAAAACCATTACACTAAATAATTTAATAACAACGCTAGTATTAGATTATGCCTCAGTAATTTTTGATAAAATAATTTACTTCAGTTCTCCGAATGAGTTTATATGGTGTATATCAAACTCAAAGGAGTTACCTGCGTCACTAAACACAATAACAGTTTTTTCTAAAACCGCATGTCATTTTATTCTTTAAATGTAGCTTAGATTTGAATTGGCTAACATTTGGGACATTACCAATCCCCATCTGTTTCTGTAATTATTAGTTTTTTTCCTTTTTTATACAGTAAAAGCTACAAAGAAGACAAGGAGCAAAAACTCCTTGTAAATACAGTAGAATATAAAACATGTAATATCAAAATACAAATATATAAGTGACAAGTACACTTCGACGGGACCCGGCAAGGCCATGTGGTTAAGGCAATCAGAGGGTCGCAGATTCTAATTCCTGTCACATCAAACATGCTCGCCCTTTCAACCATGAGGGCGTTATAATGTGACGGTCAATTAAACTTATTCGTTGGTAAAAGAGTAGCCCAAGAGTTGGCGGTGGGTGTTGATGAATAGCTGACTTCCCTCTAGTCATACACTGCTAAATTAGGAAAGGTTAGCTCTCGAGCACCTTTACGCGAAATTCAAAACAAAACAAACCAAAACCACTTCGGTGGATTTTAAAATAATCAGATAAAAGCAACGTCAAAATCAAGATAAATAAAATAGTTCTTCATATGAGTGGATCTACGAAACTCTTCACTTTTGTTGTTAAACTATAAGTACAAAATTTGTTCAAGAACTTTGTGATGAATTACTAGTAGTAGTACCACAGGTCTCTCTTCCCTCTTATTTCGAGTATGAATAATAACGAGTTTATTTTGTTTCTAACTAAGACTGAGTTAGGAATATACAAATCAATATACCACGTTTTCGAAAGCGTATCTTACTTGTGGTTCGTTGAATGTACATGAAACGAAATGACCATAAAATTACATTAATATTAGAAGAAAGGTTACTTATTTTGTTGTTTCTTTGTTTTGAATTTCGCACAAAACTACATAAGGGTTATCTGCATTGGCCGTCCCTAATTTAGCAGTATATGACTAGAGGGAAGGCAGCTATTCATTACCACTCTTCACCAACTCTTGCGCTATTCTTTTAGCGACGAATAATGGGATTGATCGTAACATTATAACGCCCACATGGCTGAAAAACGAGGATATTTAGTGTGATGGGGATTCGAACCAGCGACCCTCAAATTATGAGTCCAGTGCCTTAACCACTCGGCCATGTTGGACACAAGATAAGAGTGCAGACAGTTAGACGATAATCACAGCCGTCACCGCTTGCTTGAAACTTGTTTGATAGAATACTAGGATTTTAACAGAAAACAAACAATGTCTTAAAAAGGTTTAGGTAAAAAAGAACAAATATTTTTTATTGTTTGCATTTTTATTTATTTTTATTACTTTTTAACACGTCTTGAAAGTTTGTTTGTTTGCAATTTTAGGTTTCTTTGTTTCAAATTTAAAGTATTATTAGGTCGGTAATTTGGTAACTATAGCACGTAATTGCATAAAATGCACGACTCTTTTAAAAAAGTTTTATTTCAATAAAACAATTGTGAAACACATTTTCAGTCGAATACAAGAGGCCCTGACATGGCCAGGTGGGTTAAGATGTTCGACTCGTAACCTGAGGCTCGCAAGTTCGAATCACTGTCGCATCATACATGCTCGCTCTTTCAGCCCTGGAGCGTTATAATGTGACGGTCAATCCCACTATTTGTTGTTAAAAGAGTAGCCCAGGAGTTTGCGGGCTCTAATATTACACTGCTAAGTTAGGGACAACTAACGGAGATAGCCCTTGTGTAGCTTTGCCCGAAATTAAAAACACAACAAAACAATTTATGGTGTTGAACAGTATCGGTAACACAGAGCGATTCCGACAGGACAAACATATACTTACATGCTACTCCATGACCGGCAGCCAGCTGCTACTCGGAGGTAGTGAAGTTAGCTAAACAGCTTGCCACTGGTAACCCCAGAACACAGTGGTCAATTGCTGCTGAAGTAACAACCTCATTTGGAATTATATAGAAATTAGTTCATACTAACTGAAGTCTGCAAAACAACGATATTTATGTTAACAAAATTATTTTAAAGCACAGTAGACTCACATTACAAAGTTCCAACAGTGGAATCTAGTATGCAACAAACAAAAATGTATTGTCGTATTGGATAACACGTGTGCCCATTTAAGTATCTGAAAAAGGCTAAATAATGCAATATTCAAGAATAATACATTGAGGTTTTCCAAGGGATCTGTGTTGTTTGCGGTTACAGCTATAATGATAGGCTTGGCATCGAAAAGGTAAAGATGAAAAGACAGCGTTGGGCTAAATGTGCTGACACCGTTATATCACTAATAATTACCGTATTTATAAGAATGTCATCAAGAAATGATTCGGCCAATAAAAATAATTCAGCCACACGGAAACATACCAGTTCCTTAGCAAACAGGGGCATAAACTCGGAATTTATGCAATACCATTTACCATCATCCGAATGAGTTCCTGTGTTTTTGAGTTTCGATTATCGTCGTCTACACACTTTGAACTTTGAAAAGTTCTTAAAGAATACTTCAGTGTATAAAATATTTTTTGTAGTGGAAAGTGCGCTACAGAGCTGTAGCCCGATAACAAGTGTCATCAGACAGAAGATTGCCAACAATGGAGGAAGGGACTTCAAGATGTTGACATTCATCCTCGTGTCGTTGTCATAGGTCGTGAACAAATTCAATACAGCAAGGATACACATAATATTCTTTTAGGTGTTTGGTCCTTTCAACCTAGTTGGTAACTTACACGAAACAGGTAGGTCAGACCCCTCTAGTATTCAGGTATGCCCATCCCCAATATTTAACTGATCATCACGGAATAAGCAAGCAGTCAGTAACAACTTACCGTAATACTTTTAGTCGAATTTTGCAGTTGTAATTTTACGAGCGTGTTCAATGTTTTATTGAAGAAAAGACTTTATGTCGCTAACATAACACACCTACCCCGCAAAGAGTTACCAGGCTAACCGAAATCCTTCAAATAGCAGGCTTATTAGAAAGTTCGCCGTTTATATGAACAAGCACAAACAAAGTGAGTTATATCTTTCTTATCTTTGTTTAGTGGTGTTTAATAATCTTATTGATTATAGGCTCTTGTAAGTTCCTCGTTTTAAAAATAACTTGAGCTTTCTGGTGGTTTACCACATAAAGAAAAATATTATATTATAATTTAAAGCAAAGCTCGGTATGGCCAGGTGGGTTAAGACGTTCGACTCGTAATCCGAGGGTCGCGGGTTCGAATCCCCTTCGCAGCAAACATGCTCGCCCTTTCAACCATGGGGTCGTTATAATGTGACGGTGAATCTCACTATTCGCTGGTAAAAGAGTAGCCCAAGAGTTGGCGGTGGGTGGTGATGACCAGCTGCCTTCCCTCTAGTCTTACACTGCTAAATTAGGTACGGCTAGCGCAGATAGCCCTCGAGTAGCTTTGTGCAAAATTCCAAAACAAACAAATAAACAAACAATCATATTTTAGAAATGATAAATTAGAGGAAACGCAGCTAATCAACACCATCCACTCTTGGGACGCTCTTTTATCGACAAATAATGGGATTGTCCGTCATATTATAACTCCCCCATCGCTGAAAAGGCAAGCATGTTCGATGTAAAGGAAATTTTGTCTCGTAAACTCCAAGTTGCAAATCGACGCCCTAGCTACCAGCCCGAAACAAGTACAAGAAATACAATCTTTAGAGTAAGTTTTACTGTTGTTATGTATTCAAACAGTATCCTAGTGTTTCATGCTCATGATAAATCTAGAAATTCGTCAGATTTAGAACATAAAAATTCCTGAAATATTCCTTCATGAAGGACAAGTCGGATCATGCCATAGCAACACATAGATTTTCTAATCCTGAAATTTGTCCAGATAAAATTCTGAAGGTAAAAATATGTTAAACTTAATAATTCTCAGCTCTGTATTATATTAAACAGTTTATATTTATTTACTGATACGTATCTTTATGAAGAGTGGCAAACCTATTATAGAACAATACTTGGCGTGTTTTTCGTATGTTTACTTCAAACAATTTCAAGTGTCGGAATACACCTTTCTTTAACATTTCTTTCTGTATTATGTTCAATTGTCGTGATATTATATTAGAAATCACAAACATTTTAGTATAGTTTGAGCCAGCGCATGTTAAAACGTTAAAGTAAAGAATTATTGTGTTATTTCAATGACCTTACGAAAGAGGAGAGGAAAACAATTGTCTACTACAAAGCACGTGTTTAATAAGTGCAATCAAGCTAGTCACTAGATGGCGCTGTGCAATTTCGTTAATCTCACAGATGGGGCCTTTAAGCAATATAGGTAGGGTCTTTGGTCCTCAGCTCAGCATGTTAACCACTAACTCGTGTCCGGTCTCGAGCAGTTTTTGTGCAATAAATTGACTGCTAGACACTTGAGAGTCGCTATATATATGCACCGTCACTACGAGATGAACTGACATATAATTAACATTTTGTGTGATACGTATTTAAGTTCTGTTACTTAATGCACCCTTTGAATAATACATACGACGTGTGCAGACGATAAGAGGCTAGCTTTTAGCTTTAAGTTAAGACAAAACTGAAACTAGGAATAAGACTATAGTTTAGCTAATCATAAATTTATAATAGTACAAACGGTTCACTGCTAACTATCAAGAAAATTCTACTCATTGCAATTGTTTGTTCGTAACTAATTTCCTTTTATATTTTCATATATTAACAATGATTAGCTATGATTAAATTTATTTTAAAAGATGAATTATAAAAATAAGACCTTATAATTGACGTGTAGTTTCTTTAGAATTGTCAAAAGAGGGTTTATTCTCTGAACTGAAATGTTTTAACAAAGGACCATATTTTCATTTCTTCACCGAAATGTGAATTTCGGTGAAGAAAAGATAAAGTTGAGGCCTATTATGTTCTCTAACTCGCTACTTCCACTCCGGCAGACTAGATTTTACTCTTTTCAAAACACTTTAGTGTCACCTGGAAGAACAAAACAAATAAACAAAGTAGGCCTCATGTAGCAGCGGAATGTAAACAGTATGATGGTTTTGGTGTGTAGTCAGTTATAAAGCACTAATAATACAAATTATTTTCGGTGTTTAAATAAAATGTAACGTATTATCACAGTAAGTTATCCGTTATAACTCAGAGGACTACGTGGTATGTCAGCGATAGGTAAAAAACTTAAAATCAAAACCATGTAAAAATACCCATATATAAGTTATAGTACTGCAAGCAAAACATCTCACAATATTCCCAGATTCCCAAACAAAACTTCAATTATGCAATTCGTTGTTTATTAAGATGTACACTTTTTAAAACTATTGAAATTGATTCCCTAAGAGACTATGTTGTAACTAATTTAATACAAGTAATATTTTCATCTATACAGTAACTTTAATTAGAGGCGAAAATTGCTTTGGGCCTAATATTTGTTCGCCACTGTCTGACATGTTTTATTTACATCAAATGGGCTCATTTTGTTTTCAAAATTCACTTACCTAAAATCTAGCTGGAGATTCTGTCGCTTAGTCTAAGAGAAATAACTTTTTAATATTTGATGTAAACATATATTAATATTTGTCAAGGAATATAACATGAGACAGACCAATACAATTTGTTTTCCTATTTTTTTTTCCCAAGTCTTACAACATATAAAATATCCTAACATTATTTCTCAGTGTAATCTTGATTCATACATTGTATTTGTATATTTTAACAAAACTGGTTTTTCTTTATAATTGCCCTTTACTCGAGAACCTCCATCTTGACACAAACACATATATTGTGTAAAAGTTTCAATTCATTAAAATCGGTTACTATAAATACATTACAGTATTGAGCACGAGAAATATAGAGTGACGTAAAACACACACAAACACCACTATGATATTTCCCGACCTGCCTCACCTTGTAGGTTCAGTTACTACAATGCAATACACGCACATAGATACAGCGTATGGATAAATTTTATTGATACAGATGGATGGAAGGTGACAAACAAAGCTCTCATTAGATATTGAACGTGCAGAGAAAGACTCAATGGGGTTTGCAACATTGCTGGTAGAAAAGTGAAGAAGAGATATCTCCAGCAATATCTGAGCATGTATTTTAACGCAATCTGCAACAAACAGAGAAACTTTTGGGATGCGTTTCCACCTCTTTAATCTTTCTACACTCTATTAGGAAACAAATAAGGCATTTTGTTTTTTATATTCTGGTGCACATACTAATGTATATTATTCGTATGTGTTCTTTGTTCATTCTACTGGGAAACCTAACAAAACATTTAGATATTTTTCTTTCGTGTTCGGATGCACACAGTGATATATAAAAAGTTATGTTTTTTATCAATGCAGTATTACAAATTTCAGATCTTACCGCTAATTGTAACATGATGGAACTACATGGTTCACACTAAAGTTTCCTACTTCTTGCTACTGAGGCAGATTACAAACGGGATGTAATTTTTGGTATAATTTTATTTTAACAAATAATAGTACGCTTACTTAGAGTTACAGAACAGTACCGTCGTCAGTTACCTGTACAATGTGAGTATTAACTGAAATGAAAGAAAAAATAATCACATAATTGTATTGAAGACGATTGTTGTTGTTTAATAATTCTGGATGAAGACAGTTAACTTCGAAATATTGCTTAGGCATAATTGTGTGTGTTCTCTTATCGCAAAGTCACAACAGGCAATCTACTGAGTCCATCGAGGAGAATCGAACCTCTGATTTTAGCGTTGTAAATCCACATAATTACCGCTGTACCAGTGGAGAACAAGCGTGACACACCTCCTTCTTGTTATCCAGATTTGTAGCTTTCACTATTGGTGATTATAGTGTAGGCAGGAAGTAGTATTTGTAGGCAGGAAGTGTATTTGGAGACCTCTTGCATATGAACATTTAGCTCATACTTGCTAAGCCTTTAACTACTGAATGGAGTAAAAAGACAAATTTACTCCAAGGTGATAATTCATTATAGGATTATGACATTCTTCTAGGTGATCTGCTATCATTTATATTTTATTTCATTGATTGTTACTTGGACTTATCATCGTATCATTATTATTTTAGCGCAAAGCTACACAATGAATTATCAACGTTCCACCGCATGGAAATCGAAGCCTAAAGTTTAGTGTTGTAGCTCCGTAAACTTGCCGCTGCCCAGTGTCCCCACTGTCCCCTTAGACCTAACTGCTATTCTAATATATCTCTGTATCTTTTTTATTTCACTAATAACTGTTAAAAAAAAGGCAAGTCTCTACCAAATTTATTAATATCACTATTTTTTTTCTATTTATTTATTGAAGCTTAAGAGATTAATAGTTGTTTTATCTTTCTTCGTGTAAACAAAGTTACCCATGTGTCTTTGCCACATTTGTTCTTCATATGTATTTCTTTCATTTTAATTTGGTACATTGTCTCACGCATTAGTGAGTGTTCTAAACTAGATAGGGCCGATATGGCCAAGTATGTTAAAGCGTGCGACTCGTAATCTGAGGGTCGCGGGTTCACATATCTTCGCGCCAAACATGCTTGCCCTTTCAGCCGTGAGGCGTTATAATGTGACGGTCAATTCCATTATTCGTTGGTAAAATAGTAGCTCAATAGTTGGTGGTTGGTGGTGATGACTACCTGCTTTTCCTCTAGTCTTATACTGCTAAATTAAGGGCGGCTAGCGCAAATAGCCGTCGTGTAGCTGCGCAAAATTTAAAAAACCAATTAAGCATTTTGGGCAAGACATAGATAGCCAATCGTGTGGCTTGCGCCTAACAACAACTAAACCACGGTAGGACACTACAGTGGCAATATAAAAGTATTGAATTTACATAAAAAATAAATTATAAAGTAATTACTTAACTAGCATAAGTTATTGATATGTGAATATACACAAAATCTATATATGTGGAACTGACTTTGAAGCTTCTAGTCCTAATTTATTCCTCTGTATATCTTTAATCCATATCTCGTTTCTTGTTTCTCTATTTGTATATTTACTTGTTTTTATTGATACCATCTTGTGCGTGTTCGAAATGTAGCAAAGAGCAAAATTCTAAATTAATTATTTAAAGGCAAAACTAATTTATTTCAACTCATATAATAAACTTTTGTAATGTTCTTCGTTCACCGCTAGATGCCGCAAGCGTAATACCAACGATGAAAAGGCGCTATACAGAATAAAAACCAAAATTCCATCAAAAGAACAGTGTAGGCGTTATTTGTTTCCGATGTAAAGTGAAAAAAAAAGAAATAGAGAGGCGCCAAGACATCCTCAAAAAGAAGGCCAACTTTTGAAGATGGTACTCTCAGGCAGGGGCTCGAACAGCCCATAATCCTCCAGATAAATCTTTCTAGTGAACTAAATATCGGAAAGATAATCTCGTTTGAAACGGCCTTTACTATGGAAAATTTCTGGAAAACAGCCAAAAGCAAAATGCTTTTAAAGAACAAATGTGCTGTTTCCAGACTTACTCGGTCCAGCATTAATATCCGGATTTTGAGTTTCGGCCATGAAAGGAGGGGAAAAGAAGTTAACAAAGGATGCGAATCAATATCACAGTAGAGGCATTAATCATTTACCCCCTCTAACGGTTCTTTGGTCTCGGAACCAAGTGACGTCCATCTCGACCATTGCAGTAATTATGCCATTTTTAATCGCTAATTAGCAATCTCCGGGCAGCATTTTGATCCCTAATTTACTGTTGTTACCAGTGCTGTTGTCTCTGTGTCAGATACATGCTTATATAAGGAACTTAATAACATTATATTCAATAACTATTCAAACTACAAAAGAATCACACAGTATCACTTGCCACACTTAACAAAATACGTTAGAATGCTGTGCTTTTGTGCTCTATTCAGTTAGCTCGAATGTATAGAAACTAGATTATAGTCGTGTGTCATCGTGATGGAGTAGTGAAAATGAGTCATGCTTGACCCCCTCCCCAATGTTATAATGAGCTTTCGAGTTTACACGAACTTTTATGAGTCATATTCGTAATTTATAGTCAGGGAGGAGTAACGTATGTGATACTATAATTTCTAAACAATACCGTTACGTATCGGATTAAAAGGTTTCGCGTTTCTTTTAACATTTTATTCATTAAAATCACAATATTTTTATTTATGATTTGCTTGGTATTGTTGAGTTTTATTAAATAATTCAGGTTCATGTGAGTTATAATGAGAGGAAGATTTTTTTCACAAGCTAGGGGTTTCAGTTGCTCTTTAGTTGTGTTTTTTTCCCGTTTTTAATGCAAAAAAATGTTTTTAATTATTCCTTATCTAAATGACGGAGGTCGTAAGTTTGGTCTCAAACCGTATGTTAAAATATACTAACATGTAATATGTGTTTGGCATTTTCAAAATGAGCAGCACTTAAACACACGTACACGCTTGACATGATCCTCCCGAAAATCGAATAATAGAATTGACTGTTACTTTTATAACGTTTCCAGATTTGAAAATGCCGAGCATCTTTAGTGTAAACTTCGGAAATTTTTGACACTCTGTCCGACAACTAGACCTGCTTGACCTTTGACATATGATAGTCTTTACCAATAGCTACTGATTTGACTTGAAACAAAAGAAACAGACACACTTGTGATTACTCTAATTTATTGAGTTAAGAGTTACTGGTGATGTTTTTTTTTAAAATAAAAATTCATTAATTTATGTTAATGACAATTTTATTCAAAGGATTACTGTCATATATGAAAACAATTAGGGCACATGTTTCAGGCGTGATAAAAGAACAACTGTAGGTAAAACAATTACAATGGTTATTGCATTCAAGCTATAACACATAAAAGTATTTCAAACTATACGAACGGTAACTTTAATGTAATGATTAGTTACAACACTTGTTAAGTTTCCAGCTGTTAAAGTGTCACAGTGTAATAAAACCAGGAAGAATGAACGTTTGCTAGGCTTATATAATCTTACAACGTGGTTCGCTCTGGTGATTACTTAACGCACTGCTTCATATAATTTTAAAATAAATTTCCTCAGATATTGTTCTGACTTATGATATATCTCATAAAAATGCTCATGACCTTTTGTTTTTATTCAAGGCAGCAGACACATCAACAAAATTGTTTTGATAACTACTCGTTTTTGTGAGTCTGTAGCAACGCACCTTTCTACCGGGTGTAACTCGAGTCTAAACTTCTATAAAATCAAGAATTTTCACATGATTTTCCCAGTTTGATGTCCTGGTACTTGTATATATAGATATATGTATGTTCACCGTAGGCTGTAACAAACAAGATAGACAATCTTGAGTGACATTGTGAAATCAAAATTTAAAATAGGAAGATAAAGACAAGTACTTATCTAAACTTTGTGAAAATAGCAATAAGTGCCAAAGAAATACAAACGAATGTTAAATTTTGAGATTCTCACATTTAAAAAACTTTCAAGAACCAACTTAAATCAAATTATATTAGAGTGTTTCTTAACGAAAAAAATACTTCAAAATTCAAAATTAGATTACTGTTTTTATCTTGATCAGAAAAAGACCGAGTAACAAATAATATAAATCTAAGTTAAACTTTCAGATTTATAAAAATTCAAAATAGAACAAAAGGCATTGTATTGTATTATAATGTACAAGTTATACGAGCCTGCGAATGTAAACTTCATAAAAGTTATTTTGGTTTTAATTACAGACTTTCCACAATTAAAACATGCAGACTTGTAAAACAATATATTTTTATATTCTACCACGTAGGGATTTTTTTTGTTTTTTTTCAGATCGCAAATTAAAAACAACAATACTTACTTAGATCAAATTATTATTATTTTTACCACAGTGAACATTTTTTATAATTTCGTTTGTTAACAAAAATACAAACAAATTGAAGAAAAGAAAAAAAAATATCATGTGAAACTCCACGTCTTTTAGTCTCAAAACCACGTGCTGTGCTCTTTCTTTTGCGTATCAAATCTGGAGCATTTCGTCTCAATGACCATCAGTAATCAACCATCATGATGTTGTTCCACCTTTCCTGATACATCCTCTCTATTTCCTTGATATTTTAACGAAATCTTTTCCATTGTTCTTTGCTGACAACATTTTAAGGAAAGTAGTCAACATGTGAGTGTAAGAAATTAACTTTCAAGTACATATTACATTTCAACTATTTTCATTTATCAAACATGTGATTCACAATATTTTCGTAGTGTGAGTTATTGTTGTTTCATAAACATTTGTCATTAACATCTTTAAAGGTAATCCACATTTCTTTTTCAACTTTCCTCATTATCCTTTCGAACTGTTCATCTGAAGCCAATTTCGTAATCTGAGGCTCATCAAAACTCACTTCTTCAAGTTTCGCTTCTGTAAGACCTGGGATTTCCCACATATGGATACTTGAAACAGTCGCCATTTTTTTTTTGTCTAAGACCTTTACAAACTGCTTCATCAAACACAGTTTTATATGAAGTAGAGAATATGACTTTCTTTGTGTCAACCATAAGTTCACGTTTAATGTTTTTCGATCCTTGTATAAAGGTTGACTCAGTGTGGTCATTACTTCTTTATCCAGTATTGATTTTGTGCTTTGCTGTCTCATTCACATATATAACATGGAAACTGTGATTGATTGAACAACATACAAAGTACTTTGAGGTCTCCACAAAATAGCCATCCATGCTCTTTTTATTTGGCCTTATTAATAGGTTCAAGATTTTCGTATGTTTTCTTCAAGTAAAGCGAATGAGCAACAGGAATAAATGTATATACGTTATTATTCTGAAGGAAAACACCTTTTAGACTTCTTTTGGAAGAATCAATGAACAATCACTATTGATTTGGTTCATAAACTGTAGCTCTTGGAATTTGTATTAATTTAGTTATATTGTTGCAATAAACCAGTAAACCTTCTTGCGAAAAGTATGGTATAAACTCTTTTTCATGGCTTCAGTATCAGTAAAACATTAGCATTTGTTCTTATCAGCTTAATATCTGACACGTTTCCCATAGGGGACCACTATATTACACTTTCATCGCTTCACGACCTTTTAGCTAGGATCAAAATCTGAAGAAAGAAATTCTAAGCCATAGTCTGGACCACAAAATCTATAAAGAATCCTTTGGAAGTTTCAAATCTGTCACCTAATCATTAGCTTCACCTGATGTGAAAGTTGTGATTCAGCAGACGTTTAAAGATGAAAACTATCTCTGTCATAACTTCTGTTGAGATGAGATGAAACTGTATCAAGAGTGTTCCGTGTAGTAGGCACAGATCCATCAGCAACAGGTCTTACAGCAGATTAAAGGTTCGGATAAGAAATTTTCTTTTTATTTCGAGTGCTGTAGCCTTGCACGTTCCATGAGCAAACGTGGTAGTCATCTCTCTGGTTTCTAGGCTCCCGTCAGGCCATTGGATGTTTTCTTAACTGTAGTCAATTGTTTTAATTCTTTGACATAAACGGTGAAAACTTTGTATGAATCCAAAAATAGTCTAATATTCAGTTGTTTTTTTATTTTATCAAGTACTGTAATGTTTCGCTTTTGTTTCTTCACAACAAATTCACCACAAATATTACAGATTATGTTTGAGTCATTTACACTATCTCTTGTTGCCACAGCAACGAATAAATAACATTAAAAATTAGAAAATAACGTGGAAGTCCACGCTCAAACAAATACTATCCAAAAATAATATGCCAGTAGCCTGGCAACCGTTTATATACTAGTGGTGTTTTTTTCGTGGGTTTTAAAACGATTGACAAGAGTCTTCCGCCATATTTTTCAAGAAAAGTCTATATCCACTGGTAGTCAACATTTTAAGCATAACAAAATGTGAACCGATTTTAATGAAAATGGTTCATTTATGTAAAAGTACACATGACGTTTTGGGAAAAATCTGTACGTGATGGACTTATGGATATCATTTACGGATTCATGGTATATAAATTACTGCAGAACGTGTAAAAACTTCAAGACAATGAAATTATCACAAGCATGTGTAATTTATAAAGTATTATATAGGATTCAGATTTCACCAAATAACCTTCATTTTCTTCTAAAATTGTACAAGAAATTATAATTTGTTTTTCCGACTTTGTAAAGTGATACACGACTGTCACAATCATCGGAACGAAAATGATTTCAGTAGCGCTATTGGGTAAATAAGATTTTTAAAAAAATCAATAAAAGAACCTATATAAAATCGCACATATTTGCCCAAAAAGTATAAGCATTCATAATAATCAAAATTATCATCGCCCAAAATTATCAAATAATACAATAACCTTTCTCATCTACCTTCCGAGGGTTACGGGTCCGAATCCCTGTCACAACAAACATGCTCGCCCCTTTCAGTCGTAAGGGCGTTATAATGTGACGGCCAATACCACCATTTGTTGATAGAAGAGTACCCCAAGTGACAGCGGTGGGTAGAGATAATTAGTTGACTTTCCTCTAGTCTTACACTGCTAAATTAGGGACGGCTAGGGCAGATAGCCCTCGTGAAGCTTTGCGCGAAATTCAAACCAAACAAATTTTCTTTTGCCCTTCGACGTTACGCTAGTTATACAAAACGTTAGCACATATTAGGGGTTACAACTTTTATAGAACAAGATGATGACTCATGCCTGATTAAGAACAAAAAATGTTTGGTTTGAATTTAGCGCAAAGCTTCAAGAGGGCTATCTGCGCTAGCCGTCCCTAATTTAGCAGTGTAAGACTAGACGGAAGGAAGCTAGTCATCACCACCCACGACTACCTATTTGGCTACTCTTTTACCCACGAATATTGGGATTGACCGTAACATATAACGTCCTCACGGCTGAAAGAGCAAGTATGTGTGGTGCAAGAAGGATTCGAACCCGCGACTCGCAAATTATGAGTGAAACACCTTAACCTACCAGGCAATGCCGGATCACAATGTTAATTCCCATGTGGGGAATGGAACCCGAGTCTCCTGGGGGAGAGGCAGGTATCCTAGTCACTAGAAAACATGGGATTATAACGCCAAACTCAGGAAGTTTGTTTTTCCATGTGGGGCTTGGCATGGTCAAGCGCGTAAGGCGTGCGACTCGTAATCCGAATGTCGCGCTAAATATGCTCGCCCTCCCAGCCGTAGGGGCGTATAAAGTTACGGTCAATCCCACTATTAGTTGGTACAAAAAGTAGCCCAAGAGTTGGCGGTTGGTGGTGATGACTAGCTGCCTTCCTTCTAGTCTTACACTGCTAAATGAGGAACGGCTAGCACAGATAGCCCTCGAGTAGCTTTGTGCGAAATTCCAAAACAAGTTTTTCCATGTAGGACAAATTTCAGATACTTTATTGTGTAGCCTTGCTCGAAGATAAGCAATTAATCGTAGAGTAAAATCGGAAAAACAAACCACGATTATGTTAAGGACGAAAAACAAACTAACAGACAAAAAACATTATGGTTGCTGAGTAGTTTCATTCACTTCAAAAAAGGTTTTCTTCAAAGTTATGTTTTTGTATCAATCACAGTTTATAAATAAATAGTGTGTATGTGGATAAAAAGGCCTAAATAATGAATTTAAAAGTTCTAGAAAGAGCAGCACGTTTAGCATAAAAGCATAATGTTGAAATGTTGCATAAAACATACATTATGTCCGTTTTAGCTCAGTGACTGAATTTATACTTAATACAATTCTAAGGGCGCCGAAAAGTCCGACTTCTGTTTCACAAAATGCACTATATACGTGCCACGTTCAGACTAATATGATGCGCGTGTCGTTTGCTACCAGCTCGTGAAGTTCTCTTTATTCATTATTGTCATCAAAGAATACATGTTGGCTAATATGAAACTAGTTTACCATAAACGTGATTATTTTTTCATCCGTCATTCTGTTTGCACTGAGTCCTAATTTAGTTTGTATGGGAACCTTAAACTATTTAGTAAGAGAAAAAAAGAAAGAAGAGAAAACACAATTTTTAAGATATAAATATTGTAATATAACTCCGGTAAACATTGGAAGAAATTATGGAAACCGAAAAAAAATGAAAGGTTGACCATAAACTTTGTAGGTAAAAAAACAAGCGCATTTTTTTCTACCCTATTTCTATTTTGTAATGCAGAAACTTTGATCGCATACAACTGTTGGACACGTGAAAACAGCAAGATGGTTGTGGGTTAGTGTAGAGTACGATACTTGAAAATCTTTGATCTAATGTGATCATTGAATTTTTTGTGCCATCGCATTGCTTGGTATCTGCTATCTCTTATAAAATACGATGCTCCAAACTCAATGTGTTTCGCTCAAAGTTCGCTTAGATCACGGAAAAGGAAAAGTATAAGTGTTACAAGACTTACTCAGCAGTTTTGGTAATCTAGCTTTATCTTTACATCTTTAAGCTACAAAAAATGCTGAATAGAGTTCTTTCGATCTCTTTGTTTCACTAACTCGTCAATTCTAGTAGATTTTAACTTCTTATGTCATAAAGTCTCCATATACAAACACACAGAGACATTTTCTCGTATATATGTATACATACGTATGTGTTGTGTTCTGTATCAAACATCGAGAGGTCTCTAAAGAGAAGTTAGTAAATTCGAGTCGTTTGAGCAGATGTAAAGTTCATTCATTCTAACCAAAAACCGCTAAATCAGCTTTAGAATTAAAATAGCTTTCGCATTTAAACGTCCTTTGCTTACATAGCGAGCGGCATATCAGCTGACTTACAACGCTAGAAAACGGGTTTCAATACACGTAGTGGTCAGAATATATACATAGTTCATTGTTTAGATTTGTACATATTAAAAAATAGCAACATCAACAAACAAAACACTCAAATTTCGCCCTCAATTTTTAAACTTATTTTGGGCTTAGGTTCTTTTCAAGTGAAAAGAAAGCTTTGATGAGTTTAGGCTATTTATCTCACATGGCCCGACATGGCCAGGTGGTGCTACTCGTAATCTGAAGATCGCGGGTTCGAATCCCAGTCGCACCAAACATGCTCGCCCTTTCAGCCGTGGGGACGTCAATTACACTATGCGTTGATAAAAGAGTAGCCCAAGAGTTGGCAGTGGGTGGTGATGACTAGCTGCCTTCCCTCTAGTCTTACACTGCTAAATTATGAACTTCCTAGCGCAAGTAGCCCTTAGTAGCTTTGCTCGAATTTCAGAAAACAAACAAACAATTATCTAACATAAGATAACATAAGATCCGTTTCATTAATGTATATATACGAAAGCAGCTTCCACTTATTTCATTGTACTTTCCAGTTTTATTGAATTGGTTATTTTTTTGTGTCTGTTGAACCAAAAGCTGATCGTCCGAGTGATATTCTTGCACAGCAAGGCCAGGTGGTTGAGGCACTCGACTTGCAATCCGAGGGTCGCGAGTTCGAATCCTCGTCACACTAAACATGCTTGCCCTTCCAGCCTTGAGGGCTTTATAGTATGACGGTTAATTCCATTATTCATTAGTGAAAGAGTAGCCCAAGAGTTGGCGGTGGGTGGTGATTATTAGTTGTCTTTTCCCTAGTCTTATACTGCAAAATTAGTGACGGCTTGCGCAGATAGCCATTGTGTAGCTTTCCGCGAAATTCAAATACATACAGCACTAATCTAGTCAATAGTCTATCTGTGGTCTGCCCCCAAGGATGATCGAAACCCAATTTTTAGAAGTATAACTTCCAAGACAGGTCGCTGTGCTATTGGGGGTTTGGAATGTATAATAATATAAGAAAATGTGAGCACCATTGATTTTTACTACATCAGTCATACATTAACTATGATGTTTTTAATGAAATGTCTATGGGAATTTTAATTCAAAACAACCATTTTTATAGGTAAAGAAAAAATAATTTCCTTGATTAAGGTTGTTTATTTTTCCATTTAACCTCAAACAATGTTTACTACGTAAAAGAGAATTAAAATTTTCCATATTGAAAGAGGTTTACAATTCAACAGAAATTCCATTGTGCGTTTACAGTGTATACTGGGATTATAATTTACATTCTTGTGTACGTGTGGGTAAACAGTCACTTCAAACGCCAGAAAGATTCAGTAACGCCCGCCCTTGATTTACTGACTAAAAACGTAAAAAGTCAATCTGCCGACCCAAATACTCTGCCCAAATCAACTGACACTTTTATAACTCACCTACAGCTGGGATTTGTTTAGTGGCATCACGTCTAGAACCTCGTATGTACCACGTGATTCACAGATCGGAGTTCAACATACCAGGCCGCGTAACAGAAGAAATGATGTATTATAATCTTTATAAGAAAAAATGTAAGGTTTGGCTTGTTTTAAATTTCGAGCAAAGCTGCACGAGAGCTATCTGCGGTAGCAGTCTCTAATTTAGCAGTGTAAGACTAGATGGAAGGCAACTAATCATCACCACCCATCGCCAACTCTTGGGCTACTCTTTTACCAACGAATAGTTGAATTGACCATAACATTATAACGCGCACTCAGCTAAAATAGCGAGCAAGTTTGGTGCGACGGGGATTCGTACTCGCGATTCTCGGATTAGGAGTCGAACGCCTTAACACGCTTGGACAGATTAGAGTCGAGTACCTTATCCATCTGGCCACACAGGGCCTCGAGAAATAGACGAAATGAACTTTGAAAATTCAGGTTCACTTGAAGTGTTATCAGTGAGTATCAACAAATTAGTATTAAGACTTGAACGAACTTTTCTTTAAAAAATACTACTTTAAATGAAAAGTACGTGTTAAAATTGTTTTGAAGTTAGCTTTGAAATTGTGCCTTTCATAGTTTCTGTATTGTTCTTTGAATGTAAAACCTTCATTTTCTTATGGCAAAAACGTAATATCTGATTTATGGATAACTCAAAAAAACTTTTACTTAAAACCGTGGATTCGCTCCAAACTGTGAAAGCACAATTCAAAAATCAAACTTATTATCATTGTGATGTATCAACTAGTATGTTATTTAATTACACTGCACAACAAAGTTTTTGCATCTTGAACACTGTTGGATGTTCCTTCTGGATGTTTGGCTACTGATCACGAAAATCACATCCAAATGTGCCCATCACGTACCGTTTCATCGAAATCTTCAGTTTTCACCAAGACATTGCTACAATGGAAAAACGTTATTAGGGCAATTGGAATCCATCAATGCTTGCTGACAACTGTTGGATACTGCAATGTGATGCACTGGACATTGGATAAAAACGAAAATCAGGAGCAAAACACTTTTAATTATGTTGAACTTAACAGCGTATTAGAAACATAAACACAATTAAATACGTTATTACCCGTAAACAGTTAACTGTGTATTTCTCAGAGTTCCTAAGGGATGAAGCAAAACCAAAACTATATTTGTGCATACCCACCAGGTACCTGTCACAATCAGCAAAAACGTTTTAGGAAGCAAAAATCTTCAAAAAATTGTTGTCAGTGTAATTTAAAATAATTGTACTCGTATTTTCACACACTTGAACTAATTTTATTACAGGTTATATGCTATGAACCGTTTATCATTTTGAGGTTTTGTTGGTTTCTTTCTTTTTGAAATTGGCGCAAAGCTACTCGAGGGTTATCTGCGTTAGCCGTCCCTAATTTAGTAGTGTAAGACTAGAGGGAAGGTAGCCAGTTATCACTACCCACCGCCAACACTTGGGCTACTCTTTCACCAACGAACAATGGGATCGACCGTAACCTTATAATACCCCACGCCTGGAAGGGCGAGTAATTTTGATGCAACCGGAATTCGAACCTGCGAACCTCAGATTACGAGTCAAACGCCGTAACCCACCTGTCCATTACGGGCTATCTTTGAGGTTCAACAAACAAAGTGCTTAACAAGTAATACAATATGAAATTCTGTCATAGTGTTTTTCCTTGTTAATCTGTACCAGTTTTTAATACAGCTAATGTACTGAGGTTTAACCCTTCATTCTCGAAATAAAATTCCTTCTGGGAAGTCGTAGTTTCAATTGTTATGAGTTCATTCTAACATGGAAAATAGTTTTGATTAAAAACTTTATACTGATGATGGGAAGTCGTAGTTTCAATTGTTGAGTTCATTCTAACATGGAAAATAGTTTTGATTAAACACTATACTGATGATGGGAAGTCGTAGTTTCAATTGTTGAGTTTATTCTAACATGGAAAATAGTTTTGATTAAAAACTTTATACTGATGATGGGAAGTCGTAGTTTCAATTGTTGAGTTCATTCTAACATGGAAAATAGTTTTGATTAAAAACTTTATACTGATGGTAGGAAGTCGTAGTTTCAATTGTTGAGTTCATTCTAACATGGAAAATAGTTTTGATTAAACACTATACTGATGATGGGAAGTCGTAGTTTCAATTGTTGAGTTCATTCTAACATGGAAAATAGTTTTGATTAAAAACTTTATACTGATGACGCACTTTTAATCATAACTGACAAAAGGCTTCTTAATACTTAACATATCTTTAATTATTTTTAAAGTGTCAGTATGTGATATATTTCGAACTTACAAGTCAACTTTTGTCTATATTTATATAATGAACTTTAACAAGCAATTAATATTTGTTTGTTTGGTTTAGCGCAAAACTACACAATGGACTTGTTCTATACCAACTGGGAGAACAAGCCACGGATTTTAAAGTTGTATTACAAAAATTATCATAGTCGCTTCATGCGCAAGTCATGCATTATTCACGTTATAAGTTTTCTACTGTCATAAACTTCACTTTCTTAAACAAGCAAATCTGCTGTTTTGATCAGTGCTTCACCCTGAGACGTTAGTGAGACAAATCTTAAAAAGATGTGAACATGTAGAGAATGATTGAATCTTTCCTAATGATTATATTTTTTAAAACTTTATGCATGCTTTAATTAAAACTGCTGATTAAGAAGTAAAAATTAAGCATGTGTATTTTTCTTTAATATCGTGTTCGTATTTCATTTATATATTCAAGTAAATATATGCGTTTATTTATCTTTCTTTTTCTTAAATATATACTCTTCAAAAAAAGAAACGCAAACTTGAGACATATTGTTAACAAGTTTATTCCGGGTAGTTCTTTATGATATGCGTGAAACTTTGCACATTCACTGCTGAACATCCGAAGTCCACGCTCACTATTTAAAGTTTAACGTCACTCAACGTCAATAATGAGTATACCCCCCGTGAGCATCAATAACTGCTTGGCATCTCATGCTCATGGAAGCGATGAGATGTCGAATCACATCCTGTGGAATGGCTGTCCACTCAGCCTGCAAAGCAGCTGAGGTAGAGTCTGCGGTTGAGGTTGTCGCCGTCGCAGACGTCGGTCCAACTCGTCCCAAAGGTGTTCGATGGGGTATAAATCTGGTGATATGGAGGGCCAGGGAAGAACGTTAATGTTGTGGTGTTCCAAGAAGACAGTGGTGAGTCGGGCTGTGTGAAGACGGGCGTTGTCATGTTGAAAAAAGTTGTTGACGTTCACCATGATAGGTTGCACATGGGGCCTAAGAATCTCGTCGACGGTTGTGTACGGTCTGATTGGAAATCCTACGCAGCCCTGGTATGGTTGAGGCAGTAGACGTCGCAGTGGTGGTCCTATCCCGAAGATGACGTAATGATCTTGTGGGGGCGTGGACACACGAGGTCTGCCAGATCGTGGACGGTCACGAGTTGATCCATGTTGTTGGTGACGATTCCATAGCCTTGTGATGGCACTTTGGTGGACATTCACAGCTCTGGCAACATCTGATCGAGATTCGTCTGCTTCCAAGCGACCAATGACGTTGTTGCGTTGTGCTCCAGTCATTCTTGGCGTAGCTGTGTTGCGTGTCGGTGGCTTAACACTGAGCTATGGAAACCGAGAACCCGTCACTTTTATAGGGATTTTGCACATGTTGCACTTGCAGAACATGCAGATCTCTCAAACAGATTTATTGGACACAAATGCGTTTTGGCGAAAAATTCGATGTTTTCTTCCGTTTTCAAAGTGCACAACTTTTATTGTCATTTTGGTCTGACAATCAGTGCCTTAACACGTGTAACATCACATACTCTGAGCTTGTAACGTTATGAAATATATTTCTCTTTAAAATAACAAAAACATCCCTTTTGCGTTTCTGTTTTTGAAGAGCATATTTTAGAACCTGAAATCGGTATATATATATTTCATCATTCAAGGTAGCAGGTTTTACAGATTGTACTTTTTACAATTATTGTCTCCAATGGCCAAGCTTACTGAAAAACAAACCTTGCAAATTATTTGGTTCAGTACAACCTGCTATAGTAATAACATTTGATTGTTATACAATATTAGAGTATATAGAAGTAGTTATAATACATTCAAATGTTATACAATATTAGAGTATATAGAAGTAGTTATAATACATTCAAATGTTATACAATATTAGAGTATATAGAAGTAGTTATAATACATTCAAATGTTATACAATATTAGAGTATATAGAAGTAGTTATAATACATTCAAATGTTATACAATATTAGAGTATATAGAAGTAGTTATAATACATTCAAATGTTATACAATATTAGAGTATATAGAAGTAGTTATAATACATTCAAATGTTATACAATATTAGAGTATATAGAATTAGTTATAATACATTCAAATGTTATACAATATTAGAGTATATAGAAGTAGTTATAATACATTTTTGGAGCGCTGTTTCTTTGTATGTATTTCTATTTCTATGTATTAAATTATAACAGCTTCTCAAAAAATATGAAACTATAATTCAGTTTCATGTACCATTTGAAACTAGCTTTAGTTTAGTTTGTTGAAAGCTGTGTAATAACAGATGTACACATTTATATACATCATGCCACTCTATTGTTCCCTAACTGAGGAATCTATGTACATGTATTAATTTTGTTTGTTTGTTTTGGAATTTCGCACAAAGCTACTCGAGGGCTATCTGTGCTAGCCGTCCCTGATTTAGCAGTGTAAGACTAGAGGGAAGGCAGCTATCATCACCACCCACCGCCAACTCTTGGGCTACTCTTTTACCAATGAATAGTGGGATTGACCGTCACATTATACACCCCCACGGCTGGGAGGGCGAGCATGTTTAGCGCGACCCTCGGATTACGAGTCGCACGCCTTACGCGCTCGGCCATGCCAGGCCTTACATGTATTAATGAAACAGCTAGTAATTTTCAACTACTCAGCGGCACCCTACCTAGCACCATTTGCCATATGGTATTTACTGTCTCTTTTATAACGCACTTATAATTTAAAGTAGGGTAAATATTTTGCGGTATTTCACAGATTTGAATCCGACTCACCAATGCTGAAACTTAGACACTGAAGCCTAGCACAGACTGGTGGTGAGTAGGTGTCCGACTCGTGAGTTAAGAGTCACCGGTTCGAATCACCGTCCCACCAAAAATATTCGCCCTTTCAACTGTGGAGGCGTTATAATGTGACGGTAAATTACACTATTTGTCGGTAAAAGAGTAAATTATGAGTTGGCCGTGGGTGATAATAACTAGCTACCTTACTTCTAGTCTTTCACTGTTAAGCAAGGAACGGTTAGAATAGATAGCCCTTGTGTATCTCTGCGCGATATTCAAACCAAACCAAATTTGCCTCAGGACGAACTTGCTTCACCCTATTAAAACAAAATGGTGCTTTTTAATGGCGATTGTTATTGCAAAGACAGCTAATTCTTTCGTAACTATAAAAACTCTCAGTTTATTCTTTGTGATATGTCACATGATTTGTTAAGATAATCTTTATTAAGTATAATTAGTTAAAGATAGTTGGTATTCGCAGAATAGGTGTGTTTTTATTGCAAATTATATCGGACTATCTGCTGTGTTCACCAAGGAGAATCAAACCATTGATTTTAGCATTGTAAATCCGAAGACTCGTCGCTGTCCCAGCGAGAGACAACAGAATAAGACGAGTGTCGTAGGCTCATTAAGCCATTTTAGCTTGATCATTCTAGAATTTTGCGTCAACCTGTAAAAAGATTATCTACACACAACCAACAATACTTTTTAATTGATACACAAATAGAAATGCACTTAGAGTCGACAACACTCACTCTACCCTATCTTCGTGGGTCTGGAATATTTGCTCGAATAATGGAATTTGACCAATATTTTCACATCGCAGTTAAAGTCTAAACGTATGAAGCTCATTTTTACCACAATATTCTACGAGTTATAGACTTTCTGCATGGAGTCCAGCTCGCAAACCATTAGGTCAAGTCCAACCCATATTGTCCTATGAATTGTATTTGTATTTTGTCTCTCGGGCATTCCACTTGTTTCACTTAATTAAAGAGAAACTAAACTAAAATTTTACACTTTAAAGGCATTGAGATCAAAAGTCATGGATCATTGTGTGGATTAATACCAAACAATAATCACTGTGTGGATTAATACCAAACAATAATCAGTCTGTGGATTAATACCAAACAATAATCACTGTGTGGATTAATACCAAACAATAATCACTGTGTGGATTAATACCAAACAATAATCACTGTGTGGATTAATAACAAACAATAATCACTGTGTGGATTAATACCAAACAATAATCATTGTGTGGATTAATACCAAACAATAATCACTGTGTGGATTAATACCAAACAATAATCACTGTGTGGATTAATAACAAACAATAATCACTGTGTGGATTAATACCAAACAATAATCACTGTGTGGATTAATACCAAACAATAATCACTGTGTGGATTAATACCAAACAATAATCACTGTGTGGATTAATACCAAACAATAATCACTGTGTGGATTAATACAAAACAATAATCACTGTGTGGATTAATACCAAACAATAATCACTGTGTGGATTAATACCAAACAATAATCACTGTGTGGATTAATAACAAAACAATAATCACTGTGTGGATTAATACCAAACAATAATCATTGTGTGGATTAATACCAAACAATAATCACTGTGTGGATTAATACCAAACAATAATCACTGTGTGGATTAATACCAAACAATAATCACTGTGTGGATTAATACCAAACAATAATCATTGTGTGGATTAATACCAAACAATAATCATTGTGTGGATTAATACCAAACAATAATCACTGTGTGATTAATACCAAACAATAATCTGCATTTGTGACTCTCTTTGACGTATATTACATTTATGATGAAACAATAAATGTGACGGTCAATCCCACTATTCATTGATAAAGGGATAGCCCAAGAGTTGGCGGTGGGTGGTGATGATTACCCTTTCTTGTCGTATTACACTGCTAAATTAGGGACGGCTAGCACAGATACTCCTCGTGTAGCTTTGCCCGAGCCCCCCAGTGGCTCAGCGGTATGTCTGCGGACTTGCACGCTAAAATCCGGGTTTCGATACCCGTGGTGGGCAAAGCACAGATAGCCCATTGTGTAGCTTTGTGCTTAATTCAAAACAACAACAACAAGCTTTGCCCGAAATTCCAAAAGAAACAAATACTATCGGATTTCGATATCTGCCGTGGGAGGACCACAGATAACCCGTTGAGTAGCTTTTTGCTTAACAAGCAGGCCGCCCCTCATGGGCGCAGCATAGTTAAACTGTTGTGTTGCTTTGTACTTAACTACAAACAATCAAAAGAACATGATATTCTAACTATTTAAGAAACGTAAAAAATTCTACACCAAAGAAAGGAAAGTAGAGAATTTCTTCAGAGGTTGAAAATTAAACATCTAATCAAACAATGTAGAGAATTTCTTCAGAGGTTGAAAATTAAACATCTAATCAAACAATGTAGAGAATTTCTTCAGAGGTTGAAAACTGCACGTCTAAAAAAGAAAAGTAGTAACTTTCTTCAGACGTAGAAAATCATACGTCTAAGAAAGGAGAGTAGCGAATTTCTTTAGTTTTACAAGTTTGTTTCAAGCTAGGATACAGTGAATTTAAAAATAAGGGGAAGCTGGCCATGATATTTTCAAGAAAATAACAAAAGTGTCGTTAACGCACCGATCTATATTCTTCACGATGAAGAGGAAATACGTTTTTGAGTGAGTTAGACAACCCCTCTCAACGACTTTGAAATCTCTGTGAGAGCGACGTTTCGATCGTCCTATTGCACTGTTGTCAAGCATAATGATGACCGATGCAGTGGGAAGGTCGATTTTAGGATTATTTCAGAATTTTCACGCTAAGCCGAACAATAGTTTATCAGCACATAGCTTCCCTGATTTGAACTGATAGACAAGATGAGAGGCAGCCAGTCAATGGTACGCACCACCAACTTTTGAGCTTGTCCTATTTGATCAAATATCGGGATTTGACTGTTACTCCTATAGCGCATCTGAGGCTCCAAATGACTCTATTAAAATAGTAATTAGTCATTGACACACGTTGTTTACTCGTTTAAAAACGTGTTGCTTATAAACATGTGGTTTCAACTCTAAGAACAATCATTTAGCCATGTGTGTTCATAATGGCGAAGAAATTCATCGACTCAAAGTTGGGACTGTGATTAAAGTCTATTTAGCAACATGAAGAGTAACGTTCCGCCGAGATTCCGATATTCACCGAAAATGAGAACCGAAGCTTATTTTTTTAAGGCGGTACTGGTAGTACAGTTATTTATTTTACCTGCTTTAGGGATGCACTAGCGTTCCATTGTTTTGTCAAAAAGAATTTATTCGTTGACTTTGTTTGTTTGGAATTTCGCACAAAGCTACTCGAGGGCTATCTGTGCTAGCCGTCCCTAATTTAGCAGTGTAAGACTAGAGGGAAGGCAGCTAGTCATCACCGCCCACCGCCAACTCTTGGGCTACTCTTTTACCAACGAATAGTGGGATTGACCGTCACATTATAACGCCCCCACGGCTGGGAGGGCAAGCGTGTTTAGCGCGACTCGGGCGCGAACCCGCGACCCTCAGCTTACGAAGCTCACGCCTTAACGCGCTAAGCCATGCCAGGCCGTATTCGTTGACTCTCAAATTGTCGTTTTTTTTATATTTACACATACGCAGCTGACTATTTACTTTTTTTGAGAAATTCACTCCCGAGCAACATCATTAAGTTGGCGAAACTAAGCCTAGAATATTAAATCGCAAACAAGAAAAAAAATTAATAGAATAACAACGTGGTTTGGGAAAAACTCTCTGTCAAAAAATAATTATTTTGCTTCCATACAAGATTTGTACATTTATCAAACGTGTGTTTAGGCTAACAACATTCGGCTTAAGATGTTGTTAAGAAGCGAAGAAAAGACACTCATTTCTTTTTTGCTATAGGCTTTCAAGGATGATATCTGTGTACTGAAAGTACTATGGTACTTTATTCAAAATATTTGAAAGCAAAAATAATATTAAATGTTAATATACATGCTATTTTTTTTAATTAAGCACGAGGCTAAACAATGGGCTATTTGTGTTTCTCGAATCGTGAGTTTCGAAACTAAATTCTTAGCCTTTAAATACTAAGATTTACCTCTGAGCCTATAGGAATTTTTTATATGTGTAAGACACGTTTTTATATTCATTAGCTTTCGATAGTAAAGTAACAGATAACTGGCTTGTATTTATTTGTGTGATTGTTACAAATGCTTTGTTTTGAATTTCGCGCAAAGTTACACGAGGGCTATCTGCGTTAGTGGCCCATAATTTAGCAGTGTAAGACCAGAGGGAAGGCAGCTGGTCATCACCACCCACCTCCAACTATTGAGTTACTCTTTTACCAACGAATAGTGGGATTGACCGTCATATTATTGTTCCCATGGCTGAAAGGGAGAGCATATTTGTCGCGACGGGGATTCGAAACCATAATTTTCGGATTACAAGTCGAGTGCCTTAACCATCTGGCCATGCTGGGCCATTATTTCAAATATAATCATATTAAAGTTGAAATAATTTATATATAAATACAACAATAACGAGAGAAACAGTAATTTAACGAAATGTAATACGTCTAAAACGTTCCATATTCTGTGTCTTTAGGGCTGTTTCCCTGTTGAGCTTGATTACTTAAACACTGAGTCACTGAGTAAACATACTTCAGATCTTTCAATGAATAATGATATAACCATCCAAGCATTTGTGAATTGGATTGTTAGTGTAATCAGTGTTCTCATTACTAGCAAAGTAACTGAAAGGATAGTCTACTGTGATAGTAATAAAGTATTTAAAGATTTGTAAGTAACTGATATTCCTACTAAAGTTTCATATCTTGTCTCTAAATATATTTTTATACCGTCTTATATGCTTTAAATGTTTTGAAATTCACGTTAAAGTCCAGATGTTAGCAATGGGTGCGTCAACAACCGACATACTGACGGCTGTTTGTACATGTAAATAGAGTTATATTGTTCGTTGACGTAAAATAGATCGTTTTCTCTTAAAATACACTTTACTGTTTTTGCATGTTATTACAGTAAAACTAGAGTTTTAAAACCTTCAGTTCAATCTAAATGAATGATTGGAAACTAAAAGAACTTTTACGAGTACAATAGTAATTGCATGAGAGGACCTTAGTTCTGACTGTGTTGTTGAGCTGTTACAATTCACAAGCGGGTGTTACGTTTTATGACATGTGTTAGGCGGATGAACTTTAAAACAACTCTCACTAAAGCCAGGTACGATATCGTTGTTAATTCCAAGTTGGTCACGTGCCTCACAACGATTATAACACTCCATGAGCTTAAGACATAGAGAACCTTTAAAGGAAAAAGAAATCAACACAAATGTTTGACTACTGTGCTCTGAGTGCTAAACAATTTCCAATATAAAACTTCTCTATAGACAGTAATGAGAATCTTTAGTTCAGAATCTGGTACTTTACTGCTTAGAAAAAAACAACATATATAATGGTGATTGGTGAATGTGTTGAGTTCAAGTGAAGGCTTGAAATTGTGTTCTGTTATTTGTTGGAGGTTGAAAATCCTGATATATATTTTGTTATATCTTAATAGATCTTGTATGTCGTTGGCTATGTTCAGTTACGTCTGGTACTTGAATCGTAAGGTTTATTAAATCTGTTATATGGCTGGTTAGGCTTTGTTAATTTTGGTATGTTTAGGATGGTGAGGTTTAGAAAAGCTGGCCATTCTGTATTTGGTTGATTAGATGCTTCAAATCCTGTTCCTTTGTTTGGTTATATTTTCATAATTACGGAAGTAGTTTACTTGATTTTGATAACTCTATTATGTGACCGATTGGATTTTGCTAATTGTTTGATAATATTAGTCAACTTCTGATAAGTTCGGTAAGTGATTGGTTATAACTTGAATTTTGGTTGTAATGGAAGAGACTGGCGTTTTTTGGTATGTTGTTATTTATATTTCGTTAATTCTAGTTTATATTGTAGTTTGAAGCAGGTTTTTAATCAAAATAAATTAGTACCTGCTAATAATTCTTTATTGCTATTATTTTTGCCTTGAAAATTATTTGTACTTTACGTGTTTTTTTTTCAAAATATGGCTTTGATAAATGACCTCTAGTTTACTAAAATATTAACTTTGACCTAAAGTTAATATATTTTAATGTGCATTCAAAGTATTAGCACTTTGCAAATTATTATTTTGAAATATCAAAATAGCATATTTATTAGGAGGTGATGAATATATATATATATACATAAATATTTAATAATCCCTTTTACTCATAATTACATTTTTATACGATCTCCTAGAAAACTAGATTAAACCAGATGCCCCAAAACACAAGTTAACAGGCAACCGGTTACAAATGCATATTAAATTAATCAAACTTCATGTAAATTCTCTCACTATCTATCATAGTCAAAACAAACGGTACCAGTTCAATTAACTACTTGAGTCCTAAGGGGGTGGAGAAATCAGCCGAGAATGAAATTGATTTCGTGCACCAAATCAATTCCTTCTCTTTGAAATAACATCGACTAAAGTTACAGCTCAGATTTATATTAAAAAATAAAATAGAGAAACCATTTCATTTACAGTCTACTTATTTCATTTTTAAAAAATACTCGTTTTCTTACTTACTTTGTGATCCAAGAAAGATAATTATTCTGTTTAGTGTATGAAACCAGATCACAAAACTGATTAAACTGTCTCTAAAAAGTCTTTTTTTTAACCTTTTCATTTCGTAGGTATGTGTTATTTCCCGGAGTAAAATAAAAACATAATGGAATCACCAATAGCTGCGGTGTAATTGAAATTATTTCAGGCAGGATTAAAGTAAATTAATTAATTAGACTTTTTTCTCCTTTTTATTAGCTATAATTTTGTGCGAGAGCAATACCAAACGTGAGGTGCGCGTGTACCAGATTCGATTTTATTAGACATGAAGATATTTACCAACCCATCTTCAAATTGAAATTCTTTTAAGGTATATTAGAATAAATTCATTTATGAGACTTTGGGCGTGGTCAAATACATCAATCGAAAGCATTTGACTTCTTGAGTCCAAAGCTGAAATTAAATGTCAAATCAGTCAAGAGATGACTGAACTATAAACTAAAAGATTGTAAATGAAAAACCCAGACATTCTACAAGCTGCTACACCGCGGCTCAAAACATCTTTAGAGAAAGTAAGAAATATAAGCCTAGTCAAGCAAAATAGATAGATAAAGCTCATTTTACTGTTATTTCTTCAATTCTTGTATGAATATTAATACCACGGCTCATTAAATTACTCTGGATGAATAAAACTGATTTTACTGTTATTTCTTCGATCTTTGTACGAATATTAGTGCTTCGGTTCATTAAATCACTCTGGATGAATAAAGCTGATTTTACTGTTATTTCATTAATCCTTGTACGAAACTCGATGTTACGGTTCATTAAATTACTCTGGATGAATAAAGCTGATTTTACCGTTATTTCTTCGATCTTTGTACGAATATTAGTGCTACGGTTCATTAAATCACTCTGGATAAATAAAGCTGATTTTTCTGTTATTTCATTAATCCTTGTACGAAACTCGATGTTACAGTTCATTAAATCACTCTGGATGAATAAAGCTGATTTTACTGTTATTTCATTAATCCTTGTACGAAACTCGATGTTACAGTTCATTAAATCACTCTGGATAAATAAAGCTGATTTTTCTGTTATTTCATTAATCCTTGTACGAAACTCGATGTTACAGTTCATTAAATTACTCTGGATGAATAAAGCTGATTTTACTGTTATTTCATTAATCCTTGTACGAAACTCGATGTTACGGTTCATTAAATTACTCTGGATGAATAAAGCTGATTTTACCGTTATTTCTTCAATCCTTGTAGGAATATTAGTGCTACGGTTCATTAAATCACTCTAAATGAATAAAGCTGATTTTTCTGCTATTTCTTCGATCTTTGTTCAAAAATCAGTGCTACGGCTAATTAAATTACTCTGGATGTAAGATCATTAATTAGTTTCATCTTTCAGCCTTTTCCTCTAGATCACCATAAATATGTAAGCGTCTATAATTCATTAAAATTAGTGAAAAGTTTACGTTTCAGTTGTGTGATACGTTACTATTGTTTGATGAATTTTGCGAGGGACACGTGCGTTCCTAATTTAGAAGGGTTTGATTGAAGGAAGGGCAGATAGTCTTCAACACCCACCACCAACTATTGGGTTTTTCTATTACCAATGAAATATATGATTAACCGTCAAATTATCACGATTTCACAAAGTTAGGGCATGTTCAGTGACTGGAATCTAATTCCCTGTACGCAGATATCGTTAATGCTGCTTGCTGTAAATTAAACATTACAATAATGTAGTTTATGTTCATATAAAACACGTTAGACTAAAAGTATAAAATTACTTGAAGTTTGTTTCCAACTGGTGATAATATAACAAACGTAATAGTAATAAGTATTCCACTGTGTCAGTAAAGAAACAAATTACTCAACGAAACCTTACATAATATCTGAGGGGGAAAAGCACAAGTTTCAGTATTTTTTTCCAACATCAAAAATGTTACTTGAATATAGAAACTCTTTGGACGTCAAAGAAAATACAGTCATTGAGTTGAAATCGTATTCTTTTCCTGTAATGTAGAAAAGCAGCCCTCATGGTGAAGAGTATTTTGATTTCGTTGTATTCTTTAGTAAAGAAGGAAGACAAAAACAGACATACCTTGTAAATATATTTTCATTTGATAACTTTACTCATAAGTCTTGATGATTCATATACAGTTATCTAATTTTACGAAACAATACTTTGTTATTATTATTATTGTTCTTTAAGTGTATTTTGTGAAATCCGGTTGATTTTGTTATTTGTATTTTGTGAAATCTGGTTGATTTTGTTATTTGTATTTTGTGAAATCTGGTTGATTTTGTTATTTGTATTTTGTGAAATCTGGTTGATTTTGTTATTTGTATTTTGTGAAATCCGGTTGATTTTGTTATTTGTATTTTGTGAAATCTGGTTGATTTTGTTATTTGTTTTTTGTGCTTGAAAAATGCTCGAGGCATTTGATCGGCATCCGTTGGGCTCTAAGGAATTGAAATAATCTGAGATTACTATCAACGTATATGGTAATTTCAAGGTTTCTCGCTAGGAGAATTTGAAGAAACGCCTTTTCATATTTCACTAGTTTTAACTTAAATTTCGCTACTCATGTAAAAAGGTAAAAGGTGTGTGGAGAAGGTCGTTAGAAATCCAACCAACCAAACTTCTTTCTCCCCAGTTATGCATGTGTTAATGGCACTCCAAGTCAGAATCCCTCATCCAATATTATACGCTGTCTGCTAGTTATACCAAGATTATGATGGATGCCATTTAATTAGACGAAGAAGAACACGTGCGTCAAGACGCCCTGTATCTCCTCTACCCTTTCCACCCAACATCGCTACACTCACCTCTGTTACAGCTAACCTCGTGATACGAAATTTTTATAAATGACATTTTCTGAAACACATCAACCGAGAACGTCATCATATGTCGTTACGTGAACGTCATTCATTAAACAACTGGTACAAATCTCTTACACCGAATTCTGATATAAAAGGTTTTCTTATTTGTCGACTAATGATTAAGAATGTTCTAAACGTAACGAAGTCAAATATATACATTTGAATACATGTACATAAATATTTTGAAATTTCAAACCAACTCTATTGAGATTCCATTTGAAGATACAATTTAAAAGTTAATTCAATGTTTCAATCTTAAGTTTTCTTTACTAATAGAATATATTTTCCCTGTTGAACACGTATTAATGGAAATGAGAAAGCCAATAGCACATGGAAAAGCAGTAGTTAGTAGAAAAGAATACCATGTTTTTTCCTCAACTTTCCACGCCCCAAAAAAGGTTTAATGAAACGTCATATAGTCGTTAGGATACGTTTCAAATCATTTAGAAAGTTTGAAAACCCATAATGCAAATATTTTATTTGATCAATACGGTTATGAAAACAAGCCCATGCTGTCATAGATCATTTCTAACATTTCTAATGGTTAGCTTACCTGGACTGTTAATTCGAGTGTTATATGTTTGTGGCTCATTGCCGTTAAAACGTGGTTCCCAATTTGTGGTCGTGGTTGTACTAGAAGAGTGACACTAAAACATAGGTATTCGAACAGACAAGCGAAACCCGAAAGTTATCGATTGGTACTACTGACTATCTGCTTCCTTTCTACTAAACTAACAGCTTATAAGTTGGAACTGTTATGCACAGAAAGCCCTCGTGTAAATAAGCGAAATTCTGAAATAAGCAAACGTTATTATTAAAACATTTAAGCTAAGCAGCTCAGAGTTAAAATCAAAATCTACAGATAGGTTTGCTAGATATATAATTGGTTAGGTTTAAGTCCGGGTCTAAGAATTGTTTTTGTTTTTTTTTAAATTTCGCACAAAACTACTCGAGGGCTATCTGTGCTAGCAGTGTACTAGAGGAAAGGCAGCTAGTCATCACCATCCAACTCTTGGGCTACTCTTTTACCAACAAATAGTGGAATTGACCGTCACATTATAATGTCCCCACGACTGAAAGAACAAGTATGTTTAGCGCGACCGGGATTCGAACCCGCGACCTTCGAATTATGAGTCGAACGCCTTAACACGCTTGGCCATGCCGGCAATCAGATATGGTAATTAGTAAAAATTTCAACTGTTTTCCGTGCTTAATTTAGCCTTAAATGCTTAATTAATTAAGGGTCAGACCAAGAAAGATCCTAAGATAAGAAAAAGAGTGAATATCAGAAAATGTCTGTAATTTTTCCTTTCTTTCAGATATATTTGGTAATTTTTATACGTTTTCATGTCGGTGTTCTGCGTTCATCTGACAATCTTGTGAACAGAGTGTGAAGCATTTAAAATACATTACTCTTTGTTTTTGGATTAGGGTACAAAGAGCAGTTGAAATATCAGAGTTTATACGTACTGTACTTTATTTTTATACCATTGGTCACCTGGAATGTAGGTCATTGCAAGGTGCAAAAGGTCGCATAACCTTGTATAAACTTGAAGTTAAACTTCCTCAAAATAGTTTTAATGGAATTTATCTACGAAATAGATAATCTTGGATTGTGGGATACCACATTACGACTTTTATGTGACTTAACAGTGTGTAATGGAAACAGCTCTATAGTCCTTTGAGAACTAAAGTTTTTGATACCAACATATTCTTACAGCCAGATCAGTTAATCAGAAAACTCGAAGTTGACCAGTAAGATACCAGTATTAATAATCCGAAAAAGTTGTCTTCATTCTTTGTTTCATATGTGTGGACGTGACTAGTTTCTTTTGTTGACAGTATTTTAGTAATAACTTACAAACTATTTCCTGAATATGACATGTGTTGCAGACCTTTATCTGACGTAAGTTAGCGAGCCAGAACCCCACAATGTTTGATTTTTGTAAACAAAAATGGTGTTTCATTAAAGTTCAAACAACCTTTTATCTTTATATTTTTGGGCGGGACCTAATATAATAGTTCATTTCTTGGTTTCGGTTACTGTTTTCATAACATATCTCTTTAGACTAAATTATATTCGTTTCTGATGTTTAAAGAATAACGAATAATTTCAGTTAAGTGCAAATTCAAGCCAAATTTGAAACAGTCGATATCACAGTAAATTAGAAAGGACAGCTTTTGCAACCAAATCCAATACATCCCCCCACCATCACTACTATCTTACTAAACAAGGTCTGCAGAATACAGTAAATTTGCTTACGTTTTCTTAAAGCAAAGCTACATCGGGCCGTCTTCTGTGTCCACCGAGAGGAATCGAACCCTTTATTTTAGCGTTGCAAATTCCAAGACTTACCGTTGTCACACCGGTGGACCATCAAATTTCAAGGGGACATAAAGTAAAACATATGTACTTCAAAGGGAGAACATTTAACACAATATAAATTTGAGACTTTATAAGAAAAATATACCAGAACATCAAAACTGTAATATTATAAAACGTAATATTTTTTGCGTAAATAATTTATGTATGTTTATAAAATCTTTACGATTACATTTTACCAAATAAGGCCTATTTTATATATGAAGTTTATACAATTACGTGCACTGTGTGAATCAAAACGACAATAGGAACAGTCTAATGTTACGTTTACATTCGAAGCTCCCTATTACATAGATTGTGGTATTTTTAACTTTGACTCCTATAAAATCTAATGAATCACACAAATTCCAAATGTATGTGAGGATTGTGTCACAAGGTTTTTTTTTTCTCAATCTCATGGGTGTTTTGCTAAGGGCTAATTATTGTCAATACCATTTTGAAATATATCTGTGGTTTAAACTATGAAAATAAAATACAGGATGGTCGCTAGAAAAACGGAAAATTTGTCAAACAGCTATTTATTTTTACAAAGAATAACTTTTACAAAGTTTTTTAAAGGCATATGTTATATTACACTCATAGATGCTCAAAATGCATTTTATGATATTAAAATCATGCATTTTATTCATGATGTAAAGAAATCAAAATAGAAATGAGTGAGCACGCATTTTATTCATGATCTCATCTGACCCTCAAATTTTCCGTTTTTCTAGCGACCACCCTATAGTAGTGTATGCCTTCATTTCCTTTAAAAACATAGTATTGTACTTAAACTTATGTGTGTTGTTTTACACCTTTGTTTAGTGTGAAATAAAGTCAAATATTTCACGATAAATAAAAATCACTGTCATTAGACTTGTATTGTTTTACATCTTTGTTTAATGTGAAATAATTAGTGTTAAATAAAAATCACTTCCATTAGACTTATCTGTGGTGTTTTAAATTTATTACAGCATAGATTTTGTATGTTTGTTTTGGAATTTTGCACAAAGCTACGCGAGGGATATCTATGCTAGCCGTCCCAAATTTAGCAGTGTAAGACCCACCGCCAACTGTTGGGCTACTTTTTACCAACGAATAGTGGGATTTACTATCACATTATAACGCCCCCACAGCTGAAAGAGCGAGCATGTTTGGCGCGACGGGGATGCGAACCCGCGACCCTCGGATTACGAGTCGTCCGCTTTAACGCGCTTGGCCATGCCGGGCCTGCAGCATAGATAATTTAAAATAACGATAAAGGTAAAGATCCATCTAGATTTACCACGCTGTTTTATACCTCTTATAATGTAAAATAACTAGTAATAAAATAATTCAGTAAAAGATAAATTGAGTATTATTATTAACATTTTTCGACACCACATAAGTTTACTGGTGTGTTTGATCGTTCAATTTAAATACTACTTTTTGTTTAAAGCCTAAAAATATATTTAATTTATTTTACAAAAGAATGTGCCATGTATCAAAGTTTCATATATCTGTTTTTTTCTTACACAATCAACTGTAAAACTACAATCTGTTTTTGTCTATTTAGAAACTTTTTTTCCTAATAACGTTTTGTTTGCAGTTGTTAACCGTTAATGGTATAGCAGTTTTCTGCAGCCTTTCCAATTTGACAGACTGCTGTATGAACTGAGATATACCAAAAACAATGTCACTAACACAAGCCCGTTTTGTATTAGATTTCTCTAATCTCGAGTTTCAATCTCACTGAAGTATTGAAGGTCGTATTCAGTTTTAATCTCCCATAATTTAATATATATATATATTGAAGGTCAATATTTCATTTCTTGTCAAATTCTTTGAAACATTTCTCATGCTCCTATAAGGAAGTATTATAGATACAGTTGTGGATGTGTCATAACACGAACATTAAAATCAGCTCCCAAAATTGCTGAAAATATAGCACAATCATCAGCATAAATAAAAGAAATCTAAGCTATGACTTCAATATTTTCGAGCTCTTCCTAATAGTTTAAAAAATGAACTGTTATGTGTTTGTCACGCTTTACAAAATGAGTAAACCAAAAGTTTCGTTTTCATCACTCCACTGGTTTTGTGAAGTGGCTTTATCAGCAGTATATACTGATCAATAGCCTCCATGCATGGCTCGTCTTACGTAGGAAGACAATGTGGCCACAGCAACAAAGCAACCAAGACTCACTGACAGTTCCTCTGGAAATTAACAAGTTAGCGCGGGAAACGGCACATGTTTTTGTCGGTGGTGATACGAAGTGACAAGGATCTGACATTAAATAAAACTCCGTACTAAAACTCTCAAGCTACCAATAAAAAAATGCTCATTAATCCATTTTCTGTAGCTAACGAATAAGCAATTTTTTGATAAATCACATTTTCGTGTACATATGTACGTGTGTGTGTGTGTGTGTGTGGTCGTACGCTGATTATAAGAGTAACTTCAAAGCCAAAGTTAAGTTGTATTCGTGGTTGTTTACTGTTGATATTATTGGTTCAAGTATTTTGTGTAGTAACAAAACCATCGAGGATGACATAGCTATGGTTCTTCACCTTTTGTTATTGTTGTTAACTGAATCGATCAATTGGAATACTCTCTGTATTGTAAAGTTACAAGAACCACGGTTTCCTATCTATAATATGCAAGTAATTTTAAATTAAAAACAACTAGCTAAGAACAACGATATTTGCAAGCTAATGCAATATGTATCCCTTTTTTGTCTCCAGCCTCCTTATTTGATAAAGTTTGAGAATACAATCAATTTCTAGTTAGAACGGTACTGAAAGTACAGAAATGAAGCCTAAACTACAGCATGTATACTTCAAAGGGATGGACACTTAGTTTAGTATCAAACTGAGTTTTTGTAGGTAATATCTTAAACATTAAGACCTATTTTCCGCCATGGTATATGTAATTTTGTGTATTGGGATACTGAAAACACTATTGTTTGTTTGGAATTAAGCACAAAGCTACACAAAGAGCTATGTGTGCTCTGCCCACCACGGATATCGAAATCCATTATTTAGAAGTGTGAGTCTGCAGGCACACCGCTGTGCCACTAGGGGGCGGAAACACTATTAATAATAATGCTTCATAACGTTTAGATAATCCTTAGGTTCATTGCTCTCAATTTCATACACTTCAAGTTTTTTCTTTGATATTTATGGCTCCTTATTGGCACAGCGGTTAGTTCTGCGGGCCTACACCACTTAAAACCGGGTTTCGATACCCGTGTTTGGTAGAGCACAGATAGCCCATTAGCTTTGTGCTCAATTCCAATCAATCAATCACTTGCCCCTTATGAAATAAAAACAGAGCTTAAATTTCAAATACGTCTGCTTTAGTTCGTGGGGGTTGTCGCAAGAAATATTGGAGCAAATTCACGACTAGATCAGTCAAAGTACTGACAAATAGCCTAAAACTCTAATTCGGCGCAATATCTTAAATTTTCACTTTTGTGAAATCGCAAAAAGGGGAACGAATTATAAATATGCCTAATTAAGCCATGGATAACAATCACAAAAGATCTTTGTCCAACTTCTTATCTGAACTGGTTGAATCAAAGTACTAGAGACAGCAAGCAAGAAAACCTCACATAACGTTTGCGATTTTCTTTACTTTTAACGAAGTAATAAGATGTTTGTTTGTTTTTCTAATTTTGCGCAAAACTACAAGAGGACTATCTGCGTTAGCCGTCCTTAATTTAGCAGCGTAAAACTAGAGGGAAAGTAGGTTGTCATCACCACCCGCCACCAAATCTTGGGCTACTTTTTTACCAATGAATGGTGGGATTGACCGTAACATTATAACATTCCCACAGTTGAAAGGATGAGGATGTTTGGTTGATGGGAATTCAAACCTTCGTCTCTCAGATTACCAGTCGAGCGCCCTAACCACCTGGGACACGAAGTATGACTATTATCTGATTTTAGTCGTTATTGTACGTTTTGTATATATACGTATAATAACATAAATATGAATCGTGAAATTATTTTAAATTAATCGTTACGTTCATATTTTAAACGTGTACTTAAAACTACAGCTGGTAAATGCAAGGAATCTGTTACAATTGGAAAAATGAAACTTAATTTACAAAATCTGAATACCTTGTATGGATATGTGTTTGAATAGGAGTCTTTGATTATATAAAGTCGATTTGGTTAAATAAATAAAAAAGTAAATCTCTGAAACCAACTGAAGTAATTTAACAGAAAAAGAACAAATAATTAATGTTGGTTTGTTTTTTTGTTATAAGTTGTTTGTTTTGAACTGAAATAACTCAAGTTTATGTGTGTTATGCTCACTCATACTCTGTAAGAACAAAAGGTTCGGACCAAGTGAATATAAAAGAACTTGAATTTATTTTGAAAGGTGTTAATAAGAACAAAAACCCAGGCAACCTCACATTTCTGCAAATGTGCGAGCTTTATTTCCCTCTCAATCTGAGCTCAGTAACGTGATGCTGTCAGCTTTTCTACCAAATCAATTTATCTAAGGCTTTATACAAGGGCTACAATTCCGTGGAAAAGCGAAGGTTTCGAGGCTATAGTTTAATTCCCTGTTGCTTTAATTAATGTCTCAGTTGCTGATCCTCCTGTCACGTGATTTCACAACCAGATGGTGCTGTCTTCCTAGCATGCACGGTGCTAATCGCCTGGAGATCAAGAGTTTCACAGTATTTGCTTGTTGGTGTTGTCGATTTCCTTTCTTTCCAATAGAGCGTCTTATCAGACAGTGATCGCTTTCAGCAAAATTCGCCTAATTGTCTGTATCTTTCTTTATGTGCTAATCTAGAAAACATGTTAGCTTAATTTAATGTTACTACGTTTAATAAACATCATTTGTATCCGGTGATCAGATTATCAGCTGATACATCTTTAGGTTAATGTAGACGACAAACGTTAGTATTATGAATTGTAACATATTGTTTCTCTCGTGCTTAAATAAAATACTCAAAATTAAAATCATAAATGGATTAAAAAATTAGATTTATCTATTGATGGCTTTATAAACGTGTAACTTACACCTGCATTACCACACCAGATTTATATTCACTTAACCCTGTACAGAAAAAAAGACATATTTGTCACGTGTTCAAAGTGTTTTATATGTTTTTTTGGTTTTTTTGCTAAATCGTCCTTATAATTCACGAAATATCAAAGTTTGGAAGAAAATATTATTTTCTGGTAGACCATCTGAACCGTGGAAGCGAATCTACAGACAGGGCTCAGAAATCATTGTGTCAAAATATTTTTAATACAGTTGTTGTTTTTGAATTAAACAGAAAGCTACACAACGGGTATTGAAACGCGGATATTAGTGTTGTAAGTCTGCAGACATACCGCTGAGCCACTAGGGGGCCTTTAACACAGACATATAACTTTTCATTGAACATGAATCACGTTATCGCAGTTATAGTTTTGGATTAAAAATAATTTGATAGCGTATCTTTTTTAAATAGTTTTTTAAAAGATCACATTTTCCTGCCTTATGTCATGGCATGGCCGAGCGCGTAAGGCGTGCGACTCGTAATCCGAGGGTCGCCGGTTCGCGCCCGCGTCGCGCTAAACATGCTCGCCCTCCCAGCCGTGGGGGTGTATAATGTGACGGTCAATCCCACTATTCGTTGGTAAAAGAGTAGCCCAAGAGTTGGCGGTGGGTGGTGATGACTAGCTGCCTTCCCTCTAGTCTCACACTACTAAATTAGGGACGGCTAGCACAGATAGCCCTCGAGTAGCTTTGTGCAAAATTCAAAAACAAACAAAAACCTGCCTTATTGACAAAATTTGGTTTTATATACAAACAAAGAGTGAAATATATAGTGGACAGAAAGAAAGTCAGGATTTTACAAAGGTAACTTTTTATGTATAGTGGAGAGAAAGAAAATCAGGCCTTTAGAAACACGTCTTGTCATATGGAGTTTTTTGTCAGTTTTATTTCTGCGTGTTAGTCGTAATCTGTTAAAACTAGGCCTAATGTGGTTAACAGTTAATATGCTCTGGAGAGTGACAGTTAAAAGACACTATTCCATGGATTAAGAGTTGGTGGTGGTCACTGTTGAATAGTAGCTCCCTTCCCTTTAGTCTATTAGTACAACAACAGGGACAACTATAAGCAGACAGTCTCTGTGTAGCAATGCCTGAAGTTCTGAAACAAACTGTCAAAGATCTAAATTAAATACCTATCATCATGGCCTAAACGTTTTAAAACTTCAAACTTAAGAAATAACAACTTTTTATTCTTTTAAAATAGTTAGTAGAGAATGGATATATACGGAACATTAAATCGAATGTTTGAAATTGATAATGGATTTACACGCAAACTTCGAAAATAATTTTTTTCTTCTATCACGTAAGGATTTTCTTTGTTTACAAACCGGGAAGAATAAAAAACTCTTACTTAGACCAAATTAGTACATCGTTCATTACAACGAACATTTTATGTTATTATGTTGTTAACAAAAATACAAACAAACTAGAAAAAGGAAACAACATTAATGTTGAACAAATATACTCATTCATCCTGATTTTGTTGTGAAATATTCGTCTTTTAGTCTCAAAACTACGTGCTGAGTTCTGTTATGTATCGAGTCATGAAGTTTTGTGAAAACTCTTTACGTGATTGAGAAACATGGATATCATTTTCTGATTCAACAAACTGGAATTACTGTAAAACGTATAAAAATTTCAAGACAATAAAACCATAGTAGGTCTGAGTGATCATCGAAAACAATGTTTTTTTGTTTGTGGGTGAAACTAACTCACGAAACCCATATGTCAGTAAAGACTCAGGAGCTGAGTTAAACGCCTTAATCTCTGCGTCTTACGATTTAATGAAATCGAGATAATGAATGAACCATCTTAAGTTAACATTAAAAAGATGCCTATGTCAGTTTCTAAGTTAACGACAAAATATTACCCCTGTTTATTTGTTTTTGTGCGAGCTACCTAGTGCTGACTACAGTCTTCAGTTGACTGACACTTTTAACCCCAAGACTTTTATCTGATAATTAGCTAATTAGTTCTGTTGTCTCGATGCGGTGATCCAATAATCTCATGTAAACGATGCAGTAATAATAGAAACAAAACGTTTCGTCATTACCGTGTTACCATACAGGGACAAAGACCCGATGAGGCGCAACGGAGAAACATTATCTTGATTAGAATATCATTTGTTAGAAGTTTAGGGGGCTTTTTGTGCATTTGTAGCAAAAGCTTGCGCTGTTTCACCATTTTAGCATATAAATGAAACTATACAGCAATTCACTAAATAGGCTTAGTTCACATAAATGAAACTATACAGCAATTCACTAAATAGGCTTAGTTCACATAAATGAAACTATACAGCAATTCACTAAACAGGCTTAGTTCACAGAGCTCCTTTGGCTTAAAGCTTGAAACTGCTTTACTGATCTCTGCCGCCAGAGATAGCAAAACAAAAATTAGGTTTGTAGGAGAAGCTTTGAAAGAATGAGAAACATTTTATCCAGAAAGAATACTTGTTAGCACTAGCGGCGTTTTGAAAGATATCGCGTTTACTACGTTGATGAATTACTCTATTTGGTAGCGATAAAATAATGATGAAATCAGACAAAACAGGAAATTCAAGACCATGAGAATGATACTTCATATTTCTGGATTTTTCTCCAATATCTGTTATCATTTAGTCACTAAGTGGTTTCAAACAAGCTTATACTGACAGGTCAGTTGAACTTAGCAACGGATCATGACAGCGATACTTAGGTATCTACATCTAAAACTGTATTTTCAGTAATGATGCCACTGTTATTTTCATCATCCGTGAAATGCAACTGTTGTCATAGCAACGTCCCATACAATTATGTTGTTGTTTTTTCTGAGCAGCCCACCATACGTAAGCTCCATCCTTTATTGATGACCACGTGTGTCTGCGAAGCATAAGTTGTACTAAGATTGACAACAACAAAAAAACAGCAGATTTGGAAAAATATGAATTTTTTTTTACACAGTTACCTACATTTGAACATTTGTGTTTTAAGCTGATTATATATTTGTAAAACAGAGCAGTTACAGAGAATTAAAGTATTTTGTTTATAGCAGAAAGTAAAACAGTTATTTAAATACTATATGTACCTTTTTACAGCTTTATTTAAAACAGATATCACCGTTTGGTTCATCTAAAATAATAATTTGGGTTACATTGACCATGTAATAAGTGTATCCAGTAGTTTATGACTGAAATGATTTAAGTTTTAAGGTGGTGATAGCAAATGCACTTAATGACATTTGAAAGCAAAGTCATATGGATCAACTTTGGGTACCAGGATTATACGTAAGAGACCTGTAAAACGTCGTTCCTCAGCCGTGGTAAGGAAAGTACAATGTCTTGTAGCAGGTGGGAATCCACAAACACAAAGTCCATTGGCAAAAGTTCTCCAAGTTTTCCAGAAAAAAATACGCAACATAGGATCCAGAAGGATCTCCGTTTGGAAAAAGCGATACGAGTCACGTGTGCATATTGTTACGTTTTTTATGCGGACTGAACGCAACAGAAAGACACAGATAGCAGCTTGTATAATTTATTATAATGATCTACTTATGTGATAGACACAAAATAAATTATCTAATAGCAATAACAGATATCCAGTTTCAACCATCAAAACAACTTGCAATACAAAAAGGTACTGGCCTGTGCTTAATAATATGATCCAGAATGAGTGTCCAAATCCAAAATCCAAAGTTCCAATCTAGGCGGTGAATTTAGTCCCACGTAGAAATTTTCGAAGTTTGAATGGGTAATTTCAAACAAAAATTCACAGTCCAATTCGTATTGACTTTCGGTATAATCCGTAATCCGACTGAATTGTAAAGATTGACGAAATAAAAATTTCACCGCTTTAGTCGATCTAGCTCTATTCACAAATTCAGTTTAAACTTTCTCAAACGAGACAAACTTCTTGATCCGAGTAAAAATGGATGATGACTTCCCTCGCATCGCCGTCTGTTTATATACTAATCGCGTAACTTCCCAGAATTCCACAGTACAAACACCAGGCCAATACAAGTGATCAATCTACCTAGTTTTAAACATTTCTGTCGTGGTAAAATGTTAAATCTATTGCCGGAAAACATATTTTGGTGATCTGAAAACCCTGACAAATATTCTTGTTGAACACAAACTCAATAGTTGTAAAGTACTTTTTTGTGCGTGCACTCGTAATCCGAGGGTCGCGGGTTCGCGCCCGCGTCGCGCTAAAACATGCTCGCCCTCCCAGCCGTGGGGGTGTATAATGTTACGGTCAATCCCACTATTCGTTGGTAAAAGAGTAGCCCAAGAGTTAGTGGTGGGTGGTGATGACTAGCTGCCTTCCCTCTAGTCTTACACTGCAAAATTAGGGACGGCTAGCACAGATAGCCCTCGAGTAGCTTTGTGCGAAATTCCAAAAAAACAAACAAAACTTTTTTGTGCAATAATATTTAAGCCTTTTTTTTAAAGCGAATATGTAAAATATTCTGATAATTATAAAATGATGGATGATTTCAGCAGCTTCTAACGGAAAACATTTTACATGAGAATAATCATTTAACACTGTAAGTTAACACCTTACACTGATGTTGGCCAGATTATAAATTATTGTTTGAAACCATAAAGTATTGTCCAGATTTGTCAAATATCCCTCTGTTACACGACAGGCTCCTTTTGTGAACATTGTATCCATCTAACTTATCGGAGGGCATGTTCATTTGGGATTTCTTACACAAATCTCTCCATTTATAAAGAACTCATCAATGTGTAGTTGATATTTTCCCTATTTCGGGCATAAAAAAAAGCGTTTAGTGTGAAAAACTAAATTTCAGATTGTAAAAGGCATTTTTGGTCAGGTGTTTTTTTATTAAAGAATAGCATTTTTTTGTATTTCAAGCAGCGAATAAGAGTGAATTTACATTTTTCTCCGTCATTAGACAAATTTAAATGCTGTTATTGACAAATATGGCGATATCTGATTACATTTATTAGAATACCAACAGACCTTTCCGATCGTTCTAATATTAATATTAATCTTTAGTTTTTAAAATTTTTCTTACATTTTGTATTTAGTCAAGGTGAAACTAACGAGCAAAGTATATTCAACAATCTCGCTTTCTACACTTCCAAATTTTCAATGGTAGTCCCATTGCTAGGACAGATTAATTAAAGAAAAGTGTATCTCGCTTGAGTTGCATTCGGAAATATTTATGATCACAAATGTGACTGTGGAATATCCTACTGGTACTTTGGTATCACTAGAAAGTGTGGTAGAGTTTCTGTTTTGGAAAAGTGAAAACTGCTATCTATTCTCATCTCAACATGCAGATGGCTAAAGCATTGAAGCTAGCCAGTTACACGAGTGGGACCTGAAAATATTATGATTTATTTTATACATTTATATTTATATATATTTTCTTCGCTGCTTTTGTTCAATTAATTCTCAGTGAAATCGCGTTTCTACAATTTTCCATTTGTGGACTTTATACTTACATCTTAATTAGTGTGAAAATCATAAACTAAGTTATTAAATTATACTTTTGGTACTGGGATAAAAAATATGAGAGCATGATGTGAAAATGTGTGAAAGAACAGATGAGACCCTCTTCTGTTTCATGGTGTTTTTCAACTGTGATAAAAATCTACGTCCACATTGGTGATAGAAAAATATCAGAACTGAGAAGTTAAAAGTTGAATTTAGGATAAACTCTGTCTACCACAGCAACTTGATCTCTCCTGGTTGCCTTCCATTTGCTTGTTTGTTTGTTTTGGAATTTCGCACAAAGCTACTCGAGGGCTATCTTTGCTAGCCGTCCCTAATTTAGCAGTGTAAGACTAGAGGGAAGGCAGCTAGTCATCACCACCCACCGCCAACTCTTGGGCTACTCTTTTAACCAACGAATAGTGGGGTTGACCGTCACATTATACACCCCCACGGCTGGGAGGGCGAGCATGTTTAGCACGCCTTACGCGCTTGGCCATGCCAGGCCTCCTTCCATTTGCAGAAGCGTGGAATGTGTCACGATGAAACAAGCAAGTCTTGGACATTTGAAGATCAACTGTTGTGATCTTCATGTGACATCTTTGCAAACACTTACCAGTCCTTTTGTCACTTGGCACCTGATCAAGGACACATGGGATCCAAAACAGTAACAAATTGTGTAACTCTATCAGAATTTTCAGGCAACTTTCTTGTGTCAACTGTACACCCAAATATCAAATTTCAAACATTTAAGACAAAATAACAATTCTAACTTTATTTCAACAAATGTTTAATCCAAAAATATTATAATCGATATTTTGCATCATTTATTCAGTGCAAGTCACGAAAAATTGTTTGAACTTTGATCTTTGTGCAACTCCAAACGTTGTTACTTATTGGCCAGTGCACTTACCGATTTTGTTTTTTAATGGTTTTCGCATATTTCAAGGTATAAAGTTGCACACTGTTAAAAACGTGTACTTGGTAATATTTATACCAGTGATAGAAACGTCGTACCTGTTAGAAAAATTGACCTTGCTTACTGTAATAGATGTAAACTGTAATAAAAATGGACTTTGTTCATTTGGTTTTGAGTCTTGATTATATCTGTTTCTATCACTGGTATAATTATTATCAAGTACGCGTTTTTAACAGTAAAGAATTGATTGTATTAACTTACTGATGTTAGTATCAATCCGCATGAATTTTACAGATTATTTATGTATGGTTAAACAAAAAATAATACAAAGATGGATAAATATTTTAAAAACTATGGAATATTTTGTGCAAAATATTTACATAAGCTCAGACATTTGTGTGTGGGGGGAGGGGGTTCTTATGGCAAAGCCATACCGAGCTATCTGCTGTGTCCACCTGGTGGAAATTTGTGGGGAAATAAAAATGGAAGATATATATAAATATATATAGGTGCTTATTGACAGGATTGTCTGGTATTATTATGAAAGTTTCTCTGATGTTTCTTCTGTTAGTGCTCGGCTCATGGTTTAGCACTGTATAGTTCTGCTCAGAAAAAGTTACGTCCTGTTTCACCTGTGACTGGATAATTGTTACACCGTATTTAGTTAATGTTTTATGGTGAGGGTGAGTTCGTTATACAACTTTATTAACACGTGTTTACTTTTTATTCCAGGAGTAAAAACGAATCTTGGTATTATATGCTAGTTTTTACGAAACGTCTTAAACAGATACAGTTATTTTCTGTATATGGGATAATAAAAGCAGTTAGGTTTCTGTTGTTGGTGTGGAGTGTTTGAGACTGTTTGTTACGTGTCTTCTGTCTGTGTTTCTTAAATAGATTAATAGTTTCTGTAACTACTTTAATAAGGAACTGATTAACGTGAATGAAATATTCAAGTGTGAATCTTATTTATCGGTGTTTTCTGTGGTGCATACAGTGTATGCTGACTTTAGGAGGCGTTTTAGAGTGCTTAACTTTTGATGGATTAAATGATTAGAAAACCAGTTTATGTAATTTCCGCTATATGTGTTTTTCTATAACTTTTAGTGGTGAAACCGTGTAATGTTAACGTTTAAAAAATATCGTGTAGTTGTTTTAATTTTCCATTACGAATTATATATCTTTATGAAGATTATTTGCGTGTCAGTTTTAGTTTTGTTTTTTTATTTTTGCGTAAAGCTACACAAGGGCTATATGTGCCAGCTGTCCCTAATTTAGCAGTGTGAGACGAGAGGGAAGGCAGCTAGTTATCACTACCCACCGCTAGCTCTTGTGCTACTCTTTTACCAACGAATAGTGGGATTTACTGTCACATTATAACGCCCCCGTGGCTGAAAGGGCGAGTACATTTGGTGTGACGGGGATTCGAATCCGTAATTCTCAGATTACGATTCGAGTGCCCTAACCATGTGGCCATGACGGGCCTTTAAGTGTCGAAGGAATTGTGTTTGTTCACGACAGATAAACCTGAAAAGAAACTGCATTTCATATCAAAGCCAGATAAAAACCTAAAAAATAAAAGTGAACCTTTAGCCCAATTAAAAATCAAAAGTATCATAGAAGAAGAGCCTAAATAAAACTGTTAAAACGAACTATAAAGGACAAACACATAGCCTCTACTTCAGATCAGAATAAAGAAGAATCATTAGAAACATTCCACTTTCTAAAAAACAAGAACAATTTTTCTACCAAACCAAAACCAGTCCATTAAAAACTTCCTAGATTAATCTAGTACAAAACCTTTAAAAATACTATACAAAAAGAAGCTTATAAAACAAAATTTGACATCAGCAGAAAGAAATGGCCTAAAGCTTCTTAGGAACAACTGAGACACTGTCATTCAAAGAACTGATAAAAGAAACTCGACTGTTATTTTAACGACAAAACAACATGATTCCTTGGTAGTAAATACAAAGAATGATACGTCTAGGTTTATTCATTCAAATACTGATATTAACCCAGCAAACAATAGAGAAAATTACTCAAAATACTATTAAAATAAAAACTATTATCTTTAAACTTAATGATTTTTGCATACAAATCAGCTTAGAACTCCAAAAATCTACGGCTTACCAAAAGTCCATTAAAACCAACACTCATATGTTCAATTAGGTCGTCTTATAACTCTCTTTACTTTGGTCAACACATTAACCAAGTTTTAGAATCTTATGTTTCCCAAATAAGCACCCAATTTAAAAACACTCCACACCTTCTACAACACTTACATGGTTTAGAGAGTAACCTCATTATGTCTAGCATTGACATCGTAAAAATATTCCCTTAAACCCTTTGTTATTAAGCAATACAACTTGCTGCAAAAAAAAGTATAAAATAGGAAGACTTAAGTGATTTGTTACAGCTATTTACGTTTACTTGCTTTAAATAGTTTGTTTGTTTTGAAATTTCGCACAAAGCTACTCGAGGGCTATCTGTGCTAGCCGTCCCTAATTTAGCAGTGTAAGACTAGAGGGAAGGCAGCTAGTCATCACCACCCACCGCCAACTCTTGGGCTACTCTTTTAACCAACGAATAGTGGGATTGACCGTCACATTATACACCCCCACGACTGGGAGGGCGAGCATGTTTAGCGCGACGTGGGCGCGAACCCGCGACCCTCGGATTGCGAGTCGCACGCCTTACGCGCTTGGCCATGCCAGGCCTCCTTCCATTTGCAGAAGCGTGGAATGCGTCACGATGAAACAAGCAAGTCTTGGACATTTGAAGATCAACTGTTGTGATCTTCATGTGACATCTTTGCAAACACTTACCAGCCCTTTTGTCACTTGGCACCTGATCAAGGACACATGGGATCCAAAAAGTAACAAATTGTGTAACTCTATCAGAATTTACAGGCAACTTTCTTGTGTCAACTGTACACCCAAATATCAAATTTCAAACATTTAAGACAAAATAACAATTCGAACTTTATTTCAACAAATGTTTAATCCAAAAATATTATAATCGATATTTTGCATCATTTATTCAGTGCAAGTCACGAAAAATTGTTTGAACTTTGATCTTTGTGCAACTCCAAACGTTGTTACTTATTGGCCAGTGCACTTACCGATTTTGTTTTTTAATGGTTTTCGCATATTTCAAGGTATAAAGTTGCACACTGTTAAAAACGTGTACTTGGTAATATTTATACCAGTGATAGAAACGTCGTACCTGTTAGAAAAATTGACCTTGCTTACTGTAATAGATGTAAACTGTAATAAAAATGGACTTTGTTCATTTGTTTTTGAGTCTTGATTATATCTGTTTCTATCACTGGTATAATTATTATCAAGTACACGTTTTTAACAGTAAAGAATTGATTGTATTAACTTACTGATGTTAGTATCAATCCGCATGAATTTTACAGATTATTTATGTATGGTTCAACAAAAAATAATACAAAGATGGATAAATATTATAAAAACTATGGAATATTTTGTGCAAAATATTTACATAAGCTCAGACATTTGTGTGTGGGGGGAGGGGGTTCTTATGGCAAAGCCATACCGAGCTATCTGCTGTGTCCACCTGGTGGAAATTTGTGGGGAAATAAAAATGGAAGATATATATAAATATATATAGGTGCTTATTGACAGGATTGTCTGGTATTATTATGAAAGTTTCTCTGATGTTTCTTCTGTTAGTGCTCGGCTCATGGTTTAGCACTGTATAGTTCTGCTCAGAAAAAGTTGCGTCCTGTTTCACCTGTGACTGGATAATTGTTACACCGTATTTAGTTAATGTTTTATGGTGAGGGTGAGTTCGTCATACAACTTTATTAACACGTGTTTACTTTTTATTCCAGGAGTAAAAACGAATCTTGGTATTATATGCTAGTTTTTACAAAACGTCTTAAACAGATACAGTTATTTTCTGTATATGGGATAATAAAAGCAGTTAGGTTTCTGTTGTTGGTGTGGAGTGTTTGAGACTGTTTGTTACGTGTCTTCTGTCTGTGTTTCTTAAATAGATTAATAGTTTCTGTAACTACTTTAATAAGGAACTGATTAACGTGAATGAAATATTCAAGTGTGAATCTTATTTATCGGTGTTTTCTGTGGTGCATACAGTGTATGCTGACTTTAGGAGGCGTTTTAGAGTGCTTAACTTTTGATGGATTAAATGATTAGAAAACCAGTTTATGTAATTTCCGCTATATGTGTTTTTCTATAACTTTTAGTGGTGAAACCGTGTAATGTTAACGTTTAAAAAATATCGTGTAGTTGTTTTAATTTTCCATTACGAATTATATATCTTTATGAAGATTATTTGCGTGTCAGTTTTAGTTTTGTTTTTTTTATTTTTGCGTAAAACTACACAAGGGCTATATGTGCGAGCTGTCCCTAATTTAGCAGTATGAGACTAGAGGGAAGGCAGCTAGTTATCACTACCCACCGCTAGCTCTTGTGCTACTCTTTTACCAACGAATAGTGGGATTTACTGTCACATTATAACGCCCCTGTGGCTGAAAGGGCGAGTACATTTGGTGTGACGGGGATTCGAATCCGTAATTCTCAGATTACGATTCGAGTGCCCTAACCATGTGGCCATGACGGGCCTTTAAGTGTCGAAGGAATTGTGTTTGTTCACGACAGATAAACCTGAAAAGAAACTGCATTTCATATCAAAGCCAGATAAAAACCTAAAAAATAAAAGTGAACCTTTAGCCCAATTAAAAATCAAAAGTATCATAGAAGAAGAGCCTAAATAAAACTGTTAAAACGAACTATAAAGGACAAACACATAGCCTCTACTTCAGATCAGAATAAAGAAGAATCATTAGAAACATTCCACTTTCTAAAAAACAAGAACAATTTTTCTACCAAACCAAAACCAGTCCATTAAAAACTTTCTAGATTAATCTAGTACAAAACCTTTAAAAATACTATACAAAAAGAAGCTTATAAAACAAAATTTGACATCAGCAGAAAGAAATGGCCTAAAGCTTCTTAGGAACAACTGAGACACTGTCATTCAAAGAACTGATAAAAGAAACTCGACTGTTATTTTAACGACAAAACAACATGATTCCTTGGTAGTAAATACAAAGAATGATACGTCTAGGTTTATTCATTCAAATACTGATATTAACCCAGCAAACAATAGAGAAAATTACTCAAAATACTATTAAAATAAAAACTATTATCTTTAAACTTAATGATTTTTGCATACAAATCAGCTTAGAACTCCAAAAATCTACGGCTTACCAAAAGTCCATTAAAACCAACACTCATATGTTCAATTAGGTCGTCTTATAACTCTCTTTACTTTGGTCAACACATTAACCAAGTTTTAGAATCTTATGTTTCCCAAATAAGCACCCAATTTAAAAACACTCCACACCTTCTACAACACTTACATGGTTTAGAGAGTAACCTCATTATGTCTAGCATTGACATCGTAAAAATATTCCCTTAAACCCTTTGTTATTAAGCAATACAACTTGCTGCAAAAAAAAGTATAAAATAGGAAGACTTAAGTGATTTGTTACAGCTATTTACGTTTACTTGCTTTAAATAGTTTGTTTGTTTTGAAATTTCGCACAAAGCTACTCGAGGGCTATCTGTGCTAGCCGTCCCTAATTTAGCAGTGTAAGACTAGAGGGAAGGTAGATAGTCATCACCACCCACCGCCAACTCTTGGGCTACTCTTTTACCAACGAATAGTGGGATTGACCGTCACATTATACACCCTCACGGCTGGGAGGGCGAGCATGTTTAGCGCGATGCGGGCGCGAACCCGCGACCCTCGGATTACGAGCGCACGCCTTAACGCGCTCGGCCATGCCAGGCCTTGCTTTAAATAGAAAAATTCGTACTTCCTTCGGTTACACAAACTTGCCATGGAAAATTCATTATCAGATACACTGGCCTCTCTTTTCTTACATCACATAAAACAGTATGCCCTAATCACTTCCGCATACAAGCTTGTATTTTAGCGTACATGTATAAATGTACATTTCAAGACAAACAAACATTTCTAAAATACATAAATAATCTACCAAGAGACGTAAATTTCACAGCAGAAAATGGAAACAACCATACGATAATTTTAAAACATTAAAATCATATGTACCTCTCCCCAAAGACCTCACTGTCAAAATTCATAGAAAAACACAAACAACGAAAATTACATAAACTGTTTCTCTAGTCAGTAATCCTTCAGAAACTAGACACTCTAACAACCTCATCATTTTAGCATACACTATGTGCACCATATGAAACAGTGATAAAGAAGTTACACACTTATCTGAATTTCCACTAACGTTAAACAGTTCCTTATCCAAATAATTATGGAAATTATTGATAAATTAAAAACACAGACAAGAATAATTTAACAAACAAGCTCAAACACTACAAAACAACGAAAGCTTAATTATATACATCATCCCATTTGTAGAAAACTTTAGCACACTTCTAACAGACGTTTCTAAAAGACTAGAACATAAATATAACCTTAACTTAAAACACCTCTATTCGTTTTCACCCCTGGAATAAAAAGTTAAACAAGTTAAGAAAATCCTATAACGAACCCACCTCGTCAGGAAACATTTATAAAATACAGTGTAACGGTTGTCAGGTCTTTTACATAGGTAAACAAGACGTAACTTGAAAATTAGGTTAAAAAAACAACAAACAAGAATCTTTTCCAAGTCCACGAGCATATGAGTGAAAACAAATAGATTTTTAACAGAATGTCACAATATTAGAACATGAGGCTGACACCAAGAAAAGAAAAAACAGAGAAGTTTTATTAATGAAATAAACCAATCTCAAAATTACTAAATACTTATACATATCTCTTTATGTCTTTGTCTTGATGTCTTCTCCTAAGCCTATGCAAATATTGCATAAATTATATTTATTCATCTTTGTATTTTTTGTTTATCCACACATGAATAAACTGTAAAATTCAGTGATGTCAAGAAATTCATGGTAAAATTCATTATTTATATGAATTAGCAGCTACAGTCAAGACTAAAATTTAAATACATTGTTAGATTCTAAATGTCAACTTAAATACTAAAACATCTTTACTGTGAAAATTGGCCTGACATGGCTAGGTGGTTAAGACACACTCAATCCGTAATTCGAGGGTAACGGTTTCGAATCCCCATTGCATCAAACATGCTCGCCCTTTCAACCGTGTGAGTGTTATAGTGTTACCGTTAATCCCACTATTTGCTGGTAAAGAAGTCGTCCAAGTATTGACGGTGGGTTGTGAAGACTAGCGTCATTCCCTCTAGTCTTACACTGAAAAATTAGGGATGGCTGGCGCAGAAGACCCTCATGTAGCTTTGCGCGAAATAAAAATAAACAAATTGCGAAAAAGTATGTACTTGAGAATGACCACATCAGTGATTGAAACGTCTTACTTGTTCTAAAATCTTACCTATTTGCTGTAAAAGTTGTAAATTGTACTAAGATATATTTTATCAGTAAGTAAACGCAAAACAAAACTGTTAGAGACCATTATTGCCTGTCTATGTTACGGTAAAGAAAGTAACGAGATGTAATCCTCACTTTTTGGTTTATGGAAAAGTAGTGAAGAACACAGGATTCTAATATGAAATTTTAAAAGTTAAGAACAAACTACAAAAATTCAATTTTTAATGGTTGGTTTGTTTTGAATTTTGCGTAAAGCTACTTGAGGGCCATCTGCGCTAGCCCTCCCTAATTTAGCAGTGTAAGACTAGAGGGAAAGCAGCTAGTCATCACTATTTACCGCCAACTTTAGGACAACTCTTGTACTAACGAATAGTGGGATTGATTGTAACATTATAACGTCCCCACGGCTGAAAGGGCAAGCATGTTTGTTGTGACGAGGATTGAAAACCTTTCGGATTACGAGTCTAGTGACTTAACCACCTGGTCACTTAATCAGAAATATAACTGGAGAAATATTACGTACATCAGTGTAGGTCTAGAATTACATGCGCAAGCTGTGTTCCCACAGTTCAAAGTTTTACCGTTAACTGATATATTATGTTATTTTACATATACAAAACTCCATCTTTGGGTAAAGGTACGTATAAATTGTGGATTTTCAAACAAGCTAAAATTCAACTGGTAAATAAAATATTAACAGTAATAAAGAACAAACCGTTGTTTTCGTCATATTTTCCAATAGTTGTTTGCATTGTATGAAAGCGACTGTTTGAACAAACGATAAAATTATTAAGTTGTTACTAGCATACATACACGGACACAAACATTGTTGTTTTATTCACAAACACAATACTGTTGGATGCATTCACAATATTTTATACGCATAAGTAAAATAAACTGGAAACTCTAAGGGGTAAGGAAGCAAGTATTTTGGGTTGTTCGTTTTGTTTTTTTTTAAACGGACGTCTCACTTCAAAACTTCCTACAATTTAGAACTAAAAATATACAAATAATACTTCCAATTATATACTTTATTTCACTCATAAGATAGACATTATATAGAGCGCGTGTATCAAAGTGCATGTAGTCTGGTTTAGAATATACTTCAAGAGTAAGAACAGAACGAGGAGGTGATATTAGTGACACTTTGATAGTCTGGAAAGAGATATTAATACATTAGACACGGTGTACAAAGAAGACACATAACACCACTAGATACGGAAACCAGTACCTCTTCAGACACTTTGGATAGCCAGGAGTCTTCCAGCAAGACAAGTGACTTAATATAACAACATTCAACTGTTCATCTTGTCTTTAGGTCTCTGGAGAAAGGAAAGCTCACTCTTTAAGAATTGATGGCGTATCAGTTGCATAGTACCAACAGGTATTTGTCTACACTGAGGTTTCAGGATGATAATGACGTAACTTAACTTATTTTGCAATTTTTATAGATCTAGAACATTTTCTGCTTCAAGCAGGTCGTGTTCATCAATGGTTAAAAACAGGGACAGTTTGTATAACGCTTGATGCTAAGTTTGGATTGTTCACTGCTAAATGTGGTGAAGTACTTGGATGAGCAACAGTTCAATGACTGAAACATTGCACTGTAAATTGAGCCTTGTGAATAAATTATTGAAAAACTGTTCTAATTATAAGGCTTTTAAACTCCAGATGGTTTAAAAAGACTGCACGGGAAAGTTTTCCTTTCAACAAGTTTATGAAGGAACTTCTGAGAAATAAATAAAAACATGAAACACCACGTGGGTCTTAAAAAGATTTTAATTTTTCATCAGACTGTTTTTTATAGTAACATAATTCAATATGGTCAAGTGGAACCAGATTCTGGAGCTGAACAAAAATGACCACAGTTGAATGACTTTGCTCTTACTTACCTCAAGTGTCAACAACAATCACCAAGACTCGACAAAAAAAAATCAATTCCATTACTGCAGATGCTGCAAGTACATATGATGTAGTCGTTATTATTTCTTCGTGGAAGAGTTGGTCTTCCTGAGGTCACTTACTGTTCCAGCAGGAGATGTCACAGAGACGATGCCTAGAAACTTGAATGATGAATCTCTTAAGATTTAAGATTGTCCATATCCTCTTATTCAAAACATTAATGTAGATAAAAATTTCATTTTGGGCAATAATATATCACATTCAGAAGGTAAACAGCAAATAGTGTCGAAAGCAGCTCCAAATAGCTAAGAAAAGTGAGCTTGAGTTGAGTATGGTAACCAATTCGGGCAGATGCAGCATTTTCAGAATGGGTGGTATGGCTATTCACACGTTTTACTAATCAAGCAGAAACAACCTTTCGATCTTCATACCCAGAGAAATGGTTCATAGCTCAAATAACCACGGGCCTGATGTCGATTATATATGCAAGTAATGACATGTATCTGATGTTTAGTTTCTAATTATCACAGGCCCAATATGTTTCATCAACTAGCTTGTCAACAGGTGAGTAGAAAACACACTTTAAGAGAGTGTGAAAAACAGTGAAAATATAACATGTTAAATGTGGATGCTGGATTTGACTTTTTGGGCTGATTTTGACCTTTACTCCAGCCTTTATTAAGAGCCTGTTAACTATCAGTTTCATCACTCATGTAGCAAAATATAACTACATGAAACAGATAAATAAACTGAGAATATATGTACATCAGATGGACGTTTGATAGCCTGATTTGACCAGAAATCAAATAGGGAACGGAGCGAAGACCACTTCCACCTGAATGATGAGGAAGATGAAATCAGTATTAATACTTAGTTATCACTGTATTAATGTTTGTTTTTTGTCAATCACAAAGCTACATATGAATTATCTGTGCGAATGCCAAAAGCCCAATTTTGGTGCTATGAGGGGACAGCAATGTATGATGAAAATGATCTGTTTTCGGAGCAATTCATCAGCTGAGAATTTCAGCAATTATACTGGCATTGACCTTCGAGTTGATAGGACTGAGTTTAAATGCACCGAAAATGTCAGTAGATGCTTGGCTGTTAATACAGCTGTATGTGTCAGACGCTAAAAGGGAGTCACTTCTACTTTCTGACTAATGAAGTGGAATTTCTAATTAGATCGCTTACAAGACATTTTGAGATAGAACTTAGTTACATCAATTAAGACAGCTTTATGATCACAGTACTTTAAAAAAAGCAAAATATTGTAACGAAGCAACATGAAAGAATTCGATAGAGGCAGCTGATATTATTAAAGGTAAATTTTTAACAAATTTAAAAATTGCCTTTGAAACTGTACTTTGGTTATGTATAATTCCTGTGTGGTTGCCATATTTTTAAACACTTTAGTTTTCACGTTAAAAATGAAACAAAATATGCGAGTTTTCGAACTCAAGTTCCTCTCGGTCGTTCGGCTGTTTCCGTGACATTTTACAACTATGACGTAATAATTGCCAAACACGCTTCGTTGCGCGCCGACCATTTTGTTCCTTTCAGAGCTGGTGTTTTATGTAAATCTATTGGTGCTTTTATCGGATTGCATACTTTGTGAGACTATTTTTCGTCTTGATATTGCCACTTTATGTTTGTTTTATGATAACATGGTTTACTGCGTTGCTTATGGTTGTAAAAACGGTTCGACATCGGACAAAAGCTTCTTTTCTTTTCTTTTTCGTGCAAGTAGAAGGAACCGGCAAGGTGGTGATAGTGAGTGCGGATGGTCAATAGGTGGAACTGGACTCCTTCACACCATGCAAAGGTTTGTCAAGATCACTTTGAACACTCATGTTGTGTGTCTGATCCCACTGGTTAGGATTCCGTAGGTTTCAAGCCAGGGAGGTTGAGACTGAAAAACCCATCGGCAGTAGACAGGATCGTCCCCTTCATCTTTAGAGCTAAGAAATGATCTCAGCCTGCAGCGTGCAGGGTCCACTCATCTGAAGCCATCTCTTGCCATCTCAAAAAGAACAAACTTAAAGGTATGTGTGCGGTATAAAGCGATGAACAATAACTTGTATAATATAATAATTTCAAAAGTACAAGATTTTGAAGAATGTAACTAGACATACACATCTCACATTCATGAGCGTGTTTTGTATTTGTGGCACCTGAAAGTCAGTGAAATCTTGATTTTCTAGTCTAGAGAGTGGACAAGTTAATCACAAATAGAGTATATTCCTAGTTTAAAACCAAATAAATCATTCTGAAGATGTTTTGTATCATTTTTAAATATGGAAAAGTTTGAAAAATTCCATTTTTCAAATTTAACATTTCAAGATACATTAACTATTCTGACTGCTACATCTAGTTTGATTTTATAGATAAAATTATGACGTATAACTGAAATTCATTTTGTTACGAGTCATAAATACCCGGTACAATGATTGTGGAAGGGTCGAGTATTAGTTACCATAATCGGCAAAGTCTAAACAAATAAAACCCAGTCTGTAATGCCAATAAGTTATAAACACCAGACAGGTTTTAAGATGTTTAAAACTGCACGTGAAATAATACAGACCTTATTTGTTGTCATGACTTAGGCTTACCATTCTTCCACCGAAGGTATGACCGATTCGCAACCGGCCTGGGCGCTATCAGTATCACTTACAGTTTCGCTACTATTGCTCGGAGAACTGTCCTCATCACTAGAACATGTCAGATCTGTGTCAAAAGTAACTGTTCTGGGTTTGTTCAGAGTAGGTTCGAATTGATGTGGCACTACTCGATACTGTTCAGAACACATTGTCAAAACAGAGTACACCTCTGTTTCCCCGCATGCACTGGCTATGTTTATTTACATTTAACGCGCTGGCGTTGGCGGTTTGTTTGGCAACTATTACGTCACAGTACTTTTCCTAGGGGCAAACGTATAAACTAAAACATTCGGATTACCGCTCGGAAAGAGCTCTTTCTGCCCCACGTTCTATGTTTCATTTATTAACACATATTTTTTAATGAAAAATGTGAACCCGCAAAATTAATCAGTATGAGTAATTCTTCTGACTGCAAATTTCTCTTTTTTTCTGTAAAATTCACCTTTAAAAGTAATACTTATAACATTACAGATTGTTCGGCTATTGACAGCCACCAGGGATCGTAACCACACTTTGAAAGGACTTTTGAAACCGTGCTTTCCGAATAATATTTTCCTCGCGGGTTCGCGCCCGCGTCGCGCTAAATATGCTCGCCCTCCCAGCCGTGTGGGTATATAATGTGACGGTCAATCCCACTATTCGTTTGTAAAAGAGTAGCCCAAGAGTTGGCGGTGGGTGGTGATGACTAGCTGCCTTCCCTCTAGTCTTACACTGCAAAATTAGGGACGGCTAGCACAGATAGCCCTCGAGTAGCTTTGTGCGAAATTCCAAACAAATAATATTTTCCGCGAGATGCAGCTTGAATAAATTCCGCGCATCACTATGATTGAAATTTACTTCAAAAAACAAACAAAAAACATTATTGACGTACATATATCTTGTACACTTCCTTCAGTATACAGTGAGAAAAATGTTTATTTGTAATTAAGCATAAATTTACACAATGGGCTATCTATGCTCTACGCACCATGGGTATCGAACCCCGGTTTCTAGCGATTTAAGTCCGCATACATACCGCTCTATCTCTGTGGACAGTAAGATAATTGTTGTTCTGGCACAGTACAAGGAATAACGTGAATTACAGCAGAAAATGTTTGTTCCAGTAAATTTTGCCTTTGTTTACTTATGTCGTGATGCAAGCTGTAATATAGTATTTAGTGACAAAAACGTGTTTGGTGGAGTATATTTTCATCTATGTGAAATTGTTGACTAATTTACACAACACTTAAAGAAACAATATTATCCACCTTACTTTGAGTATCAAACGTGAAATATAATAAAACCTTCATAATCAAGCATATTCGTAAACTTGTGAGTTTAATGGAAACTACCTATGTATCAAACTTCCTATATCTTTGATTCACATACGGATTATAATACGCTTACAAATGTATGAACTGAGAACAAAACTTTCAGAAAACGACTTAACAAGCACCGTATTGAAATATTTAAATATGAAACTATTGTATTTCTCATATCGAGAAAATAAGTCTTTGTATGATTAATTATTGTATACTAGCAGTATATTTCACTAAGTAAAGCTACTTGTATAATTAATGTAATACTTAAATAGAATACTGACACGTTGTTTTCACTGCCAGAGTTAATGCGCTTAATAACCTTCAACTTCGTGAAGTTCAAATATTAGTAAGTTTTTAAGTAATTGCTTTTGGATGCTTTTAACAAGATAAAGAAATACACAATGTATTTAATACAGAAGTGGTAAGTTCGTTTTTTACCTTAAAATAATTACTAAATAACAAACATTCACTAAGATTTCAAACATTTCTATATGAATGACATGTACTGGAAGTTAGAAGGTGAAGCTTGATGTTCACAGTTAAGCTACTTGTGGTAACTCTTGGTTGAATAAGAAAGTTAGTTTTGGAATATCAGTCTTATAACGAATATTTCATTTCGAGGATGAGAACATACTGTTCAGTGCTTGTAAGGCTATTAGCATGGTTTCAGTTTCTAAAAAGAGAGATGCTATACTTAAGACACACAGTTTCTCCATTGCAAGTGCATCTTTACCTTGGTAAACAAATAATGACAGAAGATGTTACATCAAGCATTGTTTATTATAATTACAGTCCTCAAGAGATAACCTTGCAGCTAACCTAATAATAAATAATGTATTACTTTGTTATGATACTGAATCAATTAAAAATGACAGTTTTATTACTTGATACCTTGTTCTATTCTTTCCACACACAAAAAAAGATTCGTTGACTGTCATGTTGTGACATTTAACCCGGCGTTATTCATTGAATTTCTGAACAATCAGGAAAGTTGTTGCAGTATTTTTTAAATTCAAGTTTCTATCAGTATTTTAGTAACTTGTTTTTTATTGAGTCAAGCCTAAAAGTGAAAGCACATTTATATACAAATCGCACACACAAGCTGAATAAAGATGAGTTTGTCGATTTTTTTAAAGACAATATAAAAACTTCACTATTGCAGCCAATGACCACATAAATTGCAATTAACGAAGATGGATCGACCAAATTGTTTTTGTGGCCCTCACACCAAAGCAGCAAGGGACACACCAGTGACATCAATGTAGAATAAAAAGCTGAATACAGCCTAAGTAATTGTAAAGATAACTGGCCATAGAGTCAGTTAGCCTATTATAATAATGCTGACTTCTCCAATCTCTCCACCTGCCTCAAAGGATTTTAAGGAAATCGCCCGACTCGAATGAATCTCCCAGACCAAATCAACAAGATGGACAGATCCCTAAGCCTCGGTCTAATGGGAATAAGAATGCAGAAACAAGAACCCAAATTTTAGTGTCAATATAGTTAAAGAGAGGACCCTAAAATTAAACTCGGGAAAATGAAATGCAGTCTCTATTAAGCCAAACACTTCTGTAAAAAGATATTCCATATCCTAGAATAAAAACAACCTTCAGAAATCCTCAAACAATTGCTCTCTTCTTTACACGAATGACATCCTTTTTAAAACTGTGTGAATATGATGATACCACATTCATGTTGTACTACAAGTTTATCAAAATTCATGTAACGTGTAGGCACAATTTGGAGAACAGTTTAAAACTGTGTGAATCTGATGATCCCACATTCATGTTGTACTACAAGTTTATCAAAATCCATGTAACGTGTAGGCACAATTTGGAGAACAGTTTAAAACTGTTGTATTTACGTACGAGCATGAGGAAACTTAACAAAAGGTAATAAACATTAAAAACATATCTTGTTAAATTACAGTTATCTAATTTTGAAGTTCGAAAAATGCAACATTTTTTGGTGATTGGATAAAAAACCTCAACTAGTAAAACGCAACTGAAGTAAAACTTTTATTAAATCAAGCAGAATTTTATGGAGCTGTTAAACAAAATGTAATATTTTCATTTCTTGGTATCGCTTTTTTTAAAACGATGTAATATTTCGTTAGTAAGATAACCTTAAGAGTTTAACAAGTCATGACCCATATAGGTGAATAAATCTCACCAGATTTACAATGAGCTAATTTTCTCTTTCAAGGTACATATGTTTATCACTTGAGAGATGGAGAATGATAAATGTATATTCTAATTATATGTTGTAATTATTGTTAGTTTTATTCACTTATATGTGTCGTCCCTCATTAAATTTTTGAGGTTATTTTACTGACTAAAAATTACATTGTTAACACAAAGCACTTAAACAGTGTTTAGGTTCATAACATGTAAAATGCGCCCTAATGGCACATCGGCATGTCTGCGGAATCACGCTGCTAAAATCCGGGTCTCGATACCCGTGGTGGGCAGAGCACAGCTCATTGTGTAGCTTTGTGCTTAATTCTAAACAGAGAGACACGTAAGATGTTAAAAAAGTGCAGAGTAAAGAGCAAGCTAATTATGTAAGAGTTAAAGCTAATTATAGTACTACTGTCAGTTACTGTATAAAATGTGCGAGTGTAATATGGTGTTTTATCTGACGCATCTGAACACTGGAGTAATATTTACAAAGGAAACCCTTTTTCTACGATGTGCAAACTTTCGTTATAAGATACAACTAATGTTTTTCAATGCAAAAAGTAATTATAAAACATACGAGTTAATTATAAACGTTTTAAGCATATAAAATTCCAGAGTATGCATTATATGAAGTATGTAATTTCCATAACAACAATAACATTTTTTATCTTCAGTGTTGGCCTGGCATGGCCGAGCGCGTTAAGGCGTGCACTCGTAATCCGAGGGTCGCGGGTTCGCGCCCGCGTCGCGCTAAACATGCTCGCCCTCCCAGCCGTGGGGGTGTATAATGTGACGGTCAATCCCACTATTCGTTGGTAAAAGAGTAGCCCAAGAGTTGACGGTGAGTGGTGATGACTAGCTGCCTTCCCTTTAGTCTTCCACTGCTAAATTAGGGACGGCTAGCACAGATAGCCCTCGAGTAGCTTTGTGCGAAATTCCAAAACAAACAAACAAACATCTTCAGTGTTATAATGTACTCAGTATTTTTCCATGACAACTGATGCTGTAAGGAATTGAGGTTATACCTTCATCGTGATATACTGGGTCACAATTATAACTTTTAATTTCATTACAGCATGGCTGAAAATGTTGAACATAAACTGAGAACGAGCTAGGTATGCTGAATAACGCATTACTAATAATATTTTTATTAATACGTTTTGTTTTACATAAATATACCCAACCCAGAGTTGTGCTAGTTCTGTATAAGCGACTTTCACGTGCATTTATAACTTATACTTAATGTTTAGATAATTAGATATGGACAAGGCCGATAGCCGACTTGATCATATTAGAACATAGATCCTATTGCAACTTTTGAACCTTATGTTTGATGATGCAGGAAATACAGATGAAAAAGAATCCTGGTGGAGCTCCTTACTTACTAAGTACAATTCAGGTTTTCTTACCTCGAATATTTATATGTGGTTATCAGTTTTGTTCTCACCTGTAGGTAGCTCTCTTTTTATACATAAAAACCCGCCAGAAACCAAACTGTTGCATTCTATAAACGTTTATCTACTATGGCTGATAGTCGGCTATCAGCCTTCTTATTTATTAAGACGTCCTAATAAAAAATAACACGTCTTTTCTCAGTGAACCACTTGTGTCCAATATTTTCTTTTAGGTTGAATCAGACTTGTCTCACACATTATACGTATGCTTTTTCTTTTTTCAAATCTTCAGTTTGGCAGTATTAACAACTTTGTTGTGTAGTTCATCCAAATCTATTACAGAAGACTTTAGTTCTAAAACTTTTTTTGGTGTTTATTTTTATTTTCGTGCAAAACTACTCGAGGGCAGTCTGCACCAGCAGTCTTTAATTTAGCAGTGTAACACTTGGGCTATTCTTACCAACGAATAGTGGGATTGACCGTCACGTTATAATGCTCCCACGGCTGAAAGGACGAACATGTTTGGTGCGACGGAGATTAGAATCCGCGACCCTCGTATTACGAGTCGAACGCAGTAACCCACCGAGCCCAGTTCTCAAACTTCAAAGTTAACAAGTAAAAATTCGCTTCAAGGACGACAATTTTAACTTTCTAAACGAATGTGAAAAAAATTAAAATATTCTTTTTTCTTCTCTTGTTGTTCGTTTGAGTTTTATTCTGACATTAAATACTTTCCTTAATCGTTTAAAGTATATATTTTAATATTTTATTATCTGTTGTTTACCCATATTTTAAACTGTCTGAATCTTCTTTTTACATTTTGTTTTTATTTCATCGCTTGGCATTTCTCTGTATCAGTTCATCACTCAGTGAATTCGATTTTTCTTGTGCGCGTCGATCACTCTGTCTCTAAAGGTGTAATGTATAAGAAATTATTACAAAATAAGTAGATTTCTCCCGATTTCTTTTTCTATGAAAAGTTCATGTGTGTATTTTCTTATTTCCAAATTTCTTCACAAACTCAGCCGTTCACTCGTCAGTGAAGTTTATTTTTTTATTCTCCATTTCTGTTTCCATTTTGAGAAACTATCTTCCCTTTCGTTTAAGCTGCTTAACAATTTCCAGTTTACATACTTCGTTTTTAAGTGCTTTTCGTGATTAATAATTATTTAACGTTTTAGATAAGAATGTTATATTTATCTTTTACTCAGAATTTTTATAATTAAATGTTATCATAATTTACTAATAATTAATAAGGTCACTCATTACTAGAAAAAGTGAAACTATTCCACGAAAAAACAAAATTTCAAAGTATCATTTCGAGGTGAAAATTTCTATTGTTAGGGTTTATTTATTTTATGCAGAAAGAACTCGTATCAACTTTTAAGACTTGATTGAGTTTAGTTTTCTTTCGCCTTTTCCAATTATCTCGGTCCAGTAATTATAGGAAGCTAATGTTCATGTCATATAGACTGATATTTCCTCGGGTTTTCGAGTCCATATAAAAACTGTCCTCTTCCAGCTCCGTTGTTGCGTGAAATTCATAGTTGAAGTTGCTACTCGATTCATTAAAAAGAAAAACAAATCTCGAAGTTCCAATCTTGGTGAAATCATAACTGTCAAAACAAGTTAGTTGTTAACTACTCACAGCAAGAATGACTAACCATTTAAAGAAAAGGCACACTTGACGTAAACGTAAACGTCACATTGTTTACTTTATCTACTGCCATCAATCACGAGCAAGATGACAAAAAAAATGTATTCGTTATCAGTTTTAAAAAATGAAATAAAATCAATTGTGTATTTAAAAGTGAAGTTGAGTTTTATACACACGATAAAAAGAATTCCGGCAAGCAATGTCGTAAATGTCTCTTCTTTACAGTTTAAATACATTTTACCCAATAGTGAAGCTGGACGAGCCCGAAAAAAATTTACTTACCCTTATGTTGGAAATTATACAACTCTTTAATTATTTCAAAAAAAACCTCACGAAAAGCTAAAATGCATGCAGAAAATGGATAGTATTCTCACACTAAATAAACGGATTCATACACTAGTTTGAGAGATACAGCTGATATGCTTAGTTTAAACATTTTGACTCCACTTAAAGCAAGAGTGAAAATAAAAAGTGGCTTCTTAAACTTTCTAATGTTACAAATGTTTCTACACCCACGTTAATATTGTGTCTAGGGGAGGTTTCGATTCACAGCGTCTACAATATTTCCGATGTTTGTAAAAACCTGGACGGGTGTGATCTGCGCTAGCCGTTCGTCTTGAGCTGATACACGAAGGCGAACACAACTAATCAACGTCACACTCCAAACTCTTCAACTGCTGTTATCGAATGGTAAAATTTGACAGTCACTCTAACAATCCACTCGTAGCTCCAGAATGCGCTGTGCGTTTTTGTTATTTGTATACAGCTAATTATTCAACCACGTCCGGTCTGTCCTCTTCAGAAAAAGTTACATACATACTACTATCAACATAATTTTGCACACATGTACAACAATCCAGATAACATTGATCTCGAGACATAAAACTTCTCATCCTTTTGCAGCTAAAGCTTTTGATAAAAGATATACAAAACAGAAACGTGTCGTCAATATAAACAATGTATTTTTGGAAGTTAAATTTCAACAAAGGTTATTTTAGGCAACATAGTAGCATTAACCCAGATTTAAGTTTCACTACGTAGTTCGCTTTAGCCTTCTCGATGACAGAGAAAGTATTTGTATCCGCTTCACTTTAAAACTCTTAAACACGAAGTTTCACAGAAAATTGAACAGTCTGTCTTGACCTTAAAATATTAGCTGGTTTCATTGCCTTAGCTGGGTTGCTATGTCACATTTGGCGACATGTTTGTAACTGGAGCTATTTCGAGCAACAGTATTTTAATTAGTGGTCATCTTACTTCTTAAACATGTTAAACATTCTATACGCACACAACTAAACTGGTTTGTCCATAGTGCAGAGCAAAGTAAAAACATTGAAAAGTTTCTGTAAAGTTGAAAAGAATGAGCACAACAAGATTTTGTGTAACTTTCGTCATCGTTATTACTGTCAGCACAAACAAAAGCTGACATATTAACTAAAAACTTTTAAAATGTAGAAGGAATATTCAAGTGTTCTTAGAACAAAATAATTTTGTCCCATTATCCAACAGTTTCGTTTTATTAAATTTGCTTGACAGTTTATCAGTAAAAATATTTTCCACGTTGCTAAACACAAGATGGTTTGTAATACATTAAGTTAACATACCTTGCAGCTGTATCTGGTCACGCTGGATAACATTCTTCAATACCACGGATTTCCATATATTTTACGGGAATAAAATTAGATTAAAGCTTAATTATCTACAACAGCCAATAAAATTGCGTTTCGAATATTTAAAATAATGTAGTTCACAACCGATTAACTTCCCTTCCAGTGGTATGTCTGTTGACTTGCACTGCTAAAACAAATCTGTTTTCGCTCACGTGGTAAGCAGCGCAGTGATTGCCCTTTGTGTAGCTTTGTGCTTAATAACAAATAGCCGATTACTGTCCTGTAAGCCGAGATATTTATATATCAAAGTATTTAAAATCAACTTTACTTTCATCTATCTGCAACTGTCATTTATTGAAACTTGAGAATGTGTCAAACACTTGTTTTTGGTGTTGAGTTCATACTATTTGTGATAACTTGCTCCAAACGTTAAATAAATTAACTTGTATCATTTTCATCCCGAGTGTTGTTCCAATAAGCATAATCGAAAAAATATTCCAACTCCCAGAGTTATTATATTTAATCTGTATTTTTCCAATAAGCAAGAAGTTAAGATTTCTTTTTGACGTAAAACAACAACAAAAAACAAACGCAATTGGTCTCCCTTCACGTGTAGCAACTATATTTCGTACAAGTGTAAAAGTGTGTTTACCGTTAGGTAAGTAGATAGTGAAGCCAGAAACTTGGGTTCCAAGATGGAATTTATTTTCAACATGGAAAAGTACAAATATTGCAGTACAGTCAAAACTACGCAGAAAACAACAGCCATTGGTCTACTTAGATTTAATTTCCAACCCCTTAACACTCAAGTCTCGTTAATTCAGTTACTTTTGTTTTAATTAAGTTGCAGCTATATCTTTCATCAAACTGCAATATACAAGGCCGTCCCGAAAAACCGCAAGCAAGAACACCCTCAAACAACGCGTTGCCAATCCCAGGGAATTCAGCGTAGGGTTTAACTTGCTTCCATATAAAGCCGGTAGATGGCGTTGCGTCTAATTGAACTGCAATAAACCCAAACTATATAATACGTAAATAGAGGGGTACACGATAAACTTCAGAAAACACCAAAATATTTGACTCGTGAATAATCATTAACAAGAAAAGAATGCTCAAAATCCTATATGATAAAATATCGAGAAAAAGACTACGGTAACCTTGTATACTGAAAATCGTCAATACGACGAAAAATGTTACATTACTCAAACTGCTACTTCAGCATATACAAAACAACTTAACATCTACACCTTAAAGCAACACACACAGACAAACGGCACAAAAACTATTCTAAAATTTAAGTACGTGAGGAGGTGCTACTTAAGTAGACTAATACGAACAATTCCGACCAACCAACGCTTCTTTTTGTCTTCCCTTTCCCTAGAGCCTCGGAGACGAGGTGTGTTCGGGCGTTTTCGGCGGAGATTCGGAAGATGAGTATTGTGTTTCGTAAAAATAAACCAAAAAAAATATTATGATGAAGAGCTTTGGAATACTTTTCGAAATTTGACCCAATTTGGTCAATAAATCACTTTTAATGTTGAAACTCAAAATATTTTATATCACAAATACATCAAAACCCTCGACGTGTAAACACATAAACGTCAAAGCTAAGTAGAAGCCAGCGTGGAGTAAACAGGCCAATTTATGGATTCCTTTAAAAAAACTAAAATTCCAATCGTACGATTTTTAGGTTGTTGTATTAATTGTATTAGCCAATTTCATTGCATTAACCAGGATGTTCGGATAAGACTACTATATGAGAATACAAAATGAAATTTTATTGAGACTATGAAAAAAATTCATAAAGCTGTCAGCCCTCACAAATACAATTTTTCGGATAGAACTGGTTATTCGCAAAAGTGAAAGCTAAATAACATTAGCAAACACTAAATACCAACATGGCATCGCAAATGCAAAATTTGTCTGACTAAATGTTTATCAATAGACAATGAAAACAAAAAATAACTAATTATTTTCTTGGAAACTGACAAATTATAAAATTAGTTGCAAAAAATGTTAGGACAGACCTGCATATTCCAGGCTTGTGTTCTTACTTAGTTTACCAAATGCTTATTGCGTCAAAAAGGTTCTTTCGAACTTATCACACTACCACCAAAACGGAATGTCACATAATCACAGGTCACAAATTACAACCAACAAAAATCACCGGAAAGTATCTTAGCCAGTGGTCATTGTAGACCTTATTGTGCCCATTGAGAATAATCTCGCATTAAGCAGCGGAATATTAAATGGATATATAACCTACGGAATTATTCAAGTTATTTTGCTTCACGTATAAAAAGAGAGTAGGAATTTCATCCAATGACACCTAAAATATCGAATTCTGATTCAAAGTAATAATTGGAGTTGCATACAATATTGCACACAAGGTGCAAAAGTTCAGCACCTGGCACAAGGCCTCCTTTTCCTTTGAAGAACTTCGAATCCAGTATGAGACTAGTCTTTACAACCACACAGTTGAACACACAAAGGAACACGGGAGGTAACCTATACTTACAACGGGAATATTGTGTGGAGTTCAAAGCACCCTACTAGCTGCTCTAAGTACGCTGTAGGTAAACAGTTATGTCCTAGATCCAACACTATTCCATAAGCTTGAAACCCTATGCTCTCTTTGCATATAAACTCTTTACAACCTAAATTTCTTTTTTGTTAAGTACTATTTAAAGGTAACGACTTACCAAAATTTAAAATTTTCGCCACTGGGCAAATTTTAATGACTGGTGCCCTTCAGGCATCGATAACATTCTAGCGACATATTTCACAGGTATATTTATATCAAGAATGCTTGTAAAAATCCCTGGATAGTATTGATTACAACTGGGAATGTATTATTCATTTCTTGTATGACGCCATTCCACTTTGGGGTGACATCTCATGGACACAAATGATAAGATTTGATTCTATACCCTACCAAAACTAGTAAACAACTGAGGGACATACAGCACTTCAGTATAACACACCAAGAGCATTGGCTCTTACCATTTCCTTATCTTCGGCTTTTCTATTAACTCTTTTACAAAAATAGATTCTCGTGGAAGTGGCCGTGGTGGCGGTAGTGTTGGCTCCAATTTCCATTAAGGAGCTCCTAAAATGGCGGATGGTTCATGGTACGGGTAAGCCTTGTGCACATCGCTGAGACCCCACTCCACCCCCCATCTCCGAATGCACGCAAAATCATTTTAACTAACAGTAACTGCATGCAAGGCCTATTAAAAGTGTGCCTCTAAAAATAAATAAAAAAGGGTGTTTATTACGATAAGCATTTACAAAAAAAATAAGAAGATAAAAATAAACAAACTCATAACAAAATGTGACAAAAAAAGTCGTTTAATTCAACAAAATAAGACTACAATAAAGCCGGAGTTGGCTTCAAAATAACATGAAACAAAACGAAAGCAAAAAAAAAAAAAAAAAAATTAACTGCTGGTAACCAAAATAAAAAGGAGAGAAAACGGTTGTGGGTTTTCTAAATCAATGCTTATAAATTAAGCATCTACGTGATCGTAACTGACAAATATACTCACAAAGACAACAGCAAATACTTGTCCAAATAAATACTCATAGGACTTAACAAAAAACCCAGTTTAAAATAAGTTAAAACACCTTAGGGTAAAGGTAATATTTAAACTACTATTGGTATAGTTTTGGTCATCCTCGACTAGTAAACATTATTCCCTTTAAATGAGATCAATAACTAATAAACTAATCATTTTAAGGGGCAATACTACTCTGGTAGGTGAATTAATATTTTAAACATTTGTGACCGAATAAGTAAATACGCCATGATTAAAACGTGAACCCCACCATCGCAAAGGATGACCAACAATCTGAGAAATGACAGCAAAAGAAAAAATAACAAAAAATAGTATAGCAAACATATGCTAGTCTCAAACCCCATATGTCATACCCGACATACGTTCACATAGTGTAAAAAAATTTACTTTGGCTTTTGGGAAATTTGGTGTAGAAAGTTCTAATAAATACATGTCATGACTAGGATTTCCAGAAGTTTGCATCATCAAAATTCATGATGATTAGAGCTGCAGTTACGAAGCACTTCGTTTAAAGTATTTCATTGAAGGGTTGGTTTACGACAGAGGTAGAGTAGGAAGTCATGGAATACCTTCCCTACCTACATCGTGTAGTCGCCCATCCCGTGAGCTGTAGAGGTAGATTTTATGTCTTGCACTTGTTGGTTTTAAAGGACACTTGGAGAACTCTATTCCCCAAAGTGTATCCGTTTAGGCTCTGGATGGCAACCAGAGCTTCGTCGTAATTGGTCATTGTCACGAAGCCAAATCCCTTGCACTTGTTTGTCTGCAGGTCCCGAATGACCTTAACGCTCTGTACGGCCCCAAAGGGTCCAAAGAGTTGCCATAAGAGATTCTCTTCGGTGTCAGGAGCAAGGTTGTACACGAAGATGCACCATCCTGAACCGTTGAGAGCATTCCCAGCTAAGAGAGGATTGGTTGCCAGCAGATCTCCAGCCAGAGGAGAGTACCTACAGGGATGTAAAATTCTATCCCTCACAAACAACTCCTATCATTTATCAGTAAATGAAAAACTAATTATCACACTTCCAAAACATAAAATAACTATTAAGATCAATAAACAAGATAAATATCTATATAAAGACATTCGCGTATTACAAGTCATTAATGCGGCTTCAAAAGAATCCCACGTATTATTATTATTATACGTATGTGTTACTCATAAAAACTTTATGAATAAACAGGATTAATGCACTTAATTCCTAAATTTTGTTAAGAATTAACGTTTAATTTTATATAGCGCAATTAATAATTGCAAATAATAAAGTTGGTTAGTACATTTTGTTTTACATGTTTTATTTTAAATTTTGTATAAAAAGCAGAAAAGTCTTCACTTTCGACAGCTGAATGGGTTTGAGAAGTAATTTTTAACCAACGAGGACTCGTTAACGTGTGCAACTTATTCTGGTTGATTTTACACGTTTAAAAATGGATATTTGATCACCTAATTCGAAATCCAATAACGCAAACAAACAGTAACTATTATTTTACCTAGCAATATTAATGACGTTACTACTTGATTAAACAAGAGGGAATCCTAAATTCTTTTAGGCATGATTAGAATAAATTAATCCGAGACCTCGAACGTGATCAAATACGTCAAATCAAAATCGTTTGACGTCCCGAGTCCAACATTGCAATTATATCTAAAATCGGTCAAGATAAGAAAGAAATGAGCTTAAGATTTGTCCTTGAAAAAAAACAAAACACAACAAACAAGCCATTATAAGAACTGCTTTGCCTTAGCTAAAAGATATAATTTAAATGAGGTATTTAATTTTAGTTGTATAGTTCTAATTTATAAACTTTAATATTTAAACAGTTTATAGTGTTTAACCATTCATAGCGCTCAGCAGAGTTGGATAATTTCTAAATTACCAAAAAGGAAAGGCTTACGTTATAGGTCTTCACTTAATTAAAAATATGACTAAATTTATTACTTCCAACTTACATTACTGGAAACTAACTTCCAAAAACATAAATATTATAAACTGGTTATTTAGCAGAATTGGTAGACATCCCTTACTCGTAATCATTTCAAATAAATAAAATTGTCATTCTTGTCGAGCTGAAATGAAAATGAACATGAATAAATCACAACCACAAAACAAGATAATTCAAGACAAAAACAAAGTAAAAAATGAAATCAAAATATAAAGAAAAAACACGATCGATCTCCAAGCAAGGTTACATACTGGCGAAAACCCAGGGTTCTAGGGTATGCCTGGCTCGGTAGTAAATCGAAGAACCGTCTTTAATTATTTGTTTACATTACTTTGAAGATGTTTTCCAATTTTGTACTACACAGCAAGGTTTCATATATTAAGTTTCTGAATTCCACATTCATGAACCTAAATGCCCAGAGGTCAGATAGAATAAATCAAACACTGGTCTAAGAATGACTGAAACACAATTTTGAACGAATTATAAGATGAAACTTAAAGGATGAAACGAATGAACTAAACGTCTGCGAAATAAATGACCGCTAGGCGCCGCTAGATACCCGTACCTGGAGATCGGCGACAGAGGAATATACCTGAAGCGGTTAGCTGGATGGTGGATAGGTCCAGGAAACGGACGCTGTGGTGACAGGTAAGCCGCTAGAGGCGCTAGTGCCTTTGCATTGTTGCTTGGATTGTTTGCAAACTTTACTGTGATTGGTTCACTGCTACCATCTGGAATAGTGTTGTGCAGATGTTTTATAGCTCGTTCAGCTTCTATTCGTTGATCGAAACGTACAAATCCAACACCTTTAGACAATCCTGCAAGATTGTACACAAGTATTAGAATGTGGTTAACTATAATATGACAATTCTGAAAACCATCTTTCACGTTTAAACTTTTTTTCTTTTAAAACAATGCAAATTTTTCGACTCATCACACTAAATTTTAACTCGCTACACACAGATACGTGCGATTATTTTTACGCTCAATAACACAACCTTCCACGATGGATTTTTGGTTAAACCAATCATGTCGTGCTCTATACGACAAAGTATACAAAGATGAATATTTTTCACTTATCCATATATTCACCTTTCACGTTATCACAGAGGATTCGAGAAGTGATAATGCGACCATAAGGAGCAAAGAGGTTCTCCAATTCCTGCTGAGTCATTGACTTTGGTAACCCACTGACGTATAGATTAGCGCCCTTGATGGCCTCGCTGCTTGGTCTGGCATAAGAAACCTGGAATATTAGATCACAAATTAAGTACCGATTAAAAATGATCAAACGTGCGAGCGATCAAACAACAAGAAAAATAATCCCGTTTCTTTAAATGGTCTTAGAACTCGATATATGAAAGGGGTCTGATTGGACGCAATGCATCAAATTTTATATCTATTGCAATTTGATGTAACTTAGACCGAAACCTTCGTACACTGACCAGTTATTAAAGGTTCGAACAAAATCGTAAGAGATTAGGAAATTGAAATTAAACTAAAATAAACATTTCGTTTAAGCCCAGAGAAGCAACGAAAAGAAAAAATGTCAAATAAATTCGAATTTCTGATTTTTCATATCACAAGTTACTTTACTATTTAGTTAAATTGGCGACTTCAATACAACATTGAATGTTAAAAGAAATATATTTGAGTTCATAAGCACCATACAAGGTACTAAATTTTATATTTTATTTTCAAGAGAATTAAGTATGTCAAGACACCAGGCAGAGTGTCGTGCAGCTAAAATATGTCTGTCTGTCTGTGTGTCCATTCCGTTCACCCCACTCGTATGATTCATGACGTCATGCTCCACTTAGCCATCACTGGTTGCTGCTGATCACGTCACATCAGTTGCTGCAGGGAACTTCGTGCGCTTAGTAGTTGGACTTGGGACTGTAGTAATTTTGCGTCATTTGCGATTTTTTCTTAATTTTTTTAATCTATTCATACTAACGGTGTCCACCAAAAACAGAAAGTGGTCGGACGAATACATACAATATGGATTCACGTGTATAACGGAACATGATGGGAGTCAACGTCCTAAATACATGATTTGCCATGCCAAGTTAAGTAATTCTAGTCTAGCACAGGCAAAACTAAGAACACTCCCTGAAGTTGCATGGAAATAAGAAATACCAGAACACAACGCTTACTGAATTCAAGGTAAAGAGAGCCAGGGTTCGATGAAAACGCTACTTTGCCTGATCTCGGCTTTGTACCCATCGACAAACCGAATTTCACAGCAACCTACGAAGTTGCATAATTGATCGCAAAGCAGGGCAAACAACACACCATTGGTGAAGCACTCGTAAAACCCGCTGCGTTGAAGATAGCGAATATCATGCTGGGAATAGCTACCGAAAATAAATTAGCCCAAATTCCTCTTTTAAATGACACCATCAGCAGCAGAATAGATGACACGAGCGATGACATCTTGGCTCAAGTAGTTGCAGACCTGATTTTAAGCCCATCAAAATTCAGCCTCCAACTCGACGAGACCACCAATGTTTCCGCTCTAAGCCGGCTTGTTGTATTCGTGCGATATGTGAAGAACGACGAGATAAAAAAGATTTAATTTGTAAGCCTCTTACAACAACTAAGGCAGCCGACGTGAAGAAACTTGTGGATGACTTCTTCAGAGACAACGATCTTTCGTGGGATATGGTTTCTGCAGTTTGTTCGGACGGAGGTCCTGTCATGCTGGGACGAAACTCTGGTTTTGGTGTGCTGGTAAAAGCCGATGCACCACACATCATTGTAACGAACTGTGTTCTGCACAGACATGTGTTGACAACAAAAATCTTGCCTTCAGAACTGGTAGAAGTATTAAAAATTGTAGTGGAATGTGTGAACTTTGTGTGTAATAGTGCCCTGAAGCACCACGTCTTTAAAGATTTGTGTAATGAAATGGACTTTGAATTCGAGGTACTTCTGTACCATTCTAACGTTCGATGGGTATCCAGAGAAAAGATGGTGAATCGTGTTTTTGCTATGCGTGTGGAATTAGCCCAGTTTTTGCGAGAGCACCAACACTGTCATGTAGATTGCTTCGAAAAATTTGGGTTCATTCTCATTTCGGCGTACATGACCGATATCTTCAATGCTCACAATCATCTCAAATCAACAGACGCAGGGCGGTGGAGTCAACATCATCGAAGCGGAAGAAAACCTGAAGGCTTTTCAAAAAATCTACCGTTACGGAAACGACGAACAGAGAATGATAACTTCGCAAACTTTCCCCTGCTGGACAACTGTGTAAGCAAGATCGAAGATGTGTCTGAAATCGGAGACATTTATGTACCAGGGGAACTGAAGCAAGCAGTTACCATGCGCTTAGATGAGCTCTCAGTCTCTCGACGGATACTTCCCCACCAGAGTCATATCCAGCATGGGTGAGACAGCCGTTCACTTTTAGTGTTGTGACAACAGATGTCAATGATGAAAACCTTGACAAAATTATTGAACTTCAGCAGAACCAGGTTCAACAGCAACTTTTCAGAACAACAACGGTCTCAACGACCAAATCGTAGCGTACCCTCTTATCGCTGAGAAAGCCCTCGAGATACTCATACCGTTTGTTACAACGTATCTCTGCGAACAATCTTTTTCGAGGATGGTAGATATAAAAACGAAGAAAAAGAACAGACTTTGTTGCGAAAATGATATGAAAGTGGCACTTGCCAAGGTGAAGCCGCGCATTTCTGAACTTGTCTCTGAAAGGCAACAGCAAAAAGTCACATTGATTTGCAGTAAATATTCAGTTATGTTTTTGCTTTTGTGTGAAATTCATGTTTTGTTTGTTTTGTTCTTTGAACACAGTGATATTGTGTGCAACTGATGCATGGTTCATTTTGTGCACCGATAAAATATCTACTTATGTTATGAATTTGAAAAAAAAAAGTCATTTTATTTTTCCAATTATAAAGGGTTCAGTAAATGCAAGTACGAAACTTCCGGGGTTCAGTACCTCCAGCACTTCGTTGTTACATCGAATGATAGTCTGGTGATGTTACGTTCTGTACCTCGGACTGTGACAATCGAAACTATCGCATTATCAGTAGATGTACTCCAGTGGACTCTCGACTTCATATACAGGATCTTAAGGCAACCGATTAAGAAATACCCGAAATAATTCAAATTTTGATCGAGTTTCTTCCTTTTTTTAAAAATTTCTTAGAATTAAAAAAAACGGATTTTTTAAAAATCTGATACACCGACGGAGTCTCTCTCAACTGGTGTAAACAAGTCACTTGGTAAAATTATTCAACAAAATATTGTCAACTTAAACAGTATACACTTTTCGCATGCCTACACCAAACGTCAAACGAGTTGTCAGTAGCATTTTTTCCCCATACAGTTTCACCTATAACTAAAAGTGGCTTAACAGGTTTAACGTCAGACATTATTAACGTGAAAACGATATTTGTTAAAGCTATGAAGATCGCAGGTGGTTGATGACAAAAAACTATTAATCTAAATATCAGAAAACTATTAACAGTGCTTTTGAGAGGGAAAACTACAACCAAATATTTTAAGGCGGGTCCGGGATAGCCAGGTGGGTTAAGGCGTTAGACTCGTAATCCGAGGATCGCAGGTTTGATTCCCCGTCGCACCAAACATGCTCGTACTTTCGGCCGTGGGAGCATTATAATGTGATTATCATTCCCACTATTCGTTGGTATAAGAGTAGCCCAAATGTGCCTTCCCTCTAGTCTTACACTACAAAATTAGGGACAGCTAGCGCAGGTAGCTTTCGTGTAGCTTTGTGCAAAATTCGAAAGACAAACAATGTTTTAAAGAACCTGGTTGTTCTGTTAGGTTGCGATTCTAAAGCTAATGTTAGTGACTAATGACTGTCGCTTTCTTACTTGCTGTGATTTACTGGTGTGTACCGACACAAAAATAAGTGAATAAATACGTATGATATAAAAATACTTTAGCCTGAGTAGGGGGGGGGGTGCGCGGCCAAAAAGGATTGAGCATACAAATTGAAAGGAATAATAATAAAAACTGGTATACAAACTGGTAGCTACTTTTACAACACTTATGATAACTTTACAGTAAACGCGGTCTGGCTAAATAATTAATACTTGCTAAATTTTTTTTTTATCAATGTTTAAGTACAGATACAAGCTTGGCTCCCAATTTCGATCATAGCAAGATTTTTTGATTTTTGTTTTTAAACACCAAGAAAAACCGTTACTGCTAGCATTTTAAACCGAGGGGACAACTTCGCATTTAAGAAGAGTAATAAATGATTTAACTATTATTAAAGAGTAGATAGCACAACCAAAACATCAAACCACGCCCATATGTTTATTTAAGACCACCTATATCAGATTGTAAAATTATCTTTGGAAAACCGAAACCAAAACTTAAATTGGCAGCCACTCAAAATAAAACGTTTAGAGTACAAGAGTTTCACAGCACCACCATGAAGAATTAAAGTTTTCAAATTCTCTAAAAACGAACACTTAAAAACACACCAGTTCTCCATGCAAAGGAGAGTTGTTTTTTGAGCGAGATTTCAAACTACATAACGTTTCAAATAGATTTCAATTGGAAAAATTATTTGTTTTCACACACACACACACACACAAACAGTTGCTTTTTCAAAAAGGTTTATTCAAATCAAACGTTTCCTAATTCCAACCCAGGATTTAGAGTTTCAAAGGTTGTAAAATACGTGTGTAGCGTGAAATTAGGTTTCAACATCAGGAAGACTGAGAGACCTTTTTTTTTTTGTAAGGTACCATAGTTACATCTTTATTAAAACCCACGATTTTCTGGTCATTCTCCAACTTACTATATGTCAGAACGAAAATAATGGAAGTGATCCAGCGTGAAGTTAGAGCACATTGGTCATCTGTTAAGCCTAATGCAAATATCTAGAACAGACAATATGCTGAGCCACGTAATGTCCAATACATTTATATCTACACATCACTCCCAAATGATGAGAACAAGTTTAGTTTCTCTGCTGTTGATAAACACTTAACTGTAATGTAACCAGGACTTCTGTATCACTATGGTAAGAGCAAAATTAGGTATGGGTTTCCAAACTTTCTCTGTAAAAGGTCTCCCAGAAAATTTCGTAACCTGACCAATCTTTTATCCCAAGCGAATCTACAGATATTAAGTACCATAATAATGTGTAGCTTGTTTATTTACTGTTAACAAGCTTATGAATCTTTCCCCGACACTTTCCCAGTTTGGAATATTAAGTAGCAGTATTTCAAAGCGAGAATCAAAACGCTTCTTACAGGTGCATCACGGGAAGTATTATGGTTTGGCAGTTTCCTCAATTACTAATTACACTATTGCGTTCATTTTGAAACATGCAACTCGCATGTCCTAACATCTGCCTTGTTACGGCTGTGTAGATTATTATTATCTGCGTCAGGTTATTTGCTGTTGTTTCCTGACTAAGCACAAAACTACACATTGGGCTATCTGTACTCTGCCCACCACGGGTATCGAAACCAGGTTTTTTGCAGTGCGAGTCTGTAGACATGCCGCTGTGCCAAGATGGGGGGCACCTGCGTTAAAGATAAGTTGTTTCACCAAGTGGCTGTTGTACACTAAAATACACAAAAGGGGCGCGATGGTGTAAAACAAGCAGAAAGTGGAGGATTCACAACCATCTCATAAGTTCCTAAACATAAAAGGTTTAAATCACCCCTTTCCGAGCATAGGACAAATGGACACAACAGCTCGTTTAAAACATGTAAAATCTCCAGTGTGCATTCCGTTAGGGTACAAGTCTTTGAAACATTCAAGCATTTCGATTTCGTGAGTACTCTGAATCCCTCCAAAATGCCAGCAATACGACAAATTCCTTTAGTGCAACAAAGAATATTTCTTACCTTAATTATTTTATTTTGAAGTCGGAGTCCATTTAGTGTGTTGATTGCCTTTTCAGCATCTTCTGGACGAACATAGTTAACGAACCCATAGCCCAGACTTTGACCTACTAATCAAAAAAATATACTTAACATATATATGTGTGTGCATATCAAATCTAAGATTACATACTTTCCACACACACACACAAAGACAAACCTGTAAGATTAAGAATTCAGAATAATACGAATCCACTCTAGAAACTTCTGCGGAAGTAGAAAACTTTCGCAATATTGCGTTCTGTGTATCAAATAACTAGCGTTCAGACCAAGATGTTCATAGCAAATAAAAAAAGAAATTTTCCAATTTTGCAAGTTTTAAATACTCGGTTATTTTCTCCCAACAAATCAACCATAGTTTGTTGGGTTTTTTTTTAAACACCTAATTAACTACAATACAGTGAGCACTTATTGTACTACTAACATTCTATTCATTTCAACTGTACATTTCTTTTGAAATTGTGTCGTTCATATCATAAATGTTATTTCGCACACATCGCGGATCACGTTTCGTAGCATTTGCAATATTGCGGTTGCGCAAAATCATTGTTATTATGTGCATCAAATCTTCGAAATTAATTGTCGGTGTAACAAACACTAAGATTATGACGTATACAAAAAATATTGAGATACAAGGTCGGGAAATGTCAAGATTCCCAAGCAACAGAGCCATTTGTATACACATTCTTAGAAAGTTAATTCTATCATAAGCAATTACTGTAAACATCACCAAAACAAAACAAAAAACAACCCTTAGTGTAACAAATTTATAAATACAATGCCGATGTTGGCCAAAATTTTTCATAACCCTGTACCTAGGGGGTGTGGTTTTATAATTTTCAGAAGTTGCTATTACTTCTTTTCAACAATAATAATACATGTAACAGATATCTACATTTAGTCTTGTACGAGCGTGGTGATAGTGACACGAAACGATAACATTATATCGTGAAGCAGAGATACGGTTTTATCGATACATCGTTTGATACAATCCATTTTTCTTCACAAAACTTATAAAAGTATTTTTACTAAGATTATTTAATGATTTAATATACAAATTCAAAGCAGTCATTGCTTCAAGTGCAAAGATATTTACGTTATAATTAATATTTTTTTAATCTAAAAATTAAAATTTTATAAAACTCCGAAATACATTTCTCTCAAACTTTTTTTGTTCAATAAATTATGTAAAGTCGGTCGATTTGACCAGCTTCATAAAACAATAAAATCAAAGTTATCCTTTTATTCCCCCCCATTTCTTTCTACAAATTACTTCAAATTGTAGCAAAAAATTACAGTTACTTACACTAGACAAGTTAAAGCTCTTAACATCGTACGTGTTTCTATTAAGTTTGTTTCAAGCTTTATGACGAACCACTGCGGCCCTATGTTCCTAAAGGAATTCAGTGGCATATGATGATGTTTATATGGCTACGTAGTATAACAAAAATAATATATAATAGATTGTTAAGGCTCGCGTTACAACAGAATCGAGAAATAAAATATTACAAGCAGTTTTACAATTTAACAGATATTTTAATTTGTAACGGATTTACCGTTATACGTTTAGTATCTACATCGGTTTCAGTAGTTTTTCTGCATGTGACATATATTTTGACTGTATTGCGAAACGCCCTCCTGTTCTCAAAATTAATAGAAAATTCTTCAGTGCGAAAAAATTACATTTGTTTCACGAAAGCGCGCGAGAATGTTTTATTCTCTCGCGTTATTCTTATAAAAAGTGACTACAATTGGTCAACTACAAATCAGTGTTCTGTAGGCTTAGGAAGTTATAATTGTTATTAACGTCTATTAATCGGGAAAAAAACCCGTAGAGAATTCGACCAGGAATATTATAGATTTCACACATTACAAACCGTTTAACGTAGTGAATGACTTTGGACGTTTTGACGAGGACATTAAGCATATTCGCTGAAAGGAATCAGATTGTAAGAGTGAGGCTAACCAAAAATGACTTCATCAGATGAAGCGAGGTGAAATATCAGCTCAGAACTGGGTCGTCGATAAAGTATTTAGTTCTAGACCGAATACAAGTTCGTAAAATCCACTGTACATAAACCTTCATATGCAATAACTATTAGTAATAACCATTATTACAAAATTGTATTGTTTTTTATTTGTATGTTAAAATATATTTCTTTTAAAAACAAAGGAAATTGTGTGTATCAATCTTGTAGAAAATTAATTTAATACAAACATTTAATGAACTACTGAGGTCAAATCTGTGGTTACATGAAACACTTGTACGTTAACATGTGCAATATAATACAGGGTGTTCGGAAAGTCACTGTGCGGTTTTGTAATCATGTACATATGTGGGTGCACTGTGACTTTCCGAACACCCTGTACATCGGATACTCATTCGGAAAAATTATATTATAGCACGTAACATAACAGATTGGTGGATTCGTTCCGGATAAATTATAATATGTAACAAATAAACGATTATTATACTAACCCCGAAGAAACCGCAAAGGCGAAACGTTGGTCAAAATAAAATATATTCTTTAATATTTACCTGGAGAGTAAGGATTTGTTTTTGTTTTTTTTCAATTAAGTTTCTTAAAGTTTTGTTATAATTAGTTTTTAATTTAAAAAATTATTGAGAACGTAATGTTATTTCTAATTTTATTGTGAATAATTAACCGAAACAAGTTTTAAGCATTTTGGTTGTCGCGCTTAATATTAGTATAATCAACCTAACGTCCACTAGCATCTCATGGAAAGTTAATAACAATTTAAGAAATCAACAATGACAGTATCTTTTAAATCCAATAACCAGTTACTTTTGATCTCAAAATCATAACACTGTCATATGCGACTGTTTATCATTCAATAATCTGAAATACCATTTTGAACGCAGCTGTTTTCCAGAGTTGTCATGACAACCATTCTATGGTATCAAAAGGGGAAGGAGCATCTGTTGCCTTAGGGCTAACTAACGAGTTTTTCATGTGCGCTATAGATTGGGTCAAACTTGCTGGACACGTGCCAAACATGTTTTGCATACAACAAAAGCTACCAGCAAACAAACGGAAGTATTCTGATCAGCTGGCAAGCCTTACAATAGAGGACGTTACAATCGCGTTGGAAGGGATATAGGGAATGACAGGGGAGGAGGCATTTGTAAGGAGCATCACTTCATGCATCATTACACAGTTGGGAACTTACCGTAGCGCCGTCTGAAGTTGTGTACTAATTCTCTGAAACCTACATGTTTTTCCTAAAATGTCACGTTTAAAAACTTTTTTGCTTCCGTCCCTAATCTACGTTATGTTCGATCAACATTCAGAAACAATGGTCCCACAACAAACTTTCCCAGCGTTGCTTCTAAATATTATGACGTGCGAATTAAACAACAACAACGACAAAAATCAAACGAAGTCTTCTGATGAAACTGAAATGCACAAAACGCTTTAAAATAAAAACCAGCAAGTAAAGCTTCTGTCCGTTAGAAGTTCAATAAAGCATACAATTAAGCAAAAAGAGTCAATTGTTACAACTGTCCCGAAGTGTTGAAAGTTTTCCTCGCCGAGTAAGAGCTCACAAACCACTTTTCTAACCCAGCCTGCCTCGGGCACTTCATCATTTCCTTGTCTAATGCACGTTTTATTTGGTTATTTACAATTAGGAGGAATACAACGTTAGTCTTAAACAACAAATAGTTATTAAAAAGATATTTGCCCGACATGTTTAAGCGTATGGCACTCCTGAAAGTGCTAACACTTCATCGAAAGAGTGTAGACTCCGTACAAAATGCTCAAAATCATAAACAGCTGCGTTATAATTACACACGTTTTGTTCACGTTACCAAAATACGGGATTCAGCTGACAACCCCCCCCCCCTTTGCGTACATTTGTGCTTTTCAGAACGTCGCCTAGTGTGTAGGCAAAATGTAGCCATTCATGACCAGTTTCTAAAGAGAAATTTTAAACCCTCACTATGGCCATATGTAGATTTACAAGCGTTCCTACCTCCCCCCCCATTGAATTTATTATAATAATTCTCCGCATTTCTTATAGTTGTTAACTTATTCATTCGAATAGCTTTTCATAAGAATACGAATAATTTACTTACCATTGTATTAGGTCGAATTTTTCCCACACAAATTCTATTAATTAATTACACTTCCCTTTATTGTTGAATTGTTTTAGTTCTCCGAGTAAAAGTTAGAGTTACTTACAAAACTAGGTCTCCCACTCAGAGCCAAGTATGAAAACTTACAATGCTAAAACCTAGGTTTCGATACCTGTGGTGGGTATAATACAGGAAAGTCATTATGCATCTAGTTCAAAACTATGTATTAAAGAATAAAAACTTGAAGTAGCAATCGAGGGCCAGTGAGTAGTAGTCTTACCAATAATTGCCGTTAGGGGTTATTTATCACCTACAAATTTAATGAATAACATTTTGTGGTATACCACAGTGTAAATTCCAGCACGCCCTCTCAACAGGGCCTTAAAAACCTTAGATGCCTTATTACTATTAAAATGTTTACCCATGGGAGCTTGTGGTAAGCAAATATGGTACAAAAACTGTTACTGATTGATTTATTAAACAATAACTAGTGCTAAATTAGAACTGGTTACCGTTAATGGCTTAAGTAAAATTATTATTACGAAATTTGACATTAAAACATTATAATTCCATGGTCTGTGTTACCAAGTTTTCTTAGAGAAAATAAAGGCCAATCATGCAGTTTTTAAAAGCAAATGTTGGCTGTTTTGGGGTTAAATTATATTAATAAATGACTTGACGCAAGAATTTTATTTTACGTTACACGTTTTAGTGAAAGCCCACGTTTCGAAAGTGCTAGTTTTAGCCTCTTGTACAACCTGAAAAAAACTACAAAAAGACGTTAACTATAGTTTTCCTTTTCCGAGTTACGTCAGTTATTTGTGCTTTAACGAGGGATAACGTGCTCAACTCACAGGACAATGTGCTGATTTGACTGATAATTAGGTAGTCAAAGTTATACCACATTCCACGCCCAAGACTGCTTAGATAGCAGCTACGAGGCAGTTTCAGTAGTTTAAACTTACGAAACCTCAGGAAGCCTTGAGAGATCGTAGCTGTGCTGTCTTTACTGGAAACGAGACATGTGACAGATAGGGAGTTAAGTCTCCCCCCCCCCCTCCAACAGTAATTTAATATCCTTGATGACAAATGTCAAAAAATACTCGAATCCATTCCTTTCAAATAAAACAGACATGTTCACTGGCAGGCAAAGTCTTGGTATTCAGAAAAACGTTAACCAATCAGACAAGACACATTTCATAGTTCTGTTCTATTTACTCAAAAGCACATACAAATCTCGATACAAATGACGATGACCGAAGGAAGTCGAAACGTTGTTCGCTCCTCTACGTACAAAAAACCCCTCAACCCAAACGAACAGTTTTTTACAGCTCTTCTTCAGGGTTATAAGAGTCTTAAAACCGTGCTTTATTAAAGCTTCTCAAACAAGGATATTAGGAATAGAGGCTGCTTGCTATCACGCAATGCTCAAAGGCGATACCGTGCAGTTAGTCAGAGAATATGCTGTATTTGAAGACAGTACATATTGGGATGTGGACATGGTAAATACATTCTAGAGCATTATATTAAAAACCGGAACAAGTTGGAATTATGCATAGTAAATCTAGTGAAAAAACAGGAACGTTAATTATGGCCGGGAAGCACGTGTTGAACTGTACAAGTCCTCAGAACTCAGCTGAACATTATCACCAAATCAAGTCTTAAGTTAATTCAGGTCGCATCGATTCCTTGCTAATTTCATGTGATGAAACATCTTAAAATCAGAAAATTCCTCACGTCCTAAACAAATACTATAACTGTACATTATATTCAGCAGCTACAAGATGTAAATTTAGTTAAACACTTTATAACAAAGTGGTAGCACTGTAAGATCAAATTACTCTTACCTAGTGAATTTCCATATGAATTTTACGGTGCACTACGACGTAAAATTTATGAAAGAAGGTAAGCAACTGCAAGAGAACTAGTGAGATTCATGAGAAGCCGGACCTTTCAAGAGAAACTATCATTTGTTAAAAATCACTGGTAAAACAATCAGAGTTGGCCCTAAGTGATAACCATAAAACGAAGGAAACAAATGAATGTCATCATGACGAACGCTTACTCCTCGATTCAGACTAACTCTGAAACGCGTGAAACGAAGAAAGAGATGTTACAAACACCTGAATAGCCACGAGTGCGAGTGGCAGGTTCTCACGATAATTAAACATGGACATTTCGGTGAACATCAGTAGAGTTGGTTATGTTGAGATGAATGTTGCTGCTGTTTTAGGTAAAGAAGTCTTTTCAACAGCACGAGTGACCACATGCGATATTGTACAAGGTTGCTGGATCCGGTTCACTTGGAACAACTAAAGAATTCGTTATGAATGTATCGCAGTATTAACTGAACTGATGGAATTTTGCAAGATGCACCACGTCGTTCTACATGTGTTATCCAACAGTAGGTCGAGGCGAGTAAGAAAATGAAAACCATACCCAAAATTTAACTACTTTTCCAAAGTTTCAGAAACGAAAAGAAACGAATTTTAAAATCTTTCCTCTATAACGATTTTGCTCGAGATATGTCAATGTATTCCACCAGATGTACATTGGAGTTTATAAAATACGTTCTCTTAAAATGGTGCGCGTGTAAAAATAACAACTAAGCTGATTAATTCACCACAAAATTCTAACTGAAGTAGTTTTTTCTCTTGTAATCCACAGTCGGCTGTATTCCTGTGTTGTGAATATTGGCGTTTACTTATTACTCATCCAACAAGGAAACTCAGCAGAAAAATAAATTTTACACATGAAGCAACTTATATGGAGAAAAAGAAATTAAATAGTTTGAAGATAAAAAAAAATATTTTATGATTTACACCGTAATGGCAGGTTTTATTTAAAAAATCCCAAAATCTATTAAAATTTCACCCAACTTATAGGTAATTTACGGGTAGGGCTGGATTTAACCTTTCAGGTTTCACGCAATACTGCAAAGCTGGACGCCCTCCTTCCTGTGGCGATTCAAAATTGAAGTACTTTTTTGGGGGGGAGTTTTAGGTTTAGGTTCCCCCCTCTATGCACTTGCATGGGTTGTACCATCATGAATCCCGCACTGCTCCACGGAAATAACAGTTTCTATTTCGAACGTGCCTCTACAAACTGACTTTTCTTGCACGTAGTTCGTTCCCAGTTTTTATTTGATATTTATCATTATTATTTTAAAGATAGTCTTTATACTTAAATTTAAGCCCTTTTCTGTAAAGGTTTTCCTTCATAAAGTTATTTATTAAAAACATGTATGCCGCATGTTTTGCTGTATATTCCATTACATTATTGTTTTAATCGGGTTCTCTCTAAAACCCCGATTACGAAAACTCTCAATGCTAATGTTTTTGTAGTTTGAACGTAATATTTAAGATTAATGCTGATGATGAAATTTAAACATCCGTAATAAAATACGTTTTTGGCGTTACCGTGTTGTTCATAAAACTTCGTTTTCCACTTGATAAAACAACACAGTTTTAGCACGATTAAAACTCACGGCACATATAGTGTTACGAATTATAGTTATCTCTGATGAGTCTCCGATTTATTATGTTACGTACTCGCATTACGATTTCAAACAGCCGGAAACTGTAAATTTTAATTTAGCAAATGGTTGAATTTCGATATGTATCAAATTTATGATGTTTGCCAACAAAATAGAAAATAATTCTTAACACATATTTTAATATACAAACAACGACACAACTGATATTAAGTTATTACAAATAATAATTTATATACAACAGTTTTACAAACTTAAACAATACGGAGTCTTCTATCCGGTATCGCCCCCCAGTGGCTCAGCGGTATGTCTGCGGACTTACACGCTAAAATCCGGGTTTCGATACCCGTGGTGTGCAGAGCACAGATAGCCCATTGTGTAGCTTTGTGCTTAATTCAAAACAACAACTATCCGGTATCAAACTCAATATCAAACTCGGCAATCCAAGTCCACGACAATCAAACTAATTACGAGTGATGTTGTTACGACTCGGTTAAGCTAGTGCAGTCTTTCCTTTGCTGGCCTCAACCCCCCTTATTTTTATTATATTTTTTTTATCGAGGAAGATATTTAATGTCTTAGAAACTGTAATGCTCAAAGTCAATTCTCTGAAATTAAGAGTTTCGCAATACTCGAAATCTCTATAGTTCCTTATCAAATTCTGTAGTTTTCCCGATTAATAAGCGTTAAATCACAATTATAGCTTTCAAGACTTATTGTTGTATACTAACTGTAGTTAACCAATAATAACAACAACTGTCTCTCGGATCATCTGTTTTATATACCAATTACACGAGATTCTGGAATTTTCAACAATGTTCGAAAGCACGCTAGCATTTTTATAAAACAAACATTGTTAATTCTCACTCCCAAGAGTCTTCTATAAATTTAAAGAAGAGGTGAAATTTTGACGTGTGCAATACACATCGAACAATATCCATCACATGCATAAAAAAATACACATACCAAAACAAACGCAGATATTAAAATAAATGTATAATTACATCTGTTACAATAGTACGGACTTCCCACATTTGTCTGCAGTTCAGGTTAGAAAAACGTTTCAAATTTAAGCGTGTATTTTACAAAGCTTTGAGGACAAAAATTACGAACTACTTTTGAACCCCTAAGAGCCAAACACTGATGTCGAAATATTTAAACTAAATTTTATTTAATCGAAAATGTTTGCAGTATTAGCTATCAAGATAACAACTTTAGCTTATTTACGGTGTAAAAAAAACTAAATAGAGGTAATACCATTTCATTTTTAAAACACAATATATCGATTAGAAACGAAAATATAAAATTATGAAAACATTACGAAGCATTAAAAGTGATTGAACTTTTGCTACCTTCATGAACAGTTTTTCGTCGTAATCCTTATTATTCATGAAGTCCGACCAGACTGAGAATTTGCCTTACTTAGGCTTAATCGAAAATATAAACTCAAATTAGTATTTTTACGAGAAATCACAAATAATCAACTCGCTTCAATGAATATTGTAGCGTTACAGAATAATAACTGTATTGATTCAATGTGTAACGGATTTACTGTTATACGTTTATTTTAGCGCCTACGCATTTTTTCTGTATTCACACTTGTGCAATAAGCAGTCAAGAATATACATCACATGCGAAAACAAGCTACAAATCCAGCCTTTTCTCAGAATTTGTAGAAAGTTCTTAAAAGTGAGAATCAATAATACTATAACAAAATTTTTACTTTTTCCTGTTCCTAGGCATAAAGTGTTATTTCCCAATTGCTTATGCCTAAAGTAAATGGAAAAGACCTATTTTTCTCTTCAAACTTTGCTTTTGTGACCCGGGAGCTTATAACGAAAACATGATGGGAGACTATATTTGGGGGTTGATACATAAAAGTGATTTACATTACAATCGCAAATCTCGATAAAATAATCACGCCCAAACATTTTTGTATAACTTTAGTATAAAATACATATAAATCTTGATTCATACGTTGTTTTATTCACACCTTATGTAAAGTGTGCAAATTTGCCCGTTTTTACATAGAAAATAGGTAAATTTTATTACATAGGTCACAAAAGCAAAGTCTAAAGGGAATAATGGTCATTTTCTATACTTTCACAACATGAACAATTAAGAAATATCATGTACTTATCCAGGAACAAAAATACATGTACATAGTGGTAATATTTGTTTCATGAAAAACATGCTGGAACATTGTTTGAATGCCGAGAAACTCGCCTAATTCTCATGTAAAAACAAACAAGCCGGAAGATAAGAGTATTAATATTATTATTAAACAGTTACGTTCAGTGTGCTATAGGCGTTGGAACCTATACCTGCGTTTAACGTCTATTGAGAGGAAAACTACAGAATTTGACCAGGAACGTTATACATTTAGAACGTCACAAACCATTCAACTTCAGTGAATTAATTCGAACGTTATTATATCTAAGAGAACATTAAATGTATTCGGTAAGGAGAGAGCTTCTAACCGGTGTACGGAAAATCCACGAAAGACATCGTTATCTTGAGCGACACTATCAACAACTCAGAATTAAGCCGCTCATCGTTCATCTGTATTAAACCAGATACAAGAATCAGTATTCTCTGCGAGTCTGTAAAACTTGTATATAAACCATTATTAAACTATTAGTGATAACCGTCATTACAAATTGCATTGTTATGTTTGTAAATTAAAATACATGTTTGTGTTAAAAAAAATAAAATTGTATGCATCGACCTTGTTAGCAAACACCATAAATTTGATATATATCAACAGTCAATTAATTTCTAAATTCAAACTTTTGATTATTTGAAATAATAATACATTAACATACGTAAAGTAATAAATAAAGTCTTGTCCGAGATAAATAATACGTAGCAAATGTAATTATATCAATGAACAAAGAATAAAGCACGCGCGCGCACGCACACATACAAATACACCCTATACAACATTTCTTCTAACTCTTACAAACACCACTTCGAATATACATTTTTGTCATAAGCATAACCAGGCCATTGCAGGAACTTTTTCATACCGTTCTAAACAGTCTCACCTGTAACTTTGTCTCTGATAAGCTTGCAAGATTCCACTTCTCCGATACTGGAGAACAAACTCCGGATCTCCTCCTGGGTCATGGTCTGGGGCAGGTAGTTCACGATCAGGTTCGTGTTACAATCGTCTACCATGTTTCCTGTCTGGACCGAGTTGTGAATGGTGCCGTTCTGTTGTGACACAACTGTGGTCGAGTCCATGGCGTACGCTGGTCTCACTGAAATATTGAAAACAATTCTTACCGAAACGTCCGTTGTAAAACCACATGAAGATTGCCAACGGTCTTACGAAACGGTGGGTAATTATAAATTACTTCACTAATATCTATTAGTGAGTTTGAGCTTTACTCCCCCCCATTATTGTATTAAGTTTCTGTTTGTTTGTTTTGTAATTTCACACAAAGCTACTCGAGGGCTATCTGTGCTAGCCGTCCCTAATTTTGCAGTGTAAGACTAGAGGGAAGGCAGCTAGTCATCACCACCCACCGCCAACTCTTGGGCTACTCTTTTACCAACGAATAGTGGGATTGACCGTCACATTATACACCCCCACGGCTGGGAGGGCGAGCATGTTTGGCGCGACGCGGGCGCGAACCCCGGATTACGAGTGCACGCCTTAACGCGCTCGGCCATGCCAGGCCTCATTAAGTTTCTAAAGAAGAAAATAGTACAAAAATCCTTCTTACTCATTTACTGCTTAAATCCAAGTACACAAATTCATCGTAAGCTTGGTATGAAAACTAGTGTCTTATTGCTTTTCCAAATGATAGGTGGTTTTTGTTGTTTGTTTTGTTTTTTACAGTGTACGATATATGCTATTGTATAAAGGAATTACTTTTTTTCTTCATAGAAACATCTATTCTAAACCTACATTGGCCGCATAATGAAATTAGGGTGAGAAACTCCAATAAAAACAACAAAAGTTTTATATTACGAAATAAATTTGGGTAAATTACATAGAAATAAACATCGTTCAATTGAAAAAACCAAAAGATATCCCCTCAGTAGCACAGTGGGTACGGATTTACAGCGCTAGAAACAGAGTTTCGATACCCGTGATAGGCAGAGCACAGATAGCCTTTTGTGTAGTATTGTACTTAACTACAAACAAAATGGTAATTCTATGGTTTATTTAAAAACTTGGGCGAAAACAAGACCACTGAACTACAGAATCAAAACACTTACAGGCTTATTAAGCAACAGTTACATTTGTTACCTGGATATTGTAATATGTAGAAGAGGTTGACAAATAGCATCACATTTAACTTGCAAGAACGACAACAGTCTTTTGGGATTACAGATTCTACTCGACTTCAGTACATGTAACCTAATCTATTTTCCTTAAAATTAAGTTTTCCTGAATCTTATGGTTTCGACACAGATAAACCAAATATTGTGAAGCAATTTTATGTCCATCTTTCTCCTATTTTTACGTTTTAGTTCTACTGTAGACATTTTATAAATTACGATTTGCCTTGAGTAAAGCTTTCCAATTCGACTACGAGTTGAAGCAAGCTATGTAATCACAGATCTATAACAGATGGATGCGAGTATTGTGCCAACATTTACTATGCTAAAGCCCAAAATCACTTCATTTAAATCCTACTTTATATTGAATAAAAGTAATATACAAGATTTCTTATTTCTAAAAGCTTCAGTTTGCTTCGATATAAAACTAGGGCCGAGATTGAACACATCTTGAAAACCTCTTTCATGAATGGGAAATGTGATTACGTTTTAAGAAATAAGCATTCAGCTGCCACCTGGCGCCGGTACGTCGTTGATGCTGAATTGTCCTTTGAAAGATATCTTTGTCGTCACCTCCAATGTTGAAGTTGCGTGACAACGATATTACATATGTGATCAAGCAGTGTGTCACATGTGGAGGCTTAACCAAGATACACCCATTCTTGGAACTTCTAATATTGAAGTTTGTTCTATTTATATTCTGTCCAACTCAGTATATTTATTACACACACCTTTAATATAACATTAACGTTTTATAAAAGTTGTCTAGTGATTAACAAAAACAAAACAAAAATTAAATTGCAACAATAGTGGATACGATCAGCAACAAATTCAATATAAAAATGTCACCATAACCATGTGCTAATACCTTTAAAAAAAAAACACATTTATTTTAAAATTAAATCGATATTTATTGATGCTTTCAAAAAGACTGCTACGAAGTTTGTTATGATCAAACATTACGATATTACATTTAAGATTTTTGGGAAAGCAGTAATTAGTCCAAATCACGTTATAAATAATGAATGATCCAAGATTTCCAGCGAGGTGCAACAAACTGCCGAGCCGCATAAACTAATTGTTTAACTGACCAATTCCTCAGTGCTCAATGAATTTATTACGAATAAAGAACTCATTTACGACGAGCTGACAGAAATACTAGTCTTCAGTGCTAGTTTAATCTTACTGTTTGTGCATATATTATGCTTGCATGTATATAGTTAATCATTGCGTATCATAATTTACATCATCGTATCTCTTCAAACTTGATGGTGTTAAAGTTACCGCCGAGATTTAAATTATTTTCACCATTATCGTTCATCAAGTGTCTTCTTTCTTCAGTAATCCACTCGTTTGTTTTTATTCTTGGGAGAGTGAATTCGTTTTCTTCAGCACAACAGAGGTGTCTTCTGTTCAACCAGCCACTCGTGAAACGAATGGCTCTGGGAAATTGGATTGGAATAGCTAGTTATAACTTCAATGTTTTCGGCTTTTGGTGATTTTGTTCTTATTGACAAAAAAATTTGGATGGGTTTGCATGTTTCATTTCACTTTCCCCAATTCTCTTACTTCTTTCCTTACCACCACGCGAAATGTGAAAGATTTAAACATTTATATATTCCAACAATTAATTGTGACAAGAAATTTCACGTAGAGACACCGCGAGACGGTGTTCAATTTTACCCCACCTTGAGAGAGAGGAAGCATCAAGTTTGGTGAACTGTTGTCATTCGTAACATTTGTGTATCCTATCATTATCTAGCGGTATTCGACAAGCTATAAAAGCAAGGTTTTGTGTTTAATTACCTCGTATTGTGTCTCCAATAGATTTAATACGATTAGGTTAGGTTTACGATTGAATTAGGAAAACGAAACGCTACATAAAAAGGTGAATTACAAAGAAGTTTTAAGCGTTTTAATTATACTTTAAAAACTTCAATTGTTGTTTTAACATTCAAGTAACCCAGCTACAGTTATCGCAGTAGCTTCATTATAAGCAGGGCCATGAAAGAACCAAGACAATGAAGAACAGAGAATACGCTTTAAGGTTGCTGATAATATACAAGATTTTAAATACCCCAGTTTTAAACACATTAGTAGCACAACTTTGGTGTACCATTAAGTTGTATATCACTACGTCACTGGTAAAATGTAGTAAAGCTATGCAAGAAGAGGCGTTAACTCATCCAATAAGAGACGCCATTCATTCTTTTCCAACTTGGTCCGAGGTATACGATTTGTTGTTTATCCCATCCTATCTTGGTTGGATCAGTGTTTTTGAAGACTGAAAATGTCCAGTTACAGTGAAGTCGTGTACATTTTGTAGTTCATTTCGTTGCAAATCCAGTGTTTCATTATGACGGTGCACAAAATACCCATAAAACACCTTTAACCCATAAAGCTAATGCTACTTTATTTACAAAGTAATCAGCAGGTTACCAAGCTAAACAGTAAAGTTTCTTAATGGATAGTTTTGTTTGTATATTGTTTAAACATTAAGTTTCCTTCTCGTGCTAAGCACTTATCTGAAACATTTTAAAGAAAACCTAAATCAGGCAAACGACCCAAGCGACAAACGTTCAGTTGAAATACACGCATGAAAAGAAAAACAATTAAAGACTTCGTAAAAATACAGAGAAATCCTAAAGTTTAAGTAAAGAAGCAATTATATTCCCCTTTGAAATTATGTAGCACACCTTCAATAGCCAAACAGATTTTGCTTAAAAATGTTAACTATCGGTCGAATTAAAACTATTACAGCGAGATTCGTGGCGATAAAACTTATTGCAATCAAAGAATTAGAACATTTGTTCCAAAAACCTTTGTTTCTCTCTCTCTCTCTCTCTCTCTCTCTCTTTTTTTCTTAATTTAATTTACAAATTTTAGTGAAAACAAATGTTCACTATTTCCAGTCAGTAATATCCAAACATTAAGCACAGTTATCCAAGATATACGAGCACGAAATGAGAAATATGTTTGTAATATCCCAGATTTCACCTCCTCCCTCAACAGACTTCAGCGATAAATCTGTGGACGTTAACGTTAAAAATTGGATTTCGATACCAATATTGTGGGCACAGTAACAGATAGTCGAATGTGCAATATCTGAAATGAACAAAAGTTAGATTTATCTTAAACATTTCCAAGCGATTTTCTTAAATGTACAAACCAATTATATGTTCGGTGAGCAAGATGCACACGAAGATTTATCAGAAACACAACAATACTAAGTGCAAAAATATATTTAAATAGATGGTGAATAGATAAGATTGGCCATTACGAGTTTACACAAAGATGCGAATTACACAAACATATTCAGTTTCCCGGGAATATCTTAAGAAAAAAAAAAACAGGTTTAAATGATAAACCAGGGATGTAGCGAAATTTTAAAACTGACTAATATTGTACGAGATGATTTTTAGGGTTAGTGTATACTGTATGCTTTAAGGAATTCTGGGAGGGCAAAACTATTCAAAGAGCTTGTTTATTGAATATATTAGTAAATTTATTATCAACCAAAATATATGTACGTATTAGCTATTGAAAATAATTATTATACAAAAATTGAACTTTACCAAAAAATATCGCTGGAGCTGGAAAAAAACATTGGCTATTTTAGGGTAAGCCTAGTTACGTTTCTACATGGTTTGTGTGTTTGTGTGTTTTTTGTATAGCAAAGCCACAAAGGGCTATCTGCTCAGCCCAGCGAGGGGAATCGAACCCCTGATTTTAGCGTTATAAGTCCTGAGACATACCGCTGTACTAGCGGTGGGCTTCTACATGGTGGAAGCTTTCATTGTTCTTTGGTGTTTTATTACTAGTTTCACAGAAACACTACAGATTCAAAATATGTAAAAAAAAGTAATAAATAAATACTTGATAAAAAGTCAGACAGAAGTAGATACATAAAATTAAATGTTTTCATCAATAATACTGCAAAAATAAAACATTAGTATAGTTTTACTTCATCCATATTTTTTAAATACACTAATTAATCGGTCGAAACAGCCACGGCCTTTGTCAATATTAAGAAAATGGTGTTGAAGGGTTCTCAATTGAAGTATTAAAAGCGATGTGTACGATGTAGAAATCGATACCGCCATCTTATAAACCACGTTATTTTATCCATCGCATTTACTACTCTGGCGCCGACTGGTCACATGTCTAAACTAAAAAGCATACAAGATGAATTTCTTCTCCGCAGAGAAGATGAAGAAGCACTTCCAATTGAAGCAAAATCACTTTACAAAACAAGGCGGGGGGGATTCCTTTAAATAGACTTGCAACTGGAAATTGGAAATGCAAGTCCATTTAAAGAACGGTTTGAATTTTTAGATAATAAAATTACTTAAATGGGCCAGTGTACACGGTTTATCTCCACAGTTCCAATTACCAGAGAATAGCTGTGTACGTTACTTTAAAATTTAATTTAACGAGAAAGACGAGACAAATGAAAATCAGTTTAGCAAACACACACATTATTATTCAGCCGCGAGATTTATGTTTCCAACTAGAACTATGTAGAATTTTCACGGTTGATCTTGTTTTAAAAAGTTGCATAATTATCGATCACGAGAAAGTGGATTGTTAAATTGGGCATCTTCGTGACAAACTGACCACGCCCTTTTAGGTTTACAAGCAGCAGCGACAAATTCAGAATTATTTGAAATGCAACGTCAAAATGCACCAGACAGTCTGCTATAGTGGGCGTCAACTCAAGGTTTCGCAGCATGCACGAGCTTTGTAAGCCCGCGGCACGTGATTAATTCAAGCATTCCTTTTAAAAGACCTTGCTGCCACCTACATTAAAGAAAAAATATGAAATTTGCACCAATTGAAGTGGGTGAAATATTTCAAATGAACAACGTCATCACAAAAACTCACTCACGCTTTGATAACAAACATTTATTACTATTAGTAGTGATAAAAGTTTTGTTTGTTTATTTGTTATCAAATACAAAGCTACAAAATGAATTACATGTGCTTTGCCCATCGCATGTATCGAAACCCAATTTCTAGTGTTATGAACCTTCACACGTGCCGTTGAGCTACCACTCGACGAGGAGTACCCGTTAGCAAAGTAAAGTAAAAAATGCATAGTATAAATTTAGATAATGTTTCCCTTCTTTGTTATTAAATTTATAATGACCTCGTTAGATGCTAATTATATACTATACTTTATAAAAGGGAAAACAAAACAAAACTCATTTAACTTATTAGATGCTGGTGTTTTAAAATTCAAAGCCAAGAGAAAAACAAAAAAGGTGAAAATGTATACGGTTTCGGAACCTCTACCCCATTTCTCTAGTAAAGACAAAATACTGCATGTGCACAGTCAAACTACCATACAAAAATTAAAGTAAACGAACAAGGTAACTCTGGGTGATGAATGTTGCAAACGTAAACATACACGTCTATGGAAAGACGACAGTTTGTCCCAAATATTAACAATCAACTCCCTCAAAACGTCCTCATTTTAAGAGCTTTTTTCATATTTTCATTTTAAACAGTTGCGTTTAGTACATCAAAACTGAAATGATACGAGCTCCCCTTATTAAGCATTATAGCAAGTGCGTTAAATACATTGTTTTAGATATTCCCCATTCTGTTAGCTTTTTTTTAATACAAGTTTTTCAGGCACCAGCTAAAAATCGTCACATGGAAAATACTTTAGGCACACCCTGAATTGTTGAAGATGCAAAATATAAATTACTATGGTTGATACCCATGTAAATAGCACCTACACAGCACTAGGGCTACGCCATTTACTAGCTTTAATCTCTATTTCAAAGCTTCACATTCAAAGAGCTACAGAAAAAAGCAGTACCAATAACGCCACGGGAAACCCAAAACACTCGTCTAAAGTTCCCATTTACCATCTGCAATTAGGCCAATACACTGAACACTAGATTTATTAAAATAGTTTTATCTTAATGAAAAACAGATTTTGTTCCCTAGCATATAGTTGCAACATCTTAACTAACCTCTGCATCCAAATTACTCTTAAAATTATAGCTTTTTTATGCCATATTTGGAAGAATATATTCTACAAACTGACATAGGTGCAGTATAGTTTAAAAAATGGTAACTGTGGATTATCAACAAAAATTATTTTAGTTTTTACAATAGTTTACCAATTTAGTTGTACTCTATTCTTCCCTAAAAACAAACAAAAAGACATACGTATACATTAAATTCGCATAACTTATGCACTAACGATAAACAAATTCATATTTACATTCTAACTATATATTCAGCGCGAGTTGTATCCCAATAGTAACTTCACATAAATTAGGCCTATCTTGGCAAACAAGCTATCGTTGGGTCTAACAAAGTTAAAATTTATCGTTACCGCCGTCACTGTAATGTTATTTTCTTTAAATAACAAGTTACAGAATATACCACGTTATAGAAGTATTAAACTGTTAAAAAGACATAACATTCGATTAGGTTATAAACTAACAACTAGTTGAAGAGTTCGGGCAAAATAGAATAACAGTACTTGAATAAAGATGGCATATTTTCTCCGCATCTTGAAAGCTGCGTGTAGTAGTATTAACCAACTAACTGCATACGAATGTTGCTTTTATTTAATAATGTTAAAATAAAAATACTAATAAATTCTACCCTTTCTTCACTCAGTCGTGTTTTTAAAAATACCATCGTTGTCATAAAATAATGTAATGCAAATGTAATATTATGCAGTCCGAGACTTACATACATTTTTAAATCAAATATTGTTTACACACCTAATCGGATACTCACTGGCACTAAAATATATACGTTAGGTTTTTCCTCGATACATGAATTTCAACAACAAACTCGCCTGAAGTTGTTTGAAGCACGTCTTGATAAAACATGTAAAGAGACGGTTCTTCAACATTATTTTTGTTACAGATCAAGGCGATAGATTAATGATATCGTAATGTTTGTTTGTTTTTTGTGCGTGTGTTTTTAATATACCTTTCTATTTTCATAAACTGGCTTTGTTCCCATAAACGTTACGTTCCTCATCGGTTATCCATTTTTTTTCTTTCAGAAAATTTATTTTAGCTGTTAGAAAAACAAATGGTCTCATGAAAATTCAGTTTGCCAACTTATTACTAATTGAATTTCTTTCTTTTTTTAACATTGTTTTCACATACATCGTAGTTAAAAATTGACAGGAAGGAATGAATTCGGCTGTACACAAGGAGTTAGGACTTTGAAAAGCAGAACTTAATTTCACAAAGAGTGAAGCGTCATAACTTTTCACACACCAAAAAATGTTTATTCGCTTGTACTAAAACAAGTAATTTACTTAAGCGTTACATCACTAGACCAACAAGCCATTAGTTACACACGTTTTTCGAATTTAATACAATTTAGAAATTCAAGCTATGTTTTTAAGCTGAAGAACGTAATATCAACACACTTAAAGAATCGTCGACTGAACATATTTACAGCGAATACGTTTGAAAGAATCTTATGCTGATAATACCGAGTTTTCGTCAATCCTTAAATGCTTGTGCACAGATGTAAATATTTTATTTGGTATTTTGTACAACAAATTAAAGTTTTAAAAAGATCTAACGCTATGTCGTAGAATAACAGCAAGTTTATTTAGTAATGATACGATAATACTAAGTATGGAACAGCTCACCCCTAATTAAACTAAAGCGAAAAACGTACACAGTTTACAGTGTTAATGTATCTTTTTCTCGAATATATAGACTGTACGTTCATAATGAAAGCTTCGTAAGGTTAGGCCTACGACAATTGGACTTGTAGATTTTTGTGTGCGGTACGCGATTGGAATTATTTTGCATTATTCTGTATTTAAATTCCGTTGCGTGCGTGTTCTTATAGCAAAGCCACATCATGCTATCTGCTGAGTCCACCGAGGGGAATCGAACTCCTGATTGTAGCGTTGTAAATCCGCTGACATACCGCTGTACCAGAGAGGGACAAATCCTGTTGCAATGATGATACTAATCTAACAGCAAGTATTTTGTGGCGCTCTTCTAGTAGTTACAGAAAAGTAACTATTACAGAAATTTAAAATTTAAGGTTCTTAAATTCTATATTGCAATTCAAAATGTACATTGAAATGCGAACAGAGTCGGACAACACTTCTCTCCACTATTGTTTGTGATATTAACAACTTATTGGCTCTTTTTGTTAGCTGCAGAAAACAGTCCTGATAAGAAATAACAGGTAATTCGAAAAATGTACGTGAATAAAATTAATTTCAAATTAAAAACCGAGTTATAGTGCATGTATTAAATCGAATACTAAATAATCCAATCCAGTATCAGTTCTCAAGTTTACGTACCGCTCGCTACCAAGTCTGCTGTTATATTATGTCTAAAGTGACAATAAACAGCCTGAGCAATGAATACTGCACATTAATGGCTAGTGCTTGTATTTTAGGAACATTCAAACTTCAACTGCTACCATACCTACAATTTTTACTTATAGAAAATGAGCTGTTATAGTTTATTCTCTTAATAAGTAGCAAAAACTGCAAGCTAGGCATTGGAACATTTCTGCTTATTTGTGAACACCAACGTAAATTTCAGTTAAATAATCGTTAAGTAACCCCCCACTAACACACATTTTACTTTAGTTATATGGTGGTACAAATGTGTATTGGTCGCGCGCACACAAACGAACTAGAAGCAGTCTTGTTAAATAAAGTATTATTACAGTACACTAGCATATAGTCAGTCTCTTCCTGTATCATTTAAACTTCAAACCTGAAAACATTTACAGCTACTTTGAGAAACCAATAAACATGATTTTTCCACTTTAATTTTAGAACTGCTAAAAATACTTTACCATTATCACAAAACCACTAATCTTGTACAAATAAAGTTCGTTTGGTCAGCGAACACCTATTAAGTCACATTATAAAATACTTTCTTTCACGGAACACGTAAATAACGATGTTACCTCCCCCCCCAGCTCGTTCTTGTTCATAAGATATTAATTTGCATATAGCTGTATAGTTGAAATCTACGTAGAAACAGAAGTTGCAGAAGTGCACATCTGCTAAACGTTACGCACGAACTTCAATACTATTGTGTAAAGGCTAAGCAAAAACAAGTTTTTAAAAACAAAACTTCAACTACAGAAAGAAAATCGTATCGAAGGAGCTAATACACGTACTGTAGATTCAACTCGACCAAGAACAGCTTGCTGACGTGAAGGTTACTATGGTAACCAAATCCGAAACACTGCTTTGTCTTGCGCTTTATCGATTAAGTGCCCCAGTGCCATCATAGGTTCAAGGTACAAGTACCACAGTGTTCACCGTTACTACATACATTCTTCATAGCTCTTACTCGAGCGCACTCGCAATTATACACTGCCCTTCTCCAGAGGGCCATCACCTTGAAAGATACGTTTTTAAGTTGCATGTTTATCACCGCGTTATAAAACAGATCCGAATCGTTGTTAAAATACAAGTAAACTCGTTTTCTGATAAAAGTATTGATTTTTATCTGTAAACGTTGCGTAAATATAAATTATTCAGTCACTTCAGTTGCTCGCGATGTCATCGGAACACAGTGTCAAAAAATCTTTTGGCGACTCTAAATACTCTCCCCTCTACACATGCTAACTTCAAAGATGGAAGCTCCCTCTACTATAGTACATAACCAGTTATTCGATAATTACTTTTAGATTTATTTTCGTTCTTCTAAAACTAAGCGAAGGTTCTTACGTACTCATTTTCCAGAATTTTTGTTTGTTTGTTTTATAAATTATCGTTAGTTTATACAACTACTGTAACGTAACCAGCGTTTAAACTCCCCAATTATTTGACGTCACACTTTATTATGTTTATTATAAAAGGATATTCTTTAGTGTGAACGCTTTCGAATTTATTCCTCATCCAACCACATTCTATCACGCATTATTTTTCACCCAAAAAGTAATACAAAATAATTTTTACATTCATTGTAAGTTTTGTTCAACGACAAACGTTTATCGCACAATAAAAACCACAATTTCAAACTAGAACGGGTGGAGTTCTTCTGGTAACTGACGTCATATACGTCAACAGTTAACCCTGAAATGTGATTATCACGTATAACTGCTTATGTCAGAGGAGAAACATTATCTACAGGGGCCGCGAGCTACGATATGTCTGGTTCAGTTACCATCATTCTTCGATAGCGTCTGGAACAAGCACATTATTCGAAAAGGGGGAGAACCAGAAAGAAGAAAAGCCATGCAGGAATATCAAACGGTGATGATTCCGATATCTTAAGTGAAATATTTAGATTGTACACACACAACCCTCACAAACAACTAAGGAACTACTAATTCAAACGGCTAATGCTTTCGCAGTGCTTTATAATGTATATACGTCGTTTCGCCAGTTTCTCTACGTCTACTTCGTCGAAGTGGATGTCATACGGCAATAATACGTACTTAAAAACGCATATACGATTTCTCGATTTACTCGGATATTCGAAATAAATAAACCTTGTTTTATCCGTTATAAAAGTTTTATAATTTTGTAACAGGTCTGCGATATCAGATTTTAGAACTGCTTGAAGTTTTAAACCTACTCGAGTTTCGAATATAGAAATGGTTAGAAATAATGAGTTTCTCAGTCGACCAATCATGTGTTATAACGCATTTCACACACACACACACACACACACACACACACACATTTCAAACCCCAGATTAACTGATAAGCGATGTTCGAGCAAAGCTACACAAGGGCTATCTGCGCTGGCCGTCTAATTTAACAGTGCAAGATCTCTGAAATTCCTACCCAGAGGGTTAAAAATACAAGATAATATAAAGAAGCAGATCTGTAAACTTTTATATCTTTTATATCACTGATTGAGATCTGTAAACGTTTCTGAGAAAACTTGTAAAATAATACCATGAAGTATTTATTTGGCCACCGAATCGACTGTTTTCGTTGCGTTTTTTCAGTTCCTTAATCAGTTGTTTGTTTTTGAATTTTGCACAAAGCTACACGAAAGCTATCTGCGCTAGCCGTCCCTAATTTAATAATGTAAGACTAGGAGGAAGGCAACTGGTCTTCACCACTCACCGCCAACTCTTGGGCTACTTTTTTTTTACCAACAAATAGTGGGATTGATCGTCACATTATAACACGCCCTCACGGCTGAAAAGGGAGGTATGTGTGGTGTGACGGAGATTCGAAGCCGCAATCCTCAGATTACGAGTAAAATGCCTTAACTACCTGGTCATGCCGGGCCTAATAAGCAGTGAGTAGAATGTCATAAGTACATTCAATGAGAGAAACTGATAAAAGCCATTAAACAGACCACGGTACTATGATTACAATAGAGTTCTCACATATGATCACATTCAGCTTCCATTCTAAAAAAGGTTGTTTTTAAATTTTGCAATAAAGTAACTAAAGGGCTATCTGTATTGATAATCTCCATTTACCAGTGAAAGACTAAAGGAAAGACAGCTAGCAAACACAACCACTTCCAAATTTTGGGCTACCCTTTTACCAATAAATAAGGGGATTAACCATCACATTATTATGCATTCATGGCTGAAAAGGTTTAATAACGATGATTCCAATCTGCGACTAGCAGTTTGCAAGTAGATCATCCTAACCACAAGAATATCTCGGGACTCTAGGAACGTGTATTAAACTTTCAATATAAACGAGTATGTGGAGTTTCATTAACTTATTGGTCACGAGTGTTACAATACAAAAACAGGTTAAAAATATGAGCTTCCACTAGGTAATGAAACAGACTTTAAGAACAGTTGAGAATTACAAATTATAACAACGTCATAACCCACCAACACAGACAGTTATATAAAAGAGTTACTCAGAGAAGATTTATATGGCTGACGTCACCCTCTCAGAAGATTATGGTACATGTTATTATCCCACGTGAACTTTTGTTTCACAGTATTAAAGTACGTCTACCATACCTAAAAGATCCTTTAAATCAACACGGCCTTTAGTGTTTAATATTAAAATTAATTCTTCGTGCCAAATTTCCACGCATTTTAACAGTTATCACTTCGTCAAAAAGGGTAACTTTGAAATAGGTAAAGGTTAACTCTTACAAGTATTGCTGTAGTTTAAGTTTAAATGTTAATAATTTCAGTGTCTCCAACTGACGTTCTTGATATAAGTAAAGAAATATTAAAAACGAAAACTTGAACTGCTCTGATGACGAGGCTTTTCAAAGTTAAAAATAAGATTAAGTAAAATAAAATTAATTATTCACCTCACATGATTAAAACAGTTAAATAACCAAACACGAAAACGAAATTGGTATGTCAGAAAAAACACATCTGTTCCACTAAATATCCTGGAACTGATAACAAAGCCATCAAATGTTTTGATGGTTGTGAGGATAGATTCAAGTCAGGTTACAAATAAGTAAGAGACGGATTGACAAAATAAGCTAGAAACAAATCATCTGAAATAAAAATTGTTCAAAAGGTTATGATTAAGACAGGTGCGTTCAAAACCACCACTTCGATTTTTATAATAAAGGTTAATCAAAGCCTACCTCACTGAGCGACGATACAGTTAGCCAAAGCCTACCTACTAAAACTTCTTTTCATTCTAGTAAATACATACAGGTACGATATACTAAAAACACTTGCACTGAATTTACATATATATATAAACATGTGGATGTGAAGGTATAGTTCCACTCACTTCTTCATAATTACATTAAGTAGAACTATTAGCGACAGTGTATATACTGAAACCTATCCACCCAGGAAGATGCAATGTTTCGAATGCATACTAGTAAACAGTATTTACTTTCTTTAACCGAACATGCAAATTCTGATGTAGGTAAGAAATGAACAGAAGTAAACGAAATAGACAAATGATTTTTACAAGATCATTTTGCTTTATTTTAGTGAAAAGTTAACACTAGAGGCTCTCTGCGCTGTGTCCACCACAAAAAGTTTAACACATTTTAGAGTTACGTTAATAAACGTAATGCTGGCCCATTGTAAGAGGGATTTTGCTCCCATATTAATTTCAACTAGTTCAGACAACTTGTTACGATCTCAGAGACCGATATTAAAACTACAAGCAAGCTGACGGTGAATTAACAAATTCATTGCACATAGATAAACTAGCACACTCTCCTATTTTCTCTCAAGTAACTGACACATTAGATTACACATTGAAAGACTGACTGTCTGTTAGAGTTAGATAAAAAAACGAAACGCGTAACTACCACTGAAGTCGGTGGAAACGTTCAATATAATAATCACAAACTCAGTTACGCGTCAGATAATTGATGTAAAACAGTTTATAAAACTTAAAAATTAATACACTAGGTAACTAATGTCGAGATTCCAAGAACCAAAATTTTTGTTAAATAGTACTAAATGTATTGGGGTACCAAGACATCTTACAGCATTGATCCGATTGCTGACATTATGGGTTAAGATCAGAAAGAAACATGTTTAAATAAGCCTGATAATGCTTTGAACCCGTTTATTTCACCAATTTTGATCATCTAATATTTTTCCACGTTACAAAAGCAATGATAATGTACAAGTTCTAAATGGTAACAGAAGTATCAGGATACAAAACAAAGTCTCACCACAAAAAAAAAAACATTACAGAAATAAAAAATAAAATAAAATAACTTTTTATGTTGCATTCCTATTCATAAAAAGAATTTTGTAAAAATCTGTGCAGCTTTGATAAAGTATAAGATTCATACTTTGTGAATGCGGTAATCAAATGAAGTCGACCACCAAAATTTTTCATTTTTAGAAATTTCACAAGTTTATGAGACACCACTTTTATGCAACAAAATGCAATTTCTAATTTTGAAAAATACAAGCCACAATTACTAAATTACCTGTATAATTATGATCTCACTTGGAAACTCTTTTGAAGTAATATTCCTGACGAAATTGAGTTCTTACTTCGAAAAAAACACTTAAAATGCAAACAAACGTTTAAAATGTCTTCAAAAAACTAAAATGGAAAATTATATAAAAACTACCTGGATAAGACATTGTTCGTATCCCGAAGTATCATATATTTTATTCCATATCTTGGAGTAGAAAACAGTACATACACTTCAATACACTCTTAAGTTTCAGCTAGGCTTAAGATCACGGTGTCAAACGATATTTTACAATTCGAGTTCAAAGTCAGTCAATGTAATTAGTGTAGAAATTGGTAGAATTAACAACTGATGGGTGGGAATAAAACAGATGCGATACAAAAATGTTTTTTTTTTTTAATACAAGTTTTGATAAAAATGCAAACTGGTAAAAATTGAGGTAAATATATTAAAATTCGTAAAATGGAATCATGTGAAAACAAAACCCAGTTTTCGAATTGAAAACTTAAGAGTTAAATGGCCAATGGCCCTTAAAAATTTGTCGATTACCAATGTCCGACGTCAAGGGCGAGTCCATAACAAAAATATATTTAAAACGGTGTCGTCGCTCACCGTCGTAACGACAGTAAAATAGGGGTTATTGTGACTTCAGTGTCACACAGACCATACACATTGGCGCATCAGTCCCAGATAAAAGAAAACGATGAATTAAATAAACCTGACCAGTGCGTAGCTTAGCCAGGACATCTTTTCGATGTTTACAGAAGCAAGATGGCCAAAGAACAACAGAAGGTTTGATCTGGAAAAAACTTATTACTTTGCTCACTCCAATTCGAATGCCAACTGGCGCGGAGCGTAGCATTGAATACAGGATCGTAGTGCACGTGTGAGATGGGCACGGCCGTGACAGCACCACAAAAGACAGACTTACCTGCAATGTCAGAGTACATTTCGACGAATACAAACATGACCTGGCATCCAGAACAAAAAATGGTTAGAAGTAGATAATAGACTGAGACGGACCAGTCAGTTTTGAATATCGACGAGAACAGGGTGAGAATTAATATGAAGCAATTCCAGGGCCAGTTGAGAACTAAGTGAGTTAGTATAAGTAGTGCAATTCGAGTACTGCTTAGCTTCTATGTGAACCAGGGCAAGAGAAACTGCATACAAGTCAGCAATGAACACAAACTATAGAGAGGATTCTTTAGGCAACCATCGAACCACAACATGGCTGATCTCACAAAGTCTGTTATTTCGAACCATCCTTATAAATAAGAATGAAGGAATGGTCCGAAAGATGTTCGGCAGATAAAAGACGGTATTTTCAATCGAAAGTATCCGCCTTCTTCAGATAACTCAAAGGAAGGTCTCATTTGGGGGAGGATGGTAATTAGTCGTTGTAGGATGGGCTGACCAGTAAATACATCAAATGTTATCCAAGGACAGATCCCATTTATCCAACTGTACCTGAGCAGGATTGTAGATTGCCTATTCTGAAAATGCATGGCCTACTGAGGAAGAAAAGCATAGTCCCAGGTGGGATGCTGTGGTAAGGATCGAAGTTTTGAGTCACAGAGTAGAGGCAGTTGCAAATGACGAAGGTGAAGAGGAGGTTTATGAGACTCAGTGTACAAACTATAGATTGGACAAGTGCGGAAGGTTCCCGTGCACAGCCGAAGTCCCTGATGGTGAACAGGGTTCCAACATCTTTAAGGCCGAGGTCCTGGCAGAGCCACAGACCAGAAACCCATAGGTCAGTTTCGATCGAATGAGGAAACGATGTACTTTTAGGACGGAACATCGATCTGCTTCCCAAGAGGCGGAAGAGAGGGCACGAAGGATGTTCGGTATCCTTGTACACTTGACATGTAGCTGCATGATGTGTGGAATAAAGGTCAGCTTATGATCAAAGATAAGCCCAAATAACTTTGCCTCAGGGACCGTGGAAAGCACAACTTCTCCAAAGAGGAATTCGGGATTAGGGTGAATACCCCGTTGGCAGTAGAAGTGCATGCAAACAGTTTTAGAGTGAAAATAGGTAAAATCGTCTCCTGTAATCCACCAGTTCAGTCAATGTTTGGGGGCAGTCTGTAGCTGCCGTTCAATATTCTACATGCTCGACTATTGAGACGAGATGTGGAAGTCGTTTGCATCTGTAGAGGAGAAGTTGTCCACTGATGGCATTAATCTTTATAATGAAAAGTGTGACACTCAAAACAGCCCTAAAGGACTCAAGTTTCTGTGGGAAGGAACACGAAAATGTTGAATCCAGAGGACTTGGAATCGCCAGTCCAGTCCATTAAAAATGTTTAATAAAATAGAAAAAAAGGGCAAATGGCCACGCAACCTATACGAGTGGAGGTCTTCCAGGATGTCATACCTCCAAGAAGTATAATGAGCTTTCTCAAGGTAAACAATATAGAAACAAGATGCTGTCACTTGAGAAAAAGTTCCCTAATTAACGTTAAGTCCAATCAGGTGATCCACGATGGAGCGTTGTCGTCGGAAACTACATTGGGTGGGGAAAAGGATGTCGTTTGATTCGAAGAATTTTTAGTTTGGAGACAGCACATAGAAGAATTAAATCAGGCATAACAAACTTGTATTGTACAACCGCCATGTAAATTGTATTTCAAATTTAAGTTACCTGAAAATAAATAATTAAGACCTAAACAGCAATGAAGACTGGAGAAGAAAGGAATGAAAGCTGTGTTAATAACATTAGAATGTGGAGACTACACAACTTTGTAGGTCTGAAGAAAACAGCTGGTTATAATGTGCAAGTTACGAAGTACTCACTACGTACAACAAAACAAAATACACTGTATCACATATGCACTGAGCTCATACAATCGAGACAGATTCAGAGAGCGATTCGGTTAAGTTAAAAAAATGAGGGAAAGCCCGATATCTCGCCAAACCAGACCCAAAGTTTAAAAACAAACAAGTACATACATACCTGTATTGTATACTGTAAATTTTAGGTGGGTATACAACTTAACTATAGTAGAACTATACACAGAGTAGACAAACAAACAAAAATAGTGTGTGTATATATAACTGTTTGTTTGTTTGTTTGTTTGTTTTGGAATTTCGCACAAAGCTATTCGAGGGCTATCTGTGCTAGCCGTCCCTAATTTAGCAGTGTAAGACTAGAGGGAAGGCAGCTAGTCATCACCACCCACCGCCAACTCTTGAGCTACTCTTTTACCAACGAATAGTGGGATTGACCGTTACATTATAACGCCCCCACGGCTGAAAGGGCGAGCATGTTAAGTATATATAACACAGAGAAAGTCTGTTGAAGTAATCCAAACATAATTCAAGGATAAATAAATATAGATAGATATACTGTAAGTACTCGGCAACTCTAAACGAAGTCTGAGGAACCATAAAAATAGGAACAAAGTGCAATGTTTCCAAGTGAACCAAAATCGTATTACATTGTCGAGAATTCATTTTCTTAGGCGGCTTCCTCGATCCGGACTGTATAGTCCCATCCGTATTCCTTTAGTTATGGTCAGTGAAAGTTACCATACTGCATGGATTAAACAAAAACAGTTCACGAGGAAATGTAATCTTCCTGATAACATTTCCTTGGGTTAATATAATTTATTTCATTATTTTTATCCCTATGAAACCGAAGAACCAAACAGAAGGAAGACCAAATGTTGATATTTTTCAGGGAAATCTCGGATATTAGAGAGTGTGAAAATATTAAAACACCTCCAAGTCTGGGACCTACAGAAACAGAGACCCACAAGTGACGAACGTTATCCATGGGCTCTTGGAAACCAAAAGCGAGTGCGAAATATCTCCAAATGTAGTCCAGAAAACCACAAAGAGCAAATATTAAAAAAAATCTGCAAGTGAAATCTTGGGAACCATAGAAACAAAAAGCGTAAGTGCTGAAATCTCCCGATTCTGAAGAACCATACAAAGCGAAAGAGAGAAAACAAGTCCTGAAGAACACCTCCAAGTAGTAACAAAAAACACACAAAGTCCCAAACATCTCCGAGTAGAATCCACGAATCCTTAAACACGAAACAGGTGCGTGGTACTCACCGCTGTAGTGTCGAGAAAACGAAATTGAACGTACAAACCTCAAAAATATCTAGGTATAGTTAGAACTATTACATGAAAAGTTCATGAGAGATCTTTTAATCCCCAGCTAATAAAATTTGGTTGTGTTAAATTTATCAGTTTTATAATGTTTTAGACATGCAAATGTTCACTGTAAAAATAAACCTGGAATTCTTGTGCACGAGATATTTTTAATTCGCACATTATTTTCAGTTAAATTAATATCACATGTGATCATATTTTAAATGACTAACTTCCTAGAAATGTTAATAAATTATTTGAACGATATGAAAAACATGTTAGCCAAGTCTATATTATATTGATTCACGAAGAGAATAGATTACAGAGTCAAGTTTATCAGTCATGCGTCTGTCAGTTCAGGTTTTGTGAATATAGAAATTGTTTATTATTACTAGAGATGCGAGAAATTAGAAAGCAAGTGAAATTGTTGGAATTTTAGTGCTTACTCTAAAGTTAAGCCTGTCATAGACGTTGGTATAACAAACATGTAGCATTTGCGATTAAAAATAATCAATAAAACTTGTGATCAAGTTGACCATACTATATATTTTTTTTATTAATATCATCCAATAGTCCAAACGAACCAGCTTACTAATAGAAAACTTTACAACATTGGTTTCAGAAGTGGGATTATTTTCGCGACAAATAAAATTTGTTGGAAGTAATAAAATAGTAAAAAAATCAAACAGTTAAAAAAAGTGTTAATGAAATGAAGGTCAAAGAAACAACTTGAAGGAAGAGACCGAAATTTAAAAATAAAAAAGTTATTTCAGTTAAAGATATAATATTTACTAAATAAATGTAAACCCAACTTTATGGAATAAAATCTAGAAGATACACAGTTAATTAGAAAAGCAAGTTAAAAAAAGCTCTAAAGAAGGATTAAAATGAGAGAGGTTAAAATAAATTCGAAAGACGAAGAGCAAGAAGAACAAGATGATATCAAAGTAACAGGAATCCCAAGATTAAACATCTCGAAAAGAAATTCACAAATGCAAACTTCAAACAAGCCACGTATTTTCAGAAATTCCAACAAGCTGAGGTACCATTAACAAAGTGTAGAACAACACATCTGGTCAACAACTGTTACCACCAGTTATCGTGATCTGACTCAAGGACATGTAAATCATAGAGACTACCAGTCATCGGTGATTGTCTTATCAAATAGATAAGAAACATTTAAAACAAGTTTTAGAATGAGTAGGAGGAATAAAACAACCAAGATTGCTGAAGATGTGATTACCTCACTATCGTTTCATGAAATTATTGACTCTTTGGTGAAAGATAAATTCGCATGTCACTTGAATGAAGATATGAAAATAGATATTTACCCTCAGAAAATTACCATCCAGAAGTTATGCGATCATTGGGATCCACTAGTTAGAGAACATTAACTTTCCTATAGAAATCTAGAATAAACCAAAATGATTAATTAGATAACTGCTTACTCAATGTATGCCACAGAACAGAGGGCGTTTCAATTCCAAGTTAAAAGAAGGTGCAGTCCGTAATTTGCAACAAAATCTGAAAAGGGTGCTACTGTAAGTGTGGAAAACACTAGCAATCCGTCAAATATTAAAATGAATCTAACACTCATAATACACTAAGACAATATTTTCAGGATGATAATACTTTATTTGCCCCGACTGATACAAGTAGGGCATTATTTGACCATACCAGTCTGCAAGTAAATTTAATCAATTAACTGAAGTCTTGCAACATGGCGATTGTCACTAGCTCTGCATTGCTATTGTTCAACTCGACTAGGTAACGAAGGTGGAAAACTCCTCCCAAATGAATAAAACGGCTGGATTGATGCAAACAACAGCAAATTGTCAAAGTTTCACCAAAAGGATGCCCTTTACACAACATAATATGGGCGATTGGATTTGAGAGATAGGTAATATGGGAAGATAATTGAGAAGAAGAACTTGCATCAAACAGTTTGAAGGTTTAAGATCAGGAAAACCGAGTACTACACAACAGATATCAAATGTTGGGCTCCAATTACAACACAGTACAAGATGATGAAACCAAGAAGCCAGTTGCTACAAGGTTATCCATTGTGAACGTTTTGGAAGCACTTCAAGAGAATAATGGCTTTGGGAAAGTCTGCCAGAATTAATTGACGTGCTAAATAGCTTAATGCTCTTTTTCAGAACACTTAAAATCACAAAAAATAACCATCAATAGTTTTCCTAAATTATCTGAAATAACAGATGTTGATAACGAGCAAGAGGTCATCCTGTCTTCACACAGTACTCTGAAAGAAAAATCTAGTAACTGGATAGAATAAATCAAAATATTGTTTATTAATTTCACATAATGATTGCAATTTTTGTATTTATGAATATTTATGTTAATTATGAAGTTTATTATTAATTATGGAAGTAATTGTTTTCTTGTGTAACATTATTCAACAGACATCACAATGCAGCAAAGAGAGAAAAGTGTTGGAGGAGGATTTTATTTTTCCCCATTTATACGTTTATACTGTTTGATGGCCAAATATTAATGACGAACTTTAGAAACAAAAGGGCACAAAGGTAATTTAAACAACAGATAGCGCAACTCAGATATAACAAATGATTGATTAAATTAATATGTCAATGGTAGATGGATTATTGGGTTAACGAGCTTAAACGGTCATTATTTACTCTTCTTCGTTATTCAACGAAGTACTTGAGATAGGAGAAAGTACTGGGTGTTTATAAATAAACCATTAGATCTTCTAATCTAAAAAACAAACGATTTTATCACTGAATGATTGAGACTTTGCATCATTGTTATTATTTACTTATTTTATTTACAGAATAACTCAAGAACCCTAAAAGAGTCCCGAAACAATAGAAACCACTACACGTGCTTTGCACAAATGTTAAAACCTATAACAGTATTCCGTTGGTGAAAACTGACTAGTTGCTTACGTTCAAACACTTTCAGCCTTATACGTTTGAGTTTGAGTTTCTCGAAACACTATTTCGGGGAATCTCAAATTGACACGTTAGTTTAGAAAGCTATATGATCAGCGAGATACGTCAATAACATTTCAACAAATTTCACTTGAAATAAAAACTCGAAAGAGGAACGATTCAATTTTCTAGTAAAATGAAAATTTGATCTAAAAGACTGGATCTTAGTCTAAAGAGTTACTATAGTGATTTGAAATGACCGAGCACGTCAACTATACACGATGTATTCCACTTTTAAACGAAACAAATTTCCCAATGCTTCACGTGGCCGAGTAAAACTAATGCTTACGTTGTGGGAAAGATGTGTCATCACGATCTGCAGAGTTTAACCCACTGCACGTTATGAGTAATACGACGAAAGAAGCACGTGGTTGCACATTACTTTCTACAGATAAATTACCATTGACGTCAAAGTTTATACTAGGGGGGAAAGAAATAAAACTATACTTTCCACACTCATTTGTAAATAAACAAGTTATGATTTATCGAAACATACACACGTTTCTGAGAAGGAAGAAAAACTGGTTAAGGGATAATTTTTAACATTTATATGCAGTTTTTGTTACCTGAAAATACTGGATTTTATTATTATTATTACTATTATTATACACAAAGATAATTTACCATGCGAATAACTACTAATATACGTAATCTATGTAAAACTAACAAGAAAAACAATGACGGTTTAATCAGTTACGATCTTCAAGTTTGATCCACCATGCGGTACCAAAGAATCTGACAGTTTGCCGAGATCGCTTTAGATGCTTTTGTACAAAGAGATGTAGTACAATCAACCCTTATCCATTACCCTCCATTACTAGCCTCCCCTAACGGTTGATGTTCGGTCACGCAGCTTGAGCGCGAGGCCGCCTGCATGCCATCTCTCAGACAAACGTCTGATCACGTGAAAGAAACTCCTCCCCATCTTCTTCTCTCTCTACGAGAAAGTATAAGACAGGCCTAACATATTTTAAACGCACTCTTAGTCTTCTAACTATAATAATAATAATTAATACTTGGATGCCCTATATTACGTATGCAAAATATAAAACGTGTAAATGTGGTTTTACCTCAGTACAAACATATCAACTGTTATAACTGTAATTATGTTATACCTTTGTTTGTAATTTTCCAGTTACAATTTAATGAAAGCGTTACAATGTTAGGAGTTTGTGATTTTATTCCCCCTTCATAAAAGTACTGTATTTCAGCTTCTTAAAAGCAAAGACGATACGGTTGGTTTTCGAGTGTCACGTGCTATTCGGCCATTTTCTTTTTCTACAACTGCTCAAAACGATACTGGCCGGTGTAATAACGACCACGGTATTGATATAGAAACTTAAATTTCTCACAATAAAACAAACTTGGCACATGAAAAAGACAAACAAACACAAAGCTTCAGGGCTATCAATTATGTCATACACACTATGAATTCAAATAACCGTTCGAACTTTCTCTGTGTTGGTATTTAGGTAATTATGTGGAATACCCTGGGGGGGGGGACAAGCACTCGACTTTCCTCCTACAAGAAAACAGCGTAAAACGAAGAACGCGCAATAAACTGAATCATCTGGATAAAAAAAAAAGAGGAAAATCTGGCAGTTAATATTCGTTATCGTAAAACCAAAAGGAATGTATTCACGTTAGGCATCGAAGACATCAGCTAATCTTTGATCGTGCATTTGATGATAACAAAGACGATATACACCAATAGGAAGACACGACTTCTCAATACACCTCATTACAAATCACGTTAGTTAACATTAGCCTGAATCTTTCCGTCATTATTAACTGGTGGAATTATTATTTAATGATGCTACATTATGTCAGTTTCGGAGTTCATAATTAATAAAGCAGATATGAAAAACTAATGTTTATAAATAAACTCGTATGTAACAAAAATATTACAAAATTAAACTTTAGGTTACACATGTAAATGTATGCCAAACCGCGGTCAGTAGAATGACACGAGTAACTCGCATCCGGTATACTTTTATAGTGATAAAACTAAAAACTGGCCAAGAAGATAACAGAACAAAATTACATGTTTAACTAAAAAAAAACGTAATTTGAGGTGAAGCAAAAATCAGATTTTTCTAAGGTTCTACTTTCAGGTGATACACAAGATAACCGGATACTTCACAAAACTGTTGGTTCTTTGTTTATTGTTATTATTACTATTCACACCCGTATTACAGGTTAAACTAAAGACACGTGTGACTGTTCTACAACTTGAAGACAATAATTAAAATATATTACCATTTCTTCAGAAAGGAAAGCGCTTTCCACACTTACCTTGCAAAGCCCCCAGCTGCTCTGCTACAGCCTCGATACCTTGAAATGCCTGCACGGTGACTAACTCCTGTGGAACACACCAACGACGAACCAAATACAACGGTGTAAGTTGAAATCCTTTCTTCTCCACTGGAAGGATTATGTGACTATCTCTACCCTAGTCCCTGGTACTGCAATATTTGTTATGATTGGGATCTGTTTCGACAATAAAAACAATTGAAATGTGTACAAAAAAAAACAACTAAAAGGTATGTGAATTAACTTGAGATAAAACGACGAAAACAAAAACAGAAGGAAAAGAACGAAACCGGCGCACAACTTCGTAACTACTCAAATCAACAGAGCCGCTTTGACGACAAGAACTAAATGCCCTCGTCTCTCCCTCCAACCTGCATTAAACAGCAGCCGTGACACAGCTTATTATGCGCGTGTCGCTCCGCGCGTGCAGGAACGCCAGCTGCGCAAGTCTAGATTGACTCGCGCCAACAGAACGATCTGAGGTTTTTAGCAGAAGTGAAGTCAAGTTGACTTTTCACTATGTGAGTGCAGAGTTGCCAAACGATTACCAGAATTTCCTTGCGGTGACTTTTGTACTCAATGTATAAAAAAAATGTGAGCGCGGAAGACTCTTCTGTAAACTGCGTCAAGCGGTTAGCCCTTAAAGTAACATGTAAATCAGCTGAACACATTCGAATAATAGTTTTATTGCATTACCGATTATCTAAAGTCTCCTTTGCTTAATTAATTAATTAATAATAATAACAAGAGAGCTTTTGTAACTTAGATAAATCTATTGAACTTTATGTTAGTTCTATGATGTAACGACTAATTGTACTTCAAAACTGTCAATCTTTCTATTTCGAAAGATGACCATCAGTGCCGTCTCAGAACTGGTAATATTATATATGCCAGTAGATACACAATTAAAAATACCTCTATAAAATTTAAAGGTATCTTTACATGAAAGTTTTTTTTAATTATTTTTTCGTACACTCTTAGGCCAGAATTAATTCATCCTAGTTATGTTAAAGGTCAGGCTCATTGAAAGAGAGAGGGGGATCGGGGTTTTGGGATGGACATACTAAAATGATTATGACCCGACAATATTATTTTAATATTACCAAATTGACTGGAAGTTTTTTCGCGTGTATCAACCCTAATTTAAAATTTATAATAGCGTAAGTAATTCGTTGATGCAGAACCGATCGGCAGATGGCACTAGCGTTCACTTAGCTCGTGCTCGTGAAAGTTTGATGTCAATGCCAACAATGCCTCATAATGAATGCAGAGTAGAAGTTGAACACGAACCCACGAGGCATGAGATCATTGTTGCATTTTTTTTTTCGTATCCTTTTAAACGAAAGCACATCTGTTAGGTTGGTATAAGCTGAAGGCTAAGAATATGGCGTTGTACATTCGATTTCTTCTTACGTTACAACTTTTTAACCCAAAAGCAAAAGCTATTTAATTTACAAAACATTTCTTTATAATATTCATACAGTTAAGACATTATGTTTAACATTGATATATCATTTCATACAAAAATATTGTAGAAAGTGAGGTTGGATAAGTGAATAACAATGCTTCATTCACTCTCGATCGTTTTTATAGTTAAGCACAAGGCTACGCAATAGGCTAAATATATTCCGCCAAGCACGAGTATTGAAACCCGGTTTCTTGCATTGTCCACCGACATAGCGCTTTGCCAGTGGGGAAGGAGGCTCTTTTAATTGAAGTCTATTTTCAAACAAATATGTTAAATATTGTATTTTTACATACAATTTTGTTTGCTTATGGTTAAATACGCGCTACAAAATGGGCTATCTGTGCTGTGCCCACCACGAGTATCGAAACTCGTTTTCTAGCGTTGTAAATCCGAAGAAATACCGTTATGCCACTGGGAGACACACAAATGTTTTTACACATAGCCGTCTGTAATTTTTAACTGATAGACTACAGGAAACGTAATGAGAGAAAAGTGTCCAACGTCGCCTCTTTGGCTACTCTTGTTTCACCGAACAGTGAGACTTGACCATTACTCTTACAACACATTATTACCGCAAAGTACTTAGCGAGTTTTTTTTGCGTTAACGGGACGCAAACACTAAATTCTTGGATTATTAGTCCAAGCAGACTAGCAAATAGACGCTCGATCCAGATAAATGTTTGTTTCTCTTAGCTGCACAAGGGAGGGACTCTATGGTACTCACTATGAAAACTCAACCCCAATTGTCAATGTTATAAGCCCTCGAGCTAATCTGCGCCATCGGCAGTATACAATAGTGAAATGCACGCGTTAATAATTATTATTCGAAACAAAACACACTTTAATTTGTAACGTAGCGAAAGAAATGGAACTGAAAAAAATATGAACAGAGAATAATTTAAATAATCTGAAATTAAAACTGTTTGAATCCCATTAATTTCTTAATAGGCTAATGTTTGCCTAAAATAACTTGTTGATATCTTACTTAGTTTGGCATTGGACACTAATAACACATCGGTCGTCGCAAAAAATGTAAACAAAGGTACTCGGCCCGGCACAGCCAGGTGGTTAGGGCGCTCGTCTCGTAATCTGAGGGTCGCGGTTTCGAATCCTCGTCACACCAAACATCCTCACTCCTGGACGTTATAATGTGATGGTCAGTCTCACTATTTGTTAGTAAACGAGTAGCACAAAGGTCGGCAGTGAGTGGTGATGACTACCTGTCTTACCTCTAGTCTTGCATTGTTAAATTAGGGACGGCAAAGGAAGATTGCCTTCGTGTAGCTTTGTGTGAAAATTCAAAACAAACAAACAGAAGTACTAATCGTGTATCATTTCACCCACCCCAACAGTTTCTGATGGAGCTTCCTATACAGTTTAATAGCGACATAAGTTATTGATTTTACTCCATTTATATTGTTAGTTCTTTACCCCGTTTGTTGTAATAGAAAAAAAATAAATACACAATAGTAAAAGTGGATGTCATCTGCCTTCCTACACAATTCAGCGAAGGCTTGGAGGCTTAAAATGCTAAAATCGTGGTTTGATCCCTTCGATGACCACAGAGATGAAAGGCCATCGTGCAGCTTGGCGCTAGAAAAAAGAAACAACGTGAGATGATATGTGAATCCCAGCGACAGTGAACGACATTAAAACAGTCGATAATTTGAGTACTAAAATTCTTTTCTCTTTTTACCTGACAATCATTGGTGATCGATGTATACATTAAGATACTAAAAATGGTAAATGTTTCATAAAAGAACTTTTCTTCAAAAAATTCTTTTTACACTCACTTCAAATTGTTTGTTATTTTTCCGTGCAGTTCATTGTTATGGAATTTTGGAGGTGGTTTATTTCTTGTAGCAAAGCCACATTATGCCATCTGCTGAGTCCAGCTAGGGGAATCGAATCCTTGATTTTAGCGTTGTAAATCCCTAGACATACTGATGTACAAGCGGGGAACTTAAGAGTTGGTGAGAAACATTATGTTTTCAGTGTGATTTTACTTTAAGGTAAGATCTCTGTTCAAATATATTTATTAACATCAATTCTCCAACAGTCGTTTTTTTGCCAAATGTTTTCGGTTTGTCATTGACAGACGGTTAAGAGGCGCAACTGGCAACCAGTGGGTTCGAATCCCAGTCCTACCAAACACGCTTGCCCTTTCAGCCGTGGGGGCGTTATAAGTAACAGTCAATTCCTCTATTGATTGGTAAAATAGTAGCTCAAGAGTCGGCGATGACTAGCTGCCTTACCTTCAGCTTTTCGTTTCCAAATTAGGGACGACTTGTTCATATAACCCTTGTGTAGATCCAAATTAGGGACGACTTGTTCATATAACCCTTGTGTAGATCCAAATTAGGGACGACTTATATAACCCTTGTGTAGATCCAAATTAGGGACGACTTGTTCATATAACCCTTGTGTAGATCCAAATTAGGGACGACTTGTTCATATAACCCTTGTGTAGATCCAAATTAGGGACGACTTGTTCATATAACCCTTGTGTAGATCCAAATTAGGGACGACTTGTTCATATAACCCTTGTGTAGATCCAAATTAGGGACGACTTGTTCATATAACCCTTGTGTAGATCCAAATTAGGGACGACTTGTTCATATAACCCTTGTGTAGATCCAAATTAGGGACGACTTGTTCATATAACCCTTGTGTAGATCCAAATTAGGGACGACTTGTTCATATAACCCTTGTGTAGAATTGCGCGAAATTCTAAACAAACCAAATTTTTCGTACCCTTTTATCTCGTTTTAAATGTCTGTTTCTTGATTTATTATATTTCTTATAGAAGGGCCTGAATATCGAGTGTGATTTTTCAGAAATAAGTTGTATACATATGTCTATTAAACTATCTGTAAATTGTTATTTTATTTTAGAAGGTAAATTCATGGTTAATTTGGCATTCGAGAGTTAAATATTCATCTTTCTAATTACTCTAAATTTAACCACCGTCTAATTTCTCAGCCTTGTGTAGTCTACGTATATTTGTTTAAGAGGTGATTATAATTTAGTATGTTTATGATTAGTCTATCGAAAGCGTTTACAAGTTTGAAGGACGTATCTTTGATTAGCATTTAATAGTATAATGGACGAACATATTTACTACAGGTTTCTTATCAGAAATTGTAATAAAAACAGGTTACTTTTGCACAAATAAATTATTTCTCTCTGATATTTAATATCACTATATTTGCTTCAAACACATTTACAAGTACTTGTCTTGGCTTAAGTAATAAGTATACCCTATCCTGTTGTTAAAGTAGCAAAAAGGGTATTTTGTAAGAACCACGACCCAGCCTTTCTTTTTTAGGGATGGTTTTAAATTCAGTACAAAGCTCCACAATGGTCTGTCTGTGTTCTGCCCACCATGGGTATCGAAAGTCGATTTCTCGCGTTGTATGTCTTAAGCCATACAGTTCTGCCATTGGGGGCTCAGAAAAAGAAAACGCAAGGCTGACCATCAAACATAAAAGGTGATTGGACAAATCCGATATTCTGTTTTTAAATACAAACATAAAAGGTGATTGGACAAATCCGATATTCTGTTTTTAAATACAAACATCAGCTATGGTTGTGAATAAATAGATAAGAGAGATTTTTGGAAATTGTCTTTTAAAGATAATTAAGGGTACACGGTATTCTTAAACCTTTGTACTGACTTGAAACCATTGATGAGCTGAAGTGTAGGAACAGATACAACTTAGCTCCAAAGGGTTGGGTACACATAATATTCAGTTTTGTGTTTTTTTATGGGTGTTTTTACATTTTGTCCCAACACTTTGTCCCTTATAAATGGAGGTGGTTTTTATGCGTGTTTTTTTCATTTTCTTTCAATACTTTGCACCCTTTAGATCAGTGGTTCCCAACCTTTTTTTACGCCTCGCACCCCTAACAAAATTTAATATATTCTCTCACCCTCACAGTAATTATTTATTTAGGAATAAAGGTGAAGGTGGCCAAAACAATTTTTTATAATTAGTTTTTAATGATATATAAACAAAAACGAAACATTTGGAAAAGAAAAAATATTACAACAAACTAAAAGCTGCAGAAACCCTTCATGCGAGCACCCCTGGTTGGGAACCACTGCTTTAGATGGATGTTGTTGTTATTTTTACGAGTGTTTTTACATTCTTTGCCAATACTGTGTCCCCTTAAAATGAATGTGTTTTTTATGGGTGTTTTTACATTTTCTCCCAATACCTTCTCCCCTTTAGATAGATGTGTTTTTTCATGGACTTTTTTACATTTTCTCCCAATACCTTCTCCCCTTTAGATAGATGTTTTTTCATGGACTTTTTTACATTCTTTTCCGATACTTTGTCTCCTTTAGATGGATGTTCATCAAATTTGATATTAAGGTTTGTTTGTTCCGTGAGTGCAAATTTACATTTTTTGTTTTGCATTTTTTATGGGTGTTTTTTTACAACTACGTTTAGGGTAAGCAATTTTTTATGTCCTAATAAAGTCTTTCATTAATCATGAACTTACGTAACTTCCGTCCGGGGGAGGGGTACTTCAACTTCGTTATTGTTTAAAAATCAGATTACAACTCGCCCGTACGAATCCCAATCCCCGTCACACCAAATATGCTCGCCCGTTCAGACGTGGGGGCGTTATAATGTGACAATCCCACTATTTTTTGGTAAAAGAGTAACCCAAGAGTTGGCGGTGGGTGGTGATGACAAGCTGTCTTCCCTCTAATCTTACACTACTAAATTAGGAAGGACTAGCGCAGATGGCCCTCGTGTAGCTTTGCGCGAAATTAAGAACCTACAAACAAACTGATTACAACAACACGAGAATACGTCGTGCTTTACCTTTTACTGTAAATTAGTAATGTAATTGTACGTGAATGTACCGCTTAACGTTTTATGTTTAATAAAACGTTAGATTAAACTTTTTCTCACACTCACCCCAATGTGAGTAATGTTTCACCCAATATTCATATTAATTACAGAATCAAAGAGAGGTATAACATATGGGACGGTACAAAAGTGACTTGAAACAGACAAACGAAAAGAATAAATTATGTTAATTATCTAAATCAAATTAAATTCAACACGTGAATATAAATTAAAAAATAAACAACTGCATCATTCATCTTAAATAAAGTGTACACCATCACGGAACAACAGACGAGAATTAGGCCAACTTACTTAAATCGTAGTTTAATTTTCAATAAACAATAACTTGATTAAAATCAATTGTATTAGTAGTATCTTCTTCAATAGCAGTCGTATAATATAAATTCCTTCGGTTGTTTAGTAACTTTTGCTCTATCGATGCCCCCCAGTGGCTCAGCGGTATGTCTGCGGACTTACACGCTAAAATCCGGGTTTCGATACCCGTGGTGGGCAGAGCACAGATAGCCCATTGTGTAGCTTTGTGCTTAATTCAAAAACAACAACTGCTCTATCGAAGTAAATAGCAACTTTTGCTTTTGCGTTTTGATTGGTGTTCAGGAAGTTTGTACTCACTTCAACAATAGAACAGGAAAGGTGCAGAACGGGTCACCTTCTAATAGTTAATGTTTACGTTATTCAAAAGTAATTTCTTGCCCACGGTCATTAACCTGAAACGTTTCACTGATTTTGGAATTATTGTCTTCATAGGTTTGTCAGATTGTGTTTTGCAGAGAATTCGGAGTTATAAAGCTTCTGCTGGAGGTAGGCTTTTCCTTCCGTCTTTCCTAAGTGGGTCGTATTTCAAGCAGTGCGCCTTTTAACTCAGTGAAAACTTGTTATTTGTATCGCGAACTTGTTCAAGTTTGAGACAAATCCTTTATAAAGTACACGAAAATGGGAGGTAAGAGAGACTAATAGAGAAGACAAAATGGAAAGTTATGTAATGACTTTCATATGTAAAACATGTGAAGACAACGTGGTACAAATATAGTTAAAATAAATAACTGATTAATAAGATCTTATTAGTATCAGTTTCTGAAGTAAATTTTATTGGAATTATATAACGTTATATTTTCTTTCTTTTTTCTGTCCAAGGTGTAATGTAAGTAACAAAAGAGGAAACAGTTCTTCCTTATTTCTAAAACTGGTCTTTTATGCGTGTACGTTTTATATTTATGGCAAGAGATCACGTGCACACGTGCACTTTTAGTTTAATACATGCAGGAAGAACTTCATTAAAAACAGCAAACCTAAATCACTGACTAATTATATTAGTTTGTTATAACTTTAAAAAAAACAGGCCGGAACAAAAAGGAACAAAATACGCTGCACTAATTTAAAAGATCCCAGGGTACAAATTATAATGTGAGATTATAAAATGTACGCTAGGTTTTGGAGGTGACTGCGGAATTAGAACCCATATTGCGATGGGGATACACCGTCTATCAGTCTTAACCTCCATTTGCCAGTTTCACATAAGAAATAAAAGAGTACCAACAAGTATAGAAATAGAAACTAGGAGAACGAGATGTGAAACATATAAGTATATAAAGGCTTATTTAAAACATGATAGTCACAGTAGACTTGGTGAATGGGTGATAGCTCGGGAGATATTCTAGTTTGTGTGGATAGGTGAATGGGATGCTTCATGTAGATACAGTTCGTTTTTTGTGCTGTCACTTAATGCTTTTGTATTATATTGAGGGTTTGAATGCTCACTTCAAGAGGTAAGTTTTCAACTCACTTACCGCCAAATGTCAATACCTTATTTTTATTTACTTGGAAGAGTAGTCACCTTCCCACAACTGTCGGCAGGTAGTGAAGGGTGATATAAATTTGGGACGTTGTGGTCTTGATTGAGCACCCAATCTCGCTCTTCTGATTTCTATTTCTACATCTGTTTCTATTCTTTTATTTCTTATGTGAGACTGGAGGTTAAGACTGGTAAATGATGTATCCCCATCGCAATATGGGACCAAATTCCGCAATCACCTCCAAACCCTAGGGCACATTTTATAATCCCACGTTATAGTTTGTACCCTGGGATATTTACAATTAGTGCAGCGTATTTTATTTAATTTATTTTTCTTTCAGCTTGTTTCTTTTTAAGTTATATATATATTTAAAACAATAGTACTAAAATAATATCTTACCATTAGTTTAATACGTGTTACTTATTGTGTAGGAATAATTGTTACAAACAGTCGTACTGATATAAGATAGTACCATATTGTTGTTAGTTTATTATATGTAACTTAATGTGTAATAAAACAAATCATAGTCTTTAATACAATACTTTACTCACACTCGAAGCCCCTTTTCTGCTCGCAAACAAACAAACAAATCGTTACAGCTTTGGTTTATGTGTACCCCGTTAGTTTTGTTTGTTTGTTTTGAATTTCGCGCAAAGCTACTCGAGTGCTATCAGTGCTAGCCGTCCCTAATTTAGCAGTGTAAGACTAGATGGAAGGCAGCTAGTCATCACCACCCACCGCCAATTCTTGGACTACTTTTTACCAACAAAGGATTGATCGTTATATTATAACGCCCCCACGGCTGAAAGGGCGAGCATAATTGGTGCGACCGGGATTCGAATCCGCCACCCTCGGTTTACGTATCGAACGCCTTAACACTCTTGGCCATGCCGGGCCCCCCGTCAATATAATTCAACCGGTTGAAGGATAGAAACTCCAACTATGCAAAATGCGTTGGGTCAAGACTAATATATCGCTATAAAACAATTAGTCAAAACACAATTTAGTTTCCTAAATATGTATTTCTGAAAAAAATAATTCTACGATTTTTCACGTTTAACACGAGCTTTATCTGCATTTAAAATCATTTGACCAAAACCAACTTTCCTTTTATTTTTTTTCTTTATTCCGAAGGAATACATGAATATTGTTAAGAAATTGCTGGAAACTCAGGAAAGTTTCGAGACTGCTGTGTTTCAAAGCACATTAGCACATTTGGCTGTTGAAACTATCATTTGGAGAATGCCAATTTTGCTCGTTAGATCCAAGGTATCTATGGAAACGACTGAGAAGAACTGCTCGTAGACCAAATCAGGCAACGTTAAAGGAGTTTTAAGTCCATTTGCTAATGAGCGTGATAAAGGTTAGCATTAATCATCCGCCAGATAAAAACCTTACTCTTGGTTAAAAGTCGGGTCTTGCGCAAGTTCACACATACTGCACGCGTTATGTCATTCAAACTAAGGTGTCTCATCTAAAGGACAGGATATAAACTGCAGATTATCACTTCTGTCATTAAAAAAAAAATGTCTTCCGAGTCTAAATTTTCTACTCATTTCTTTAGAGGCAGATGTTTTAGAATAACCAATTAATCTTTAGTGGGTAGCCTTAAAATGTTGCCAGTTTGCTTTTCGTTTACTAAACATATTGTAAGGTATGATACGGACTCCTTAATGTGACCCATGGAATGATGGGTCGACTCAATACGTTTAGGAAAATGTAAGGATCTATACAGACTTGTCCAAAACAATTGGTTAACGATAAATTCATACCATAGTTTGTTTATTGAGAGTTTACAGTTCTATATATGAATGTATCTGTGTTTGTTTATATTTGTCTTTTGACTGTTTTTGTTTCACTTTGAATTTTGCGCAAACCAACACGTGGGTTATCTGCGTTCGTCGTCTCTAAGCTAGCAGATATAGAATAAAGGAAGGATAGCGAGTCAATATCGCCCATCGCCAACTCTAGGATTTCTCTTTTCCCAACGAACGGTGGAATTGATCGTCATGTTACGCCGCATGGTCTGGAAGGGCCAGAATGTTCGATGACAGGAATTCGAATCCACGTCCCTCAGATAGCGAATCAAATGTCTTCATCTCTATTACATGCCAGGCCCTTTTTCTTTTTTAAAGTTAAGTACGACATTCATGAAATGTGTCCAATGTGTGCAGTGTAACAGAAAATGATGTTCGTAACAGTGCTAACATGCTAAGTATAAACATTGTTCACTGACTTATAAAGGTTAAATAATAACAAAACTAGAGTACGAACATTAAAGATCGGGGAATGAGAATTTCACAATTCATGGTTCGAGACCCACTGCAGTAAAAATATGCACGTTGAAGCTGAAGATGCACAATGAAAGTAACAGTCAGATTCAACTATTCGATCAGATAAGAGTAGCTCAATAACTGGTTGTAACTCTGTTAACTAGCTACCTTCTCTCTAAACTATAGTAAATAATTATGGATGTCTATGCGCAGATAGTTCTTTGTTTCGATTTTGCCCAGAAACTTTAAATAAGCAAAATCTACACCGTTTCCCCCGGTGAAAATAGGTAGTATCGTCAGAACTTTTTTTATCTGATGTTGGCAGTTAACCTGATCAACTTAAATTTGTAAATATTTGACTTAGATTTCATTTGCCAATAAATTTTATTAATTTAATGTGTTTTTTTGCCCATTAATTGACAAACGTTTATATTTAAAATTAAATTTATATCTTGCTCTCTTCATGGTGTTCGTTTAAAATCACTTCACTTCTTTGTTTCGCAAACAATACTCTAGTGATAGTGTTCAAACAAACATTTTCTGTTTTGCAAGCAATGCTCTTGTATTAGTGTTCAAACAAACTTCTGTCCCGTACTTAAGACGTGCGACTCGTAATCTGAGGGTCGCAAGTTCGCATCTGCGTCGTGCCAAATATGCTCGCCCTCCCAGCCGTAGGGGCGTTATAATGCGACGGTCAATTCCACTATTCGTTGGTAAAAAAGTAGTCCAAGAGTTGGTGGTGGATGGTGATGACTAGCTGCCTTCCCTGTAGTCTTACACTACTAAATTAGGGACGGCTAGCACAGATAGCCGTCGAGTTGCTTTGTGCGAAATTCCAAAACAAACAAACAATCAAACTTCTGTTTTGCAAACAATGCTCTAGTATTAGTGTTCAAACAAAAAACAAATTGGAACACTTTTTTAGATGTATCCTTTTCCATATATATGTATATAACAATAGTTTTTTTTCTCGTTTTACATGTAGATCATATAGTAAGATAAGTATGAGATCTTACCATTCCACAGTTGGATTTTTACCTGAATGCGTTTTTAGATACTGTTTGTTTAACAATTTTTGCAAAACAAAAGAGGTACTGAAGAATTGCGTATAACTATCCTTCATCTTGACTTGATAAACTACAAGGAGGGCAATTAGTGAATGGTACCCACAATGAGTCCCAAACCACGAATCTTCAAATAAACATTCCAAGCACGCTAAGATAAATAATACGCTAGATCATTAAAAAGATGAAATAATAAATCCCTTGACACAAAATGTCTGCTTTAAAGGATCTTGAAAACCTTATGCATCACTGTGATCAACATCTGAAATATAGGATGTGTTGGCATCTTGTCCACCTATTTAAATTGATTTCTCCTTTCATCACGTAGCAGTAAAAGATAAGATCGAATTGTAGTGCAACATTAAGATGTATATTCAGGAACAATATTGGTGTCCGTCTTACTTTTGTCTACTTGTATCTAGTGACGCTAAAAATATTCATAGAAAAATTATGTTCATACAGGATACGAGATATGCAGGTATTCGTGTACGCTTTTTGTTTTTGGCTCAGTATGCGCTTTCGGGAGACGATTTTAAGAAGTACATTGGCGTAACAGTTTAAATTCGTCATTTCTCGTATAATTACCTGTAAGATGTGATAGCACCTTGTCTTCTGAAAACGAAGTTATATTATGTTTACATACATCTAAAAGTAATAAATAAAATTACTTAAATTACTTATCACGACAAAAGATAGTTATGGTGCCGAAAAAACCTAACCTTACTGTTATCACATTAAACAATGAAAGTGGCTGTTAAAAAAAACCTAACCTTACTGTTATCACATTAGACAGTGAAAGTGGCTGTTAAAAAAACCTAACCTTACTGTTATCACATTAGACAGTGAAAGTGGCTGTTAGAAAAAGCCTTATCTTACTGTTATCACATTAGACAGTAAAAGTGGCTGTTAAAAAAAAACCTGACTTTAGTGTTATCACATTAGACAATGAAAGTGGCTGTTAGAAAAAGCCTAACCTCACTGTTATCACATTACACAATGAAAGCAGCTGTTAGAAAAAGCCTAACCTTACTGTTATCACATTAGACAGTGAAAGTGGCTGTTAGAAAAAGCCTAACCTTACTGTTATCACATTAGACAGTAAAAGTGGTTGTTAGAAAAAGCCTAACCTTACTGTTATCACATAAGACAATGAAAGTGGCTGTTAGAAATATACACACATTTTCCATTAGTTTTATTTCCTGACGAAGAGACAAATATCCAAAAGAAATGAAACAAAGTGTCCGTGAGCAAAAATAGAAAAGTCCCTTTCTCTAATTGGAAATAAGTTGAAATCTCTAAGCACGCGCCAGCTTCATTTCTGTATCTTAAAGACTTGCGTCACCTTCTACCGTATTCTACAAACCCGATTGGTTCCTACTCAAATTTCTTATCCGAGATGGAAGAGAGAGAGATTAAGAAGCGTGTGTCACTATCCATCCTCTTCATGTTCATGCCATCCATTCTCTCGAGATTTAACTGAGAAATAGTTTGAATTTCTCCAGATGGCGTTGTGCACTTTAAGAGTTGTTTTAAGAAAATTTATTATGTTCGCGAAATATTTTGTTCTAGGTCATAGGGTATGTTAAATCTATTTTTACTGTATTGAACTTCCTTCCGTTGTGTCCATATTTGATTTGATGACAAAACTTTTTATTTCTGTTTCTGCCTTAGTTTTGAAACTTTGTCAAGAAAGCGACCGCTTTTCTGGCCTATAAATCATTTTATTGTATTATTTTATGTTCTTCTTTGTTTAACTTTGAAAGAAAGTTGCACATTTTTTTTCCGTTTTCCTCTTAAGAAAGTTTCAAAGCACGTACTGTTGTTTGTTTGTACCACGCTTGCATCAAATTTGATTTCCACAAGAAAGAAATGGATTTAGTTACAAAGGTTTCTTTGTTTCACTTTGTCAGCATATTCTGCTAACTCGGTATACGCCATCAGAACATTAAAGTTTTACAATTTGAAATGCCACAAAGTAACATCTGCATGGTAAATTCGAGTAATGGATTAACACTGAAACATAAACTCAAAATACTTAAAAAAACATAGTAGTTCTTAGACTTTTTCCGAAAATATAACCAATAAAATGCCAGTTTTTTTTTTGACGTTGTGCATAATAATGTCCTATTGACTAATTTGTTGAGTTTCTGCTAGTTTTAAAGTGTTAACGGTTTGCATTTATTTGGACTGAATAAAAAGTTGACAGTCGCAACTTACTGAAGTTTCCTTTGGTATAGAGTGAATTTGTTTGTTTGGTTTAGGACTAATATACACGATAGGTTATTTATGTTCTGTGTACCACAAGGACTCAAACTATGGATTTTAGTGTTTGTTACTTGTTAAAATGAAGTTGTAGTAGTGGTATATCAGAGCTGTATTTTATTTAAGACGACTGTTTCCCAATTAGTAAGTATTTTAGTACCCAACGTAATGCATTATGTAAACGCATACCTAGTATTTATCACCTACTTAAGTAAGTAAACAGAACGTTCCACATTTGCTAATTTCGTGAATTACTCTGATTAAATTTCTTTCACTTCAGCTGCCTTTTGTTCTGGATTGTTCATTTGTGGTGTCACGTAAACTTCTTCAGGACAAATTTGGCTGTAAAGTAGCACATACTCAGTAAATGTAGACAGTGGTATTTTACACTCTAGATCAGGTGATACCCTTTTCCTATTGAAAGGACCTTTAGTGACGTGGATGGCGCTACAGAATATAGCATGTAACGTTAGGCCTTCTTAACAAGGAAAACAAGTTACATATGTGATTTTTAGCAAGATCAACGAGCTAAGCATCAACTTAACGTGTTTCTTTGAGCCCCGTTAAAAACGCTTCTCTGTTCAGTGCATCAAAAGAATGAATATAGATCTTTACTTATAACACTAGAAATCTTGTTTCGACGTATATATTGAAGAAATCACAGATATGTCTCTGTGCAGCTTTATGCCTAAGAGCAAAGATTTTATTTATATTGTGTCAAGTCTCTTTGTTACTACCTTCTGGTGGCGAGAACGTTTCAGTATAACATTTAATACAATCAAATAACACTAGGGAAACTGTAAATTCCAGACATTCGAGATTAAAAACATTTACTTATTCGTAAAAAGTCGTTTTTAACACAGAGAAATAAGATACTGATCGTTTTGAGATTCATTTCATAAACAATTTTGTTGAGTAAAAACGACAACTCAGTGTAACAAGCTCCACGAAAAGCAGTTATAGATATCAAGGGTTCGTTGTCCAGATATCGTATATCAAGACAACACCCACGTGTGGTCTTAAAGTAAATAAATATGTGTATGTAACTAGAAAATTAGCTCCAATACGAGTATAGCGCACAGGCGATAACTTGGGATAAAACTGCCTAGTATACTAGTAGCGTTCGTGCCTGTTGCGTGTGAGAGACACACCCTAGTAATAATTTACTGTAGTTTAGGCTCTGATAGCCTTCCTACCCTTCTATCCACCTTATCAGATGGGTACGTGTAAACGTAGTGTTTGAATTCTACGTATAACAGGATTACCGAAATAACAATAATGTCACTGTCATGTAGATATCCAGGTGAAAACCTGGTGAGATAATTATTATACATAACTTGTGCGAGTTATAGTGACAGACTGCGTGTCGTTTTCAAGTAACGTGAGAAACCATAAAATATTCAATAAGTTAATGTAATACAATGCAGATTCAAATTAGGTATTATATATCAGGCCATTAGAGTTAACTCAAGCGGAATTATTTCACAATTTGTATTCCCCTTACAATTAAGTTTTCATTCAACTTTTGTCTTCAAACATGTCTGAATGACAGTCCAAAGAAACCAGTTATATTCGTTGTAGATAGTCAGTAGTATGTATACGTTTAGTTACACATGTTTTATCAAGTGAACCGTTTCGTAACTGGGCAACTTTACCAACGTTAAATAATACAAAAATTATTGTGTTACTCCTGCAGCCTGCCTTACTGTTTCACGTAACACTTGAACTCAGCGTCTCTTTTAAATTACAGAAGTAAAAACGAAAGCAGATAATAAACAAAAGATTCAAGCACGATAAAGCTACCAAAACATGCTTTATTTTTATGTAACTATAATCTGTATTCTACCTTTATAGCAAAGGATACAATTATTATTGTACAAATGAACATTTGTTTTCCCCTAAATACACACACTTCTGAGTATTTTTGCAATCACTATACATAAAGTTATATATATAATGGAAGAAGTTAAAGAAATGGACAAGGAATACAAATTCAACATGTATTTTAGTCGGGATCTACAAAAAGAGTATTAAGAATTTAAATGTAGTTCTAACAGTGAATATAACAAAGCGCTACACATTCATCTTGTTACGTACTATATATAATTTACCTCGGACGAGTACACTACGTGTTGCTATTTTAAATAACAGGAAATTTTAAACCTGAAATGGACAAGTGGTTAGGTCGCCCGACACGCAGTCTGAGGGTTACGGGTTTGAATGTCCTTTACACCAAACATGCTAGCCCTTTCAGTCGTGGAGAACGTTATAATGTGACAGTCAATCCTAATATTCATTGGTAAAAGGATAGCCTCAGAGCTGGCGGTGGGTCGTGATGCCTAGCTGCATTCCTTATAGTCTCAGACTACTAAATTAGAAACAACTAGCTTAAATAGCCTTTGTGTAACTTTACGCAAAATAACAAACAAACAAACAGGAACTTTGAATTTAGAAGTTAATTAAATGTTAATATGTATTTTCCCACAATGTTGATACATACAGTTTTCTTGTTTTAAAAACAAACATATTTCAATATGCTAACAAGAAAACAACACAATTTATTATAAATGTTATTACTAACAGTTATTACAAATTATGATTTATATATAACAGTTTTACAAACGTACAGACAATACCGACCTCATATCCGGTTTAGAACTTAATATGTTATCGAATCCAGATCCACAAAAAGCAAATTACTTTGGTGTTCATACAAAGGTATACTTCACTTGACGAGAATGCTAGCTAGCTCTATTCTTCAGTGATGTCGAGAAAACCCACTTTTGGGAAAAAAATATATATGTAAAAACGGCTCATTTGGGTTGAGAAATTTTTTACGTAGAGTCGTTTTTAGATATATATTTTTCTAGCTCTATTCTTTTTTGGCCTCACACTTTTAGAAGCTAACTTTTCCCGACGAAGATATTTAATGTCCTTGTAGAAATACTAACGTCTGAAGTTTACGGTTTGTAATGTTCGAAATGTATAAGCGTTTCCGGTTAAATTTTGTAGTTTTCCGATTAATAGTCGTTAATCACAATTGTAGCTTACAAGAGCTATAGCACCCTGACTGTAGCTGACCAATGATAACCTTCTTCTTCCGGCGCGTCGGATAGCAGTCACGCGTGTTTCTAGAAGTTTCAACAATGATCGAGCACATCAGGGTTTCCGAAAAGAAGTATTGTTGATACATACTCTCAAGAATCTTCTACAAATTTCGTTAACAGGCAGAACTTACGCATTACACAGTCAACAAAACACGCCGCATGCAAAATTATAAAACTACACTGAAACATACAAAGGCACTAAAATAACTGTACAACAGTAAATCTGTTACATCCACAGTTTACTGATAATTTCAGTTTGAAATTTTCTTTTCCTCTGACTTCGTCTAGTTTTTTTTTTGTCTTACGTTCCGTTCTTTATTTTCTTGTTTCTGATATTCGCCCAAAGCTATACAAAATCTATCTATATTTATAGACTCTGAATTTGAACTTTGTGGGCTAGATAGAGGGCAGATAGTTACCAGCAACCACTAGGCTACTCTAATAACATATTTGGAATTGACTATTATTCCTATTATGCACCTATGACTTTAAAGTGCGGAGCGCGAATTTGTGGCAAAAGACACAAACCACAGACTCTCAGATTTACAGTTCGACTCGGTATTCACAAGGCCACACTAGCCACATACTTGTTACATAAATAAGAATGAATATGGAAAAAAAACACTGCTCAGCTCATTAATTATATGGTATCATATGAGCTCATGTAATCAGGTTTTTATTATAATTTATTTCTATTCTTATATCGGACAAGAAAACGTACCTGAATAAATTATTCAAATATAACTTGCTCATTATGGTCCCTTGTCCAGTAAAAGAGTATCGTATTATGTTAACCTGTATGAATCACTGTACGGATACCTATTACTGTGAGAATGACTGTTACAATAAATTACAATTTCGTAAAATCGCTACTCGTGAAATTATATGATATTAGTAACTCCACAGTACGCGTAATTGTATTTGTCAGTAAGTTCAGGTCAATGCCTTTGGAAGTGAAACATTTCTAAATTCTTTAAATTTATGTTCCATAATGATGATGTGTGCTGATTTAGTAGAAGCTAATAACGTTACAATCGTTAAGCGAAGCCACTGTTTTCTGTTAGAACATGAAATACAAGTGACTTACATACTGGTTATCAGCCCCCATATGGTAGTTTTTGTAGTATTCACTTTTGTTACGTTGTATATGGTTAGTTATTGCTAACTGTTGTTGAAGGATGCTTGTCAACTTATGCACATTATAGCGTCAACTAACTTTACAAACTTTTTCAGTTATCTTTACCTTTTCCATGTGTTAATCACTAATTTTTAGTAATTGCAATTTTTACTTCTGAAAGGGCCTGGCATGGCCGAGCGCGTTAAGGCGTGCGCTCGTAATCCGAGGGTCGCGCTAAACATGCTCGCCCTCCCAGCCGTGGGGGTGTATAATGTGACGGTCAATCCCACTATTCGTTGGTAAAAGAGTAGCCCAAGAGTTGGCGGTGGGTGGTGATGACTAGCTGCCTTCCCTCTAGTCTTACACTGCTAAATTAGGGACGGCTAGCACAGATAGCCCTCGAGTAGCTTTGTGCGAAATTTCAAAAACAAACAAACTTCTGAAAGACATACTTATTTTGTTCATTACATCTTAAAAAATTTGACAGAATATTTTGCATAATAAGTCAAAGAAATGGTAATTGATAAAGATGCCACTGTCATGATGTCGTGTGTGTGTGAAATATTTGTTGAAATTTCTTGTCTTTACTCATTGTCTTACATGATCACTGTCATATACCTTTACAGGTATACGGATTAAAGAATGAAATTACCACCTTGTTTGCTTATGCTACAAATGGAATATTTTTATATGTATCTGTTGAATGTTCAAATGAAGTAGGCATTCGGCGAATATACAAAAAAACTAGAAACTGTTTTTACTACTAATAAATCTATGTAACTGTATCACCTATTTTTGAAAGGAGAGGTTTCTTTGAAATTAGGCACAGTAAGCTATCGGTGCTCTGCCCGCTGTGGGTGTCGAAGCTCGGTTTATAACGGTGTAAGTCCGTAAATTTACCATACTGCTGTGCCACTGGAGGGCTCGACGGAGAGTAGAGAGGGAATTCTGTAATATATCCTAAATATATACATTTATATTGAATGTGCTAAATACGTGCGAAAAACGTTGAAGTTGGTGTATTTATGTAAATTATACAATAGAGGCCCAGCATGTCCAGGCCGGTTAAGGCATTCGACTCGTAATCTGAGGATCGCGGGTTCGAATCCCCGTCGCACCAAACATGTTCATTCTTTCAGCCGTAGGAGCATTATAATGTGACAGTCAATCCCATTATTCGTTGGTAAAAGAGTAGCCCAAGAGTTGGCGGTGGGTGGTGATGACTAGCTGCCCTCCCTTTAGTCTTACACTGCAAATTAGGGACAGCTAGCGCAGATAACCGTTGAGTAGCTTTGCGCGAAAATCAAAACAAACAAGCAAACAAAATATAATAGATTCTAATTTCATATCAAACGTGACTGATAATAATACCCAAGGTAATAAGTGATAAAATAACTATAACTGTAGCAGAAAAATAGTAAATCAATTCACTGATACAAAGTAAATACCTGGAGCCTAGAACTAACCATTTACTCTGGCAAAAAAAGTCTTTATTGCGGGTCATGTTAGATGATAAGTATTCATTTAAAAGCGTCTCCTCATATTCTGTTGAACTCAAATTAGTGTCGGTAAATAGGATATGAATATTGATGATTAAATTTGTAGGATCAACAACTCTCTCGTACCTACACTCAACGATAGCTGTTTCAGTCCTACGTCCCTGACATAGTCTAGTTGTTAGAGTAGTCGATCTGTAATTTGAAGGTCGAAAGTTCAAATTCCATCACTTAGCATGCTCGCCCTTTGAGTATTGGGGTTGTTATAAAATGACGGTCAATTCCACTATTAGTTTGATAAAGAATAACTAAAAAGAGTTTCTTTTTTCAGTTTCTTTCCAGCTAATCACTGTCTGCTTATTTAGACAGCCCTCTGGTTGAGTTACACGAAATTACCACAAAAAACAATTACACTATGTAAATCTGAAGTAACAGATATATAAGGCAGACAGTAGCGCCGCCTGTGTAAAGATAGATCGGATTGTTCATTGTAATCTTATTATAAATATCTCCTCAACAGGTCATAAGACATTCATAATTTTACACGGAGTTTCCTTTTGTAACAATATTTAAGTAACGGCTGAGTTCCAAGTTCCAAGAATGGTTGTAGATACAACGGCAAAAAGTTTGGATTTCTTGTTCTTCTTTCTTTAGATTCTTTGTTTCGATACCATGATAACTGGAAAACCAAACCAATAGTGTGAACCAGTGTCACCTGGTAACGTGGCTTCGAAACAATGAGTGTTCGCTTATATAAGTATTGTTAATTACTAACTATGTTTAAAAATCATAATTCCATTGTAAACGATGTTATTAGTACCCCTTATCGTTAGTTTCTTTAGAGAAATTTGGTGTTCTTTTGACAAACGTAAGTTCAGGGTGAAACAGAAACTAGGAAACAAATATTGATAAACGATAAATATTACAATTGGAACTTCATCGCATCTAGGACTTAGCTATAAATTCACTTATCCTATGTTTATTGAAACACTGCATTAAAAAATTAAGTAAACAAGTGAAGTAAATACTTTTTTAAAAAAGAGGTAAATATATGGATGGCTAACATCAGTTGCTGTTATTGTTTTGAATTAAGCACAAAGTTACACAATGGGCTATCTGTGCTCTGCCCACCACGGGTATCGAAACCCGGTTTTTAGCGTTGTACGTCCGCAGACATACCTCTGAGCCACTGGAAGGAAGGCTAATACCAGGTCTTCTAAAACAATGCAAACAGAATATTAAGGGTGGTATATTAATCACCCCTACATAACACAGAATTAAAATATAGCAGTAGATGTATACAAACCAATCATAAATGAATTTCATATATGCTATTTCTTTCTGTTGACAATCAACTACATTGCATCTCTGTGCTATTATGTACGGATGGTGCGAATTCCCTCACTGCTATCTTGTGTACTCTTAGCCATTCCTAGATTTTTTTTCTTCGCTTACGTGTATATAAGTACACAAGTCTTAACAATTCTTCTTTGCATTAGTCATAACACAGCTTTCAGAGCCTTGCATGACCAAGTGGTTAGGGTGTTCGACTCGCAACCTGAGCGTCGCCGGTTCGAATCCCCGTCACACCAAATATGCTCACCCTTTCAACCGTAAGAACGTTCTAATGTTACAGTTAATCAAACTATTCGTTGGCAAAGGAGTATCCGAACAGTTAACGTTAAGCGGTGACAACTGACTGGATCTCTTCCCTTTAGTCTTTCACTGCTGAGTTAAGGACAGCTAGCGCAGATAACCATCGCACAGTTTTACGCGAAATTCAAAACAAACAAACAACGTATTACTGTATAATGAACACCGAATATTTGATATTTTTTTCAAGTAATTTTGTGGTACAAGTAAAACAGGCCTTAGCAGAAACTGATGGTTAATGGAAAGTTTACCGACGAAGACGTGTCTCTCTCTTCAGGATTATTCGCTGAAAAGAATAGAAACCCCAGTATACAGGTTCGTCTGTTTCTGCGAATAGCTAGAGGTAACTGTATAGATTTACAACGTTAAAATTCGTGGTTCATCTACTCACGGTGGACGGAATGTAGAAAGCTAATTATTAGCTTTACACTAATAAAGCAACAAAAAATATTTGTCGGGCGCTAATAATAGGGAAAATGAGTACAAATATACTGTGTTATTCTTTTTCCAAAAGTAGAGATTTGCTGTTACTTATTTCTTTTTCAAACTGCATGATTGTACTTATAACATAGTTTGCGATATAAATTCAATATTATATAATCTGGAATATATTGATGGTTTTCCTCAAGGGCCTGGCATGGCCGAGCGCGTTAAGGCGTGCGCTCGTAATCCGAGGGTCGCGGGTTCGCGCCCGCATCGCGCTAAACATGCTCGCCCTCCCAGCCGTGGGGGTGTATAATGTGACGGTCAATCCCACTATTCGTTGGTAAAAGAGTAGCCCAAGAGTTGGCGGTGGGTGGTGATGACTAGCTGCCTTCCCTCTAGTCTTACACTGCTAAATTAGGGAGGGCTAGCACAGATAGCTCTCGAGTAGCTTTGTGCGAAATTCAAAAACAAACAAACAAACGTTTTCCTCAAAAACAGAGGAAAATTTTCGAAGGGTGGAAAGCGTAAATTAGGTCTGTTGTTTATAAGTCTGTGTGTGTTTTTCGTATAGCAAAGCTTCAAAGGGCTATTACAATGATATAAACTAACACTAGTATGTTAATAAACAATATAGCACATTTTGTATAGTGATCAGACTAATAATAACAAAAAGAAATCAGATGAATTGCCATAAAAATAAAACTTTTAATTATCAGAATGTACTGATTCATCATTTATTGTCCAATTTTGCCTTATTGCCCTTAACCTCCAAAATTCTGTTTTCCGAAGGTCTTCAGAAAAGTGTCGTATTTTGTTCTAATTCCCACTTACTGAATGAACAACGAGTGAAGATTTTTGTCAAATACTATTTTTTTCAACACAAACACGAGAAGAAAAATACATATCTGAAAAAGTTCGACCAAACTGAGTTAGGGAAACGGAAACAAAAAACAAGAAAAAAAATACGAATCGGTGAATAATGGAGAATTCAGAAGTTAAAAATAATTCACATAAAAACACAAGAAGAATAAAGGAATCTGGAAAGCTAACTTAAAACTGTTGAATCACATTCAGTAAATGACAAGATAAACATCAATTAAAGGATTGACGTACTGGGACAACTATAGAAGTAATTAAGATGATGGAGACACTTGACTGGTACGTTGAGACCCCTATGAACCATAAGGGTGCTTTAGAATCCCGCAGTGGAGAGTGGATATTTTATGTTAGTGTCTGATAAAATCAGGCCAGCTCAGACCATTTAGGTTAGTCATTAATTCACACACTAAGCTAACAGTGCAAAGTAATTCTTGTAATGCATATATGCACTCAACATTGTTATTAATACCATTACTAAGTATAACTTTACTTTGATGTATTCTGAATATTGCCCCCCCAGTGGCTCAGCGGTATGTCTGCGGACTTACACGCTAAAATCCGGGTTTCGATACCCGTGGTGGGCAGAGCACAGATAGCCCATTGTGTAGCTTTGTGCTTAATTCAAAACAACAACAACAACAATTCTGAATATTCTCGTGCCTTCGCCAAGAACTTACGGATTAGAATCATTTGAGGGCTCTGTAATGTGATATTCTAGAAAATAACAACTTTTGTCAGACATACTAACAATTACAGTTTTTAGGTTATATAGAGACAGAAATCTCTTTATAGTTCAAATTTTTAGAAGCTTATATTTTTGTAAAACCACTTAGAATTTTTCGTGACTTCATGTTCAAGGTCTATGAATTATTTTAAAGTATTTTTCCAAAGTTCTTAGTAGCACACTCTTCGGAAGATCAAAGATGAATTTATGAATTCAGATCCACTTCGGAACATCTAAGGAAAATTTCAAATGTGGAACAGCTAACAATAAGATCAAGTTCCCTGTTTCTGCAATGCAAGTCTTCTCGTGTCTGAATTTGTTTATAACATTGGTATTCTGCCATTCTCTGCTTCTATTATTTGTTAAACCACAGTAGGCAATGAAGTATCTGGCGAATGAATAACAACGCATCCAATTTACTCTTTTGGTAAGACTTTTTGAAAGTTTAAAGGGAGGACCTGTAGCCGAGATGATAAAGCTTCAGGGGATAAAGTATATTCATAAGCCTTTGTGAGCATATAATATTTAATGTCCAATAATAATAAATAATTTATTTTATTTTGGTCGTCAAAATTTAATTTAATTAGTAGAGTGACGAACATCTATTGACTAGCGTCAATCATAATTAATCTCTTAATTAACCCTGAAAAAGTCATCTACATAAACTGTACTTTTATTTTTCGAGAAATGAAACATACACACTGACCGTACAGGCCCTGCATGGCCAAGCGAGTTAAGGCGTTCGACTCGTAATCTGAGGGTCGCGGGTTCGCATCCACGCTGCGCCAAACATGCTCGCTCTTTTAGCCGTGGGGGTTTATAATGTAACGGTCAATCCCACCATTAGTTAGTAAAAGAGTAGCCCAAGAGTTGGCGGTGGGTGGTGATGACTAGCTGCTTTCCCTCTAGTCTTAAACTGCTAAATTAGGGACGGCTAGCACAGATAGTCCTTGTGCAGCCTTGTGCGAAATTCAAAACAAACAAACAAACTGACCGTAAAATTTTTTTTACGATAAAAATTTTGTAGTTTTTTATAAAAATTATATTTCGGCAGTAAAACGGTTACACTTTCCAGCACATTGTACAAGGAGGTTTTAATAGTTCTGCGAAATTGTCAAAGGACAGAAGTAAGTTTTCCAAATTGTCAAAGGACAGAAGTAAGTTTTCCGCAAACTTTTAGGAGGAGCAGAACATGAAGGATTATTGTATTCAGTGATAGATAAAAAATGCAACTTGGAAGTTCAACAACCGTTTTATTTATGCACAATATGAATATTTAACGTTGCACGAAGCACATTATGCTATCGAGAACTTAAAAGAGTTATAGATCTTTATGGACAAGATAAACAATAATGTAACGTTTACCAATATAATGGGTCTTGTGCTAATGTCTTATGACATGTGTAATTAATTTTAATCTCGCCTCGCAATCTTGTAAAAGGCGTTTACACTGTAACAGTCGTTATTCTAAAAATGACTTATATAAACAGTTCCAACAACTACTCTGTTTGTTGTATTCCAGTCGGCTTAAAGATATGTGTATTGGGCGAAACACGTCGTCGACAATAAATATTACAAATACAGTGTAGATGGAACATTACTATTATATATTCTTCAAGTCTTGTTAAGCTCTAATGGACAAGAATAACAAAAATTATAAATATTTTGCTTTGTACAATGCATGGTGCAACGTATGGTGCTAGAAGTCACTAACTCTTCGAGTGCACAAGACGCTTGATTTGTTACAATTTACAACAAAGTGATAAACTATAGAAATCAATAATTAAGTCTTTCAACTTTTCTTTTCATCACGCTGCAACGTATTTGTTAGTGTCTTTGATATACAGTTCTAGAAGGTAATACTGTTGTGATTATTTTAACACATAATTACTTAACAGTCCTTTTGCGCTATTTCCATCATAAATAAGAGTTATGTAACATTAATTGTTAATTTATATTACCATGTGTATTCTCGAAGTCAGTAACTCTTCAGACAGTCTGAGCCTTAGTTATGATTTTGTTGTGAAGTGGGATATGAGAGCTGTTCAAGCACTTATTACTTTTTAGTGTTTCTCCTCTGCCCATAAAGATAAAATAAGTCGCACCATTTCAACAAAATGAAAATATTTCCAGGCTAAAATCATTAACTTTAGATGTTATTAAAATTATTGGCATTCAATTGTTCTTTATTTTCCGATTTTACAGTGTGGGTTTATAACTAGGTAAATTTTCTCTGAAACTCATGTTTATAAATTATATATACGTATATGCGTGTGTGTGTTAAATGGGCCAGGAGTGCCCAATTATTAATGTTAGACTTACGAAACGTAATGTCCAAGGTTCAAATCGCGATATGTCGCTGAACACGCCCGGCACTGTCGGCGTAAGAGTGTTATAATTCTGATAATAAATCCAGCCATTCGAATACAAGTTGCCACATAGAAAAATACGACTTGCTTGTTGTTGATTTTCTTATCAATAGTTTTAAGTTATAGGTGTCTATGTTTGTTTGTTTGTTTTTTAATTTCGCACAAAGCTATTCAAGGGCTATCTGAGCTAGCCGACCCTAATTTAGCAGTGTAAGACTAGAGGGAAGGCAGCAAGTCACCATCACCCACCGCCAACTCTTCGGCTACTCTTTTACCAACGAAGGATTGACCGTCACAAAATAACGTCCCAATGGCTGAAAGGGCGAGCATGTTTGGAGTAACGGGGATTCAAACCTGCGACCTTCGGATTATAAGTCGAACGCCTTAATCCACCAAGTCATGCCGGGCCAGATGGCTGTGTCTGAGCCCTTGCTAAACGTTTTTAGCCGAAACATTCATCCCAATTGTTGTATAATGTGATTATTAATACAAAGATACTGAATGCCATGAACAAAAAAAACAACAAAAAATATTCGTATAAGTAACTATTATTAAGTGAATGATTTTGAAAGTTAAATATTTCAATGCAAGATTACAATCTACACCTAGACTTGGAGAGTAATAGAAATCAGATACAACTGACCTTCAGTAGATGGCGCAGAATCTTATTTTAGATTCCAAGGTATTTTAAATTGTCGAAAGTAGTATTAACATTAGCGACACTATTCCAGTGGACATTAAGAAGTAACTGCCAAAAGTACCCTCTGTATAATTGTTATTTGCAAATATCTGAGAGGCATAATACATAAAAAGTACCCTCTGTATAATTGTTATTTGCAAGTATCTGAGAGGCATAATACATAAAAAAAATATGTAAAAGTTTCCTGAAATGTATACAACTGTTCGTTCTTCCTTTGTTTAAATATGTCGTGAGCTCATTACCAGCTCGATGACTTCGCTTGTTTGCAGTTAAACGCAAAGTTACGCAATGGGTTATATGTACTCTGCCAACCACGGATATCGAAACTCAATTTCTCAGCGTTGTAAGTTTTCAAAAATAGCGTAGAGTCATAGAAAGGGAGAGACATAAATATTATCCCCCCACTGACTTTATTAAAAAGATAAAGGTTAAAGGTCATTTGTCATGAACACCACAAAAATGCCATTCCTTTCAGTATATTGCTAAAAACATTTTTATGAAGGGAAGAGGGTGTGGCAGATTTGAAACTTCACTTTATGTTTCATATAATTTAAGCTCGTATCCTAATGCTCCTACTGAGTGATACACAGGTTCGTTAATCTGTGCATAAAATACCAGCGTTATGGTGGAACGGCAAATATAAATGCATATCCATTATTTGTTGCTCGACCAGGAATTTTTAATATTCTTTGGCATTTATTTTATAGAACAAAAATATGAATATTAAAGTTGCTATCAGTTTTAATGACCTTTATCTTTTATTTTTATGCTAGTTCCTTTGTTTTCTAACGTCCCCCCCAGTGACTCAGTGGCATGTCTGGAAACTTACAACGCTAAAACCTGGGTTTGGATACCCGTAGTGGGCAGAGCACAGATAGCCAGCCCCTTGCGTATCTTTGTACTTAATTTAAAAACAACAGCATCGCGGTTTTACTTCTACTAATAAAACACTAATTTCATGTGTTGTCCCAGTTGCACCAAATATGCTCGCCCTTTAAGCCGTGGGGCGTTATTATGTGATTGTCAATTCCACTATTCGTCAGTAAAAAGTAGTCCAAGAATTGGCGGTGGGTGGTGATGACTAGCTGCCTTCCCTCTAGTCTTACACTGCTAAATTAGGGACGACTAGCACATATAGCCCTCGAGTAGTTTTGTGCGAAATTCAAAAACAAACCCTCTAGTCTTACATTGCTAAATTAGGAACGGCTAGCTGAGATAACCCTCAAATGTGAATTTACAAAAACAAAAAAACACTCTACAGAGTGTTCAGAAAGTCACTGTGCAGTTTTGTAATCATATGTCTATTCAGTCTATTTCAAGCCAGCAACTGATAGCGGTGTTTAGAAACAAAATAAGAAGGATCCAGGTCTGTACTGATACCAACGGGGGTCGCTTTTAACATTGTTTATAATTATCATTCATATTTACCTCATGTATTCTATACTGAAACATGTCTGTTAATAAATATATAAGTGCACAGTGACTTTCCGAATTCTCCCCCCCCCGTGGCTCAGCGGTATGTCTGCGGACTTACACTCTAAAATCCGGGTTTCGATACCCGTGGTGAGCAGAGCACAACAACGATTTTCCGAATACCCTGTATATTTTTAGCATGTGAAATATATCGCACATAGCATTTAAAGCATTTAAGTAACGATGAATGACGAGCATTTCACGTTGGATAAAATAAATAAGTCCAGATTAAGAGTCCTACATTAGTGTAGGTTCCAGGTAAAAAATAGGTTATTTTTTGTTTTTTATCGCTTTAGTTTCAGTTGGCACGTAATGCGAATACAGCAGTAATTCGAGATAATTATATCTAAAATTAAACCATTTCTCACAACTTCTACAAAGAAACTCAGAATTAAATCCTTTTTTGTCCCAAGAAATACTTGGTTTACATTCTTATTTAGTTTCCTAAATATTTTCAGTCAAACGTTTAAAAACCTTATGCATGCGCCCTTACAAAATAACATACAGAACAGTGAGTGGTATTACTGAGATCAATATATAATTATTTATTCCTAAACTAACTATATAAGGTTTGTATAGCTTATTTGTTTGAATTTCGCGTTAAGCTACACGAGGGCTATCTGCGCTAGTCGTCCCTAATTTAGCAGTGTAAGACTAGAGGGAAAGCAGCTAGTCATCACCACCCACCGCCAACTATTGGGCTACTCTTTTTACCAACGAATAGTGGGAGTGACCGTCATATTATAACACCTCCACGGGTGGGAGGGCGAGCATGTTTGGTACGACCGGATTCGAACCTGCGACTCTCGAATTACGAGTCGAACGCCTTAACACGTTTGGCCATGCCGGGTCCTTGTATAGCTTACAATAACATAATTTCTTTTACTGATATTACTTTCTGAATGATCCAGGGATAACACATTTAAATGTATTCGGAAATGAGCATGTAAGTGAATCTCTGGTGTTTTATTTTCGTGGTTGTTGAGAGAGTGAGCGGTGACATTTTTAAATTGTTGAAGAATCAGCTTAAGGCACTTTTATTCATGTTTTTTTCTTCGGTGGGGACATCTCACTTAAAGTTCGGTTCACAGGCCAATTCAAGTGTTTCCTTAATGGTTAAATGTTCTTTAGGAGCAAAGGAGTGTGAATAGAACATTTCATATTTCATAGCATCTACACGCAGATTATCTGTACAGAACCACCCGAGTATCAGATGAAACTGAAAACAGGGAAAATAAAATAAAAAACACAGTTTATTATTTCCAAGCTTCGTACTAGTTTAAAAGTCACATTATTGTATTAGACAATGCTCAGCCTCACTTCGTAGAGAAAGAAAAGATAGTGTGCGTTTTTGTTCAAGAAAGACGTGTGATTCAATTTTGTTTTGTGAGTTTCAAATGACGTAAATGCGTACCGTATAAAAAATTGAATACTCGCTTAAATATTCACATATTCAACTGTTTTTACCAGTAACACCCGATCTTTGAAATTATTATGATATTTATATGATTGTTACTATTGACGAGACTTTATTTTTCAATGTACAAAAATCCCAGTGGTATTTCACGTTAAATATTTACAATATATGTAGAAGCCTGAATGTAACGCAAATCTAACCCAGTACTAAACAATTTTTCGCTTTCAAGTCTTGATATATTGAAAATATTTAATTATTACAGAACCTTGGCATATTTTTCTTTCCATTGTTGCAAAAACGGACTTTGTTAGAGAAGTCCAAGAGCTCTAAATAGATTCTGTTGATTAGCTGCCCCTCTCTATAGACTATCAGTATAAAATTACAAAGGGCTGTAAACAGATGTCTTTTCTAAAATAAACAAATCTCATCAGGCCTAACTGTGGAGCTCGATTCATAATCTGTAGATCGTGGGATGAACGTCGCCGAACATGTTCGCTCCTTTCAGCCGTGGAGGCATTATATTGTGACAGTTAATTCCACTCTTAGATTAGAGCAGTTGAAGAGTTAATGGCGATGAGTGGTGTTCCCACCAATCTATCACTTCAAAACCAGTGACGGTTGGCGCACATAACTCGCGAGTAGTCTTGTACAAAGTTCGACAAACAAAAGCACCCATCTGGTATAATGTAACAAAGTACTCAGATATTCACTAATATAAATTTCCCTGGCTGCAACCATATTTAAAAAGTATTTGAATAACATCTTAGGTTTCGTTGAAAAGTTGTTTACACATAAAACCAGATTTACAAGTGACATTATATATTCACTTCTTACAACCTTCACGTATAATTATCAGTTTTTTTCTTGGAAAATGCACAATTGAAACGCATGTCATGACAGAAGATAAACGTGTATTAAATTACGAACCTGTTTCACTTTTAAATTGACACTCAATAATTAGTGTGATATTTGTCTTTGAGAAGCACGATTCCCTCTTCCAATTATTTACTGTTTCTTGTGTTTCATATTCCCAGTTTGTGATTATTTATGTATTTTTATTTAAACTCAGGGTACATCCTTCTAATGTAACACAAGTTGCTTTATCTGATTTTGATACGCTCTTGTACGCATAGTGGGTCACATAAAATATTACGCACTTAAAGGTTAAAATCTGGGGTTCGATTCAAGTAATAGAGAGCACGCAGAGAGCTCTTTGTGCAGTGTTACACTGAAAGAAACAAACAAACGATGCACTGTATTCTCCTATTTATTAATATACAGGCGTATACGAATATACTTATTTATTGTTAAACTGTCTGTATAAGGTTTATATAGTTTATGACAACATAACATCTTTTATTGATATTAGCCTTTTACTTTCAGAAAAAAGTAACATTTCGCCATCTAAGTTCCAGTATCAACATGCACGTGAATCTCTGGCATTTGTCTGGTGTTTTACTTTAGTGGCTGTTAAGAGTGAGACGAGATATTATAAAACTGTGGAAGAATTGGCGTGAGGTAGTTTCATTCTTGTGCTTCTCGGTGGCGACACCACACTTGAAGTTCGGTTTGCGCACCGACCGAAGTGTTTCCGTAATGACTCGACGTTCTTTAAAAGGAAAGAAGTGTGAAAAGAACATTTTGTATTTAATAGCATCTACAGATACTTGTGTGTGATCGAGTCTGTACAAAACCACCCTAGCATCTGATGAAACTGAAGAAGCGCAGTCGATCATTTCGAAGCTTCGTGTGAGTCACATCATCATATCGGACAACGCTGAACCTCACTTCTTACAAAAAGAAGAAGAAAAGCCCGCGTTTTCGTTCAAAAAAGACGTGTGTTTCAGTTTTGTTTTGTGAGTTTCGAATGACGTGAACGTGTAAAGAACAAAAATTAAGAACTCAAACTAAGACAATAGACTTCTAGTTTTCGGGAAATTTTTCAATGGATATACTGTATAGGCCCGGCATGGCCAGGTGGTTAAAGGCACTTGACTCGTAATGTTAGGGTCGTGGGTTCGAATCCCTGTCATTCCAAACATGTTCACCCTCTCAACCGTGGGAGCGTTATAAAGTGACGGTCACATCAAACTATTTGTTAGTAAAAGAGTAGCTCAAGAGTTGGCGGTGGGTGGTGATGACTAGCTGCCTTCCTTCTAGTCTTCCACTGCGAAATTAGGGACGTCTAGCGGAGATAGCCCGCGAGTAGCTTTACGCGAAATTCGAAAACAAACAAACAGTATACTGTATATAAACTGGTGTTAATTTAAACAAAATTTCTTCCAAGATTTTCAGTTGCACCGAACCTTGTCGTCGATATCTACTCTGTCGATCTGTAAGTCGAATAAAGTTTGTCATATTTTATTATGTCGTGGGTTCGTGTTGATGGTTTTACGAACGAGAAGTATTTTGTTTGTTTGTTTTGGAATTTCGCACAAAGCTACTCGAGGGCTATCTGTGCTAGCCGTCCCTAATTTAGTAATGTAAGACTAGAAGAAAGGCAGCTAGTCATCACCACCGACCTCTAACTCTTGGGCTACTCTTTTACCAATGAATAGTGAGATTGATCGTCACATTATAGCGCCCCCACGGCTGGGAGGGCGAGTATGTTTGGTGCGACTCGGGCGCGAACCCGCAACCCTCAGATTACGAAGCGCACGCCTTAATGCGCTAGGCCATGCCAGGCCCAACGAGAAATAATTTCTAGACATGACGAAGTTCGTCATAAGCTAAATGTTACATACAAACTTTTGTTCACCTAAGTAACGGTTTCGTCAGTTAACAATGTTTAAACGAACAAACGTGTGTTCCGTATTAATCGTACGTGAAAGATTCTCATTCGACACTTTCGTTTACTTTCATTGATTAATAATATCCGTATATAAACCGCGCACTGTATACTTGGCGTACACTTAAACAATACAGTCAAAACAAACAACAAGGAATGCTTATTTTGAAGCAGACTTTGCCTGCGCCAACATGTACCGTTCCTTCTTTATTACTTTAGATTCTGTTGACACAATATGTAAACCTTTTGTTCTTTACCATTCTGTTAAATGTTATTTATAATAGATGTCGCTGTAAGTTAATCTCGAGATTAATAACAAAGTGTTAATTGTCAGCTTTTCACTTGCTGTCGTTCAATGATAGATTTATGTAAGGCCTAGATATTGAAATATTTTTTCCAAGATTATCACTAAAGGGTTTTTAGAGAAACTACCAATAAAAATGAATAACTCAACATTCTCTGTTTTACTCGTACAATAATTATGAATATTCTTTTCATTTATCATAATGTGATATTTAACAAAAATCAATTTATGATAATAAAAGTGTTAACAATTTCCTCCTAATACGATAATTCTTATGACAGCTACAGTTGTCTACTAATGATATTACAAACATAATATTTTACTAATTTAGATAAACACGATAATCTTCATACTGTGTTTCATTTCACTTTTAAGGTAATAATTTTCTCATCTTTTCATCACAAAACAAACTCATAACTGACATCGAAACAACAAATTGTGAGTGTAAATACCAGCACACTGTTGCTAAAATCGCCTGGTTTAAATCCAAATAATTTCACCAAAATATATTTTGGTCTTCAAAATTATTTTAACAGTCGTTAAGATTTATGACCAGAAAACAGAGGAAACAAAAATAAGCAATGCAGTTTGTTTGTTTTTGAATTTCGAGCAAAGCTACACGAGGGCTATCTGCGCTAGCCGTTCCTAATTTAGCAGTGTAAGAGGAAAAGCAGATAGTCATCATCACCCACCACCAACTCTTGGGCTTCTCTTTTACCAACGAATAGTGGGATTGACCGTCACAATATAACGCCCCCACGGCTGGGAGGGCGAGCATGTTTGATGCGACGGGGATTCGAACCCGCGACCCTAAGATTATGAGTCGAATGAGCCGTCCCTAATTTAGCAGTGTAAGACTAGAGGGAATGCAACTAGTCATCACCACCCACCGCCAACTCTTGGGCTACTCTTTTACCCACGAATAGTGGGATTGACCGTCACATTATACACCCCCACGGCTGGGAGGGCGAGAATGTTTAGCGCGACGCGGGCGCGAACCTGCGACCCTCGGATTACGAGTCACACGCCTTACGCGCTCGGCCATGCCAGGCCAAATTAAAGAGACAAGGGAGCATGAAAGATATTTCCACTGCCTCCTTACGACTGATTCTGATTTATTTTGTTGTATTTTTCCACGATTTACGATCACATTTAGTTACAGAAACTAATTACCCTATAATCGGATGCATTGCCAACTATAATAAATCGTGTTATCATTTCAATACTGTATTATACAACTTATGTACAAAGTTATTTGGTCGGACATTTCAAATAACTAAAAACGTATGCATTGGACTTTATGATAAAGTATATGGCAACTTCATTTGTTTTATTAGCAATTACTATAGAGCTGTTAGTGCACTTATTTCATCATAAAACGCGAGATGATATCGAGCGTGGGCTCGTGCATAGGTTCACGTCGAGTATTCACTTTTTTGACCTTCTAGTAAACCGTGCATACAAAGTAATCGGTATATTCTGATAGATGTCTATAAGGCACGACATCCTAGATATATCAGAGCAGAGCCAAACGTATAATATTGATAGGTAAATAAGAACTGAAAATGAAGAGTTTGGTAAATAGGAAAATGGACAAATACAATGGTGTACGTTGAGAATTTTAAAGTTTGAATAACAGTCTCTATTACTTGTCTAATATTGAAAACGTCAGTATTCGTGATCATTTTTTGTGCTAATTGTAACAGATAACAATTCACACACACACACAGCATTAACTACGTATTGAAAGTTTAGTCGTTAAACTTTACAATCTGGAACACTAACGTCTTGACCACACCTTCAAACCGAGTTCATTGTCTAAAATGACCTAAATAGGTCAGGTTTGTTGTTAAAAATTTGGTGACATCATATATTAGGGGGAGTTTCTATCAATACTTAATATATGAACGTCATATGAACATTTTAATTAACACCAGCGTCTCAAGTGTGGATCAGAGTTAAACATCATTCTTAGTTGACAAGCAATATTCCGAATTAAAAGTAAAAAATAACTACTTCAGGCATACTTGGGTCAAAAAAAGAAATCAATGTAAGTTTACAGATAACTCAGGGTCAAGATCAAATGAACATTTAACGTGATCTCTTAGTAATTGTAGATTATATCAAGTGCTATAAAAATTATGAAGTGGAACGACCCACGTTTCATTTACATTCATAATGACAAATCACAACTGAGAGTAATAGAAATTTTAGCTGTGTGAAACGACACATACCTTGTTTGTTTGTTTTTTTGGAATTTCGCACAAAGCTACTCGAGGGCTATCTGCGCTAGCCGTCCCTTATTTAGCAGTGTAAGACTAGAGGGAAGGCAGCTAGTCATCACCACTCACCGCCAACTCTTGGGCTTCTCTTTTACCAACGAATAGTGAGATTGACCGCTACATTATAACGCCCCCACGACTGGGAGGGCGAGCATGTTTGGCGCGACTCGGGCGCGAACCCGCGACCCTCGGATTACGAAGCGCACGCCTTAACGCGCTAGGTCATGCCAGGCCCTCACATACCTTGTTAAATACAAACAAAAGTGTCTTACTACAAGTACATTTCATGGTTTTTAGCTTACAAGAATCATTTTTGTGCAGTGTTTGTTTTCAGCATGACGGATAGGAAGATGGCGAGGGTACACCTATTGCAATATCATAGTGGGATATTGAACATTCTCAGGTGTTCAGAGAACATTTGATAGTGTTGATTTGAATGGGAGCTCCATCGTCTAAACCTCACCATAGGTTTAATTTCTTCATTACTAAGATTCTTTTATCATGTTGTTCGTGTACTTCTTATGAAAAAAATATTCATGGACAAATAAACTTTCCACAAACAAAGGTTTTAACAGATCCAGATTTTGACCATCATGTCACAAAGCCCTGAACTCATGCATCATGATATTTATTTTAGTTTTAAATCAAAAGAAGGTTTTGAATGAGTTTATCTGGGCTTCTATTTACATTCATAGAAGTCAGACACTCATAATGATTCAATAGTTTTCCTGCCCTCGATGACTTAACTTGACAGTTCATATTGTTAAATCGTGGTTCGATCTCTGCAATGAGCAGATATCCCACTTTCGAGATTTTGCGCTTAAAACAAACCACAGCTTGCGAATAGTCAAACAAAGGTTGAGGTTTGTTTATCAGAAGAAGCAAAAACTTTTCGATTAATCACTCTGAGTGCATTTATTTGTTAGTTCTCAAAACATTAGCTTATCGATGTATTTGTACATTAAAGTATTGAAAGTTCCTATTTTTGAATTCACACATGGAAGAAAGAGGAGTACAGTTCATACTTTGACTTCTGTGTATAATCTAGATAAACGTATGTGTTCTCTGAATCCTCTAATGTTCTCTGTTGACTCCAGAAAACTGTAAATATCAGACTGTGTAACGATTTCAAGATGTTTCTAACAGAACAATTTGCCTTCTAACATAAGTTTATATTGGAATTTCGCACAAAGCTACTCGAGGGCTATCCGTGCTAGCCGTCCCTAATTTAGCAGTGTAAGACTTGAGGGAAGGCGTCTAGTCATCACCACCCATCTCCAGCTCTTGGGCTACTCTTTTTCCCAGCGAATATTGGATTGACGCACTTTGAAACGCCTCTACAGCTGAAAGGGCGAGCATGTTTGGTATGATGGAGATTCGAATCCGCGACCCTCAGATTACGAGTCGCACGCCTTAATGCGCTTGGCCATGCCGGGCCCTCTAACATAAGTAAATTATAAATAATATACAACATACATAAAAGGAAACCGATAAAACAGTCAGAAAAATCCAATAATTCAATGACTACAGTTCTTTAATTGTTTTGTTTAATTATAAGAGCATAAATAAATATCACAGCATAATTTATATGTAAACTACATATTGAAACGTAGACAGACATCCGGTTTGCGTATTTTGAGTGAGTATTAAGAAAAACATAAATATGTGAAGTTAGTGAAATGACGACCTTTAATGACATCATGCGTCCAATCCTGCAATTAATAGCTGCTAGTTGTTGGAAATTTGTTACTATTTGTAGTCTGGTGCTAACAGTACAGTTTGTTAACCTTTTGTCCCGTACAAAGTATCTGTTGGCATAAGTGGTGACAGCGAACAGAACGAGTGACAAGATATTCTCGTTCAGTGTTAAGTTAGCAATAAAAGTAGGCGTCTTGCGCGTGTAATGTTTAATAATATGTGACAATAAAACTCTAATTATAAAATATGCTCTACTTGTATCTGTGTATCTTTCTCTTGGGCATCACAATTACACATCTAAAACAACCAGTAATACCACAAGCAGGCCAGTCTCAACTTTGAAAGGCTCGTATCTGCTTCCTGAAGCATGGAACTTAAGGTTAAATAAACATATCGCACGCGGATCACTGTCGTCGTCAGTAGACTTGGGCTCGACCATCAACGACAACGTTACAAAATCTGCAAGGATCTACTAAAATCTATTGTCACATCACCACTTCAAACCTTGCCCTTGTAAAACTTCGCACGTGCCAGACATGTGGTTATTACACCATGAAACCTAGCCCATTGCTTATTTTTTCATTTAGAAGTCCTCAGAAGACGCCAAACATCTCTTGACCATTGAAGTATGTTTGCATTGTAACCAAAGCTTGATTAACATTTCATGAATATGTTGTTTACGTTGTCGTTTGGTTGTGTGCACTGTTTCAGGTTTGAGTAAGTATTTGATACATGGAGGAGATGTATTACAGTCTTCATATCGTAAGCACATTTACCATACAGCTCAGATATTTATTTATTTTACCACCCTGACGTGGTAAAATTTATTCACCAATCTTACTACCCTATGACTCTTCAATAAAATTCACAACAAATATTTCGAGTACTCAAAGATGTATACGGAACTTATCCGGTTTCTTCGTTGTGAAGGAAGGTTTAGTTGTCAAAAGAACTCAGGTTATTAGTTTATCTGCTTTGTATCTTGTCTATTTGTTTTACCTCATGAAATTTATTTGTGTCATAAACATAATTAACTACGTTTTGTTTTGAGTTCTTAGTTGTTGTGTAGTTTCAGTAGGAACCAGTGGTGAGTTTATAGTTTTTTCTTCATCACTTTGAAAAGACAGCACCAACTTAATAGTATTTTCTAAACTTACAAGACAAAGTTTTCCAACGAAAACTTTTAAACAAGTTCTATTTGATTAATTATTTTAGTTTTTGTCCTGTAAAAACTGAGGTATATTTTTGTAATTAGCTTTGGTGATGAATGTGAGGGTTAAGTTATTGCTTTCATCGCCTGTTTTTACCTCACAGTTAACTGTTTGTTACTCTCTTAATCCTTCCCTGTTTTTACATCACAGTTAACTGATTCTCTCTCTACTAGTGGGCTGGTATGGCCAAACGTGTTAAGGCGTGCGACTCGTAATCTGAGGGTCGCGAGTTCGCATCAACGTCGCGCCAAACATGCTCGCTCTTTCAGCCGGGGGTGCGTTATAATGTGACGGTCAATCCCACTATTCGTTGGTAAAATAGTAGCCTAAGAGTTGGCGGTGTGTGGTGATGACTAGCTGCCTTCCTTCTAGTTTTACACTGCTAAATTAGGAACGGCTAACTGAGATAGCCCTCGAGTAGTTTTGTGCGAAATTTCAAAAACAAACAAACTCTACTAGTTACTATAGAAACCACTTCACTGCGAACTCTTAAACAAAGTTAAACATTCTACCGAATTCATGGTGAGAAAGTCACTGAGAAATTTCAATACTCGTCACACTTTATTTGCAAACATCAGTAATTTGAGAAGAAACTCGCATCATGGTGTTTGATAATAATTAAAAAAATGTCCAATTATATCGTGTATCTGCACGAATTATTTTCAGTAATATACCCTGTTCAGTGATAGTTTCTTTTATTCAAAACAAGATGTGAAAATGACATGATTCTTCCACTGCAGTTACTTTAAATGTAATATCTATTTTTTACATACGTGAGTAATAAAGTCCACTCAGCCGTAGAATGTGAGATCTATATTAAGATATTCAATATTTATTTTTCTACTTTTCAAATGTCACTAGGAACATATCTAATTATTTGAAAACTATAAATTACTATGGTAGAACACGAACATCAAATAGTAACATTCGCTATATGATAGCAGTTATTTGCCTGGTCATACTGAATATCTCGTCAAAGAAAATGAATTTAAGGGAGCATATGTAAAGTTTGACAGTGTAACTCATATGCAACGTAAGATTTACTTAGGAACAGATAATAGACCCCAGAATGATATTGTCAGAAAAGTAGGTTTTTTGTGTCGGACAGATATTGTGTAAAGACATTCCCTTATTGCTCGGAATCTATAAATTAGAAGTTTTGTTCTTGGTGAAAGCCATCAAAACACCAAAAATAATTTTTCTCATAGGTTTTTTTTCTTCATCATGACTTTTTTTTTCAACCAATCAAATCACCTTATCATCACATAAAAAAACCTCTCCAAAAATCTATGGGCGGTTTATATTATAACTTACTTTAGTTATTACACTTCTTTCATATATCCTTAAAAAATTAACTATTTTTGGTTTGTTTGTTGTTCTATCACTGCCGAAAGAACAGCGATGGTCCCAGGAAAATACATTTATACATCTTTTTGTTTTACAAGGGTTATTACTGCTTAACAGCCTTCCCTCAGAGTTGTAAAGGATAAATTTAAGCTTTGAAATACGTTACTGCTTCACACTTCCCTTATCATATTAAATATATTGTTTTGAAAACATCATCTGAACTGATAACTTTTGGATTTTCTTTTTCCACCTCAAACAGGCGTTACAGATAATCTGATCAGGAGTAATTTGATCTTGGTTTTCATGCACGTGTCCATAAAATTTGGTTAATAACCTAACTGATGTTAAAACATGGTGGGTATTTGTTGATATGAAATGTTCTCAGGCCCGGCATGGCTAAGTGGATAAGGAATTCGACCCGTAATCTGAGAATCGCGGGTTCGAATCCCCGTCACACCAAAACATGCTTGCCCTTTCAGCCGTTGGGGCGTTATAATGTTACGATAAAACCCACTATTTGTTGGTAAATGAGTAGCCCGAGGGTTGGCGGTGGGTGGTGTTGACTAGCTGCCTTCCCTGTAGTCTTACACTGCTAAATCACAGACGGCTAGCGCAGATAGCCCTCGTGTAGCTTTGCACTAAATTCAAACCAAACCAAACCAATGAGCTGTTATTAATTCTTTTACCAAGAAATTATTCATCCAGAGTGAAATAAATCATTTGAACTAAAAACATAAAACCCGAAACGGAACTATCTGATTTTTAGATGTATACAGGTCATGTGAAAAAGTTAAGATACCCTATGAAAGCCTGCGTATTTGTGCAACATTTTTTGATACATAGATATTTAATCTCAATTTTAACTACACTGAGAGATTATAGAAATATAACTAAGCAATTAAAACTGAAGAAAAGACTTTTCAAGATCTTCTGTAGATGTAATTCTACAAAAATGCATATTCTAATTGAGGAAAAAGTTAGGACATCCTACTCCCTAATAGCTAGTGTTACCCCATTTGGCTGAAATAACTGCAGTGAGACGCATCTTGAAGCCATCTACCGGTCTCTTACATCAGTCTGAAGAAAGTTTGCCTCACTCCTCAAGCCCGTTTCAAGTCACTCCACAGCATCTCAATGGGATTAAGATCTGGGCTTTGACTCGGCCTTTCCAGGACTCTCCATTTCTTAGTTTTCAGTCGGTCCTTGGTGGATTTACTGGTATGTTTTGGGTCATTGTCGTGTTGCATGGTCCAGTTCCGCTTCAGCTTTAATTTTCGTACATATGGTCTCACATGATGCTCAGGCATCCTCTGATACACAGTAGAATTCATGGTGGATTCTATGATTGTGATCTGTTCAGGTCCTGCTGCAGCAAAGCAGCCCCAAACTATGACACTTCAACTCCCATGCTTCACAGTTGGTATGAGGTTCTTTTTCTGGAATGCTGTATTTGGTTTACGCCAAACATGTCCTCTGTTCTGTTGTCCAAATAATTCAATTTTGAACTCATCTGTCTAAAGAACATTATTCCAAAAGTCCTGGTCTTTGTCTACATTCTCTCTGACAAACTTCAGTCTGGCCTTGATGTTTCTCTTAGAGAGCAAAGGTTTCCTCCTTGCACACCTCCCATGCAAGTTAAACTTGTGCAGTCTCTTTCTGATTGTAGAGGCATGCACCTTCACATCAACAGTAGCCAGAGCCAGCTGTAGGTCCCGTGATGACATGCTAGGGTGTTCAGAAACCTCTTTTAGCATCTTGCGGTCTGTTTTTGGGTTGATCTTGCTTGGACGACCACACCTGGGCATGTTGACAGTTGTTTTCAAATCCCTTACCAGACTCATAAGCTGCTACAAATTTCTTTCTGAAGGCCTCAGACAGCTCTTTTGCTCTCACCATGGTGCTCACTCTCATTGAAACAGTCAGGAGCACACCAAACTAAATGTGTGAGGCTTAAATAGAGCAAGTATCATTCAAAATACCGAGTAATGATCTTCTCATCATGTGCACCTGGTGTGATACACCAGTGTGTGAGTTGAGCCATTTTAAGTGGGAATAGATATTGGGATGTCCTAACTTTTTCCTAATATAGAATATGAATTTTTGTAGAATTACATTTACAGAAGGTCTTGAAAAAATATTTTCTTCAGTTTTAATTGTTTAGTTATATTCCTATAATCTCTCAGTATTGTTAAAATTGAGATTAAATATCTATATATCCAAAAATGTTACAAAAATATACAGGCTTTCATAGGGTGTCCTAACTTTTTCATATCAGAACGACTGGCAGGGCTTTTAACACTTTTACTGATAAGCAGAGAACAACGTTTCGACTTTCCTAGTTCATCTTCAGGTTAACAAGGAAGGTCGAAACGTTGTTCTCTTCTTATCGATAAAAGTGTAAATACCCATACCAGCCGTTCTGAGCTACATTTTTATTTCAAGTGGGTTTCTCGTCATCAAGAATGATTTCTAAATGTTTAAGAAAGCCAATAAAGATAAGGCATAGCACAATTGTATATTTGAATATGAATGTAATTTTGTAATAAAAACTGTACGGGATTTAGGGGTAAAAGCATACAAGCCTATCGTAGTTACAGTAGCTGTATTCGATTCAATTAAAGTATCCATTTACTCCATATATGTAACATGTAACGACTAGAGGGCCACACGCTAGAGCGCGCCACCTCCGTCAAGCAGCGTTGACCATATTCGGCCTTAAAAAATTCAAAAATGTATCTGTATGTCCGCTGTTGTTAATAAACAACGAACCATTTTTGGCAAGACATCGAACAATAATGTTATACATAAATCCACTGGCTTTCATCAAAATCCGGTCGTTTTTGACTGTGTTATAGATAAAAAATACTGTAAAAATCAGGCACATGTTAACAACAATGGCGGAGGTTATGGATATTGTAAGTTGTGATAACTGCTTTTCACACGGGTTTTTCTCATCTTTAAATGTTTAAGCATCATTCACATATGTTGGTTTTTCACCACTGAAGAACCAGGTTTACACTAATAATCCTTATTTACACATGCTGTTTTTCTCACCACAAGAACCAGGTTTATACTAGCAATCGCTATTTACACATTGATTTTCTCACCACTGAAGAACCAGGTTTGCACTAGTGATCGTTATTTACACATGTTGGTTTTATCACCACAAGAACCAGGTTTACACCAGCAATCGCTATTTACACATTGATTTTCTCACCACTGAAGAACCAGGTTTGCACTAGTGATCGTTATTTACACATGTTGGTTTTATCACCACAAGAACCAGGTTTACACCAGCAATCGCTACTTACACGTTGATTTTCTCACCACTGAAGAACCCCGTTTGCACAAGTGATCGTTATTTACACATGGTTTTCGCACCAATGAAGACTCAGGTTTGCACTTGTAATTCTTTTCTTACACATGTGGGCTTTTTCACCACTAAAAGTTGAGTTTTGCATTAGAAATTGTTATTTTCAAGTGTTGTTTTTCTTTCCAGAGAACTGAGTTCTGTATGTTTGTAACAGAAAAGCACTAACTCAGCACGTAGTTCACGAAGCTACGTTAGTTTGTTTGTTTTATTTTCAGCAAAACTTCAAAGGATTACTTCCACCCACAGGGGAGATAGCCGTCCAGCAATATCCACTGCCAGCTCTTTGGATATTCTAACTGACGAATATCTGGATTGACCATCATAACATTATAATGACCCAACAACCAAAAGGACGAACATGTTCGGCGCCGGGTTTCGATTCCGCGACCCGCAGACAGCAAGTCGAGCCTTAATCACTAAGCCTTGGCAGACACCAAATGACGTGACATTCAGTTAATGACGAAAAAAAGAGTGCCTTACTATCTTTAAAACAGCAGCTAAAGGATCTCGGGGTATCATTAATGGAACAGTTATTGCGGGAAACTGCCCGGAAAGTTTCATTTCTTCTTCTAAAAGTTTTACGAACAGTAATGCAAGGAATGAAAAGCCATAAGACGCAGCAAATATTATCTCCCCAGCTCTGAAGAAATCTCATAGGAACAGAACGTTTTCTTATCTTTCTATATACAGAACTTTTAAAAACGTGATAGCAAGAAGGTTTTTGTCTCAGTTCTGGACAGACGAAATCATTTTCCAAGGAAATAATGCCTCTACCTACCGCTTTGTTCTACAGTTGTAATGTTCTTTCACAGTGTCGATCTGACCTCTTAACTCCGTCCTAGGTAAAAGCTTAATACAAGTCTCTGTTTATTACCATCAATATGTTTAATTGTTCCTACTTTACATAAACCTAAAGCTTATTATTTCTAAGTTTATCAACTCAGATATATTAATTTAAAAACGTGCCTCATTAATTATTTAAAGCCTACTACAGTTCCTTATAAACTTCTATTTATGGTAATATACTCATCAAAAAAGAAACGCAAAAGGCAAAATACGAGACAAATTGTTAACAAGTTTATTCGGGTAGTTTTGTATGACATGTGTGAAACTTTGCACCTTCACTGCTGAACACCCAAAGTCTGCAAAGGCGAAGTCCATGCTTACTAGTTGAAGTTTAACGTTACTCAACGTCAATAACGAGTATGCCCCCCGTGAGCATCAATAACTGCTTGGCATCTCCTGCCCATGGAAGCGATGAGATGACGAATCACATCCTGTGGAATGGCTGTCCACTCAGCCTGCAAAGCTGCTGCAAGCTGAGGTAGAGTTCGCGATTGAGGTTGTCGCCGTCGCAGACGTCGGTCCAACTCGTCCCAAAGATGTTCGATGGGGTTTAAATCTGGTGATCTGGAGGGCCAGGAAAGAATATTGATTTTGTCGTGTCTCAAGAAGACAATGATGAGGCGAGCTGTGTGAGGACGGGCGTTGTCATGTTGATAAACGTCGTTGACGTTCACCATGATGGGTTGCGCATGGGGCCTAAGAATCTCGTCGACAGTTGCGTACGGTCTGATCGAAAATCCTACGCAGCCCTGGTATTGTTGAGGCAGTAGACGTCGCAGTGGTGGTCCTATCCCGAAGGTGACGTAACCGGATGCAGCGTTCTTGTGCGGGCGTGGTCACACGAGGTCTGCCAGATCGTGGACGGTCACGAGTTGATCCATGTTGTTAGTGACGATTCCATAGCCTTGTGATGGTACTTGGGAGGACATGCACAGCTCTAGCAACATCTGATCGAGATTCTCCTGCTTCCAATCGACTAATAGCGTTGTTGCGTTGTGCTCCAGTCAGTCTTGGCGTAGCTGTGTTGCGTGTCGGTGGCTTAACACTGAGCTATGGAAACCGAGAACCCGTCACTTTTATAGGGATTTTGCACATGTTACATTTGCATAATATGCAGATTTCTCAAACAAATTTATTGGACACTAATGCGTTTTGGCGAAAAATTCGATGTTTTCTTCCGTTTTCAAAGTGCACAACTTTTATTGTCATTTTGTTCTGACAATCAGTGCTTTAACACGTGTAACATCACATACTCTGAGCTTGTAACGTTCTTACATATATTTATCTTTAAAATACAAAAATATTTCTTTTGCGTTTCTTTTTTGAAGAGTATATTTTCACTATCGTCTAATGAAGATGCTTCGAATATAGTATTTGTATTCAAACTGCCACTCACGCATATATTGGAACAGCGCTTCCATTGTTGCTAATTTAATGTTTCTTCAACTTAAACCAAGTATAAGTAGCATCTTAACTTGTCCGACTGTTATACTGAAACAATTATGAAGCCTCACAGTAACACTGCAGAGCAGTTACTACTGCAAAAGAATTCGTCGAGGGTTTCATGTCCAAGGCACGTCCTTTTTCTGTGCAAAATTTCCATAAGCCAAATATTGTGTAAGAGAACGACAGTTTTACAGCGCTCATTTCAAAAATTCGATCGCACATAAATCCATAGGCACTGTGTGAAGGTGATGACTTGACTGGTATGTATGTATGTATGGAATATGATTCATTATACAATTACTCGAATTATGTAACGTCGAATTATATGTTGTAGAAGTAACTCGCATTTTTCCAAACGAAAAAGTCCTTCATTATGTCTCTTACTGTTGTTTAAAGGAAAAGTGAACTGATTTTGTCACTCACCTTTATATTCACGAATTCGTACTATTGTGAGAGGTTGCAGTTTGCTTACCAAGGCTAATGTAATAACGACTTTTTCAGGTCTCTTTTTGAATGATCTTGATGACCCTAGTTGATTCATATTTCCTTGTTTCCCAGTGCCTTTAACCTGTTCAGTGCCGTAGACGAGATAACACGTCCAAGCCGATCAGTAACACAGTGCCACGGACGAGTTAATTCGTTCTAAATAATACCTAACTTCAAAGCTAGATGTCAGCACCATACATGCATTTGACCTACTTGCAAATTGTTTCACTTTCGATTCAAAATGGCGTCACGAAAAAAGTTACAAAATTAAGAAGCATTAGAATTGTATTGTAGCAGCTGAAATACTTGGCAGTCAACAGGTTAAGTACAAAGGGTATCCCTGTCTTGAAAATTCTAAATTCCTTATCTGAAAACATGTGTGTGGTCTGAGTGCCTGAATATTTTGCGTCGAATGGGCAATTACATTCACTTCATAAAAGCGATCCATATTAGTCACGATCTACGCAACGCTAAACAAAGCCAAATCGTATATCTGATACATGCCATTCTGTTCTGATTTTATGTGAGCTGTGGTTGTCATATAGGTTAAAATTTTCGTATTCAAAACTGTATAAATTTATAAACAACTCGAACCTGTATAACCATGTAATAAAGATACGAAATATTATATTATGTCTTCATTTACATAGATAATACGTATAGTTATGTAATTGTATTCTTAGACATCAAAATTGTTAGTTTGATATAAAAGTTACTTACACTGTTTTATTTTTTAATGAAATCAGCGCGTTTTGCGTAATTAAAAATGGCCTCTGTGAAAGAGTAAAACAAGCAAATATGTTGTTTTTCAAAACTGTTACCAAATGTAATATGATACAAAGCCAGTATGAGTTATTTTTAACTTGTAAAATTCCACTTTTTAAAGTTAAAAGCTGCAGTTGACAGTTAGAATTTCTTTTTTTTCAAAATGTCTGAGGCCACCTTTAGCATACACTAAAGGAGTTTTGTTTTTCTTACTGTAAGTTTCTTGGTTAGGAGTAGATAACCTCGATCCCAGGCAGGACTCAAAATTAAATACACCTCAGGCCCAAGTTAGTTCCCTCCCGCGTTCTTTTTTTATTTCAACAATATTCTTATTTGATGTTAAACTAGACAAACACATATGCCCGGAAATTAAATTCTCCTCACAAAATCGAGAAACTGCGGTAAAGACCGAAACTCAAGATTCAGTCGATTCGAGATAACTTATTTATCATCGGAGAGCACGTAGTTTACCAAGTCAAAAATTGATAGGCATCTACTCGAGTCCGTTTCTATGGAAACGTCTGGTGTTCGAGTTACTATAATGCTATGATAGTTAGCGGTACAGACGGTTCGTTGTATGTTCGGTAAAGAACAAAAGATGCATATGGTAAAGAGTAATAAATAATTTATTTCCACAAAATTCAAAATATAACAGGGTTAGTTGTTTTTAGGTTTTGAAAAAGAAACTTTGAAGCATGGTCATCATTTTACATTTCATCAAAAATTACAAACAGCATGATCGAGAGGTCTATTGATAAGTAAAGTGAATAGGTATAGCCGATATAGAATGAGGGTTTAATGAGCCTATCCTATAACCATACTTCTGTGGCATTATTACAGTCGATATGTAATGAGGGTATAATGAGCCTATCCTGTAACCATACTTCTGTGGCATTATTACAGTCGATATGTAATAAGGGTATAATGAGCCTATCCAGTAACCATACTTCTGTGGCATTATTACAGTCGATATGTAATGAGGGTATAATGAGCCTATCCTGTAACCATACTTCTGTGGCATTATTACAGTCGATATGTAATGAGGGTATAATGAGCCTATCCTGTAACCATACTTCTGTGGCATTATTACAGTCGATATATAATGAGGGCATAATGAGCCTATCCTGTAACCATACTTCTGTGGCATTATTACAGTCGATATGTAATGAGGGTATAATTAGCCTATTCTGTAACCATACTTCTGTGGCATTATTACAGTCGATATGTAATGAGGGTATAATTAGCCTATCCTGTAACCATACTTCTGTGGCATTATTACAGTCGATATGTAATGAGGGTATAATGAGCCTATCCTGTAACCATACTTCTGTGGCATTATTACAGTCGATATGTAATGAGGGTATAATGAGCTTACCCTGTAACCATACTTCTGTGGCATTATTACAGTCGATATGTAATGAGGGTATAATGAGCCTATCCTGTAACCATACTTCTGTGGCATTATTACAGTCGATATGTAATGAGGGTATAATTAGCCTATTCTGTAACCATACTTCTGTGGCATTATTACAGTCGATATGTAATGAGGGTATAATTAGCCTATTCTGTAACCATACTTCTGTGGCATTATTACAGTCGATATGTAATGAGGGTATAATGAGCCTATTCTGTAACCATACTTCTGTGGCATTATTACAGTCGATATGTAATGAGGGTATAATGAGCCTACCCTGTAACCATACTTCTGTGGCATTATTACAGTCGATATGTAATGAGGGTATAATGAGCCTACCCTGTAACCATACTTCTGTGGCATTATTACAGTCGATATGTAATGAGGGTATAATGAACCTACCCTGTAACCATACTTCTGTGGCATTATTACAGTCGATATATAATGAGGGTATAATGAGCCTATCCTGTAACCATACTTCTGTGGCATTATTACAGTCGATATGTAATGAGGGTATAATGAGCCTATCCTATAACCATACTTCTGTGACATTAAACGTCAAATCATTCGAAACATTTATTAATATGCATTATTTACCTAATATAACACTAGCAGAAATGTTGCCAATAGTAAATAAACTATGTTGAAGAAATCACTCCTCAATAATAACAGTTATTGGTATAAATGCACCCCTTCTTTAATCTAGTGTAGTGACGTAGAAGATTAAAATCTGCTCATTGCACAGATTATCATACAATATAGGTTTGATGTACAGAATTTTTCATAATTAGGTCATCACACCTATTAAAGAACCAAAACGTTACAAGTGTTATAATAAAAGCTCTACACATAAAGGAACACAATCTTTGCGCAACAGCTATTCCGAAATTATCTGAATAACAGCAGTACTAACACTCCTACGAAAATTGGGGCCTAATAGGCCCCAGAGCAACTTGAAAGGTTATTAATATTAGGTTAATAATTTTGTATTTAAATGAAATTGCCATTAACTGACCCTATCCCTTTATATTTTAAGGAGCAATAATATTTTGACTTTTCGGACATTTACGAAGTAATATTTAATTTTTTTTAAAAAAAAACATCCACTAAGGGTATCACTTTAGTGGATTTAAATATTTTTTTCGTAGGAGTGTTAACTGAAGAAAAGTTAACTGTTTGGTTGAGCAAAGCCACATTGGACTGTCTGCTGTGATGCACCGCTAGGAATCCAATCTCGTATTTTAGCGTTGTAAGGCTGTAGACTTATCGTTATCTTGTCGATGGACAAAGAAGAGTTAATACGGTTAAGTTGAACGGGTAATATGGTTAAAATGCACGAGCTTTTGTCATATTTTATACCAAATGGTTCCCAAATGAACGTCATTCTTGAAATCCGTTGATAAGAACTGTGCCAATAACTACTTGCTACAAGTCCATTTAAGCACACGTGCAATGCAAGTACGTTAAGATCAGCAGTAGGTATTGACACTAAAGCCACCATAGTCGCCAAGGATGATCCGTGCAGTAAACTGTGTAGGTGATATGATCCTAGACACCGTGCAGTAAACTGTATAGGTCATATGATTCTAGAGACCGTGCAGTAAACTGTATAGGTCATATGATCCTAGACACCGTGCAGTAAACTGTATAGGTCATATGATCCTAGACACCGTGCAGTAAACTGTGTAGGTCATATGATCCTACACACCGTGCAGTAAACTGTATAGGTCATATGATCCTAGACACCGTGCAGTAAACTGTGTAAGTCATATGATCCTAGACACCGTGCAGTAAACTGTATAGGTCATATGATCCTAGACACCGTGCAGTAAACTGTATAGGTCATATGATCCTAGACACCGTGCAGTAAACTGTATAGGTCATATGATCCTAGACACCGTGCAGTAAACTGTATAGGTCATATGATCCTAGACACCGTGCAGTAAACTGTGTAGGTCATATGATCCTAGACACCGTGCAGTAAACTGTATAGGTCATATGATCCTAGACACCGTGCAGTAAACTGTATAGGTCATATGATCCTAGACACCGTGCAGTAAACTGTATAGGTCATATGATCCTAGACACCGTGCAGTAAACTGTGTAGGTCATATGATCCTAGACACCGTGCAGTAAACTGTATAGGTCATATGATCCTAGACACCGTGCAGTAAACTGTATAGAGTATATGGTCCTAGACACCGTGCAGTAAACTGTATAGGTCATATGATCCGAAGACAACCTTTGAGCCACTCCCAGTATATTACGTTATAGAATGAATAAAGCAGAATATAACGTGAAACGTCTTAATAATCTGTCATAATTAACAATGCTAATTATATGTGTCTAGAGTGTCTGAAATGTGGAAGAACAGAAAATACAAAGTGGGTAATAAACAGTTAGTTTAAATATCACTTTAATTCCCGTAATAAAACATCCCAGAGAAAATGGAAATTCTTGAAATGTCAAACTGATTTAAAACCCTGAAGACATATTTTTTTAATATCACAACAAAATTTTAACCTCTTTTTTATCAGAAAAATACAGAAACCGCAACATGTTTATTCAGTATACTCTAACCATTAGAACTTTCTCGGGCATTTCTTCTTGAAGAACCCGAAAAATTAGACAAAAAACAAAATACAAGAATGTCCCATTGGTGGTAGCAAAATACAATGGGTGTGAGTGGTTAATATTTCTAAACCCAGAGATATGTTTTTATAAAAAGGACCTGACTACTGTAAGTTTAATTTGCTTCTATATTCATGTCTTCTTGTATACAAAACATTAATATGCATCGCTCTGAAATAGGGCATTTGTTCTACACATTTACATGTATACGGCATACTGAAAGGCTAAAGTTAATAATCAGATGGGTCCAGAGTAACAGTTATTCATATTTTATGTTTGAAGAACTGATGTAGTTGTGCATTTTTTTTCTAATTTCGAGCAAAAGTACATGAAGGGTATCTACGCTAGTCAGTAAAATTATACTAGACAGTGATTCAGGAATGTTATTGGGCTATATTCTTCTCACGTGCAATAAAGCAGCGGTATAAAATAATCGACTGGAGAGACTTACGTTTTATTTTAATATTTCTTTTCAATATCCCTGATTGAAATACTATAACTAATCTTCTATTTTTGTTTAGTCAAAGTCTTTCATAGTAGTCTGTCTGTAACCTCACCAGCACGAGGAATCGAACCCACAATTTTAGAACTGGAAGTCTCTGTGTAAACTTACCGATAGACCCACTGGAACTAATATATGTAAGGCAATATGTTTATTTGGAGTTAAGCACAAAGCTTTTTGTTTGTTTGTTTTGGAATTTCGCACAAAGCTACTCGAGGGCTATCTGTGCTAGCCGTCCCTAATTTAGCAGTGTAAGACTAGAGGGATGGCAGCTAGTCATCACCACTCACCGCCAACTCTTGGGCTACTCTTTTACCTACGAAAAGTGGGATTGACCGTCACATTATAACGCCCCCACGGATGGGAGGGCGAGCATGTTTGGCGCGGCTCAGGCCCGAATTCGCGACCCTCAGATTACGAAGCGCACGCCTTAACGCGCTAGGCCATGCCGGGCCAAGCACAAAGCTAAACAGTGAACTATTTGTGTTGCTCTGTCAACCACAGGTATCGAAATCCAATTCCTAGTGTTGTTAATCTGAAGACATGCTGCTGTACCATTTGGAAAGATAAAAGTACTTACAGTTACTGATTTCTAATTAGTTTATGATTTTTAAACTTCAAATTTAATTCGTTTCAGTACCATAAACATATTGAGATGTTTCACTTTTTTTTTCAAAAAGCAACTGTTTCACAAAAGATTTTTATGGTAATTTAAACTGTGCTTAAATTAAGTGCTTATTTTGATATGTACATAGAGAAAATACTAATATGAAAATATTTAGATAAAAAGATAATAAAAATGAAAGATAAAATAATGTTTACAACTTTATAAATATTAAATAATTATGATTGATCGTTAACCTTTCACTGTAATATCAAAGCATAACCTCTACTATAATATCAAAGCATAACCTCTACTATAATATCAAAGCATAACCTCTACTATAATATCAAAGCATAACCTCTACTATAATATCAAAGCATAACCTCTACTATAATATTAAAGCACACACCGTTTGCTAATGAAGGTAGGAAATACTCCTTTTAATAGTCTCTAAAGATAAAGAGATTCCGACGCGCCCATGAGGAGAACAAAATGCACAAGCCCTCACTGCATGATGAGGATAAAAGTACTGTGAGTTGCAATGGATACAACACGCAATCTTGAGTTTCTCTGGCTCCAAGTACCCATAACGTACATGTATCGGCTTAGTAGTTAGTTGATAACGTTGCACAAGAGGAAATATACTTTCTAAAACATCGTAAAAGCTTTATTTAGCACAAAACAGGGGAAAAGTTTTTGTCTTGCTTGCACTGATTACTTGGAAGACAATAAAATATATTTCATTATACATGTATACTTGGAGAAAGACAATTAATTACAGAATATCATCAAACTAGTTATATCGAAACAAATGAGAGTTCGCGTTGTTCTGTACTTTGAGATTGTGAGCATGCTATGAGTGTGGCAATATAATTTAACAGTTGGACAAATGAGATTAGCTTATAAAATACAAGTAGCGTAAAACTAAAAGATACTTAAACTTGAAGAATATAGAGAAAGTTATGTCAGTCCCAAAGTTATCAACAGGATTCATTTGTTAAGTTGATTCTAGCTCGTCAATCAGAAAATTAGGTCACGTTTTCTTGATTGCAGAATTTATCTCGTATTTATAGAAGAGCTAACTGTGCAAAAACGTCTCTAGTTTTGAACTAAAAAGAAAATAGTAGCTATGCAACACATTCCTGTCAACTGTTGGAGTCTTATTTGATCGAATAATGAGATTTAACCTTTACTTTTGCAGCCCGTACTAGCCAGTGGCACAGTGATATATCTGTGGACTTGTACTTTTAGAAACTGGACTTCGATAACAGTGGTGGGCAAAACACAGATAGCCCTTTGTGTAGCTTTTGCATCACATCAAACACAGATTTATGGCCCACCCACCAACCCAAAGAATAAAAAACATTTTCGCAACAGTAGGTCACAAACCATGAATCTCTATATTTATACTCTTGGTTCAGTGACCACTAAGCCATGTCCATCTTTCTTATACCATAAACTTTAGTTTGATTGTTTGGAATTAAGCACAAAGCTACACAATGGGCTATCTGTGTTCTGCCCATCACGAGTAACAAACCCTGGTTTCTAGCAGTGTTATTCTGAAAACATACCACTGTGTCAGTGAAGGACACAAACTTTGAAGTAATGAAAACTATACTTCAGTTATAGCTTAGTTTTATCTTTTCATAATGAGAAATGATTGGTAATCATTACCAAAAATTTCACAAATTAATTGAATACAGTCTTATCTTTTCTTAAACTAGAGTGTAACATAGTTTCCACAAGTTGAAAATTATAGAGAGATGTTTATTTCCAAGAAAATAGTTTTGTTTAAAGATATACCATGACTATATATCGTTTTGTAGCTACTAAGAAAAGTGCTGATACATTTGTTAATAAAGACCTATTTAAGTCGAGGATTTAGAATTTTACAAACAAGATTTGCCTGGGACGTGACAATATTGGAAAACAAAGAAATATATATCAAGCTAGGACACCAGTACCATTCGGAAAAAGACGTTTTGAAACAGACAATAATCCACGACCACAAAGATCAGTGACAAAAGTCATCCATATAACCCAGGCAACAACATACAACATAAAGTTAATTTTCGTAAAGATATATCGGTCATATCACTGGATGCATTGCTTACGGATTTCTGTACAACCAAACTATTGTACTGAGCAGTGAATAAAACAACAACAACACTATCTTCATACATTAGATAGTTTATAGAAAACATGCAGGAATTAGTGGTGCGTCTTAGACCTGACAACCTTACGACGAAATCTTAGTAATTTGAACTACGTTACTGAATTATTGCTAAAAAGTAAGGCCTTTAAATATTGTAAGATCGCCTGTAGCAACGTGGATAATAACAACGTGATGAGGCTCCAAAATCATTTTTATGTGACACCCTCAACCTCTGTAATTGTTCATCTACTTAACCTGTTCAGTGAGGTAGACGAGATAATTCATCCAAGCCAATCGGTAACACAGTGCCACGGACGAGTTAATTCGTTCTCAATAATATCTAACTTCAATGCTTGATGATAGCACCATACATGCATTTGACCTACTTACAAACTGTTTCACTTTCGATCCCAAATGGAGTCACGAAAAAGGTACAAAGTGAAGAAGCATTCGAGTTGTATTTTGAACTTGGTTCGGAGTTAGCGTAGCAGCTGAAATACTTGGCAGTCAACAGGTTAATGGTCCACGTTTGAAAGTTCGACTAGCTCGCACACAATAGCGGGTATTTGTAGTATTCATCGGAAAGAAAATATTTATGTTAAATTTAATTTAAAATCTCAGGGCCTATATCTACTTTTTCAAGGTATACGATAATCAGCTTAATTCTCTTTGACGAAGAGTTTAATAATACTTTGGTTGTCTTAATAGTACCTTAGTTGTCTTAATAATACCTGGGTTGTCCTCTCACTCCTGAATTAAAAATGTCTCCCCATTTGAAGTGCTCGACTAAATGAGTTTTTTTTCCTCCTCGAGGGATAAAGAACAAAAGGAAATCTTTCTTGGAAAGCTGTGAAAGCAATCAGATTGGTGTACGTGAAACTGTTACCTACCCACTATAAAAGAGAACCAGTGAGATTTTTGAAGTGTGTTAAAGAAACGTTGAGACGTTGAACATTGATTAACCAGTTTTTAAGATGTCTTGGAAGTGCAGTAGTTAAATTAGTAAGTAAAAATCGATATCAGAACAAAGTTACTTGAGTCTTTTAATCACCCATTCCTATGTGCAGTTGTTTTATTCAATAAAATATTTTCTGCCATTCTATGTTGTTGGGTTTTTTTCATCACAAAAACGCCAAATTACTAAAAATTATTTTAAAAATAATTATTAGTTACTCAGAACTGTGGTGATAATATCTAGTAACTTCGTAACCCTTGATATTTTAAAAGCTATTCAGCTACATTTATCGGCTAATTTGGCGTTCTAAACTAAGTCAACTTATCCCCTTCTAAATAGACAGGTGGTTTTGGCGGAAACTGCACAATATTGTCAGCTTCCCTCAGGTCTCCCGCATCATATACGTTTAATACATTAGGTCTATGTTTCTCCATCTGACACGTAACATATTGAAGAAAAAAAGAAACTTGTGGAATTTTTGTTTACTGTGAACATGCATTATGTTCTATTCTTTAACTCGATGTACCTCAATTTTTTCTTCTATTTTAATTCTGTTTCGTTAGACAAACGAGCGCCATTGGAACTGTCGTCGAGAGTAAGCAAACTCTTCAGACCCTCTGATTGGTTTATGTACTTTTTTTTCTCGTGCTGCTCATGTTTGTGACCAGTGGGCAGTTAATGAACAAGAACGTTCAACCCAGGAAAGCTTCCCAACGAGGCCAGGAAAGACAGCATAGCAAGCTGCAATTGACAGCAAAACAATTAGCTGGCTTTCAAAACTGCTAGAAATTCCTGAAGCGTTTAGTTAACGATTACTAGCAACTCGTCGAACTCCGAGGCGAAAATGACCTTACAAACTCATGTTCACATATTACTTGCGTAGGCCTTAAAGTGTTTGTCTTCAAACTGCAAGTCACCAAATAGCATGCAGACAAAACAGATATGAAATTTAAAATCTGTATGATTTATTGTGTGTACTTCTAATGGAGGATTCATCAGTAACAATTAAGAAAGTTTTCCAAAAATAATCGTAAAAATTGCAGACTGTTGCGTTAAAAACGTTGTATAAGAGATAATATAACACCAACAACGATAGACAAAAATGAAAATGTTACACTCGAGGCGCAGCTTTGTATAAATCCTCAAACTTGACAGCGTATCAGATCACAATTCAATTTTGTTTTTCAGTTTGAAAGCTGTCTCTCTCTGGTGGCTCAGTAGTAAATTAATGAGTTAATAATCTAAGAATTAGGTTTTGATACCACAGTTGGCATGATACATATAGCTCGTTGTGTAATTTTGTGTTTTTACAACAAACTAATCATTTTAAAAGCTCTGTTACCACATACGGAGTTTTACACCTGCATACAGCCGCTCACTAATAATGGTGTGTATATTCTCAGCATTCCCCGAGAACCAATGCTCATGGATTAACTTTTTGGGTGTTTGAGATCTGATTGGCGAACTAAAGGGTGGTAAAGGGTCATTTTTGAAGAACCGATGTATCGGTTCTGGGCATTTTGAGCAGGTATCTTCATAAACAGCTGCATCACTTATTCGTTCTTCTATCGGTGGAGAACAGCTACGTCAAATCGGAGTATTTTGAGCCGGTATCTTCATAAACAGCTACATCACTTATTCGTTCTTTTATTGGTAGAGAACAGTTACTCTAATTCCAGGTATTTTGGACGGGTAACCTCATAAATAGTTACAAGGCTTATTCGTTCTTATTACTTTAACTGGATATTGAAAGCAATTGACGTTCATATATTACATCTAATTCCAAACGTCTGTTGTTTATTTGTTAGCAATGTGCAGAATTTTACTACACGTATTTTGCATCTTGAATAAACATTAAATTAAAAACGCTATGCTATTTATGCTGATTGTTATTATTAAGCGCAAAGCTCCATAAAGGGCTATCTGTGCTCCGCCCACCACGGGTATCGAAACCCGGTTTATAGCAGTATAAGTTGGCAAACGTATTACTGTGCTGCTGGGAGGTTCCATTTATTTCACTCGAATCCTAATAATATCTGCTGTCTAAGTTGAAATGTTAGTACTTAGTCATGTGTGTCACATCTGTATAATGAAACAGTGCAGTTTATTTTCTCCCGCTGCTCCCCCCAAAATAGATCTTCACCAAATTTGATATGGAAGTCCACTGAATACATGGGAAGATCCACACAAATCTTCAGTTTGTATTTTATGGTTTTTATGAGCGATTTTTACCACTATTTTACTCGCTACTGATTTTGCATGAAGGCTAACGGGATACGTGTAGTGATACATACAAGTTTTCAGTTTTCGTTTTGCGGTTTTTACTGGCGTTTTTGCGTTTGTGTGTGTGTTTTTTTTACCACTACTTCGTTCTCTGTTGATGAAACTTCAACAAATTTGGCTTGAAAGTTTATTGGTCCACGCGGAAATACATACAAATTTTCGGTTTTATATTTTGTGTTTTGCAGTTTTGGTGGTCGTTTCTTTATTTTTTTGCGACTACATATAAATGAAGCGACTTTTCACATCATACGATAACATTTATTTACATAACTTCTCTTCAAGAAACGAGGACGAGTTCAAAGAATATTTAGTAGCTAACATTAATTTAAAATTTTGTGCTGTTTCACGAGTAAAAGTCCAGTTACCTGTAAATCGACGTCATTCTCTCTGATTCTCATCCATTCAAAGCCTGCATGCATTAGGTCCTTAAATTTTGCGATTTTGTAAATTTGGTCTTAATTACAGATCCGTAAATAAGTTGAATGTTCCTGGCAAACAAAATGGCGTACCTAAAGGCTTTTATAATACTATTGATGGTAATTAATACCTTAGTGAAAATTATACACGTGAGAATGTGCCTCTCAGTTACATAGGAAGAATGTGGTCTGAAACAAAGAGATATGTTTCTAAAAGGCTAATTTAGATAATCCGTTTATCTATCCTTGCTTGTAGCTACTGCGCACGTAGAATTTAGATGAAACTCTTAGGATTATGCTAAGTAAGGAAGAAATATAAATAAGAAATAACGTTCGAGTAGGATAATTTGATATTTTTTAGACTGAAGGCGACGCAATAAAAACAAATTCTGTCCATAAGTTTATGCACGGTCCTAACAACATAGATATGACTGACCTTGTTAACCAAGAAGTTACGTGATATTATTAAAAATAATGACATATCTGATTATTCAGCTCACGAATTTACGTAAAAGTCTTCCAAAAACTTAATGTAATTCCTATTGGACATAACGTAGTAAACTAATGTGGGCCTGTAGCTACTTTGACTGGCATTACTATTCAGCCATACAGCAAAAAAGTCCATTTTGTACTGAAAAGACCTTCCAACCTATAGCTGTGCCGAAAGTATTGATTCAAACGTTATTAGTCCAAATCAAATTACTATGATTAAGTTAAAACGTCCCAATGTTAACCCAAATAGCTCCATAAAACGTTTCAAATAAAAGAAACATTAAATTTATGAGATACATTAAGCTCGACAACTTTATCTATTTATTGCTCACCACCGTGAATAATAAAATTCGAACCAGAATATTTCAGAGAATAATTTGTAATTGCGAACAGAACCAAATTTGGCCTAGTGGTTGACTTGCCGGACTGTAGAGATGGGATTCCATGTTCGCCTCCCATCACTGCCACAGGCAAAAATGAATTGTACACCGTACTTTCAATACATGGGTGTGTTATATAAGTGTGACATTGAATTTTCACAGTTAGGTGTAACAAAAATAGCCCAAGAGTTGGCGGTGGGCTGGTACTGTGTGTCTTCTCTCTCTCTAGTCTGTCACTTACAACGCTAACGCAGGTAGTCTTCGTTAAGTTTTGCATAAAATAAAACAAACAAATTATTAATTTTGAACATAGCAAAACAAGTATCCCTGGCGAGTTTATCAAGAATTAATATATTTTTATTGGGTAAAGTCTAATACCACTACTTGCATTTCAAAAGTAAATAAAGAAACTTTAAACACTTTTTCCATTTGTTGTCGATTAAAAAGAATTTTTCACTACCATTTACCAGAAGCAACACACAATTTAAAATGCTCATTCTTTATAACTCTTTTTTTAAATGTGTTTGTATCAAACAAAAAATGTATCCGACGAATTAAAAGAATTTTATGAGCAAGTGATACGATCAGCATTAAATAGCTGCTGGCTGAGGCACGTTGGCAGAATGTCTTCTTCCGCCCTACACAAAATAGTACTTCGATGGACACCACAAGAAAAGAGGAAAATGGTTGTCCAAAAGAGACATAAAGGTGAGTTTAAAGGTAAATAATTTAAAAAATGTGACCTAACCTGATAATCCACTGGACAACAGGCAGCAGAGCAAAGACAGTAAAAATCCCACGTGAAACCTTATGTGTACCCGCCACGAACACTTCTCTGCGACAGAGAATGCATGCATTAAATTATTAAAAATGTCTTTATAGCAAACTGTTGTTTAAGTTGAGTTGTTGAAATAAAACTAATAATAGAACAAAACTCGAAATGTATAAAAAAACGGATTCATTTCTCCATTAAGAAATCATCATATGAAATGTTTCAAAATGTTTCAAACGAGCTAATTACGATTTTATTTAAAAAAAACTGTAAGAAACAATAGAAGAATGGCGAAGAATATTTCTGTATCCACGTTTAACATGCAGATTATTATACGGAAAATTTAATTGCTAACACTTCAGGTATTTAAGACGCTCGACGTAATCTGTCGCACCTTACAAGCTTGCCCTTTCAGCCGTTGAGGCGTTATAATGTTTGATCAATCCCATTATCGTTGATAAAAATGTAACCTAAGAGTTGGCGGTGGGTGGTGATGACCACTTACTTGCCTTCCCTTTAGTCTTAAACTGTTGAATTAGGGACATTTAGCGCGGATAACTCTCGTGTAGAGTTGCGTGAAATTAAAAAAACAGACAAACTCAACCTTGAAGTGAAAATAATCATTAAGTCGTATACATCCTGGCTTAAAAATTGTGTTTCTTTTTGTATTAAATTAAGTTTACTTGGTTTTAAAACCCATGCGTTTCTCCAAATAAAACGTATTTTAACATGAAAGTACTAATATTCTGGGTAGTTAGGCAAAAAACAGTTAAAAGTACAACATTTTAAAAAGTAGTTAATTTATCACACGCAGACATGCGTTTAATGTCCCAACATTAAACTTGGAACAAGAACGTCTTAACTATGAATAGAGTTATTGTGTGTATAAATAATATTTCTAGTGTTTCCATATACGTATAAATTCCAAATGTATCACACTAGGCTACTGGTGAATCCTTTTAAAGTTCAAATGTTTATTTCAACTTCCGTTTTATGCATTACACTGAAGTGTCTGTTATATTTAAAGGACGTCACAATTTTTGTGTAAAACGAAACACAAGCCATGTTTTTAAATACTTTGAGCATATTTTATTTGAAAAAAATTTAGTGTTAAATTTAATCTCTCATAATTACGTAACTTCTTTTTTATGGTAATTAAACTTACTGTTATAGGACCTAAAAACTGAATAACTAATTTCGTGTAATTTTTCACATTAAGTCTATACGTATTATAACATGTTTCTATGGTAACAAGTTTTTTCAAATGAAAATAAAATACAGTCACAAAATACGGCATATATAATTTACGACAGTAATATAAAATGAGCTCTAATGTTTCATTCAACAACAATAAAAGGAAAACGCAAATTTATAACTTAAATTAATCAGAAAATCGTTTTCAATCTCGTCACCCAGACGTTTTGATTATTACGTGTCGTATAAGCAGATGAATGGCAGAAAGTGAAAACAGTTACGTTACTTCACACTGGACCTTAGCCTCGTTCACTTGCTTTAATTAGTTTAACTAACCTCAAGTTGTCTCAACAATAAACCTAATTTCTAACTTGTAAGAACCCCAATCGGCCTCTGCTTCCAAAGATTGTTCTGTAGTCAGTGTTTTATAAGGTTAACAAAAGAGCCAAGAGCCCAAACTTCATTGAAAATTTATCTAATAGGTTGAACATTTAATTAATCCTAAGTACTAATATAGACTTATTTGTATGATATCTCATATTCCAAGCTTTTATTAGTAAAGGAAAAAAAAACTATTTCCATTTTCTCGGCTGAGGCCTTTAATCGAAAGATATTTTATTATAAGTGGTCTCATCTTATCTCCTTTTACTAGAACGTCAAGATGCATAAGTTACGAGACGCATTATTTTAATGAAATCTGTCTGAGCCAATTTCTCTACGTTACGTCCGTCTCCAGTTCTATCTGTGAGTAGATTCTTGCAAATTAATTCATCAAAAGGAGAAATTACGTAGATGAGAAGGGACCATCATTGTTTGTCTATTGATAAGCCCAACTGATTGTAATATAGAAGTCAGTGTTGTATAAATTGTATTTGTATATCAGAACTGCTGGTATGGGTATTAACACGTCTATTGATAAGCAGAAAACAACGTTTCGACCTTCTTTGGTTATCTTCAGGTTAACAAAGAGAGAGTTTGCAGCTGACCCATAGCAACCGTTCTGAGATACATTTTTATTTCAAGTGGGTATTTTGTCATAAAGAATAAACTGTTTTTGTTGCCACGAGCGTCGTGTAATTGGATCATAAAGGGCACTGGTCTCCCCCCCTAAAAAAAAAATCTTGAAAAGTGACCCTAAAGGAAAGTTTTGTGAAACATTTCCATTATTTAAACTTGATTAATACATAGGGCAGGGTCCATCACCTGTATTGGGGTGGGAGCTTATGCAATGTTAACCTTATTTACACCCCCCTTAGCAAGTTATTTGTCACATGACACTCCTGTTTGTTATTCTAATTTTTAAAGAAACTTAGAACATCCACTTTATTTACTTTTCAATTTATTTCTTTTGCTGGATTTGTAATATAGCTTAGCATATTGTATTTTATCCACAGTCTTTCCCATTGTCTTGTTGAGAGATCTTATGAAGTGATAATGGTAAATAAATCACATTTGTAACAGAAGGGATATACGCCATTGTTCTTACTTTAGTAGGTAAACCGTATCAATTGTAAATTCAGTACCACTACCAAGTTTTGTGGTTTAAGATCAAAGGTTATGCCTAAAAACGTTAGCAAGCCATTCCGTATCTGTGAATTAGCTGGTCAATTGTTTATTTTATTTTAAATATAGTGAATGATGGTTTAGGTTTCTGCCATTATATTGTGGATATATATTAATTATGCGTTAATAGTCATAAATAATTGGGTTTAGACTTACCCGCTCCCTTTTTTTACTACAATGTGACATATATAATATAATCATGTGATGGTGGTTAAAGGAAAATATATTTAGGCTTAGCTCTGTTTTTCACCTACATTTTATTGTATACAGTAACTAAAGAAAAACTCTTCTAGAAGTATATTTTATCTTCTTTACTGTTACTTATCGTGGATAAATGCGTTTTGGTTTAACTTTTCTGTTGTCATCCTCATTACAATGTAAAGTGTTTTATAATAATTCGATAATAGTAGTAAATAAATAGGCTTAGTTTATTTGTTGAATTTCGTGCAAAGCTATTCGAGGGATTATCTGTGGTAACTGTTCTTAGTTTAAAAGTGAGACACTAAAGAGAAGGCAGCTAATCAACACTTCCAACTGCCAACTGTACTAGACTATTATGAGTACTCGAGTTACTCATTTATCAGCATCATGGCTGAAAGAGCGAGCATGTTCGAGGACAAGATTCAAACTCGCAACGTGCAAGTGTCCTACCAAATAGGCCATGTCCGGCCTGTGGATTTAGTATTGTAAATTGGAGATATATAGGTTTGGCATGACCAGGAAGTGAGAGCACTAGACTCACCATACAAGGGTCGTGGGTTCGAATCTCCAACCCCCAAAATATGTTCGCCCTTTCAGCTGTGGGTACTGTCTAATATAACAGTTAATCAAACTATTCGTAAAGGAGTAACGGAAGAGTTAGCGGTGGGCGGTGATGACTACCAGCCTTCCCTTTAGTCTTTCATTGCTAAAGTTGGCGTGATTAGCGGATTTAGCCCTCGTGTATCTTTGAAAGAAATTAAAAACCCAACAAACAAACCTTGCAAGTATATTAATGCTTGTGTGCAGTGATCGTCAGACATTGTAAACTAGTCATACTACACTATAAGTAAATCAGGATTATTAGATTCATTAACCAGACGGAATTTCAACTGTGAACATAGGAATGCATCAGAAAATTAATATTAATTAGGTATTTGGACAGCAATAGCGTTTGGAAAAGGTAAGCAATTCAAGCTGTATAAGAAAGCAAAATGTCTGATATGCGTATTGAACCATTTATTCTTTTGTAATTCGTTATCATGGAGAAAACTGGTACAGTAGTACGTGACAGCCTAATATTAGTTGTTCGTGAGGTTTGAAAACTATTTTCAAAATACCAAACATTTTTTAAATGACTTTTTGTGAGTTATATAGGTACATGTTGTACGCTGCAGGTAACTGCATAATCACCTTGTCTACGTATTTCATTGGTTCCCTTAATGTTGCAAATAAATGTAAAACTAGATGGCACGTGTCATAGCACGTGGGAAAATGCTTCGTGAAAGTAAACCATGACGTGTACTAGTGGAGAACAAATATAATAAATCTGAGCACGCAATATTGCTTTGTGCTTGATGCAAGTAAAGCTTTGTTACTGGACTCTTTGAGAAATAAATATTAACCAGGAAATTAATCGGAAATGTTTGAAGTCGAAACATAGTCATGACAGTAAGCCCCATTAGATTGTTTCTGTCATTTCCTCAATGTGAACTTACTTTGTTATAGATAGCTAAAAGTTTCATTAAGTTGATAAAGTATTCAGAAATAAAGAATCTATAATGAATGTTGAAAAATTTATTTGACATTTTCGAATAGTTAATTCTTTGTGTGTGAGTGATTATTTTCAAAAGATTATAGGATCTTCACAGAGACTTACGTAAGACTTAGAATATCCATCGAAACTCCTAATTCGTTAGTTTGTTTGTTTTTGTTTTAATTTCGCACAAAGCTACTCGAGGGCTATCGGTGTTAGCAGTCCCTAATTTAGTAGTGTAAGACTAGAGGGAAGGCAGCTAATCATTACCACCCACCGCCAACTCTTGGGCTACTCTTTTACCAACGAATAGTGGGATTGACCGTAAGATTATAACGCTCCCATGGCTGAAAGAGCGAGCATGTTTGGCACGACGGGGACGCGAACCCGAGGCCCTCAGATAACGTGTCGCACGCCTTACCACGCTTGGCCATGCCGGGCCATAATACATTAGTAAAACAGTCAAATAATAGACTTTACAGGCTATAAATGTTTCTTATATGTCTCTAGTAAAATCTGAGATCAGTTTATAAATAAATTGAAGTAATAAGTTATTGTTAAAGTTCGACTTATTAAAACTGATAATCCATAAACATGTTATGTGCACCACCAATGTAAACATCTTACAAAATTAATTTATTATGGAGTTATGACTGAAACGGTTGATTTTTATATTTATTTAAAAACAATTTAGTGCAGTTAGCCTTAGTGTTCCTAAGCCTTCTGGAGGACACTTTCAAATGGAAAAAATTAAACAGTTTACAGTTTGGCGTTTTTCGAAAGTTGATAAGTACGTGTTTGTAAGTTCTCGCACAGTATGTTAGAGCATGAAAAATTGGCTTCCATTTAAATTTATTAGAAATTCGTATAAAGATATAAGTGAAGTCTGAACGATATGCTTCACAGTTTCCCTTATAAGAGTAAAAACAATAATCACTTTTGGGTGTTATACTCGGAAGAACAGTGACAAACTCAAATGTTATGATTAGAAGTGTTTTCAGAATATCGAACGAAGACATAGAAATGAGAATAGCTAATAAATTCTTGAAAACCTGAACGATAACACACAAAAGAAAAAAATATTAAATATTATTAAACGCTAGAGAATCGTTCGTGTTTTTTTAACAACACTCCAATTCCGAGTCATTTTCTCATATATTGAAGTAATGTGATTTGTTAACGTCCAAGTATACTGATGAACATACATTGTAACAAAAGAATTGTGTTTTTTTGAAGTCCAGGGACAAAGCCAGACTGCTCTCTTCATTTTTTTTCTACGAAGATTTATGTTTTTCCGGAAACAGTATGGCAGTGAAGGAATCGTGTTTCAAGATGGTCCCAATTGGCTCGGGCACATCACCCTTGGCCATCAGTCTATGTCACAGCCAACTCTTAGACCTATCTCTCCAGCCGTTCGAGCCCAAATGAAAGTTCAAACTTTAAACTTGATTACGAAAAAAACTCATAAACAACTCCCATATAGAGCTGATGTTAACGTTGGCCGGTTCGTTTTCTTGTTGTCTTGTCTTATGATATAGCTATAGACAGAATACGATTCGACGATGGATGCAGACTTCATTTAAAAACTTCACGGAAATAACTTAAAAAGCGACAACAACGACAGTTGTATCTAAATTGAAATAAGATCGCTTAATCTCTACTGTGTATTATTACGATAAGCCTGGATTCTAAAGAATCGATAGATAATGATAAGCATTCTTAGGGCAATACAGCCATTCACAATCTAACAAGTTCCCGGTTGGATTAGGCTTAAAGAAACAAAAGACAAGAGTCATGTGATTTTATCTGTTTAAGAAATACTTACAAAGAAGAACAGAAATCACGAAAGAATTAACGTTTTAATAAAAAAATCGGTTTATGTCAAAGTTGTGTATAATATTTTTTTTTGCTGGAACAACACATTTGTTTTTTTAAATCTTCACTACCGAGATGAAATTTATTCGATGCATGTTCAATATATTTTGTAAAAGTCTTAAGATTACTGAAAACCAATTTTCTGAATGAAAAATATTACGTTATGTCCAGACAGTTAATTAGTTTATTGAGGGATCCACGTTCTTCGCAACGTCTGGCATTATTAAGTAAGAATTTCAAAATATCTCACTCGATGAAGACTCAGTTTTAGCAGAGGTAATGTCAGGTGAAATCCTAATTTAGGTTCTTTCTGATTCAATTATTTTATTACGGTATTCATCTCAGTTATGAGGACTTGTACGTATGCCATAATTTTATTTGTTTGAGTCAAAAACAGCATAAAAATGACTTATTTACGCTACATAAATTTTACGATAATCAATGACTGTATTATTTATTTTTAATAATTTTCTAGTTACGCATGAAGCTACACAATGGGCTCTCTGTGCTGTGCTCGCCACAGTTGTCAAAATGCAGGTTCTAGTGTTACAAGTCTGTAGACTTACCACTGTACCAGTGAGGGATTATAATTCGCTATTACTAGAAACAAACAAGCATAATGGATAATGGGTATAAATAGTTTATATAATCTTGGATATAGTTCCTGACAAACTTCGCCGCAGCCTACGTTGTTCACAAATGGTTTGGGACCGGCACGGCCATGTGATTATGGCGTTCGACTCGTAATCTGAAGGTTGAGGATTCGAACCCCTGTCGCAACAAACATGCTCGCACTTTCAGCCTTGGAGCGTTATAACGTTACGGTCAGTCTCATTATTCGTTAATAAACGAGGAGCTCAAGAGTTGGCTGTGGGTGGCGATGACTAGCTGCTTTCCCTCTAGTTTTACACTTTTAAATTAGGGACTTCTAACGCAAATAACCTCGTGTAGTTTTACGCGAAATTCAAAAAAATAAAAAAAAGCTATAATCCACTTCAGTAATAGTAAAATGTTAATTTATTACTAAAATGGGTAAAACATGACAGGTTGTGTTGCGATATAAGACGCCTTTTGCTATATAAATGATTCTGCTGATGTTTTGTTTTCATTGTAAAATCACAAATGTTTGCTAGGCCTTCTTTCTTTTGAAATTAAATTAATATTGTTATAATAGTTATACATTCGTTTCCACTTTCTAAATCATATTATATTTTTACGTTAAACCATTTAGCTTAATACATAAGTTATTATTAGTTGCAAAACAAAAGCACATAAAAAATAATTATGCTTTATTTAATTTATTTTTTATCAAAGAAGAGATATTTACATTTTAACTTTTGAAGGAAATTCTGACAAATATATTGGTTACTGAATATAATTTTCCAAACACTTTAGTCATGGAGTTAATGTTAAAAAGAAAGATATAATTTCTAAATTATATGGATTATCAAATACAAGTGAAATATTTTAATTACATTTAATCTCGTATGTTATTACGATGAGTAAAGTAGTTTGAATGCATTGGAACTACTTTTTTAATATCATCACCTGTTAACTTTCTTTCGTTGTTTTTTCACTTAACCCCTTTTACTGATTGTTTCACTCAAAATCGTTTCAGAAATGGTAATATTATATACAAATAATGTTACTCTGCATAAGACTTTTGGTAACTAGAGTTCTACATGAGAGACTATACGCAATTTAAATTTATTATAAACAGAAATGGTTAAACTCTGAATATTTCACATCAATGTTTTTATTAAATTGAATTAATCCATCCCTTCTACTAATGGATACTATTTCTAATGGATAGTAGTATCTAACTATTGACGAATTTTATAAAAGACGTCTCTTAAGCCTATGTTGTATATTGAACATTTTCGTTGTAAACAATCAGTTAATATTTCAGAAAGTGACTTCAATTATTTAATGAGAATTGGAAATAGACACAAGTCAAATAAATTAAGTTCTAGATTGTAAGAAAGTTGGATTTTACCAGTTTTGAAACACTCATAGAAAACAAAACGGGTGAAATAAAATGTTGGGTCGAAGTTCAAATGTAAAATGTTAAAGTAAAAGCTATTAACATTAAATGACAACTGAAACTAAGAAAACAAATTTTGTAAACATTAAATTAATTCAGACTGGGAAGTAATAAATTAAATCTGGTTGTTTAATACGAGTAACTTGTTTCTATTTACTATATTTTATATTGAGTGTTATCAGTCTAACTGACAAGATCAACACACATACCATAACCAGTGATGACGAGAAAACCCTCTTGTAGAGAAAAATACATATGTAAAAACGGCTGGTTTGGGTTGAGAAAATTTGTTTTATGTAGAAGAGCGAACAACATTTCGACTTTCTTCGGTCATTGTCAGATTCACAAAGAAAGAGAAAACCTGACGATGACCGAAGTTGTTCGCTCCTCTAAATAAAAATATTATTCAACCCAAACCAGCCGTTTTGACACATATGCAGTAACCACAAATAATTATGAATCAGTGTAACAAATGAGTATCTTCTTACGTCAGTGTACTTTATCAATTGTTTAACTATATTTATTCACTATTTTCATTGCGTTTTTATCCAAACACAGTGTAAAGACGTACATATTAAAATTATTCATAAAAACAAGCGAACTTTAAAAACTGAAAATAACTAAGATAATAGACGCTATTGCATCTTTTGTATTTTTGACACTTTTCCATCTTTAATGTTTCTAATATATTAGAAGGTATTCAAAATTCATTCAATTATTTCATTTTCTTCAAATTTTAAATGACAGAGCTTCATTGGGTTATTTTAACTGAGATCTCAAGAGTAAAGATTTGTGATAAAAGGTGTTTTGAAATTATCTTTTAAAAACATTAGAAAAACTATATATTGTCAACTCGTTTTCATAAAATGTTATACTTGGTTTAATGAAACTAATGTTCAGAAAAAGATACGTTTCAACAATACCACGTGAAAAATAGACTTCTCTAAAACTGTGGTAACTAAAAGAATTGTCCTACATCTTGTACCTGACATTTATATGTTATATGTGGACTGTTAGCTCATTCTTTATTGTTAAAATTTATTGCCAAGAAATTACAGGCATCTACTGTAAAGAATCCAACCCATATAGAATTTGGCAATAATACTTAAAATATTAAACATTACTATCATAAAATTAAACTTTGATTCAGGTAACAAATTAAATTTTTACTATGCGTGACATCAAGTCACACGTGTTAAACATTTTCTTTTATGCACTCCATTCTCCAATTGCCTCTCAATGTAATTTAATTTTTCAACTGGACACTGGACAGTTTTGTAATTAGCTCTATTGTATAGAAAAAGTAATCATAATTATTAATATCCCATGTATCTGGTGCACATTTTTATGTCTAAATAGAAAATCAACAAAACACAGGACAGAAAAGAACATATGTAAAAACGGCTTTGTTTGGGTTGAGAAAATTTGTTTTATGTAGAGAAGCGAACACTGGTAAAAAGCACCACGCTAGTATAGTGGTAAGTCTACGGATTTATAACGCTAAAATTAGGGGTTCGATTTCCCTCGGTAGGCTCAGCAGATAACTCGATGTGGCTTTGCTATAAGAGAAACACACACACACACGCACACTAGTAAGAAAAAATTAGATATGATATAACTCATTCTAAAATAATTTTCAGGAACTTAGCCAATAATGCACGGTTAAAAGAAATATATATATTTTTTAAATCGCTGATGTAGATCTCAGGAAATATCTCAAATATGTTAACCACTTTCAACTTTTTGGCACAAGAATAAAAGGTGTTTCGAAGTACAGAAACGGGTAGCAGTATTCGGGCTCTTACAGCGACGTCTGTCGGTGAACGTCATAAAGTTAAACCATAGATCTGGTTATCAAACTAAGGAACGTATGAAAACAATTGGGTGAAATAAGTAGACTGAGTTCAAAATCGTAAAAAAGGGGTTTTATTCTACGCGATAACTTTTCGGGGCAGACTTCCGTTTTCAGTTTCATAAAAAGAGCGCATTAAACAAAATAAAGTTCAAAACAGTAGGATAGAAAGGATGAATACATCCGCATGATGAAGCTAAATAAATCAAGTCACTATTTCTGAAACTTTAACTGTAGCTGATGAGAAAAGTTTGGGAGATTTGTAGATGTTACGTATCGGAGAATACAAAAGGTCCTTCAGTGATGTTTGAAACTTACGAATATCACAAGACTGTTTATTCGAGGAATTAAAGAAATGAAATGTTATACAGTAAAAATATTAGCTGCCTATTGCACAGAAATAAACTAGTTTAACACTTCTTATTCAAGATTATTAGATTTAAATGTAACTTCAATTAGCAATCTCTGTGTATAGTTTCAATAATTACTTTCGAATACGTTAAATATCAGTTTCAAAGATGTCATATCATTTGAATCTAACAAGCTGCCTTTGCGTAATAATTGCATCATAACATTTCAGAAAAATCTGCTTTAATTTCACTTGTGTTATTTTCTTATTCAAACAACTGTCAGTTAGATCCGATTTGGACCTCCAGCTGAAACATTTGTTGTTGTTGTTTTTTGTACAAGCAATCACTTGATAAGATTTTCAGGCAAGAAAAAAAAGTAAATTATGTAAAAATTATAATTGATATTTTATGAACACTGAAGACAAATACTGTAAGACAAAAATACTTTTAATTCATCTGTTGTTGGATATTACGACTCAAGGCAACTCATTACGATTTTTTAACAAATCTTCGGCATGCATATTAGATTTACTAACTACTATTAATTCTCAGTTTTTCTATAAATAAAAAGAAAGCAAAAATATTTATACCGCAGGGAAAGTGATGAATTATGTAACTTAGTTTTAAAGAACGAAGTAACTGCGTTATGACTAAACATCGCTGAAACAGTAAACCACTACAGGGATATTTATACGTATGCCCATAGTGGCTCAGCGGTATGTCTGCAGACTTTCAAGGCTAGAAACCGGATTTCAATACCCATGATGGGCAGAGCACAGATAGCCCATTGTGCAGCTTTGTAATGAACTAATTACAAACAAACAAAAACTTGCACACGTTATTAATATTGGAGTAATTGGATGTTAAGTACAAATCAACATAATGTGCTACCTGTGTTCTGCCAACTGCGGGTGTCAAAACCTGATTTTTAGGGTTTAAAGCGCAAATATTTACCACAGTCCTACTGGGAGCACTGACGTTATAACTGTGATATTTGAGTTTTTTGGCGTGTTTTTTATTATTGACGCACAGCAAACACCTACCAGATTATATTACTTTCAGGAAATAAGGATTAATGTTAGAATACGAACTCACGAAGATCGTCTGGATACTAAATGTTAGATTCCTTTTTGTTTCTGTAAATTCAATGCAATTTTAAAGACTAGCATAAAAAGTTATGCTAACATAGTGATCGATATTGAGACTTTGGTAGCGGTCCGTTTCTATACCCATGTTTTGATTCGAATACGATTGCAAAGCATTCAAATTTACTCTCTTTCCTCAGAATATTATTAATTTCTCTTCCTTAGAACATGTCCTCGAACACCAAATCTCTACTAGTATTAACTTGTATTATAGTTTGATACAAACATATAATTATAGACCAAAACTGTCTAATATTCTCACCAAACATGCTGCTCTCATCATTAAAACACGATATAACTGTTTTAGGATGTGAAAGTGTGCATATTCTAAATGATGCTGGATAATATATTCAGTATCAAACTTTAAGAGTGTACGTCACATTGTTTTTCCGAATATGTTTATAACTATATATATATGTTCAGAATAAGTTTCTGTTTGTTTTCATAAAGATTATACTGAACATTGAAACATATAAAATATGGATTTCTATTAAAAACCAAGGCAATAATTACAACTGCTTTGTTAAAATTTTCCAATATGTATTGAAATAACAAGTTATCATGAACGTATTACGATAACATCTATTCAGTTACTTCCCGTATTTCAACTACAACAATCTGATTTTGTTTTTACCATTATATTAAACATCACACTATTCAAACATGTTAATTTTGCACAAACACTATGTCTAAAAACTTTATTTCTTTAGCTTTCTCCAACGTTTATATAAATAACGTTTATTTAGAGATCCTGCAATATATAACTGTCCTTATCGACTAACTACAGAATCTTGAGGCTTCTGAAAACGGAATTATCAGAAGTGTTTGTAGATATCCAGTGATAAAACGTTCGCCACGGTTACTTTAAACGTTATCACTTTCAACCACGTGCTCTTTTTTCTGCTTTCTTCTACTTTCATTTTTTACTTTTTATACAAGTAAACAGCTTAGGTTTCTAAATCATCGTGACAGATTCAGTCTGTTGTCAAGTGACCAGAGACTTTCTCCATGTCATTATTTATACCTCTTGGTATTAGAGACGAGTCTTACAAAAAAGAATACGCAAAGATTTACTACAGGTCTTTATCCGTAAAACAAGCAAGCCAAACAGAAGGTGAACCAAGGGCTTAAACAAAACTCTCGTAAAGCTTCATAACTGCTATCCACTCAAGAAACTTCACGTAACAGGGATTTAGGTCACTCAAAATGTCAGTTTTTCTCGTGTGTGTGTTTTTAACTCCATAATTTTTGAAAAGTTACTTTGAGAAAAGAACACACAGTGACATCATTTGATATTTTTTTTATCGCGATGTTTAATACTGTGTAGAGAACGAGTTTTTAGTTTTAAACTCTCATCTCATAGCGGAATATCTGGTTTATGGAGATTTGTATAACACAATAGATACCTATCACGAAGAGGGAGAGATAATGATGTTAACTTGTAAACAAAGACCTCGAGTGAAATGGAAAACGTGAAGAATATTTCTAATCAAATTAACGTTACTATTGCAAGATTTATTTAATGTTTTCTTGGTACTTTTGTGATATCTGATGTATTTTATGTAATTCTAAAATGGTTTACCACAGTGTTATCAAATACAAAATAATCAGTGAAATCTATCTTCAAAATAATACTTCTGGATTGAAGTCTACATTTCAATAGCCTTAGGTTAGATCATATTCGTGTTTGGATTTTTTTTTCCAAATCCTTATATAAACTGCTTTCTACACATGACAGGTGTGTAATGCACGATAAGGACTCGCGCGGGCGATACATACACGGAAAACTTAAGAACAACCAATTGTATGTTATCTCATCACTTACTGACTTTTTACATTTAGAGAGAGTTTCTTTGAGCACATTCTACGTACCCTCCTTATCTGTAGCACGGCAAGTGAATACATAATGTTTTCCATACCACTGTATTAAAGAAACCGAAATCCATTTGCTTGGTTAGTGATGGACACAAACTATTGTTGCGTTTCAAATAAAAACATTCAATGCCTCGGTCTCGTAACAAAATTTTAAGGACTAATACGGAAACATTTATCACAGTGCTGTGAAGTATTTCCTGGCTTGGTTAACACTAACGAATTTTGTAACAAAAAATGTGACTGTTATCACTTGTTATAACTTGTGTGCAAAAATCCAATGTCGACAACGCAACTCCAGCTGATAAAGAAAACAAAAGATAGCAGTTCAGAAGAAGGCATTCAAACATAAGCAGTAGTGCTACAGATCTATTAGATATTTGAATTAAGGATATGCGAAACTTCGATGGTATGCATTCAACTACAGTTGTTTTAGTACACAATGTTGAACAATTAATTAGGACAAGATGATTAACGAACAGAATTTGATCTTAAAATGAGCTGAAATTATAGTATATTTTCTGTTTATTTGCAAACATGAAACGTGTGCAAAGGTTTCAAAATTTCTTGAAATTTTGATTGTATGGATAATGTGATATCCAAGAAGCGTTGTTATAAACATGTTATATATACTTCTGTAATTATAAAAAAAACGGTATCTGCAGACAGTTTTAAAAGTCTACAGTTTTTGCTTAATGTGAAGCTTACAATAACATGTATGTTAATATCTGTTTAAGCAGAAACTTTAAAAAAATTGCTACCAAATTAGTATCCATATTTTAATATTACTTCTTTATATAGAGGATTATATTTCCAGTTAACCAGCTTAACAGAAATGCCAAATAGTAAACTAATGTATCAAGACTTTCAATTTCAAAATAATTTTAATTGCAGGCATAAAAATCAACATAACAACTTCTTTTGGGCCTAATATTAGCTAAGCCTTCAATATAACAACTTCTTTTGGGCCTAATATTAGCTAAGCCTTTATTAAGTACGGCCTATATTCGATTACGAAACAACACTGTAACTTGTGTCCCTTTTTTACTCTGGTTTAGTTAGGTCTAAACTGTACTGTACTTAAGACTATTTATAAATAAAGTTATAATGTTATTCTGAGACCTAATTTTCATTTCTGTAATAGTAGTAGCTATTGGTATATACATCTTAGGTTTAAATGCCATATGTTTACAAGGATGTGATGAAGGAAACTGGAAGGACAAATGTAGATGAAATTGTTGTTACTAAACCAATAATCTGTGTATAAAACTTAATTAAACAATCAGCTAATTTTCAGTTTTCTACCCTTAGTTCTATATCTCATTTGGGGGACTATATAAAACGGCCATTCACCTTGTGGACTTGAGAACACGTATGCGCTCCAGATTTTCATTTCTGATACTAGTTTTATAATATTTTATATGTGATAGCTGGAAATAAGGATTGTATAGAAAATGTTCCTCTTCCAATTTATTGGTCCCATTTCTTCATATGTCTTTCCAGCTAGGATATATTTTACTTTCCATTAACTTTGCTTTATTTTATGTGTTCGTTACGTACGACGATTTTTTTATTTATTTATTCAATACTGTTACAAACTTCACTTCAGAACTTGCAATCTATGATACTTTTAGAACTTTATGCCAAAGGAAATCGGTGGGAAACATTTCTAGAGAATATCCTCAATGACGAGAAACCCACTTGAAATAAAAATGCATCTCAGAACGGCTGGTATGGGTATTATCACTTTTATTGGTAAGGAGAGAACAACGTTTCTACCTCCCAGGTCGTCTTCAGGTTAACAAAGAGAGAGTTTGAATGTGACCGTTGACGGACACGTGTCTTAGGGCGAACGTATAAACGGGTAAGAGATTGTAAGGGGCGTTGCAGTTGGATGTTGAGTTACTAATTGGTATAGATATAAAGATGTTCCTTTATATTGGTTAAATTTTGATTTAAGTTGTTGTATAAGTATGGCTTCTTTGATTTTTCGTTTGTTTATATTTGTTTCCCTTCTTAGTATCTGTTTTTTCTTTTCTATGGTTATGTTGTATTTATTTGATTTGGAGTGTTCGAAAACGTGTGAAGGTGCTATTGTTTTTTTGTGCTCTTTGAATCTAGTTTCCATTTTTATGCTTGTTTCTCCAATATAGAAGTCATGGCAGTTGTTGCGTTGTATTTTATAAACTATGTTTGTGTTGTGTTTGTCAGTGTAGTTTTTACATAGTATGGACTTTAGTTTTGTACCTTGATTTATAATAAATTTGGTGTTTGCTGGAATGTTGTATTTTGATATAAGATTTTCTCCAACTGTTGGTTATTTTTTTCGCTGATGTCGGGAACATATAGTATGCAGTAGTATACAATTTTATAGTTTGTTATATCTTGGAATTTATTGTTGTTTGTTTCTTGTTGGTCTTGGTGTATGTGAATAATTATTTCCACGGTTTTGTTTTGAGGAAATTTGTTGATGTTGATGAATTGTTGTTTTATTTATTTGATTTCGTCGTTAATTTTATCAGGTGAACATAGGTTTGTGGTTGTATTTGTTTAGTTAATGTATAATCCAGTATGGGTGATTTTTCTGTGAATTTCTGTTTTGAATTGTGTATAAGTTCTACCAACAATAAACGATTAGTCTAAGTCTAGGAAACTATAATTGTGATTAACGTCTGTTGATCGGAAAACTATAGAATTTGACCTGGAATGATATAGATTTTGAATATCACAAACAGTTCAACCAAGTGAATTAATTGGGACGTTATTGTTTGTACGAAACATTAAATATCTTCACTGGAAGCAGTGATTTTTTACATGGTGTAAAGCCAATCAAGAAACGACAACCAGCAGTTTAAATGTGGTGTGACAGCACCAACTCAGAGTTAATTTGTCCTTCGTGGACCTGGATAGTCAATAAAATATTAAGTGTTCTAAACCGGATATGAGACTCAGTCTATAATGACGAGAAACCCACTTGAAGTAAAAATGTATTTTAAAGACGGCTGGTATGGGTATTAAAACTTTTTCTAATACCAATACCAGCTGTCTATAGAATACATTAGACTCAGTGCTGTTTGTAAGTTTGTGAAGCTCTGGTATATAAACCAAAATCTATAATAACTGTTAGTAATAACTGTCTTTATATAAATTGTATTGTTTTGTGTGTTTGTATATTAATATATATTGGTGTTCATAAAAGGGAAAATTTGTGTATCAATCTTGTTGGCAAATAACATAACGTTAATACATATTAACATTCAATTAACTACTAAGCTCAAATTCAAATTTACGGTTATTTCAGATAGAATAAAACGTAATGTAAATAAAGAAATTGATCAGATAAATGATAGTACGTAACAGAGCCAACAGTGTGTATATGTAAATATGTAACAGAGCCAACAGTGTGTATATGTAAATACTAGTAATTGCCAGTGTTTTTGAGCCAACTAAAATTTATAGAATGTTGCTCACATAACGATTATGAATCAACACGACACGCCAAGAAATGGTATCTATTGTTGGTTTGCTACATTTGGTATATAATAAGTTTTGGAAACCATAACTGTGATTAAGGCTTATTAATCGAGAAACTACGGTTATTTAACCAGGGACATTTATAGTTTTCGAACATCACAAACGTTTAACTTCAGTGAATTAACTTCGAATGTTAGTGTTTCTACGAAGACATTAGATATCTTCGTCGGGAAAAAAACAAAGAAGCTAGCTTGCTTCCCGTCAAGAGATTTGTACTTGTGTATCAACAAAGAATTAATTCGCTCATCGTGAACTGTCGATAAAAGATTCAGTTTCAGATCAGACAGATGACTCAGTATGGTTTTTAAGTTTGCAAAACTTTTGCACATAAACCATTATTTGTAATAACCGTTATTATAAGTTGTATTCTTGTTTGTATATTAAAATATACTTGTATTAAGAAATAAAATTGTGTATCAATCTTACTTACAAATGTCACAAAAGTAATACATGTTGACATTCAATTAATTTCTGAAATCAAATGAACATTTCCAGCGATATGAAATCATAATATGTAACATAATAAATCGTAGACTCGTTCTTTAAGTTCAGCAAATCAGTTTTGATCTTTCTCGTTAACTATCGCAGTGAAGTCTTCTTAAAATATATTTTTATTGTTCGTCACATGCTGATAAAATACTTAAAAAATCGTATATATTGTGCGTTATGAAAATGGATTTTCATCCATTAAAAACAAAACACTCAGTTTTTTCATCAATTACGTATCTTACTCGGTTATAGTCGTTGGTATAAATTCCAGACAAAACGTTTAAAACACCAATATTTGATAGAATTTCTTAAATAACAAATAAAATGTAAATCGATCTAATGCTACAAAAAATGTCTGAAAATAAATCAAAATAAATCTAGTAACCCTACAACGTTAGGTGCTACGAAGTTTTCTCAGTTTCTGCGCGTATGTTTTTGACATTTACAAAAATATGCTCACACTTGCTCCAACTTACACAAGGTACTTTTTTACGAAAAATTGACACGTCTTTTATAGCATGTCATTAAACAGTGCTTTATTCTTTTGAAGATCGTTCCTTAAAGAAAAGCTTTTCGCATTTCTTCAAGAAGGTAATAAATTACACCCACGTGCTCTTTGTATCGACGTTTGCCTTCTGTTCTATATTTTTATAAACTTCGAATCAATAAACTCGACGTCCGCGACGCTGCTAGTGTTTCCATGAGAAACATAAGGCAAAAACAAAAAAAGAACAAAGAAAAAAAAACGTATATTACGAACCATTCATGGAAACTGTAAAGTACTTATGCATTTGAGGGTTACAAATGGTTTGGGAACGAAATCGTTTTATAATTTCATTATGTCTTCTTTGTTGTCGAGTGCTCTCAACAAGTGATAGGTTAGGATCTATGTTGAAGATAGAATACATTACAAATAATATTTCATGATTAGTGTAAATCCATTATAGTATTGTGTAATGTTTCTAACTTCACCCCTTTAATTTCTATAATCAACAACACGTGGTTACTCAAATCAGAGCTTTTATAATAACAGTCTAATGAATGATGAAATATGGATATTTCGTATTTCTCGACAACGAAACGTTTTTCTCCTTAAAGCATGATGTTCTGTGATCACAATTTTTTTACATCTTCCACACAATGGCGTGGTTATCTTCGACGCTTGTAACAATAAAATTCAGAGTTAGATCTCTGCAGCAGATGCAGTGTTGAGTGTTGATAGCGTATTATACAGTTTGTTTGTTTTTTGAATTTCGCACAAATCTACTCGAGGCCTATATGTGCTAGCCGTCCCTAATTTAGCAGTGTAAGACTGAAGGGAAGGCAGCTAGTCATCACCATCCACCGCTAACTCTTGGGCTACTCTTTTACCAACGAATAGTGAGATTGACCGTAACATTATAACGCCCTCACGGCTGAAAGGGCAAGCATGTTTGGCGTAACGGGGATGCAAACCCGCGACCTTCAGATTACGAGTCGCACGCCTTTAATACGCTTGGCCATGCCGGGCCCATTATACAGTTTAGTGCTTACATAGACAATACGACGTAATACGAACAACTGCGATCTAGCGGGAAAAAAACATAAAATGTTTTAACAGTCAATGATTCACATCCGTTAAGAATGCCCCCTACTGGCACAACGGTATGTCTGCGGACTTACAACATTAAAAAGAGGGTTTCGATACCCGTGTTGGGTAAGACACAGATAGCCTTTTGTGGTTAATTACAAAGAAATCTTTAAAAAGTTACATTTTACGTATTAAAATGACCCCGAGTAACAATGACACGAATCAAACAAATTATTTTTTGTAACTGATGTATGTTATATAGGAATTTTCAACCAATACCACCCTAGTTAACTCTGAATGCTTACAACCTTAAAAACCGACTTCCTGCACATGTGGTAAGCACAGCACACACAGTCCATTGTAGAGACTTGCGCTTAATTACAAACAATCACATAAAAAATGTTTTTATTATTTTTGTGTATTGTTGCAGATATTTGATTTAACTCTTATTGTTATAATTTTCAATTCTTACAAATAACTTGATAATTATAAACCTATACTTAAGAGTACTTGTTATACTGCTGTTTGTGCATGTATGTATTTTATTTTACATATCTTGAGTTTAGATGTTTTATTATTCGTTTTTCTCCTTCGAAAAAAAATGATGGATATTTGTTTATAGATAAATTTTGAGTTAATAATGTAATGCTACTTATTAAAATGTTGTTTACAATGTCTGTATTAAAATACCCAGCCGTGGGGGCTTTAAATTGGTACGGTCAGTCCCATTATTCGTTGGTAAAAGAGTAGCCCAAGAGTTGGCGGTGGGTGGTGATGACTAGTTGCCCTGCTTCTAGTCTTACACTAATTAGGGACGGCTAGCACAGATAGCCCTCGAGATAGGTTTGTGCGAATTTCAAAAACAAAACAAACAAATGTATTAAAATACGTTTTTTTTAATTATTGTATTAGGTGAAACAGATTTGGTTCGTTTAAAATAATTCAGATAAATTAAAAGTGTTTTTTATAAATAAATGACATTTACCACCACCTATGTCAACATAAAATTAACACATAAACAGTTAGATTTGTTTGTTTGCTTGAAGTTAAGTACAGAGCTACACAATGGCCTATTTGTGTTCTACCCACCACAAACATCCAAAACCATAGACATGTCGCTGTGCCACTAGGGGCAAAGAAACAGCCAATCAACATACACTGGGTAAGTTGCTGGTACAGCGATAAGTCTACGGATTTATAACGCTCAAATCAGTGGTTCGAATTCCCCTCGGTGAACTCACCAAATCGCCAGATGTGGCTTTGCAATAAGAAAACAAAATTAATTTGAATCACAAGTGATACGTATTATAATTCATCTCGGGCTAGTCTATGATGTATTATGTTAGGTATGCTAACTTGTTACTATTTCAAATAGCGGAAAATTTTAACTTAGAAATTATTGAATTTCAATCTGTATCAAATTTATGATATTTACCAACAAGATTGATACACACAATATCCTTTCTTACCACGAATATATTTTAATATACAAACACCAATACAATTTATTAAAACGGTTATTACAAATATTTGTTTATATACAAGAGTTTTACAAGCTTAAAAACTATGCTAAGTCTTCTCTTTGGTCTAGAACTGAATATTTTATTCTCGGTTCAGCTCCACGACGAGCAAACTTATTCTGAGTTAATATTGATACATCTCGCTTAAGCTAGTAGTGTCTTTTCTTGGCTGACCTCACACACTTATAAGCTGACTTTTTACTGAGGAAGATACTTAATGTCGTCATAGAAATACTAATTTCCGAAGTTCATTCACTGAAGTTGCATGGTTCGTAATATTCAAAGTCTGTAAACGTTACTGCTCAAATTCTGTAGCTTTCCGATTACTAATCGTTATTCACAATTATAACTTCCGAGGTTTGTAGTATACTGACTGTAGCAGACCAATAATAATAACTGTCTCTCGGCGCGTCACTTTTATACATCAATAAGACGAGATTCTTGAACTTTCAACAATGTTTGAAAATACGATAGTGTTTTCTTTAAACAAATATTGTTGATTTTTTGCTCTCAAGAAACTTCTACGAATTTAGGGAAACATGCGGGACTTGCACAATACACATCCAACAATATATGTCACATGCATAAAAAAAAGAAAGTTGAAACAAATGCAGAGACTAAAATAACGTAAAATATTAAATCAGTTACACAGTCAATCATGAAAGCTCAAATGTTAATTAAAATAAATCTTCGCCCTCTTATGGCTAGGAGGTTAGGGCGCTCGACTTATAATAATCTGAGGGTCACAGGCTGGAATTCCAGTCACACCAAACATGCTCGCCCTTTCAGCCGTGGGGTCGTTATAAAGTCACGGTAAATCTCACTATTTGTTGGTAAAAGAGTATCTCAGGAGTTGGCAATGGATGGTGATGACTACTCCTCTACTCTTACACTGCAAAATTAGGGACGGCTAGCACACATAGCCCTCGTGTAGCTTTGCACGAAATTCAGTTAAATATACCAGAGGAAAACATTACCTTTATGTGTATATCTAACACTTATTTGATAACATAACAATCACCACAGTCCACTAATTCTGTTTCATTAAAGAAACATAATAAAAATATCAATTTTAGAAATGACATATGAATTTGATTTTGTTTGGAATTTTAAACATAAGGTCACGTATTTCTATGACAACTTATTTTCTGCTCAACGTAACTTAAAAATTATATTCGTTAACTAAGTTATTTTCAGTTCGATCTTAAACTTGAAATTCTGAATTGTCTTTTCGTGACAAGCTGTTCACTGTCCAACAGGCCCCGCATCCCGCATGGTCAGGTGGTTAAGGCACTTTTCTCATAATTTTAGGGTCGCGGGTTCGAATCTCCATCACACCAAACATACTTGCTCTTTCAGCCGTGGAGACGTCATAATTTGATGGTCAATCCCACTATTCGTTGGTAAAAGAGTAGCCCAAGAATTGGCAGTGGGTGATGATGATTAGCTGCCATCCTTCTAGTCTTACACTGTTAAATTAGGGACAGCTAGTGCTGGCAGCCTCGAGTAACTTTGCGCGAAATTCAAAACAAACCAAACTCGTCCAATAGAGAACTTGTAACTCTGTTTCTGTGACGTGGTTTTTTGTTCAATGTAGATTTTTCTAACTTAATAACTTTATTTCATTGACAAGTTATTTCTTTTTCAATGTAAAACGCCTAACTCAGAAATTGTATTTCAATGACGTTATTTGCTGTTTAATTTAGAACTTATAGCTAAGAAATGTTATTTCTGCGACAAGTTATTTCCTATTCAATATAGATTATGCAACTTAGGAACTTTATTTTTCTGACAAGTTATTTCCTAATCAGTGTTGAACGTATGGCTCACAAATTGTATTTCTATGACAAGTTATTTCCTGTTCCATGTGAGGCTTCTACCTTGCCATAACAATCAACGTATACAACGGTCCTCTTTTCACTGACATTCTTTTCGTTCTTAATTTTAGACGCTATATGAACTGGTAGCTTTTATATTAGCTCTATGCGGTAGTAACGTACATACATTTGTTGGTTTTCCAACTTTCATTCTCGTGGTCTTTGAGAGAAGAAATTCCATTTCTCCACAATAATATTGTTGATTTAAGTAAATAACAAATTAATAGCACTAGGTGATTGTTCAGATGTGTTGCTCTAGAAAGACTTTTATGAAAAAGTTTCTCCAAGTTTGAATACTACAAAATACGTTCCAGCTGAGACAGCAGATGTTTTCTCTCACGTTTCCTGTCATATAACACAATTACCACCGTGGATAATGAATAATTATATGTATACAACATCAGCGAAATACAGCTCTCGTACTCAGTAACAGAGAAATGTCACTGTCGCATGCCAGTGCAAAATTCGTGTTGAAAAACTAGGCAATTTTAATTGAAAATAACCATATTATTTCGAGTTTCTGCTAGTTTGAATGTACGCTAAGCTTTCTCAAAAGGTCAGAGGTTATAGGTAAATTTCACTCTTACTCGAGACATTTTCGTCAAAAAATAAACTTAAAACAGTTTATAGCATTTCATTTTTAGCCACAGCAAAGTGGCTTATTGAATGGTTGATTTCTTTTTTTTTCAAGTTTAAACTTTCAACCATATCTCGTTCTTCTCTTAACCGATTTGAAAATGTTAAAATAAAAGGATGACAAAACACACGTTTGAAATTTAGAAAAGAGAGTTGAAATAGTTTCATCTTTTTAACAGGATGACTGACTTATTTATAGATTACTTGCGATGAGGGGTAATTGTCGCCACCACCTTACACTACAGGATTTTAATAAAGAAATCGATGACTTCATAAAAATAGGGCCCGGCATGGCCAACTATGTTATGGCGTTCAAGGGTCGCGGGTTCGAAGCCCGGTCGCACCAAACATGCTCGCCCTCCCAGCTGTGGGGGCGTTATAAAGTTATAGTCAATCCCACTATTCGTTAGTAAAAGAGTAGCCCAAGAGTTGGCGGTGGGTGGTAATGACTAGCTGCTTTCCCTCTTGTCTCACACTGCTAAAGTACGGACGGCTAGGACAGACAGCCCTTGAGTAGCTTTGCGATAAATTCAAAACAAAGCATCATAAACATATAAAGTGCGCGCTCAATTTTATTGTCTGTCTCGATATTGGGTCACAATGATAACCTTGAAGAACCCAGTGATCCCTTGTTAGGCATAATGACTTCTAGAACGGTTCTTTAGTATATTTTTCAAATACAAACATTTAGCTCATAATTCCATCATTTCTTTACCAATTTGTGATATAATTACAGTTTTGGACTCAGGAGATGAACTCTTCCATTTGGTGCATTTGACCAAGTTCAAGGTCTCATAGAGTAATTCCTTTTAATCCTGACCAAAATGATGTCAATTTGAGGGAAGGCTCATAAAAATATTAAAACCGAAACGAATATACGTTTGCCCTACGCTTGGTATTGGTAGCGTACAAAAACATAGTTAATTCAAAGTAAAACAACGGTTTCACATATTAATTTCTGTTTCTTATAATAATTTCAAGTGCCGCAGCTGTTGAGGATTCCCGCTTGTTTATTTTTCCTACTTGTAACATTATTAGACAAAATAGCAATCTCTGTAAATACATCAGTTGCTCGCAGAAGTTTGTTTCTTTAATTTTACGCAAAGCTATTCGAGGACTATCTGCACTGGCCGTCCTTAATTTAGCAGTTTAAGACCGGAGGGAAGGCAGTTAGTCATAAAACTAGCTTTTTCCCTTTAGTCTTACACTGCTAAATTAGGGACAGCTATCGCAGATAGTCCTCGTGAAGCTTTGAGCGATATTCAAAACAAACCAAATAAACTTCCTTCTTTAATTTATGTTTGTTAAAGATATATTAAATTGGTAACGAAAATCAAGACTCGTGCGTTGCATAATCTTAAACAGGCATTAAGAGATATAAAATACGTGCGTTAAAATATTCATGTTCAAGTTAAGTTTAGAAAAAAAAAACAGTTATTTGTGTTTGTTTGTTGTTAAGCACAAAGCTACACAAGGGGCTATCTCTGGCTGTGCCCACCACAAGTATCAAAACTCGGTTTTTAGCAGCGAGAACTGGCTGTTTTGGACAGCTCCATTCATGAAAACAATTACTCAGCTCTCAAAAATCCATTGCATTTGGTTTTGATTGTCTTACGAGCTCCAAAATCCAGAACTCTATCATAGATCGAACCCACGCCCGAAACAACTGAAACTCAGAAAAATTTTTTTTTATGACTTCTTCGAAGGAGAGAAATATTGAAAATAACAGATAATGTAACAGGGCTGTAATTAGAGCTGGGGGGGGGGGTATTCAAGACGTCGAAAAACTTTCCCATTATTCTAAAAATTGCAAAAGGTCTTCTGTTCTGATTCTAAAAAAGAAAATTACCACTTGGCTTTCATATAAATCAATTAAGAAAATGTACCCAACTAAGAGTTGTGTGCGAAAGTAAGGTCTGCTTAACGGAAAGATATACCGGGTATATATATATATATATCTATATGCCGTCCATCATATTGAATCAGTTCTTGCAAGCCTTATGTGCTAAATAAAACCAAAGGGAATCCTTAATACCGGCAGTATTTCAAATTCTTTTAGGCTGAATTAGAATAAATTAATCTAATGAGACCTCCTCCATCCCGTTTCTATTGGCCTTTTTTTTTTTTTTTGCGCCAGTAGTACCAAGAATGGAGCACGTACATACCCGATTCGATTTTAATACTCATCAGCCTCTTTACCTTCCCACCCTTAAACTGAAATTATCTTAAGCGAGATTAGAGTGAATTAATCTGTGAGGCCTTGGGTGTGGTCAAATACATCAATCGAAAGGGTTTGATCTCCTGAGAGGAAATCTGTAATTATACATTAAAGTGGTCAAGAGATGTTACGAGTTACGAGCTAAAGGTTTATACTTTGAGAAATCCAAATTCAAAACCTCAGATCCTTTCTACAAGCCAATATGCCGCGGCCATCAAATAACAACAACATAAAAAGCAGGGTGTTTCGCTGGTTCATAGCTCAATTGTCAACATTTTAGAGTTGGAGGAAAATTTAGTTTTTAACTGAGACATTGTTATGCCATTCATAAAAGTATGTGATTACATTTATAGCCAATCTTATAATTCCATTGATTTAGTTCTGTCTATTTGTTCATTTTTATACATATATCTCATTAAAAATAGTAACTTTTTTACCAAATTAGTTTAATGATGGTGATTTTAAATGTGAGATTCGTGAACTGCTCTTTCTTTCACGTGTGAGGCTTATGAACAGTTATCAAACCTGATAGGCGGCTTATCCCTACCGTGGTACAGGTCCTACTTCTGTAAATAGCTTTCTGTCTTGTAGGAATGCATTCAACCTTCCCTAATATATATATATATATGAAAACCTAATATTTAGTTAGTATTGTAAGCCTCAAGACTTGCCGTTGAGTCACTGTTTTTAAACTGGTAAACACTCTATACACATAACAGATTCTTAAATTACTTGCACATTACGCTAAGAATTGTGGTGAAAAAGTCAGACTTTCATTCATTTACCTTTGCAAAAGTTACACAATCTGTATTTTTAAATAACTTCTTTCAAACTTTTAGCTACAGGAAATTGAACTGAGCATTTCTAATTTTGTGATAGGCACTGTTTAGTAACCTGTTTCAAGATGTTTTATTTCGTGTTATTATCTTCTCGAAATAAATGATTAGGTCTAACATTGTTGTGTTTTTGTTGTTATTTTTGGACGAGAACTACAGTAGAGTATCTTCGCAAGAGTCGTTCGTCCTTCATTATGAACTAATAAACTGAAGAAAGTTCGTCCTTCATTATGAACTAATAAACTAAAGAAAGGTTGCTAGCGAACAGCACCAATGCCGTTTATAGATTGTTTGACTAAATGGTGGTATTTAACTGTCATTCATTCTTATAATTGTGGGGAATACTTTAATGGCAATGGATTGCGAGCTATGAGCTTTCTGATTCATAGGCCACACCCTACTAAACGTAGTTTCTAAATGCCATTTCTGTTGATTTCTGCCCAGAAACTTCATTTCCTGTAAATACAATACATACCTAGAACTGCGAAACTGATTAAAGTGGAAAGTTATAAAATATATAAGTGTGTGTTTCTTATAGCAACGCCACATCGGGCTCTCTGCTGAGCCCACCGAGGGGAATCGAACCCCTGATTTAACGTTGTAAATCTATACTAGCGGGGTGAGGGCAAAATATATAAAATAGGAATATTAAAAAACGCCCGAAATCAATCGGCATCTAATTTAATGTGGTGACAAGTATCACATTGGTTATAAATATAATTCGTCTAATAAGATTATGAATATTTCACTGAGACTAACTGCCCTCTGTCGGAATATGTTTTTAAAATTATATATTAGGTGTACCGAAAGCTTTGAAGATAGTTCGTATAAATTAAGAAGTTTACTAGCTTCGTTACTAATTTATGTAATCTGTTATTTTTCTTTATTTTATTGTAATAGAGTTCTCACATCACGCTGTAATTATTACTGTTTAGTCTGCTTTCCAATAACTTCTGTAATCTTGAGATCTTACGTATTTAACGCTAAAAGTAGGTTTCGGTATTTGAGGCATTGATCAGCTTTGCCCTTATCAACAAATAAATACTTTTATTTTTCTATCTATTAGAACACGGGATGTAAAGAAGAAATCAAGAACTCGTGCTCTATGTATAATACACAGGGGGATTCGTACAACAATCAATGTAACGTACTACAAAACTGTTTGTTTTTTTGTTTTTACATATTTTGTGTAACTCATGTGTTATTAAAAACCTGTAAATCACCACCTAGTACGGTGCATAAAGAGTTCCAAAGAACGTTTCTTTGAAGTAATTGGGGTCCAAACCCATAAGTAAATTCTGGATTAAATCTTTTAACTTCTATATCAGAAAACAACTTGTTTTAACTCAACACGACGGGTGTCCTTGATGAAAACAGGGAAATATAAAATACAATATCTTCGACAGAAACCAAGCAACTAAACAATGCTTCAGAGTGGGTGTGTGTTTTCTTATACCAAAGTCACATCAGACTATCTGCTGAGTCCACCGAAGGGAATTGAACAATTCTCTAGAAGTTTGAAGTTATATGTATCCTAATTTAAAAATAAAATACTTGATTGAATATAAAGATATAGTTGTTCTACATAAGTCCGGCATGGCCAGGTGGTTAAGGCACTCGACTCGTAATCCGAGGGTCACGGGTTCGAATCCCCGTCACACCAAACATGCTCGCCCTTTAAACCATGGTGGCATTATAATGTAACAGTCAATCCCACTATTTGTTGGTAAGAGTGTAGCCCCAGAATTGGCGATAGGGGATGATGGCTAGCTGCCTTCCCTCTAGTCTTACACTGCTAAATTAGGGACGGCTGGCGCAGATATCCCTCATATAGCTTTGAGCACAATTCAAACCATACTTTAATGAGAATACATATTTTCATTTCAAAGTTTATACTGTGGGTGCTCGAATAATATTTGAACATAACATTGACCAAGACGATTTTTCACCCTTCGTCTTTAAACATTATTCAAATTACAAAATAATCAGAACAAAACTTTGGTACTTTCTTCTGCTTTGTACCTCCTTTCCATTCCTCGTACATTAATCACTGTTCACACCTGTCAGAGGTTGAACGCCTCCTGGTCAATGGAGTTTGAAAAATTGAACAGCATAATGCGAGAATGGAAGTCTAAATCCATATAATTTAATAACCCGTGATTAATAGACACAATCCAATAAAGCCAATATCTGAGTTTTGTAGTGCCAGACGATTCAGACTAATCGTGGGTGAATTTTCTCCGAAGGAACTTACCCGTATCTGCTTCCTAGCTTTGGATGCAGATTAATCACCACCTTTAGTTTGTTGTCGTACAATCCTCCTCAGATCGAGCGAGTTAAAAAACCACCTTTCAGAAGATTTATTTTCCTTGTTATCACCAACCTCATATTCCTGTTTGAAGTTAAGCAATATCCACACAAAGATGAAATCAACATTCAAAGATGAGCAGAAAAAGGAAAACGAAGAGCAATTTTTCATGCGTTAAAATGTAAGAGGTGTAATATTACACCACAGTAAAACTGGTACTAATTTAAATCCCAATCTCATCAGTCTTTAGTTGCCACTACGGGTTTACAGCAAGAAGAAGTGATGATTCTTAGTTAAATATTATAATTAATCTGTGTCTGATATAAGTCAGCCACAGTGGATAAGTCTTTGGGAAAAATTACTATCATTCTTACTGTAATGAAATATTACACCTATTAGATCTCAGTGTAACATGCTACAGCAGCTTAGTCGTTACACACCATTAGACTGAAATATCTCACCAGCTTGCTACTTGGTTTTTCAAAAGCGTGGGTACAATTTATCACAGAAAAACTGTCATAATAAAAAAAAACCTCGAAAATTACAGATAAAACCCTTTAATGATGGGTTTTTTTTATTTCATGAAAAAATTGGATAAACTAATCTTCTCTAATGCACTGATACCAGTGAAAAAGTAGTGTTTGTATCTCGTATAGCACACACGATCTAAAGTTTGTTTCGGAATTACAGAATCTCTTGCAGAACAACTGTAATACTTCACTCGCGTTTTAATGCCCAGTTTTACGTTTCTTCTCGTACGCTGTAAACCTCCTCATTATAAAAGTTGCCTAAAACATCAATGCTTTATGTAAATTTCTCACATGCGTTAGAACTTGGAGAGCAAGAAAAAAATGGAAAACTTATCTTTTTAGCAATGATACTGTCATTAGATATGCAGTGATATTGTTGAAATATCCAGTATTAACTAAAGGATTGCGTGTTATTCCTTTCGCATAACTTGGGTTTTGAGTCAAAATTGCATAATTCCTTGATATTAAATATTAAAAAGCATAAATGTATTATGGAAACATTACCTAAAGACGATTAGGTCTGTGTGTTTTTCGGCCAATAGCTACAGAATGGGTTATTTGTACTTTGCCTACTACAGGGAATCAAACCCAGGACACTACAGTTCCGCAAAATTATCGCTGACTCACCAAGGAATATTAATTTAAGCAGAAGTAAAAACGTGTAGAGATACTGTGGAAGTATTCAATGCGCGCTCTGAAGGGACAGCATATTCAATGGGAGCTCAGAAGGGACAGCATATTCAATGCGAGCTCAGAAGGGACAGCATATTCAATGCGAGCTCAGAAGGGACAGCATATTCAATGGGAGCTCAGAAGGGACAGCATATTCAATGCGAGCTCAGAAGGGACAGCATATTCAATGGGAGCTCAGAAGGGACAGCATATTCAATGCGAGCTCAGAAGGGACAGCATATTCAATGCGAGCTCAGAAGGGACAGCATATTCAATGCGAGATCAGAAGGGACAGCATATTCAATGCGAGCTCAGAAGGGACAGCATATTCAATGCGAGCTCAGAAGGGACAGCATATACACAACAATATTTTTGGAAACAATCGAGATGAAATCAACAAGAAACCTTATGTTTATACAAATATACCAGAAGAATACAAAATGAGATAAACAGAGATATATTACATCTAGAAAGATATTCTAAAAACATAAAATATAACGTACAAAATGTATAAAAAATTCTGAAAATTATTCAATATGAGCTAATAATAACATGTTCGTTGTGTACAAACTTTCAAACATCAAACAAAACCAGCACACAGTATAACAAAATGTAGAAGTTTTTGCTTAATTGTGTGTGAAAACTGGAGCCTATAGTAATACGGTCTGTTAAACTGTAATAATTTAAACAACTACTAATATTAACACACTAATATATACACAGATATTAAACATGTTCGGAGTAACTACGTGTGCAGAAGTTTAATGTGCATCGCTTCAATGAAAATATCACAAGGAAAAAATCACACATTCGAGAAAATACTTTTTACATGCATCTGCTACACACAACACACACAAACCTTATTCGATTTGTTAAAGCAAATGTGACCCACTTTCCGGTACTAGTACCACAATATTGATTATGTATTTAAAAGTTTGATCTCATGGTCAGTGGGCGACTAAGAAAACATTATCATCATGCTGTTAATTATAACAACCACAGACTTTTACTCTTGTCGTTCTTTTCTTAGAGAAAACCAAGAGAAGTGTGAACCTCAAAAACAATGTTTGATCCTCTTCTTATTCACACCAAATCTTCTAACGATTTTAATGGATTTGTGTTTTATATTTGTTTATTTTGTTTGTTTAGGAATTTCACACAAAGCTACTCGAGGGCTATCTTTGCTAGCCGTCCCTAATTTAGTAGTGTAAGACTAGAGGAAAGGCAGCTAGTCATTACCACCCACCGCCAACTCTTGGGCTAATCTTTTACCAACGAAAAGTGGAATTAACCGTCACGTTATAACGCCCCCACGGCTGGGAGGGTGAGCATGTTTTTGGCGCGAACCCGCGACCCTCAAATTACAAAGCGCACTCCTTAACGCGCTAGGCCATGCCAGGCCCCATGTGTTTTATATGAGCATTGCATTTATATTATATTCATTTCCTCTCTCTTCAAACAGGCCCAGCATGGCCAGATGATTAAGGTACTCGACTCCTAATCCAAGGGTCGCGGGTTCAAATCTCCGTCACACCAACCATGCTCGCACCTTCAGAGCGTTATAATGTTGCGGTCAATCCCACTTTTTGTTGATAAAAGAGTAGTCCAAGAGTTGGCGGTAGGTGGTGATGACTAGTTATCTTCCCTCTAGTTTTACACTGCTAAATTAGGGACGGCTAGCGCAGATAGCTCTCGAGTAGCTTTGCGCGAAATTAAAACACACCAAACTGTCTTTACACACACACACGTAAGATCTGATACAAAATTTTAAATCTTTTTTTCAAATTATTTATATATTCTCTATCTTGACATGTGTATTTTTCTCTGAATACTTTAAATAGTTAAGAATAAAATTTTATCTATAACATTTCCAATGCATTTTCTTTATATTTATTATTTCTTTCCATTAAAAAGTATTGTATTATGTGTCACATAGTCTTGTTGTATTTGTGATTTGGTATATAATAATACGCTGTTAACTCATTGTTATATATAATTTCTTTTTTTCAGTTTCACGATCTTTTAATGTATTCTAGAACAAACAAAATTTAGTGGTACTTTCTACCTGATGTTTGTTTGTATTAATATTTTTATTAATTGGTTGTTCTTCCTTCCAACAGTTGTGCAAACTTTTCAAGCTAAACATATTCACCATAACCATAGAATCCATTCTTAGGAAACAAATTTTGCATTCCACCAAATTTTGGACTCGTAGTATTGAAATAACCTTTATAAAATAAGATTTGCTAAACTTATGTCTTCAGTAAGGGTTTCTCGTTTAATTTTATCGGTGCAGAGAGACTTTCATTCACAAGAGTTCTCACATTTCACATTCGATATACATAACATCCTGGTTGATTGTGAAGTGCCATGCGTGTCTTTTACAAAAATAGTGAAACCTCCACATTCCAGTTGATAACAGTTCTAACAACCTATGAGTGAAAGTGAAGAATAATCCATACAAAGATGTCAGCCACGCTATACTTGCAATACCCAGTGGTGACGAGATATCTCGCCCAATAATATTGACTTTGTGCGAAAAACTCGTCACTCCAACATTAACTAATACAGTGCCTAAGTAGAAAAGATAATATATTATCGGTCTTAGATATCGCGAGGACATCGTAAGGAAATTCTTAGATAAAGGTGTTACACCACTTTCCTGGTGGTAATACAATGCATTACTGAAGATGATACCTCGTTATTGCAACCAGTTTCTTGTAAAAATACTTTATGAGCCAAAATATTTCACGTGTACAAAGTAATCAGTGATAACTCATATTTGTATACAACCTTATCCAACCAAATTTGAATGAATCTGGCGAATCCATTGTTTGTATCTTTCAGGATGATTTTCAAACCTTTTTCTTTGTTGCTGTTGATTGTAGACATTTCATCGCATTCTTCAACCTATCTGATCTTTTACCAGGGACTAGTCCAACATCTTTCATACGCTTAATACATTTGATTTTGTAATGATATTGACACCACATTTATTATCATCATTTTTTTATTGGTAATGATTTTCAAACGAGACCCAAAACTCGAGTTCTTTCGACAGTCGAGTTTTGGGTCTCGCTTGAAAACCATCACAAAGTTTTGTGTGAGATTCTATGTGCTAACTTCTTAATCACGAGCATTACTTATGATTGATATCCAGTCGTCCCACACAGTGAAAGTGTATGTGTGTTTTCTGATAGCAAACCCACATCGAGAGGAATCAAACCCCTGATTTTAACTTTGCAAATCCGTAGACATACCGCTGTACTAGCCGAGAGCCACAGCGAAAGATTTAATTATCTGAAGATTTAAATTTGTGTTGACAAAAACTTACCTACGATTCACTTCTGTCTTTCAGTATTGGAAATGTATAGTGATGAAAAATTTATTAATTCGTTAACATTCTTCAACATTTTTTATAGTTTGAAATTTTAGTAAATTTTTGTTTGTTTGTTTTAAATTTCGCGCAAAGCTACTCGAGGGCTATCTGCGATAGCCGTCCCTAATTTAGCAGTGTAAGACTAGAGGGAAGGCAGCTAGTCATCACCACCCACCGCCAACTCTTGGGCTACTCTTTTACCAAGGAATACTGGGATTGACCGTCACATTATAACACCCCACAGCTGAAAGGGCGAGCATGTTTGGTGCAACGGGGATTCGAACTCGCGACCCGGAGATTACGAGTCGAACACCTTAACCTCCCTGGTCATGTTAGGCCTATATTCTGAAAAACTTGTGAAGAAGTTAAAACAAATAACCAGTACCGCCACCTACTTGTTGATAGTATTCATTTTTATTAGCTACCTCTTAATGTGTATTAAGTTCTCCAGTTTCCGGGAGAGGTATGATTTTACTTATTGTTGAAAGGCATACCACTGTTTAATGTTGTGTCTTTCAGAGCTCTTTACACATTTAAATATACACGATAACTTTACTTTATTGGACTGCACTATAGGTTTTGTTTCATTAGAATCGAATGAAAGATAGCACCAGCTAGCGGAAGCCATTCTTTAGCGAAGCATTGCTTACAGAACTTTAATTTTAAATACCAAAGGGAATGAAAAAAACAAGTATAAACACGGTGACAGAAAACCCATGAAACATTCAGAACAGCACGAACCATGTCTTGTTACAGCTGCAATATCACATTCGTTGTTTTAGATTGGATTATTTACAAGTTTCCCAGGTTCTGAGGCAGCAACTGAGATAAAAAAAAACAATCATATCTGAAGACAAGATAAAAAAAAACTGCTAAGAATGAAAAATAGTGCTTTTCTGTGTTATTGTAGTGATATGGATATACCAGGTAATTATACCAAAATATGGCGAAGATTCAAGGATTTTACTCGTTTACCAAGTAACATATGAACCTAAACATTTGGTATGTTTTTTTAAGTTTATAGTCCTGTGTAACTAATAAACGTGGTTAAGATACTTGACTCGGAATTCGAGAGTCGCGAGTTCGAATACCCGTCACTCCAAATATGCTCGTCCTTTCAACCGTGGGGGCGTTATAAAGTTACGTGCAATCCAACTATTCGTTGGTAAAAGAGTAGCCCAAAAGTTGGCGGTGGGTGGTGATGACTAACTACCTTCCCTCTACCCTTACACTGCTAAATCAGGGACGGCTAGCGGAGAAGTTGTCGTGTAGCTTTTCGCGAAATTAAAAAACAAACAAACAAACTGAAATGATAAACGCTTAATAGAAGATATAACACATAAAGAAAATTATAGAAACCACATCCAAAGTGAGATGGGAGAAGTGAATCTTATTAAATTTCAGTTGAATAAATTAAATGCTTGCTGGTTTTACTAAGAAATCTTGTATCACTATCTCCTAACCATTATTTTATAAATAAAAAATACAAGTATGCCTATTTTAAATATGGGTACTAGATATATTTACTCTATTTTTGACATTATTAAGACGTTGAATTATATCTACGATCTAGTTTATCTATTTACACACCTAGTATTTTATATAAGGTATTTTGTCCCTAAAACTAAAGTATTTAATTTCATTATTATTTCTAATTTTAATTTGCTTTCATCAATACATATTTTCGAAAAAAAAGTAGTAATATTACAATGGCCTTAAATTTTAAATTGAGCCCCTGGTGGCATTGTGGTATCCCTGCAACTTATACTGTTAGAAACCGGGTTTCGATACCCCTAGTGGGCAGAGCACAGTTAGCTCTTTGTGTAGCTTTGTGTTTAATGACAAATAACAATAATTTTAACTTGATGTTTCATGTCATTACTACCTAAAATCAGAGACTCGATTCCTCTCAGTTGACGGCCTGCTTATAGCCCATATTTAGGTTTGTGCTAAAACAACTGTTACGTTCACCAATTTACAAGAAGAATGAAGTTTTTCTCTCTTTTTTAATTGATCTTGTTAGTTGTCTGTGCTTTGTTCAATTATCGTGTGTCATAAGGTTTTCACTTATGATGTTGGAGATAACACCGTAAACATATAGAACTGAAAATCAATACCAAAAATTATATGTTCCTGCCGCATGGAAAAATACAGCTTTTAAACTCTTCTTCAGGTCAGTGACTTAACTTTCCTTTAAAAAGCACTTCCATCTATTACCGTCTTAAAAGGTTCTTAATCTCTCCAAGAAATATTAACTTTGATATAGGAAGACACATGCACAGACTATAACGATACCTCGGAGAATTTAAATAGGGATGGTTGGATGTTGAAGAAATTACGTCCATCTTCACTCCACTTCCTTCCCGTTGCAACGTAAGTTATGTCCTCATTTATTACTTAATCCTCAAATTTACTCTTATAACATACAGCATCCAAAGCTAACGAGATCACATTTTACTAAAAACGTACCATAAGAAACTTCTTCTCTACATAAATAACTATTTGTTTGTTTCTAGTACAGGTTATGTGGCAGAATACTTCGCAAAACCCAAACTTAGATTAACATTACCTTTAAGCTATCTTGTTTATACAATCATCAAATGGACGAAATTTTCAAATGAGGCTCCAAAAGGCGCCAGAAACGATATGGTCAAAGATATGTTTAGCCTGAAGCGCTAAGCCAATAAACATACCGTGCGGAACAAAATAACTATTTTTGTGAATTAGAATCGTGATCCCACTTCTTTAAATATGTAAGTTTAGCCATATATAAATCATTAGAAACTAAGCATACGCGTACTTCATTACAAAGAGCTGTATTCAAAGTCAATCAACTGAAGTAAATGCCAGAACTGTTAACTGATAACTTTTTATCACTTATTACTGTGAAAATAAGGTAGGTTTTGCAGAGGAGACACATAACTGACTCTACTCTAATGACGATAGATAAATATATGTTGATTATTCAATTTCAAGTAGGCCTGACATGGCCTGGTGGTTAGGGTGCTTGACTCACGATCTGAAGATGGCGGGTTAGAATTCCTGTCACATCAAACACATTCATCTTTTCAACCGTGATGGTGCTCTACCACAAACCAATCCTACTATTCATTGGTACAAGAGTAGCCCAAGACCTGGCGGTGGACAGTGATGACTAGTTGCATTTCTTCTAGTTTTAAACTGCTAAATTAGGGACGGCTAGCACAGATAGTGTTCGTGTAGCTTTGAGCGAAATTCAGAATTAAAACTATCTAAAGTTTCTTTGCACGTCTCTAAATTTAAGGCTTTACAGTTAATTCTTAGGCTACAATGTGTATATTTTTTTAACTACACATGACGAGCTCTGTATCAAATCTCAAGGCTAATGTTTACACTAAATTTAAATCTGAAGTTTACGATCCCTGTAAAACAAAGAACCCTACAGAGACTGGTGGATGTTCGATAACATAATTAGATACAATTATAGATTCGAAGAGAAAAGCACTTCTTAATGGTTAATTAGCCGGTCCAGTTAAGTGGAGAGACACTGAAGGTCAGTAGATAGGCTTTCTGTCTCGACTACGGTTGAAGCAACTACTTACTTTTTTACGCTATAATCCCATTATTCGTTATTGTATGGCAGGCAGTTACGAAAGGCTTAGAATGTACAGTTCTGTATCAACTAAGACAAAATGATCGATGTTAAACTATGGTTTCCAATGATGTTAAAATAAAACTCATTATATTTACTGTTCTGTTTTTACTAAAATCTTAAATGTTGTCATTGGCCATAAAAGTTCTAATAATTACTGATATAAAATCAATATGTTTTGTAGTTTCAATTCCAAACCTTATCATAATGTGTTGTTATTTCACACTGAATTAAATCATTCATGAGAGAGCATGAGTGGTCAGAGGGAGTTGAAGGCGTATAAATGTTTTCTATTTGTTTTTCTGCAGAAAAACATTATATCACCGAGATATTTTAATTAACACTAGAATTATTGATGGGTCTATACTATTGGTTTTAAACACATTTTTATAAGCTATAATTTCGCCAGTTGATCTAGAGTCCTTAACAACGTATGAACCACAAAAAGGTGTAAACATTTTTGAATCTTACCGGACACTGCTGGAGGTCACTTCTGTACTGCATCCTACTGACACAGCAATACGTTTGGGACTTGCAATACCAGAAATAAAGTTTCAATATTCGTGGTGGGATGAACACAGTTTGCGCTTAACTATAAACAAACAAACACAATTATATTGTATTTTTCATACAAATAGGAATGAATTTATCCAGTGTTTTTGGTAATTTCTTTACGATGAGTGTTGTAACAAGCAAAATCTACAATTACTCAAAATCTAGACCTAACCATCAGCGGATTGTATAAAAACAAATCGAAATTTTAAGGTTTAATATCTTAAGAAGAAACCCCTTTTCATGTGTGTGTTTTGTCATAGTAAAGCCACATCAGACTATCTACTATATCCACAAAGAGGAATCAAATCCTTAATTTTAGTATTGTAAATTCGAAGACTTATCGTTGTCCCACTTGAAGATTCTTCTAATCTGAGAGAAGAAATTGTTCTTAAGATATTATACCTCAAACAAATCTCTCAACAAATTACAGCTGTGACTCAAAAATTCAGTTGTTTTAAAATAAGAAGGTGGCAAAACAGTTATACCTTCTTCTCATAAATTTCTGTTTGAGGCTTAAAGACAAGTGTTAGTCGTTCGAAAAGACAAATTGGTACTACACTCTGGATCTGCCCGTTGTGGAACATTACCTCACAGTAAAGTGGATTGTAATTTCAATCAACTCTTTCTTTACTAGTCATGTATGGGTTTCCAAAAAGAGGAACATAATGCCATCTCAACCGCATGTTTTGTATGCAGATACTGACCAGGCCTTTTAATGAACACCAAAGTCAAGGAAAGGCAACAAATTCTCGGTATAAATGCTACTCACATCTCTAAATATATTACAAATGGCTGATATAAATACCATGTAAAGAGAGCGAAGATGGAAAGTTTACGATGATTATCAGTTTTATTTCTATTCAGTGTCACACGAAATATCCATCTATATCTTACGCTTCTCCCACATTAGGCGTTGCGTGGCTCAGTAATAGACAGCATTAGACTTTCTGGAGATTCTTTATGTGATTAGAGAATAACATCGTCTTGTTTAAGCTGATGCATCTGAAATACAAAAGCGACGAACCAGAAACTTGTCATGGTCATTTTGGTTTGAAACATTTCAAACGGGAAGATGTTTAAGCAATATAGGTGAAGTCACAATGGGTAAAAAATATGTTTTCACAACACGTCTAAGAAGAGAATGGCTTTATTATTTTTTTTCAAACGTCAACTTAAAGCATGTTTATTGAATTTAAAACCTCAACAAACTTATTAATATCTTGAGTATCTTACCATCTAGCCAGGTAATTAAGGCATTCGACTTGTAATACGAGAGACGTGGGTTCGAATACCCGTCGCACCAAACATGCTCGCCCTTTCAGCCGAGGAGATGTTATAATGTGACGGTCACTCTCACTATTCAGTAATAAAAGAGTAGCCCAAGAGTTGGTGGTGGGTGCTGATGACTAGCTACCTTCTCTCTAGTCTTCCACTGCAAAATTAGGGACGGCTATCGCAGATAGCCCTCGAATAGCTTTGCGCGAAATTCAAACAAACAAACATCGGCCAAATTACTTAATTTTTCGTTTATGAAATTTACGCATCACAATATAGTTTAACTTCTCATTTTTTGGTAAATATTTGTATAGCCTAAAAGCTCATAAACCATCTGATGATAAAATGATTGAGTTACAGTTACCCATATTTTATATTATAAAATGATTGAGTCACAGTTACCCATATTTTATATTATAAAATGATTGAGTCACAGTTACCCATATTTTATATTATAAAATGATTGAGTCACAGTTACCCATATTTTATATTATAAAATGATTGAGTCACAGTTACCCATATTTTATATTATAAAATGATTGAGTCACAGTTACCCATATTTTATATTATAAAATGATTGAGTCACAGTTACCCATATTTTATATTATAAAATGATTGAGTCACAGTTACCCATATTTTATATTTATCTGTTTTTTTTTGAAATATTAAATTAAAATTTCCAAGCTGCTCCAGCGAGTTAAAACTAAACTATCCTTGCTTTGTTTTTCAGTAACAAAATAGAATTACATGTTTACACGAAGTAACTGTAATTCCAAGTTTACTACTTCAACAGGATTAAAGCAGGATTAAAAACACACATAGCGAGCAGTCTAAGCTCTCACGTGATTCAAATTTTCTTGAAAATTTCAAAATAAGTAAAAACTAAACCATCGTATTTTGATTCTTCTTTCTTTGACTTGTACGGTACGCCTAAAGTCTACATTTAATAATCTGTATGTCAACTAATACATTTATAATTTTAATTACCACTGAAATTGGCTCGTCGTGGCCAGGTGATTAAGGCACTCGACTTGCAATCTGAAGATCGCGAGTTCGAATCCCCGTCGCACCAAACATACTAGCCCTTTCAGCTATCGGGGCGATATAATGGCACGGTCGATCCCACTATTCGTTGTTAAAAAAGTAGCTAAAAAGTTTGTGGTTGGTGATGACGATCTAGCTGCCTACTCTCTAGTCTTATACTGCAAAATTAGGGACGGCTAGCGCAGATAGTCCTCGTGTAGCTTTGCACGATATTCAAAACAAAACAAACCATTGCTATTACTAAGAACAGTGTAATAAGTCGAACTCCTTTTCTTTTCATACCTCGTAGATATCACATGGTATTTATTGCAGCTGGAATAATTCAACAAAATATCAAGGAAGAGCGAACTAAATGAATAGCAGTTTTTTTGCAGTTAGAAGAAAGGAAACTGAAGAACAATTGCCAAAAACCGCCCAATTTGTAAGCCATGCAAAAAGACGCCGCTTGAGACTCAGATTTCTCGTAGCTTGAAGATGGAATTCAATCCTCTCACAGCGCATTGGTTCGAATAAGAATCTCTTGACCAATTACTCACCAGTACCTGAAGCTAAATGAACCGGAACAAATGATAGTCATTGTTCGTTAATAGGCTCATTCCAGGCACTGTGGTTAAAGAATGGCAGACATAAACTTTTTTGTGAAACTTGCATTTCATCGTAACCGTCACCGGGGAATTCCAGAAGTTTAACCAGCAGAGTTTTGTTAGTTCGCTAGAATGCCTTTGGCAGAATGTGTATTATCTTATTTTATTCCGTTTATATTGTAGATAGACAGATATAAGGGCAGATGGGTGATAGTGAACGGGCAGACAAATAGATGAATGGATGAAAAGGTAGAAAAATAAATAGATAAATGGATGGATATATAAATATATCTGTATATATAAATAGATATATGGATATATATGTATATATATATATATAAAGAGATAAATGGATATTTATATACATAGAGATAAATGGATAAATATATTGATGGATACATAAAAAATTGTCGATACATTCCTAGTTCTATAGCGTCGAACACTGTGAGACACTTAAACAGCTAAAATTATATATTGAACGAATAATTAGCTGTTCTTGTAGAATTCAAGCAGTATCTGTTAAAATATTCCATTTCTACTTTAACTAGAATTATTTATACAGCCAAGATTCACATGAGGAACCAATAAACGTTTACGTATTTTTCCAGGTTTTACACAGCAACAAATAAAGTGGTTCCGGCACGTGTGATTAACTTTTGCAACTTTTTCTTTAAAAACTCACTTGAAGGAGGATATCGAAACATTGGAATCACGCATGTCATCCGAGAAATGAAGAAAGTCGATGGATAAAAATCTTACTGTTGCGTGTAAGAATTATGTAGATCAAAACAGTTGCCGTGCACGTGAAAGTTATCTTTATTCGTCATTTTGTTAGTTTGTCTGTGTATATATACTCATGTGTGTGTGTCTATATGCTTTCATCTCGAAAAGGGTCGTGTAACTTTCCAGATCATTATGTCCTGGTTCAAAGACAGAAGGAAAGGAAGGAAGACTGAGAAAAAAGGAAGATGTGAAGAGAGTGTTTTGGAACATAGCCATTAGTTTAACTTTATTTAAGAAAACTAATATCTAATGGACACTACCAATTCTTGTTTTTTGTCAAAGTGCATTAAAACTTGTTTCCTTTTTATGGGGGGTGATTAAGGTTATAAACTCCTTAAATGCATGTTTTAAAAGAAAGCTTGAAAATAAAGTTTTGTAAAGAATTATGTAAAAGGCAATTCCATACATTATATGTTTCACTGATTCCCGGACAAAGAGAAGTTCGTTATATAGGAAGTTAGATAAACGCTATTTATAGTACGGAAAGTCGTAGTAGACAAAGTGCAAAATATATTACCTTCGATAAATAAAGGTAATATGAAAGATAAATTTTGAATTCGTACGCCATTACTCTCGCGAAATAATAAATGGTCATCTTGCTACTCGAAAAGGACGATGAAATTAAAAATTAAATTAACAATTTATAAATTTTAATAAACGAGTATATTCCAATGTCTTTTTGCAACCCCAAATTCCATCGGTGGATAGGCGATAAGTTTGCAAACTTAAATCGGTAAAATCCGGAGTTCCAGTCTTCACAGCGAACAGAATACAGTTTGCTTATTGAGTGCGCTGAAACAAATAACCTAACTAACTAACTACCTTAAGGGATTTTTACAGCAAAATTCGAGGGCACTTACATTCTGGTTGAATTATGTTTGTTTTTGGAATTTCGCACAAAGCTACTCGAGGGCTATCTGTGCTAGCCGTCCCTAATTTACCAGTGTAAGACTAGAGGGAAGGCAGCTAGTCATCACCACCCACCGCCAACTCTTGGGCTACTCTTTTACAAACGAATAGTGGGATTGACCGTCACATTATACACCCCCACGGCTGGGAGGGCGAGCATGTTTAGCTCGACTCGGGCGCGAACCCGCGACCCTCGGATTACGAGTGCACGCCTTAACGCGCTCGGCCATGCCAGGCCAGGCCAGGTTGAATTATAAACTACAGCATTTGAATATACAAAACAGTAGGCTCGTGGAAATGTTTAATTGATTTTATTAAATAAAGACTTTGAACGCGAAAAGTACAAAGTTTGTTTCTTAGTTTGTCTAATTGAATGTGATAAACAACCAGATCGAAAACCATTATGGTTGAGAAATAGCTGCTCTTAATTTTAAATTTTAGACAATAGGAGAAGTTTGGTTTGATTTATTTTGAATTTCGTGCAAAGCTGCTCGAGGGCTATCTGCGCTAGCCGTCCTTAATTTAGCAGTGAAAGATTAGAGAGAAGACAGTTAGTTATCACCCAACGCCAACTCTTGAGCTACTCTTTCACCAACAAATAGTGGGACTGATCGTAGCATTGTAACTCCCTCAGGGCTGAAAACGTGAGCATGTTTGATGGGACGGGGAGACGAATCTGTGACCATCGAACTCTCTGTCCGATTTGCTAACACTAGGTCACGCTTGCGCTATGACAGAAAAGTGAAAGATACAATTACAGAAAAAAGTACAAATCTATTAACGGAAATGCTACAAACCGATCATTATGGAACCTTAATGTGAAAATAGTTTCACCAAACTGACTTTTGTTCAGTTTGTTTTGAATTTCGCGCAAAGTTACACGAGAGCTATTTGCATTAGCCGTCCCAAATTTAGCAAGGTAAGACTAGAGGGAATGCAGCTAGTCATCACCGCCCACCGCCAACAATTGGGCTATTCTCTTACCAACGAATAGTGGGAATGACCGTCACAGTGTAACGCCCCCACGGGTGAAAGGGCGAGCATATTTGGTGTGACGGGGTTTCGAACTTGCGTTCCTCGAATTACGAATCGAGTGTTTTAACCAGACGGCTATACTGAGCCCTAACTTTTGTAAACATTAAATATGACTTAGACGTCCGATATTTCGGAAATTCAGTTCCACAAAAGCTTGATTCTATTTTATACTTGCAACGAAGAAGATCCCTTAATTAATCATTGTTATATTTATTAAAAGTGTTAAATCCCTTAGCAATAAATTAACCATTTATCTAATACACACTGGGTTTGTAAGATTTGTGTTTGAACAGACGTAGTAAAAAATATCAGTGTGTAGTCACTCGTTACAGTATCCATAAAATATATCGTCCACCAAAAATCGCTGCAAATTATATAAAGGGTAATGGGGTCCATCAGTTGAGAAAAATAAACCTCAACATTTTTGGGATGATGGAGCAGCTAGACATAAGAGATGAAACACTTACCGTTCTTAAAAGTAAAGAATTGTTATAAGAACAGTTGACCGATACAGACTATAAATTAAAAACAAAAAATTTAAAAAAGTAAGTTTAGTCTCGTTAGGAGGTTTTAACAGATTACTGGACGATATTTTGTTTATAAGCAGTCTGTTCTTATGTGTTCGAAATCTCAATGTTATCCATTGGAATTCTAATAATGGTTTAATGTTTACATGAAAGTCCAGAAAACTAAATAGTTTTAATATACAACCGCCTCCTCCATCAACCAGCTTCTGGAAAAGCTTATCTTGTGGGCCTACCTACACCTTAAGAAACCAAGCTGGTATGTTAATCTAACACTTTGTGGCTTTGGAGTGATGATGATGTGAGATATTTGTTGGAAGAGTCCAAAATTAACGACGGAAGAAATGGAAGAGAAGGACACAAAGGTCATCTTACAAAACTATCAGTTCCCTCTCAAACTTCCTTATTTCAGTTCTCACGTTCATTGATTCCTAAGAAGCACTTCTTCATTTTAAAATGTTGTTAAAAACAAGTATAGAAAATATTGCTTTTGCTTTTAACTTTTGCGAAAGTTATTTTAACATGAAGGTGATATTAACGGAAACTTTGCTGAGTCAAGGAGTCAAACACTGAAAAAATCAACAGTTCTATAAATTTCTGTTTATGTTTCTTCATATTTCAGAATAAATAAGTTCTTCTCAAACACTTTTATTAATTAAAATTTTGAAAGAAAACGTCAACAAGAGTTAATTATTCACAAGACTATTGTTTTCGCCTGAGAACAACTCTTTTATTTTATGATATATTTATAAGTCAATTCTTAGTGAACCTTCAAACCTATATTATTTCATGATATATATAGGTAAATAGGTATCTATTTTGTAGGTGAAAGTAGATTATAATGTTGTCAGTGATAACTTTTAGTTTCAAATTAGTCTACAAAATATTTTTCATATCTGCTTTTTTCTCATAAGTTCATTATCGATTGAAATGCATTTTTTCGCTTCGTAGCTATGTTTAAAAAGCAATTAAAAGACAAACATTTGCTTCTTAACTTTATAAATTCAGAAAATAATCCAACAAAGACAAGTTTTCGTACCTAAGTTATACAAGTGGAGTGCATTTGAACAATAGCCGACTTGTTATATAGTCGCTTCTGTGCGCAACACGAGCTTTCAACGTTACGAGATTTAACTCGAGTTGTTAGATTGCCATGGAAATCCACTCACATCCACGTTTTGCTATCAGTTAGAGATTTGCATTACTCAATTAAAACCTCGGACTATATAATAAATAGCTACAAATATGGAGGCAGAGCTCGGATGTTTTAGACAAACGACTTTTGAATGCAGATTTATAAAGCTTTCCATCCATGCTCTACTGAGAAAATAGATTCTCTCTTCACATTTGACATCACATTGTATCGAGGTAAGAACTGAGATACGTCTTTAGACATACATTAATGTCACATGAACAGTATTTTATAGATATCTGTAAATACTCGAGGATAATCAACAAGCATCTCAAAGAGTTTCCATTTACATTAAGACGAGCAGTTGCTTGCATTGAAGGCTTGCAGTACGAATTTATTTTGATGCTGGCTGTGTATTGAAAAAGAGCTCCGGAAAACTAAAGTATACGCTAAACTATCTCTGAGATAGATCATTAAAACTCCTGATAATACGATTCGCTTTTCCTACAGTGATAAACTGCACTCGTACATAAAAGGCTTAGACGACGAAAGTCATCAGTGTTAATGTCGCGAATTCATCCGTGGTAGTTATGATTGCTGCGTTTTCGATTTAAGTCGAAAATAGCTGCTTTCTCTCTCTCAACCCCTCTCTCTCTATATATATATATATACATATCTTCATCTTCAAACTTGGTGCCTAATGTGCATCTGTAGGCTACATCGTAGTAACAGGATTAATGTACAATTATTTCTTTTGAGGGATCTTCTAGTTTTCGTTGTTGTTGTTTTTTTTCGTATGAAACGTATTTATTAACCAACTAGCAAATTTCCGTGAGACCTAATATCATTAACATGCGTACTAAAATTATAAAAATCACACGGAATAATATATTGTAAGAAAAGTTTTCAGTCCCACGATATATATCTCTTTTCTAAGTTTATTGTTCATTTATTCTTAGGGCTCTGGTTAGCCCTTTGGTAGAGCTCTAGATTTCGGAGATGTTTAGGAGGTTTCCAATCTTAGGGATGCCAGAAAATGTTGCCCGTTCTTTAAAGGGAGGGATAAGAGTAACCGTCATCACCTTCGCGTGGGTGGAAGGTGGAAGGTTGCATTTATGTGGTTGTCTTTCCTCCGGTCAGCAGTTTAAAATAAAGAACGGAACCAGATACATGTGTTAAAATCTTTATTCAAAAATTATTTTGAAAATGTACGTAGCACGTATTTTGAGTGTTTTTTCTAAACTGGTTTATCTTGAAAGTCTAAAAGACTAAATTTAACAGAACGCACAAAATATTACTAACGTTAATAGCTCAGCATGGCCACTTAGAAACATCATTCAAGTATCTCAAAATGTTTGGAATGTAAAGTTATTTTTCCCAATACATCTGAATTATTGTGTGGCCCACTAAAAATGTATACACACACACACACACACACACACACACACATATATATATATATATAGTATGTTTATTTTATTCGAATATTCGCCCAAAACTAACCAAGACTTATCTACGCTAGCTGTCCCTAAATTCAATTTATCAATGTAAATTCAACTATCTATAATTTCTACATTTCAGTTGGCTCTAAAGACTCATTTTGTTTCCTTACATAATTCACTAAAATTTTCTCACAATAAAAGCTACCAAAAGCTAAGCTCTTTCTATGATATACGTAGTTGACACTCCCATTTTTACCACAAATTTTCTTTATGTGACACCTCGTTTAAGCCGCCAGATTAGATGCAGACACAGCCATCCTTAACTTAGAACAGTTTATCAGATGGAGGGCTAACTGTGAGGAGTATGCACGGCTAGTGTGAACTGAATTGTTATCTAACTGTCACCTTTGTGACGCGCTCATAGCTGAAAATGCATACAATTTCCAAATACATATCGTGAACTTGAACCTTGGACCTTTGTATAAGTAGACCGATAGAATAACCATAAGGCCACGCCCAACCTGGTACTTTTATACCCATTGTTACGTTGTAGAATGTGAGTTAATAACATGAAACCCAATGCTTTGTATCTAATTCTCATTAACTTTGTATTTTCTTCTTCCTACAGTAACTGTTTTTTCCCAGATTCTCATTTAGTGATAAGTTATTGTCTCTATGAGCGCTTACTCGTAATTCTCGATTTTATTTACTTTAGTAGTTTTATAGCCGTAATGGTATTACTGGTAATCACTGCATTAAGGAGTATGTTAATTAACCGCCAGTATTTACTACATCATTTCAGACTGCAAAGGAATAGTTTTACCCTCAATATCAAAACCTGTAACTCACATACTTTGTACCCTCCAGTTGTTCATTATTTTAATCTTACTTTTCTGCGTGTGTATAGCTAATGGTGAATCTGTTTTAACACCACAATATTTAATTAATTTATTTAATTAATCTCAGTTGAGAACGCTCAGTCTCGAGTTTGTTTTCGAGATTCTATTGTATTTACATGACAACGAATAGTCTAGATGTTAGAATAAAACAATGCACTTTGAAAGTTTCACATCTTCAAAGTAGTTTGATAATTACGCTGTCATTTACAGCCTATTGTAACTGTTCAGATCGTCCATTACAACGAAACACTTGTACGAAACTTCTTTTCGAAAACTGGCAACTTAAAAGGATCGTGAATGAGTTAAAACAGAAGGAAAAAATCACCCATACAGTACCAAGTTAATGGTACAGTGTTTGCACACAACCTAGTGTATTTTCATTATTCGGCTCGTTAATGAGCTAATTACACGAATAACGATTCTGTTATTTTCACTAGAGGTCGTTGTGTAGATACATTCATGATCTGCTTCATTGCAAAAGTCACGTGGGTACTAAAGTGATCTTTTCTTCAGGCTTTGTCATGTTCTTGGTGTCTTAGAACAGCCTTAAAGGGATGGACCTTAAGTTCTTTTACATTTCTTTCTTACTTACCACCACATCACATAGGTCTGAAAACTTCTTTTATCTTCAAATGAAAACGTTTCTAATATTAATTTATTCACGTAATCAGGATGTGTAATTCACATCCTAAAATAATGTAAGAAACAATAGTACTATGCTATAGTTACTTCCAAATTTCATTAAATAGTGTTTCAAACATACGGGAGCATCTATATGATGGGGATTCCGAAACTCAGAACCACAAAAGGTGACAAGATGGTGGAGCAAATAAACAAAACACAGAATGCTGTTAAGATATTTAGAACCTACACATTCATTAAATAGGAAGCTTCAGTCAGGGTGTGGAATGTGTTAGCAGGGCCTTATGTTGAAAATGTTAGATCCTGCTATAAGGACAGAGGGACTTTTGCGCTACACAGACCAAACTTGATGTAGGGCAAACATCTTATGCACTGCTGTACTTGACGTCCCGCAACAGAACGAAAATATATTTTCATATTTATCTGTTTCAAAATAATGTATATTTAATGGATAAATTACGAAGTTCGAATGCGAACAATTATCTTCTGAAACATCTTGTACACCAGATCACCAACAAATAAGATTTTTCAACGGCAAATCATACATGTTAAGTTTTTGCAAAACACATTCTAAAATATATTGATAATGATAATCTAACTACAATAATAAAGGTGGCGTTATATACTTTTGATGGATGAAAAAGGTTAATCTAAACTACATCAAACGACTAAACAACAAATACCACACTTGTGGTAATTAAACCATGTATATTGTAAAAAAACTGCACTCATGTTGCAAATTATAATTTTAATTCAATTATTAAGCTGAGAGTTTTTACTCTGATATAATGCTCACAGTAATTCCATTATTAATATGACTGTTCCTATTATTTGCACTAGTTTACACTAAGATATAATGCTCACAAGAATTCCATTATTAAACCGACAGTTTTTTTACTCAGATATTATGTTCACAGAAATTCCATAATTAAACTGACAGTTTCCACTAAGATATAATGCTGACAGTAATTCCATAATTAAACTGACAGTTTCCAATAAGATATAATGCTGACAGTAATTCCATTATTAAACTGAGAGTTTTTACTCAGATATTATGTTCACAGAAATTCCATAATTAAACTGACAGTTTTCACTAAGATATAATGCTGACAGTAATTCCATTATTAAACTGACAGTTTTTACTCCGGTATAATGATAGTGATTGCTAAGATACAATGATGGTAGATACTCCATAATGAAACTTACAGTTTTTACTAAGATATAATACTCACAGGTAAACTATTATTAAACTGACAGTTTTTACTCAGGTATAATAAAAACGGTAACTTTCTATTAAACCGACTGATACTAAGAAATAATTATTACAGTAGTCCCCTATCTTGTAATTTTGGTTAAAACACTTATTTAGATTTGGCATACTTTAGAACTATGCAAACTTTAGTTTCTTTTACAGGGTTTTGATAAAACGACTGGAAATTTGCGCCAGTAAGCCTTTGAACCTTCACCAATACAGAACTGACATTACAAAAATAATTTTGAAAGACTCGTGAAAAGACCCCACCCCCCCAAAAAAATAGAGGATCAAAGATTGTACGATTTCTTATAGGAAAGCCACATTACGCTACTGATTGTGTCCACCGAGGAAAATCGAACTCCTGATTTTAGCATTGTAAATCGGAAGACCTACCCTGTCACACCGGGTGACAAAAGGTCTTGTTCACTCTCGAGTTTATCGTAACTGATTTACTTCTAAACGTGTAACAACACTGAAGGAACTGTTCTAAACGTGTAACAACACTGAAGGAACTGTTCTAAACGTGTAACAACACTGAAGGAACTGTTCTAAACGTGTAACAACACTGAAAAAACTGTTCTAAACGATAAACTAAATTCATTTTCTTTTTTACATTAGAGAAACAAATTCAAATAAAAGATTTCCATATGCAAACTAGAAATGGATTCATGGTTTGTTATCTTTTAAATATGATGCAGGCGTATAAAACATTGTTCAAAATAAACAGTTGTTATAACTAATTTACATAAACCCAACAGACATGATAATGACCATTCAAAATAAGGGGAGCAAAGTTTTTATTTGTTTGTTTAGAGCAAAGGTTCATTATAAGCTATCTCCGTTGGGGGAAATCGAACCAAGATTTTAGAGTTGTTAAGTCTTTAATCTTACTGCTGTCTCACCGAGGTGCATGTTTTTGCAACTGGTTCCTTCCAACTAATTCTCACACGTATTATACTAGTTGGATTATTTTAGCGTTTCGCGCTCAAAACAAATATATGGTAACAACAATTACTGCTTTGTCACAAAAGGAATTCTAGGCCTAATATCTAAATATTTCGTAACATTTGACATCAGCATGTTGTTTACCAAATCGTTATTTTATGTATTTTATTCAGATCGTGAGGATTTCTAATTGTTTCCTTCATTTTTATTTTTCTATGCATGTTCACCACTTCTTTTGTGTGGGAATTTAAATTTCTCGTTGAAGAAAGATGGTTTTCGAAGTTTGTTTATTCTCGTGTAGAATAAATCATGTTTTTAAAGATCAACCTCACAAAACATAAATCAGTTCATTTCAGCCTTTTCATTGTGAAGTTCACTCAATATTACGTATATCGATCAGTTATCAGTTAAAAATACGAGTTTAGTGGTATCTATACAAATATGGAATATTCAGTACGTTACATAATCAATATTTATACATACCTTGAAAAGATGGAAGCAAGAAATGATATTGGTTCGAAGGTTTTCGTAAAAATTGGTTTCTGATAAAGACTATCGATATTTCTTTATGCACAGAATTTTGAAACTCGCAAAAGGCTTAATAAGACGAGCAACTTCCAAAATATAGAAGGAATAAATCAGAAGTACAATATTTTTGGTTTATTTTTTTATATAAGCGAAACACGATAAGATACGGACCAAAAATCAGTTCAAATTTGAATATTGTTGATTAAATAACTGGTTGAGTGTATTCAACTTCTAGTTAAATGATACAATAAAGCAGAACTGAGAAACCGAATAAAACGTGTTTTTTTTTTACAAGAAATAATGGTAATATGTATTTGTTCGTAAACAAGGATGTGACGAAGCCAATAGACTTCAATGAGAAGTACTTTCAGAAGGAAATATGAACAACAACATACGAATATCGAACAACATACATTCCAACAAAAAAATTGATGTAAAGAAGTAATAATATCTACCGATATAAGTCGAACGTGTAATCTGAGCAAAAGGAAAGAATATGTATAATGCTCACACCATGAATTATTCTTCTAATACGTGTCTTTTAAACCAAGGAATATTCACATTTTTCTACTCTCTACCTCAGAGTTATCTCGTTACAGTTCCTAGTATACTCGTCTGCTAGAAACACAGATATACATGGATCACTTATTGGGGTAGAGCTGCGATTAGAACCAGACTCCAGCCTACAAAACCTATCTCACCCATCCCCCACCACAAGACACAAGACAAACCATTCGCATAACATAATTGTCACGTGATTCGTTGATTTTCTTATTCAAATTCTTTTTAATACAACTCAATCAACTCTTTGTATATTTGATTTATTTGTCTTATTATAACTGTAGCATTCACCGATAATGCCTACTTAACGATTGTTTGTTTTGTTTTTTGGAATTTCGCACAAAGCTACTCGAGGGCTATCTGTGCTAGCCGTCCCTAATTTAGCAGTGTAAGACTAGAGGGAAGGCAGCTAGTCATCACCACCCACCGCCAACTGTTGGGCTACTCTTTAACCAAAGAATACTGGGATTGACCGTCACATTATAACGCCCCCACGGCTGGGAGGGCGAGCATGTTTGGCGCGACCTGGGCGCGAACCCGCGACGAACATTTAACAAAATTACTGGATGTTTTTATACTATACTTTTGTCTTTGAGTTATTACAAGACATTCTTCACGATGTAACTATTTTTTATATGTATGAAGTTTATTAATCAAACATTTTTCAATCATTTCACGAACAGACTCACAGACAGTCAAGCTGTCCGAAATTCGGAAACGTAACAAAGGATTTTTTATGCAAAGACTTCTACTAAAAATAGTGTTTCAGTGCTTCAACCAATGACAAAATAATCCGTTTCAAAAATGTGATTTCGTTAAGCCTTTCTTCCCTGTAAATCCTCATTGAAAGAACTGCTCTCATAAACAGTCTCGTAGTTTCAGTGGTTGACGTGTCCATAAGAACTAACACAAACAGTCCTGTAGTTTAAATATTTAACTTATTCAAGAGAAACTACCACAAACAGTCTTGTAGTTTACATGTTTGAAGTGTCTAGTAAGATCTACCACAAACACTCTTCTGGTTTAAGTGTTTGACTTTTCCAAGAAGGGCAACCACAAACAGTTTTCTGGTTTAAGTATTTGACTTGTTCAAGAGAAACTACCACAAACAGTCTTGTAGTTTATGTGTTTGACGTGTCCAGTAAGAGCTACAATAAACAAACTTGTGGCTAAAGTGTTTGACTTGTCTGTCCTATCAAGGACAAAGACGCGGTTCTCATGTGCTGCAAAAGACGTTTCTCGAGATTACATTTCTATACAACCTTCCATTTAATACGTCTGATAAAATTATTGTTCCTGTTTAAGGTGCTTTACTCCTGCATTCTGCCAAAGATAAGGCACACATATCGTAGTTTTTCTTTGAGAATAAAGACATCTAACCGATTTTATCCGTTTCATCTGTGTTGCTTATAAAATGTATACATCATGTCTACAAAAGTGAGGACACTCTATGTCTATAAAACAGCAATGAAATAATAACTGCCTACTTTGTAGCGTATGTTATGATGTTAAGATATAAACATCTCGTTCTGACTAAACGTGATAATAATTAATTATAATAATATTGTCTTGTGAGAAGAGTAAAATAATAAGTTTTCACTGTGTGATGCATATTATGGCGTTACGGTATGAACATCTTTTGCTAACGAAAGGTGATTATAATCAATTATTATATTTTAGGTATGTGTAATGAGGCAAATGAATCATATATATAGATAGTTAGGTACATCGTACTAACATGTGTAATGAGGCAAATGAATCATATATATAGATAGTTAGGTACATCGTACTAACATGTGTAATGAGGCAAATGAATCATATATATAGATAGTTAGGTACATCGTACTAACATGTGTAATGAGGCAAATGAATCATATATATGGATAGTTAGGCACATCGTACTAACTATATATTAAATAAGAAAATCATGATGGAACAGATGTATAAGAAATACATTTTGACATCGTTTGACCTAACATAAGTGGTGTGTGATTCTACGGAAAACTGTCGCTTTCAGGACAACATGTAACGCCTCTCTCCGACACAAGGTATTCATACGCTGAGATAATAAAAATCCTGCTGGGAGACATTTCAGTCATATAAAATATTCTGTCGTCGAACAGACTTTTGACAAAAGTAAAGTTTTATATATTATATTGAGAGCACTGCGAATAAACGCTAGGAAGACATTTCCGACAAAGTCTTCATATTGTCTTGATGATTTGTTTCTTGTTAAGTGCAGAGCCACGTGATATACTATTTGTGCTGTGCTCACCAAGGGTATCGAAACCAGGATTTTATCGTTGTAAGCCTTTAGAATTTTCGTTGTGCATTTGGGGGGGCTGTATGGATATAAACATAACGAAGTCGAGACAAAACAATCGCCTTTGGAATGTGTGTCTATATGTATATGTATAGTGATATTTCTATGCATACACACATTATATCTTGAACAGCTTACAAGAACAGCTGTGTTTGGCAAACACACTTTAATTAATTCATGACTGACAAACTCTGACTAAATCCTCATTTTTATCTGTTCTGTATTTACTGATTCTAATCAGAGAAAAAAAGATTTTATTAAGATCCTTGAAAGTGAAAAATTCAATAGAACCTTAATTCCCAGTGACGGAATCCAATTCGTCTGTTTTTCTAAAGGACAGCCTGAAGTTTTGCTTCTTAAATCGATATAATGGATGAACAGAGTGGACGAATACGTTAATCATAGCCACTTTATTTTAGCTCGCTTTTTTATACTATATATATCTTTCTGTAGTTTGAAATCTTTTCCTCAGGCAGTAGCCTGTGGGACAGGAATATCTTCGAATCTTTCTTTTGTTTTATTCTTCTCTTACTCTGGAACCCAGGACTCCTAGTATAGAAACAAGACACCATTGTTTTATCGATTTATAGTCTTTGGTTTATTAGAACGTCAGTAAGAAATTTCTAATCGATAAGGGTGGTGGAAGTCAATGTTAATTATCTCTTCCCTCTTTTCCACCCAACTCCTTTTTTGTGTGGCAGGTGTTTATATTTATCAGTTAAGTTAATCATTTCTTCATTAGGCCTATCGATTTCTGAAGAATAAATCTTCACATCACGTAACATAATAACAAGATATTCTTAATTATAACACTAACATCAAAGAATACTATTACAAAAATCACTTGTATTCCCAAACTGTTTTGAACTCGTTAGTGCAAGCAGTGAAAAACTGTAAGTAAGAGTTTACATCTTTTTTCTTAATTTTACGCAAAGCTACACGAGAGCTATCTGCGCTAACCATCGCTAATTAAGTAGTGTAAGACGAGAGGGTAGGCAACTAGTCATCACCGCCTGCCGTCAACGCTTGGGCTACTCTTTTACCAACGAATAGTGGGATTGACCCTCACATTATAACGCCTTCACGGCTGGAAGAGCGAGCATGTTTGATGTAACGTGGATTCGAAGCTGCAACAGTCTGATTGTCAGTCTAGCGTCCTCACTACGTGGCTATGCAGTATAAGAGTTTAACACATAGATACATAGAACAGAACACCAAAGAGTAACTTAATACAAGACTAGATCAAAAGGAAATAGAATTCGTCACAGAAGAAACACAGCACGACAAAAGCAGTTTGTAATAAGTTTATGAAAAACAAAAGAAAACAATATAGAAAGTCAGAAGAATATCTGATTAATAATATTAATGAAAATTGTGCAGTAAGTTAGGAAATGAATGTGCTAAATATACACATTAATCTTAAAAGGAATTTTCAAAAATCTTGCGCGCGTTCTGATATTAATCCTACTGTGAAGTAGAACTTGTTAAACCATTTCTTTAAACATCAGTGCAGAATTCTTTGACTAAGAGCCATCTGTCCTTGTTCTATACAGAACGAATTATAAGGAAGACAGAACTAGTATGGATCTCAAATTGTTAAGTGGACATGGAATTATTTGCATCTGTTACAGACTACAATATTATATACTCTAAATATTGTAACACTGGTTGCTATTTATATACATACTATAATCTATACATCCATCAGATATTTGTATCCACATAGCAGATCTATGCCAAATACATAAATAAAATAAACGCTTAGCGTTTGGGAATTTATATTCAAGTGGTTTAAACATTTCTGAAACGTATTGTGTGTACACTTAAGCCTTTTTTTAAAATAAAATCCAAATTAGACAAAAATTGCATATATTTTGTTTATTGCATTTTGAGCAAATGTACACAAGCTAGTCGACCATAATCCAGCAGTAAGGAAGCTAGTTTTCACTATCCACCACCGACTCTTTAGCTTGTCTTTTACCAACGAATAGTGGGATTCACTTCACATATAACGCCCCAATGGATGAAAGGGCGAGCAAGTTTTATGGGACAGTAACATGAGCCCGCAAACGACATATTGGAGCCTAGCGCCCTCACCTTCTGGTCATCTTCGATTTCTGTTCGTAATTTTGAACAGACAAACTAGAGAGATGGCAACAGCATCAACGATTGTCTTCGGACTACTCTTCCAGGCATAAATGTGGAATTTTGACTGTCACTCCAATAACGCACACATGATCTTAAAGTACGGAAAGTAATTTGTTTATGATAATGGGACGCAAAACACGAAGCCTTTTTTCCACAGTTGGGCAGGCCACCTACGAAACCACACTCGGCTTAATAAGTAGCAGTAAAACATTATTGTTTAAACCTAGTAGATAAAAATTTGAAATCCCTTAAAGTTTGGGAAACGTATTTAGATGTCCGAGTAAAGAAAAAAATATTCGAAAAAACACTGCAAGAAATCCGGATAATTTCTAGATGTATATAGAGTAGAAAACAGAACAGTATTTAAATTTTAACAAAGGGAATATTTTACCTGGAGAGGCCATCTATCATGATTGTCTGTATTTTCATCAAACACTTCAGTATGTCAATCAGATCCCCAGGGGATGGGAGAAGGTGAGTACGTTATTCACGTTTCTATCTACAATAATGTGCAAAATTAATGACGTGGAAACAAGACAGATTCGCAATTTACCTAATGCAGAATTTGAATCACTAATATTATTTTTCTTCAATTATTAGAAGAGGTTGACATTTCGGAAGGTCCAGGCAGGCTTACAATGTTATTAAACTTTAAACATGACATTATTCCATTCGCTTCTCTCTGTTACAAGGTCACCTTTTGAAACTATACACATTTAATTTTACTGGTTTTATCCTCTTTCTATTAGCAAACAGTAAGTTTAACCGTTGCGGTCACGTTTGTACAACTTAGCCAATAAAAATTACCTTCTATGCATCATACATACTCATTCAACTTTGCACGTGAAGGACAAATGGGCGAGGGTCTTGTTTAAGGCAAAAGCATACGTTTAATTTGCCTCTACTGGTTCATTACCAAAATCGTAACATGTCTATTTGTCTAATGAGTTCAAAAGTATTTTTTTTAATTACATTGATATGCCACGTCTGCTTGGTAAGTTGGTAGGTCATTTATTTGTTTATGATAGGCACACGGTGAAAATGAAACTTAACAAGAACACGTAAGTCAAATTAAAAGTTTAGGACCCCTGGAGTTGTTCAAGGTCTTCACATACAACCTTACACTTAATAATCACTAAAATAGTACATCTTATTTACCGGACATTGGCAGCAATGTTTATAATGTTTTATTGTTACACAGTAATACGTTTATAAAACAATGTATAGTTTAACAATACAAAAGTAATTTTATATGCAAAAAACGGCTCTTTTGGGCTCAGAAAACACTTCAAATAGAAGAGCGAACAACGTTTCGACCTTCTTCGGTCATCGTCAGGTTCACAAAGAAAGAGGTAACTGGCCGGAAGCTGACCACATGTTTGGAAGGGGTTGTATAACTGAGTGTCGCAATGTAGAGGGCGTGGTTTGATGTTTGAATATATAATTTTATCTATAATATTAATATAGGTATAATGGTGTTCCTTTATATTGGTTTATTTTTGGTTTAAGTTGTTGTATAAGTAAGGCTTCTTTAATTTTTCGTTTGTTTATGTTTGTTTCTTTATTTAGTATTTTAGTGTTTTCTATGTTCGCTCTTCTATTTGAAGTGTTTTCTGAGCCCAAAAGAGCCGTTTTTTGCATATAAAATTCTCAACAAGTGGGTTTCTCGACATCACTGATTGAATACAAAAGTAAATCAAAGAGGCCCTCCTTGTTGAAAGCACATTACAGAGCTTATGAAACCGGTACCATACGCCCACACACATCAATTTTTTGTTTCTTCTTTGTTCGATATTAAACATAAAATTGTGTAAAGGGTTATCTATCTCTAATCTGCCCACCGGGAAAATCGAAACTCGAATTTTACCATTGTAAGATGTCAGATTTACCGTCGTGCCACTAAGGAAAGGCCAAGGTTTTAAAATTATACAACTGTAAAAATAATCGAATTTGTTAAGTGAAATATTTTGTCACTTCCTGAATAATCGTTACTAAATAGCCATTTACAAAATCAACTTCAGTTTTCATAAAAACACATTATTTATTTTATTTCAGGTTAATATTGTTTGGTTCGGGTTGTTTTGAATGCCCCCTGCTAGTACAGCGGTATGTCTCCGGATTTACAACGCTAAAATCAGGGATTCGATTCCCCTGGGTGGGCTGAGCAGATAGCCCGATGTGGCTTTGCTAAAAGAAAAACAATTGTTTTGCATTTCGCACAAAGCTACCCTAGTCGAGGGTTCTCTGTGCTAGACGTCCCCAGTTTAACAGTGTAAGACTAGAGGTAAGGCAGTTAGTCGTCACCACCTACCGCCAACTCTTGGGCTACTTTTTTTACCAATGAATAGTGGGATTAACGGTAACATTACAATACCCCCACGGCTGAAAGGGCGAGCATGTTTGTCGCGACGGGAAAGCGAACCCGTGACCCTCGGATTACGAGTCGAACGCCTCAATCCACCAGGCCATAGCAAACGGAGCGGTAAACTTTGTAAGAATTTTGTTTTTTTTATCAGGCGGAGAAAGTTTTATAAATCTATAACATATAACAGAAATTATGAGATATAATCTAAGATCAGTTATGAGACTGTGCTCTGCCCCTCAAGAGTATCGAATGCCGGTTTTTAGCGGTGTGAGTCAGCAGACATACTGATGTGTCACTGGGGAGTTTTAACAACCTTCTAGGTAGAAGTTAAACTAAATAATAGGTTAATAGAAGATAATTTGGGTGTTAGATTAATGAAAAAAACTTTTATTATAAATAAAACTGTTTCAGAAGGATTATTGTTCACAGAATAAACCTAATATATAAAAATAATCCCGATTTCAATATTTTTAACACCAGGTGAACGCATGGAACTATGAAATAATTTTCATATGTTACTGAACAGGAAAAAGGACTGCCAGACGGTCATTACCAGGAGACAGCGGGAAAACGTGAATATACCGTACTGCCTGGTGGTTAGCCAGGATTCACGGGGTCGAACAGGTGCCAATGACATTTCTAGCCCCGCGTCACCTCTACCGTGTTCTCCGTGCTTGTTACCATTTGGATAGAGGGCTGAACTCAAGACAGTTTGGCGCCATGACTCACTTTGTCACGTGATGTTTTAGGTCTGTTACCTTGGTGACTTCACTGCAACCAAATATCTGAGTCCAAACCCACGAAAACAAAAAAGAGGCCAACAGTAATAAGTAAACGATATTGTTGGAAATCAGTCATAAGAATTCATATGTCATATTATGTTTAACCGGTTTCCTTTTAATTCTATTTTTCCAAAGAAGTAATGGATATCTTTGTTGTTTTATTTATTGAACAAATACCGTAAAAAGAAACCAACTTATATCGTGGATAAGAACCACGTTGTTTCATATGGTAATATCTTAAAGAGTTATTTCGATACTGTTTGGGTCTTTACACACTACAGTAGCTTTACCAAAGGCTATCTTAAACCTGGTTTCTAGCAGTAAAAGTCCGTAGACTTTACACAAATGAAATATTAGGTAGGGAATGAGATAGATCATTAAGTTTTATTCTACCCTGAATATGACCCTAAATTATTAACCTCCCCCCTCACTAAATGCTACAAATGTCTCCTATGAAAGTTATTCTTTGCCTATGGAAGAATAATGAAGCATTAAAATAACCTTCAAAGAATGATGGACTAATCAATAAATAACGTGGTTTGACTGTCCGGCATGGCCAGATGGACAGGTCACTTAACTCCTCCACTGAAGGCCACAGGTTCGAATCTGTGTCATACCGCATAGTCTAGTCTTTTTTAGCCGTGGGGACGTTATATAGTGACGGTTAATGCAATTATTCTTTAGTAAAATAGTAACCGCAAAGTAAGTGGTGGGTGGTGATGACCAGTTGGTTTCCGTGTTGTCTTATGTTAATAAATTAGGCACTGTTAGTACGGGTAGTCCTTGTGTAGCTTTATGCATATTCAAACTAAAACCAAACTTTACTTGACGTTAATTATTTGTACAAATGGCTTTTTTGTAACTACCAGGAACCAATGTTTCAATCACCAGTCTTTATACTTGACTTATTTAAATTTAATTTTATTTGTTCCTTTGTGTTATTTCTTCACACTTTTATTATGTTTATGTACCAAATGCAGTCTTTAAGTATCAGTGGTAAATGTCATATTTAATCATAATGAAAGCAGGGCTCAACCCAAATTGTTGTAGGTCTTTGCTACCATTAAAAATGTCCCTCACTGGGACAGTGGTAAGTCTAATGGATTTACAATGCCAAAATTAAACTTTCGATTCCCCGCGGTGGCCACAGTAGACTGCCCAATGTAGTTTTTCTCTAAAACAAAGAAACAGAAAAATCAACTCAATAAAAACAGTTTAAAACATTGTTGTCCTACAATTTTTTAGCTTTAATCCATAATTGTATTATTGTATCCGAGAAATAAAAAAATTCAATTTTGACCTGACTGCCACGTTAACAAAAACTGAATGAAACAGTTTGACCTCTTAGTTTCTAAAATAGCAGTTAGAAGTTAGTAGTGAAACTAATGTGCAGACGATTTAGTCTGATATCTTTCTAAATTCAGATTCAATGATAGATTCACTGGAAAAAAAAAAATTCACAGAAATGCAGGGTGTGGCGTGGCTAAATGGTTAGCAGCTCTTGGTGTGAATCAGAAATTTCGAGTTCCAGTGCCACGCTTTGAAGCTGTGGTTTCGCTATAAGCTTAAAACCACCTAGCGGACTAAATAAGAGTACCCCAAAAGATGTTGGTGAATATTGTGGGCTAGCAGTCTTCTATCTAGTATATAAGTTCAGAATTAGGCCATGCGCAGCTAGTAGCTACTCTTCGTTTTGCGCGAAAATTCCGAAACAAACAGGATAGCATTAGGTTACAAACTTAATAAACGGTAGATAATAATAGCGGTCCACTTTATATTAGTCTGTAGTCTGTCACAGAATGTTAGGATGAACCAGTTGACAATAACGTTCAAATTTGCTTTCTGTATGAAGAAATAAAAAGTGGAAAATTATGCACTCGCGAGTTTCTTAATTATCACGAAACTTCACGTGAATATTATGCACTTTATATTAAAACATTTGTTTTAATGTACATACTTGACAACGTAAAATTTACAATGCTATTGTAGCTTGAATAGTTAATATTTGGAGAAGCCTAACGTATTAAAAAGCAAACGAAAGTATCACCTTCGTTGTTATTCTAAATGTAGCATAAAAAAGAAATAACAAAAAAGGCTGAATGAAAAGAGAGAAAGATAGAGTGAAAAAAAGAAAATATTAACTATGTTAATTAAGTAAACAGATAAATATATTATACTTCTATAAATATGAATTTTGTTGTGGACCGTGCGCGACATTTATAATTTCAGGCAGCAAAATAATGACGGTAATTATGGCATCCCGGGTACGTCCAAAACTTACCCTTTGTTCCTAGAAGTTCCAAGACCAGTATTATATGTCTGGATACCATGGTTACTTTAGCAGACGCTTAATGTGACGTCACTGGCGCCTAGACGCCTGTACCGTGGGGTCTAATAGGTTGAAAATCACCAGCGAATCATTGTGAAACTAGTGTTTTTCCTCACGCAGTATTCTTATATCTGCTGTTTGAAGCTAACAGCAGATATATATCGATATATTATATTTATATAGGAGATGTGATGAACTCATGTAACATTACGTGTTATTTTAAACGCTCACATACTTTCGCTATAAACTGAGCAAAGTATGGGATAGGGGAAAGTGAATGAAAATTAATACCGAAATTTTTCCGAATATAACATGCAAAAAAAGTCATTTGTTTTATCACCGAAGGTAATACGTATCCAGACTTTTACAACACTGGTGTTAGAGCAACTCTTTGATGAAAATAATGTTAGAGTGTTTACATAATTGCAAATTGAGAATTTGTGGGTAGTGTTTGCCATCATTCCAATCACAGCAGCCAAACAAACATCATCAAAATGCGCTAAGAGCAAGAACAGAGGAACTACATCGACTATTGGAAGATTTGGACATTGAATTTAAATATTTCAGCGAAAACGATTTGTAATTTTAATATCAAAAATAATATAGCGGTAATTAGTTTTGTGTTTCCTAATATTTCTAAGTGTGGATGTAAATAAATAATAAAATTCGCAAGACTCACTTCATGATCATTTTGTTTCAAAAATGATCTATAATTAAAAATTCTGTACACGATCGAAAACAGGAGACAATTCTCGTTTACCCACAAGAATTGTTATTTGTTAGTTTGAATTTCGCGCAAAAAATACTCAAGGGATATCTGCACTAGCCGTCCTTAATTTAGTAGTATAAGACTAGAAGGAGAACAGCTAGTCATCAACACCCACCGCCATCTCTTGGGCTACTTTTTTACCAACGAATAATGGGAGTGACCGTCACATTATAACGCCCCCACGGGTGAAAGGGTGAGCATGAATGGTGCGAGCAGGATTCGAACTCGCGACTCTCGGATTACGAGTGGGACTCATTTCCCCACCTGGCCATGTCGGGCCGTTACACATTAGAAAGAAGTGTGTGTTTTCTTAGAGCAAAGCCACATCAGCTATCTGCTGAGCCCACCGAGGGGAATCGAACTCCTGATTTTAGCATTGTAAATCCGGAAACATACCGCTGTACTAGCGGGGGGCACCATAAGAAAGAAAGCGAACCAATAAGATATATCATCGAACACGATATTTCTAGCAAGTAAACATCATTGTTCACAATACGATGTATATGGATTTGCTTCCCTAACTTGTAGATAAATTCTCAGTAAAAAATAAAGTCTATTTTATTTGAAAAACTGCGTTGGTGTTTTATTTGAATCTCGGCGTTGTCAGAATTGTAGAAAATGACGCAAAGTCTCATCCAACAGATTTCTTAAGAAGTCAGTTATAAAGTAATCGAAGTAGATTTACCTTCAAAAGTTAAAATAAGCACAAAAGTAAAATGAAGCCAAAATGCCATGTTTTAATCGGTTGGGTAATCTGGCTGGGTGTAGAACGCATTTGGTTTTATTTAATAATGGCAATTTAATCAGAACAGCACCTCATGCGTACGAAAGCTAAACAGGAATCTCGGGTATAATTTCTCGACTTCTGGAACCGAGTAATGGAATTAACTGTCACATTTATAACGCTTCAGCAGTTGCAGCTGCAAAGTATCTTCAGTGTTATTGCAGTTCTTACCACAGTGTAGGACTAATGGTAATAAGAGTATTTACTCATCTTGAAATAGCGACAATTACTCAATATTTTACCTTAAATAATAATCTAACAATAAATATATTAACAGTTTCTATTTTGAAAATATGATCGTAACAAACATTTTGTTTTCTAATTAACAATCAAGACTAGAATTTAATCGTTTAAACTTGCAAATAGCAACACGGCTCAAAATGAAAAATAATATCAATAAATGATTTGGACACCATTTTACGCCCGGCATGACCAGGTGAGTTAAGGTGTTCGACTCGTAATCTGAAGATCGTAGGTTCGTATCTCCGTCGCACCAAACATGCTCGCCCTTTCAGCCGTGGGAGCGTTATAATGTTACGGTCACTCCCACTATTTGTTGGTAAAAGAGTAGCTCAAGAGTTTTCGGTGGGTGGTGATGACTAGCCAGCTGCCTTCCCTCTCGTCTTACACTGCTAAATTAGAGACGGCTAGCGTAGGTGGCCCTCGTGTAGCTTTGCACGAAATTCCAAAAAACAAACAAACAAGGACTTTCCTGTATAACATCAAATCAGTGACGTTGGATTCGTGAGTCCTGTGGTGTGTAGGTGAGTAAGGTTTATAAAAATTAACTCTCACATTGTACGGGAACAGGGAGGTTTATGTTTTTGGATTTCATAGACTTCCTGCAGCCCATAATCCAATTATTACAGTTGTGAAGAAAAGGTGTCATCTTTAAGGGCATACTTAGCTTCAAAGAAGTAATGGAGAATTTAAACACAAAATCGTTTAGAAGTGTTTACTTCTGGTAAACATAATAAATATAAATAAAGATACCATTGAAAAATGTCGTAATTTTTCTATATTCTGGATAATGTTGCTGACCATGTATTTATGGAATATTAATAGAATAGGCTTACCTCTATAAGCGTGTTAATTCACTAGGCATCATCCTTTGTTGTGTTCTGCAGTGATGCGAAGCGAATAACATCCATAATTTGCCTTGTCCTCCTCAAAATCCCGTCCATGATTCACCAAATTCCTACTGGAGCAATTAATAGAATGGACCTCGATATCTCTTTACATTTGAAACTGTTTTACGAGAAAGGGGTTAGTCTATTCTAGCAAACATGTACCGACGACTGGTTACAAATTATAGTAATACAATTAAACTCCAACCCAAAGGTGGGTCCAATCAAGCAGCTTCTCAGTTGTGCTTTACAATACCTTTTTGTAAACTAATATATATTGAAGTCATTGCTACTAAGTTGTTTTATCCTCGATAACAACAATATTACTTACGGAAACCCTTTCAGTTTTGAAAAAGTGATCTCAGCTATGACCTAAGTCTGTCTCGCAGTCTTTCATTATATTGATTATATTATAACCAGATTGACCTCTATAGGTCACTCTACTGAAAGTATAGGTGTTCATGAGACTGAGTTATGGCGGACAATTTATTTGGTTTGGTTATGTTGTAAAAACAGTTTCAAAGATACATTGCAGTGGTAGTAGCTACCCGCTGTTTTTATCTCATTTCTTTGTTTCATATTTATACAGTGTTAATGTTTTAGGATATTTTCATATTTTTACAGTGTTAATGTTTTAGGATATTTTCATATTTTTATAGTGTTAATGTTTTAGGATTCTTCATATTTATACAGTGTTAATGTTTTAGGATTCTTCATATTTATACAGTGTTAATGTTTTAGGATTCTTCATATTTATACAGTGTTAATGTTTTAGGATTCTTCATATTTATACGCTCCCGCTAGTGCAGCGGTATGTCTTCGGATTTACAACCTTCTAATTAGATGTTCGATTCCCCTCGGTGGGCTCAGCAGGTAGCCCGATGTGGCTTTGCTATAAAAACATACACTTGTTTATACAGTGTTAATGTTTTAGAATTTTTCACGTTTTATATGCATTAACGAATTGGATATCTTTACATTTCACTACATTTTGCAAAAATTTAATATAAATTTCCCGCGTAATTAGTCGGATCCTTAGACACTGGCTCATTGCCTTTTGTGTTAGTAACCAGATAAGTGGATAGTTATATTCAGAATCTATATCTATTTTGGTTAATAATATTCGTTAAGAAGCTTTACCCTCAAAACAAAGTAACGGATATAGTGTATTAAACATATCTGATCAAATCAAACACGCATCATCTTAGCTGAGAACGATCTGTTGAAGCTAAGCTATCATTTACTTGTTTAACTCTTGTTTATTAACACTTGTGTCGCAACAACAAAAAACAACAGTAAAATTGTAACACTCAAGACTTATATTTTTTCCTTGCAAATCGAATGTTTCTGAAAAGAGACTTTTTTTTCTGTCTTAATCCACTTAATGGTTGTTTCCTGTCCGAGCAAGGAAAGACAACTTTCCTAAACATTTTACAGACATACAGAGAATACTGTTATACAGGGATTTGAGAAATTTGGGTTAAGCGATATTGATTTCATATTACCATAAGTTAGGATAAAATGATACTTTTATGCACATAATATAGTTTATATAGATTTGTATTTTCTACCTTAATGGTTCATGAATTCTTTAGTGTCCCACGACAATCGCATTTTAAAAAGTTTTTTCTTCGTTTTTCTTAAAATTATATCTACATATTTTTACGCTCGAAATAACTTTATATATTTCAAAATATTTTTGTTTCGGTTTTTAAAATAATATATTTTAGAAAGTGTTGAAGTTTAAAAGTTGTAAACTGTTTACATTGTCGTTGACAGTACGATCGGAACGTAAATCCCAGAATTCATGGCTCGCGACCCTTTGTCAAAAAAGAATACGTATTTCTTGGGTGCGCTTTAAGCTTAACAGTAATATCCCATTCGATCAGACAACAGAAGTGTAAAAGCTGGTGAAGGGTGCTTTTGATAAACTGCATTGGTTCTAGTCAATCAGTTTAAAATTAGGTGAAGCCCTATAGCTTTGCGCAAAATTTTGAAACAAATATAATGTAGTTGATATGTAATGCACTCTTCTTTATTTTTACACAGAAGTTATTATTCACAAAAACAAACCTGGACAAAAAGTGAAACGACTTATTATTTTCAAAGAATTTGAGTGATTATCAAATCTCTTATAAAATTATAAATTTCCTTACAAGAATCCACCAATGAAATTTCTTCATGTTTTTTATTTCGTTTATGCATAAAGTAAATATTCATTTGTATATATATACACACACACACAGAGTTCGTGCTTTCTAACGAAAACTGCTTTACAGCTCTATTAGAACTTGTTTGTACCGGAGATTATACACGTGTACACAGAAAGATCATTTTGGACAACTCAGTTCATTAAAAAAAAAAAGATTACTGAAATTCTGCTTTATATCATTAGAAAACCACATGTTTTATCATCAGTGGCCAAATAACTTCCATGGATACTTACCAACAACGTCATGCAGAGGATGTTAACCTGTAAAATATTCAGTTAGTTTTTTTTTGTGACAACAGTGAGGAATATAAAGATCGATTTATTGCAACAAACTTGTAAATACACACAAAAGTTGTTTTTCAGTGGTATGTTGTTGTTTGAAATCATTGTCCTCCCCTACTCCCAGTGACTCAGTGGAAAGTTTGTCCATAATAGGCATAGTGTGCATAGCCCATTTTGTACGTCTTGTGCTTAGCATTGGCTCAACGGAAATCATTCAGTGGGGCCTACATATACGCATATTACCCTGTAACAAACTTATTTGGTTATTCCTGTGTTGTACAATAACGTATTTGTACTTATCTCTATGGTATCCAGAAAATATATAAACGATATGGATACAAAAGAGTTGATTTCTAAAATGTAGCACAAGGGCTGTTTCCATCGACACTAAACTAACATTAATCAATATGGTATTGATTTTAGGTGTACTGAGAAGAAAGTAAGCAATCAATACGAGTACGTTGTTACCTGAGCGTAATTGTAAACTCTATACGTCTCTTCTTTTTTGTATTAACAACAGAAATACTGATGGCTGTACTTGGTTTTATTCCTGGAAATGTCTGAGATAATAGTTTACATAAACTATTATTGCGAACACGTGTGCCTTTGTTTTTGTTTTGTATCACGTTATGGACAATGGCGATGGGCTGACAGTCCACTAGATATAAATAACTGTATCTCGTTGTTATGTGAATAAGAGAAAACCTTACTGGTGTACCTTCTTTCTTCATAGACAAACGGCTATAGCATGAGATCGAATAACAGATAGTGCCCTTGTAATTACCAGTGCTCTCCGAAATTCCTTTTCAATTCAAATTCTATACATTCTGCACGCAAAAGAACAACGACTTGTTTTATAATCTAGACGGCCTGCTGAAACTAAGAATTGGTCAAAACTAGGAAACTCATTTCAACTGATGTTACCACTCACCATCAGAAGGATTTACCAGAAATTATGAAAATCAACACTGACTTAAAAAGAATATTTTCGAAATCTTATATAAAAACCATATAATAACATGACCAAAGCGTCAGCTTTATCTTCTTGCGATCTTACAGAATACCAGACGATTCAAAGAGCTTAAAAGAAGCGAATACAATAAAATTCTCAACACTTTCAGTTCGGGTTGGCGTAATGTCAAAATCCGCCATGTTCTCAATAAATAGTTATTTAAGATAATACAAGGAGGAAAGGGGCACGCACGGAAGCTGCTACTATCTAATTGATTGTCGGGAAAGCGTAAACATTTTTAATACTAAAATATCTTTACCTGGAGCATTACCAAGAGCTTGTTTTAATAATTTGATCTACCAGAATTATCGTAAAATACTTTCTGATAATTAAAAAAAATTAATTGTTGTTTTGAATTAAGCACAAAGCTACACAATGGGCTATCTGTGCTCTGCCCACCACGGGTATCGAAACCCGGATTTTAGCGTGTACGTCCGCAGACATACCGTTGAGCCACTGGGGGGCCTGATAATTAAATTCCCGTTTGTTTTAAATAAGTTTTTTTTATTTATAAACTTCTGTCCCAAGTCCCAAGTGGCTGTTACTCTTAATTTCTTTTTTATAGAAAGTGTAATATGGCGAAACTTTTTTACTCATTTCAGAGAATAGAAGAGCACGTACTTGAAATGCAGTCAGCAGTTTCTGGTTTGTTTCAGAACCAATTGAAAGCGAGGCTATTTATTTAGCTTGAAGCCTGTTCAGTTACGATGAAAACAATAAAAGCAGGCTCCGGGCAAAACTGAGCTTCTGCACATGCTGTTTCAGCAGAGTTTCGATAGATTAGGGTGTTAGTCGATACTGGCCCCTGTCCCGCCGGGAAATGTGACTCATATTGCAACTAGCCACGTGACGTCAAGCGAATCGCGTCGCGCTCTACGGATGGGTGAATGTTTTGTGGTGTACGAGCTATACACTCAGAGTCTTTCACAAAAATAAAATTACCACAGGAAAAAATAAAAAAATAATGGCGAATATTTATTAGATGCCTTATTATCTAAACGTATTTTACTATATTTTCACAGGGCTCAAAATAACAGATTTCTCTATTAAAACCATTCGGTGGTTTATGGGAAACCCTACTTTTGTATCTATGGTTTAGCATTTAGAGTTGATAGTTCATAAAAGAATCTTGTCAGAATAAAGAACTCGTCATTTGATCTTTTAATTCTACTTCACTAAGTGAATGTGTGTCAAATAATAGCCTAATATATTTGTTTGCACATTTATTTTGCGTTATAAAGTTGTATTTAGTCCTTGCAGAATTTAATATATCTGTGGAAACTCCTCCACTACAGTTGCCTCTGTTACTTTAACGATGTCTCGGAAAGTGTCTGATGAGAAAGACGAAACGAGAATGATAGTTCGAATAAATCGCACCGTTATTCCAGAGGGCATCTAAAGAGGGCTTAAAGTTTACTGACTCAAGAGAAAAGCGGTGGAAATCCCAGCCAAGTGACGTCACCACCCTTGGTGGCGTCTAAACATATCTAACTGAAAGTAAAAATTATATGGGAAGGGATTTTTATCTGAATCATTTCTTGCCTGATAAAATGCTTTTAATCATCATAGCAGGCCACTGATAGTTTCATGAGCTTAACAGACGGTGGCGCTGCAGTACAGCAATGACAAACTATCTTGACATTGTTTTTATGTATTTATCAAATTAGTGTTAATTGTAACATTTTTAACGCAAATTGACTTGTTTCACAAGTGAAAGCAGGATAAACTAACAGCTCACATGATAATTATTCTACATTTAGCAATCTAATCTTTTTTTTTCAGAAATAACATAACCAATAACAAAAAGATAATTTTTTACATATTATTTCATCTGTAGGTTTGTATCAAATAAAAAATCAGTTTACATGAATTAGCTACTTAATTTACCAACATAATAGATAATTCAAAATGCCTTTAAAATATTGTATATACGTCATTCAACAAACCCTCTCAAACAAAAAATTACCAACGTTTTTAAGACAGATTATAAAGTAGCCTTTGAAGTTTTCAATGTAGTTACCATGAAGATTTGCATCGCTTACAAGTATTAAAAGCTAAGCTTTTTTATTTGGCTAAATGTTAATCATAAAACAGCCAGCATAGTACAGTTTAACTGTTTAAATATTGTTTAGGTATGTCTCTAAAATCTGGTTTAGTTTGAATTTCGCAGAAATCTACACGAGGCTAGCCGTCCCTAATTTAGCAGTTTAAGACTAAAGAGAAGACAGCTAGTCATCACCACCTACCGCCTACTCTTGGACAACTCTTTTACCAACGAATAGTGGGATTGACCGAAACATTGTAACTTCTCACAACTGAAAGGGCGAGCATGTTTGGTGTGACGGGATTCGACCTCGCGATTCTCAGATTACGAGTTGAATGTCTTATCCAACTGGCCATGCAGAGCCCTCTAAGTGCTGTATTAAGTATTAACAGAGGCACAACAGCAGATGACCATAAACATCTGATAGCAAATTAGTGAGATATTAACCACAGTTAATATCAATAAATTTGAACACGTGTCTCTTCAAATGATTGAAATAATTAAAACAGTTTTAAAAATGGTGTGACATACAGTTTTTGTTGTAAATTCAGTGTTATTACATTTACTGATAAAGTGTTGATCCTAGTATTAACCGTATTATTGATTTTATCGCTTATTTCATTATAATGGTCCGGTATGACCAGGCGGTTAAGGCATCTTCCAATCTGAGGGTCGCAGGTTTGAATCCCCGAAGCATTCTCGCCCTTTCAGCCGTGTGGACGTTATCATGCAACGCTTAGCACCACTATTCGTTGGTAAAAGAGTAGCTCAAATGTTGGCAGTGGGTGGTGATGACTAGCTGCCTTTTTTCTAGTCTTACGCTTCTAAATTAGGGACAGATAGCGCAAAGAGCTCGCGTGTAGCTTTGCGTGAAATTCAAAAGCAAACAAACACACAGTCATTACAAATTGAATTACTAAACAGTAAAAGTGGTTTTACGATAGTCGTAGATCAGACCTATACTACAATACACGGAGTGAATACCAATATTATCCGCTGTTAAACTGTTGTGGCATTTAAAGAATGGCACATAACTCCTTAGCATAAAAGGTGGATGGTGTGGTGATACTGACCAGCTGCCTTCCGACTGGTCATTAGTTTAAAATAGCTACCTGCCCTCAGTGGTTATGCTCCAAAAGCAAAATTAAATTATCTTCGATAGAATACCTCCAAACTGAATGAATTATATAATACTAATGTCAATATGAGTATAGAAAACTGCACAGCTGTAAAACGTGAATGCGATTAGTTTGAAATTCTATTCTATTCTGTTGCATAGATACCAGATTACGTCATCAGATCTACCTAACAACAATTTAGCAGCCTGAATAATTTTTATTCGGAGTTGATTTGAAGACTAGAGTAGCACGTGATCGCTGCCAAAAGTTTGTCAACAATTGTTATCTTTTCAACTACGGAACAAGAAAACAGACTTGGGGAGAGAGAGACAAATGAGCAGAGCCTCAATAAATATTTATTGGTCAGTTTTTTTTTAACTCTTAAGTAACTCATTGATTGTATTACAATGAAACGAATAAATTCGTAGTCATTAAAACATATCTGATTTTATTGTATTATTTTATTGCTATGATAAGATGGCGTAATGTAAGGCACATTTAATTAGCTTCGTAATCTGTAACGAAGTCCATTGTTTTTACGTATCTTAGTTATTTTATACTTCTACAAAGCCTAGTTACGTAAATCGACTGGATTAGGATTTCCAATGCCATTTTCACGTTCGGTTGCCGTTTTTTTTTGTTTCTTTGTTTTTTAATTTCGCGCAAAGCTACTCAAGGGTTATCTGCGCTAGCCGTCCCTAATTTAGCAGTGTAAGACTAGAGGGAAGGCAGCTAGTCATCACCACTCACTGCCAACTCTTGAACTATTCTTTTACCAACGAATAGTTGGATTGACCGTCATATTATGACGCCCTACGGCTGAAAGGGCGAGCATTTAGGTGCGACCGGGATTCCAACTCGCCACCCTCTGATTACGAGTCGAACGCCTTAACCCACCTGGCCATGCCGAGCCGTTTCGGTTGACAGAGATTAGCAAAAAAAACAACTGCAGTTATCTGTGATAGGTACAATACAGAAAATCAGCTGTAGAATGCATGAAAGTTGTTGTTTTGAGTTAAGCACAAAGCTACACAATGGGCTATCTGTACTCTGCCCACCCCGGATTTTAGCGTGTAAGTCCGCAGACATACCGCTGAGCCACCTGGGGGCATGCATGAAAGGAAAATAACTGAAGTAGGTTTAGGAAATCCTGAAAAAAATTGATCAAATGTTAGTAAGTGGATCATTTTTATTCCTCACTTTTTACAATGTATGAAACAAAGATATCCACAAGCTAATGATGACGAGAAACCCACATGAAGCAAAAATGTATTCTGAAGATGTCTGTTATGAGTATTAGCATTTTAATTAAGATAAAGTACAGAATAATGTTTAGACCTTCTTAGGACCCGAAGATGGCCAAAAATTAACACGTATTGTTAGTTACAGCTAATAAACTTATTCTTCTTGGAACAGCACGTTTGATTTTAAAATATAATTATATATTCACTTTTGCTAATGGGTAAACGAACTTGAAACGGAAATACGTGTTTCGCCTTTAAGAAAAATGTATAAAGCTTTCATTAGCATAGATGCTTATTTTGTGTTATGCACGTAAGAAATATTTGGAAATGATGTTGGTTTTGTTGTTTTGAATTAACCACAAAGCAACTCAATGGGCACTCTGTGCTCTGCCCACCACGGATATGTTAACCCGTTTTTAGCGTTGTAAGTTCGCAGACATACTGCCGGGCCACTGAAGAGAATTTGCAAATGAAATTAGTTTTTTAATATGTCATTCTGCTTGTTTTGTCAAAACGCTGCGAGAATCGAACCCTACACTGATCTCTCAGAGGACGTAAAAATATGCCATAATTTTACATTTCTAGTACATTATTGTGTTCTATTAATCGATGGTAAACAAATATAGTTCGTTAAATTTCGCATAAAACTAACCAAGATCTATTAGCACTAGCTGTCCGTAATTTAATAGCGATAGACTGGGGGAAGACAGCTAGTCAACACCACCCACCACCAACCTCTGGATTACTCCTTTACCAACGAATACTGGGATTGACCCCAACTTTATGAAGCTCCCACGACTGAAAAGATGATCATGTCTGGTGTGAAGGGAATTCGAAATCACGATTCTCAAACTGTCAATCGAGAGTCCTAACTACATTACCATATCGGGTCACGTCATATTTTAAAATTTGTTTGTTTGCTTCTTTTGGATTTCGTACAAAGCTACAAGATCCTACCTGCGCTAGCCGTCCCTAATGTAACAATGTAAAACTCTTTGGCTGCTCTTTTACCAACAAATAGTGGAATTAACCTTCTTAATATAACGGCCCCCATGAGCATGTTCGATGACTGGTTTCGATCCTGTGGTTGCGAAAGAAACACACTATCTGCTATGCCATTTATTAAGCATTATAAGTTCACAATATGTCAAGTAATTTTCCAAGTAGTTTTCTTTAACTTCGTTTTACACTAATTTAAATTTATTAACGAATACTAATAGTATTAGTACCTTTGATATTAAAAACAACAAAAAGGTCAAAGTAACTTAGTTGTCAGACCTTCTGTTTCAGTTGCAGATGTTTGTTTTCTCTGCTTCACGACCAAGTTATTCCTGCTGATAGAACCAAGAAATGATTTGAAGTTCAAGACTTTCACTCTCACTAGAGTTATTCCTGTCGTCACTTGGTTCGTGTGCTGGCGATACCTTTTGGTTAAATGTCCAAACTTAGTAATAAACTTTGTTTTAACGATACTGTTTATAAATCAAGACAGCTAGTATTTTAACGCTTTGAACTGGACGCAACTTTTTTCTGCCGCTCTTAGAAATTCAATGCATGGTTACGTGGACTCTTTCCTGCAAGTTAATGTACTGTAATGTCCAAGTAAATTGCTACAATTTGAAAAAAAAATTGACATAGACAGCGCATTTCTGTGTTGTTGGTGTTTTTTCTTCCATTTCTAAGGAAGAAATGGTTGAAATACGAGCAGCATATTTCACTTCTTTGTTTTGGGTTTGCTGTATTTCTTCTATTTTCCCGAAACGGCAGCAGATTTGTGAATTTTAACACAAACAAGAGAATAATAATAAAACTACATAAACGATCACAAGGTCGATGATACTAAAACAGAAACACAGTTTTACTTTATGTATTTTTGCAATGTAAACAAGCAGGAAATTATGACTTGGTTGTGAACACTTGTGTTAACAATTCCATAAGAAATTTAATATGAAGGATGCAATGAAAAATGAATAAATGCCAAATACATGTTTAAGTGCACAGGTGTGCCATAGGAAACAGTGTCTATAATAATGGAATAACACATCCTTGACATCAAACAACAAATCAGCGAATGAATCAGACTGGAACAGTAGATAATCATACTTATAATGGTAAAACTATGCAAATGTTATAATGGAACAATACATGTACAATAATGTTCAAGACAGAAAATTTAGGTTACAGAGTATTGGATTTATAATTATAAAACATTACACTAATGATGCTCAAAATAACTTATTTTTAGCACAGAAAATATATCCATAATATTTAGGGCATTTCGGTATCTTAAATCATTAGAAAACTGTTAGAGTAACGGGGTATTGGCTGCCTTTCTATGGCCAGGTGGTTCGAGCACTTGACTTGTAATATGATGGTCGCGGATTCGAATTCCCATCATACCAAACATGCTCGCTTTTTCAACCGTGAGGATATTATAATTTTAGAGTTAGTCCAATTATTCGTGAGAAAAAAAAAACAGCTCAAAAGTGGGCGGTGGGTGGTGATGACTAGTTGCCGTTCCTTTAATCTTACACTTCTAAATCAGTGACGGCTAGCGCATATGGTCATCTTTTAGCTTTGAGCGAAATTCTAAAAGAAACAGAGCCTTTTTTATATGCAAAAACGGCTCGTTTGGGTTCAGAAAATATTTTTAAAACGCTATAATTCGATATACAGTGTTCCCTCGTGTATCGCGGTAGATGCGTTCCAAAACCCCCCCCGCGAAAGGAGATTTTCCGCGGAGTTGGATCGCCGATTTTTACGTATATATTTATGTGCATTTAGACTTTTAAAACCCTCCCTGTACAACTATTTAACCCTCCCATTACAATACTGTTCATTATTGCTGAAACAATAATAACAATTATTAAGATACTAAGCCATAAAATTAAAAATTACATATCTTCAGCAGGTGGTGGCTTTTCGGGGGACACCACTTCCTCTTCTGTGGAAGGTGAATCGGCAATTTCTTCGTCGGTCGTTACAACTTCAGGAACAGTACTTGCCACCGGTACTCTTTCTTTTTTGCTCGGCTGGAAAACATTGTTTTTGGCAGTTGTTTTCTCTGCCTCTTTAGCCTATCGAAAATCATTTGATAAGGAGTCATCAGTTCTTCTATTTTATTGCAAAATTGTACTGATCGAACCATATCGTTGTCCCATTCCTGTGAGCACTCCTTCACTTCGTTAATTAATTTCATTAGTTTACCTAACCGCTCTAACGACCATCCACTTTGCTCGATTGTTTCCTCGGCTTCTTTCGGTGTTTCCTCTTCGTCGTCTTCCTCGGCAGCAGACTTCATCAGTGCTTCTAAGTCTTGGTCGGCGAGTGGTTCGGATTCTAAGTCAATCAGCTCATCTACGTTTTCCTTTGTCATATCGGCAAATCCTTCACCTTTGATTAACGAAGCTAATTGCACAGCTTTTTGAACAGCCGAGTGTTGGATTTCTTCAGGCGTGAATCCCTTGTCGTCGTGCACAACCTCAGGCCACAACTTCTTCCAGCTTGCATTAACGGTGCAGGGTTTCATCTCTTGCAATGCCTTATGAACATTTTGAAGACATGTAGCAATGGTGAAAGACAATCAAAATGGGTAGCTGTCAGTGGCCGTCTTTCATTTCTGCACCAATCATAGCCAGTCTTGCACATCGCTACGCCATGAAGCTGATCTCGCGTAGCCTTAGCAGACGCACAATGCGTACATCTATAGCCTTTCCAGTTGGTTCTGTTTCCATTTTTACGCTGTTATAAACTCAAATATATGTTTATATCTCAAAATATACCTGTTTTTTTTTCTTTACACTATTAATTATATTTATTTTTAATGTTTTAATGGTATTTAATGCTATATTTTAGATTTAATGTTTATTATTTTACATATATATGTGGGGGTCGGCCGAGCCTGCGAAGTGGCGAGGGAACACTGTATAGGAAACATATGCAATATCAGAAAGGAAAGGATAACTTTAGCGTGGGTTTGAGAAAGGAATATAAAAGGCTGGAATTCGACGAAAAAAAGGAAAAAGACAGGAAGATGTAAGAGAGAACGAATAAACCGAAAGAGGTGAAGATAAAAGTAATACATTTGCTAGTCAGAAGCACAAACTGGTTCTTAATTTATGTATAGTTAGTTACTGGAAATAAAAAGCGTTTTTTTATGTTTATTTAGGTATGGTTAAATTTTTGATAGGACCAAATATAGCTTTAAAAAGCTGGTGAACGTAAGAAGGAAAATCAAAACGCGAGTAAAATACGATCGTAACAATTGCATTGGTAAATAGTTAAATAGAAATGAACCAATAGAAAATAATTTCATTAACTTTAGATATTGCTATAGGCTAAGAGCAGCTATCTAATATTTGGTGAAGCATTACGTGATGACGAGAAGTCCATTTAAAATAAAAATGTATTCTCAATACGGCTGGTATGGATTTTAAAATAAAGTAGAAAACAACGTTTCGACCTTTTTAGGTCTAACGTCATCTTAGGTTAAGCCTGAAGTTTTATATTTGTACCATAATAAACATAACATTTAATAAGCAACTATTATCATGCTTGTTTAGGAACATCGCGCAAAAATATAGAACGGCTGGATATCTGCACTAGGCATTCTGAAGTTCATCTAACAGACAAGACAGCTGGTAAACAAAGCCCACCATCAACGTTTGGGATAATCTCGTCTTTTCGAATAATGCGTTTTGATTATCACTTTTGCCGTACACCAACGACCCCAAACCATGAATAATTGGTTTCATAGTGTGATGAACCTTGCTAAACATAACAATCCGTTTCTTGGTTGTTAATTTTATTTTAAACCACAGGGAATGTAACTGGTCAACAGCACACACGCCAACTGTTCGGCTACAATGAATAATGGGATATATCTTCACATCATAGTGCCTCTGTGGATGAGCGTCTTCGGAAATATGTTTGGCTTTTCCACTTGCAGATTGCGAATCAAGTTCATAAACAAGAGTATAAGCTGCCTTGCCGGTAACATGACTGGGTGTGAATCGGAAGGTCCAAGATTAGAGCTTTCGACACGCCGCTAAACACGATCTACACTCATATCTCAGGCTGTACTATAAAAATATAAGGTACTTTACTAAGGGGTAATGTAGCTGTATGAGCGGATAGCGCTGCAAAATTATCACCTTCCGTAATGCGTTTTTAGTCCCACGCGATAAGCTATCTCATCTACGTTTAATCTTCCAAGAGGAATTGAACTCCGCATTTTAGCGTTTGAAGTTTGTAAGCTTATAGAGCTGAGTCAAACTGACTAAACGTAGATAAGATAGCTTATCGTGTAGCCTTGTAGCCCTCCGCTAGTACAGCGGTTAGTTTACGGATTTACAACGCTAAAATTACGGGTTCGATTCCCCGCGGTGGGCTCGGCAGATAGCCCGCTGTGGCTTTGCTACAAAAAAACAGCGTAGCTTTGCTCTATAACAAACAGACAAACTGACCTGATCGTTGCATCTGGTCTCGTTGAGGTTGAAAATCTCAAAAATCGTTATAAAATACTGACGTCACACATGTATATTTTTATGCAAAACTGTTGTGTTGCTTCGAATTAAAACGGGTAATATTCTGCTTTTGGCAGCAATGTAAAGTTTCAGTCACGCATTGAACGTGAAGCCTGCCTGAAATTAAATCAAACAAGGGTGTTGCTTAAAAAGTAAAAATAAACTTTACAAAACGTATTAACTATCTAACCTTGAGCGTTGTTGGAATTTTGTGCCTTACGTTTTACTATGTTTTCATTTACAAATGTCATAGTTGAGATCAATAGTTTCGAATATTTTATATCAAATATACATGTCAAAACCACTGAGAACCTCGAGGCACAAATCAGGATATCTTGTATACTTACTGTACAGTTTTTATACAATTCGAAAGTTATAGTTTGCCTTCATTATCGGTTCTTTAAGTATTTTAACCTTTACTTTTCTTCATAGTTCTGTAAGGTATCGTTGCAACTTTAACTCTTCAGAAACTTCCAAAAGGAATACGTTTTTCACTTTAAGTATTAAAATTAAAAGGTTATAATGACATAAAGAGTTCTTAATTTTATGTTTCCATGTTTCATATGACAAAAGCAGTTCTGTAAGGAGAATTTTTTTTCATGCGAGTCTCACTGTTATTCTTAGTTTATAACAGCCATTATGTGTATTGTGTGTATGTTTGTGTGTGTGGTGTTTTTCTTGTTGGATGGTTGGACAGTCTAGACACGTTTTCCGAGCCGCCAGTCCTGAAGAATGGCTACATTCTTGTCGAGATGTTGCTTCTTTCATTCAGAAAGTGATGGATGACTCTGAAGAGAGAAATGGACAAGCAACTCTGGCAAGTATCTCTCCTCCTGATCCGAGTTTAGAGAACTCCCACAATATATTAGTAAATCAGACTTTTGCATGAAATAAATAGAAGCTTTTGTCAAAAGACTGGATAAGGAAATTTATGGAGCAACTGCTTTTGTACCCAATGTGTAAGACAATGTCAGATTTATATCTTTACTCTCAGATGTATAAACATAGATCTAATTGGAATAACCATGAATGTCAGAATGATTGTTTCTACAGCATTTATGCTTACAATTGTACTCAGTCAAGTGATAGAACGTGGGTTTTCTATTGGATTTCTTCTCATGGAATAATTGCAGTTCACTGTGAATATTCAGAAACCCTATTTAGTGTGCTTAATGATGTACTCGTATAATTGATACAAATCAATGCTTAGAAATTCAGCGTGAAGAGTTTAAGATGCAGTTTCAAACTTAAAACTTATACAAGACCATACAATGGTGTTAGAGCTTAAAACAGAGAATAATTTATTTCTGAGAGTTTGTTTTTTATTAAACTAAACGACTGGCGATTAACGCTCAGCCCACCACAAGTACAGAAACCTGGATTTTAGCGTTATAAGCACACAGACATATCACCGTGCTTAGGATAGAAATGTTGTAAGAATAGTGCAATATTTACTAGGGCTCATTTAAATGCTTTTGCTTTATTTAATGAAATAATATCAAATAAGTTAAAAACGACAAACCAGCAAATTTTCTTTACCAATTAAAAATCATCCCCGTTTCTCAGCATGTAATCTTGAAAATAAATAAAATTACAGAACTATTTTCTACTATGCCTCCTAATTTTAAAAGGTGGGAAATAAAGCCATTAAGATAATCGTGAAAAGCCAAACTTTGAGAAATTCACAAACATTCTTCAATGGAAGCCCGATCAAATGACGTACTTCTTGTAACTACATATTATAAGTGGTTCCTAATACCACTTATTTGTAATTTGTTGGAACACATGCACTGCAATTATATATTTTATCACGCTTATTGCAGAGAAACAGTGAGTCACAAACTGAAATCACCACCATAAGGTTCTCGTGTAATATTTAGACTGTCATTTCCCTATGTTCATGTGCTGGAAACATTTTGGCTTTTAAACCTACTCGTATCAATTGCTACAGGTTGTCACGTTTTGCAACAGAATCCATAAGAAGAAAACAGATGGCGTAATAGGTATCTCTTGAAAAAGCAAAACTGATTAATTGTAGTTATCTGTATTAAATATGCCAGCCTTTCTGTCAGGTAGCGTATAATTAAAAGCAATGTGAATATTAATTAATGTGTTTCGTAGAGATACTAAAATCAAACGCTTTGTGATATCAGTTACCTTTAATATAGTAGCTTTGTGGTAGCATTCGATTAAAAACAGTGACTTCTCGATATCATGACCATTAAAAATAATAACTTAGTTATTTTTCACGTTTCCAAAAGTGGTCTCGCGATGAAACTACGTTTCAAAAGGAAGCTCGAGGATGTCACTACTTAACAAAATATATTTCAATGTACTTTCAAAAATCGCTTCTTATTTTTACTGCCTTTTAAAGAGAAACTTTACCATTGGTTTATCTTTCAAAAACTACAACGTTAAGATTACGCAGAGAAAGCTAATGAAACAAAAAATGTTTATATAGTTTAATTTTCACTCCCTCTCTTTTGAGTATAAATTAATAAGTGCGAGAGGTTAAATCCAGTCATTTACGAAGAGGTTACGAAGCTACGTTTATTCCCCGTCACACCATACATGTTCGCCCTTTCAGCCGTGGGGGAGTTATAACGTTAGAGTCAATCCCACTATTCGATGGTAAAAGAATAGCTCAAGAGTTTGCGGAGGGTGGTGATGATTCGTTGCCTTGTCTCTAGTCTTACACTGCTAAATTGAGAACGGTTAGCGCAGATAGCCCTCGAGTAGCTTTGCGCGAAACAAACAGACAAACAAACATTAAATTATAAATTTTGCTTTGTTTAGAATTTATTAGTATAAGACTAGAGGGACGGCAGCTAGTCATCACCACCCGCCGATAACTCTTGGTCAATTCTTTTACCAACCAATAGTGGGATTCCCCATCACAATATAACGCCCCCTTGCCGAAAGGGCGAGCATGTTGAGTGTGATAGGGATTTAAACCCGAGACCCTCTGATTACGAGACGAGCGTCCTAACCACCTGGCCATATAATTTAATGAAAAATGTATTTGCAGAATAAATAAATACGCTCCGTTAAGTAGCAACACGTGCCATGAAGTGATCAACGAACGTTTTTTGTTAAGCACAAAGGTACACAACGGGCTATTTGTGTTGGTCCACAAAAGATATTGAAATCCGATTTTTAGCGATACGAGTTCCTAGTCTTAAGCGGCAGGGTAAATATTAATAAGCTGTACAATGTTTAACAACATGTTGTCACAGTTTTCAGCTTTTACAGTAAGTGGCGCTAGTTTTTAGAACAACGTGCAACGTTTCGATCACTGGTGTGATCATTATCGAGTACAAAAGTTCTTAATCGTGGCACCAGGGATCGAAACGTCGTACCCGTCCTGGAAACTAATCTTATTTGCTGCAAAAGATGAAAACTGTAACAACATATACCTTATCAGTAAGTAAACTCAAAACTAAACTATTAATGATGAATATTATATACATAAAACTAATTGTATGCATTGAAGCAGTGACTGGTTTCTAGACAATGTCAGATTAGTGTGTATAATTAGTTACTATGACAGTCTAAATAATCTTTAATTAATTATAAATAAATATAAAAGTTATATAATAGGGTTTGTTAAGCAACGAATTTATTCAGCGTTCCAAAACAAAACTGAAAACAATAAAGTTAGAAGTTATCCTATGAGTAAAATTATATCTCTTGCAAAACAAAAAACAAATAAGATACAGAACAGCGATGGCGAGACTGACCACGAACGAAAAGTAAGACATTTTATAAAAATAACATGAACTTTTAATATTATTTCTTATGCATTTAATATATATCGTGATCAGGCGGTTAGGGAGTAACCCAAGGGTCAGCATGGTCAGGTGGTTAAGGCGCTCGACTCGTAATCTGAGGGTCGCGAGTTTCAATCCCCATCACACTAAACATGCTCGCCCTTTCAGCCGTGGGATCATTATAGAGTGACGGTCAATCCCACTATTCGTTTGTAAAATAGTAGCCCAAGAGTTGGCGGATGGTGATGATAACTAGCTGCCTTCCCTCTAGTCTTACACTGTTAAATTACGGACGGAAAGTAGAGACAGACCTTGTCTAGCTCCGCGCGAAAATTCAAATATATATATATAAAGATGGGCGTTTTATAAAGTGCATTTAATAACCAAAGAGAAAATTCTTCTTTCAAATACTGTTTTTTCTGTAATTGAATATTTCACCACACATCGTCAGTATAGTGTAATCCACTTCATTTCCTGAAGACATAAGTAGAAAATAAAAAAAATGTCAATCTTATTATGAAATACGAAAGAACGGACGAAATAGGATTTTAGGCATTCTCTAACGATCAGAATATTAAAATTTGGGTAGAGTCGTGGATGGACGCATAAGAGAGGTTATTTATTCAGTAGAGTGATATAAGTGCAGAGACTGGGTAAACGTTATGCAGATAGCGAAGTGAAGACCGCCAGAGAACACGAGCAAGGCGAGAGCCAGTTCTCTAGAGACCTTCATGAATTTTTCTGGAATTTGAAATAACCCTACAATGTGACGTTGAAGAAGAACTTGGAGAGACGTTTGGGTGGAATGAATGCACGAGAGGTGTTTGATTTCCCTACTTAAAGTCGCAGAAACGCCAAGCGTTTGCGAGGCAATGCGAGCTGCAGAAAGTTTACCAGCGTCCAGGCCTACATAACACGAAGTTCTAGCACATTTTTTTATCCCTTATCTTTTCCATCTTGAGATGCGAATACGGAAAACAAAATTAAAAAGGAAAAAAATACATTTTTGAACCACAGTCTTTATTAAAAATTCTTCATGTGAACTATGTGAATGCAGAAGAATATGAGGTTATCGCCCAAATATGATTTATTAAAGTGCATTTATTCGCATTTTTCACAAAAAAAAAAAAATTAAAATTTGAGCGTCTGGTATATTTGTCGCCAACGCCAACACTGAAAAAATAAGTTGAGATAATTCATTGAAATTATTTAAGACAAATATAACATGCAAAAAGCTGATCCCGAACAAATTGTGTTCTATACTAAGCCTAAAATTTATTGTGTTGTATCCTATCCCTAAGTACCCCCCGCTAGTACAGCGGTATGTCTACGAATTTACAACGCTAAAATCAGGCGTTCGATTCCCCTCGGTGGGTTCCGCATATAGTCCAACTTGGCTTTGCTAAAAGAATACACACACATTCCTATCCCTAAAATTAGTTGAATTGTGAGCATTTAAGTGATCACTTAACATTAATAACACCTTTCACAGTTTGGATAGCCCAGCAGGCCAGATGGGTTAAATAAGGCGTGCGACTCGTAGTTTCGGGTTTGCATCCCCGTCGCACCAAACATGCTCGCCTTTTCAGCCGTGAGGGCGTTATAATGTGACGGTCAATCTTACTATGCGTTGGTAGAAGAGTAGCCCAAGAGTTGGCGGTGGGTGGTGATGACTAGCTGTTTTCCCTCTAGTTTTACACTGCAAAATTAGGTTTCCTTGCATGTTAAAATGGTAACAACTTGAAAAAAAAACCTGTGTTGTCCTGAAATTTCGAGATTGCAAGCACAAGATTAACGCTGTAGCAACACTAACAGAGCCTAAAATACTAAAAGACTGAAAGATATAGGCTTCAAATGGAAGTGGCTTCATTGTATTCCAGTAGTTAATTTATCATGTAAAAGCCACACTTGTCAAGTCAAAGTTTTCTGTCGCTTTTCGAAAGAATATATGTATGTTTATTTTTTTTCACACGTGTAAAAGAAACTGGTATACCACGATAATAGTGTTTGTCACGAGTACAGCTTCAGATCGACGTGCCAGTATTTTATTTCCCGTCACTACCAACCAATCTCGTTCGCTTTTAAATTCTTTATTTACATAGAAATATCTCTAAATTATCGATTTAACGTTTAAATCTTTTGGGGTAGAAATACAGTCTTTTTTATCATTTTTATTTTATGGAAAGTACTAGTAGCATTATGGTCCGGCATGGCCAGGTGAGTTAAGACGTTCGACTCGTAATCCGAGGGTCGCAGGTTCGAATGCCGACCGTACCAAACATCCTCGTTCTTTCAACCGTGTGGACGTTATTATATCACGGTCAAACCCACTGTTATTTGGGAAAAAAGTAGCCCAAGAGTTGACGATCGGTTGTGATGACTAGCTGCCTTCCCTCTAGTGTTACGCTGCTAAATTATGGACGGCTAGCGCAGATAGCCCGCATGTAGCTTTGCGCGAAATTAAAAAAAACAACACAAAAAACACTCTTACCGCTAAGCCACTGGTGGGCTTTGAACGAACTGAAATTTGTTATGAAGATTAATGTTTTTCGACATCACGGTTAAACATGTTCTATTAATTACATTCCTCACAGATATACAAGTTATCTACTTCAAAGCCTTTTAGTGTTTGTATAATAGTACATGCGAAGATAAAAACTATTTTCTTTTTGTTGTTGTTGATAGAAACATAAAAATCATAACGACCTTTTGGTAGCTAGTTTCAAATTGAATTAAACTGCCCACACATTACTAAAATTCATGTGATCGTTGTGAAAACAACATGTGCGCTTTCTTACGGGATTTGTTTCAGTTACCATAACGACCTTCATAAGTACAAATCAACATACGTTTTACTAATCTCTGGATCGACTGCATTTAAGGACACAGCATAGTTCAAAATTCCGCCCCCAATGGCACAACGATACGTTTGCAGACTAACAAAGCTAAAAATCGGGTTTCGATACTCGTGGTGGACAGAACACAGAGATCCCGTTGTGTAGGTTTGTACTTATTCAAAACAATAACAACAATAATCAAAATTCCAAAAATAATGATAATAAAATATATTTAAAAGAAAAAAATAAAACTTACAAAATAAAACACTCACTAAGCCTTATCCCGATAAACTTCAAGATTGTTAATGATTAAATATTGGAGCTTCTGGGAAAATTAGCTTACTTCACTGCACAGACACCCCTTTACATCAATTCTAAAATAATACCACCCAGCAATCCTATTCAGTATGAAATTATGTCTGTTTGTTTGTTTGTTTTTAAATTTCGCACAAAGCAACTCGAGGGCTATCTGTGCTAGCCGTCCTTAATTTAGCAGTGTAAGACAAGAGGGAAGGCAGCTAGTCGTCACCAAGAAACTGACAACTCTTGGGCTACTCTTTTACCAACGAATAGTGGGATTGACCGTCACATTATAACGCCCCCACGGCTGGGAGGGCGAGCATGCTTGGTCCGACTAGGGCGCGAACCCGCGAACCTCGGATTACGAAGAACACGCCTTAGCGCACTTGGCCATGCCGGGCCAAGATTATGTCATTAATGTCTTTCAAAACGTAATCTATGTGGGTACATAAATCTGAACACATGTTATTAGGTGGGCTTGAATCTGCATAGCTCCATAAGTTTGAACCATAGAGGTGGATTAGCATCCCATATAGGTCCTTAAGGTGAAAGACGTGACACTTGGTGTGTTTGTATCTACATAGCTCCATAAGTTTGAACCATAGAGGTGGATTAGCATCCCATATAGGTCCTTAAGCTGAAAGACGTGACACTTGGTGTGTTTGTATCTACATAGCTCCATAAGTTTGAACCATAGAGGTGGATTAGCATCCCATATAGGTCCTTAAGGTGAAAGACGTGACACTAGGTGTGTTTGTATCTGCATAGCTCCATAAGTTTGAACCATAGAGGTGGATTAGCATCCCATATAGGTCCTCAAGCTGAAAGACGTGACACTTGGTGTGTTTGTATCTACATAGCTCCATAAGTTTGAACCATAGAGGTGGATTAGCATCCCATATAGGTCCTTAAGCTGAAAGACGTGACACTAGGTGTGTTTGTATCTACATTGACCCATAAGTTTGAACCATAGAGGTGGATTAGCATCCCATATAGGTCCTCAAGCTGAAAGACGTGACACTAGGTGTGTTTGTATCTACATAGCTCCATAAGTTTGAACCATAGAGGTGGATTAGCATCCCATATAGGTCCTTAAGCTGAAAGACGTGACACTAGGTGTGTTTGTATCTACATTGACCCATAAGTTTGAACCATAGAGGTGGATTAGCATCCCATATAGGTCCTCAAGCTGAAAGACGTGACACTTGGTGTGTTTGTATCTGCATAGCTCCATAAGTTTGAACCATAGAGGTGGATTAGCATCCCATATAGGTCCTTAAGCTGAAAGACGTGACACTAGGTGTGTTTGTATCTGCATAGCTCCATAAGTTTGAACCATAGAGGTGGATTAGCATCCCATATAGGTCCTCAAGCTGAAAGACGTGACACTTGGTGTGTTTGTATCTACATAGCTCCATAAGTTTGAACCATAGAGGTGGATTAGCATCCCATATAGGTCCTTAAGCTGAAAGACGTGACACTTGGTGTGTTTGTATCTACATAGACCCATAAGTTTGAACCATAGAGGTGGATTAGCATCCCATATAGGTCCTTAAGCTGAAAGACGTGACACTTGGTGTGTTTGTATCTATATTGACCCATAAGCTTGAATACGTGGCACCAGGTTTGTCGATATTTATTTAGGTTTTTAAGCTTAAAGACGTAACAGTAGCGTCATTTTTTAAAAAAACTTAAGAGCCTTCATAAATTCTAATATCCCTAGTTACCCATCTTTAAGGTTAAGAACCTGTAAAAATACGTAGGCTTAAAAACGTGACAGAAGGTGTGCTTGTACCAATAAAAGTACGTACGGTTAAAGACGTGATACTAGGTATGTTTCTATCTGTACCAATCCTTAAGTCTGAAGACATGAAAGTATATGTGTTAGTAGCTATGAAGGTACATAAGATTGAAAGACATCAGTTGTGCTTATATTGTTATTCTTTTACTAAAGACACACCTATATTAAGTAGTTATCCAGTTATCCAGAATTTACTCACCAAATAGTATTTTTTTTCCCCTCATGAGCCTATTTGATAGATTTAAAGTATATGTTTCTTTTTATATTAAATATATTTGTTTATGGTATATTATTATAACCGCTGCTCAAGGCAGTTTACAAGTCGGTCACAAATGTAACTAATATTGTTTGGTGGTGCACTATAGAACTTGCTTTTCAGAAATCCAAACAAGAGAAATTTCAGCGAATTGAGTAAATAAGTAATTTAACAGTTGTTGTAGTTTTGAATCTTACAAGTCCCGAATGGGCTTGAGAGACAGAAAGGGGTGCTCAGAAATATTTGTTTCTCTTCAACTCCACTCGCATAATTAAGGTTTAGTTCTACTGGAAATGAATATTGAAACTGCTTGACTAGTGTGATACATACCGAATCACTTGAGATAAATTACAGGCTGTCAACTGTGTAGTGTTCACAGAAAGTTATGAGATGAGAAAGAAGGAAGAGAAAAGGAGAACTGATTTGACTAGCTGACGGTGGCAGCTTGGATGTCGGCTCGTTGGTCCTTGAATGTGTTAAAGTAGCGACTTGTCTGGATTATGGATTTAGAAGTTTAAGTACTGAAGTGAGGAGAAGGTGGTGTCTATGTATATGGACATCGTCAACGAATCCATCGTTTAAGGAACAAATCAGTAAGATATTTCTAATGCATTAAAAATCATCTCAGACCTGTTGCAGTGACTGAGCAGGGTTATAATCAGTGAAATATAAGAAAATATTTCCCGTACTTTAGGCTGTTGGTCAATCTCTTATCAATGTTGAGTATTGATAACTAGTTGCCGTCCCTTTGGTCAGTAGTTAAATATTAGTAATATTGACAAACAACTTTAATAGCAATCCTGTTAGAAATAAGTTTCACGTTCGGATTCTTGGTAAGTTTCATCGCGAAAAAAATAAACGCCAACAATATGACAACGTGCTATTCGAGCCAAATCATTGCTTTCTGGGGGTGTTATGATGGAAACGAATCGGTGAGTCAGCGGTAAGCGGACTTATGATGTTAAAGTCCAGGGCTCGATTCCCTGTGGTGACCAGAGTGCAACTCAAGTAGCTAATTCTGTAGTTATGCATAACTAAAAAGTTAAAACAAGACAAAACATATTCTTAAACAAAGAAAATACATTAAAATAACCTTCTGACAAAGATCATTAGCTCACTTTCGACGAATACTTATGTATCATCTTGATTAAATATCAAGATAAGCCTACAGCTCAGCACTTTAACAGAGTTGATCATTTCCATGAGCACTTTTAGATACTTATCCTATGACATGTCCTTTTCAACACCAATCAACGAACTGTAATCCACAAAAAATAATTTTAAAAGTGAGCTATTTTGTCCTTTGGGTTTTATCAAATGGCTCAGTTTTTATCATTTATTTTTAAAATAACCTTCATTTATTAGCTTAAGATATTTAAGTAATTCCTTTCTTTATTTCTTGGCCTTGCATTGGCCAAGCTCGTAAGGCGTGCGATTTGTAATCCGACGGTCGCGATTTCGTGCCCGAGTCGCGCGAAACATGCTCGCTCTCCCAGCCATGGAGAATTATAATGTTTTGGCCAATCCCACTATTCGTTGGTAAAAGAGTAGCCCAAGCGTTGGCGGTGGGTGGTGATGACCAGTTGCCTTTCCTATAGTCTTCCAAAACAAACAAAATCTTTACTTCTTAAACTTGTTTTTAATTTTTTTAATAATTTTACTAACTTCTTTAAATCAGGAGAATTTTTTATTTCGACTTTATTATATTGCTCTTACTATATTATTTATTTATTTCGGTTCTACCTCGTGTTGCATCCTGTTCTTTGATATTGCTTCCTTTCGAAACATCCCTGTAATTTACATCAATTGACAAATTTGTTTTTGGCTTGAAAAAAAAACAGTTTGCTCGAAAAATTGGCAAGAAACTTAAATATAACTATAGTTTTTGAGGTTATTTATGTCAAAAGGTATAATACATATATACATATTGTAGAATTTAAAACAAAATTATTATATTTAACCCTTATCTTGAAGAAACGTAAGTACATATATACAATACACAAACGAAAAATTTATTCTTAGATGTATGTTTATGCTTTGCACTAATAAATGAAACTATAACTTTAACTAAATGAATACATATATACAATTAATGCATATATGTATACAGTGTGGTTATAAAGATGGTTTAGCGGTTCAGTGTGACGTATCTCACAACATGCGCTATTTGCACCTATGTGATACTTTTAACACCGATACGCAATTTTGCCTTTTTTGTTCACTCTACTTGTAAAATATGACGTACTAAATTGAGAAACTATCTCTATAGTCAACTTATACAATTAAGACTCAAAGGTGAAGTCGCTCATCTGGAAAGTCCCAACAGAAAATCTTCCAATGATTTCCAGTTGATGGTTTGCTAATGTCCTTTGTAGTTCTAGCATGAGTTTCTCATTATGCACCAGATCCTCACACAGCTAACACAAGTTTTTTCAAGTTGTGTTGGTGGATCTCCTTTGTGATCATCAAGTGTTCAGTACTCTATTCATTAGACTATCTGATCCACACATTAGTGCTGTAAAATCACTATTTGTTTTCGTGTGAGTTGCTACTTTACCTATTTTGTGATCCTTATGGAGAGTTTCATTTTTTTCAGTCTTTAATTGCAGATTTATTGTCGAAATTACCACCATAGATATTCAAAACAATGCCATAGTGTAGCTTAGTCACTGCCATGGTCGTTAAGTTGATAGTCGTTGTTACCACCACTATTATGACTAAAGAACTTGCAGTTGGAGCTGGCACTCAAAGGACTGTTCTGTGTGTTGATGAAAGTTCCGTTGACTTCTGGGTAGAGACTTTTAGTAGGCGAGAATCTTCTATGGTCACGTTATCCAATGATCACATAAAAATGTCTACACATAACATATCTGCTCTTTCTTCTGGCAAAATATCATCTACCTGGATACAGCAGAGTGCTTCTGTCATTACTTCTTTCCCATCAGAGGACTTGAATTTTGAGTTTGACTTGTTTTTGTGTCTTCAGGCCTTACAGCTCTTAATTTTCTCCTCATTTCCAAGAGTCAGTATGTTTGGTGTTGGATTTTCACGAAAACAACTAACATACTAAGTTATGTGGTTATATATATAATGGCTGGTGATGTAATGCTATGCTCGAGACATATATGGATAAACCAACTGTTATAGCCTCCAGATTCTGTTGTGAGATGCAATATCCTGCAATGCATCTTCATCCATTAGCTCCAAAAACGTATACACTATGCTGTCCTCAAGCATGGAAAGCAAGGAAAAATGCACAAAATCTCTAAAATAAAAGAAGTTGTCCTCACTGGTTTCCTCCATGTTTTTATTGCACTTTGGGACTGTGAAACACCAAGGGTCACATACGTTAATCGGGTTGAAAGAACAAGATCGTGATAATTTTGTAGAGGTTGCTCCTTTATATAAATAGCTGGAATTCAGAATACAGGCTAGAAATAATTCCCATCACTCAGAGAAACTTGGTCAAAACTGTTTATTAATGCTATAATGGCATGGATGCAAAAACACCTCATTTTGAAAGTTTCATCAAAACCATGGTGTAAAAATTTATGTTGAAAACAAATCTCAGTCAAGCTCTACGTCATCAGGCTTATGTGTTTTCATGACCCATGTTGCTTTCAGACATCTTAATTGATGCAGGCATCCTCGAGCCTTAAGCTTTATTTAAAGGAGAACGTGCTTTTCTTATGTTATTATGCTATGATTGTGTTACACAGCTTTTCCACAGACCCATCAAATTCCCTTCCTTTTCAAATAGTTATTAAACCAACAGCTATGGATCTTACAATGATGAGCATTAGATCGAACACCATTCAATCATCAACTTAATTACTCAAGTCATACAATACAAAGTTAGCAGAGAACTGATTTATTATATCCTCAGAAGGAAGTGTTAGTTTGACCTTCAGTATTCGTACGCAGTACACACTTGCACATGTAAATAAATGTTTAGAAATTATTTAGAACACCGCATACATTGTGAATATTTCATCACTACTCATAAATATTACTTTCCACAGATAGTTTTACTTACTCATGTTTCACCTCCAACAAACTGAAATATTGTTCATCCGTACTCACTAAATACGGGTGTAACCGTATTTTACTGCAAGTATATCACGAGCTATCCATTTCCAGATGAATGTTCCCCACTAAGTCATTTAACAAAAATAAATGAAAATAACAACATGTTTTTCTTTAAATACTGCCTCAGAAGCCAATGCACACACAGCTATCTTTGTACTTCTAGCAAACATTTAGGTCATACAGAACTGCCACTAAAGTTTCTGCCTACGTTATGTTCTCAGTGACGTATTCATTCAATATTAAAGAATACTTCTGACTCACTTTGTACTGCTTCATATACAAATAACACACCAAGCATGCATATAATTTCAAATGCATATTTGCATACACTTAAGACTACAACATCTATTCAACATTACTTACACTAACAGATTTTGAAATACTTTCTAAGGCACATTTACCATTATCATAGTAGCCTATATGTAACACTTCTATAAATTAATTTATTCTAGTTGTGGTTCAATAATTGATGCCATTCAATAGCTTCACAGGCTCATAGTAGCCTATATGTAACACTTCTATAAATTAATTTATTCTAGTTGTGGTTCAATAATTGATGCCATTCAATAGCTTCACAGGCTCATAGTAGCCTATATGTAACACTTCTATAAATTAATTTATTCTAGTTGTAGTTCAATAATTGATGCCATTCAATAGCTTCACAGGCTCATAGTAGCCTATATGTAACACTTCTATAAATTAATTTATTCTAGTTGTAGTTCAATAATTGATGCCATTCAATAGCTTCACAGGCTCATAGTAGCCTATATGTAACACTTCTATAAATTAATTTATTCTAGTTGTGGTTCAATAATTGATGCCATTCAATAGCTTCACAGGCTCATAGTAGCCTATATGTAACACTTCTATAAATTAATTTATTCTAGTTGTGGTTCAATAATTGATGCCATTCAATAGCTTCACAGGCTCATAGTAGCCTATATGTAACACTTCTATAAATTAATTTATTCTAGTTGTAGTTCAATAATTGATGCCATTCAATAGCTTCACAGACTCAAAAAATAAACATTTTCAGGTGAGATTTACGAAAACTAGACTATTAAGCTGAAAGTTTTATGCGCCAATAATGTTATTTACGTTGCCTTTACACTTGTATATCTTTTCATTCCCTTGTCAACATCAACTAAGTACATCAGGCCACAGCAGGTTTACATACACTGTTACGACTGGTGTACTGCCTTGACACAAGACAATCCATTCAAATTTTACAGTTTCACAGGAATCTAAAGATTGCCAATCTCAGCTAAACAAGACTTCTTACACTGAAAAGTCATTAAATTAATTCTATGCTTCAGGTTAGAACACAATACCCCCTCTCCTTGTGCACAGTTAAGTGAATGGATAAGTCCTTTAAAAACAGCAGTTCGCTAGAAACACAGCTACTTCGATAAGGGTGCCAATTTATATGAGAAAAGTCTCTCAGGCATTCAAAACGAAAAGGTTTTATGAGAAAAATCACTCATTATTTCAGAATTAAAAGGGTTATAACACGCTTTTAATCATTAGTTTTTCATACAACAAGCATCTGAATATTATATAAACGTTGTTTATACCATATTGCTTGTACAAGACATCTTTTATCGACAGTCAGAAGCCTACAAAACAATTGTTGCTGACCTTTATCACTTAGCAATCTTTGAATTAGATGATCACCTAGCGGTACACAAACACAGATAAAATTGTGAGTCATTTAGATACTCCCCATTGAAGGTTTGGGAAAACTTCTATTATGATAAGGGTGGCGATTTTCACGAGGAAACCTCGCAGGGACAACCAGAAAGAACGGGGTTACAACAGTAACTGCTCAAGCATGATATACGAGTGCTAATCATGCCGTTTAACACACACATAACATCTTACATGCCATTCTTGGTATAGCTATCCTACTGTTTGATTTAGTAGTTACTCCCAACCATATTGACTTGGTGAGCGTCGTCAGCATGCTCACTGACCTATTCAGGTAATTCCTAACGTGACTCATTTAATATAGTCATGTACGTATCAACAGCAGCATCTTCTGTCTCAATAGTCGATTTCATATTCTCTTCAACGGTACTCATATCCTTCTCTAACTAATTAGTCTCAGTCTCAAATTTTTGGATTAAACAAAGCATGAAAGGTTCGTCCATGAAGTGAAATCATATATACGTATTGGATGCTAAATGTTATACCTCAGGAGACTGGCCTGTCAAAGTACCAGTGAGGACCAGCTAAACCATAGCCAAGATGCATCCGTGCTGTTTCCATTTGCTATAACCATATCCAGGATCCAACCTAGGATCTTCTCTCCTAAATTGTCTTATCTTAGTCCATCTTCTACCCTATGGCAGCTTTTTGCAGTTCCTGGTGTGCAAATTATGAGATTTGACTAGTATCATTTTCAGCCATTCCACATATATTTGGGCTTTGTGGTTTATCTTACCTGGGAGATGAGCAATATGTTACATCTACGTGGACACTTCTTTCTTATCCAAATGTGTAGATGTTAAATACGTATTCAGTCAATTTTTGTATTTTGCATTATATGTCATCATAATATATGTGAAATGTTTGTCTCGAGTTATTTGACTGGCATCAATAAATCTTGGCAACGTCTGCAGCCTGTATAACTCATTCTGCCAAACAATCTGTCCAATCAAAAACGAAAAGATGATGTGTACCTCTTCCATAAACATAACACTGTACACAATTCAGAAATGAACTGACTGACAAAATAGTTTTCATGGTTATTGTAAATTGCTCAAAGGCTCCAAAGCATGCTATCTGTTGCTTTATCAACACAATAGCAATGATCAGTGCTGAAGAATGTTAACCAATGGATATGCCTCGGCCCATTTAGTGAAGTAATTAGCAATGACAAGGACATATTGATTACATTGCTCAGTCTCAGGGGGAAAACCAACAGTATCTGGGCTATTATATGAAGAAAACAATAATTATTTGCCGTATTTTGCTCTATCATGGCTGTTTGTTTCTCTGCACCTCTCAAAAGTTGAAATACCATCAGTTTCAATCAAGACTCACACACATCTAGTAGCATCATTAATAGATATTGGCCATATTTGGAGTAATACCCTGATGTTCTCCAGCCCTTGTGCTATGCAGAAGGTTAAGGGATCACTTCCATAAGAATTGGGATATCACTAGCTGCATCACAGATTGAATACCATATCTAAGTTGTTAAAACACACTTTTTGGCACCTGCAGCTGCTTCAACAATTGCACATATGCACTCAGTTATTCAATTTATACTGAGCGCTTTCTGTACTGTTGCTCAAGGAGTACCTGAGCTAAGTTTTAATATTCAGTTATTAATCTTGAAGTTCCTGCAGGGTGGGTTTGAGTGTCCATGGAGTCATCAATGGTATGGACCTGTAGAGTCACAGTTGTAGCATGAAGCCACATATCAAGACGTTCAATGAACAGGCATGGTCTCATCATGTGCTTAGAGAGTCCATCTGCACTTCTGTGTACTCCTAGATGGAAGAATGTGATCATCTTGTATTTCTACAATATCATGATTTTTATAGCTCAAGAGCCACTTCAGACACATGTGACTAACTTGGAGAGTGAACTTTATCCCTTACAAGTAGTGCAGGTTGTGCCTCAGGAGTACTATAACTGCATACACGTGTTTCTTCATTGTGCTTTAACTGCATTCAAAAGCTGTTAGTATAAGACTTGTGTATGCAATCACACAATTAGCCGCATCCTACATATGCTACAGCACTGCTTATTTCACTACTGCTGACACCTGTATCCGAATGAAACTCACAATCCTGCCACAAGTAGACCAATATAGACCCTTCCATTAAAACATGTTTGAATATTTATAATGCACTTGTAACTCCTCATTCAGATATGAGTGCAAGGATCGTGGACAAAGTGGCCATAAAACATTAGTAATACAATCCAACCCCAAGGAAACTTTAAACATTTCATCTTGTCACAGGTTAGGACCATTTTCAAACCATTGTGATTTTCACAGGATCCATTGAGATCTATTCTCCACCACTAATATTACAAAGAAATTTTACTTTTAACTTTAATCTTGTTTCTTCTTATTGACTATAAAATTAAAGAAGGATTTGTAACAGTAAAGTCAAACATTCAGCCAAATAACAAGGCATCATGTACATATACCAGGCACTTCTATTGTATTCATTTGAGTTTAAACTCCATTAGCCTCTCAAAAATAGCATAACTCTAAATTCAAACTACCCTTGCTATGTGTTAAAAGCATTTTTACTATTATCTCATCATCTAGCTCAGTTTGCCAGAATTTAGATGCCAAGTTAGGCTTACTTAACTGGTAACTGTTTTCCAACACATACAAAGATGTATCTGTTTGCACTAATGAAAGGACACCAAAACATTATATAGCATTCATTTCTGATAAATTGACACATATTGTTACTATTGGGTTTTTTTACCAAGAAATCACACCATAAAATAACCATGCACTCTCGAATGGCTGAATACCACTGTTCTTCAACATTTGCATTGTTTGAGTGCTAGCTATGTTTTATTGACAAAGAAATCCTGTAAGGTGGTTGTATTGGCCATGGGCCACCAATATGTATGGAGTTGGTATTACCCAGTTGGCCATATGGTCTGACAAACATGTTAATACATCTAACCATTAAGCTACTGAGATTCAGCCTCTGAGCTGAACCCAGATTACTATTGCAAACATCAACTTGCTCTCTCAGGTTGGTTTTATTATTATTTACATTGTGAGAACACATTTTATCTCATCCTTAGTAAATTATTTACAAGTAATCCATCATTTTATGGGCTGTTCTTGTCAGCCAAAAGGCAGTTCATTGTCGCATAGGCAATGTATGCTGTATGTTTTTGCAATATATTCATACCCAATATATCGATATCACAACCGAGTATTAATATTGCTACCTTTCTCTTCCAGATTAAGTGACCCAGACTTAGTTGGAGACATGCCTCTTCAGTCACAGACAGATGCTCATAATTTGTCAAAACAAAGTTAGAATTTACTGGCTATAGTGAAGATCTCATTCAGAGCATTTGAAACTCAAAGATTTCCACAACTTCTGTTGGAATAACCACAAATTATTTTACTTCTTAATCTGTAGCCACACCCATCTTTGAAACTTCATTAGTTTCCTACAGCCTTCACCAGCAACAACAACTGTTTGCTGCAAACCGTTCAACTGCTGGTCAGTTAAGTGAGATAGATGGTTCTCTCAATTTTGCTGCCACTAATAAGGTAACGTCAGTTCACATCGGCCCACAACCATAGGACTAGCTCTTTACTTTCCAGATTTATTACCCTCCATGTTATATAAACATCATCTCAAAGAGGAAACCATCACTACATAAGATAACCAGAGTATTCACTATAGCATTCAAAGGACTGACTGCCAACTCTTCTCAGAGAATCTGTAGCACCCAACAGTGCTAATACGGCACAAACCTTTTCTCTGACTCACTACTTTGTAATATTTTCCATTCAAAAAGAGTTTTGTGCAGATTAGTCAGGTGGGACAGCGGACTAGACTACACTTTGGAGTATAATAATTTTGCTAATCCACATCGAAAATAATCACAAAGACAAACTCAACGTTGGTAGATATTTAGTTATCCAGAAAATTTCATATTTACACAAATAACAATATAATACAATTACAAAAATAACATAATGTCACAGCGTTCATCGATGTGTGTCAAGCTCACAAAAGTAATGTGAAACTTCATTCAAGAGGTTTTTTTCAACTGAATGTGTCCCGCATTATATAAGTTAAATTAAAACTTAAACTTGAAGAGAAAATTAACTTTCAGTGAAAATCAAAATATTTTAACGTTTGATTTTTGAATTAAGCACAAAACTACAAAATATGCTATCTGTGCTCTGCCCAGCAGGGGTATTGAAACCCGGATTTTGTCGTTATAAGTCCGCAAACCGCTGAGCCACTTGAGTGCATATATGTTTAATGAAGTGAAGTGTACATTATCGTTCTAATGCTAACCTACCCACATGTTAAAGTCTAGTCATAGGTACAAAAAATATAAATGTTTAATCCCTTTCACTGAAGATTAATTATACTTTTCCAGTTTTAAGTAAAAGTTAAAATAATAAGGATGAATAATTTTGTTAACAAGAGACATTCCACGTTAAAAGAGAGCTTAAAAGTTATAAATTAAGTTGTTCCTACAGGGACCAAACCTGTCTTTATATACACAAACATAACGTAGCTGGCGCTCAAAACGCACCTCATATTCAAGATCTGTATCCATTAGTGGTTGAAGATGAGTTTGTAGCAGCTCATGATACTTATCCGATTTGCAGACAGAAAAAGTAACTATTTATGGATGTTGCGTATTATCTTTCCTTTTCTGTAAGAAATTCGATCGATCGCAAATTAGCAAACCTACATTTTGTATGCTTTAAAAACAGGAAAGTTAAAGCATTATTTGAGCAAATCTATTCATCTAAACTAGAAACGCTTACGAATGTAAGAAAAGCTTATTTTAATGTTGTGATTTAAAATATAATACTATAGTTGTTGTTTTTTGTTGTTTTGAATTAAGCACAAAGCTACACAATGGGGTATTTGTGCTCTGCCCACCACGGGTATCGAAACCCGGATTTTAGCGTCTAAGTCCGCAGACATACCGCTGAGCCACTGGGGGGGCTAATACTATAGTACAGGATGGGGTTATGTGCTCGCTTTGTTTTCTTAATTAAGTACTAAGTTAGTTGAAATTAAAACTAATAGCATTGAATTAACATGTCTGCCTTGAACGAGATAACAACGACTGAGACAGGCATGGCCGGATGGTTAAGGCACTCGATTTGTAATCTGAGGATCGCGGGTTCGAATTCTCGTCACACCAAACATGCTAACATTTTCACCATTGGGGGCGCCATAATGTGTGGTCAATCCAATCCCACTATTCCTTGGCAAAAGAGTAGTTCAAGAGTTAGCTGTGGGTGGTGATGACCAGTTTCCTTCCCTTTAGTTTTACACTGCTAAATTAGGGACAACTAGCGCAGATAGCCCTCGGGTAGCTCTATGCGAAATTCAAAACAATGATTGACTAAAGAGAGGACAGTTCAAAACCAAGAAATCTACTGTAATCTAGGAGTAAAATGTTTCAATGGAGCTTAAGACCAGAATTTAAGTTAGTATTTTTAGAAGTAATACACTACTCACAAAATACTCAAAATAATTATATTTTTCATACTTAATGATGTTTGAGAGACTGTGTAAAGTCTCTTCGATAAAATTATATCCAATAATAAACTGATACATTTTTGATAACTGTCCAACCTTTTGTTCAATAGATGAATCAACTGACCAATGAATAAGAAGTATATACGTTTTTTTTTAAATTTGGAAAACAAATTAATTCTCTGGTGGGAGAGCGTTAAGACTACATATTTACAATGCAAAATACAACGGTTTGATTCCCCTCGTAGGGCACAGCGGAAAGCCCGAGGTGAGTTTGCTAAAAGAAGAGAAAATACACGTGTTAAATATAAAATTAATATTATATTTAAACTTATATTTGACGTAAACCACAATATGTCTCTCGTAATATTCAAAAATCATATTATTGGCAATTGTCTTCGATTTTGCTTCATTTATATTTTATTCTTATTCTTTTTTTGTTGCCCCCTGGTGGCTCAGCGGTATATCTGCAAACTTATAACACTAAAAACCCACCCGTGGTGGGCAGAGCACAGATAGCCCATTGTGTAGCTTTGTGCTTGATTCAAAAACAACAACTTATTATTTTTTTCAGATATCTATTTACTGTGGAAGTTCCTGTTTTTTTTTCCTTTACGAAATATCAGTGTACGAAAAGTCATACAATCATATTCATTAATTCATATATTGTGTAACTAAACACAATATATTTTGTGTTATTTCTTAAACAGCTTTCCAACATGGCCAGGTGGTTAAGGCACTCGACTCGTAATCTAAGAGTCGCAGACTCGAATCCCCATCACACCAAATATGCTCGTCCTTTCAGGCGTGGTGGCGTTATAATGTGTAGATCAATCCCACTATTCGTTGATAACAGAGAAGCCCAACAGTTGACGGTGAGTAGTGAGGACTATGTGTCTTTCCTCTAGTCTTACACTGCGAAATTAGGGACGGCTAGCGCAGACAATTGTCATGTAGCTTTGTAATAAATTCAGAAAGAAAAACAGACTTAAACATAAGTTAATTCGATTAGCTGCTCTCTGTCGGCAAAATAATATGACATAAGCTGCCAAGAGTACCCGAGCATTAACTATTCCGCAGTTTTTGTTTCTGTTATCATCTTGAATTAACGTACTGTAACGTAAATCCCAACAGAAATATATTAGAACCTGTGAACATAAGAAAGAAGAATATTACCAGCAATTCAGACCGAAAAAGACAAGAGTAATTTGTAGTAAAGATAGATCAGATTGCATTAGAGCGATATCAAGAAAATTCGTTATTTTCTTCTTACAATTATACTGTCGGTGAGGAAGGAGTTTCAGAGCTGTCTTTGATACAACAAGAATATATGTATATATATAAATTGTGACTGAAAGACAAACGTGCTTACTATTTTACAACAGAAACAAATTTCGTTCTTTACCACTAATCGGTCTCTCAAGCTTTCATTGGAATCAGTTACATCCTAACAAAATGGCGGGTACTTAAAAACAGCAATTTATTATTTATTTGCGCCATAGTGGCGTCATTTTATAGTCTCGGTTTGTTTTTTGCCCATCTTTCTTCCATACAAGATTTCGTCTTTTGATTTTAATACGTTTCGTTCATAGTTCATGCAGTGTTTTTTGTATTTTTTACACTCAACATTTCATCTTTTCACTTGCCTGTTTTACTCGTTTTTATTTCATCTACTTTTTCTCACTCGTAACAATCTCCTACTATAAAATATCAAATCTAACTACTATTGAAAAATATTCAAAAACAAACAAAGTGAATCCAAAAATGTCTAACCGGTATTTTTAAATAGATATGAAGAACGTTCTAAAATAAGATATATATATATAAGGTGACAATGTTTATGATTAATAGGCAATTCAGGCATACTTTATATTTAATCAATACGTAAAATGATTACAAAGCAGTCCCATATTTAAAAATATTATATATTAAGAACTATTTTTGAATGAATCACGTTTCACCAGAGGCACGATGAGGATTATAAGGCATATTCAGGATAATTTATACATGACACAGAATGTATAAGTAGTATATTATACTGCATATTTAAATCCCTTTTTTATTTTGCATTATTTATTTTTCTTATTTTCTCTCTTTCAAAGATTCATGGGAAGCGTAATAAGGGACAGTCACTGAAGTTTCAGGCTCCCACATTTTGACCCGCTAGTGAAATGCCACTTTGAATATTAAATAAAGAATTGTGTATAACTGTCATGAAAAGTCGCTCTTTTCATTTTGAACTCACTGGGGGCCTGGCATGGCCGAGCGCGTAAGGCGTGCGACTCGTAATCCGAGGGTCGCGGGTTCGCGCCCGCGTCGCGCTAAACATGCTCGCCCTCCCAGCCGTGGGGGTATATAATGTGACGGTCAATCCCAGTATTCGTGGGTAAAAGAGTAGCCCAAGAGTTGGCGGTGGGTGGTGATGACTAGCTGCCTTCCCTCTAGTCTTACACTGCTAAATTAGGGACGGCTAGCACAGATAGCCCTCGAGTAGCTTTGTGCGAAATTCCAAAACAAACAAACAGAACTCAGTGGGGACAATTAATCCAGCAAATAAAGTGTATATCCTCCTAAAAAAATTCTAATATGTTCCGTCGTCTATGCAAAAATACGGGATTGGTGTTCCCTCCCCCGATTAAATGATGTCCAACAGATAGACTGACTGAAAAATACGAAAAGCATAACAACCAGCTTATGTGACAGTTTTCCAAACACGCTATTTGTACAATATTCAGATGTCCTTGAATAAAACTCAATATATTTCTGACGACATTTAGAACAAGTGGCATAATCACTATAAATATTATGTTTTGCTCATACTCGCCATGGTCAGTACAATTATAAGTACAATATTTAATTTATTATTATTTTTATTAATGTTTCACCAAATAACTTAATATCATCAGGCAAAAATATTTCGGTCTAATAACGTCAGGTTAAATCTTTAAGACGTTTGGTTTTTGGTCTTTTCTACTAGATTTAAAAAGTAATTTATTTTTTACCCTAGCCGTCTTTAATCTTGGAAATGCTAGATTAAATTAAAGGCAGATAATTAACAATATCATCCGCCAACTAATTGAATACTTACTTGGATGTGACCCTTTTACAGTGCCCATGTGGCTTCACATTCAACCATGCTGACTGCGAGATGCTCTCGGTCTATTTATTTTATTTTTTGATTACTTGTCTATTACTTAACACATATTTTTCATAGATAACTGTCAAAATATGTTTAATTTATTCATAAAATTACCTTTAGCTTATAACATCTGTTTTACTTTAGAATAACTGTATCATTACTACAAGCCCCAGCATGGCCGGGTGGTTTAGACACTCGACTCGTAATCGAATGCCCAGCACTCCACACATGCTTGCCCTTTTAGTCGTGAGGGCGTTATAATGTGACGGTCAATCCTACTATTCGTTGATAAAAGAGTAGCTCAAGAGTTGGCGGTAGGTGGTGATCACTAGCTGCCTGCACCCCAGTTTTATATTGCTAAGTTAGAGACGGCTAGCGCAGATAGTCCTCGTGTAGCTTTGCGCAAAATTCAAAAGCAAACAAATCTAACATTAGTGGCATTATTACAACATATACTCCGGCATAAACGAATAATTGGACGCCCTGTATTTAACTCCTATAATTATACTGACGGTTCTGTCAGATTCAGCGGCCCCTTTTGCTTCCCGCACTCGCAACTGCAGAGGCATCCTTACGTCACTAGTTACAGACCAAACTTTTTTTAATTAATTATTTCAATAAAAATGTTTAAGATTTAGAATTTGTAATATAAAGGTATAATCGATACGACATGCCAGAGCCAAGTGTAGACTAATAATTACCGTATTGCGTTAAGTGTAATAAGGCGCAAGTCTTGAGTCGCATTACTACACTGAAAGTGTTTCTCTCTTTGAGCTATGAGGACATTTTTAACAGTTAATCTATCATTCGACCATGAACAGTCGCACAGACAACGTGAATGCTGCATTTGTCGCCCTCTTTCTGGTTAGCATTTCTAAATTAGAAGTGGCTGTACTCGGACTTTAATAAGAGTCTCTCGTCCAACCGCATTTGCTTAGTGTCGCATGAGGTGACGCTCAGTTCGAAAACACAAAAATATCAGATACGCTTTGTATTAAAATATTAAATAGTTTTTAAAAATGTTCAATAGTTATTTTGCAAGTAAAGTGTCGCATTAAATCTTCGGATTTACAACGCTAAACTCAGAGGTTCGATTCCTCTAGGTAGACACAGCAGATAGCCCGATGTGGTTTTGCTATAAGAAGACACACATAAGTAGAATATGTCAGCGATCCACTTTATACGTTAAACTAGAAATGACTAGAACAAACCTAAATAGTCTTAACGTGTACTGTATTTTGACTGTTCGTTAAACATTCATGATATGGACACAAACAATTACATCATAGCTTCTAATATGTTGACTTTCGCCTCAAGTTTTCCAAATATGTTTTGTGTTGGGTCTTTCTGTTTGTTGCATTAGAACAAACAATATCCAGACATCTTTGAACTATTTTGTTCCTTACAGCAAACACACACACGAATAGGATCAAGCGAACGCGTAAATAAAGTTATCTAGCAAACAGATCTACACCATTATACCAACCGAAACATGAAAAGATCTTTAGGATAGAAACAAACTTAATTCGCTCGCCTCGTTTCAGATTCTCTCCGCAAAATCTTTTGATGAAGAAACCTAATATCTTAGTTCCTTATAGACCAGAAGAGTAAGTAAGCCGTCAAGTGACGTTTGTCTTCCGTCTCAGTTTTACTGCAACTTTGTTTACACCAAAGAGAACAGTTTCATTGGCTTGGTAGAAATTCACAGTAATCAATTCGATTAGGCATTCTAGCCGATGGTACATTTTCTAAACAAATACGCAGTAATCTGATTTCATTTCAAATGAGCAGAAAGTTGAGAAACATAAAGGTGATATTCTTTCCTTCTCTGCCGTTTCATTATTTTGTTTAAACACGAGAAAGTGGTAAAGATATCTATATCCTATTGAATAACTTGCTTCTACAACAACGTTAAACATGTATCGAATACCGAAGTGTATTTTTTTCTCTCGGATAAACAATAAAAAAGAGATTAATATGGAGTCGTTCAAGAAAGTAAAACTTCGATGTTGGACACGTGTGTGTAAACTAACAAATTGTTCTTTTTAAGACGATAGAATAATTAATGTGATTAGTAACGCAACTTTGTTAACTTTTATGGCAACTAAAATATTAACTATTCAAATAAACCAGCTTCGAACAATTTCCACAAAACGCTTGCTTGCTTTTTTAAAGTTTGCTTGTTTGTTTGTTGGTCAACACAAAGTTGTGCAATGGGTTGTATACCCTATTCACCCCGAGTATCAAAGTCCGGTTTTTGGTGTTATAAGCCTTCAAACGCACTGTTGACCCAATGCGGGCGCTTTTCTGAATATGTCTCGATGTTGTTTAATGTTAAAAACAAAGCTACACAATGGGCTGTATGTTCTGCACTTACAATGCACATCGAAACCAGGTTTTTAGTGCTATAACTTCACATTTACCGTTGGATCATTGTGGCGTTTTACTAAATGAGAAGCCACTGTAAATCTAGTTTGTTCACGATCATACAAATGTACAGTCAAAATATTGATTATTTTCCTTTACCAATCAAACTTTCTTTAGATTTTGATTTCGTTTTGAAATTTCGCGCAAAGTTACACTATCTGCGCTAGCTGTCTATAATATAGCAACATAAGACTAGAGGGAAGGCAACTAGCCATCATCACCCACCGCCAACTCTTGGATTACTCTTTTAGCAACGAACAGTAGGATTGACCGTCACATTTATAACGCCCCCACAGCTAAAAGGATGAACATGTTTGGAGTGACATCGATTCGAACCTGCGATTATCAGGTTATGAGTGGAGCGCCCTAACCTTCTGACCACTTGATTTTTGTATATTGTTCTAATAACAATAATTTGAGTTTGAGGTTATTTTAATTGTTCTTAGAATAATTTAGCTATTGAGGCGACAACAGAATTACTAATAACATTAATATAAAGCTGTATAGTTCATAACACATTAATACAGAATTAAATAAACTATTTTGAAATCAAATTTAAACATATAACAATAATTCTGGTATTTTCATAAATTTGAAAGATTTTAGAAACTTCATGGAATTATTACTTGTGTAACTTCTTGTTAAGTCTTTTCTCATAAAAACTTCTGAGTTTAGTGAATCGAAAAATCCAGGATGTTTGACGAAATTCTCGTAAAATGTCTTAAGTTTAATGGACCAATGCATCTAGGTTTAAACACGCTCGGCTTAAGACTTGGTATTAACGATAAAGTATCATTCTATCTAACCTTGCTTAGTTCCCAAGCTAGGCTTGTGTCTTTCACTCATCTGACTTAGCTTAGCCACGCTTGCTGCTTTACTCTATATTTTCGTATTACACGTTCAGAAAATTAACTAAAAAAAAACAATCTGGTCACGGTAGAATTTTAGGCATTGGTAAAAGCTGTTGAAAAGTTTAAAATAAAAAAAAATTAATCAGTTGACATGTACAATTTAGTGATGTTTACTTGTTACCAGTGTCCTCCAATAGCACAGCAGCATGTCTGCGAACTCACACCTCTATAAACTTGGTTTCGATACCTGCAGTGTGAAGAGTACAGCTAGCCCCTTCTGTAGTTCTTTTGCTTAACTCTAAACAAACAAACAAAACAGTTACTAAACGATTTTCGTTGTCTAAGAAAGAATCTTATTCGATTAAATCAAAAATGAAGACAGTAAGTAAACATTAATACATCTTAATTGTATAATTTTTACGTTCTTTTGTTTCTTTTCTAATGATTCTCAGCCTGTCTTTGACACAACATTTCTACCTAAACGTTTACATTATTTTTATATATGTCTGTTTCAGTGGTTTGTGTCATTCTTGTGCTGCTCTTTCCAGACGTTATTTCAACACATTTGTCTTCTGGTGATCTCTTTAAAGTTCGTTTAATTAAAATATAATTAAATAGCTTTTATTTATTTCTACCAACGCTCAGCAAATTCAAAGTAATATGTCTTCTTTCAGACATTTCAAATGCACTTTACTAGAATTTTAGAAATGAGATACTTTCACGCATATATATTGTAAATTAGGGTAAAAAAGAAATTATTCGTATATCGGAACTTAAAATGGCAAAATCTACATGTAAACAAATAATGTCAAGAACAGATGGTACAAGAATTAAAAACGATTCTATTTGTTTATGTATCTGACAAGTTTATTATCTCAAATGTTATGAAGAGTGTAGTATCTCGATAACTAAACAAGCTAACTGCTTAATTAGAACCGATCTCTTAATAACGTCTTATGACATACTGTTTCAAATCGTCTGAACTTTTCACCACAATTATAAATTTTGTAGACGACGTTGACGATAATAAATCTAGAAATTCCGTCATCACATGTAGCACTTGAGTTGTGAAACACCGTTTATAAACAACTAAAACAGACTGCCAAAATTTAAATAAAATTTTCGGAATTCTATTTGCAGTTTTTAAATAGTTTTGAATGACTGATATGGACCAACTATAAATATGCCTAGGACAAGTGATTTCATCTTGTACTTGCATATCATATTTATATATGGATTTTAACTGATCGGAATATGTGTGGTTAGAATATGTGACGTCACATAACAGCTCATAATAGAGGCTTATACAAATAAACTTCTGTGTGTATAATTACCAAAAAACAGTTATGTTATATTATTATTTAAACTTATAAGCAAGTAGCGATTGTGCTTAGTAAAGTGGATACATTTATCTTACATGAAAGACGACTTATCGCACGCCAGCTTCGGTAATATGGTCCTTTATTACATGCGTGTTATGGACATTAAAGTCAGTAAATGATACGTAATTAACTTAAAATAAACAACTACAAATGGAAGATCTTGCCACATCCGTCAAAATGTTAGTGTAATCAAAGAACAAATAGTGAGAATTGCTTGAAATTACTTCATAACATATGCATATATATAATACCATAATATAGTAAAATGGCTTTGTGTGAGTGTGGTGAGATGGCCGTTAGTAGCCTACCAGGAATTTCATCCTCTACCATAGCCTAATATGGCGTGCACTATCCACGTATACAAATCAATAGTGTATATATATCTATATATATATATATACTCTTTTCATTCAGCTACTTTTTATGTTCCCCATCCTACAGAATCCCTGGTGATTCAACGGTACGTCTCACTGCTTATAACACTAAAAATCTAGTTTCGATACCCACACTGTATAAAGCACTTATAGCCTACATCTAGCTTTGAGTCCTTTTATCTAACCCTATAGTTTGAAATTCTCGTTTAATATATTTTAATTAGATGATTAAGTTATTTAACTAAAATCAAATTTAAGTTAATTAAAGATATGCCAAAACCAAGCAAGTCAAAAGGTTGACAAGGAATAAAACACCAAGCAATGTGACTGTTATATCTATATATATATATATATACGAATGAAAATTAGTTATACAAAAATATATGATAAATACTCTTAGATTTATGAAGTGAAATAAATAAATCTAAAGTTGTACTTGTGTATAACGGACACCAAATGACTTAAACTACATAAAATATTTTAATAAGTCTCGTTTCAACCTTTTCTGTTCCGATGTGAAAGTAAATATATTAATAAACATACAATTCATTAATCTCACCTGTGTTGTTTCAACAGTACCAGTTGCTGGAAGTGTTATAACGAAATAAAGAAAGTTCTATTAGCTGCGTTGGGTTTCGTTGCTACCTAAAGTAGGACAAGCGTCATCCAGAGAATACCTGTACGTTGTTGCCAATCGCGTCCATCTTAGAATGCAACATTTCCACATTAATGGACAACAGTTTTTTTATAAGCTAATAATGTTGTAACAGCCCTCACGTGATAATCGATCATGTTGACCAAAATTGACTCCGAAGAACATAACAGGGTGATGTTATTAACCATGTTTTCTACTCATATTAAATCGGACAGAACAATTCACGCAAAAACACTTTAGTTCAAAGTTCAGACATGTTTTCAATGTCATAAAATAAAACAAACAAAACTCTAGTTTCCAACATTACAAAGCGCAAGTTTTCACACATTGTCAACTATTTCACGTTTACGAATTTGAATTTATTATATATTGCCATCTATTGGCAATTTATGATAAACTAAAATCAGAATAAAAAGATTATATGAAAAGTGAAACACGTGCTCTTTTTTCTTATTATTATTTTTGTTACCACAGGTCAAATCATTATTTTTTGTGTCATATTTTTTGTGGCACTAATAAAGAGGATTTTCATGATGTCAAATATGGCGCATCAAAACAACACGTGGTTACATTAAAGCAAATGCATTAAAGATATCAACCATACGTTAATCTGTCCATTCTTAATCGGCATGGCCAGGTGGATTAAGGCGTGTGACTCGTCATATGAAGATCGCGGGTTCGAATCCCCATCGCACCAAACAGGCTAGCCCTTTCAGCCGTGGGGGCGTTAAAATGTGGCGGCTAATCTCTCTATTCATTGATACAAGAGTAGGTCAAGAGTTGGCGGTGGGTGTTGATGATTAGCTGCCTTCCATCTAGTCTTACACTGATAAATTAGGTACCGCTAGCGTAAATAGCCCTTGCATGGCTTTGTGAGAAATTCAAAAACAAATTAACTGTACATTTTATTACAGGATTTAAAATATTTATTTCGTGTATAGAATGAGAAATACAATAGCAATGATAATAATATATATACGAATATTTTCAGGCCACAAATGCTCATATGTTTACAGCCCTTGAATACAGATTAACAAAAGAGCTTTATTATTAAAACATGAGTTTATATCCGTAATGGACCCAACATGACCAGGTGGTTAAGGCGATCGGCTCTGCATCTGAGGGTTGCAGGTTCAAATCCCCATTACATGAAACATGCTCGCTTTTTCAGCCTTGGGTACTTTATTATGTGAAGGACAATCCGACTAAACGTTGGTAAAAGAGTAGCTCAAGAGTTGACGGTGGGTGATGATGATTAGCTGTCTTACACTGCTAAATCAAGGACAGCTACCTCAGATAACTCTCGTGTAGCTTTGCGCGAAGTTCAAAACAAACAAATAAACATATCCACACGTGCAATGTGTATAGTCTTACATCAAATTATCACCGCGTAGCATTCCACGCACAATTTATTCGTCGTGCTACACTGACAATAATGAATATTGAATATCAAATAATTTACAAAGGACAAACTATTTCAAATCTTTGTAGAGCGACTAATTCAGTTTAGAATTATACAAAAAGCTACACACTTATCTGTACTCTGCCTACCCCGGGCATCGAAACCCAGTTCTTAGTCTGCAAACATACACTTGTGCCACTGGCGGACGTTAAATAACGAATAAACTAGTGTTTTTTATTACTGTGACGTGTTTGTGATTATAATTTGAATAAAAAAACCTTAATCAAGCAATTAAAACAGTAGTCATGAATTTTGTATCCCGTTCTCTATTCCTTTGAAACAAAGAAATGAAATTAAACATCTCTATTTGAAGGTCGTTGAGAGAATGTATTGTTTTTCGACCTTCAGTGATCTAATTTTCGATATTGAAATAATTGAATAATGCAAACTTCAACGATGTCCACTACAAACCAAGCCTAGTCCAGTGGGATCAAAGTAGTTTTCGATCCCTTAATTCAAGTCTTCTCTGCAGACTTCTTGGTTTTCTATTCCCACGGTGGGTAATGGACAGATATCTCATTGAGTAACTTTACGCTTAACAATAAACGACCTTAAGTTACAATGAATTATTTTAAGTACTTTTTTTTCTTTTTAGGGTTATATTTATTTTGACTTATTTGTCTGCAGAGAGTTTGTGATTAGAACATTATTTAACGTTCAAAAAACGACTTGACCAGAAGTAACGTGAGTTAGTCACCGAACTTAGCTGGTTGATTGATTTGTGAATCTATTATATTAGTTGATTTGATTACTAAGTAAGCAAGTTTGTAAGTCGATTTGTCTATTACTTTAGTTTTGTGCATTTTGAGTTTGTGTTTAAACTTAGTACTAGAGATACGTGAAACTGCTAATAGGTATTAGAGACAATAAGGGAGTAACTGTTACTAATTCCCTCGATTTTATGCCTATCGCTCAGTGAACGTTATGTCTGTGCACGAAACTTGTGAAACTTTGGTCGAAGAAATAAAACACTTAGGTCATCATTAAGCGATTTAGACGACAAATAGTAATAATAAATCCTGCCAAACAACAGAGACCATTAGAATATATTTTTAGTTCATCCAGTCGCATAACAATACTGAAGTAAAGATACTTTGTTTAACATCCAAACGCATAAAGGAAATTTCTTAAAAAATTCCACTCTCTGTACACGTCACACTCAAAAGTAGTAAATAAAACTTATTCTATAGCTCAATTTTATGAGCCGTTATCAGTGCAAAAACAAAGCATTAAAAAACCTAAGCTAAGGATGAACAAAATAGCACAGATAGCCCATTGTGTAGCTTTGTGCTTAATTCAAAACAACAACAACAGCTGACAACTAATAAAAACAAACACAAGCCTAACGTTCCGACAGTAGTGACATCTGTACTGCAGATCACTGTTTGCTTGTTATTTCCTCTTTTCTTCTTTTCTGATGTAATAAATTTTTTGATACCCTTGGGACTACAAAGCCATTTCTAAATAATTAAAACTGCTCCTAGCGATACAGATATCTTTAACTGAAACCTACGTTCTTAGAATCCATAATAAACTGTAGAATATCCAAATAAAAATTCGGTTTTCAATTATTTTCCTGTTTATTATTTTATTAACATATAGAAACAACTGGCATTGTTTTCAAACTTTTATTTTCAAGTTTTTGATAATGAATTAATTTATTCGGCTTCAATTTACCCAGTCATTGAAACACATGATAACTTGCAGTGCGCATGAAAAAATGATCAAAACTTCGTGTCGGATCTGAGTTTTTACTTCTCAAAATTATGTTTTCTTATTACACATCGACAAGAACGAGCAAAATGGACTTAGATTAAACTTGTCTAAGCTATTGTTCAATCCTCAAGTAAATGTAGTTAACTATACTGATTCAAGGAAAGTGACTACAGTTTGAATTAAATAATCATAACGAGGCGATCTACCTAATCATATTATATAAAATTCATAAAGATAAGAAAATCCTGAAATTCTAGGAAAGGTTGAACGAAATGTCGGACTGGAAAGTTGCACCTTTCTTGTGTTTAATGAGTTCAGTCATAAATAATAGTGGTGCATAAAGTACTCGCATTAAATACAGATGTTTCCAGCTGTGTGTAATTTTGTTTTACTTTCCAAAATTAAAAATGAGTGTAATAACTCCTATCAAAAACAGTAACTAGACGAATCTAATGTGAAACATTTTTAAATATTTAAAAGTCATATGTAAAATAAGGATATTCGTGGTAATTTTTAATTTTCCTTGAAACATATATAGAAGCTTGCATCATAATCAAATATAGCAGCAAAAGCAGAGTAAACCTAATTTTATGTACTTTATTGGTTATAAAGTGGCACTTTATTACTGTGCACAAAGATGGTTACAATTTAAATTAAATGTGTTTATTGTCACTACTGTTCACAGCAAAACGATTTTGAAAATGAGTTTTTCTATCATTTAAAAATATCTTATTATATATATATATTAAAATCGTAAGTGAGATGTTGGTGTCTGGAGCAGTCTTTATATATCAAAGAAATAAAAACTTTAGATAGAATTCTATGTCGTATTCCCAAAACGTACTTTATGATTACTTGTTTCCAAACGTCATTCGTGAGGATATCATGTAATTTCTCTGATAAAAATAAGTAAATAAAATATTTAGAAATTAAAGAATTATATCGATTGCGGCAATGAAAATCAAATATTATAAAGATAATTTTGTTAAGCTACAATTCCACATCAAATGACACAAATGATGTTAAAAGTATCAGTTGTTCTTGATGTGACGATTTTTTGTCGTTAAAGTTTCTACAAAATATTTCCTTGATATACTTCTGTTTTATTACAAAGCATTTTAATTATGAAAAGAAAATTGTAAGTAATTACCTGTAGGAAGCGCTGTTGAAAGCTCGTTGTATACAAATGTTTTTTTCACTCATCAAAAAAACTCGTGTTCTTTTTTATTGTTCTACAAATTCGTTGTTTAAATGTATCAAGTTTTATGCTGTATTTTTGTTTCTTTATTCTTACAATAAGGACAAAAAATAAACAACTCGTTTCTACGATCGCAAAGTTTCCTCGCTCTTTCTCTCTTTCTCTTTGATAACGTACAAACTAAAACTTTTCACCAAATTTTAAGGTAATATAATACCTGTAAAAAAACTGTACGATTTAGAAGTATCTTCGTTTGTTTCTCATGGATATTTAGTTAAATATTATAAAACTACGACTTTATAATTTTGTATTTCATCGACAATATGTAAAGAAAAGCATTCAAGAGATCATATAAAACACCCTATGCTTGAATATACTTGCCCTATTATAATTTGTATATCGATATAACATTTTTCTTCTAGAAAGAAAACGCTACTTCAAAGTATTTTGAGCTACGTAAACCTTTTAATGTGCTAACATAAGAGATATTGGATTTAAAAACGTCTTCTGTTATGATACCTGAAAAATAATTAAAATCAAGCAGACATTCTTTGTATGCTTACAAGATTTATTAACTTCGGGCTGGATTTCAGTGTACTGATAGAATGGTTATTAGATTCTGGTATGTTAACACACGAATTATTAGCTTCAGATATGTTTTACTTTTGATACGTTGACATTGAGATTATAGGCCTTAAGCGGAAATGTTAATGTTGACAAAATAATAATTTGGTTCAGATAAGCACTATCCGATTATACTAACTAATTGTTAATAAATTCCGACAGTTTTTTTTTCAGGCATACTTAGCTTGTTTTAAATTTCGCGCAAAGCTACACAAGGGCTATCTGCGCTAGCCGTCCCTAATTTAGCAGTGTAAGACTAGAGGGTTACTCTTTTACTAATGAATAGCGGGATCGACCGTAACATTATAATGTCCCACGGCTAAAAGGGTAAGCATGTTTGGTGTGACGGGGATTTGAACCCACGACCCTCATATTACGAGTCATCCGGCAAGCTGTTTCAGATGCTCCAGCCGAGTTACTCAACCATATCTGCGTCCTTAACGTTCAATTAATATATGAGTGATGGTAGGTAGTCCACAACACCTACTGCCAAATTTCAAGCTGCTGTTAATGAAAATGGAGATTTGACAGTTACTTTTATAACTTACCTATAGCTTCAAAATACGACGAGAGATTTTGCTACAACGGGAAGCGAACTGTGGACCATCAAATTTATCAATGGTAACCACTAAACCACTTTTATCCAATCCGAAATCCTAACACAAGTAAATTTTACTTTGTTCTGATAGAGACCTGGATGTATGACACTACAATGTACTTTCTGTTGTCCAATGACAAATTTATTGGACTAAACCAGACCTGAAGATCTGCTATCAACAAACGTTATTGAGTGCAAGCAGACACTTTAAGGTGTTGAAAGAATCGTTTCACTTTGACCTGGGTTTGTTTCCGGGCGCAGTGCACCGGAAGTATTTCACTGGGCCCGAAATAGATCTCACATAAATTATTATCTCTTACGTCACAAATATGTTTAAATTATTTTGAGTAATAGTTTTTTTCTTGTGGTTCAACCACAAAATATTTTCTGTGACACTCCTAGAGAAACATTACAGTATTCTAGGTGAAGTTTCATTGGACAAAAGTCGGACTTTTGTTTCTCTTAAAGTGTTACTGGTGTAAGAATGATTTTTAGGTGCACACATAGAGAAAAACTAAACAAAGACTTTTCAGTTGCTGAAACCGTACTAACAGGTTTATTCGGTTTTGAAATTTTCTGCAAAGCTACTGGAGGGTCATATGCATTAACTACTCCTAACTTCGAAGTGATAGACTAAATAAAAGGAAGACAGCTAGCCAACCTACCCATTGCCAAATCTTTTACAACGAAAAATAAAATTGACCATCATATTATAACGCCCCTAAGGCTGAAAACGAGAGGATGTTCTGTGAAGGGATTCGAACTGGTGATCCGTAGATTACGAGTCAAGATCCTTAAACAGTTGGCCATGCCAGGGTGTTCATTAACAGGGAATTCACTAGAAAAATAGAGGACGATATTTAGGAACTCTTCACTTATGGAACCAGTAGCAGTAAAGCGGAAATCACGTCCTTTTCCTATTCGTGTAGAGCATGTAAATACACTGCATAGCATACACACAGAAATATCAGGTTATTATTATCATTAATTTTGATTCGTTCCCTATGTCCTTTGAATGCAACTTTTAAACTATGAATGTCATTATAACAGTTACCAACAGAAGAAGTATAATATTGGCCCGGCATGGCCAGGTGTTTAAGGCTCTCGACTCTTAATCTGAGGGTCGCAAGTTTGAATCCCCGCCACACCAAAATGCTCGCCTTTTCAGCCTTGTGGGTTTTATAGTGGTTCGCTCAATCCCACTAATCGTTGGCAAAAGAGTAGTTCAAGAGTTGGCGGTGGGTGGTGATGACTAGTTGCCTTCCCTCTAGTCTGCCAAATTAGGGACGGCTAGCGCAGATAGCCTTCGTGTCGTTGCACGAAATTCAAACCATACCAAGCATAATATAAATTTAAACTACTATAAACTTGGTTTTCTCAACATCCAGTGGTGGACGAAAACGAACTTTATTTTATTTAGTATTTTCATATTTCTTCTTCGTTACATATTTCAATTCAGCAATATAACGTTTTAGACACAATACAAATCCTTATAAGGCATTGTGATATCACGTTCCTCCGGTCCAAAGCAGACGTTAACAACGATACGACAGAGAAAAAGTATATTTTTGTAACTCTTGACGTAAGTAAACCAAGTAAAATGATAATTCTTGATAACGTGTTACAAAACAAATATATTTGTGAATGAGGAGAAAGACGTCAGGTAATAGCCACAACAACGATAAAAGATTGAACATTCTGATATTTTTAGAGTTAAATCTATGAAGTCTTTTAGTTTCATGATAAATAATTCAAATGGAAGATATAGCGTGCAGTTAAGACAACGTGCTGTTTCCTTTTTGTTCTTTTCTTGCCTGTAAAGGGCCCGGCATGGCCAAGCGCGTTAAGACGTGCGACTCATAATCTGAGGATCGCGGGTTCGCATCAGCGTCGCGCCAAACATGCTCGCCCTCCCAGCCGTGTGGGTGTTATAATGTTACGGTCAATCCCACTATTCGTTGGCAAAAGAGTAGCCCAAGAGTTGGCGGTGAGTGGTGATTACTAGCTATCTTCCCTCTAGTCTTACACTGCTAAATTAGGGACGGCTGGCACAGATAGCCCTCGAGTAGCTTTGTGTAAAATTCCAAAACAAATCAACAAACTTGCCTGTAAAACAATATAAAACGTTATACACTCTTATAGACGGTTAATTCGACAATAAAAATGCATCGCATGTTTTAATACACTGATATATAAACACCACTGAGAGTCTTGGCACTAAAGTGATATGATTGGTGTCATTATATTTCACTTATGGCGGATTCTCAACCACTGAAAGTGTCCAGTGCCTTCACGACGAATTTATGACCGAAGCAAAATGTCACAGCACTTCCAGAAAAAGACGATTGCTATTGCGAAACAGCAAACAGATCTCATATAAATTTTAAAGGCAACAAGAGTAAATAACACCTGTAAGTGAAAAACAACAGCCTACCGCACCCAAAACTATCACTATCATTACCAAAGTTTATAAAGTGGTTAACTATTACCCATCACTTCAAATCATGTGCAAAGAGCATTAAAAGGGTTGAGGCTCGTTGACAAAACGTTCACTCTTCAAGAATCGTTAAATAATTGCGTGTGTCTTATGAGAGCACATTAGAAGAAACCAAAAGGAATATGGGTTCTCTGTGGTACGTATATGGTAAAAAAATCACAGAAGAAACAAAATCTTATCCTCTTTTATTCTATTTCAAATAATCTTGTAAGCACTTTAAAACTAAAAAGTGAATTATTGCGTGGTGATATATGACAGTATGTTAGTTTTTGTTGTTTATTTCTATTATAAAGGTCTAAAAGTTCCCGTGCGTCATCAGTTTTAACTCTATTTTTCTTAATAGCTCTCGAAAATCCAGTTGTAGAAACAGGTATAATTATCTTAGCTATTTACTGTTTTTGTGACAGAGGAAAAAGGACACTTTTGGAAGACTCACCCTGTGCACCTCAATGACACCCACTTTACTTTCAAATACAACATAAAATGATTAGCAGCAATCTGCAAATATTCCAACCATCTGTTCGCATTCTACATGCAATTGTTATTGTAAAGAAGAACGAAACACAAGCAACTCTACAAAAATTTTGGCGGCGTAAATACGAGCTGTAGAGATTGTATTAAAACTACCATTCGCGTGAGAGATGGACATTTGTTGCAACTTTGGACAAGTCTGGGTGAAATAACAACCGCGACATGGAATGGGAGATTTTCTACCCATTACAAAGTGGTATAGACTCTCCAAAACGGTAAAATAACGTTTGTTGCTTTAATTATAACTTTTAGTTCCATCGAACTTTACGTATAACAGGAAATTTAAACAATGAAATGATGGTTACATCGGGACATAGCGCTAAGTTATATCCCTAATTCCACAATACGCTATTAATTCAGTGACCATGCTATTTCCCTTCTCCGACTTAGCCATGAAGCCATTTTACTACATATTCATTACTCTGTGTATTAGGTTGACATAAACGCGGTATAGGAAGACATTGTTTACATATTGTGGGATGAGTGGTCCAACAATGATCATAAAGGCATATACAAAACAATGGAAATTGTTGTACAGTAAAAAGTTTATTTTCATGGCAATTTGAATAGCCATGTGTGATCAACGAGGAAGGAAGTAATTATAACGGCAGCCCGAAACCTGGAACATAGTTCTTATAAAGAGTGATTAACCTCCATGGTAATCTTACACATCCGTTTCGCTGCTTCGTTTGGGTATTATTTTTTCAATTCTTATTTTTATTTCAGGCTTCGATGTGGATTTCAAAGTTTCTTCCACCTCAGTTAAATCCAAGGGTGTCTGGAAAAAAACAGTAATAAAAAAATAGATTACACGTACAGTCGCTAATAAAATTCATCCATAAAACTTAACGCATATAGAGTATTAATTAACAATAATCTTGTTCGAAAGAAATCTTAAACATGGTAGAAAATCACGTAATTCAAAAATATATTACAAAAGCGACAAAAATCAAAATGAAACTACGGAATGTTTGTTAAGATATGTTTTTCCTATCGAAGAAGCCTGGCATGGCGGGTTCAAATCTCCGTCACACCAAATGCGCTCGCCCTTTGAGCCGTGGGTGCATTATAATGGTACGCTTAATCCCACTATTTGTCAGTAAAAGCGTAGCTCAAGAGTTGGCGGTGGGTGATGACGGGTATCTGCCTTCCCTCTAATATGTTACTAATAAAATAGGGACGGCTAGTGCAGATAGCCCTCTTGTAGATTTACGCGAAATTCAGAAAACAAACAAACAAACAAATCGTATTGTAGATTGAAAATTAAGACATTTCATATTTAAAAGAAAATCAGAATATCTTAACCACCATAACCTATCAATATAACGCCAACTGAACCTTGATTCTCTTCGACTACTCGAGACATCACCTTCCTCTGTTAAACATCTTTTATGAACAAGTTTTTAACTGAAAGCTACAGTGTAACAACTGCGTTACGATTCCACGTGACAAGGTGCTAGAAAGGTAGATTGTTTAATACAATGAAAACAAATAATTATTGTCATAAATTCGTCTTTTTACTGAGAATAAACAACGTATGATGTTTGAAACACTCAGTTAATGTACAGACGAACATTACTTAAATGAACAGCTTTGTTGGTTAACTGGTGACAATATATATATATTAATCCACTTTCATGCATTCCAGAAATGTCATATGATCACCAGCTTATCAGACATTTGCTCATTTTAAAATTTTCAACCTAACATCATGCTTTCGTAGTCCACAGCTTTGTCGACACAACTGTCTATTTGTGCTCTGCTAACAGTTAGTATTCAAACCAGATGTTTTTGAACATTTTAAACTATTAAATGGCGAAGTACAAAATGCACACATATAACTGCCACCTCAGATGTTATTAATAAACTGTATTAGAGCATGGTCAACGGTCAAATTTCACTATGTGGTCAATCAAAAGTACTTTAAGAATAAATAGGTTTGGTTTGTTTCCACATTCGTGCAAAGCTACACTAGAGCTATCTGTTCTAGCAGTCCCTAATTTTGCGATGTAAAACCACCTACCGCCAACTCTTGGGAATAAGGGGATTAACCATCACATTATAACGCTTCCACACCTAAAAAGGCAAACATGTCTAGCGTGACGGGGATTAGAACACGCGACCATCAGATTATGAGTCGAGTATCTTGACCACCTGGCCATGCCGGGCCGGAAAAATTGGATGTGTTATTAACCATATGGATTTCCTTTTAGTCTTATCCATTCATAATTAGGGACAACAATTTGCAAATAGTCATTTTGTATTTTTATTGCGAATATTCCAATCAAAATATCAAATAGCAAAACTATAAAGTGTTTACTTGCGATCTTTTGGTTGTTTTTAGTATATTATTTTATATAAGATGTGTTGACTTCATCTTCCTCAATCTATGTATATTTTATACTTAATAAAATATTGACTAATGAACTACAGTTATTTCTGAATACTATTTGGTTTTATTTTCGTCATGTTTTTAGCATTTTAACAAGTAGATGTAATACTGTTTTACAAAACAAGTGGTAATACATCAGTGCTCAACACGTTATATGTAAAACAAACAAGTACAGCCGTAATTTACATTTCTGAGGGATGCTAAAACTTTTTACAAGTTTGTAACTTCTCGATGGTGTGAGATCAGACTACCTTCCAGTTAAAACAGTATGTGCGTTTGGTAAATATTTTACATGTTAATAGAAAGTAACAAACTGAAAAGTGAAGAAGCGAACACAATACACCTCCCCACCTTCCTTTAAAAAATACAGCCCCCCCCGCTAATACAGCGGTATGTCTCCGGATTTACAACGCTAAAATCAGGGGTTCGATTTCTCTCGGTGGACTGAGCAGATAGCCCGCTGTGACTTTGCTATAAGAAAAAAAACACTTAAAAATACATACGTCTTTTCTGAACAGTCTCCAAACGACATTTCTATCTTGCAAAGACGGGAAGTAAAATGAGCTGCTGAATCCAACATAATCGTAATTATAAATAAGAGAGTTAAATACAGGGTGTCGAATTATTTATTTAAGCGGTAGCATTTCACGCAAAGCTACACGACAAATATCTGCGCTAGCCGTCCCTAATTTAGCAGTGTAAGACAAGTGGGAAGGCAGCTTGTAATCACCACCGACCGCCAACTTTTGGACTACTCTTTTACCAACAAATAGTGAAATTGACTGTAACGTTATATGACTCCATGGTTGAAAGGGCGAGCATGTTTGATGTGAAGAAGATTCTACCATGCCACCCTCAAATTACAAGTCGGGTGCCTTAACCATGTGGTATGAACCGAGCATCCCGTTAGGAGAAACCTGGATTCATTGTCTACTGATTCCTTACACACTTGAATATCTCAAATTATGTGCTTGTGTGAGTTATTTTTATTATACTTTAACTTGAAGAAACAAATTTTGTGTACAGTAATTTTATTCAAGAATTGTTCAAACTTATTATCAAAAGATTTCTCCTTACCTTCACGGTAAGTGGAATCTCCTCCATTTCACAGTCAGAGTTAGATATTTTCCGAAAGGGAAGGTTGCGCGTGGTTTGGCCACAAATATTTTGTTGGAAACAGAACATGCCACACATAATACCCTTAAACACAGCAGTTGTAAGAATCCTATCGGGAGCCAAATAAAACATGAGAATTTTAAAATCACTCAAATTTAAAACATATTTATACATGTTAACTAAGTTTATATTCATGAAAGAAGTTAATACTAATTCATTAGCGCACAGTTATCTTTAAATTCTCTACTTAATTATACTACTGAAATAATAAGCTCGTGAAATTATTTCGGAGAATTCTCAGATTCGCAAAAATGGGCCGTCTTATAATATATCTTTATTTGTTGTTGTTTTTTTTAATTTCGCGTAAAGCTATACAAGTGTTATCTATACCGACCGTTTCTAATTTAACAGCGTAAGACAAGAGGTAAGACGAATTTTATATGCAAAAAACGGCTCTTTTGGGCTCAGAAAACACTTCAAATAGAAGAGCGAACAACGTTTCGACCTTCTTCGGTCATCGTCAGGTTCACAAAGAAAGAGGTAACTGGCCGGAAGCTGACCACATGTTTGGAAGGGGTTGTATAACTGAGTGTCGCAATGTAGAGGGCGCGGTTTGATGTTTGAATATATAATTTTATCTATAATATTAATATAGGTATAATGGCGTTCCTTTATATTGGTTTATTTTGGGTTTAAGTTGTTGTATAAGTAAGGCTTCTTTAATTTTTCGTTTGTTTATGTTTGTTTCTTTATTTAGTATTTTAGTGTTTTCTATGGTTATGTTGTGTCCATTTGACTTGCAGTGTTCGAAAACGTGTGAAGGTGACTTTTTATGTTCTTTGAATCTGGTTTCCATTTTTCTACTTGTTTCTCCTATATAGAAGTCGTGGCAGTTATCACATTGTATTTTATAAATAATGTTAGTGTGGTGTTTGTCAGTGTAGTTCTTACATAGTATAGACCTTAGTTTTGTGCCTGGTTTTTGAATAAATTTAGTGTTAACTGGAATGTTATATTTTGTTACTAGTTTTTGCCAAATGTTGGTTATTTGTTTGCTGATGTCAGGAATATATGGTATACAGCAGTATATGGTTTCGTGATTTTTTGATTCGTGAGATATATTTACTTTTGTTGGTTGATTTTGCTTTCTGTCTAGGTGTGTGCGTATAATGTTTTCTACGGTTTGTGGAGGAAACTTATTGATGTTGATGAAGTATTGTTTTATTTTATCTAATTCATCGTTAATTTTATCTGGTGAGCATAGTTTTATGGCTGTATTTATCTGGTTTCTTAGTATGTTGAGTTTTTGTTTTGTTTCATGTGCTGAGTCCCAAGGAATGTATAGTCCAGTATGAGTGATTTTTCGGTGGATTTCTGTTTTGAATTGTGTGTCGGTTCTTATAATTTTGAGGTTAAGAAATGATATTTGATTGCTTTCTTCCTGTTCACATGTGAAGTTAATGTTGGGATGTATAGAGTTAATGTGAGTGAAAAAGTTAAGTATGTGTTCTGTAGATTCGAATCCCGCAACCGTGTCATCTACATATCTGTACCAGTATAGTGGTGGATGTAATGCTGTATTAATTGCTTGTGTTTCAATTTGTGTCATAAAAATATTGGCTAGAACTGGCGATACTGGGTTGCCCATGCTTAGGCCATTTGTTTGTATATAGTTTTGGTTGTTGAACATGAAGTTTGTCTTTATTGTTGTGAATTCTATGAGGGTTGCTAACTGGTTACTGGGAATGTCTATAATCGGGTTAGGGTCTCGAATATAGAGTTCTAAGGCTATCTTGCAGGCTTCTGTTGTTGGAACTTCTGTGAAGAGGGATATAACATCGAAACTGGCCATTAAGGCTTTATGATTAAGTTGATTTAGATTGGACTTGAAATTAAAAGAGTCTTTGATGAATGAGCTGGCTGATGTTGCATATTTGGAGAATGCCCATGCTATGTATTTACCAAGATTGTAGTTAAACGATTCATATGTTGACATTATTGGTCGTAATGGACAATCTGGTTTATGAGGTTTGGGGATGCCGTATATTTGCGGTGTGCGTGAGTCGGTTTTACGTAGGTAGGAATAAAGTGTTTGTGAAATTGTGTTGGCTTTTTTCATTTGTAGTAGTAATTTGTTTAGTTGCGTCTCATGTGTCTTTGTTGGATTTGTGTGTATTGGTTTAAATTTGTTCGTGTCTGATAGGATGTTATTCATTTTTTGTATGTATTCATATGAATCGTTTAACTACAATCTTGGTAAATACATAGCATGGGCATTCTCCAAATATGCAACATCAGCCAGCTCATTCATCAAAGACTCTTTTAATTTCAAGTCCAATCTAAATCAACTTAATCATAAAGCCTTAATGGCCAGTTTCGATGTTATATCCCTCTTCACAGAAGTTCCAACAACAGAAGCCTGCAAGATAGCCTTAGAACTCTATATTCGAGACCCTAACCCGATTATAGACATTCCCAGTAACCAGTTAGCAACCCTCATAGAATTCACAACAATAAAGACAAACTTCATGTTCAACAACCAAAACTATATACAAACAAATGGCCTAAGCATGGGCAACCCAGTATCGCCAGTTCTAGCCAATATTTTTATGACACAAATTGAAACACAAGCAATTAATACAGCATTACATCCACCACTATACTGGTACAGATATGTAGATGACACGGTTGCGGGATTCGAATCTACAGAACACATACTTAACTTTTTCACTCACATTAACTCTATACATCCCAACATTAACTTCACATGTGAACAGGAAGAAAGCAATCAAATATCATTTCTTAACCTCAAAATTATAAGAACCGACACACAATTCAAAACAGAAATCCACCGAAAAATCACCCATACTGGACTATACATTCCTTGGGACTCAGCACATGAAACAAAACAAAAACTCAACATACTAAGAAACCAGATAAATACAGCCATAAAACTATGCTCACCAGATAAAATTAACGATGAATTAGATAAAATAAAACAATACTTCATCAACATCAATAAGTTTCCTCCACAAACCGTAGAAAACATTATACGCACACACCTAGACAGAAAGCAAAATCAACCAACAAAAGTAAATATATCTCACGAATCAAAAAATCACGAAACCATATACTGCTGTATACCATATATTCCTGACATCAGCAAACAAATAACCAACATTTGGCAAAAACTAGTAACAAAATATAACATTCCAGTTAACACTAAATTTATTCAAAAACCAGGCACAAAACTAAGGTCTATACTATGTAAGAACTACACTGACAAACACCACACTAACATTATTTATAAAATACAATGTGATAACTGCCACGACTTCTATATAGGAGAAACAAGTAGAAAAATGGAAACCAGATTCAAAGAACATAAAAAGTCACCTTCACACGTTTTCGAACACTGCAAGTCAAATGGACACAACATAACCATAGAAAACACTAAAATACTAAATAAAGAAACAAACATAAACAAACGAAAAATTAAAGAAGCCTTACTTATACAACAACTTAAACCCAAAATAAACCAATATAAAGGAACGCCATTATACCTATATTAATATTATAGATAAAATTATATATTCAAACATCAAACCGCGCCCTCTACATTGCGACACTCAGTTATACAACCCCTTCCAAACATGTGGTCAGCTTCCGGCCAGTTACCTCTTTCTTTGTGAACCTGACGATGACCGAAGAAGGTCGAAACGTTGTTCGCTCTTCTATTTGAAGTGTTTTCTGAGCCCAAAAGAGCCGTTTTTTGCATATAAAATTCTCAACAAGTGGGTTTCTCGACATCACTGAAGAGGTAAGACGATTCTTGGTCAATGGTATCTGGATATTTTGCCCTGGAGGGTCAGGTTCACTTTGACCTCTTCCTCCTTCCTGAACGTATTTTCCCTAACTGTTTGTATGTTAGGTCCTTTTCAGGGCAATGTCCATTTATAGTCTCTTATTCACAGTAGTCAAGCTAGCTGGTGGCAATTTATTTATTTTATCTTATTATTATTTTGAAATACATAAATATGTAAACAATAAATACAAGATTTAAAGTTTATATACATACATATTTTACTTTAATTTATTTTTCTTTATGTTTAAAATATATGTTAATTGGGGAGAGGTATTTAGGATTTTCTTCATCATGTATGAGGTACCTATCCAGTTCGCATAATAAGTCATTTTTCATCCAATTTTTGTTAAAATATCTAATTGTAATATTTACAAACTCATCACCACACATTTCCTTGGACTTGCCGGGCCTAATTTGTTCTGAAAATAGTTTCAATAGAATGCATGTGGTAACAATAACGACTTTGTAATGATTCCAAGCTAGATAGTATCATGTAGACGAGGCAGATCTTGGCTATCATATTATAAAGACGAGGCACAGCCAGGTGGTTATAGCGTTCGATTCGTAATCTGAGGGTCGCGGATTCGAATCTCTATCATACAAAACATGCTCGCCCTTTCAGCTGTAGGGCGTTATAAAATGCGTCAATCCAAAATACGTTGGTAAAAGAGTAGTCCAAGAGTTGGCGGTGGGTGGTGAAGACTAGTTGCCTTCCTTCTGTATTACACTACTAAATTAGGGACGGATAGCACAGATAGCCCTCGAGTAGCTTTGTGCGAAATTCAAAAACAAAACAAAACAAACCACCTGGTTATGCCAGGTCAAATTCAAAAAAAGCTTTCAAACAAATTAACGCATAATACAGACTTTGAGTGGTGTTTCAACTTACTACTATATATATATAAAAATATAGTTTTACTTTTTGCCAAATTTTGATGTGTCAGATATTTTAATACTGAAGCACATATGTGTGTGTGTGTGTGTGTTAAAAAACAAACTGTCAATAGGATTTATGTGGTTTTATTTTTATTTAAAAAATATAAAATAATAATATCTGGTAACTTTTTAACTTCAAAGAGTAATAATTATTATTTTTCCCTTCTAACGTATATTGTTGTTTTCATATTACAAACATAAAACAAGTAAGTTTAGAACTAGTATTTTTGGGAAACAGTTTTTTTCTTAGGATCGTTTTGTATATTTTTAAGAATACTACTTTTTCTTTCTCTCTACGAGTTGGGAGTACTAAATTTAAAAGTGTTTTATTTGAGATCGATTAGAATATAACACCTCGAAATTTAAATGAATAATGTCTTTGAAAAACAGTGCAGTTGAAATAATGTGGGCTACTTCTACAGAATTTAAAAGCCACGAAGTCCCCCCCTCAAAGGCACAGTAGTATGTATTCGGAACAACAACGTTAGAAGCCGGATTATCTGGGCAGAGCACAGATAGCCCATTGCGAAGCTTTGTGCTTAACCATGAGCAAAATAAAAAACAACAAAGTCACCACTGTTAAAGTTTTCTTCTCAAAACACGATGCTAGCAATGTGCATGCTCGTAATGATGAAAAATGAGTACATTGGGGTTAAAATGGTTCTTTTTGTTATAACCATCATCTTATCCGGAAACGTGCTAGGTAAAACGTAACAAGCAATAAATAACACTTCAGGGACCGTTGCTAAAAATAAACGCTCACTAACTATAACATTATTAACAAAAACACCTATATTTTTTCTGTCCAATTTAGCATTACTTACACCATTTTTTCCTTTGTCTTTTTTCGTTTGCGTGTTAATTACATTACATTCTCCTTTATTTTGTTTCTCTTCTATTCACTATACACCTTGAACATTTTTCCATCTCATGTTAAACAATGTTAGTGTTATACAGTTTATGTTTTTCTCTTTTCACAGTCAATATCTGTTTTTTCACCGCTTTTAAATTCATCACGATTTTCCTTAATCTCCCCTCATCTTTCACACAAATCCAACATGATCCATACTTTTGTCATTCACTTGATATAAAAAATATTAAATAAAAAATCTCACAACTAGAAGCCTTTTCTTTCTCGTTTGATGAAAAAATAAAGAATAATCTATCTACACACACTAACGCTGCTTAAGTCTGGGAAAACTTTACAAATTATTTTCATTAGGTTCTGGGTCTCTTCATGTTCGTTGTTTTGTTTGTTTGCTTTTATTTGTTAATCTTCAGATGGGTTTCTTTGTTCAAGAAAAAAAACCAATAAACTTATTTTTTACAAACCTTAATACGATTTGTATCCAATAGAAACGACTTTTGTAAAAACAAATGCTGGATTCAAATCTTCTGGTTCTTTAAAGACTTTATAAGCAATGATGACCAGATGCAAGAAACTGTTAAGCCTAATTTTTTTAATTCAGTGAAAAAGACAGATTTCTAGAAATCGCACCATCTTACTGTTTTAAAATTTTATTAAGCTTACAGACACAGGATGGATAAAAACCTTTACATTGTTATCATGTCATTAAACGTTACCATTTTTTCTGTAAGCAAGAATATTTTTACTGAATGACCATTTAAGTACTAAAATATTTTTTATCTTTAAAACTTGCATACTCGACAATAATTACACCAGTGATTGAAACGTCACTGGTGTTTCTAAAATATTCCTTTTTGCTCTAAAAACTATAACTTGTTGTGCAATAACACTTATAATCAGTAAATAAACTCAAAACGAAACTAAAGGTTTACGTTTTCACCATAGCCATCCAATGGCACAGCGGAATGTCTTAGGACTCAAAATGCTAAAAATAGGGTTAACGAGACACAGATAGCCCACTGTGTAACTTTGTGCTTAAATTGAAACAAATTGCTAGCCTAGTCGCAGTTCTGTTCGTTATTAATCCCGTCTGAAAAATCAGAGATATTTTAAATAAAGTACATATATGTAAATTTACTGTTTAAATATAGTCATAACATTATAGGATAAATGGAAACTATAACTTGAATTCCAGCTTTAACCTATGCAGAAAATTGGCTCCAGTTATATTAACGGTTTACATGTTTGTACAGTTCATTTATTATTGAGATGTTAATGGTTTACATTCTAGTCTACCTACGAATCATTTAACTATAAAGTCGGTAAATATATAGCGTGGGCATTTTCTAGGTATGTAACATCAACCGACTCCATTTTCAAAGACTCTTTAAACTTTAAATATATTCTTAATTAAATAAATCATAAAGCCTTAATGGCCAGTTTTGATGTAATCTCCTTCTTTACAGAAATCTCAACAACTGAACTCTACAAGGTAACTTTAGAACTTTATATCCTAGACTCCAACCCACTGATACACATCCACAGTAGCTAATTAACGATCCTTTAGAACTCACTATCACCAAAACTAACTTTATATTCAACAACCAAAACTACTTACAAATAAATGACCTAAGTATGTGGAAGCCAGTGTCACCAGTTCTAGCCAACGCTTTCATGATACGGATTGAATCACAAGCGGTCAATTTAGCCTTACACCCACCTCTGTACTGATACAGATATGTTGATGATACAATTGCTGAATTCATACCTATAGAACACTTAGTTTCTTCAATCACGTCAACTCGATACACCCCAACATTTAGTTCACCTGTGAAGAGGAAAAAACTAACCAAATATCATTTCCTAACCTTAAGATCACAAGAACTGACACACAATTCAAAACAGAAACCCACAGAAAAATCCCTCATACTGGATTATACATTCCCTGGGACTCAGTACGTGAAACAAAACAAAAAACTCAACATATTAAGAAACCAAATAAACACAGCCGTAAAACTACGTTCACCTGATAAAATTAATGATGAAATCAACAAAATAAAACAACACTTCATCGACATCAACAAATTTCTTTAAAAAAACGTGGAAAAAATTATACACACACACCTAGACCAACACCAATAAATCCCAAAATACAACAAACTACAAAACCTTATACTGCTGCATACTATATGTTCCCGACATCGGTGGAAAAATAACCAACATTTGGAAAAAACTTAAAACAAAACACAACATTCCAGTAAACACTAAATTTATTCAAAAACCAGGTACAAAACTACACTGACAAACATAACACCAACATAATTAATAAAATACAATACAACAACTGTCACGAGAAACAAGCAGAAAAATGGAAACTAGATTCAAAGAACACAAAAAAACACCTTCACACGTTTTTGAACACTGAAAATCAAATGAACACAACATAACCACAGAAAACACCCAGATATTAAGAAGGGTTTTTATTTGTTTGTTTGTTTTGAATTTTGCACAAAGCTACTCGAGGGCTGTCTTCTGTGCCAGCCGTCCCAAATTTAGCAGTGTAAGACTAGAGGGAAGGCAGTTAGTCATCACCGCCAACTCTTGGGCTACTCTTTTACCAATGAATAGTGGGATTGACCGTCACATATGACGCTCCCACGGCTGAAAGGGCAAGCATGTTTGGCGCGACGAGGATGCGAACCCGCGACCCTCAGATTACGAGTCGGACGCCTTAACACGCTTGGCAATGCCAGGCCATTTAGTAGGGAAACAAATATAAAAATACGCAAAATTAAAGAAGCCCTACTTATACAGCAATTAAAACCAAATTTAAACTTATATAAAGGAACGCCTTTATACCTATACTAATGCCCCCCAGTGGCTCAGCGGTATGTCTACGGACTTACACGCTAAAATCCGGGTTTCGATACCCGTGGTGGGCAGAGCACAGATAGCCCATTGTGTAGCTTTGTGCTTAATTCAAAACAACAACAACCTATACTAATTAATAACCTAACGTCTGACGGCAACGCCCCCTATAATCCCGTAACAGTTAATACTGTCGTCCCAAAGACATCTGTCCGTTAATCGTCACATTGAAACTCTCTCTTTCTTAACCTGAAGATGACCTAGGAAGGTCGAAACTCTGTTCTCTCCCTATCAATAAAAGTGTTAATACCCATACCAGCCGTTCTGAGATACATTCTAATATAGTTCATTTGTTATTGAAATATTAATCGTTTACATTCTAGTATTGCTAATAAATTATTGAAATGTTGATGGTGTACATTTTAGTACAACTTATTTATAATTGAAATATTCATGGTATACATTTTAGTACAGTTCATTTATTATTGAAATATTAATAGTTTACAATCAAGTACAGTTCATTTATTATTGATATATTAATGGTTTGCATTCTAGTACAACTATTTTATTATTGAAATAATAATGGTATACATTCTAGTACACTTTATTTACAATTGAAATATTAATGGTTTATGTTCCACTACAGTTACTGTATTACTGAAATATTAATGTTTTATGTTCCACTACAGTTACTGTATTACTGAAATGTTCATGGTTTATGTTCTACTACAGTTACTGTATTACTGAAATGTTCATGGTTTATGTTCCACTACAGTTACTGTATTACTGAAATATAAATGGTTTATGTTCCACTACAGTTACTGTATTACTGAAATATTAATGGTTTATGTTCCACTACAGTTACTGTATTACTGAAATATTAATGGTTTATGTTCCACTACAGTTACTGTATTACTGAAATATAAATGGTTTATGTTCCACTACAGTTACTGTATTACTGAAATATTAATGGTTTATGTTCCACTACAGTTACTGTATTACTGAAATATTAATGGTTTATGTTCCACTACAGTTACTGTATTACTGAAATATTAATGTTTTATGTTCCACTACAGTTACTGTATTACTGAAATGTTCATGGTTTATGTTCCACTACAGTTACTGTATTACTGAAATGTTCATGGTTTATGTTCCACTACAGTTACTGTATTACTGAAATATTCATGGTTTATATTCCACTACAGTTACTGTATTACTGAAATATTAATGGTTTATGTTCAACTACAGTTACTGTATTACTGAAATATTCATGGTTTATGTTCCACTACAGTTACTGTATTACTGAAATGTTCATGGTTTATGTTCCACTACAGTTACTGTATTACTGAAATGTTCATGGTTTATGTTCCACTACAGTTACTGTATTACTGAAATATTCATGGTTTATGTTCCACTACAGTTACTGTATTACTGAAATATTCATGGTTTATGTTTTTAATTGTTAAAAAATCTCTGTAATTACGTCTGTTTATTCCTGCTAATATATTTTGCTATTTGGTAAATCCAAATGTATTTGATAGCTAGTTTAATAGTTTAATCATCACAATAATTTTCTGTATTTATTAATACCAGTTAATGATACCGTTTGTTAACAAACACACTAATTTTCTGTATTTATTAATACTAATTAATGGTACCGTTTGTTAACAAACACACTAATTTTCTGTATTTATTAATACCATTTAATGGTACCGTTTGTTAACAAACACACTAATTTTCTATATTTATTAATACTAGTTAATGGTACCGTTTGTTAACAAACACACTAATTTCCCTTATTTATTAATACTAGTTAATGGTACTGTTTGTTAACAAACACACTAATTTCCCTTATTTATTAATACTAGTTAATGGTACTGTTTGTTAACAAACACACTAATTTTCTATATTTATTAATACTAGTTAATGGTACTGTTTGCTAACAAACTCTTTATAAAATACAATGTTATATGTTACTCTTCATCTTTTCTGTTTTTGTTGCTGAATCCCTGAAGACCTTCTTAGATTCAAATTACATGCTCTGTTTTGTGGAAGGTAATAACTGACTCATTTGACTAATTAAGTACTTACGACTTTAAATTCGAAGCCCAAAGTCTAGAAACAGAGGGAAGTGTCTCTATTTAAGGGTATGATTTATTTTTTCAATCGAAAATCCTAAAATAATAGCCCATGTACACCGTCGGACAGTTTCCAGGAGCCATAAAATATTATAGTAATCAAGCCGGGCAACTGTAGATGATGTTAGTTAAAATATTACAAGAAAATGTAAAATTGTCCCATTTCAGTGGAGTTTTGTTCCATGCTGAGACTGTTGTAAGTATAAAAATTTACAATGTTAAACTCAGAGGATGGATTCCTCTGGTGGACACAGCAGACAAGTTGATATGGTTTTGCTATAAGACACCTTAAACACACATATTTTAGGGGATTTTTATTTTCCTTCTTGGGCAAATTTCCTAAGACAAGACAATCCATTTACCTTATCTGACAGGTTCCAGATATCATATAACATAATACGGTAATTAAAACAGCTAACTTTGGGGGGGGAAGCGGTGATGGAAGACAAAATTCTATAAAAAGTGGAAACGTTTTCAATTTCAGGGACTTTCCTTTTCGACAAAAATCGTAAAAGAAGATATCCAAAGCAGACCATCAGACAATCTCGATTCGTTATACAAAAGGATTACTGAAATCAAGCCGACCAACGCTTGGTACTGATTACTAACCTACACATAATGATAGCTTTAAAATAAGGGTTATTCTATTCTTCAACACATGGTCTAGGTAAAGTATTCATAATGAAATGTAGTTGAAAGACCGCAACTGCGTGTTGTAGGAACACTTAGATATCTACAATAAGCAGTTGCTGTCCATACAACCAAACCTCATCAAGATTTACTCTCTTTCTTACAAATATATATATATATATACACACCACCCAAATCAGTTCTTCCCAACCAGATGATTGGTTCACCCAGAAGTTAATGTGATCAAAATCAGGGTAAATAAGAATGAGGGTATGAAGTTCAGGATAAATTAGTATTGTCGATAGTACAACAGATTGAAGAATACAAAAGCAATTAGTTATCGTTATTTATTTTAGTTGTAGTTTAATAAATACATAAATTTAACGTTGTATTCATTCTAGCTGTATTTTGATACTATTTAAATCATAATAAGGCATTTTCCAATTTAATTTAATATCTTTTTGTTTGTTATTCTGACTGGGGTGAGTGAGTTGTTGTGACTAACTTACAGGGAAAATGATATCAGAAAAATAGAGAAGAATTGATCTAAATACTCAATCGTACGGTTGAACATAAAAATACTTACATCAAAGCTACTAAACAATAGAGGAATAGCTCCATTACGTTACTGGCAAATTAAACTTGTAAATAACAATTTCTTCCTGTCATAACTTCTAAAATCTATTTTTCGTTCAAAATTTGAAATAACATTGGAGTTGACTTCTTCTCGTTAAAAACAGTCTTTTATGTATGTAAGCCACATATACACACCACAAAAAACGTTTAGAGAGCGACTGTCTCTACAATAAATTGAAAACTTTGTTCTTATGAACAATTTAAGATCGATTGCAATTTGAAATTTTCACCTGGCTAAAGAGACAAAACCGGTGGTGTCGTCGACTAAAATAGGCGAAGCCATCCAAATGAGGCTTGTGAAGGTTGGTTTCGCCCATCGAAGCTCCGACAGGTGTGTTCGGTAAATGGGGAGGCCCGCAATGATCCGTATCTCCCATCTGTGTTACCATTCAGAAGTTTATAAACGCACGATGATTGTTTTGTTGTTGTTACTTTTCTGTGTTTCACAGCTGAAGCAACGATTCTTGAATGTTTTAAAGCGTAAAAGTCATAAAAAGTGTAACTAGGCTCAAAGAAAAAACTAAACCTCCAAAAAGAAAATGAATACACTGATGAAGGACGTGTTTCAGTCAGGCAATCTGCATAATTTTGTTTCTAAATGTGTATAGCAATGTTTTAAAACTTCATTTTACTCATTTAGAGGATAAATATGAATTTCTGTTTGAATAAATATACATTAACTTATTAAAACAAAAGTATTTCCTCTTAATGTGTGTTTTAACTCCACTAAATATGTTGACCAGTTCTTCAAGCAAAGGCCGTCATGGCCAAATGGTTAAGGCACTCGACTCAAAATCCGAAGGTTGCGGGTTCGAATTCCCGCTACACCAAAACGTGCTCGCCCTTGGGTTCGTTATAAATGTTAGCGCTCAAGAATTGGCGATGGGTGGTGATGACTAGCTGCCTTCCCTCCAGTCTTACACTGCTAAATTAGGGGCGGCTAGCGTAGATAGCCCTGGAGTAGCTTCGCGCGAAATTCAAAAACCAAACCTAAGTTTTGCAGCCTAAAGTGTAAAGTTTAGGTAGTTCGTCTTATTTAGTTATTTATCCACTATCGATATTTTATCATGTTTACAGTAAACAATATGGAAACATATGTGTTGGAAGTATCAAATTTGTTAAGTACTATATTTGGAAAGCTGTACAAAACAAGATGTTACTTTTTTCAACAAGTATCAATATTAACATCATTCGCTTCTCTTTGTGTGTTTTTATAAAGAATATATATTAATTACTTTTACTTTTCTCTTTTTCTCTCTTTCCACGTGTGTGCTTTTCTGGGTCGAATAATTGCGTTGTGTGATTCACGAGATTCCATTTTGGAAGCAAATCTCCACAGAAAAAATAGAGGAGCGGATATCCTGTAGTTGTAACATTTGTACCATGACAAAATGAGGTTTAGATGGTCGAATGAATACATGTATACTATTTAACTCTACGGTTTCAGTTGAATAACATTTCTACTAAAGCCATTATTATACCAAAACTTACAGTTATTCAAAATGTCCGAACTAACACTAAATAAATTTGACAGGAAGCACGTTTTTACACATTCCGAGTATTTTTCAATTTTTTCCACATATCGTAAGACCAAGTTTTTCAACAAATATGCTTGTTTAACTGTAACAAGTGTACCTTTCAGTACTCATTTACAAATCTTTAAGAATGCTATTGTTGATTTGGTTTGTTTTCAATTTCAAGCAAAGCTACTCGAGGGCTATCTGCGATAGCAGTCCCTAATTTAACAGTATAAAACTAGAGAGAAGGCAGTTAGTCATCACCACCCACCGCCAACTCTTGGGCTATTCTTTTACCAACGAATAGTGGGAGTAATCGTAAGATTATAATGTTCCTTCGGCTGAAAGGACGAGCCTATTTGGTGTGACGAGGATTCAATCCACGTCTCTCGGATAACGACTCGAGTGCCTTAACCACCTGGCCACGTTGGGCCACGATGTTGTTTTTGGAAACACTAAGACGGAAACTGTCAAATGACTTACAGGGATTAAGGTAAAAAAATCAAGTTATTACTTGGTTAGGAAAATAAATAACAGTAGTGACAAATCCTCTTATATAACGTAAGTGATCTCAAGTTTTATCACTTTTATTCAATAAATAGTGCAATCATGAAATTGAAATCATTCGCAAGTGTGTACAAGATGTGTAGGCTTACCGACATGGTACTTAACAAAAGTAAATATATTTTATTCTATGAGGGGTGGTGACATTCACCAATGTCTCATTGGAAGGTGTGGAAACTTATCACCCCTAAAAATAAAAAATGGGTTTTTATACCTGTGTTGGGCACAGCAGAGATGATCTAAACAACAAAAACATATGGTGATAAATAATAACATACTTAACTAATGTTTTCAGGAGTGAGTTTTCAACCCTTATTTTCACGTACAAGAGTCCGACAGTTTTATTAGTGGTATACAGTAATATTTAATTAGCTTTCGCTAATTTAAACGGAGAAAATTAAGATAACGATAAATACACCAAGAATCCGTAGATGTTGAACTTGGATTCACACTCGTTTTGTTTTAATTATTTCTGTCATGGTATCTGATGTCGTCATCGTAAAACGTTACGTGCCACTAACCATGTAGAAAGTGGTAAATGAAAACCACAAATACGACTGAATTTCATAACCACACCAGTATTTCTCATTTAACCAGCACGAGCATCGATGCATGAGGTCATTAGTTTGTGGTTTCTCACTTGAGAGAGGTATATTAAATGGTAAACTTTACAATCGCCTATAAATTAATATACACTGCTGGCCAATATCTTAAGGCCATTAAACATAAAGAAAAAATACGCATTTTGCGTTGTTAGACTCAACCACTTATTTGAGTAGAGCTTCAAAAGATGGCAATAAGAAAAGGGAAAATAAAGATAAAAAACGTTTATAACATTTAATCGGGTTCACCCGAACTGAACCCCATTGAAAATATTTGGGGGTAGATGGCAAGGGAAGTCTATAGAAATGGACGTCAATTACAAACAGTGCATGACCTTCGTAAAGTCATCTTCACCACTTGGAATAACATTCCAGCCAGTCTTCTGCAAACGCTTATATTGACCATGCGAATGTTTGAAGTTATTTGCAATAGCGGCCGTGCAACTCACTACTGAGACCTCTTGTTAGGCATTTCCTACCCTGTTTAGGACTTATTTTTGGTATGGTCTTAAACTTTTGACCAGCTAGTATTTAGGCTAATTTCATAGTGCTCACAAGTTAAATGCTGAAAAAGTTTTTTATTTTTATTTTATCTTTTTCTCATTTTCATCTTTCGAAGCTCGACTTAAATAAGTGGTTGAGTCTAACAACGCAAAATGCATATTTTTTCTTTATGTTCATTGGCCTTCAGATTTTGGTCAGCAGTGTATATATATATATATAATAACAGTAATACATATTTCAACTCTTATTTTAAATAAGATAAACAGGAAGAAATGAAAAGTTGTGTAATAGTAAACTGTTAGATAAATTTATAGCTGTATGAATATGAGCCCATTATTTTGGACAAGGACTGGCGTTTGATTTGCTAATATCTGAAAAAAATGCATGTGTAGCAGCAAAGTCAGAGGGCAAGTTAAAACAGAATGCATTCATTTTAAAGTGTTTATATCAAGTCATCTCATAAGTTTGTTTGTTTTGTTTGTTTTTAATTTCCCACAAAGCTACTCGAGGGCTATCTGTGCTAGCCGTCTCTAAGTTAGCAGTGTAAGACTAGAGGGAAGGCAGCTAGTCATCACCATCCACCGTCAACTCTTGAGCTACTCTTTTATCAACGAATAGTGGAATTCATTGTCACATTATAACGCCCCACAGCTGATAGTGCAAGCATGTTTGGCGCGAGGGGGATGTGAACTCCCGACTCTCAGATTACGAGTCGCACTCCTTAACACGCTTGGCCATGCCAGGCCCATCCCATAAGTAATGTCCGAAAAGTTAATACAGAAAATGCATCATCATTTCTGTCTCTGTCTAATGACTAACATAAGTAGTAAGACGTGTATAAAAATATTCAAACAAATAAAAGAAACTAACTCAATTTCATTTTTTCTGGTCATTAATCAAATAAACCCTTTGAAGGTGTATGTGTCTGAGGAGCGCATTAGGCATATAATGCTTTATGAGCTTAAAAAGGCAATAATGCTGCAGAATCTACATGAAACATTCAAGGTGTTTATAGTGCGGAGTCTCAAATGAAATAAAATGTCGAAGGTGTTTCAGAAGTTCAGATCAGGTGACTACAGCTCTTATGATGCGCCACCTTCAGGTCGTCCTGTTGAGTTTAATGATGACCTGCTGCTGGCTGCACTTGATGAAGATTTGCTGCAACAGTTAAAGAAGCAGCACAGAAGCTTAATTCAACCCATTCAACAGTTCACCGTCATCTGTAATAACTTTAAAAAATGTCAAAACTTGGAGAATGAATCTCCCATTATTTGATAGAAGCCGACTTTGGAGCAAGAGAGAATATCTGCACTTTTCTGCACTCTCGTGAACGTAACTCACCTTTTTCAACAGGATAGTTTTTGGAGATGAAAAATGGATACATTATAACAATGTTAAGCGCCGTAGACAATAGATTAGTCCAGGTAAACTGGCTAAAGCACAGCCCAAAATGAACCTCCACCCAAGGAAAGTCTTGTTAAGCGTTTGGTGGAATATTATTGGTGTGATCTATTTTCAGTTACTGCCACTCAACGTAACAATTACATCAGACTTCTATTATCAACAGCTACAGCACTTGAATATTGCACTGAAAGAAAGGAGGCCTGCATTGATCAATCATACAGGTGTTACACCAGGATAATGCACGACCCCATACAGCAAGGATCATATGTGCAAAGATAGAAGAGCTAGACTGGGAAAATCTTCCACATCCTTCTTATTCTCCAGACCTTGCCCCATCTGATTGTCAGCTTTTCCGAAATTTTGAAAACTATCGTGATGGAAAAGAGCTTGGAAAACGTGGAGATGTAACAAACAATTTTCTCTTCATTCTTTTCCTCCAAACTCCAAGAATTTTATAGAAGTGGTTTACAGAAGCTTGTGAATCGTTGCCAGGAAGTAATTAATAATAATGGAACCCACATTATTGATTAAATAACATTAAAAGTATTTGAAATCCTTTCTCTTTTTCTACACATAAAATGGGACATTACTTTAGGGATCGCCTGATGCTATCACAGCCTAAGAAAAAGTGGACAACCATAGAAGTAAAGTTTATGATAAAAGAATATAATGCGTTAATTTCAACAGCTGGTTCAGCATAATTTAAACAACGGTTTGTATATGCATAAACATTCGAATAAGAATGAAGGTGTTTCTTATTCATGCAGCAAATTAACAATTTTTTAAGTCATATCATTTCAAATCAGATATCAACTTACCCGCAGAAACAATTACTGCCATGATTTACGTAAGCAGTTTTATAAAACATTTTTAGTTTGTTTACTCCGAAAATTGTCGATGAAAATTGCATCGGTTTCTCAAGCGCACGTTTATAACTTTTTGTGTAGCAAATTGTTTTGGGCTACTTGAAGGTTTTTTATTATGGTATAGGAGTCACAAAAAAACGCAAAAATTACCACCAGTATTGAAACTAATCCCTCTGATTACCATTGGATTTTAGGTTTATTTTACAAAACAAATGAGGATTTTACCCAACTGCTGACAACGGAATAATTTGCGAAATGACAATAATAAACCCAAATAAATTTGTGCTTTGAAAATAAATAAAAAACAAATAAACAAACACTATAATACTAATTTCCTATTTACGTTTCGTTCCAACTATCTCGGCCATTTCCGTCCACGCTTAAGTCAATTTGTATTTGCCTATGTAATGTTTCGTTGTATGGACAAATGCAATAGATTTTTGTGTCCAAAGTTCAGCGATCTTTATTTCTTTTTATTTGATTCACACTTTCATGGTAATGGATACCAATGTTAACGAATAATGTTCGGTTCCTGACTGGTCATCGATAAAAAAAAGTCTCATCCGAATGACCAGCAAAGTTGCAAACGTAGCGCACACAGTAGAATTCAGTAGATAACATGATGTGATGCGTCACGGAATATAAGACAATATTACAACTCCAATTCACTTCTCCTTAGTGCAGTTAGCTGGTTAAGTCACTCAAGATTCAATTATTTCATCTATGTTGGTCCTAACCATCAAAGCCTAATGCACACGATTTATTCTGCTATACCAACTTTCTCTGGAGGATTGATCTCACCCTTTCCACAATTTAAATTATTTTTCATCCTGGCATCTATCACCCGACACGAGTTGAGCTCGAGGTTTAAATTGTATAACATTCGTGCCAAATTTATTTTATACCACAAACCTGCGCAGCTGATGGCCTGATTGAACACTTTGGTTTTCCCGAGGAGGAAAATGAAGAAAAATAAAAGCATTGAATCATTTCTGTCATATTCTATGTCTTCTGGAAGATTATCATCTGCATAAAACTGCCCTAACTGCACATCCCGTTACTGATAATGAACTTGTGGATAAACTAAGAGGAAGGCACCTAATGAGCATCACTCTAAACTCACTCTTGGGCGACGTTTTAGTGAAGGATGATTATCAAACTATAATTTCCTGCAGATTACAAGTCGATTGTACTAACCATCAACCTATACCAAGCTGGATGTCATCAGCTGTACGATGTCTTAAATATCACTACAGTTGATGATATTCAGTACAAATGAGTTTCATTTTTCTATTGAACGTATCTTTTCCTTGAAATCCACATTTCATACACCTTTATTGCTTTACCATGAATAAATGATTTCGCACTAATTTATTGCAATGTAAGAAATAGTGCAAAACGTTGTTGGTTTTATTATCACAAAAGTACCTAAATTTCACTATTTAGTGTAAATTTATCATGCACTTACGTGACTGGCTCTACTGAACAGGTTGTAATGCCATCAACTGATACACTGAGTAAAAGTTGTAATGTCATACTTTTGTTGCACTTATCTATTGTATGTTGCGTATTTGTATCACAAAATAAAAAGTTTAACACTTCTAAGTATAACAAAATGTACTTCGACTCTTTAGCTCAAATTATAGTTTTTGTGACAAAATATTCAGAGCCATTTATATCTCTCAACTTTTTGATTGCGTGTTGTTAAGCACAAAGATACACAATGGACGATTTAAATACGGGTGTCGAAACCAGATTACAAGTCCTCAGACCTACCGCAGAGCCAGCAAGTGGATGGAGGAAACTCTCAAATTATTGTTTGTTTGTTTTGAATTTCGCACAAAGCCAGACGAGAGCTATCTGCGCTAGCTGTACCTAATTTAGCAGTGTAAGACTAGAGGGAAGGCAGTTGGTTATCACCACCCACTGCCAAATCTTGGGCTACTATTTTATCAACGAACAGTTGGATTAACTATCACATTATAACGCCCCGATGGCTGAAAAGGCGAACGTGTTTAGTGGGACGGGAATGAAAACCCGCTGCTCTCAGAATACGAGTTGCACGCTTTAACCCACCTGGCCATGCTAGACCCCAACTTATTGTTATGTTAGCATACCGTTTAATGGTGGGTAACACATAACCACATCATATTAAATACTTTTAAGTTGATTTTTCTCTGTTACAATTTCAATCTAAAATGCTGACATAAAAATCAACTGAAGAAATTGCTTTTAAGTTTTGATCATCGTTGTTTATGCTGTGTCCATCGCAGCGAATCGAACCTCTGGGCTGTTGTAAGTCCATACACTCACACTTACTCGGATCGAACCTCTGGGCTGTTGTAAGTTTATACACTCACACTTACTCGGATCGAACCTCTGGACTATTGTAAGTCCATACACTCACACTTACTCGGATCGAACCTCTGGGCTGTTGTAAGTTTATACACTCACACTTACTCGGATCGAACCTCTGGACTATTGTAAGTCCATACACTCACACTTACTTGAAAGACAGTGTTTTGCTCTGTTTATTTTTGTATCCAACTTTAATATCATCACAAATTCTGTAACCAACTAAGTCGTGGATCCACAAACAATCTGGTTGGTATAAACCCAATCTGTAATTCTAGGGTTAAACAGTTTTGTGTTTGTTATATATCACATCTACGTAAACAATATGTTCGTCCATGCGGAGACGTACTCGCAAGTTTCTGAATAAAACCCCACAAATCTCATGTAGCTGAAAGAGCCTTTGTCCAAGAAATTCAAAATATATATGGGCTTTTAGTTCTGAATCACTTTACCACCTAGTAACACAGCAGCAACGGACTTACAACATTAAAAGTGTGTTTTTCGTATAGCAAAGCCACAAAGGGTTATCTGCTCAGCCCACCGAGGGGAATCGAACCCATGATTTTACCGTTGTAAATCCGGAGACATACTGCTGGACTAGCGGGGGGCTACAACATTAAAAACCAGGTTTCGATTACTGTGGTTGACAGAGCACAGATAACCCATTATGTAGCTTCGTGATGAAATACAAGAAAACGGAATCACTTTACTTGTTTCAAACTTTTCAATGTTCAGTACGATACATGATGAGGGAATGTTGTTATCATCCCGTGACGACTAGCTTCGATTTCAACTTTAGTTCATTGTTTGCAACATATTTCACACAAACAACACTTAACACTTTTCTTTAAAAATAAAAAAATATTACACCAAATACAATTTCTGTAGGTTTTCTAGGGTACCTTAGGTCTAAAATACGCATGCGCAGTTGTTATAAATTGATTTTGAATTTCGCGCAAAGCTACTCGAGGGCTATCTGCGCTAGCCGTCACTAATTTAGCTGCAAGACTAAAGGGAAGGCAGCTAATCATCACCACCCACCGCCAACTCTTGGGCTACTCTTTTACCAACGAATAGTGGGATTGACCGTCACATTATAATGCCCACACGGCTGAAAGGGCGAGCATGTTTGGCGCAACGGGGATACGAACCCGTGAACATCGGATTACGAGTCGCACGCCTTAACACGCTTGGCTATGCCGGGCCTTTTGTTAAGAAACTATATGCTTTTCACTTTGTGAACACCCATTCAGAATATTTTTACATATATATCTAAGCTTTCCTTTATCGCAACTCTATATTTATTTTACTTTGCAATAATGTCGCTCCGGTTCGTTTCATATACTGCTAATTTTAGCTGCTTCTTAGTTTGGTATGCGTTTTATTATTTGTTTATGTAAGTTTTTTCTTTATTTCTAATCTTAAAATCCCGTCATACACTAAAATCTCGAAATTATTTCATACTCCGTACTCTATTATAAATATCATTATTGTACGTTGTTTTCTTTATGTGCATTTTTCTTAAATAAAGCAATGTATTTGTAGTTATTATAAAGTTCCGTCCGTGTGTGTTTGTTTGTCTGATTGTGTGTTTTTGTTTTTTATCAATAGGCCAGGATGTATCGATCAAACACACAACGTCTGCAAAATAGAGTAGCATAAATAGCGTGTTTGAAAATCATAAAATAAGCAGAATTCAAGCATAGAACGTGAAGCTATTCCAAAAGCTTTGCGGGTGGCAACTCGTCTTATGATATGTTGTAAGCCTAATGTTTCATTATAGCTAATTTTAAATAATTTTTCTAAAATAGAAAAAAAAACTTTTAACTGAGCAAAAATTTACAAATAAAGCCTAATAATATTCTGTACACGTAGATAAAATGAGGATATAGCAAAAATGAAGCTAATTTCGGCAGATAAACAACGTGATGGTTTCATTATAAATGAAATTATTAGATATTCATTGGCTTTCTATTAGAAAAAAATGTCCGGCGTGGTTAAAGCGTTAGATAGTTCGAGCGCTGCACTCCGTATCTGAAGATCGCGGGTGGGTGGGTGATGACCAACTACCTTCTTTCTAGTCTTACACTGCTAAATTAGGAACAGCTAGCGTAGATAGCCCTAGTGTAGCTTTGCACGAAATTCAAATCAGACCTTATCTTCGTTGAAGTAGTCACTTGGCGAAGAATAAACTATGCTAGGAGTCTAACTGGTAATAAATATGGAACTACATCAGAAAACATCCTTAAAATATACAAAACATATATAAGACAAGTGGTAGACTATGCAGCTCCTGCATGGATTAACGTAAGTGAAAAACAACTGAAAACCAAACTTCAATCATTACAGAATACATTAATTACAACAGCATATATAGTACCTAAAACCACTTCCTCAAAGTTAATTACAACAGCATATAGAGTACCTAAAACCACTTCCTCAAAGTTAATGCTCGAATACTTTAATACACAAACAATACCTGATAGACTTCTACATAGTACAATAAAATATTTTAATAAAAATTGGAGAAAAAACGAACTGTTATGTAAGGCTGACAGTTATTGTATATATGATGAAGAGAGTACTGAACTGTCCCTGGTTAATTTATATATTAGATCATTAAGTTGAAATTAAGTATTAAAAATCAATAAAAATGGATGTATATATATATATACTAGTGCTAAAATAAAATAGGCCACCTATGAGTTAGACTTAGATAATCTGAAAAAACAATATACATGGACATTGCCCTGAAAAGGGCCTGAGCAATGTTCATCACTCTGGCTCTAATGTATTAGCTTTAAATATACTAAACAGTCCATATTAACTATGAAAAGGATATACAAAATTTATATTTCCAAACAACGAGAGAAAGAGAGCAGCCATTACGACCAGCTGTAAATAGTAGATTTAATGCGATCATCAAGGCATTTTTTGCAACAATGTTTTTTTAGATAAAGAGCCCAATGTTTAAATTATTTTTAGTAACACGCACATGAATATATATGCAGAAGCATACAAATAAACTCTGTTTTCGTGGTTTTATAGTATTTCTCTAAAGGCATCATTGGTTTATTCCCTTTGTGATACACATAGTTGATTGTTATTTTACCATCCTTCCATTTCCAGCACAGCACAACTAATCAGTTTTGCTTCTTTACTTAATGGATATATACTCTCTACCTGTATTAGTTCTGCTTAAAGCACTCTTATTAGTGTCTGGAGAGCCGTGAGAAGCAGTTAATTCTCAAACTAGTTAGCAGTATCGATAGGTAAGGGGGCGTCTGAAATAAAATCCTTACAGGTTCAAAGCCAGCTGCTCAGATATAAAAACATGATTAATATTAAACATCACATATACATACATATATTTCAAATATTTGAGCAAAAACATATAAAAGTATTCTAATAAAAAAAACCAGAATGAGAACAATGGTAAAATCAGTTCAACGTTTTCCGAATACCACACATTTCTGTGGTATAAAATAATAACAAACTTTAACTTTATTCCTTATACAAAAAATAAAGGCTAGATTCTTTTTCCTTATATATTTTGACAGTCACTGTTTCTAAAAAGAAAGATCTAAAAAACGTTTTGTGAGGACACTAAGTAACTATGAGTTTTGAATAAATGTCAAACATGTAGCTTGTGGAAAAGATCGACGGTTTGTGAAAACTACAAGAGAACTGAAAAACGTCTGAACTAGTTTCGTCTTAACTTGGACCCAGAACATCAAGGTTTGTGATAAATATACAATACTGGAATCACTCGACAGATAATATATTTTAGCCGCGGTATAGTGGCTCATAGATGACTCTGAGTTTCCCTCTCAAGTGTAAATATTTATCTCATACCTTCATCTCTTTAACGATTTGAGAAATCTATCTACAATCGCGGCTACTGAAGATTTCCTCTAGTTCATATAAGAAATGTTTACCTATATATGGCATTCATTTTGGATAAACACAAAATTCCGTTGCATTTTTCTTCGAAACACTTTCGGTTTCCACATCTATAAACAGAAATTTTGTGTTGAATAACCTGCATTGGTGAATACAATATACTTTCCCCATCGCATGTTATTTTTGGGGTTATTTTACAACTACAATTTCGGTTAGCTTAAAAAATTGGTCAATGCTGAGTTTTTTTCTCTAGATAAGAACAATCGCGTATTTAATATTTTATTTTAGATCTTAAATATCAAGAAAATGGAAAAAAATGCATTGATGATTTCGTAACAATTTCCTTAATCTTATATTAACACAAGTTATAATTTCATTAGCCTTTTTTTTCCATCCCGTGATTAATCGGAATAATCACTGAATAAGTAAAACTACTTCCATTTGATGTAATTCAAATCTTGGTTCTCTATGTTCTGTCAAGTGTTATATATTTGTCTTACTGGTGTTTGTTTTATCTCTAAGGGCTAGTGGATGGACACGAACACAAAAAAAGATGTTTTAAAATGTATACAGTTATTGAAAGAAACATCATAAATCATTCGAATTTCTTTCATTGATAAGTATACCTCTCCAGTAGCCCATACTGGATTAGATTCAATATATCCTCCGCGGAGTTAGTGGTTAGTTTATAAGCTCGTGCAACAGGTGGCCATTAGCTGTATTCGTTGGATTCGACTTCTCAAACAAGTTACAGATGAAATTAAATGCAGGTTATACGATCGTGATTTAAGTACAAAAGTCACCAATTCGAGGAGTTTACGCGTGGCAAAAGGAAAATCACTCTGAGACAGTCGTTATATGACAAAATAATTTTTATTACAAGCTAATGATATTTTATTCTACATCAGAGTTTTCACAGTTATGTTGAAATAATACAAAATCAAAATTCTCAAACTCTTCATTTGGGATACTGTTATGTTCGTCAATCAGACCTCCTACTGCGCTAATTAACATGGACACGACATCGAACAGGTAATGTATTAAAGTAATGCGAGAAATTCCTTCAGTCATTGTTTTTATTATACAGTTGTGATAGCAAACATTTCAATATCTCCCTTAGCAATTCGATGATATGGTGTACAAGCATTACTAAACCTTCAATACAAATTCGTGTTTGTAACTTTTTCTCTCTCGAGACATTACATGTTATTAAAGTGAATCACTGTTAAACAAGATCAGATGTAACGGTACTTACAATGAGCTCGTGCGATGAATCCCTTTCGAGAGTTTCTAACACAGCCATGCTGACTTATGGAAAGTAGTAGGTCCCCGAGTCATTCTATACAGACTGGAGCAAAGTATTTCCAAGTTGGAAAAGATGGTGTTTCACACACATTTCTCCAGTATCATTACGATTTTGTAATAAATGCAGTGAATCTACTTTTACAAGTAGTTCCTTTAACATAATTGGACAACCATTCTAAAAGTAAAGATACTTTTTATTTGGTTTGTACGGAACTGTCGGTGATTATTCGTTTGCATAAGTACCCGAGATTATTAACTCAGAATGTATAAATACAAGATGTATTACCTGCGCTCTTTTTACAGATATCCTTCCGCTTGTTGACTATTTTCAAAGTTCCACTAATCGTTCCTATTTTAAGAAGTTGCTTCCTCTAGTAATGGTTTCTAATATAAACACTCGTTTTCACTGCATGAAAACGCGTCTGTTCAATGCTGGTAATCGTAACTGTTAACTTCCAAACTTCTTCGGTCAAGACCTGGAATGTATATCTCGCTCGTTCCTGTCATGTGTTTCAAGCTTATCTCCTCCTTAATTGGTAAGTCATTTCAAGTCTGTCTTACCTTATTTAATAGTGTGATTCATTAGTTAGTATTCACGTTTATTTTTTTATAACATTTTCTGGTCTACTGAGGCCCCCCAGTGGCTCAGCGGTATGTCTGCGGACTTACACGCTAAAATCCGGGTTTCGATATCCGTGGTGGGCAGAGCACAGATAGCTCATTGTGTAGCTTTGTGCTTAATTTAAAACAACAACAAGTCTACTGAGTTTCTATTATATATTTGAAGTCACACATTTCTCATTTTTCTTATATAATACTTTATGTGTTAATTAAAGCCACATTTCATGAAATTCTTAGTATTTGAGTTACGACAAACGCTTCACTCGTGACGTTGAAATCCAGGGTTAGATTCCCTGTGGTGGACGAAGCTCACCTGGCCTATTATGTAACTTTGAGCTATAACAAACAAGCATGCGTTTGTTTCAGTTCAAATTGTATAACTTCATAATCAGAATTTCGACACAAGATAAAAGTTAATAAAACGTTGTCATTAATAGTTTATAGTGATATCTATTAAATATTAAAATAAATACTTCTAAATATTTCTGTAGTGCAATACATAAACCGTCTTTTAAGACACTTAGTAGATAATTAAATTTTCAACTCGTCCAGAATAGTTTGAGAGATTGATACGAAAGTTCAAACACGTTTTGATTTAGTAGCCAGTGACGTTTCTACAAACTTATTCGCATGTGTTGTATCCGATATCAACTAAATCTAATCGTAATATCTAGAGCCTTGAATATAAATGAATTACTGTTTACTAGAGTATAGATGTTGCTGGTACTTAAAATGAGTCATTAAGCTGTTTTCAGACTGTTTCTATCATCTATTTGTACTTATATTATAACGCTTATGTAAATTTAATAAAAGTTTTATTCGTTGAACAAATCAAAATCACGTCTACGACATGGAAGAACCATTGTGTAAATGGAATATTCAAACTGTGTAAACCTCCAAACAAGTGAAACGTTACATATGTTATTGGTTTTCTACATCGGAACTAAGTAACGTGTAAACCAACTTTATAGAATTAAGTTTAGTCCTAACTCAGAAGTATGCAAATCAATCACCACGTCAAATTTAATCACTACGATTAAAATATATATATGTAAACTAAATTATTTCAAGAATAAAAAATAAATTGTTGTATGATATTGTTAGTTGATTTTACTTGAAGACTGCAATATTAAAATTCTGATTTGTTTGTTTTTTTATTATTGTTTTGAACTCAACTTACTTAACATTATAATTTCTTAGTTACTGCCGAGGTCTTAAGTTTAGTGCATTGTTACAAGAAATTTTAATTTTTGTAGCTTTTTTTTACGTTTATTTTTAACCTCAAACGCATAATATTTCAAAGCATTAATGAGTGAGAATATTATGATATTTTACTTGGTTTTGTAAGAAGCAATAACTTCTCTGACAAAGATGTTTAACAACTATTTTACGATCAGGTTAGGTTTGTTTCTTTGTTTTTGAATTTCGCGCAAAGCTACAAAAGAGCTATCTGCGTTAGCCGTTCCTACTTTAGTAGTGTAAGACTAGAGAGAAGGCAGCTAGTCATCACCACCCACCGCCAACTATTGGGCTACAACGAATAGAGGAAGTGGCCGTCATTTATAATGCCCACACGGCTGAAAGGACGAGCATGTTTGGTGTGACGGGGATTCGAACCCGAAACCTTCGGATTATGAATCGACTGTTTAAACCACGTGGCCATAAATCAATAGAAAAGTAACATCATTGAATCACGTAATGATATACGTAAACTAAGTATACATAAAAAAGACGTTACAAATTCTTTTTATCTTGGTTACTAAGAATAAACAAACTGATATTAAATTAATATAATCTCATTATATGTAACCAATGAGATTGCGGCCACTTAGTAAGTCCCCCAGTTGATTAGAATAAATCAGGAGCACTCCAATTAATCAAGGACTAAAAAACATTTATAAATAAAAAAACGTTAATTTATTTATTTAAAAAATTAAACAATCGTTGTCACCCACAGTAACATCAGTTACGGACGAATAGCATCATTACTTCCTTTCGAGTTGCCCCCAGTGGCTCAGCGGTATGTCTGCGGACTTACACGCTAAAATCCGGCTTTTGATACCCGTGGTAGGCAGAGCACAGATAGCCCATTGTGTAGCTTTGTGCTTAATTAAAAAAAAAAATCCTTTCGAGCTATACATTTACACAATTTATATAACTTACATCGAAACGTTATACGTAATCTAGTAGTTACAAAATGCTCTCAAGCGGTTATAATTTTAACCCAAAACACCTGAAGCAAACTTCATTGACTTATCGAGCAACACTAATATGTGTTGTTCAGCTGGTGAAACTTTAATTTTATACTTTCAAAAAGTATATAACTAATCAACACAATTTGTTAACACTGTTTGTAAATAATCCACTCGAGCGAAACAAATAAAAAAATAGAGTCGCCGCTGGCATCAAGTTGAGACAAATTTATGTGAGAGTTGGTTTGTTCTCACATCACTGGCACTCTTAAAACACTTCGGATAACTCACTGCGTTACAAGATACGGACCGAACGCAGAAATCACAATATCTTGTCTACGGATAAACAGCAGATGAACGGTATTGTAATTGTTTTAATGAAGTAGAAATGTATTAAGAGAAATATCCACATAAACTCTTCTAGTATTTTATCAAGTATTCACTTCCAAATACCCCGGCATGGTCAGGTAGTTAGAGCTCTCGACTCCTAATCTCAGAGTCATGGGTTAGAACCCCGTCACACCAAAAATATTCGCCTTTTCAGTCGTGAGAGCATTATAATGTGATGGTGAATCTCATATTTCATTGGTAAAAGAGTCACCCAAGAGTTAGCGGTGTGTAATGACGTCTAGCTGCCTTCCGTCTAGTATTACCCTGCTAAATTAGGGACGACTAGCGCAGATAGCCTTCATGCAGCTTTGTGCGAAATTCAAAAACAAACGAACAAAACAACAGAAAAAAAACATTCATAACATCAACTACCGCCAGTTAGACCGAGAAATTAAGTTCAACTGAAAGTCATACTTCTTAAATTTGCATGAATTTTAAAATGTAAAATATAAAACGTATTTCATTTTTAAAATTCGCGCTTTTGATTATCTCACCAAAAAGTTTTATTGTACGTGTTACGCTTCTAACGTTCATACTTTAAAATAAAACCGTTGCTAAATATCGCTAAATCGTCATGCAAGACAGAAATAAACTTTCGTTCCCTCATGCCGTTCTTCAGATTATTTCTCTGCTACACGACACCTTAGACAGGTCTTACCTGAGCTTGTTTATTTTTCAAAAGACCCTAGATCCATATCAACATATTTCTCACACTTGAAATTCTTAGTTTTCTGGAAAGGATTCTATACCTAAACCCCTCAAGCAGACCAGACTTAGCTGAGTTTTCCCCAAATGACGATTTTTCTGAGAGCTAGATCCACAGAAATAGATTTTAGTGATCTAAGTAAATAAATGACAGGTTATATAAAAATCTGTGATTGTGGCAAAGACTTTTATCTGTTGTAAAATAATAAAGATATCAGCCATTAATGATTAGAATAATGTACATCTAAGGTTAAATTCGTTGGAACTGGGCTGTTACAGAGTTCTAAGGCAGCAACGTTATATCACATCCTTTAGTGAGACTTCAACAAGTCTAATTTTTCTTCTATCTCTTCTTGTTATTGAAAGTCGTGTTATGAGCAGACTTGGAGGTCTCTCCACTAAACGTTTCAGACTGTAGTACAGGTTCTTAAATTCTACTATATGTGTCTATAGAAGCGATGAAATGGCTAATTAAATTCTTGAACTGAACCTTTGGTCTCTAAACCTTCTTTTATTAGTATATCCACCAGTTGACTGTAAGGTGTATCTGGGATCTTTAAGAGAGTTATTTCACTATATTTTCCCTTGGACAGTAAAAAAAGAAATTATCTGTCTTGTATATAAAAGACAGACATAACTACTAGGAAACAAAAAGGTGGGTGCCAGTAGATAACAGCTTTGCCTTTTGTAGCAAAACTCAAGATTTTAATTACTTTATCAACCAGGTTTCTGACACATCATAAAATTCAGGTCAGTAACGCAAGGTTAAATGTCAGGACCTGATTAGTGACAGCTGTTTCGATAAAGAAACAAGTGTCACTTATTTTACACCGTGAAGCATACCTTATGTTGAGAGAAATGACTTATTCGCGTCTGTGAACATGCCATTCCAATACAGCGTTCATAAAGAGTTAGCACTACTTTTTTACAAAATATATGCAAGCAAATTAGCATGGCTACCTATTTACCGCACGTAAGATTTTTTCATAATTGTTAATTTAGATATTTTTTTATATAGTACAGACATGAGACAGTTTTAGTTTAAAGGGCTATTTCCTGTTTCTAGAATTTTGTATCTTCTATCCTGAAACCTTGTTTAGGTCGATCTGAAAATTGTTTTAGTATAAAAGCTGAAACGTTATCTCGAACTATAACTAGAAAATTTTTAAACTATGTTTCACTGTTGTCTGAAGTCCATGGCATAACTCTGGTTTCTAACACTAGGAAATTATTAGTACAGTATTCTTATCTGGACCGCTGATCCTAATAAATAGTTTTACAAGTTCCAAACCTGGAAGCAAACTACACAGAACTTACGTTCCAACATTAACTTGTCTCTTAAACAATTTAAATATGACTTTATTTAAAAAAGTGATACTATGATTGGTTTATTTATGTCTTAAGCTACGTTAAAGTAACTCTACTCTAAACCACTGTGAACACAGTTGACTCTGATGATTTGAAACAACATAATAGTTTTCAACTTCATTTAACACAAACTTATTAATGCTCAAGTTATACCAATCGAATATGTTCTTTATCGCCATCAATGCAAACGCCAGCTATGTTATGCTTTCTCCTTGAGATGGTGTAGGTCACAAAGCAATGTTTATCTCACTTTGTGTAATGTCAGATGTTTACATGTTTCAGTTCTGGAAACTGGGCTATTCATCAACCATTAACAACGTTCCACGTGAAACACCACACTCCACGTGAAACACCACACTCTTCTCGCGTGTGATCGGAACTAATTACAATGGTTTTTAGATAATATAAGTGTTTTTAAATCCTAGCTAAGGTTCTTTGTCGACAAAAATTGTTTTTCCTTTATAGTTTATTTATGTATTTCATATAAAATAATGTGCAGATTTATGTATAATGTAAAATGCGTGTTCTTTGTCATACAAACGTGCACTAAAGCATCATATATCAAATAAATTTGAATATACCTATAGTATATAATAAAACAGTTTGGTGATGTACGTACAACACAATACATCCAGCTTCATATCTCGTGGCCAAATCCCAAACCATACCTCTCTTACCCTACCACAACTATAACAGAGTTAGATATATCCTTTAGAAAGGGGAGAGCTCCATTTGAAAAGTATACATAAGTAAAACTGAACACAACTATTACACAACCTGGATAAATATTCGCGTTCTCCCCAACACTATTTGGCACAGTTGACAACAATAATAAATGTATTGTGCAAGTTGGTTACCAAACTCACAGCTGCTCTGTCTGCCCAGTATTGCCATCTGTGGGTAAAAAAGCTCATTACAGCTAGCAAGATGAAATTACTTAAAAGTATTACCTGGAAGCAACGAAGCAGGCTGACTACATTACCTCTAGTCAGTAGTTTAAAATTAAAAACTACTTTACCTCAGGTCTAAGGATATCTGACGTTTACACCAGTCAACGTGCGCAGAAGGCGCAGTTCGCCTAAAAACTCAATTCAACGTTTTGTGCATCTTAATTGTCCACAACTTATAACCGCATTTCGAAGCTGTTGTTTTGAATTAAGCACAAAGCTACACAATGGGCTATCTGTGCTCTGCCCACCACGGGTATCGAAACCCGGTTTTTAGCGTATAAGTCCGCAGACATACCGCTGAGCCACTGGGGGGCACATTTCGAAGCAACCAATAGATTTTAAGCGTTTGTATGAATTACGATATATTCATATCTTAAGTTATAGAAAAACATTTGTTCACAATACTTCACACTACTAAATATTACTAAATGAATTGAAATACTAACGATGTAATCGAAGTATTTAAGTTATTATATGTGCTCAACTTAAATAATTAAAATAAAGTAACCCAATATTAATCTCAAACAGACAAGGAAACCAGTATTTCATACGTTCTAAAAAGTAAGTCTTAAGATAGATAGATAGACGAGGAAGAAGAAAATGCTAAAGTAAGAAGCTAAGTATACCACGAGTTTTGTTTTTTTTTACACAGATTTTACATTGTCATTAAAGTCTATAATTTATAAGTGTTAGCTCATTCAAATCGTGAATATTCGTTTGTACAAACTAACAGAACACTAAATTAATTAGTCCCAGAAAAATTCCCAGTATACATATATATGTACACGGTTTGTTTGTTTTTAATTTCCAATGTTTTTGTTCCCAAGTTTGTAACTTCTGAAAACGATACAAATGTGAGCGTAATGTTCAGTTTAATACGCTCTTTAAGTGTGGTAAAATTAGTGTTAATGTATATGTTATTTTGAGACGTCTTTCGCTCACACAGTGGTCATACATTTATATAAAATGTTCAAGAAATATGCAGCATTAATGCTAGTCATATATTCGTGTTATCGTCTAAACACTATAATAAAATATACCTTATTTTTTTGACCACGTTAAACCTAAAACACGCACATATTTATGTTCTTTATTTTGTTCATGTGGATCTGTTCAGATCCAGTCATTTGTTTTTTATTTTCAGTATCACAAATAACTAACGTCAGCATTCCAAGATGAAACGTATTAAAATGTTGCATGGCATAAAGTTAGCACGTGCGCTTCGCTTTTTTCGGACTCCTGTATTGTGATTGATTGCTTACACATTTCTTAGACTTTTCTCCTGATATGTTCTCACGTTTCATCATACGAGAACACGTACTATGAGCATACCAAAAAAGTCACCTACAAAAGATTAGGATCTATATCATATATAGATCTCAGTAATACATAAAGCTTGTAGAGGGTTTACAAAAGTTGAGATTGAATTGTATACATTTTCTGTGTCATACATACGTATGCATGTACCAGTCATAAGACGTTGCATTTTACGTACTTATAGACAGGTTTCTTTACAAGCTTGGTGTGTGTGTGTTTTTTTCTTATAGCAAAGCCACATGGGGCCATCTGCTCAGCCCACCGAGGGGAATCGAACCTCTGACTTTATCGTTTTAAATCCGGAGACATACCGCTGTACTAGCAGGGAACTGTAAGCTTGGTCCAGATACGTTTTGCTAATAGCATACTACTACTAACATAAGTTTTATAAATAATTCCTTTAAGTTACAAAAAATTAGACTAATAAATAACTCTACAAAGTGTAAACAACAGAGTATTTATGCTCTATAATTGTTTGGTGCTAGCACTTGAAAGTTTAACATAACACCTCACATTTGTCACTCAGCAATAAGCTCTGAGACTTATAATTCGGAGATCAATCCCCACGGAAAACACATTAGCACATATAGCCCACTGCGCTAAAACTGAAAAATAAACAGAAACCATTTAGATTTCTTTCAAAACATTGCTCTCATTCTCAAACTCGACAAATTTGAATCTAAAACATTCCGGTTTTATGATCCAGCTATCTTGTCATTCAAAAATTGGTACAACCGACTCAGTTACTAACATATTTCGCTCGGTTCCAATTTGATAAGTCACTCATTAATTTTTGAAAACACGAATCAGTTATCAGTTTTACTGTCGAAATCCCAAATAGACATGCAAAATGACTTACGATCGTGTAATTCTAGAAAAAAAAAGACAAATTCTGAAAATGGAAAAAAAAAGTTAAGCGTGTAAAAGATGCCTTTTAATTATTCGTATTAATTTAAAACAGCCTGAATCTCTCACATATATATTAACAATTATATTTTGACAACGGATAATTTTATTATGAAAGGTTTCGTTTGTTTTGAATTTCAGGCAAAGCTACACGAGGGCTATCTGCGCTAGCCGTCCCTAATTTAGTAGTGAGAGTTTGGTTTGGTTTGAATTTCGCACAAAGTTACTCAAGGGCTATCTGCACTAGCCGTTCCTAATTTAGCAGTGTAAGATTAGAGGGAAGGCAGCTAGTCATCACCACCCACCGCCAACTCTTGGGCTACTCTTTTACCAACGAATAGTGGGATTGATCGTCATGTTATAACGCCCCACGGCTGAAAGAGCGAACATGTTTGGTGCGATGGGAATTCGAACCCGCGACCCTCAGATTACGGATCGAGTGCCTTAACCACCAAGCCGTGCCTAGCCTATTATGAAAGCGCGTCTCTGGATTTTCATTCTCGAAATATCATATAAATATATACGTAGCAAAATGTTTGCAGTTAAATGAAAATAAAATCTGAAATGAAAACATTCCAAATCAGTTGGGTTTGTGCGCTTGTTCATGATGGGTTTTTGTCACATTTCGAGATTTGTCATGAGTGTTATTTCTACTTTAACATATTTTTGTTGTGAAATATTTTAATTAAGTTGTGAACCTTAGATGTTGTTGTTATCTTTAATTTATTTATTGTATCACGTTAACTTTCCTTTCAATTATTATTTTAGTCGTCCCTTAGAATTTTGGTTTTTTATCTCGTCTCTGTAAGTTACCTTTGCCTAACATTGTTGTTTTGCAATAGTTTTATTGATTTTATTAGTTTTAACCAACTAATCGTTGAGTTTACGAGCATCCCTCCCACGGAGGTCCTAGGGTGCCCCCCACTGGCTCAGCGGTATGTCTGCGGACTTACACGCTAAAATCCGGGTTTTGATACCCGTGGTGGTCAGAGCACAGATAGCCCATTGTGTAGCTTTGTGCTTTATTCAAAACAACAAGGTTCTATGGCTTCAATAGATGGCATCCCATGCTGACAGCTCTTCCTATGTAGGTTTCACCTGAAGCATTTAATAAAAGTTAGGAAGCTGTTCAAATTCTCCAACTAATTCTTTCAAACGCTTGAGCTGATTTTCCCGATTTTGTTTGATTATTTGTCAGTGGTAGATGTCCATGTAAAAGCAACAATTAAATTGTTATGATAAAAATCAAAATAAAAGAATAGTAATTTATATCAAATTTATATTTGCCACACACCCCAGAACAGCATATGGAGAAACACACAATAACAGTAATTCGTGAAATCGATTATGACGTATTTAAGTCATTAGATATTGTACGCTTGGTTTTCATTGGTCAAAAAGAAATCTCTTTGAAAATAGATATGCGATGACACAGTCGCTAATAATAATTGTACACCTAGTTACCTGAATCAAATTCCTGTTTATGGCCGGTTTTATTCGATTTTCTAACGATAACTAAAAAAAAAACCAACAGCAGTAATACTGTATTTTGTTTTCCTTTTTTACCTGTCTTATTTTGCTCGTTTCTAATTTGATACGTCACTAATTAATTTTTGGAAACTCAAATGAATTATTGGTGTTGCTGTCGAAATCCGAGACAAACACCTTGCAATTGTGCATATTGTCTTTCGATCGTGTAATCCTAGATAAATGTGGGAAGTGCTGAAAAAAACAACACATGAAGCATATGGAAGATATCTTTTTATGGAATATATCTTTTTACTCTTCGTGTTGATTTTGAACAACCTGAATTTTTGCAGACTTAATTAAATAAAATTTATTGTACTTTGTATTCTTCACAGTGAAGATTGTGAGGCTAAAATTCACTGGAGTAAACATTAATTTTGTCTCATATACAGTTAAAATGTTTGAAGAATATATCTCACTTGTTGAAATGCTATTGTTTCAATCAACCTTTACATCAACAGGCTAAAACCACATACTACTAAAAATGTGATTAAATGGAAAAGTCTTAAAGCTAACTTTTGTCGAAACTCGTGGTTGTAAACTACTTTAAGAAAATTAAATAAAACAAGACTGAAACTAAAAGTTACAAAAAAATATATTATCAAATAATTGTAGCAGTGGCCCATACGTCACTAATGGTTACATCATTCACTGCGTAAAACAATCTTACTTGTGTTAAATATACTTGTTATAAGGTTTTAGTATTAGGCCTTTTATTTTGAATTACATTTCTTATTCAACCCTTAGGCCCAACACTAATGTCTTATGACAAACCTAATTAATTAAAATTATACTTTAACAACTGCGTAAATGTATTCATACTATAATAGTTGTTGTTCTAACAAATGGCTTAAATAGGTGGTATTTGTGTTTGATGTATTTCAGCCAGCCTTGTGAGCTCTGTGTTGAACTTTGCGTTATCGGCAATTGATATGGTGGATATTGTATGGTTAAAATACTATTATTCACTTTTTCTGAGAGACTGCATGAAGAATATAATGTTAAAAAGAGCAAATAATAGGTATAATAATAATGTCTTATTACAAGTATGACCAATTTTAACTAGGTTTTGCCAGTTTAGGAAAGGCATTCATTCACACTGTAACAAGTTTCATTGATAATGACATCACTAAAAAGCATTAATACAATTGGCTGTTATGGCAACTCGCTCAGTCAGGTTGACATTCTACGCAGTTACTAAAAATATATAAAGGCGTGACAATCTTTGGAACTATATTGGGAATCACGTGTTATTACAAATAGGATTGCCAAACAAATCATGTTGTAATTATGAACAAAAGGAATGACAGTTAACCTCGCAAAACCTCAACTTTCTCTTTATCAGTAGACTGAAACTATGTGTTAATAAGGGAAATGAATCACGTAGCATCTTGCTCCAAGTGAGCAAACTGGAGCAAAATCTTAATAAAAACAAAACCATTAAAACAATCATTTAGCAACTAGTTGTGTGTCACCAGGCTAACCACGTACTACTAATAACAAAATCATGAAACTAATTGTTAATAAAAACAAAAACATTTATGAATCACGTACCAACTTTCTCTGCATTACCAAACTGGAACCGTGAAGAAAGATCACAAACTAGTCTATGTCAACAATTTAAAATTGGTTAGTTCAAATTGACAAGAACAACAGAATATTTGGGCTACTGACTAACTCGTTGTTCATCAAAAACCAACGCCTGGCATGGCCGAGCGCGTTAAGGCGTGCGCTCGTAATCCGAGGGTCGCCCTCCCAGCCGTGGGGGTGTATAATGTGACGGTCAATCCCACTATTCGTTGGTAAAAGAGTAACCCAAGAGTTGGCGGTGGGTGGTGATGACTAGCTGCCTTCCCTCTAGTCTTACACTGCTAAATTAGGGACGGCTAGCACAGATAGCCCTCGAGTAGCTTTGTGCGAAATTCCAAAACAAACGAAAACAAAACGAAATCATCAACAACCTAAAAACTCATCTGAATAAACAAAAAATATTACACCACATTACTAATGTTGCCACTCACAGTGTCAGTTGAAATCAGAATATTACTAACGTAGTAAATTACAGTATTAGTTAGAATACAAATGCTACACAATATTACTCGCATAACAGCTTATAGTATCGTTTGGAATTAAAGATTACACTGCATTGCTGGTGTTACGACTTATAGTAACACTTGAATCCGAAGATAACACCAGATTATTAGCATACTAATTCACAGTGTCAGTTGGAACTCCAACATTACACTATTACAAGCATTACAGATCATAGTGTCCATTAAAAATACTTTTGGGATACTTTACACTAATAATTTCAAAAAGTTCTACTCCGTTACTATTAGTTTAACTTCTTTTGTAAAGTTAATTAACGTCAGTATTCATTCACAAAGTATTAACAACAACGCACAAGTAAAAGCCGTTTTTTTAGCTTATTAGGGTTTTAGAGTTTGGGGCTGACCGTTGGTGCAGTGATTATGGGGCCGGACTATGTACATGAACTACATGGGTTCCGCCAAGTTATACCCCTTCAACCAACCCCAAACAATTACACTCCTCATTTTGATGACATAGATGTGTCAACAGTAGTAAAATTCCTCTGTAGTAGTTCAGAAGTAAACGAGTGTGTCACTGACCACCTTTCTATCTTCTAGTCTCTCTAAATATCTTAACAACTCACACTGTAAACCAACAAAAAAGTTATCTGTCAAAACCACAAAATTAACCTTTGTCAGTAAACTGTAATTAAATGTTAATGAAAACAAAACTCAAACTGAACATTTAGCAACTTGTAGAAAAGCAGTTGCCATCAATATTTAAATATAATCTCAAAATATAATTAAATAATCGTAAAACCTTATATTTCAAATATCTTGTGGAAAAACACGAAGGTCAGTTTTCGCCATAAGGCTATTTTCCTTTTCACATTTCATAATATTAGACAAGGATAATGATTGGAATTATTACATTGAAGAATTTTAGGATAGTTTAATTCTATTTTATGGTTATGTCTAAAAATTAGCGGAACTGCCTTCCTATAACTGACTGCGGATAGCGAAAGGAAGTAGGAGTTGAGACACTGTGGATCGGAGCACTCAACTATCAACCCTTATCTGGTTCTCCATAGTTGCTGGCTAATTTGATATAGACGCCTGACTCTTGTCTGATAAATGGAATATCGCTAACGGGTTTGGTTGCTATGGCCACAAAATTATCCTCTATAACTTAAAGATGACAACAAGGACCGGTAATGGAAGAACAGTTTTTATTTTCTGATGTCATTATAATGGTGTTTATATTTTGTATTGATTTCATTATTGTTTTAAAGTGCTGATTTAGTTACTAACTGACAATTAATGTATTTAATATCATTAGAACGGCTTGGTTAAGGTACTCGACTCGTAATCTGAATGTTGCGGGTTCGAATCCACGTCATACCAAACATGCTCGTCCTTTCAACGTTATAATGTAACGGTTAATCCTACTATTAGTTGGTAAAGACGAGCCCAAGAGTTGGCCGTAGGTGGTGAAGACAAGCTACCTTACCTATTGTCTCACACTACTAAATTAGGGACGTCTAGCGCAGATAGCTTTCGTGTAGCTTTGCTCGAAATTCAAAACAACACCAAACAAATCATTAGGATTGGACATACATACATATACAATACACCAATAAGATTCACCTGTGGCTTTGATTGACAAAACACTTAGATATGATGACGTATTATTTTCTCTCTTCTTTATTAACTTCTTCTGCCAGTTGTATTTTATTAGATTTATTTGTGAAAGTAAATTTTAATACTTTTGCTGATAATCTTATTTTATTTTCTTACAAATTACTTTCTGTTAAATTAATAGCTGTCAAAAATCTCTAATCCTGTTTGTTTGAAAGATTTTTTTAAACTCTGTTATATATTTGTTTTACATAATAAGTAATTTGAATAATAGGAGAGGAAAAATTAAATAGTCTAATATTCGTATCCACATGTGAATCTTGTCGGCGGATCAGTTACATCCATAAAACCTGTTGATTGATTCCAAATAGAATTTGAAAGCTAAATCACATTTCAAGATAGAATTACTTCAAAGTGCGTCTTCGAAAGGCAAAAACGTTAGCTTTAGGGGCTTAATTATAAAAGTGGAGAAAATGTTGGTGTATTTCTTAGAGAAATTAAGAAAAAAGTTAGATAAATTGATACCAAGAGATTAAAAATTATTGGAATGCAAGACAAAAAATTACGATAAACACAAAAAGTATTAAAGATTTAACTGGAAGAGACTCGGACTGAGAACAGGGAATCTTAAATGAATAATAGTCTTCAGGAAATAGTAAATGAAAAATAATTAGAAACTATTTTGTGTGATTTAAACAGTACTATAAGATATTTCCAGAAAAAGAAAATTTCCATTTTGGAGAAGCTTGGAAGCTGGAAAATTAAATGAGGTATGAAAAAAATGCAATTCAAGAGAATACGACATTAATGCTCTTTTAAATCTCGTAATAAATGAAGAAAAGCAAGCGTAACAAGATTAGAAATGAAAAGAATTGAGGATGAAAACTGAAACTACACTTCTTACTAAGCTGATATTGTTTAGAGCTGTGTTACACAGTCATAATCCTTTGATCAGAAGTTTTTTACAATATTTGTTATTTTAGAACAATAACTCTTGACTAATTTTACTGTGATAGTGAAAAAATATTAGATGAATATCTTTACACAGTTGTGAATAAACTGAAAAAAAAAATCGTTTTGTTGACTCGGAAACAGCTAGCTTGAAAAGCATACAAATGGTATAAGTTTAAATATATTTTTGGAATTTTTTTTTAATTCTCAGAAATTATATTCATACAGAGAGTGAGAGAATAAATATATATGTCTGGAGTAAACAGCGGTAAAGAGAGAAAGGTGAGCTTCGTCAGATATTTGGCAGGTAGACTCTTCCAAAATATTCGGTATCAAAATTATTATATGCTATTAATGCAATTTATAGGTTAAGAAAAAAAAACAGTGCAAAAAAAACGATAACAGATTGATATGAATAATTATAACTAAAAACAACTATTTTCTATTCAGAAATTGTTTTTTATCTTTTGTAAACGACGTTGATTTGTAAATGATCCCTTAACTATGCTCTCTCCAAGGCTAAGCTAATCCAAGTGTCCTGGAGAAAAGGTTATTTTTCAGTTGTCAAGAGCGACAAAGAACTGGAATTTTTTGCTGACAGTTTGGTAATGACGTAATCTTTCTTCGACAAATGGTACATTTTTACCCAATTCTTGTAAAACATTTTTTTTTTGGTACGTCATGTCTAACAACAGTGGGATTAGATTATTGATTTGCTGTGAGTAGAACAAATAAATATTGTTGTCCATTTGTAAGTAAAATACTTTGAATATAATAGAGGCAGTAAAATAAAAAATATAAATAGCTCACATACAACTGTGACATCTTGCTAGTGTTCTTAACAAATGAAGTAGTTCCTTTTGGCGCCATTTTGATGGTTTTTGATACTTTTACAATTTTGCTTTCTTGTTTATCCAATCTTTTCTCTTCCTGGCTCCATCTCTGAGATTACGTGTTAATAGCAAAGAAGAGCACTGTAGTTTTCTTTTCTTCATATATCTCTCATTGGACTGGTTGTCGTATATAATTCTTCTATCTGTCCAGCACCTAGAATGTACACATAGTATTGAAGTTTATTGACGCTGTTCAAAATACAAATAACTTTATCGTTTTCTTAAAAGATCTTTTCATTATAAAATAGCACTTGAATATTTTCTATGCTTCCAGAATAACTAAATAGAAACTGCTGCTAATTTTGTTGTTGTTCTTATTTTAAGCACAAAACAACGTAATAAAATATCTGGGCTATGCCATTTTCTTGCACTGAAATCCAGTTTTTAGAGTTTAAGTTTTCAAATTACATTGAACCAGTGGGAGCTGGCTAATAGGAATTTCTATTTAAACAACGTATAAATCAATGTAATAATGAACAGTTCATAGTTTCATGAAAAATTAACGATGAAAATAGAGATAAATAGGAATTTTCCTTTTGAGCCGTAAATTATTTAAATACCTTTAAGTAATTTTAAAATTATTTTTATCTGTTTTCATTGTATTGGGCCCGGCATGGCCAGATGGTTTAGGCACTTGACTCGTAATCCGAGAGTCGCGGGTTCGAATTCCCGTCACACCAAACATGCTCGCCCTCCCAGTCGTGGGGGCGTTATAACGCCACGATCAATCCCACTATTCGTTAAAAGAGTAGCCCAAGAGTTGGCGGTGGGTGGTGATAACTAGCTGCCTTTTCTCTAGTCTTACTCTGCTAATTTAGGGACGGCTAGCCCAGATAACCCTCTTGTAGCTTTACGCGAAATTCAAAATCAAATTAATTATTTTTTGTGCCATAGAAACACCTATATTTGAGCAACTATTATTTTCCAACAAACAATTTTTTGGTGCCTTGTGTGCTCCATGTAAAAATAAAACAAAATTAATAGACATATAATATTTTGTACGATTGGCTTGGTAGATAATTTGCTGACTCAGAATTAAGGTGATTAAGATGCTCGACTCAAAACCTGAGGGTCGCGGGTTCGAATCCCTGTCGCACCAGACATGCTCGCCCTTTTAGCCGTGGGGGCGCTATAATGTGACGTTCACTTCAACTATTTGTTGGTAAAAAATAGCCCAAGAGTTGGTGGTGTGTGGTGTTGAATAGATGCCTTCCCACTAGTCTTACTCCACAAAATTAGGGACGGCTAGCACAGATAGCCCTTGTGTAACTTTGCGCGAAATTCAAAAACAATGTACAAGAAGTTATACAGAAACATAGTTTGGTAAAAGATACAGAATATTGTGTGAAATAAAACTGTTGTAGAAAAAAAGAAAAAGATTAATTTAAGCTTAAATAAATTAAAAATTAATTGAAAAGTAAAGAACATTATCTGAAATAAAACTACAGTAAGAAAAGAAAGAAAGTAAAAGATTAAGTTGAATTTAAATTGATGAAAAATAATTTAAACTGCAATACAAATTTAACACTATGTTTCAGTCGATGTAAACTAAACCGACACAACTAATATATTTTAAAATCGAGATTCTTCATTGCAACCCTTAAATTTGGCTGCATGACACTCACATGTTATCAAATGTTAAAACACACGTCAAAAAAAAAATTTTTATTACAAAGTTTTGGGAAGAAGTCCTTCGTCAGGCAGTATAAACCGTGTTACATGGGAAAAAAAGAAGATTCCCACATTTTGCAATCTTATCAAAGCTTTATCTGGTTAAATCCGTGTGTGTGTGTGTCTGTCTGTGTACATATTTGGGCAAAAATACAATAATGATATTCTAATATTTAAAACAGACAGCCGGTCAACAGGACAACCACAATAGATTTTCAAGCAATGATAAATATATTACATGGGAAAGAAATGTATTTCAAATAAGCTGTAGTCCAAGTTCAAATGTGTGTGCAATATATGTGAGGAAAAACATTAGTGTTATATGTCGTAAATTTTTACTATGCTTGATAAACATTTCACGATACTCCCTGGGACGTGTACACGTATTAATAATTAACCAAAGGTTTTTATGAGAATAAACGATCTTTAACAGTTGAAGCACTGGGTTATCGTCCTCTGCTGGTCTGAAAATAAAGTAATTAAGTTACTCAACAAATATGGTGTTGCTTTATAACAATGAAAGCCTTTTCTGGTTCTTAAATATATGACATGCTTTTCTCGTTATGTTGCAGAGAACTAAGCCTAATAAAGCCGTGTAATGTAGTACACAACAAGTTTCTGATGTTTTTAATTTGCTGTTCATAAATGGAAATTTCTTTTAAAATATATCTGCTTTTGTTTTTGTTGTTTTCAGAACGTGCTAATACGATTAAAGCGCCAGCTATTGAGAATAACAATCCAGTTTTAAAGGCAAACATTGCTGATCATGATATCTTATGAAGCATTTTACAAAATATGTCCAGACAGTGTTAATAACGCTTATTTAACAGAAAAAGTTAAATGAGTAAAACAGTTTTTCTGACAACCTACGAGAACAACGGCTCACCCCAAGCCAAGTCTCGCTTTATATCGAAAACTTGCGAGAACAAACTTAAACAATAAATTTTATCAAAACGTTGAATCACGTTAAACAGATTTTCAAGCAATGAAAGCTACACTAATTGGATAAAAAGGTATTGCAAATAAGCCTTTGTCTAAGCAAAAAGGGGTAAAAATATATGTAAAAAAAACATTAGTGTTATATGTCGAAATTTATACGGTGTTTGATAAACATTTCATGATACTTGCTGGGACGTGTACATGTATTTATAATTAACAATAGACTTTTATGAGTATAAACGATCTTACAAAATAACAGTGAGTTGCCTGTGGTTTGCCCACCGCGAGTATCGAAACCAAGTTTCTACAGTTGTAAGTCTGCACACATGCTACCGTGCCACTGAAAGTGGAAGTTGCTAAAAAATTAATTATATTCTTATATATTTACTTCACTTTTTGTTTTCACTAATTTAAAAAAATAATAAATGAGTTAGTTTAGTGCTACTCTCCAACATACAATAAAAATTGTAGATAAAAACGTGAATGAATACTTTCAAATATCTTTAACATCTCAGAAGCATAGTTTTTCATATATTAGAATGTTATTCGTCCTTATCGCATTTATTTTACTTTATACAAAAATAAATTATCAAAAGTAGTGCACAGAACCACCTTCAACTGGACACGAAATCGAGGCTCACCTGGTTTATTTTGTTTACAAGTGAGCACGAAATCGAGGTTTAATTTATTTATTTATTTACACGGTATTATTTAAAAAGTACACCTCACTTAACCACTGTCTATTTATTTTCCATTCTAAGTTAGTTTTGATTTCTGAGTCAGCTATTTTTGAAGGTCTTTTGTTACAATGATTGTAATGTGAGGAAGTAATTATCAGGTCATTCCTTAAGTAATATCCGATTTTAGGTTCAGAAAAAGAAAAAGGATTTCAAAGGATTTTAATGTTATTTAATCAATAAGGTACAATCCGTTATTATTAACTACTTCCTGCCAACGATTCTGAATGTGACTTCTATAAAATTATTGGGGTTTGGAGGAAAAGAATGCAGAGAATGTAGTTTTTACATCTCCACGTTTTCCAAGCTCTTTTCCATCAAGATAGTTTTCAAAATTTCGGAATAGCTGACAATCAGATGGGGCAAGGTCTGGAGAATAAGGAGGATGTGGAAGATTTTCCCAGTCCAGCTCTTCTATCTTTGTACATATGATCCTTGCTGTATGGGGCCGTGCATTATCCTGGTGTAACACCTGTATGATTGATCAATGCAGGCCTCCTTTCTTTTAGTGCAATATTCAAGTGCTCTAACTGTTGATAATAGAAGTCTGATGTAATTGTTACATTGAGTGGCAGCAACTGAAAATAGATCACACCAATAATATTCCACCAAACGCTTAACAAGACTTTCCTTGGGTGGAGGTCCATTTTGGGCTGTGCGTTAGCCAGTTTACCTGCACTAATCTATTGTCTACGGCGCTTAACATTGTTATAATGTATCCATTTTTCATCTCCAAAAACTATCCTGTTGAAAAAGGTGAGTTACGTTCACGAGAGTGCAGAAAAGTGCAGATATTCTCTCTTGCTCCAAAGTCGGCTTCTATCAAATAATGGGAGATTCATTTTCCAAGTTTTGACATCTTTTAAAGTTATTACAGATAACGGTGAACTGTTGAATGGGTTGAATTAAGCTTCTGTGCTGCTTCTTTAACTGTTGCAGCAAATCTTCATCAAGTGCAGCCAGCAGCAGGTCATCATTAAACTCAACAGGACGACCTGAAGGTGGCGCATCATAAGAGCTGTAGTCACCTGATCTGAACTTCTGAAACACCTTCGACATTTTATTTCATTTGAGACTCCGCATTATAAACACCTTGAATGTTTCATGTAGATTCTGCAGCATTATTGCCTTTTTAAGCTCATAAAGCATTATATGCCTAATGCGCTCCTCAGACACATACACCTTCAAAGCGATTATTTGATTAATTACCAGTAAAAGTGGAGTTGAGTTAGTTTCTTTTATTTGTTTTAATATTTTTATACACGTCTTACTACATATTTTAATTATTAGACAGAGACAGAAATGATAATGCACTTTCTGTATTCAATTTTTGGACACTACTTATGGAACAACATGATATGACACAATAGTTATAGTCTTTTGGATTCACGGCGTAGTGTCTCTTAAAAGATTTACATACAAAATACTAACATTTACACCCATGAACTTTCTCTTTTCACCTCATGACGTAAGGAATTTATTAAATTACACAACAAAAGATCCAGAATGACCATCTGGGTATGGTACTCTACTCGTAATCTAAGGGTCGAGGATTTGAATCCCCGTCACACCAAACATGTTCGCCTTTCAACCGTGGAAACGTCATAAAGTGACGGTCAATCCCACTGTTCGCTGGTAAAAGAGTAGCCCAAGAGTTGGTGGTGGGTAATGATGACCAGCTGGTGATTTGGTAGCAACACTAACAGAGCCTAAAATACAAGACTGAAATACATAGGCTTCAAATGGAAGTCGGCTCATTGTGTTCCAGGAGTTAATTTATTATGTAAAAGCCACACTTGTCAAGTCAAAGTTTTCTGTTGCTTTTCGAAGGAATATCTGTATGTTTATTCTTTTCACACGTGTAAAAGAAACTGGTATACCACGATAATAGTGTTTGTCATGAGTAGAGCTACGAAGTGACGTGAAAATATTTTATTTCACGGAACTACCAACCAATCTCATTCGCTTTTAAATTCTTTATTTTTATACAAATATCTCTAAATTGTTGCTTTAATGTTTAAACTTTTTGGGGTATAATTACATTATTTTTATCATTTTTATTCTACGTAGAGTACAAGTACCATTATGGCCTGGTATAGCCAAGCGTGTTAAGGCGTTCGACTCGTAATCTGAGAATCACGCGTTCGAATCCCGGTCGTACCAAACATGCTTGCCCTCTCAGCCCTGGGGCGTTATAATGTTACGGTCAATCCCGCTATTCGTTGTTAAAAGAGTAGCCCAAGAGTTGGTGGTAGGTGGTGATGATTAACTGCCTTCCCTCTAGTCTTACCCTTCTATATTAGGGAGGGCTAGCTCTTTTATAGCTTTACGCGAAATTCAAGAACAGAAAAAAAATATATATAACAAATGTGGCAACGAGAAAATAGAGAGAAGAAGAAAGAATGAACCCATCACATAACGAGGCAACGATACACGTTAGTAAAAATAAAGATAGCAGATTAGAAAAGAAAAGTGTTCAGCAAATAAAACAGTAGGATTCGGCGACAAATGATCTTGCAATATGTGAAGATTAGTCCTGAAAAAGTATAACTTCTTTTTATGAGATGCAAGATGGTATTTTATGAATAAGAAAAAGTCAGCTTGAGTCTGGATAAGGTGTGGTTATCTCAGAGGTAGAAAACTGGGAGTATGACATTAGAAAAGAAATTTCTCTTTTACGCATTTTAAATCTAGGATGATGTTTATGATGAACTACAGAAGGCAAATATGTTTAGAAAAGATCTCAGGGGAAGTCGTATCTGGCTAAATGATTATTTGGGAAGATTAACTGTGTTTCCAAAAAAAAAGGTGTTTTGAATATATCATAATGATAAAGGCTCATAATCTAAGGGTTGTGGGTTCGAATCCCTGTCCCACCAAACATGCTTGCCCTTTCTCCCGTGGGAAGAGTAAGAATGTGAGAGTTAATCCCATTATTCTTTGGTTAAAAAGTAGGTCAAGAGTTGGCGGTGGGTGGTGATGATTAGCTGCCTTTCCTCTAGTGTTATTCTGCTAAATTAGGGAAGGCTAGCACAGATAGCCCTCGTGTGGCTTTGCGCAAAATTCAAAATAAACGAACAATAAATAAACCTTCTACCAGAAATCAATTTGAGAATAGCTGTTGTGTATAAAAGAAGAAAGGTGTATAGCAGAGAAGGAATTAAATATTAAATATATGGATATTCACAGAAATATTTTCTGGGGGAAAGGAAAAATGTATGTAGAGAATCAGCTTTTACAGTTAAGTGTATGTTTGTGTTTTTCTTTTCAGTAATGCAACATCTGCTGTGTCTACCAACTGAACCACTGATTTTAGCGTTGTAAATCCGTAGTTAAACCGCTATACCATTTGGAGACTTACAGTTAAGTCGACAGACTAAAAGAATATGTGTTTTACGCGTGCTTGAATGGAAACATGAATTTATAGTTTTAATAAAAATTCCTAAGTCTATGTAGTTTAACTACGAAGTGAAGTTTACATCATAATACGTTCAACTGTTTGTGAATTGAAAGGTGCAAATTCCCGCTCTTGTACCTTCCGGCGGGTGTCCATGGATGAACCTAAATGCTTTTCGTTACTATAAAAGGAGACTACATTTAATCATGTTTTTTTACCCAAAAATATTTCTAAAAACGATAAATGTAGGTACCCCCAAGTAATAATGACGTAAGAATTACATACAAATGAAATGGCAAGTTAATAGGCGGTTGCCCAAGCCACCTAACACTTGAAGATTACAATGCGAGTATTGGCGCAGCCTTAATTTTTCTCTAGAACGTCCTACCAAAAGGAATAATATAAAATGAAAAACAGAAATGTCGAGAAAATGGCAGAAAAAAGAGGGAGAGAGGTGTATCAACCTGATCTTTATTCGGCTTATTGACTCAACTTATAACTTTTCACTTTTTGTTCTGAGTGTGTTTTCGAGTAAGTGTTTTTGTAGTAAATGAGTCTGAAAGCGATTATACTTTTCAATTGCATCTCTACTTTATAAAACACTAAAAATAATTTGTCTATCTTAACTCCCTTACGAGCGTACTGGCAGTGTCTGTTTAAATTATTCGATACTCATCTCCATATACGTATCTTCTTTGTATAAAGAAGTAAATAACTGAAATGTTTAGATATTCGTCTGTTTATTATTTTGCATATTAAAACTTTCATATCAACATTTTTTTTTACTTTAAGATGTTAAAACTGTTCACCTTGATCTCAATGTTTATAAAAATTATAGTTTTATTTATTCAAAATTGTTTTAAGAAAACAAAAGTAAGTTAATATTCCATGAATTTAACCTAAGAAAGAAAATATGTTGCTCATTGTATGGCTTCCTGATGGCACAACGATAAACGTAAAGGATTATAAAGTAAAAATTAGAGATCCAATCCTATAAGTGAGAGCAGCACAGATTCTGTGTTGTGCAACTTTGTGGTTAACAACAAAAATATTTTACTCTACTTTTCAGGTGTCCGCAAACCAACAAATCTACCATCTTTTAACTAACGTATTAAAAGGCTTTAAAACCGTATCGCTATGTTTTTACGTGTGTGTAAAAAGTCATGCAATGTATTTAGAAATAACTTATAATTAAAGAGCTAATTTTCATCAAAATATTAACTTGCGCAAAGCCGTGGCTTGTTTTCAATTTCAGGTAAAGCTGTACAAAAGCTATCTACGCTAGCATTCTCTAATTTAGTAGAGATAGACTAGAATATTATTCCTTTACCAAGTAAAAGTGGAATTGACCTTCACATTACAACGCCTTCATGGCTGACAGGGCGAATATGTTCAGTGTGACTGGGATTCGAACTGCGACCTGCAAGTTGGGCGCTCCTAACCATCGAGCCATGCCAGGGTGTAAAATGATAATTAAAAGGAGCTGTTGTTGTTTATGTTTTGCAAAGCTACACGGTTGACTATTTTCAATAAGTCCAACCCGGGGATTCGAACCCAGAATTTTAGTTATAAATCTATAATCTTACTGCTAACACATCGGCAAACGTTTAACTGAGTAGAACTTCAAATTATACTGCTCAATGAGCTATTTCTCCTAAACTTGATATTGTAACAAAAGAAGTAATATGCTTATTTTCTAAAACTTTCATTCAAGTTAGTGTATGTTATCAATTATAATTCTATTTCTGCTTTGTTTGTTTGTTTGTTTTTGGGAATTCGCACAAAGCTACTCGAGGGCTATCTGTGCTAGCCGTCCCTAATTTTGCAGTGTAAGACTAGAGGGAAGGCAGCTAGTCATCACCACCCACCGCCAACTCTTGGGCTACTCTTTTACCAACGAATAGTGGGATTGACCGTCACATTATACACCCCCACGGCTGGGAGGGCGAGCATTTTTAGCGCGACGCGGGCGCGAACCCGCGACCCTCGGATTACGAGTGCACGCCTTAACGCGCTCGGCCATGCCAGGCCTCTATTTCTGCATAACAAAAATAATGGACCTGGCATGGCCTAGCGCATCAAGGCGTGAGCTTCGTAATCCGAGGGTCGCGGGTTCGCGCCCCAGTCGCGCCAAATATGCTCGCCCTCCCAGTCGTGGGGGCGTTATAATATGACGGTCAGTCCCACTTTTCGTTGATAAAAGAGTAGCCCAAGAGTTGTCGGTGGGTGGTGATGACTAGCTGTCTTCTCCCTGGTCTTACATTACTAAATTAGGGACGGCTAGCACAGAAAGCCCTCGAGTAGCTTTGTGCGAAATTCCAAAACAAACAAACAAAACAAAAATGAAAATATTTATGGAGAAATATTACAATAATATCAATTTGTTTATTTATGCTTATTTATTTCAGATACGCTTTATTACAAAATAAAATGACACTATAACCAACTACGCTTATTATCATTAATTTAAAAAAAGACAAAGTTCTTCAAAAACCATAAATCACAACATCATGTTTAGAAACAACTAGAAATTTATTGATCCATCTCGTCAGCACCATCTTGTAAACTAAACTAATACTATTTTTTTAAAATCATAAATTCGGCCTTTATCATTCATATAGTTGTAAATATTTCTTTTAAACTCACTTAAATTTACTACCTCCTCAATGTCTGAAGGCAATTTATTCCAAATTCAAACCAATCTGTTAGAAAAAATAAAGCAATCTTAGCTGAAGATGACTCCTAACTTGCCAAAATTTATCTTTGGTCTCCTAGTCCTACTGTTTTCGTCATTAAGTACGAAAAAAGATTACTTGTTGGCTTTTCTGTTCTGTTCGAACTCCTCTAAAGTTTGAAAATTAAATACTAACAACGGATATTTTGCTCTATTTGCATTTCAGTATTATCTGGGCCTGGCATGGCCAAGCGCGTAAGGCGTGTGACTCGTAATCCGGGTTCGCGCCCGCGTCGCGCTAAACATGCTCGCCCTCCCAGCCGTGGGGACGTTATAATGTGACCAACAGTCCCCCTATTCGTTGGTAAAAGAGAAGCCCATGAGTTGGCGGTGGGTGGTGATGATTAGCTGCTTTCCCTCTTGTCTTACACTGCAAAATTAGGGACGGCTAGCACAGATAGCCCTCGAGTAGCTTTGTGCGAAATTCCGAAAAAACAAATTTCAGTATTATCCATGTGTAATTTTATACTTTTTTTTTCAGAAAGCTATAATAGATACTTCAATTTTTAATAGTTTTTAAGGTTTTCAATTTTGATGAATTTTTAAGTAAATAGCTAAAATAATCTTTTTTTTATTTTAGGGATGTTGGTATGTCTTATTTTCAAAATAACGTGTTTTGTGAGAAATGAATAATTGGTTTTAATTAAGACTTTCGAGAGGGCAGCGTATTCGATACTACAAAAATGGTGTCGTGTTTTATGTGGGAGGTATGAGGAGTTATGTAATTTAATACTTAATATTTTTAGTAATATAGAATGATACGTTGCATCTTGTAATATAAAATCTAATTAAATCTACCCTTATATTTTCCACCAGTTACTGTTCCAGTTGACATCGCCTAATTACGTTACAGATTGGTTGATCAACTTTGTAACAGTGCTAACGACTAATAGTAATATTGGGTACTGTTTATAGTGACTGGTATTAGCAACTGTTTTACTGTTGCATGAACTTGTCATGATAATATAAAAATTAGATTATTAGACATAAATATATGATGACTTAAGTCTGTAAACAAGTAATGAACTAAAATCAAATATACCTTAGCATTTGAAATAATACATATTTTTTTTAAGTTTAATCTTTTCACAGATTAATTAGAACTTGCATAGTGATTACTGAACCAAGCTTAATTTAAACTTAAATTATTTTAATTCTCTAGCTGAAAGTTACATTTTTGCAGCAAAGTATTTGTTGAAAGATAAATGCAGAAAGAAAGCATGACAATGTAAATCTTTTATCACAATATCGGACATTTTGTAACTATGCTTGATCAAATGATAATTATCTTGGTGTTCTAATAATTATGAAAATTAATCACGTTTATGATGGAAGAAAGTTTCTCTGAATTTTTTTTTGTAACATAGAAACGTGTCAAAACAAGCTATCTTATTTTAAGTATAGAAATCTTTAATAAAGAAGATTAGAATGCATAAAAAAATGGTTCAAAACTCATGGCAATACTATGAATTAATTGAATGTAACATTATGCATTTTTTTTGTTCTGCTTCTTAGAAGGGTGACCTCAAGCTGCTATTTTACTTTTAGTTCTTGTCCACTCATCTTATTCAATTTTTTTTGGTCATGTTGTTGGGCAAGAAGCTGTTTTATCAATATTTTTTGTGTTGCAGTGCTGTTTTAACAGTTATTTTTAGACTACTGATATATATATATCAAGCTTTCTTGTCTGTCACATTAATATAACCTCAGTTTTTATTGAGACTGCTGTTTCATAAATAACTTTTCACCAGCCTGTTGAATGGAGAAGCAGTTGGAGGCTATCACATTAAAGTAGAAGCATTAAATAAAAATCTATACTGTGGGAAATGACAGCAGGATTTCAAGAGGAGCTTAAGCTTTTACATGCATGGGTTTGAAAAGCTAACTGTGACTTTCAGAAAGTTAAAAATAGTGCTATCAATGTAAAAAAAATATTTAATTGTAATGAGCCTATTCTATTGAGCAGCAAATTTCAACCCTTGGCTTCTACAAATGAGGTACTACTGAAGGGGAGAAACACAAAAAAATTAGAGAAGAATGTGGGTGATAAGGAGGTCATAGTCATAGGTGGTTCTTGATAAGGCATGCAGATAGGAAAGAATCAGATTATGTTATCCAGGGATACAATTGGAGGATGTAACTGACATAGCAGGAGATATAATAAAGAGGGCTAACAGAGATGCAGTCTTTGTGTGCATGTAGGATCTAATGATGTGGGGGAGGGTATATCACAGGTACTAATCAATAAGTACAAGGGGTCTATAAAGGCATTTAAAGAAAACATTTTTGTCAGAAATGCTGACCAGAATTCACTGTGGGGATGAAGTTACAAGAAGATCACTAGAGCTGAATGCTAGGCTTTGGTTAGTATGTTAGGATGAGTAGATTGGCAATATTTTTGCAATATTCTCTGTTACAAACAACCTGTAGAATAACTTGTAATAAAGTGACAAAACTCCACCAGTGCAACTATCAACATGTTTCTTAATTCCATTTCTTGTGTTCTTACTAAATTACTTAAGTATATTGATCTCACCATATGTTAACCACATTATTAAATACCATGAACTATGGCAATAAGCTACTCACAGAGATCTTAGGCAAGAAATATTGAACAATTCCATCATAAGGATAGTTATAGTTCTTCTTTCGGCCCAGAAATTGCTGGCTATGGCAACTGCAACTGACCTCTTGACTAAACAGCTGCAACATGACAACAACTTTGTGTCTATTGTCTCTATTGTTTTTTTACTTTGACTATCTAACTTCAAACATGGGTTTTTCTAGAAAGTATTTCTGGTATTCTAACAATCTTCCAAATAGTTTACACAACTACCTGCAAGTAGTTCTGACACTTAATTGGTTGTTTTGCTTTGATTGTTTTGTAATTCTTGAAACCAGAACCAAAATCACTTGTCCATTGGTTGCAGGTAAAGTCAGTAAATTGTCAGCCTTCTTACTTGTATTTTTACACACACTTTTGACATGGACACTACATTAGAATTACAATTCATTCCTTTCTTGGAAGCTTTGTGCCAGATAATGTAAACATCTCTTGTATGATAAAGGAAGGCTTGTATCTGATGATTATAAGATTGCTGGGTTATTAAATTTTGCTTTTCATTCAGTTTTACAAATGAAGATTTGAGCTTTATTCTACATCTTGTACAATTGATAGATGGAAATTAGACTGAACAAGATAATCGCATTAATTCTGAGATAGCTAAAACAATGGAAGTTTAAGAAATGATAAGGGCCAGATAATATTTCTCCTAGGGTTTTGATGGAGGTTAAAGGTTGAATATGTGAACCATTTGCTGATATTTTTCATCAGTCCTTGAACAATGGGCAAGTACCAAAGGTTTGGAAATAACCTAACATAATTTCTTTTCAAGTAATTATAGACTCATTATCCTTTCATCAGTTGTGGAAAATGTTTTGGAAAGCAAATAGGATAGAAGATTAGCTGAATGGTTAGAGAGCAAAGAGTTGCTACAACTGGAGTTCAGTCAAACTAGATTAATGATATAAGTGGGGTACCTCAGAGCTTAGTTTTAGGACATTTGCTCTTTTTGATTTACATTGGTGACATAGATGAATAAATGGTCAATAACCTAAATTTGTTAATGATATTAAGGTCTTGGATATTGTTAGCTGTGAAGAGGATGCTGTTTATTTACAAAAGGACTTGTATCAATTAGTGAGTTGGGCAAATGTTTGGAAAATGGGTTTTAATTAAAATGCGAAATAATTCATCTGGGTTATCGCAGTTTGAATTACATGTATAATTTGAATTGGAATAATCTTAACAGTATCAAGAAATGAAAGGATCTTGGTGTAATGTTGATCAGTCTCTAAAGCTATCCAAGCAGTATGCTGCTGCTAGTGATAGAGCAAGTAAGATTTTAAGTTGTATTTACAGAGATATTGAATACAAGTCTAAAGAGGTTATAATTTCATTGTATAAGTTACTGGTTATGTCAGATTTGAAATACTGTGTTTATTCTGGAGACTTTTACTTTAAAAAAGACATTGAGTTGTTAAAAGTGTTTCAGAGAAGGATTACAAGAATGAAGCCTCGGATGGAGGGGTTATTTTTCCAAGGAGAGGTTGAAATTTCTCAGATTGTTTTCTCGTGAAAAAGAGAAAATTTGGAGGGATCTGATTGAAGTGTTTAAGATTGTAAAGTGATAGTGTTGATGCATCAACATCTTTCATATTTAACAGTGAGAACATTGGAAACATATTTTGGTAGGAGTTATCTTCACCTAGAACAGTTATTTTTCTAAGAGGGTGGTTGCTATTGGATTTTGTGGGGGAAGTAAGTGAGTTTAGTAGAAAGCTAGATAAGTACATGAATGATAAATGCTGGGTTTAAGATTTTAAAAAATATATTTATTAATATTTTCAGTTTAGTTTAGAAGCTGGAATAGCTGATTTGGACCGATGCCCCATTTTGTCTCAAAATGTTGTGTTAAATTGTCCTTAGTTCTTGTTTAGGCCATTGTTTGGATGTATATTTTGTTGAGTGATTTTAGCTGCTTCTAATCCGTGTTTGTGCTACTGTTTTCTTCAGTTCTTGATTAGACTGCTGTTTCACAAGCAGTTCTTATTCAGTTATTGTTTCTTTCATAGTTTTTGTTCAGCCTGTGCTGTTTATAAATGAAACTTTAAGATGCTGTTTCATACCTGTTTCTTCTCCAGACTGTCATATTTCTGTTACTTTTTATGTACTCTGTTGTTTGAACAGCAAATCTGTTCCAGAATGATTTTTTTACTCCCATGTTATTGCCGAGGATGTAGATTAAAAAGCTCTTGTCCAGGTTGCTGGTTTAAGTCCAGTTTTAATCCATTGTACCATTCAACAGCAATTCTGGTTTGTTCAACCACTTTAGCCGAAGTTGGGTTATTTGCTTTGTTCAGGCTGTTCCTTTATCCATATTCTTATCCATGTTAATTTTTCAAATTCATGTCTTGTCTGGCCTACTGTTTTACCTGTATTTAATCTATGTGTAAGATATTAGTTTATGGCAAGTTCTTTTTTTTTTTGCTTAAGTTATTGTTTCTTTATAGTTTTTCTGTTTGCTTTTTACTTATAATTCTTCATTAGACTTATATAATACTTATAGTTTTTATCTTGGGTGCTACTTCATCACCAGTATTTAAGCTATTGTTGTTTTCTTTGTAAATGTTACATGAGCTGTTACTTTATGCTCAATTTGTTTGTTTAAATTGGTTTCAACCTGTAAACATGGAGCTTTAAACATGAAGAAAGACATGTTAAAATAATATGAAGAATGTCAAACATGATTTGTGGCATTTTGGTAGAATAAAAAATTACAATTTTTAATATTTTATGCTGTTGTTATTTTCCAAAGGCTTCAAGATTAGAATCTTTTTGTTCCAACAAAGTTTGCTGGAATAGTATATGAATTTGTATCACTATGAGCTAAATTTTATTTACACGGATGAGTAAAGATCTGGACAACTGAATACTCTTTGGCCTTTCAATACTATTCTTACATTCTCACCCTTGAGATTTATGCTCCCCCTGGTGTTAGGTGGTTACTAAAATTTGTTGATTAATGATCAGGATTAACAAATCAATTTTCCTGTAGAAAACTTGGATAATTGTAATAATCAAAATTAGAAAAAATTGGTAGCACTTATTTTGACGAATTACTTATGAATTCTGATCTTAATTGATTAAGCTGCACAACTTAATGATGACAATATTTTGATCAGAGTATTTGAATTTAATTAAATTGTTATAATTGTAAACATTAATTTTGATTAGTTTATTTTTATGATACTAACATGATATGAATTTTTAATATTTATTTTTACATGATGCTTGTAGCTAATTAATTGGTTAAGTTAGTTACTCATCTTTAGTCAGGTCACCCTATTTTCTTCAGAAACACAGCAAAGAAATAGGTGCTCACCGGCACTTGTACTTACCATGGACATAACACACAAGCAAATGCACTTGAGGATAAGTGTAATTTGTTATGCAGTGTTATACTGAATCATACATACTACTATAATATGTCTATTTACCTAGAAAGTATTTGAAATGCAAGTTAAAATTAAAAAACCTATGGTTACTGTGACAAAATGTTGGTCTGACTGCTGTTTGGTATGCTGGACCTGCTTTCGCATGCATGCCTTTCCAAAGATAATGATAAAAAGCAAGTAGAAATCTAAATGTTGTTTAAAAGTTTAAAAAAACAAACAAAAAAAAATTTGAAATACTGAAGGCTATCAACAAAAAAATTGAATATTGATGGAGAACATTTTCTGTTGGAATAACTGGTGACAAACATAAATATTGTAAATACATCTAGAATATATGATTATTTGATCATAATTTTGTATCAATAGATTATTTAATGAATACATTTTAGGTTAAACTGATATTAAGCCTGACACTTATTTGTACCTTACAGTTAAGAGATTTGCTGTTTTCTTGAATGTGCAGAAATGTATATCTTTTCATAGTGTTATGAAATTATGTACAGTAATGTTATTTACAGTGTAAGCCACTGCAATTACTGATCAAAGATCAGCTATTTGTGGCTTTAAAAATATTAGGAAGTTGTTTTATTGCCACTGAAAAACAAAAATATGCTCCACCATTTTAATAGTAGAACAGTAATTAATGGATTTATTCCTGTATCTTTCTGCAGTTCACAAAATCTGCATATTTCACACAGTACACATGTAAAAATAAGTGCTCTCAAACAATTAAAAATTTTTGTTGGTGCGCTCATGAATAACCTGATTTTATATTTTTAAAAAAATTGTAATGTCATTATTTGTCTTTATTATGACTACATTTGGTGATTTAATTTGATAAATTAATCCTATGCCAAATTTCACCTTTTCAATTAATAAAATTATTCATAATTAGTTAAATTATTTATCACAAAATGCTACTGCTGCACTCTATAAGAAAAAAATTTAAATTTCTCATGCTGAAATACTTCTGGTAGTAACTACTATTTACAAAAGAAGAATAATTTACAGTACTGTTTGCATGTGAGATGGCTGAATGTAAAAGTGTTCAATGTGTAGTAACTTAAGCAGAAGAAATAATTCATAACTGCTCGTAATATTTCAATAAAATACGGTAAAATAAATATTTTGGGTATTTGAAAGTACAAAATTAAACACAAGCTGCTGACATCAGGTATGCTCACCAGGACACCAATGAAAATCCTGGTGGGCCTCTCTTTTAAAAAGTACATTAAAAAGAGAAGTAAATATTTGTCTGTTGCCATCATATTAACATTTAAATTACCATGTATGTTAATCCTAATAGTAATGATGTGCATGGAAAAGGATATACTGAACTATTTTTCTTAAGATATATTTTTTCTTCAGAAGGTCTTCTTGTTTTACTGATCATGTGAACTGTGTACAACTAGTGTTTTAACATTAAATTACATACAGTTCTTAAGTATGTTTCCTTTTATTTTTGGGGGCAAACTTGTGGGCCTCTTCTAGCTTTTCTAACAAAAGAATTTTAAGTCACTTCTGCCCCTGATATCAGGGAATATGCCACATCTAATATGAAATCAACAAAACTCTTAAATTATAATTTTTAATTTAGTCATTAAACCATGGGATAGATACATGCACAATCTTATTGCCTGCTTACCTTATACCTTCATATGGTGTAGTTTTGGTTTGTTGTTCTTATTTTATAAAGTACTTTAAAAATACTTAAAATTAAGAATGTTGCTTTAGAGCTCAATGGATGAAAAATAATTAAGGTGAAGAAATTTTTGCACTGGCCAAATTCATTGTTTGTAAATATAAGTAATGTGTAGAATATGTCGAGGTCTAGATCTTGATGAACTTTATATGTCCTTATGGTGCACTGAATTCTCAAGGCTTTTTTTTATGTCTTATGGTAATATGTTTTATATTTAGATGAATCATAAAATACCTTAAAATGTTCCACTTTAATACAGTGAATTAAAAATAATTCTTCAAGTGGCCCAACTTTTCAATTACAGTAGCTTACATTATTCTGTAAATATCTAGAAAAATGTGATACATTTGTTCATATAACAAGTGTTATGTGTAAGTAGAGAATCATTAAGTTTTTTTTTCCATATAGTAACAAGATTTGCTTGATACTCATAAGATGGGGTTGGTGGAACCAAATTTTTATGTAGATTTATTTTAAAAGAGATCCTTACTTCAAGTTAACTGATTATAAGCTAAACATAATTATTTCATTATTGTGATGTAAAAACTGTTTGTTAAACACCTTTTTCTTTTCATTTTTTCCAGGCACTGTGAAATTGTTGGTGACCAACATCACTGAACAAATAACATTGCCAAATATGGTTAGTGGTTCTTACACCATCCAAATTGGTTTTGTTTCTTTTGGGCTAGATACATTAACTCAGTACACATAGTGATGTTAGATATATGTACTTGTTTTTAAATTAAAATGTTTTCTTTTTTTTAATCTAAAAATAATTAGTTGGCATTAAAAAACATTTTGGTTTTCATTTTCAAACGACCATAGGAAAATTAACTGTTAGATTTCATAGGTTGTCTTTTATACATTACATTCTTAGCCTGAGTGATAACATAAAAAAATGAGTCAGCACTAAAATATTGTTTGTGTACTACCTCGTCAAGACGTTATTAATATTTAGAAAATAATATTTTATTCATAAACATGATTCCAAATGGGGCTGAACAACATTGAGGCCCCAAAATTTAATGAGGGGGCTTTCTGAAAAATAACTTTTTATTTTAATCTTAAAATAAAATCAATGTGTGATATTTAAAATTAAAATAAAAAAAATTATTGCTATTTAATCAAAGCCTATTTGAATATCTAGATGACAGACTAAATTTTTCATTAAGATTTGAGTCTAATGTGTTTAACAGCAGTAAAACAATATGGCAGTGTTTCCAAAGTTTTAATCTAAGTGTCTTGTTTTGTGTACATGTCATTACAATATTGATAGCATGGAGACTAGCAGAGAAGTTTTAGGTTTAAAGTTGTTATTTGAAATGCTTTCCCACACTTTACTTGTTCAGGTTTGTCATAATCATCAGCATATGTGAACCAGCCAGAAGAATCATGTTTTTTTTTGTAGTTTAATATGGTGACCACTTTAAACATTAGCCATAATGGAAATTGAAGATCTACATTAAAATTTCAGCTGTAGCATTTTTTGAACTTCTAATTTTCGTTAACAGCTAATTTTATGAACTCATGAATGTTGATGAAGATAATTTTAGAGTTGGATGATTAGTAGTATTTGTCAAGTGATTAATCGATGGACTAATTGTATCATTACATTTAATTTAGTAATTAGTACAGTGTTCCTGAAACCATGATATATACAAGCAAGAAAAAAAAAGATGGCAACAGGTACTGCCAGCTATTGTCTTCCCTCAAGTCAATAGTTCAAAATAAGCAAAGGCAGATAGTTTTAGCAGATTTTTCATTACAAAGATAGGGCAAAAAACAAGTTTACTAGCAATGTGAATCAGACTCAAAACCCTTGAATCATAAGCCTGTCCTTAAATCACCAACTTCTGGACAAGCTCAAATTGAAGTACAAAAAAAGCTTATAAAGCTAAAATCAGACAGAGAACAGATTGTCTATTGCATCGCGTTTTGCTTAACAAAAGGAACAAACAAAAGTAATAGCAGTATTTTCATTATTTGGATAAGGTAATAATTGAAAATAGTAATTGGAAACTATGATTTTGATTAGCTGATTATTTTTGCAACATTTGATATAATCTCAATTTTGATCAATCAATTGTTGGAATAATCAGACTAATTTTGATCAATTAATTGTTGGAATAATCAAACTAATTTTGATCAATCAATTGTTGGAATAATCAGACTAATTTTGATCAATCGATTGTTGGAATAACCAGACTAATTTTTATTGTTTGATTATTTTTGTGACAGTTTGTATGTTCAGAATTTTGATTAATCACTTGTTTGAATAATAAAAAATAATAATATTAATAAGAAACTAATTTTGATAAGTCAACACAATCATAATTTTGAATAATCAAGAAGTTTACCTTACATTGATTGATATAATCACTTCTCATTGGTAATTGATTAATAAATTAAATTGTTTGGTTCTATGCATTTTATAATTTAACAGATAAAATGTTTATCTCAGTGGTTTTGTAATGCTGCAATATCTTTCACTGCTTGATAATTTAAGCTGAACAATATAAAATTGCTCTAAATACAACAGCAAAGAAACAATTTCAGAATATATTTAAATATCTATGGCACAACTTTAGGTCTCAGGAAATATATATAGATTAGCTTTAAGTCAAATCTAAATCAGGTCCTTTCCTCAAGTTACACTTATTTTAACAGAAAGTAATTAATAGCTCTTTCTTTATGCCTAAAAGAATAAAAATCTACTTATTATAATCTAGCTTCTAGCAAAAGGTTATTTTCAGCAAATTATGTCACAACTGTTTTAATGATTCTTCAGATAAATGTGAATTCTCATTTAGCCAAACTGCTAGTAAAAAGTAATTAATAATTGCTGTTTCATTTTGCTTAAATGTATTTTCGGAGCCCCTTTCAAATAAGTATTTTCTTTTACACAGAATAAGTGTATAAATACAAAACAATTTTGAAAAATATCATAAAATTATTTATATGCAATATCCAATTTTGCTGGTATGATGAAAAATATTGTAGTGAAATTTTTAACTTTTATGCAACACAAATGTGTAGAGGGCATTGATATATCAGTAGACTACTGGCTTCCCATCAAACATAGTAAAACTTATAGTATTAGCCATTTTTCTTATTGCAGGTGATAATGTACACTGATATTTTACTGTGTTGTTCCAAAGAATATTCCACTCAGTGTAGATTTCTGTGTGTGATGAAGAGGTCTCTCAGAGAAGGTTCTGTTCTTTCAGTTTACCTCCTCTGGAATCCAAACATCTGCCCATGTGTTTGTCATGCATGATGACCCTTGAAGGGGAGGAGAGGATCCTAGTGATTGAGGGGTCCAACCCTAACATACCACTTTGGCCTTGAATTCCAGTGGACAGGCAGCCTTTCGGGTGCCCTCCCTCAGGACCAATCAATTGGTGCACTTGAGCTAGGAATAACTAAATACAAGTGTTGGATATTTGTAACAGGTGTTGTGGATATTGAATTTGATGCTGATGTTCAGGTATTGTGCTCACGAAACCCTGGTGTTGCTCCAGTGTCCTTGTTTGGCATTGTAGTGCATCTTCTTATAGGGCTCCATGGTGGGTGGAGTCAGTGGACACTGAAATATTCTTTCTTTACTAAGGATTCCCCAAATAAAAATAAAATAGAGAAAAAACAGCCCATTGGTAAACAACTACATCTTAAAAATCCTGAACAGCAATCTTCAACACCTGAACCTCATTTTCTGATATTACATTTTTTATTAGACTAATTTTAAAGGCAAATGTCTCCCTTTTAAATTCAGAAGGGTCAAGAGGGACTTGCTGGCTATCTTGAGTCAGTCAAAAAGCTGTGTTCTGGGGGACATTTTGGTGGAAACATTCACCTCAAAGCACAGTGAACTCCTCTTGCATTCAAAGGCCATTGGGGATATACCAATTGAGGTTACTCTTCATGCTACTTTGAATTCATCAGAGAAAGTTATTGTTAAAAGGGATTAGAAGAACATCCCTGAGTCAGAGATCCTTGCTTTTTTCTCCACCCAAGGAGTTTCTTCAGTGAGTCACATCACTCACAAAGATAGAATTATGATGTCAACCACTGTCCTAATTTTGACTTTTACATCTCCACTTACAACTGCAAACATCAAGGAAGGTTATCTAAATTGCAAAATACAGCCACATATTCTGAATCCTCTCAGATATTTTCAATGTCAGGGGTTTGGTCACTGAAAGACATCATGTTGTGGTTCCTTCATATGTGCTTGTTGCAGTGACAAGGACTGTGATTCCTACAAGTGCAAAATGGACCCTTATTGGGTTAATTGTAGTGGCTGTCAACCATCTGACTTTTGCTCATGCCCTAGGTTTGTGGAGAAAAAATGGGTACAGCATTTGAAAATGGTTGACAACATTTCTTACCCCAAGGCTTAAATGTTACTGTCCACCACTCCATCTTGGATGTATATTGTTGTACTCCATTTTACTGATATAGTAGGAGTGCATACAGATCTCTCCATGCCTCTAATGGAATCATTTTCAAACCATGTGAATAGTTTTTTGCCCTTTGTTTTTTAGAAAATTGAGCCATTGTTAACACTCACTGTGTCCACCATTCCTTTCATGAATTCACTTCCTTTGATTTCAGGTTTAGGCATTTTCTTGAGTTCATCATCTTCTCTGGCCCCAAGATACAGAACTATTATTCATTTGTGTTCTTAGTCACTATAATCTTCTAATGACAGAGACACAAACTAGGGGAGGATTCATGGAGATCAATAGACCTCTTTCCTTTAAAAAGAATAAAGAGAAAAGACATTGTCAGAAATAAAAGTGTTACTTGCCAGTTCCCCTCCATGTAAATAAAATTGGCCACATTGATATAGTGAAAATGTCAAGTTTTCCGTCTAATTTAGATTATGTCAAAGTGCTAATTAATTTTTTATCATCCTGTGTGTTTTTTCTCACTGGAAACATTTTTGAAACCTGTTGATATAGTCACCTTTTGGAAGTTTTCTTCATACCACAATGACAGGTTGTGTGATGAATGAATGCATGGAAGTGTAATACTGCTGGTTGACCAGTGATCCCTGCCCTATTTTTGTCACTCGATACACCCTTGGAGGCTGTAGCTATCCATATTTCCTTGGATCATACCATCATCGTCTGTTTTCTCTACCTGTCTTTTTGAGAGACCTGTGATTAATTAGGTCTTGATGCTCTTATTGAACAGTTGCTGTCTCCCTTCTTGATCCTGATGGACTTTAATGGATATAATCCCTTCTGGGAAGATGCTCATATTGATAGGAGGGTTTGCTCCATAGAGCATGTGTTCTCAGATCACAACCTTTCTCTCATCAGTACTTGTGTTAAAACTTTTCTTGCATCTAGTCAGTCATTTACTGTTATTGATCACTTCACTTTTTTCTCACTTTTCTTGGTTGGTTGACAGTGACCAATGGGGCATTGATCATTTTTCCATCATTTTGAGACAGACTGGGCATGGTCAGTGTCATCCAACCTACCTGCTTCAGTGGAAGCTGGACCAGGCCAACTGGTAATCTTTCACTGCTCTCTCAGAGCTTGATCCTGCCATTGTCTGTCAGCTATCAATAGACAACTGTGTGGTAGCAGTAACTGACTATTGTCCAAGCAAGTGCTTAGTCTGTAACTAAAACTTTAACACATTTTCCGAGGTATCCTTGTATGTGGTGGAATCCTGCCTGCCACATGGTAGAAGGTATAAAAACAGGTCTGGAATACCTTTTCTAGATATCCCACACTTTCAAACCACATTGCTTTTCAGAGGGCCCATGCAGGTGCTTGGCAGATAAGATATGATAGCTAAAAGGAATTTTGGATTAATTTCACAGCCAGTATCTGTTCTACCACCAGTTCCAAAGTCATATGGGACAAGATTTAGAAGGTCAATGAGCAGTTTACTTCTGTCCCCCTTTCAATCTTGCTTTCTGATGGCCAGGAAGCTGCTGAAGACCAGAGCATTACCAATACTCTCAGCAAAAGCTTTTGCCAGATATTCAGTTCTTCTGCTTAATCCCCCACCTTTTTAGCCATCAGTACTCTGACAGAGTAATTACCTCTTTCCTTCAGAGCTGATTGTCTCTGACAGTAATTGCCCCTTTACACTAGTGGAACTCAAGCTTGCTCTTCATTGGTTTGGCAGTACATCAGTTGGACCTGATTATATACACTATAAGATGCTGTACCATCTCTCTCCTGCTTCTCTTGCTACTCTTTTGGTTGTTTCTAACCATATCTTGCAGGAGAATGCTTTCACTGATGCTTGGTGCTAGACTACTGCACTACCTTTCTCCAAGCTACCATCCAGTTGTTTTGACAAGCCGTCTCTATAAGACCTTAGAGAGGATGGTTAATGTTTGTATTGTTTGGTTCCTCGAATCAAACAACTTTCTTTTGCCCACCAAGTATGGGTTCTGATAACAGTGCTCCACCGTAGACCACCTGATTTAATCTGAAATATCAGTCAGAGAAACCTTTCTCAAGCAACAACATCTTGTATCAGTATTCTTTGATTTTGAGAAGGCTTATAATACTATGTGGAGGCATGGCATTTTGCATGAGCTCCACATATATGGGTTGCATGGCCATTTGCCCATTTTTATTAATTTTTAATGGGCTGGTGATCCCAAGTTTATGTTGGGTCAACACTTTCCCATTCTTTCCTGAGTGATATACTTTTCAGTATAAAGATTAATATGAATTGTCAAACATTAGGTTTATTAAGTGGAAGCTACAGCCTGCTCTCAATTGTTTACTGAAGTGGACTACAACAAAAAGCTTTCCCTTTTCTCTCTTTAAAACTGTTTGGATGCACTTTTGCTGCCATTGGGGAATTCACCCTGATCCTCTATTCTGTGTTGGTGAAGTTGTGCTTCCCATTTTCCCTGCAACAAAGTTCTTTGGGCTTATCATTGACTGTAAGCTGACCTTTATACTGCACATCAAGTAGTTGCATGTCAAGTGTACAAGGGCACTGAAAATTCTAAGTGTACTCTCTTCCACCTCTTGGGGAGCAGATGGAGTTTCTATGCTGAAGAGATATCATGCCTTCATTTGATCAAAACTAGACTATTGTATTTGGTCTTTGGCTCTGCCATGACCCCAGCCTCGAAGAATCTGGACCTTGTTCACCTTCGGGGGCTTTCTGCACTTCCTCAGTCCTGAGTTTATACACAGATTTTCATGAACCTCTTCCATATCTCCATCATTTGCAGCTATCTTTACTGTATGCTTCAAAACTTCAATACTTACCACAGAATCCCACCTGGGATTATGTTTTTCTTCCTTGGTTGATGATGCTTTTTCAAAATAGATGATCTGCCATTTTTCCTTTTGGCCTTCATGTTCAGGCACAGTTGGATGACTTGGATCTGTCCTTGGATGACACTGCTGTATCCACTGGTCCCACCATTACCTGTTACCATCTCCAAGTATGATCTTTCTTTGAATCATTTGAGGAAGGCAGATACTTCCAATTGGAAATATCGTGTTTGCTTTACCAAACATCTTTTGAACATTACCTTCCATTCCCATTTATATGGATGGTTCAAAATCAGATGATTCTATGGTCACTCTGCCACTGTTTGTGGTTTTGTGGTTGCACACAGAATCTTCTCTACAGTCTGTGTTTACTGCCAAATAGTGTGCCATTTCTCTTGCTCTGAATTACATAGAAGCTAATCAGCACATGTATTGTTCTGTTTATACCAACTTGCTTCACTCTCTACTGGTTCTGGAATTGCTTCATGTTAGTTCTCACCAATATTCAAAATTGACTTGCCCATTTCTCATTAACATCTACTTACATCTAGTTCTTCTGAATACCAGGCCACATTTGTATTCACAGGAATGAGTTCACTGACACTGCAGCTATATCTCTCTGGTCTGGGACTATCACTGCCAAGCCAGTTGCATAAATGGACTATGGTCTTGTATTCTTGGCTCATCTACGTGCCTGTTGGCAGTCAACTTAGAGTAAGAATTGTGATAACAAGCTTTTCTAGATAAAACCCTATATTGGACTTTGGCCATCTTGTTTCTATGAGGATCAGAAGAAGGAAGTTGTCCTAACTAGACTATGCATTGGTCAGTTTTTTAACTCATTATTTTCGTTTATCTGGGACTTATGCATCAATGTGTGGTCTGCGTTACACTCAAGTCACAATCATCCACATTTTAGTGTTGTGCTGTCATAATAACTTTGAATGAAAGCACCATTTTAGACATGTTTTGTCTTCAGGTTTACCCCTAATACTGGACAGTGTCATTAATGATGTTAATATTGCTCATTTTACAACTGTTTTCAATTTTATAAGGGCCATTGGTCTTTTTAATGCTATTTAAGTTTTTATTTTTAAAAAATGACTTTCTTTTCTTTTAACATTATTCCTTTTTACAAATTTTAATAATTTTAGTTTGTTTTTAACTTTTCATCTGTTATTGGGTGCAGATGGTCTACTTGTTTTGTGCTATAAAATGCCAACCAACCAATCAAGGAATACTATGAGGCATAAACAGTTGAGACAAAAATATATTTTTCCTGTGGTATGCAATATGAAGTTACTCTCTGTTTCAAATACGTCTCAGAAGAGGACTGTTTGAAAATTTGTAAAATGTCTGAAAACAACAACAGAACACCTGATTGCAAATTGTGTGCTGCACAATTCTTGAGTGGAGAAAACACTGGTAATGATATTAACACAGTACATTCAACATATCACCTCAAGATATGTTAGCTTAGGAATTATACAAAGATTTTCTAGATGGAGCTAAGGAAGAGGCAAAACTGGTAAAAAGAAAAAAGAAAACATTCTGTAGCAGCTGTCATTATTTTTAACTTATTCATCAAAGAAATTAGATAAGAAAGATTCTAGGGCAAAAGAAATTACCAACAAATTAATGTAAATTATAGTTCTGGATGACAAAATATTTTCCATTATAGAAGAGTGTGGATTCCACTGTCACACTGAATATCTGGAGAAGGTTCATATATGAAACTGCACTGCCAGAACTGTAAATTACCACTTCAAAATACATACGTATGCTGTTTTAAGGTGATCACATATCAGCACCAAGCATTATGAATGCTATTTGGAGTTCTTAGGCATGGCTAATGTTAATTTTAAGTTTAACTGCACTGTTAAGAGACATGAATTGCAGTTTGTAGGAGGCATTACTATGGGCATGGGTTATGGTGGAGGTTATTTCACTTACCTTAAACAAATTGTTTGTGTATGTTTGGAGTGAAAACGTGTTCCTGGTGTCTATGTTGCTAATTGCAAAAAAATCCTTACAACACTCACTGTTTATCATTTAGAATTGACTGAAAGAGTAGTAATAGTCCCAATGTCTTTTGAAGAATTAACATGCAAAATAAGTTCTTCCTTAGTGATGGCTGGTGTTTAGTCTGCTGGTCACAGGTTTGATTGTATCACTGAATATTCTCACACTTTAAGTTCTCAGAAATATGACGGTCAATCTAACTTTTTATTGACAGAGTAATGCAAGTATTGGTAAGGAGAGTTGTTGACCTTTCCTTAGTCTCCCACTTCTAAGTTAGGGATGTAGCCGACACAAATGGCCTTCAAGTAGCTTTGCATCAAATTCAATAAAAAAACAAGCTCCCTACTTCCAATGTTATTCCATCTGTAATGGCTTTAAAAAACTCAACAAAGTTACAAATTCAGTCCTCAAAATTAAAATTATATTGACCATGGAAGTGCTGTTCACTGAAATTTCATCAGAATCCTATTACCGCTTAGCATCCTTGGAGTTTTCAATATATTAACATAAGGATAGGTACTTCTCCATCACTGACAAAAAGCTGATTGACATGAAAATGTTGTTGACACACCTGAAAAAAAAAAAGAAGCAAAATGATGTGGGATACACAACAATAATAAAATCTGTCAATTGAAAAATCAAAGCAAGTTGATAATGGAACTTCGGTAAAACCCAGCAATATCCTGTGTCTTTTGTATGATGAAATATGGAAAGTATAAGGAAAGTGCCAATGAGGTGGGAACTGATGAAATGAACATCAGTGCTATATTGTGCTTTTGACAAAGTTAACTTAGTAACTTCCCCATTATGGGTATGGGGTGAAAACTTATGAAATGGACACCAGTGCTATATTGTACTTCTGGCAAAGTTAACTGAGTAACTTACCCTCTATGGATAAATTGGTGGATATCTTAACCATTATTCATGCTTTCAGTGAATGATTAAAATCTGCAATACTAAGAGAACAACAAAGGCCATTTTTCAATTTTTTGTTGAAGCTTCATAGAAGTTTCTTTCATTCTTCCTTCTGCTGCTGGACTGACATCTAAGATGTTTGGCACTGTCTCACATATTATGCATGAAAGAGGGATAAGCTGATGAGTGGTATAGTAGAAGTATTGCTTTTTGTGAAGAAGAACCACTCTCTAAATTTATTGTACCAAATGTAACCATTAATTTTATTTTTTTTCCTTTCATAACCCTCAGTGCTTATAATCATGATCATATTATGGTTTAAAGCCAAAAGCTATCTTTTACTCTCTTAAGTGAGAATGTTCTCAAATAAATTCATTATTTTTATGTTGATCTGTTTATGAGGAAGATAACAGGTTTACGTGTTTCAACCTTCAACTATAAACTAGTGAAAGTGACAGTTACAATTCACAATTTAACACATGTATTAATAGATATTTTTTAACTTCTTTAAGATGTATTATTTTTATTTTCTGAACAAACTATAACCTGTAAAAATCACCAAGAGGTTAATTTTAATTTGTTTCAGTAGTTTAAGGTATCTTACCTGCTGTAATACTTAACAGAATTGGTATCAGGGGATATGGTTAGATAATTATTGTCTATTGGTGTTTGTTAGGGAAACATTTTAAATAGTATACCCCTATAGATATTCTGTTATTTCCTAATTAATGACTAAACAGATTTAATACATTATGTGCTTAAAAAATTCCAGTAAAATCATTTGTTGAGTTGTTAATAACATAACTTTCTAAATTACAGGTCTGCAGTTTCTGCTTTTTTTAGTTTAATAGGAAAGAAAGCAGTATGTTATATGAAATTTGTAGATAGAAAGATACATGCTTATCTGTTTAAACCAGTGGTTCTCAACCTTTTCTGACTTGCAGTACACTGCAACAATCTGAAAATTTTTGCAGCACTCGTGGAAAGCCTTGGCGAATTTTTTAGGTACATATTATACAACAAGCATTAAAAGCCTTAGAATGAAGATCACAGCCAAAGTAAGCAATAATAATTTCATTATGCATTATGTTTAGATAATATAACACAGAAGAATTAACTTAAAAAGCCTTAGAATGAAAATCACAGCCAAAGTAAGCGATAATAATTTCATTATGCATTATGTTTAGATAATATAACACAGAAGAATTAACTTAAAAAGTCTTAGAACAAAAGTCACGGTCAAAGCAAACAATATTAATGTCATCTGCACATTGACAGTGCTATCACTTGCCTTGGCCATGAGTGTTGTTCTAAGGTTTTTAATGATTTTGTGTTTTCGCAGAAAAATCAAAACTTTTTATTTTTACACGTGTTTTCAATAAGATGCTTGTGCCTGCTTCTGAGAGCAAATCAAATTGAAGTGAGGCTTTAACGTCAATTGATTTACAAAATGAAAATTTTATCAGTCATTGTTTCCCAAAAAGAGCTTGGATGAGTTTTGGATCTCCATTAAATGTGCTGCAATCAGTTTAAAAACAGTTGAAGTTCTGCTTTCATTTGCTCTTCGTGGTTTTGTGAAATTGGATTTTCAGCATTGACTGAAATTAAAGACAGAACTTCAACTGCTTTTGAACTGATTGCTGCACATTTAATGGAGATCCAAAACTCATCCAAGCTCTTTTTGGGAAACAATGACTGATAAAATTTTCATTTTGTAAATCAATGAGCTGTTGTTGTAAGATTTGTTGTCTCATTGACTCCAAATGGATAGGTCACCCAGTTACATTCGTCGACAGCAAGTGATAGAAAGTAGCGTTTTAGTGCTTAATGTATTCAAAATTTGAAAGACTATTTTCTTCTTTGACAGACATTCATTAACAGAAGGGAAACAATCAAGGACTCCTTTTGAGATCTTATTCTTCCACAGCATCACCTTTTCATTGAAGGCCGTCAGTTTGGATGTTGCAGTAATAATGTTTTCAGATGGCTCTTGGAGACTTAAGTTCAGAGAATTTAATTTGTCAAACAAGTTGGAGAGAACCTTCAGCCACAAGATCTCATCATGAAAAGAAAATTCAAAACCTGTTTCTTCAACCTCCAAGAAAGAAATTACTTCAGTTTTTAGTTGGACAAGACGCCTTAACATCTTTCCTTTTGAAAGCCATCAAACTTCAGTGTGACACAGCAGCTTTTTGTAGTTTGAATCCATTGCCTCACAGGGAAGAGAGAAGAGTTGAGATTGAAGTGGTTGAGACTTGATTAAATTCACCACTTGAATAACTTGATTCATAACAGACTGCAAATTTTTTTGTCAACAATTTGGAGGTGATCACATCTCTGTAAATCATGCAGTGAACAGTCTTAATGTTTGTATTTTGTTGGTGCACCAGAGTCACGAATCCTTTCTTTTTTTCCTTGCGTTGAAGGACAGTCATAGGTCCAAATGCTGACTTAGTTGTTTTAGTGTAATTTGAAGAGCAAAATGTTTTCATTCACCAACTTGAAAATGTCTTGGCCTTTTGCTGTACTTTTTAAATCATTGCAAAATAAGTATTCGTTTATGATTTTTCCATCTTTTATGAATCAAACAATAGCCAGAACTTAAGCTTTACCGCTGATGTCAGTAGATTCTTTATATTGAAGAATCTAAAGCAGAAACAATTCTTTTCCAGGAGCTTTGAAGTGTTTGCAGACTTGATCCTTCAGATCTGATGACAAGTCTACAATTTTCACGAAATTGTGTCATTGAACAGTGGAACTTGCTTAACCATTTTGGCATTATCCGTTCCAAGCATGGTTTCAAAGATGATTGCTAATGCTGGTGCAATGATTGATTCAACCTCTGTATGTACTTTCTTGCATTTTGCCAATAATTAAGCAACCTTATAACTTGCAATCAATCCTTTTTCAGGCAGCTTCATGTAGTTCACAAGCTTCCTTGATTGTTCATGCTGTTGAGCCATGAGATTCTCGAAGTATTTTTTTGGTTTATCCTTCACATCTGAATGTTTTGTTTTCAAGTGTCTCTTCAGTTTTGCTCATTCAATAAAGGTGCATTGCAGAGTAGGCAGAAAGGTAATTGAGAATGTTCCGATTCTAAAGTGATAAAACTGTATTTGACGTTTTCGTTTTTCTACTTTCATTTGATTCCTTGCTTTTGATTCAACACATTTTCCTTTGCAGCACCAGACTTGCTTAAATATTTTTCCATGAATAAATGATAAGACTAATTCATACACGATAAGCACAAAGCTCTGAAGTTGAATAAAATTCCTATCTAGAGCGTAGTAGCTGTAGCTCACCACAGAATGAGAACGTGTTCCAGAAAGCAGTTTGTTTGCATCATTTATGATGTACGAAGTGCTTGTTGCACCACAGTTAAACTAACAGTCAAACCTTTGCAGTTGAGAATGAAATTTAAGTATGAATTTCTTAGTGCTCGAGTTCAGTGAAAACCATTGAATGTTTTAGAAGGTTTCAGAGTGTCTCTGCAGTTTCATTTATTAACCGATGTGTTTGACTTGCTTGTAAAATCCCAAGAAAGTTGAAAATGTTTCAAAAATACCTTGGCACACCTGCCAATCTCTCACACAGGTTGAGAATCACTTGTTTAAACTGTTCCTTAGTTTTAAATATGTTTAACTTCTATATGTGTTTATTATATCTTTTGAAAAATAGGAAAAAACAGGAGAAAGAATAACCTCAGCTTTAGACTGGTCTATTAAAGTAAGTAGATGTTGCTTTTTGTTGTTGTTTTGTTTTAACATTTATTCTTTACACAAAATCAGAGTAACGAAAGTGATCTATATTAAGCCATCTGGGTGTATTGGACATGCTTTAAATTGAAGAAAATAAATTTTTTGGTGACAAAAATGTGTGGGTCAAACATTCTGTACAGATCATTAGAGTAAGTTAATGTGTAGGGGTCATTAGAGTAAGCCTGAATACTGAACATAAAGTCAATATTTATGGAATTATAATTTTGGTAAATTGCACACAGATTTTCTGTGACATTTGAACAACTTATGTGCAGTTTATCAATAAAATACTTGAAATAATTGAAAAAGCTTTCATGTAACAATGTCAGTAGAAGATGTTACAACATAACTTCAAAAAGAAACTCAGTAACTCTTCCAAGTAGACAAAAAAGAAAAAAAGGTCCATAACTTTCCGTCACATTTTTTGTCTTTTTTTCAAGAAAGTCATAAGAAACATTTTTCAAAACTATAGTAACTCTGTTCATAATATTCAAGATATCAGACTAGTAATAAAAACCTTAATTTTCACAAATCATTTTAGTGTTTTACATCTTATTCAATTTATCAGTTAATGTATTTTTTCATTTAATGTTTTAAGAACTGGGCTTTTCAAATTTAGGCACTACAAAAGCAAGTTTCCTGGTATTTAAAAAAAATCCGAAAATCATCTTGCATAGTTTTGATTTAAAAACAAACTTAATGGTTGAACAGCTCTGTATATCATGCTAAAAATGTTGTTATTGGTTTCCAAGCTAGTAAAAAATCAAACTCTCTTTTGTGTTGTTGACTTAGTTACTTGGTTTTTTTTTTTTTTGAATCAGCTCAAAATAATAAATATGGAAGAAATAACTTTGTATTGAAATACATGTTAATTTGTGTTCGTTATCTTTGTATAATGTTTAAAAGTACACAATTTTAATTTTACTTTATACAAAATTTACTGTATTTCCCAGTGTTGAAAACACACACGCACACACACTCCCATTTTGATTAGCTAAATTTTGAAATAAAGGATAAACATAAGAATAAGGTCAGAGAACTTCCACCATTTCTACCAAGATGTTTTGTGGATTGTTTAGTGACTTATGGTAAATAAATCATTTTGCCCACTTCTGATTTTATTTAAGCTATATACCTATCATCATATTACCAATGGAATATCTGTATTATTACCAGTAATAACATTATTCTAAGCCTATTCTAGGAGGGCCTCTTTTGTTTTTGTAGAAGCCATAATTTGGGCTGTGTTTAAAAATTTGATTCAAGTAAACTGTTACAGAGAACTCCTACCAAGAACAGGTCTGTGTTTGAAATTGTTCCACAACGGAACAGAACCAAAACAAACTTATTATTTTTGCAAATGGCTGCTATTACTGGGTAGTGTTTCCACAGTTTTACTTTTCATATATTTTTATGATGTTGTGTTAATATTTAGATTGTTTGAGGTTAATAAAAATATTATGTGATGGAAAACAGGCAAATTAGATTGTTGACTGGTTTACATTAGCTTAATCCAAAAGTGCCAACGAATTTTGTGATCATTTATGATTATCTTGTTTATTTATTTGTTATTTAATATTAAGTAACTTATTTGTTTCATTCTGGGTCATATAGAGGGACTTGGATTACTATCTGTTATCAAAGTACTTCCTCTAGGCTTAGGTTTAAGCCTGTGAACAATATAACCTTTAGCCTGGAAGGTGCAGGAATTGCTCTTGAGTGACCTCTGCACTTGTTATTAAATCATGTAAAAAGATAGATTTTTCACAGGTGCAAATATTAATTAATATTAATATAGTCAATTTTCAGGAGTCAAAAGTAATCTGCTAAGGATTTTGATTATACTTGCAGCCTTCTGAAAGGTTAAACTATGAAGAAATATTCAGTGCTTTGGGACCTGAAGACCACAAATTATCTGGAAGTAAAGTCAAACCTGTATGTTTCTTCACAATGGAATTTATTAGTAAAGCTTTTCAGAATAAATTAGTTCAGAAGTTTTATTAAGCTTATGTGGAACAATTGTGTCTAAGTATTTTTAATCCCTTCATAGCATCTGAAAATATTAAATTATTCTCTTCAAAATTGACAGTTAGTATTCTACAAGTCACTAGAATAGTCTTGAAGGTGCATTAGGTGTATAGTTTTAATACATCAAGTTATTTTAAAATCATATTTCAGTGTCGTTTTTCTAATACTTCTGTTGCAGTTTGTTATTATGTTTTCAAGTAAATTATACGCTAATGCATGACAAAGTGAAATTAAGAATTTATATTTTTTTGGATCTATCTTAGTGAGAAACATTCATCGAAAATCATAAATACTTCTTTTTATAAAGACACACTACTAGAAAATAATTTTCATTTTAATGTAGGGCTGTTCTTATGATTGTTTTTTAATGAAAAAGTTTTATGAAGTATGGGGACGTATTTTCGAAGCTCTAAATACTTTCATAATTTTTATGTTACTTAAGAAAAATCAGTGCAAGCTGTCTAATTGTGTTAATAATTATATTAATATTAGAAATATAATTATTGTTTTTGTTAAATGATACATTGTGCATCACATAATGGAAAAGTTATTTTAAGATCCAGGCAATTTTGAGGTAGTGGAAGGTTATATGATCCAGAAAAAGCTCTGAAAGGCCATTAATTGATATTACCAGATTGAATACAATTCACTTCAGGATAGAACATTAAATCTGTCATGATAATATAAAATATAAAGCCTAATGAGCTTTTATAAATTAATAAAAACTTGTGAACATATCTTTGATAGTTAACAAGTAAACACAATCACACACACAAACTTTTCATCTTTTTTGAAGTAATTAGAATATCACAAAAAAGCTTCAAATTATCTATTAAATTATCCTTTTTTTAGTGCAAAAAGTATTTAAATATCTTCAGAAGTTTTAAAAAGTGTGTGAAAACCAAACTGCAACAAAACGTTTTGAAGTAAGTAGAGACAAAGAGTTAATATATGCCTGTCTAAAAACTGGTGATTGGTCAGTAAATTTATAAATCGAGTCTCTAGTTTCTCATACTGCTTCACCCTGACTGTATTAAAAAGTATGACGTTTACTGATCTGTTGTGTATTGTATTTCCTTCTTAAACATGTATGACATCATTATGATATTTTAATATTGTACAATAATAATAATTATTGTCCTAATAATAATTTGTTATATTAAAAGCAAATAGTAGTTTAATAACTTGACAATTGTCTCTTTCTGATAATTTAGTAGGAATCTGTGTTTTAGTGCATCTGTTAGGATATTTTTTCTAGCATAGTTGGTAGTTACTGTAAGTTACTTATGTACTAAATTTCCAAACACAAAATATATTTGTTTTCATGTGTTCTGAAATTGATTGAAAGTGTTTTGTATTGTTTTATATTAATATTTTACTACCTTATTTTACTGTTCTATATTGTATAAAAACATGAGTAATTTTCAGTAATATTCAGGAAATTAGTGCAAGTATTATTTATTATACGAGTTCTTATTTTGTTGAATTTATGAGGCTCATGTTGATTCAATAGTTGTAAATTATTATGAGATTTTAATGTTATGAGTAATATGTTAAAGTGTACTTTGAAAATAAAATAAACTACAGAGTTTTCTCCAAATATATATTGTATGGTATACACTTTCCAGGTTATGATGAATTCAAAACTTCCTTTAGAAACTTTAGGAAAAGTAAGTGTTTTTTATTATTTAAAAAAATTCAGTTAAGCTTAAATATGAGTACTATGGTATATTATTTACTCATAAGTTACATACTACACACATGAGGGTTATCAACTGTAGTTTTTTTGTTGTTGTTGTTTTTTATATATGATATTATGAAAAAGTGTTAGGACAAGGGAATATTTTGTCATCCTTTCCACTTTATGAGGCTAATGCTTCACTCACTCCCTTTGATAATTGAATGAGTGAGAATGCTTGTGAATCTTCAGAATTCCCATGTACATTATAAGAGTGAAGATAATATTCAAATTTAGGATCTGAAATAACAGTCATGGTACCCCATACAGTGCATTATCGATGTAGAAAGAAGCTAGCATATAGCTCCAGTATGTGCTAGAAGAAATCAATTTAATAGCTATTCGCAAATAAACCTTGATAAAAACAGTGTTTAACATTATATATTTAGTTTTGTTGTCATGCAACAGCTCAAAAAGCATAAGGAATTGTTAGTAGAGCAGAGAGTTTGCATAAAAGCTTTACATGATGCTGGTTGGACTCTGATAAATTGTTGCACACTTGAAATGTCAAATACACTCCAGATAAAGAGACAGAAGCAGGTAGATTTGAGAATAGGAAAAGAGAGGCAGAGCATCTTAACTCAATGATACAAATGTTAAGTATCTCCATTTATGCAGCCTTTGGGACAAAAGGAAGGCTGCCACTGATCTCAAGCTTGAGATAACTGACCATGTATCATATGACAGAAAAGTGTCTAGGTCTGCGTTATCAAAAAGACTTAACAAAAATGAAATATCTGGTTTAAAGAACTTTTACTTTTGTCTCCAAATACTGTCAGGAGACTGAAATTTGATAAAAAGAACAAAAATGGGGCTGTTTAAGACGAAAAAAGGGTCCTATGGACAGATAAGTCTAAGATTGAAATATTTGATTCAAAGTGTCGGGAGAAAGGTGAAATAACTTACCTCAGTTCACAGTGTCTACCATGAAGTATGGTAGAGGCAGTGTGATGATTTGGGGTGTTTTTCTGCTGAGCAACATGAAATATTTGTAAAATAAAAGGATAATGGACAAGCACAAATATCATCAAATACTGATACATTGTGGTATACTTGTTAGCTTTTCACATTTTTGGTAAACGATTCTTTTACCAAGGAGATAATTACCACAAATACTCATTCAGCCATGTCAAAATTACTTAACTAGGAATAAAATGGCTGGAGTTATTTAAATGAGGCAATGACCTTCTGAGAACCCTGTTGAGGAGATCTGGAATTTTGTAGATCAAAAACTTGACAAATCAGAAGTTAAATTCAAAGAAACATTATTGGAGTGTTTTAGAGACATTTGAAATGAAATCCCAGATCACACTTTGATTAAATGGGTTGAAACAATGCCTGAAAGACTGTGTAGTTAAAGCAAAAGGGCTGGACACAAAATATTAACTGTTTACTGACCTCGAACATTTCCACTGTCTTTCTGTTGTACTAAATATGAAAAGCAACAAAATATTGATGTTTCACCTGTGAATTATGTTCCATTGTTCTCTGGATATAATTTGAAATCTAATACTTGACTTTGTCCTTGCACTTTTGCATAGTACTGTACACATATGTGTATGTGTGTATACAATGCATGTGAAACATTTATTTTCAGGTATAAGGAAATCAGTCTTTAAAGACAAATGAGGTACTTAAAACATTTCTGTAATGAGCAGCCTGGTTAATTAGGCATCCACTGGGAACAGAAAAATGTTCACTTTGTAATTTTCATAAAGTTTACACTTGTAATAATTAAATACATGTTTGAAACATTAAAATGAAGTAGTTTGTGAATTAAAACTGCTCTGTTTGGTAGACTTGTAATATTGTTGTATCTCACAGCATGAACTAATCACAATCTCGTTCATTATCAGGTGCATCAAACATGTTATCAGAGATTTAACTGAGTTTTTATCAGCTGCTTGCCATCATGCTGCACAGGTGCATACAATCAGTTGGTCAATAAAGACAAACTTAGGTCACCCAGTTTCATTTATGTGATTGGCGTTCAGACACAACACAGTTAATACCTCGTCTGTACAGTTTCCCCGGATATTTTCTAAATCGTAAATAGTAATAATATAAATTTACATACATTGACTAAAAAATTAAATAAGAACTATTTGTTCAGAATAAACAAATTACATTTTCTAATTAAAGGAAAAAAATGAGTGTGTCATCTTTTAACCAAGAAAATATTTATGTGAAATGTTAGGATCAGCCAGGTACGTGATCATTTGGTTGCAAGATGGCACTAGACTTGGTGTGGAACCTATAGTTTAATTTTGTTGAACACTTTGAAACGTGTTTGTAAATTGTTACTGAACGTAAAATATTTTGCTGTTATCTTTCTCAAACGTTTTTTGTTATTATGCAGATATGGGATTTAAGTGATATTGATCAAGATGGATTTTTAGATAAAGATGAGTTTGTTTTGGTAAGTGTTTGGTGCTTCTAGTTTTTCATTAAACTGTATTTAATTGTAACATCTATCATACATTTACTGTACTTACCTTGTGGTTTAAAGGTTTTAAAATATATAGTGATTTTTTTTGAAACGGAACAATTATTTATGAGATGAAGTGAACAATTGTTTTCAAATGATTAAGGAAAAATAGTAGGTTTTAATTTTCCAGACAACATCAAAGTTAATGGTGAATTCAATATTGTGACTACAAAATTTAAGATAAGATTTGAAACCTAAAGTAATTTAATAAAAAGTAGATAAAACCATAACTTTAAAAGAGAAAGGTTAAAAGAAGAATGTTTGATAGTGGATGGAAACAATTTATGTGCCAACAATATTGAAAGTGCTGTTTCTTTCCAGAAGAAATAAATGAATAAACATGAATTACAAGTTATTAAAGAGGCATTTTAAGTAGTGTTCACATGAATAAACAGTAAAAAAACAAAAAAAAAAACTTTGAAGTAAACCAGTTAGGCTTTGGAGAGCCTAGCTTCATTGTCTTGTTAAAGAAATTGATGACTAAAGTGGGTTGGATTTGAAAGGTATCAAATAACATTAGTAGGTGTCAGTAGTGTAAAAATAAATATAATTGTTAAGAGTAAAGAAATTTAGACTTAAATAAAAATGTGTTTTTGCCACTAATTCCAACAAATGAATAAAAAGTTGTCTTTTGAAGTTGTTTACTCTTTTTTACTCAAATATGGTCTTGATAGTTGCTGGTGAAAATATTGCTGTCAACTTCTTTTAGTATATTATGTCACCTTATATAATCCACATTTTTACCTTCAAGTTCTTTGTACTAAATGTTTGATTAGCACATTTAAAAGCTAGAACTGTTTTATCTTTTGTGGATATAAATGTAGTGAAGGAGGGACAGGAACTTCTTCCCTATTGTCTTTTTTGTTTTTTGTCTATTTAAAAGAGCTTTATCACACTTTCAGAAACTTTTCTCAGATGTTTAAATGTACAGGTTAACTAATAATGAACCAACAAAGGATATCGCATACCCCCCCCCTTGGCAGTTACTATTACAATGACACTAGAGATTTCAAATGTCCTCTGAATTTTAAAAAAATTCAACTTATGTAGAGATTTACCTGTACCATTTTTTTTATTAACTACAGCACATATAAATACCTTTATTGATAAATTCATATGAACCACATGATAGGTATCTAGAGAAAAATTTAAAAACCACTTCAGTAAATTTTGAATATTAATCAATACACAACTGGAACCTTCAGAAGGAATATAAGACCAAGATGCAATCAGAAATGAACAAGGAACTGAAAAGGTAACATGTTTGGTCTTTCTCAGCTAATCATTCAGAAACAATCAAGTTTTTCTGACTTTCCAAAACTAGGTAAACAAAGTATTTAGGCCCAGCATGGCAATCTGAGGGTCGTGGGTTTGAATCCCTGTTACACCAAACATGCTCACCCTTTCACATTATAACGTGATGGTCATTCTTGCTATTCATTCATAAAAGAGTAGCCCAAGAGTTGGCAGTGGGTAGTGATGACTAGTTGGCTTCCATCTAGTCTTATGCCAATAAAATAGGAACAGCTAGTGCAGATAGCCCTTGTGTAGCTTTATGCAAAATTTAAAAACAAACAAAGTATTTAGCCAGTGTAATTTCACTAGAGGTTCCAAGACAATTATAACTTGTATTGGCTCAAAAAATAATACGAAAGAAAGCACACTCAGTTTCATGATACTGCAGATAGTATATGATATTTAGGTGTATTGAAGAAACTTGGGAGGACTGTATAAAGACCTCTAAAGATTGATGGAGAAAAGAAGTTATCCACACAAGGTGCTTATTCCCTACATCATCTCTGCATGTGAAAACACATTCAGATATTTGAAAAAAGCACTTACTACCTCTAGAGAAGTATCAAGGAACCAGCTTAAATTGATTCACATGAAAGTATCTTTAAGAATGATGATTACAGCAGAATTTGAGTCGGTAGCATAATTATTCGATACATGAAATAATTTTGTGTGGGATAATTACTTTTAATTACTTCTCATATCTAAACTTTGAAAAAAATGACATCATTCTTAACTTTTGTAAAGAAGTTATATTTTATCTTGTTTATAATACTGTTATAGCTAGTAATTGGCATGCCATTGATAGAATTGTAACAAATGCCTAATTATTGTTCAATTCGCCAGATATTTAGTTAAGTTAGAGATTAGCACCTATTTTGCAGCCTAAATTTTTATATTGGATACCAAAAATATAATCTAATACCTATTTTAAGTATTACTGGGTGGGGAGTTATAAATAACAAATAAACTAACATACACATAAAGCCATTTAATGAATAATTTTATTATTGTTGAATAATAAGTTGAATTTACTCTAATAAATACAACAGAATTATTAAACTCATCATTAATATATGTTTTGTGGTCATAAATCCATTTCAGTTTGATATTTTCCAAAGCATATAAACCTGTAAAAGGTAAGTGTTTATATTTTGCCTCATGCTTTACAGTTTCATCTGGAGTTTGTTCTCCATAATTAAAGCAATAGTTTTGATAATGTTATGAGCTCCAACTCATTGGAAAATGTTTTTGTAATACATTTATGAAAAATATCAAGTTTTAATGCATCTATATTATTAAGTTTTTGGGCTTTTGTAAAAAGTGGCTCACTTTTCTTTAATATTTTAGATCTTCTGAAGAGTTATTTTTATTTCCAGTCTTATAATTTGACACTGATGTACTTTAGGCGATGCACCTGGTGTACAAAGCTGTAGAAAATGTTCCTGTTCCTCCTTCTCTACCTCCAGATCTGATACCTCTCTCAAAAAGAATAAAATCACCATATGGAACCTTTCAGCCACTAGTGTTACCAGATCTCCTGCCTGGACTTGATGGTCAAGATTCTAGCAGTCGGTCAAGCACACCTACTATAGATGTTACTTTGAAAAATGTTTGTAGAAATGTTTCAAAACTATTAACTGTATAATGAAGAATGTGTCACATAATTTGCAAATGTGCACAATGTGTATGTTTGTGGCTGTAAAGTAGTTGGACTTTTATATGTGAACTGAAGTATGCTAATTTTTTAATGATACAGCTATCTTGTTTTAGTAACCCGCATAGCTAAAAGATTTTGTTGTTATTATACTAAGTCAAGGAATTCTTGCTTATTCATCAATAGTGTAGAATACATGCTCCAATAAGTTAAGAGGAATTTATTTGTTTGTCCTCTAACTCTTCCTTGAGTTTTGCATCTGTCAAGTACACTTTTTTCAACTGAAAATGAATCAGGGTGTATCAAGAAGCTGTTTTTATTTTTAAATGCATAGATTTCATAACTCTAGTGCTGGCTAAATATAGATCAGTCAGTAGGGATAGCCACTGGGATACTGATGGAAATTCTCCAGTTTCCTCTTGCATTACATAGAATATACATACAGACTAAGTAACTTCAATCATTATTGGTATATTTAAAACAGAAATAGTATTTACACTAGTACCTGATAAAACATTAATTTTACAATTCCATTTGATTTTCATGTCTCATTAGTCAGTTGAGGGATTTCTTTTTCACACGTTTTCACACAGATTCAAGAGCCTCTTACCATGCAGCACACAGATTCAAGAGCCTCTTATCATGCAGCACACAGACACACCTGCAAGCATCTGTTAGCTTGAGCCTGACATTACATTACTTTAGTACATATCAACATAAATATTAATGAAGAGAACTAAGATGTTTCTGTCAAATACTAGTAACAAGACTAAATATCACTGGTTAATCTGACTACATTTTACACAGTTATAGTAATTATCAAAATATTTTTTATAGTTTTTGTTGAAAATGTGTTATATGTAATTGAAAATCACTAATGCACTAAATATTGATGGTGACACAAGACCTAATGCTTGTGAAAAGTATGGATTTGATTCTTTATGATTTTTGATGAAAATGTACATCCATCTTTCCACTTATAAAAACAATGAATGCTTTGTTCACCAAATGAGCAATGCACACGAGGATGCAACTCCAGAGCTTCCAAGTTCCTTATTTTCATGGAACATCCTCCAAAATGCAACTCAACTTACACTAGTAATTTAGATGAATGCAATTCCCTGACTTTAACTAAGTTTACATGTAAAAAAGATGTATTTGTCAAGCTTTTAGCAATGTAATAAAGTAACAGTACAGTAATAATTCAGTAAAAATTGCATTTTAGCCATTAACAGTGCGTTTTAATTTATAAATAGTGATGAAACAAATTGTGATTGGCTAAGCATACATCAGATAAAAATTAGTATTTCTTGAAAGCAGAATTATTTACAGCTGAGACATGCAAAGAAGAATAATGGTGTCAAAAGATAATATCTGTCAGATAAACAATCAATTTGTTTTCTATTTTTAGCTTTAAAGAGTGACAGTTTTTGCAGGAAATGTATCTTCACAAAGAGTAAATACTTTTCTTTGAAAATTTAACAGCTACTAAAACTCGCATAAATCACTGGGAAAATGCATCTCATGAAGTTTCTATCTGTTGCTTTTTAGTGACGAAAAGTCACAGAAACATGTTGTATAGCATAAAGTAAAATTCAGTTGCAAATGAGAAAAAAAAAAATTGCAGGATATTTTGTCTTAGTGTTTGCTGTGCTAGTTAACTTTTGTGTAACATACATGTGCCTTTCAAAACTGATGCTTGTTATATTGGCCTGGCATGCCCAGGTGTTTAGGTTGCTCAGCTGCCAAGGTGAGGGTTGCAAGATCAAATCCCTGTTCCACCGAACGTGTTTGCCTTTTTATTTGTGGGGGCATTATAATGTGATGATCAATCCTGCTATTTGTTGGTAAAAGAGTAGTCCAAAGGTTTAAGGTAGGTAGTGATGATGAGCTGCCTTCCCTCTAGCCTTACCCTGCTAAGTTAGGGACGGCTAGCACAGATAGCCATCGTGCAGCTTTGGGAGAAATTCAGAACAAACCAAACCTTGTAATATCAGTTTGAAGAGCATAAAATGAAGTTTGTTTTTGTAGATTAGACTTGTGATCACTGTCCATTCTCAAGTATTAAGAATTTGTTATCTGCACTAAAAGTGTACAAATTTAACTTAGAATGAAATTAAAAATTAATTATGACTAACTTTTAAATGAAAACCTTATGGAATCATAATTGAGTTAAAATTCATTAGGTATATCTCATATAAACAAGTAGTTTTATTATCTGTAAACAGGATGAAATGCAAAGATTTTAAATAAGCTCAAAAATAGCAAATGAAAATCAAATTTATGTTGATATTAGTTATTAACCCTTTATATAGACTTTATTTTGACCAACCATGTAACCATCATAACAATGTATATGCTATAACTTTTAATTTGGTAAGTTTACCTTCACAAAATTTTACAAAACTTTTTTAAACAAAAAATCAGGTTTTTAAGGGATTGTTTTTGGTAGAGATTTGTTTCTGAATTTATGAAGTTAGATTCTGACTTGCTTGAATGCAAGGTAATTTTCATGTTAAAATCAAAAGTACTTTTCAACTTAGTTTTCAGACTCCTTTTTCTAACCTCAGAACCTTTTTGCATGAATATCAAAAGTTTTTCTCACTAAAACTATTTTATGTTATTTTCTTTACCCTAATACAACATTGGCGGGTCCATTTGATCAACCTTGTAACCACAACAAAAACAATTTAAAATAACTTTAAATTACTTTTTTTCTTTCTAAAATGACTGCAAATTGTAAGAAAAAATTGCTGTTATTTTATCTGAAAAATCTGAGATTTTAATTGTTCACATCTGTTTTTATGTATTTTATTGTTCTTTTAATCATATCTCGCTATTAAACCCACATAGGCTACAAACAACCTGACAAACCCATAGTTTAAGTTATAGTCTCAGTTTTAGTAACATATGAGCATCTGGTCTACATACCTCACAAACAATTTTTATTTAATTTTTTATGTTTGCTGATATAACCTTAATAAGTTTCTGATTTTTACATTTCGGTAAAATAAATGTAAGTTTAAACAGCAGTAACACTAAAAGCCAGATTTTGATATCCATAGTAGGTGCGACAAAGATAGGCAATTTTGTAGTTTGGGCATTAGTACTTGTGTGTTTGTTTTACATTTTTTTGTAGTAAATAAACTCAGTTTATGCTAGAGTTTTGATAGTACTTTACTGAATTTTTATTTCAAATATTCAATATGGAATTCAGAGTGAAACATGTAAAGCATATAATATCATAGAACTGTTGCTTTTAACAGTTGTACTTTGTACTTGAGATACGAAGATGTTAAATGATTCCATTAGTTCATTTAGTGGGACTGAGTGACAGCAACTTTGAATCTGTATTCCCAATAATTCAACATTTGTTATGAAAACAAGTTAGTTTTATGTGTAAATCAGTAAATTAAATTGTTTTTCTGTCGTAATGATGTAATAGGAAGTATGAGAGTGAATTGTTAACCTTTCATTTTCCAAGATATAGTATTTCAACAGAAAGTGTTAATATGTAGGTTTCACTTTGATTTATCTACATAAAAACAAGTGAATTGGGTCCTCCACTAGTTCAGCAGTAAGTCTATGGATTTGCAATGCTAAAATAAGGGGTTTGATACCCCTCGGTGAACTCTGCAGATATTGTGATGTGGCTTTGCTATAAGAAAACACACACACACACACACATATTGGATTGGAGGATATAAAGTTAAAATTTAGAAGCCTATAGGAGCAGATAAATTATCTAAGTTGTGCAGTTTCAAGTGAACATATGAAGATTGTGTATTTATTTAGATATTTCCATTTGATCTTAAGAGATTAAAATTTAAATGTTAAATTTTCATTAGTAACTAGATTTTGAAGCCAAGTCCATGACATACATTGATAATAAAATAGTTTATTGAGATTTTCAGTATAATTCCATTAAAAAAAGTCATGATCTGTTCATCACATCTAGAGGGTTAACTGAGAAAGATACTTGTCATCCTCTGTACTATATCAGATTAAGGGCTGCCAAAAACATCACTAGAAGTATGGGTACTCATCTGATAACCAAAGACAGTGGATAACGAAGTGTTTTTGTGATTTAACAGTTATTCATAATTAAGACTATTTGTTATTATAATTGTAGTGTAACATTTTATCAGTTTTTCTGTTAGCAGTTGTTATGTAATGTACAAAATACTTGAACTTCTCTCCTTCCTCTATGCAGGTTGTGATATTTACTATTCAGTTGATAATCAATTAGTATTCAAGTAACCAATTATGATAATTTTATTCAAAGTACAGTATATATCAGTAAATAAATAATATTGTAAGTGGCTACTGACAATAAGTTTTCTTTCTGGTCAGTAGTTCAAAATCTCATTTAATCAATTAGTTTATGTTACATTAATTGATTTAGTCATTGCTTATAAATGATCGGTTAAAACTGATTAAACTGGCCAGCTCTAATTTCAGATTTATGTCATAAATAGTGTTTTTGGTTGTTTGAAATGTTAACTGTTTCACAACTATTTTGTATTTCACTGTTTTTGTCATTTTTATTATTATTTTGAAACACCAGTTTTTTCTTTCTCATTTTTCACTCTAATTATATTATTATCATTAAAGTCTTCTGAAACATGACATCACTGCTGGCATCGGAAAATACAAAACTTTCCATTTTCAGTTGATGTAATGTTACGTACTGTGTACAGCTTCAAAAATTTACTGTGTAGCTTGATCAACATTTAGAATTGATTTTGGCAGGAGCATATGAGGTGTTTTTTTTTTTTATAAACATTTGTTTCTCAACCTATTGGTAAACTAGCTCCTCCTGAAACAGTTACAAGTTAAAACAATGATCTTCAATTCAACCTCACGTGCTAATGAAGTTAGGATACCTTTAATTGTTTACTGTTACATTTATTAATAAGAAACGGGAGTTAAATGGGTATACCAAATCGGCAGACCACTTATCCTAATTTTTGTGTTTCATAATTCATTCTTTGACAGAGCTTCTGCTTTCATCAAAAAACTAACTTTTCATATTTATTGTTTGTTTACAAAAATAAATTTGTTTACATGCTCAAAATTTCTGGGTTTTACCAATTGCTCAATACCAAGAGAAGGGAGAGTTTAGTCTTGTTTACCTTAGTATAAGCTAACATGGGTAAATGAACTATATTTTGTCAACCTGGGCTAGTCTCAATATCACATGTAAGGTTTTGTTTAGGTAAGAAAGATTGTAAAGATAAATAAGCATTAAGAATAACTTTTACTGTGTATGTTTTTAAACTCTTCAGAAAATCACACTTACCTAGTCAACTGCATTCTCTCCTTGTATATCACACGTGTTCCTCACATTTTTTTTTGATTTGATACTTTTTTGGCAACAGTGTACTGCAGTTAAAATTGAAAATTTTCAGACAGTTTAGTAAAACTAATTCCCTTTAGTCTCTGGTAAAATGCATTCTCAGAATCTGAAATAAATTGCTATTTTCTTTAATTTTACTGTTTTAGGTATATGTTAGTGAAATCTGGGGTTTAATTCCTTACGGTGGACACAACTGATAGTCTAGTGTGGCTTTGTTTTAAACAGACACTTGAAATGTCTTCTCTTGGTAAAACTCTAAATGAAATCTATCATCAAAAATTAAATAAAAATTTTACCCTTCCACAAGCTTTGGTTATGTTGCATTACAGTATTGACAATTTCAACCTTTGTCTGGAGAAACAGTGACTGATACTTTCTGTGATTTTGACAGTGAAAATAAAAGTTTCTGAATTTTCTTATACAAATAAGAAAATGACAAATTAAAACCATTAGTGTTTAATCTAGAAAAAAAAAAGAGGAAAAATATATTGTTAGTATACAGATATGAATGGGGATTTTTGCATACTGATTAACCATGTTGTGTGATTTAAAGTAACAAGTTTTTACCGATTGATATTCTTCAGTACATTTTATAACAGATGTATAGTGACTGTTTATCATGCAAAGATCAAAATAGTGTGATTTTATAGTCTCATCTAATATAGTATGGTTTGAATTTTCTATGCAAAAACAGCTCATTTGGGTTGAGAAAATATTTTAAACAGAAGAGCGAACGACGTTTCAACCTTCTTCGGTCATCGTCAGGTTCACAAAAAAAGAGGTAACTGACCAGAAGTTGACCACATGTTTGGAAGGGGTTGTGTAACTGAGTGTCGCAATGTAGAGGGCGGGGTTAGATGTTTGAATATATAATTTTATCTATAATATTAATATAGGTATAATGGCGTTCCTTCATATTGGTTTATTTTGGGTTTAAGTTGTTGTATAAGTAAGGCTTCTTTAATTTTGTGTTTGTTTATATTTGTTTCTTTATTTAGTATTTTAGTGTTTTCTATGGTTATGTTGTGTTCATTTGACTTGCAGTGTTCGAAAACGTGTGAAGGTGACTTTTTATGTTCATTGATCACGTTGTTCGCTCTTCTATTTAAAATATTTTCTCAACCCAAACGAGCCGTTTTTGCATAGAAAATTCTCAACAAGTGGGTTTCTCGACATCACTGATAGCATGGTTTGGTTATTTCCAAGTGTGCTCTTTCTAATTGTCCTACAATTCAGATTTTTACTCTTGTATTAAATAAATCTATTTATGTGCAATCATGCTATGTTCCTGGTCTTTTTTTTTCAGGCCACAAATAAACCAACAACCCCATGGATTGTCAGTGCTGCAGAAAAAATAAGATATGATGAAATATTTCGATCTCTTGATCAAGATTGTGATGGCTTTCTTCTGGGAGGAGATGTGAAAGGTGTATTTCTTCAGTCAGGTCTCCCACAGATTGTGTTGGCTCACGTCTGGTTTGTTGGTTTGCTTTGTCAAATAGAATAGAAAAAAATCATTTAATTTTCTTCTATGTTATAAATGTGTTGATCAACTGTACAAGTTTGTTATTTTCACTTGGGGAAAGAGCTTAATTTCATTTTTTATCTGTAATTATAACTAACATTTTAAATAATTAATATTTGTTTACGTTTTTAAATTTCTATTCCCTAGGAATCTCTGTGACATAAATTGTTCAGGAAAGTTAAATTCTGAACAGTTTGCTTTAGCTATGCATATGATATATCAAAAGCTACAAGGTGGAGAAATTCCTACAAACCTAAAACCTGATATGATTCCACCATCTCTTCGATTGCAATCCGTAAGTTTGCTTCAGTAACATTTTGCTTTACTTTCAGTTTAGTAATGTAATAGTTTTATTTTTACTGGTACTGTTTCAATAACAACAAGCTATAAGGTGTATTATCTTACATTTCTTTGTTTATTACCATTGCTTTGTTCACAAACAGTACATATTATTTTGCTATTTAAATCCATAACTGTGTTACAAATTTAAGTTCTGTTATACAGTATTTTCATTCTTACTTCTGTGCTCACATTCTGTGTGCTATGTTTAGTAATACTCCTCTTATTGTACCTCAGAAATATTCAGTATTCCTCTAATTGCAGCTGTTGCTTGGAGCATGTATTTTGTGTTGTATTTCATATTTTCCTATTTCCTGCTGTCAATTTGTTTAAGTTCTGTGAATTGTATTTTCCATTTCATTTGTATCTATCCTTCTATTTTGTGATTTTAATTTTGTTTTCTGTGGTTTACTCTTAACAATGCTGATGTGGAATGTATATTAATTTTGAGCATTCTCCTGTACATCACCACAATGGTTGAATTTCATATTTATGAGTGTATTATTTTCACTGAAGATATAACTTCTGTGTTTTAGTATGGTGTGTGTACTTCATATCTTTGTCACTACATATAAGTAATTTATAAGTTGTTTTGTACCACCATATGTAACAGTCCTTCTGTATTTGCTATGTGTGTTATTCCCACTTTTACTGAAACCTAATGCCTTATACACAAATGAAAGATCAGTAATAAAGTGCATTAAATATATCTAATCACTTTAAATACATACTTAAATGTATTTGAAATGTTTAATTATAATGTCTAAGTATGTTTGAATACAAATGCTTTTGTAAGATATATTTTTATTAAACAAGATTTTGTTTAATAGGCTTTTTTTTATATTTTACATGTTATTTGTATATGCTTAAAAAAGGAGTATTTAGTTAATCCAAGCAGGAAACCAGTATTTCTTACACTATTTCAGCATAATTAATAATCCAATGTATTGACAGGACAATTCCATGTCCCCTTCAACAGGACCACCTCTGTCAACTGGCAGTAAAGAACTTAACACTTTGATGCAAGAAGTCAGTGAATTACAGAAGTAAGTAAAGAGGTTTATAAAGACTATAATATTTAGATTTTAGAAAGAGATGTTTAACAATGCATAAATTGATTGTAAACAAATTTTTAAAAAAGTTTTGCCACATTTTTACTATTTTTCTTCATATTTTATCATAGGACAAAACAACAGCTTGAAGTAGACATTGCTCAGAAAGATTCACAGATTAAATCTCAACAAAATGAATTGAAAATCTTTGAGAATGAGATTAGTTCTTTGATATCAGCAATAAGAGAGCTAGAAAGCGAGAAAATTGAGATAGTAAAGCAGTTGGACATCTTGACTAACCAGGTTAGAGATGCCTACGTCTTCCTTGTCTTTTGATATGCGAATTTTACTTTTCTCACAATCAAGTATGGTGTCTTGTAAATAGAAAACTTATCAATGGTCATTACTCAAATTTATCATTAAATAAAATATTTTTAAATGTGTAGCATACACAGGTTTAAAAGACTGACATACAAAATAGTGGTTAACAAATTATGGAATTCTGGTGGAAAATACATGAAAATAAAGTGCTGAACAAGTCTACATGAATGAGAAACATAGATTAACTTTTACATCCAAACTTTTCATACAAATATTTTTATATTTTACCAATAAGTCATGCATGTGTAATTATGAATTACTGTGAGTTTTTGAACTTGAAGACTTACATTAATGTAGAAAAATGTTGTCTTTGTTATGTTCTGTTTTTCTTTTTTATAATGGACATCCAATCATACTTGGTAATACATACTGTTCATAAAAACAGTTATCAGTAACCTCGAGTACAAAGTACTGAAGTATAAGTCATGACAGTTACAGATCACTGTATATGGAGTATAAATTCCCTTATTCTTACCTTACTTTTACATACTGTTACAAAGTACTGAAAAATAAGTCATGACAGTTACAGATCACTGTATATAGAGTATAAATTCCCTTATTCTTACCTTACTTTTACATACTGTTACTTGGCCCACTTTTTTTTTATATTTTCTAAATATGTTTTTGTATTTAAAATAACTTGGCTAAGTTCTGATAATGAATACAGGGTTTTGGGGGGATTTTTTTGCAAAATAAAAGAATATTTTTGTTTTCAGTTTTATGGAACCATTTTTTATTCGAGTATTACCTGTCAAGAATAACAGAAAGTGCAAGAAAAGGTATAATATTTAATTAAGAAAGTGTGGGTGAAGAAAAGATGATTTATTTTCATTGTTAAACTCAAAATTAGAATTTTGACAAGTTATAATGACATGTTTTTTTGGGGGATTACACGAAAAATTGAATGTTTCTTTCAAAAATATATATTTTTAATTATTAGCTATCTTTTTGCTTAGTCTTACTTGCACTTGACTAGAAGATTAAAAATCTGGTGGGTTATATGGAAATGGTTAGTAACACTGAGGTTAAATGGTAGTTCTGTTGATAAAATTTGTTTCATTTTTTGACATTTTCAAAGGTTAGCTGTGTAGTGTAACAATGTGTTACTGAAAATATTAAATTTCATGATAAATCATTAAGAATGATGTACAAACTACTATGAATACTGGTAATTAGTTAATGTAAACTTTTCTCAGAGTAATGACTATTTACAATCCCTCATGACCTGGCTTTCTGTCCAAGTAGAAATTTTTCTATTTCCTTTAGAGAACTTCTGTAGAGAGTAGTTTAGTTGAACTGAAGGAGAAGTTACAAGAGGAAAACAACCAGGTAGAAAAGTAACTAACCCTAGAATCTGTCATGTCACTATGTCTTATGTCTCTTTGCTACTTGTTTAACAACACTTCCTATGCTTAAATCATAATCTGTTAGCATTTTTTTTTATTGTATGTTTGTTTATGGGGGAAAAAAAGTAATTATGATTGTAGCCTTGTAAACAGTGATTGATGGAGTAACTTGTGATGATACCAAAACTATTTGTCTTTTATCAAATCTTAAATATTCAGTTGTCTCTTTTTAACTTAAAAATGTCCACGTGCTTTTGAAATTAATATTGTATGATACTAGAAAATGATGTATGATATGTTTAAGATTTTGTAAACCAGCATTAATCATAAGTGAAGAAAGAGTGTTTGAAATGTGTGTTGCTTATTACTTTGAGAGCGTGTGAATAAGTATGCAACACCATTGTTGTATAGTAATAAAATTACTATATTACTAATGTTATTGCACAATAATAAGGTACTTAAATACGTGATGGCCATCAATATATAAATATGTATATATATGGATAGAAAGAAAGCTATGGTGACTTTATAGTAGCTAAACATGACAGGTTCAGATATGATCCCCTTTTGGTGTGGGAAGGCATTTTGTAGAGCAAAAGAACACTGTGCTGACTTGTATTAGCTGAATATGACAAGTTCAGGAATGTGCTAATGAAGCAAGGAGAGACAGTTGTTCAATGGACATACTGATAAGAATGGAATAGTAATTAGGGATGGTAATATCAATACTGTATGTTATAGATAAGAAGTCATAACAGCTATTTTCAAGTCTGTTTTGGTGTCATTTGACCTGATTTACTTTTAGAGACAATAACATCTGTACCCACCATGCCCATATATTCACTGCTTAATTTGAACAGAAAACTGTTCGGAAAATAAATTAAGTATCATTTTATGTGAGCTTCACTCCCCATAAGTTACATACAGCATCATCTCCAGGGAATTATTTTACATCATTCAAACCAATAAGAAACATCGAGTCAGTTGGTAAATGTCTTGGTGAGGGATTAAAAAAGAACCCACAGAACTGCATTCAGAGAACCTAATATATTGTACCTCAGTGTGTTAAAAGTTGTGAGGATGCCTAGGGTGAATATTTATGTTGTACTGTTTATCAGTGTGTACATAAACTTTCTGTAAACTTTTAATTTTATACTTCTGAGTCATGAAACAGTTTCAGATACTCCCAGATCAGGAAGTGTAACAGTCTCAGATACTCCCAGATCAGGAAGTGTGCTATTACAGGATCGGAAAATTTTAAATATATAGGTGGTTGTGTTGTGAAATTGTCTTAAGAAAGCAGTAAATTTTACTTTCATTATATTACTAATTACTAAATATTTCAGGAATTTTCTGATACATATATAATATACTTATAAATTATTTACTTTATCTTTTCTCTTTTTTTTAGAATAAAAAAATGATCATATTTCTTATTAGAATTATAGACTTCCCTTATGCATCTTATAGAATTTCCAGTGAGGTCTGGAAAAAAGTGTAGCTCAGTGCATGCATACATCAAGTTGTCTTTAATTAAGAATGACACAAATCAGTTGTGTTTAATGAAGAAGTTAAATCAAAATCAATTGGTGTACTGAGCTAAAGAATCATTGTGTATATTGAGTGAACTATCTTAAATTTTATATTTGGTGTTTTGAGTTTTCTTTTGCTCATCATATTGATCCTATATTTATATATGATCCTGAGAACATAAGCATTTATGATATTAATTTTTAAAAATATTTTCTGAAATCATACAACTTAGTGACAAATGATGAATAATATATGGTTTCATATTTATTTTAATATATTAATTTTTTTTTAGATCTGCAGCATAGCAACAAATTGTATTGTTAAATGTTAAAACCAGTTAGGTGTTGAAAAACCAGTAAGTTTAAAATTGGTGAAAAGATTACACTGCAATTTTTTTAATCATATTCCTTTTAACTGTTTACTATGGATTCCATATTGGAAGTATGTAGAAATAACACTTCAGATTTGTCTTTTATCTTCAGTTTGCTATTGTTCAGATAACTCTCTATTTTCATTGATAGATTGTTTAGGCAGACAATTCATGATGGCTTTACTGGAATGGACAGTCACTACCTGTTAAAACAAAACACACAAGAATAGAGGATGAAGTCTTCTGTCTTCAATCCTATCAGAAGATGAAAGACAGAACAGTTTTAAATGTTGCTCTCTACACTTGTGTTTGTTTTGTTTTTTACTATAAGGAGTTACCAGCAATTCAAGTAAACTGTTATGATTGTTCTAAACCTAACTTCACTCAAACAAATGCTTCACTCCTCAAGTAAAAACCCACAGATAAAGTATCTTAAGTCATCAATGCACAATGCAGCATTTTGAAGCTAGAAGTATTGTTTCACCATCAAATTAGTAAAGATGGTCCTTAGTTATGGAACAACCACTAGTTATATGCAATATGACATTATTGGGACCTTGAGAAATCTGCCCAGATAGAGACTGGAACTTAACCCAGGATTCTCAGCTCACATTGATGTTCTTACACTAATATTCTTACCAGCTGAGCTACCAGGGCTCGATTCCCAAGCAGACATTTCTTCCTTCTGAACTATCATAATATGTTTTTTTTCCTGTAGTTTAACAAAATTGTGATGGATACACTAGCAGAGTTAGAACATGAATTATGTGTTAACCTGCGACTTACATAATCCACGTAACGTTTGTTAGGTTGGTGTGGTGCTGATAAATCACGATTTATTTTTGTATGCTGATGTTACTTGGTCATCTAACCTCTACCACATTTTATATAGTTGATTTCTAACCATTGTAGATTATAATTATCTTATATAAATCACAATTTTAAATGCTGTTTGAGAAAATTAGCAAGGAACTAATCACTAAATCATGTTTCCTTTCATTTTTTCACCTAACATTACCAAATACTTAAAATAAGTTGGGGGTTTTATTCAAAATATAGTCTAACATCTTTTTTCTTCTCTGGTGAAGAGTATGTGTTGATTGTTAATAAGTTGTATACTGACACCAGATCCTGAAGTGTTGATTGTTAATAAGTTGTATACTGACACCAGATGCTGAAGTGTTGATTGTTAATAAGTTGTATACTGACACCAGATGCTGAAGTGTTGATTGTTAATAAGTTGTATACTGACACCAGATGCTGAAGTGTTGATTGTTAATAAGTTGTATACTGACACCAGATGCTAAAGTGTTGATTGTTAATAAGTTGTATACTGACACCAGATGCTGAAGTGTTGATTGTTAATAAGTTGTATACTGACACCAGATGCTGAAGTGTTGATTTGTTAATAAGTTGTATATTGACACTAAATGCTGAACACTAAAAAGATTAAGAACAGAAATTCTGTAGTGTGTTTAAACCAATTAAGTATTTTAGGATAACAATTGTAACATTTTTAAAGTTACAGTATTAGGATATTTTTTTTAACTGGAAGCTCCTTTAATCAGGTTGAGAAGATGAGAAGCGAGTTACAGGAACAAGAGAAGACATTAGAGGTAATTACAGTTGTATTCAGTTCAGGATTTGAGTTTTGTGGTACTTATTGCTATGGTTGAGTAATTTCCTATTGTTACAAAGTTTAAACATTTTTATTGTGTAATCAGAATGTAAATTTTTTGTTTTTTTTTAATCAATACTGTCCAGAAAGAATTATACATATACACTATATGGTACATAGTTTAGTTTTCACATAATTTGAGGTTATCGAAATGTTTTAATAATTTCTCCCCAGGTATCTTTCACTACACATGACAGTTTTAGTGTCTTGCACTTAGAATTCTGTTAAACTACTTTTTGGTTGTTACACCAATTAGTATAGCTTAATAATTCATATTTTAATAGTTTATAAGCATTGAATTCTAATTATACAAGGAAACATTTTTAAAATTGCAAATTTCTCCTACTATGACACATGGCATATTTTCTCTATATGTATTGTGTTCCATATTTTTTATACCACACCTTGAAATAGTAAGAAATTAAATATAAATTACTTACTATAGAATCATCATAGCTCAGACAAACTGTAATTTTTATAATCTTCAACTTTGTTTTGTTACAGACCTATCAGAAGAAAATCAGGCCCTTCTTGCCACACCCATTTGTTATATCTTCTCTTTTATGATGTATTAATAGTTCTCTCTTATGTTTAATTACACATTGCGTGTAACCAATAGAAAGTCTAGGTTTTCACCTGTCAAATAACATACTGTATAACATTGTGTTATGAACAAATAATAGGCAGTTTCACTCAGAGTACAAGCAATATTCCTGTGAGAAACTTAATGAATAGCGTGGATGAATTTGTAATGGCTCCTGTCACATAGTTAGAAAGCGAAAAAAATTGTGAGAGTTACAGGAAATTCTGTACTTTTCATTTATATTTATACATTACTTAACCTAATATAAAGTGAAAAAAATCTTACTAACAGGTATTAATTTCCAAATTAATGTTTCTAATGCAGATGTCACTCATACCTCTTCCATTTGCTGCTATCTGGTGTTTGTCAAAAGTCAGGAGAGGAGTCACTCTCAGTCAAAACTATCCATGATTTGAACTGTTGCAAGATGAAACATGGATTGATGGGTGCCTCTCCAGGAGATTCTGAGGCAACTTTTGCAAATGGCCTGGGAATAACTGGAGAGAATTTAAATCTGTTTTTTCCAGCAGCTTATTTTACTAGGGCAGCCTCTATAGAGGATCATTTTGATGAGCCATCTCAGCCCATTTTCTTCATTTGGTTTCTCAGATTTGTAAAGTTTTGGAAGTTTCTACTATTGTGTTTGATTCCACTTTTTCCTTGTTAGCAGATAGGATGGCAAGTGATTACTTGGTTTTTCCTCCTTCTCCTGATATTGCTGTTTATGCTGGAAGATTTGCTGCTCATTTACATCATGGTATTGCAATGCCTTGTCCTCTACATTTATTGGATCGGCATAATTTGGCTAACAACCACCAGGAAAAGGCCTATTTGGATTCTGAATGGATGGCTCTTCTTTTAAATTTATAGATGTCTAGATTGAAACTTGTAATTACTTTTAACAGCTCTGTTTTGTTGAATTTGTGTTACACTCACAGCTATCCTGAGTTATTTATCTTCAAACCAACTTTTGTCTGAATGTAATCAATGTTCTCCTCAACAATTTGAGGATGAGTTGAGGATTTTCTTGACATCTATGTCAGTCAAATTGTCTTCTATTGTTCTTTATTTTGTTTTTCTGGCTGGTTTGTTATTGAGATTTATTGAGTTAAGATGCTTTATTAGAAAGGGTTTATTTATTATTTTCTTCCCTAAGGGAGTTATGGGAAGCACCTTTTCTCTGTCCCTTTATTTGCTGGAGTTCCAGGAACATCAGCATCCCAAGTTGATCCATATTTGTGAGGATCTTTACTTTGGATAGACTGATGACAATGACATCAGTGACTATCTCATAGCAGTGGAGCAGTGGGAACACAATTACACCTCTTTCTGGTCATCTGTAGTTTTTTTCACCATAAATCCATTGAATCTTCTGGTTTCAGAGTTGGTCATTTAATTTTCATTACCTTCACTATTGTCTGCTCAACCTGTTCCCTTTTTCACCTCCATCAGATCAGCAGCCAGTAGAACTTCATTCCCAGACTAAAAGAAAATTATAATTCAAAAAAGTAGAAGAAGGGGCTAATATTCTTCTGGAATTCATGACATTTATTTATGGTAACCAAAAAACAGGAGGTTTTCATCCAATCAGTGATCTATCTCAACTAATTTTTAGATCCTCCTCACTATGCAGTGGTATCTTTTCACAAGCTACAGTGGGACTTTCTACCAGGGCTCTGGATGAACAAGTACAATATTTTCAATGCTTTTCTCCATATTTCTGTAGCATAGTCATCTCAGAGGTTTCTTGGGTTTGTACACAAAGGTCAAGTGCTACAGTTCTAGGCTGTGTCTTTTGGTCTTGCATCACCATGTTATGTCTTCTGCTGAGTTGTTTGAGCTTTTCTTTGGCTCATTCTAACTCTATCCCATCAGTTAGCACTCTCAGATTCTCCTTTCAAAGTCCACAAAAGCAGGCTTTTTTTATAAAATTGGGGCATTATATTCTGTCACTGATGCTATGTCTCGTTTGTTCATTTACAGTTGTTTTACATACTTTGTTTCATCCTCCTTTTGAGCTATAGGCTTCAAGTTCTTTGTTTCACTTTTCTCTTAGACTGTACTTTTTGTTGTTGTTGAACTGTAGACATCATTGGTTGGAGTTGTTTGCAGTCCATATGTATTGGACTCTTTATCATTCCGTGTTTGTCCTATTTTACCCCAATAGGTCTTTTCTTCCCAAGACTCTGGCACCTGGGAAAGGAAAAGATCCTGTTTGTTTGCCTCGTCTTTGCTGCCCCTCCTCCTTTTTGTGGGATTTTAGCTAAAGTGTCAGTGGGTGGTAAGTATGTTTTGGAAGTTGACATTTATCTAAAATAAAATTGTATTTCTAATAATACTGCTGATGACACTTTTCTGCACTACCTCAAAAAAGTGATTACATTATCAGAATGATCTGCTGATACATAGTACCAAGATAGTGGTCACATTGAAATAGGTGAAGAAATTTGCAAATTAGAATTTACTTGAGACATTTGAGTTGGATATAAAATACTTGAGCAAGCATTTTTAATGCTTAGATAGACAAAGAGTGGAAACCCTGTAAGTCAAGAAATAGCTGCAGTGTGAGAGGAAGTATGTGTTACTGGAAATAAATAATAACGTAGTAAAAATTATTTATGAGGCATCCACACTAGCAGCTTATAGCAACTGTTGGGTAATGTAATTTGACAGCACAACATGAGTTGCACGTCCTTAGTGACTTAAAACTTATAATGGTGCAAGTAGTACTTACACAGGGTTCAAAAAGCAATAAAATGATAAAATTGAATTTTGATTAGATGTATGCTGTTATGAGCTTGTAGCTACCTTAGATAAATGAATGTAGTTTAATGATACAAGTTAGTCATTCTAGAAAGAGAAAAAAAGAGTTATTTAGATTTAGATCGTTTTTTATTTGGGAGAAGGGGCATGAGGTGGATCAAACTGACTGACCCCATTTTGAGTTAGGGTAATGAAAATATAAAATTTTACTGAAAAACCCCACAGTGTAGATTCCTGTACATGGTAAGGGGGACCTCTCAAGGAAGGTTCTGTTCTTTCAGTTTACCTCCTCTGGGGTCTAAACATCCACTCGCATCTTTGCCGTACATGTCAACCTGTGAAGGAGAGGAGAGGATTCTAGTAATTGAGGGGTCCAACTCTAACACAAAACACCAAATAAAAACTTAAATAAAATAGTGAAAAATCAGTCCATAGGTAAACAAACATGTTTTGAAGATTCTAAGCAGCAGTCTGTAACACCTGTTGTGCCTTGTTTTCTTATACTACATTCTCTTTCAGATAAACTTTTAGGGCAAATTCTCTCTTTTTCATTCAGAAAGGACTAGAGGAGCTTGCTGGCTCTCCAAAGTTTGTAAAGAAGCATCAATCTGGTGACATACTGATGGAAACATCTACATTTCAACACAGTGAACTCCTTTTGCATTCAAAGCCAATTGAGGTTACATCTCATGCTACTTTGAATTCATCACAAGTAGTTATTGTTGAGAGGAATTTGAAGAACATCCCCAAGTTGGAGATTCTCACTGGTTTCTCCACCCAAGGAGTTTCTGAAATGAGGTGTATCTACACTTGCAAAGATTGAATTACAATGCTGACCAGTGTCCTCATTCTGACATTTACATCACCACATCCATCTGTCACCATCAAGTCAGGTTATCTTAATTGAAGGGTATGGTCACACATTCCAAACCCTCTCAGATGTTTCCAATGTCAGCTGTTTGGTCACTCAAAGACATCATGTCATGGCTCCTTGATGTGTGCTCATTACAGTGGCAAGGACTACGATACCTATGAGTGTGAAATGGACCCCAGTTGTGACAGTTGCAATGGCTCTCACCCGTCCTATTTTCTCTTTTGCCCAAGATGGTTGGAAGAAAAAATTACATGCAGCATTTGAAAATGATTCATCACATTACTTACCATAAGAGTCACATGGCCATTTGCCCATTTGTATTAAACATTTTGAAGTGGACAGGTGATTCCAAGTTCAAAAGTCTGAATTTGCTTTTGTTTTTAGTCAATAAACTAAATATTCTTTCACTGTCATCATTAAAATGGAAGATTGTAAGAATTTCAAGCATAACTCTGCACAGAATGTCATACTTCTGGTTTCCATTTCCATCCTTAACTGTAGACAGCTGAACCCAAAACTTGTCAACATTCATCTGAAGGACAGTTTCTGAGAAAGTATAAATTTGGTAGTTCAAATATTGCCCTTCCAACTTGTCAATAGTGTCAAAGGGTTCAACACTTTCTTGTTGTTTTTTTCTACAGGGCTCAGGGCTGTGTTTTGAGTGTCACACTTTTCAGTGTAAAGATTAATGCCATCACTGAACAACTCCCTGTTACTGTTTCAAATGGGCTCTGTACTGATGACTCTCACATCTCATGTCAGTCATGAAACATGAGTTACATTAAGCAACAGCTTAAACTGCCCTCAGTCATTTACTGAAGTGAACCATAGCAAATGGTTTTAACTCCTCTCTCTCTAAAACTCTTGGATGAATTGGGTTTGTCCTTGGATAACATTGCTGTATCCACTGTTCAGCCCATCCCACCATGGCTTCTTATAGTCCCTAAATGTGGCCTCTCTTTAAGTAATGTGAGAAAAGCAGACACTTCTGCATGGAAATACTGTCTGTTATTTGCTGAACATCTTTTTAACCATCCTTCCATTCCTATTTATACAGATGGTTCAATATCAGGTGACTGTGTGGGCTCTGCCATGGTTTGTTGCAGTTTGATGGTTGCATGCTGAATCCCCTTTATGCAGCTTCTGTGTTCACTGCTGAACTGTACACCATTTCTCTTGCCCTGGATCACATAGAAACTAAGCAGTACTCAAACTGCATTATTTATTCTGACTCAATTAGTTCTCTACTGGCCCTGAAATTGCATCATGTCAGTTCACACCCTGTTCTTGCTGATATTCAAAACCGGCTGGCCATTTCTGTTTAACATCTACTTCTGTCTTTTCATTTAAAGCCAATGTTTACTTTCTATGTAATCATAAAGTGATAGTTTAATAGAATTGAATAGAAGGAGTACAGAGGGTGTGTTAAACTCCTGTTAGTGGTGGGTCATTGAATGTGATTTACATGCGAATATACAGTTAACCCTGTTGATGGTTGAGTAGGTGGAAGTTTCAGCGGCCTTGGCATGTGAAAACATTTTTCATATAGTGGGGAGCACTAAACAAGAATAGCTTTTATGTGAAAAGACAAAAGATAGTGTCAGAAATGTGTTTAATATTAGTTTAAAGACCTGGTTAAGAGTAAGAATTTATATTTGTTTTTTTCCAACAGTTGATGTATATGAATATGTAAGTGAACACATTATCTAAATCTTTAAGCATTTTAGTAAGATGTGAACTCAATTTGTATTAATTATAAGAGTCTAGTGTATATGTTTGTTAAATATATAGATGTTTTTCTGTCTTTATTTCTTCATATAAATTCATAAAAATAAACAAACAAATCACAGGAAAAAACACCTGGATGCCAGTCATTAAAAGTCTTCATTACAGTTTACAGTTCTGTGTGAGTTTATGTATATGCTTGATTGTTTTGAACAGTGACTGTGTACAAATAAAGTTAATCGGCATCAATTCCCTTAAAGAAGCGTTTTTCTAAGTGTGTTTTCTTATTTCCTGATCAGACCCCATTTTTTCACTTTGTTTTATCAATTACATGTGGAATTTTGAAATATAGTATTAGAAATTAAAGAAATGGTATCTTAAATGTCTTTTAGTGGCTCAGCTTTAAAAACTAAATTAACAGTTCTTTGTTCAGTCACCACATTGGGCAATACAGAGCAGATAGTTCATTGTGTGGTCAGTGCTCAATAAACATCTCTTAAGTATAATTTAAAATTCTGAATGTGTGTGTTTGTAAATGCAGTTAATAAAGTGTTGTCATATTGACTACATTTGAAAGCATCTGATTACACCAGATCCAAGTAGATTAAACTAAAGCTACATTCTTGCACTGACTTGCAGGTATTTGTGTGTCCATTCAATAATCAGAAAATAATTTGAAAATCCATGTTCGTTCACATGAAATCTTTAAGATAATTTAATACCTTGGAATATTTTTATTACTAAAAAATAAATTTTTGTGTACAAGTGGAAGACTATATTTTTTCATCATGACAAAACCACGAGTCTGCTTTAAATACAAAATGAAATTAAGTTCAATATCCGAACTAGTTCTTGTATGTGTGTGTTTGTGTGCCATTCTAACAGGATCTTGTTTTAAATATAAAGCGGTATGAGTTATCAGAATGACTCGAGTTTTATATTCTAACAGGATCAAAAGTTACCTGTAAATACGTAAGCCTTGCGCCTTCCGAATCCCAAGAAACTGAAATTACATTATGCGAGATTGATTTTTATGTCATTCTTATAAGAACAAGAGCTTATACTGAACACAGAGACATGAACTAAATGATCTGAAATTGTATTTTTGTTTTCCTCACAGGACCAAGAACTTGCATTGAATGAAAAGAGGCATGAACTAAATGAGTTGCGTCAGGAAGAGACTGGTCTTCAGAAACAAATAACTGATGGACAAAATAGATTGGACTCATTGTCTCAAACAGTAAAAATGACACAATCTGAAATTTATCAGGTAAATTGTTATGTCCAGTACATTAATAGGTTTTATAAAAGCGCTAACTTTCCTCCTTTTATTATGAGCCTCCCTAATTCTAAATTTTATTATGATTTTCTGTCACATTATTTCCTCAAGACAGCTATAGTTGTTAATTTTTAAATTATTGATAATTGTAAAACTTACAGACTCTTAGTACTGCTATTACCTTTTGTTTGGCAACACAGGTATGGTCAAACAATGTACAGACTTTTTAGACTTCAGTCTCACATGCTAACCCTCGAAAAATTAAGTATTTATTATTAGGAATTACTAAAAAAAATTTGGGAAACTTAGATTAATAAAATCTTAAGAAAATTAAGACTGCTTGTAAACCATCATTAGCCAATAGAAATGCAGTTCTGTGTTGTGTAGAGAAAAAAAAAAAAGAGTCAAGAATAGTAGATCTCTTAAGTTCTTATTTGTATATTATGAATAATAATAATAGTAAAATTACAATTTAGGATATTTCAGGTTTACGAGTGCTTCAAATCTTTTGCTTTCAGATTTTGCTTATTTTAAAACAATTTATGTTAAGGACCAATAACAAAATACATATGGTGTGAGTTTCAATTATTTGACCCTAACGTATAAAGCATTAAGGTTACTATATTATTGCTGAGTATGTTATAGGTTACATATTTAGTTGACCTTTATTGCAAACATCCTTGAAATACTTTCTCATACCTTTGGATATTAAATGGTTTATATTTTTTCATCACTCCCAGACTAAGAAAAAAATTGAAGATCTGCAACAACAGCAGTTAAAAATGAATGAAGTAATCGCTGAGTTTCATACAGAAGAATCATTTACTGTGAAGAACAGTGACTTTGTTCAGGTAGCTCCTGTAAACATCACTGAAGCAGATGGTCTGCAGCTGATGGCAGAAGTAGGTCAAGTCTGAATTTTTTTTTCCTCATTAAAACTCGTAGGAGTGGTATAAGAGTTAATTTACGAGTTTGTTTTACAAGCTTATAGCGAAAACCAACAACACAAGGTCTTCATTTACAATCTTTGTTTAAAAGAATGTAATTCAAAATTATGTTCATGTTATTGTGGAGAGCTGTTACTAACAAAAAAAACACTTATTTTGTAAAACATTCTTACCTTCTGCTGACACTATTTCTATTATTTGATATTGGCTTTGCCTATATAAGCACTGGTCTAACATGCTTCAGTCTTTTATATCCCACTTAAATTCCATTTTCAATATCTAATGTACAGATCTCTCCACCAACTTCAGAGTGCTCTGTATTCTGGTGCTGTATAGAAGCACCACATTTAGATAATTTCATCACTTGTTCTCAACAAAGTCTTGGTCATGGTTTCTCTGATGAAGTGTTGCAAGTGGTTTTTATGGACTGTAATTTTTACAGCACATGGTGGATTTCCATATAATTGTAATTTTCTTCAACAAAAAACAAACTAAAATAGACATGATATTAGTTGGTATGAAGTCCCTTATTATTGCAGCTATCAGACTTCCATTATTATCTGGTGTCTCTGCATTCTGAGGGGTGGTCACTTACAGCTGTAGCTGCCATGTTTTAATTTATTGGAAGATCAAGATACATTCAGCCTCTGTGTTTTCTCTTACAAATTCTGAAGTTCATTATTTATGGAGTGGTATTTAGACCAGCAACCAATTTGATTATTCTTACTACTGGTTGCAACAGCCTCTTTAGAAATGAGGTGTTGCTTTAGACAATCCAGGTAATTACTAAATGGTATTACCATATTATCATGGACTATCACTTGTAGACAATCATAAGTAAAGCTAAAGGGGATTCTGCCTGTCATTACCTTTCATCAGTTTGAATAAATTGGGTTTAGTTTGTTTCTAAAAATTTAGTGAAATTGTTTCACCTATTGTACTGTTTCCAGATCACTGTTGCTTAGGGCTTCCCAGCATGCATCATCTCTTCCCCCTAGATTCTACATATCAAGGAGTTATTTCCAATCACTTGGGTCATGTACGGAAGATTTTTCTCTAAAGTTTCAAGTTTATTCCTCCATTCTTATAAAAGAGAGCAGAGTTGGGAGCTCCCTTATTTTGGCCCCTGGATGTTTTTTCTAGATGTTGGTAGGAGTGCCACTAGCCTACTTGTAATATTGGTCAAAATTTGGCACTACAATATTTACTTTTGATGTAAGTGGCTCTTCTTTCTGATCAATGTTGGTTTTGTCTATTACTCATGGAAGAAAGTTCACTATTCCTTCATCATTTCAAATGCAAAGTGGTCCCATCCTATGTCTTTGATTGGGCACAGTGTTCCACACCAAATTAGTTCTGATGGTTTAATAAGGCATACACGATCCTATCACTCTGAGCAAAGGTTGTTGCCTTTCAGGCTTCTATGGGTGGAGGCAAAAGTATTTTCATTTTGATATTGCATACTTTCTCTTCACGATTCCAGTGGTCCAGAGTGGATCACTTTATGACTACAGGCTGGGATTCAAGGAAAAGTGTGTGTGTGTATATATATATATATATATATATATATATATATATAATAAACATGTAACATTGTGGTACAATAGCCTGAGCCACCAGTGTGAAATATAGGGACCAAGACCCCTTAATTCCAATCCTGAGTTGTGAAACCTCAGCTGTCTGGTTGGGACTGACATATAATGATAATTACTCATGAAATATTCCACCCTTGATGCTGAAACTGGAGTCTGAGTGAAGAGCATATTTATTCTGGATGTATTGAGGTTCCCCAACTTGTGTATCTTGCTTATCTTGGTATATTCCTCTTCTCTGCAGATACTTTCTGTGTGAATCATGCATGCACTTATTGAGGGATTCTAGCTATAGTGATAGTGGGCGATAAGTATGTTTTAGAAGTGTACATTTTCCTAAAGTGAAAATGTATTTCTAATAATACTTACCTCTGCTGACACACTTTCACTCTTTCTCCCCACAAAGAACTGGTATTAGTGATTCGGATGGTTATGACCCAAAAAATGTGAATACTTCATGAAAGTGAAGTGCTATAAAAGAGTACCGAGATAGAGGGGTGCATTAATGTGGATGAAAAGACTTGCAAATTAGGTAGTGCTTAGATAGGGAAAACAGTGTTAAAGAATAGCTGAAATGTAAGAAAATGTAATATTATTGGAAATACATTTTCTGTTTAGAAAAGTGTTAACTTTTATGTTTGGATTATTAGAGTATTGAGTTTCATTAGACAGAACATAAGCTTGGTAAAATGTACACAATTGCACACATTATGTGTTTATAACTTCTGATTTAATACATTTATTTTCACAAAATTTGGTAGATTTTTGGTAAATATTACAAGTCTTTGTGCACAAAAATTCAGTTTTTTTTTAATTAAGTATTTTTACTGAAGTTTTGTTTATGAACATGTTACTAGTCCAAGTGCATAGTGATTTTGTGATATCATTAAAAATTATTTTTATCCCAAAAAATCTCTAATATTATTTTTGTTATGTCTAAATCTGCCGATGTATGTTTTAAATGTTTGTTTTCAATGAGACTTTATATTTTATGTTATTTTCTCTTCCTTAACTATGTGGGGTCTGTGAATTTGTCCAACCTTATTGCCATCATAAAAATTAGAAAATAAATATAAGTTATGCTTTTTATTTTCATGCAAGAATAACTACAAATTATGATATGAAAATACAAATGTTTAGTCCATGTAGCTTAAGCCTTGTAACATTACATATTTATATATATTTATTATTTTTTATTATAATGATTTTCCATTCATGCCTGGCTAACAGTACATAATTTGCATTGACAAGGTACATGTGCAGTCATGTTACAATATCCAAAAGCATAAAACTGACCTTTAGTCTTTACAAAGTGACCCTGTCTTTGATGTGTTTTAGTGGACGAGTATTTAGTTATAAACAGTTACATTTCAATTATTATACATATGTATATAAGTTATTACTATTTATAATTACGTCATTATTATTATTATTTTCCTTAAAAATATGGAACAGTAAATGAAGAAAGTATAGCAAATAATTATCTCTTCTAGCCGTGACCTATGAACTCGGTTGCTGCTGGAAGTAGGTTGCGAAGCCTTTTAAAATTTTACACATGGAGGATGTGAAACAAAATATTTTTCTTAGGTTTTATGTGTACAGTTGAATAACCAAAAACATCATAAATTACTCTACTAATACCATAGAATTCCACTTTCATTTATTAAGCTTAGTAACTCAGGTGTATTAAGGTTAAAAAATATAAAACTTTGAGCAGATACACAACCTGCCTCTTAGAAATCTTTGTTCAAAAGAAGATGGTTGCCTTTTAACAAACAGTATTGCTGAAAAAAACCACAAGGAGATATCAGAATCTAAGTTGTCAGTTGGTTATTCAAATGTCATATATTGAAGTGTGTATAAGGGACTGTTTTTAAAAAAAAAGTGAACCATTGTGTTTCATTCAATACATAAGCCTTATCTCAGCAAAATAAAAAGATGTTTTTATTTTATATTCTTGTTTGTCAGTAGTGGTAATCTGAGTTCCTAATTCATACAAAACTACAGACTTAGTATTTTGACATCAAAAACATCTAATTTTATCCAGTTCTGCATTCAGCATAGCACATGACTCACACAAATTAATATTTGAATGACTTGTTGTTTTTTCACATTTACTTTTAAAGTAAGCAGTTAAATAATGTACAATGTGAACACTTAAATTATAATCTACAGTTTGATATTAAACTTTCTGACATAAATTGATAAAATTGTAGTACAATAAACTTTTGAATGCAAGTCAACAAATGAGAAGACATGACCTTTAATCCTTGACCTGTCTCAAAGAGTAAATGTTTTTTATGTTTAACTTTTAATATTTATTACACACAATTTTTTATGTGTATGTTAAATATACTAGTGTGCTCATAAGTAGCTTTTAGTGATATATGAAAAACAATTTAGTTAAGTTGGAAGAATAGAGTGTGTGTATGTGTGTTTTCTTATAGCAAAGCCACATTGGGCTATCTGCTGAGCCCACTGAGGTGAATTGAACCCATGATTTTAGTGTTGTAAATCCATAGACTTACTGCTGTGCCAATGGGGGGCAGAAAGAATAGATTCTTAATATTTATTCTAGATAACTATAAGAAAAACTGTCAATAGAAACACAAACTGTTATGTGTGCAAAACTCACAGGAACGTCATGTTTACTTAAAGTCATTATTATATTTTAGAACTATCAGGTTTTTCTGTTGCTTTTATTCATGTTCTTTATTTTAAAGAGCTTTATTTCTAAAAGATGTCCAGAAAAAGAAAAATTTAATTGAAACTTTATTAACTGACTTACTAAAACATGTATGTTTTTTTAACTTAACCTTATCCATCCCACTGTTGTTTTTTTAATGAAGAATTAAGTTTCAAAAATTTCTGCCCGATTTCATCCTTCAAGTTATCTACAAGATAAAAGTATCATTGAAGTGTTCAGATTTATAATTTTATTGATGTCTGTTTCAAAGAAACTTAAAAAAAACCTAAATTTGTAATTGTAATTTTGGTTTTTGCCCAACAAACTGTTATTTGTACTCATCAAGTACAAATATTTCAACTTCCTGTAAGCATTTCTTGCCATTTTTCAAAATAGAGATGCAAATTCATTGTCTTGTACATATTTATTGCTTATTTATAACTCAGTTAATTTGAAAAACAGTGAATTTATAAAGTTGATGGTTTCAAAGACTGTAAAATTCAACTTACTAGTTTTATATTTATTTTTTTTACATATTGCAACTTCTAAAAATAAACATATATTAAAGTATTGGTCTTTTGTGTTTTTTTCCTGCCATTTATTTAAAGTGACACTCACAATTTCTTTCTTATAAGGATTTGAGATTTCTAAACTTTGTAATTATGTCAGAAACTTTTCTGAATTGTCTCTTTCTGTTAGTTTCAAAAATCTAACATATTTTATTACAAAACTTCTCAACCACATGGATGGGCACCCTGTGATTTCTATTAAGCTTGTGTGAAACTTGAATAAATTGTGCAAAAAATAAATAAATAAAATAGGTTCATAAACACACAGTGGTTATCATGTCTGTGTTTCAAGTATAGTTTTATTTATTATTAATATTTATGAATGTAATACAGAAGTGATCTATATAGTGTTAATCTTTTTCAGTGGTATAATTCCACATATGGCTGCTGTAAAAGTATATTACATGGGTTGCAAGAAAATCAGCACTCTTTGTATGAAACTACGAAATGTTTAATCAATCTTTAGCTATCTCATAATCACACGTAGTTCATGTGATGTTTTTTGACTAGCATATGCTGTTTGATTTGTGGAAGTCTCATATTGGAACTTTGTCTAAAACAGATTACAAAAGCTTGCCACATTATACTTTATAATTACTTAAAGTGTAGTATAACACTGAAACTTTGTTGTATAAAAATGTTTTTGTACACATTTAATGTGGTTATTTAATTTTATTTGTAAAAGGGGCTTATGAACTGAAAATATTTCTATAGAACCCAAAATTATTGATGTATTCTTTTGAGTGGAAAATGTTAACCTTCTTTGTTTGTTTTCTCTAGGAAGATCCATTTGGTAAATTAGGAACCTCGTTTCATGCTGATGATCCTTTCAATGCATTTAACGATTCTTCCCGAAAGGAGGATGTATCCAAAGTTGAAGATTCCAAAGAACAAGCAGCAATCTCATTTCAAAAATCACAAGATTCATCCAGTAAAGTGGAAGATATATTTCAACAAGAAGATTTCTTCAGTGAGTTTACAGAACCTATTAAAGAAAGTGAAGACTCATTTGATGGATTTAATGGATTTCCTAGTGATCCTTTTGGAAGTGAGGATCCATTTAAAGGTTTGTAAAAATTATAAAGTTTTCAATAATTTTTAAGCCAGAGTTATAGCATAAGATTTTCTGATTTTAAACTGTAAAATAACCCTAATTAAGTGCAAAGAAGTAGGAAAGTCGTTTCAACGAGATTTATTAACTGTTTATTGATTTTAAGCCAGTAAATATTAAATTACTTTTTGTTCGTTTTTCTTAACATTTGGGTATTTCAAGTGGAGCTGTTACATATAATCTTTGTCATGTTTTAGCTGTGTTTGTTTTTTGATGTAATATTTCCATATAATCTTTATCATGTTTTAGCTGTGTTTGTTTTTTGATGTAATATTTTCATGTGTAGAAGATCCTTTCAAGGATTGTGGAATAATAGAAACCACACCTTCTGATCCTTTTGGAGAGAATCCTTTTCAAGAGGAATTTATTGGTAAAAAAGAGAGTAATAAGGTGAGAATTTGTTTGTGTTTTGTACAGTTTTGTTAGTGTACTAATGTAACGATCAAATAACAAAATACATGGGAAAGTTGAACACAAAGATATGTAAATGATATATCTAAAGAACATGCAATTAATTCCTTTTCAAACAAAGATTTAACCAACATAAGCTATTTGTTATATTTCTGTCATGCATGGCACTATATGTTTCTGGTTAAAAAGTTAGGCTGTAGAAACAAAAAATTAGGGTTGGTGGTGATTTTTGGTGGTTGTATGTATCATTCTTAAATGCCTCCATCAGCAATTACCTTTTAGGTTCAAAATAACAAGTTTCTAACTGGTGAGCCTGCTGTTAATTCATATTAAGCATATACAGACTGTTTTTTTTTTCTGAAATTCGAGTTATTTAAATAAAAAAGTTTTTAAATTTAAAAACTCTGAAACCTGATACATTTTCAATATTATATTAACCTTCTTAGAATATACTATGATCTTTGATTCATGACCATGAGAAGACTTGTGTTGTTCAGGTGAAACTTCTCTGCAAAAGACTATGAGCTTCATTCAAGATTTCATTAAAACCTTTACAATCAATGAATGAAACTAACATTATAATGTGTGTGATGGCACAAAGTTTTACATTATACAAGTTTCAGTTTCTTTATTCCAAAATAAAACTTTGGGTTTTGTTGTCACATGACCCACAAGCTACAAAGAATCTCAACTTTCTGACTCGTAATCTTGTTTTTAAATAATACCAGTCATCTAGATGTATGTTCAAACAATAAATATGTTTACTTGCCCTGTTACACGTAAGTTTCAAAGTTCTCTAGTTCAATGCAGTAGAAACAAGTAACAACTTTTGTCAAACACTGATGGGTGCGACATTCCCATTCACATACTTTTGTTGAGCATTAATCATGTGTATGCTACATGTACATGTATGTAGTCATTAAAAAGTGCTCATTTTACATTATAATCAAACAATGCTTATACTGAAATTATTGCACAGTTGTCAACATTTGGCAGGATGAACTACCTATAATCTTCTTGGCTGACTTATTTGTGCTAGAACTTCGTTTTTTCTTATCTAAATATGGAATAGTTAGAACGACAATTAAATTGTATTCAGGTCTTACTTTTATATCTTAGTTACTGTGTGTTATTTATATTTTAAAATGTATAATTTAAACATTTAAAAAACTTTTAAATATCCATCATTCTTTGCATCAGTTTTCAAGGCTTAAGATCACGTGCAAACTAAGATAATTATGCCAAAGGCTTGTGCATCCCTGCTGGAAATACAATAATTATGTACCAAAGACTCTGTTTAATTGTAGAAAGATGAGTAATAAAACTTAAAGAATTGGAAATGAAAATAAAACATTAAAAATTAACTATATATGAAAATGAGAAGACCTGGCGTTATGAATGTAACCATAAGAAGATATTTTAAGATACTGAACAAAACATTAAAAAGTGTGCATATCTTTGTTGTTCCTTAATTTAAAAAATTCCATTACACTGTATGTTGATGACAATATTTACAGTAAATGACGTAGAAGAGAACATTAAAAATGTAAACATATATCTTGTAATAATTTATTTTATTCATTTAGGAATTTCTAGAGGTTATACAAATAAACCTTAAACTGTAAGGAAAAGTAATTTTTATACTTAAAATGAAAATCACCTTATCTCTGAACATTTATCAAGTATTTGAGTGCAAATAATTAAGTAGGTAAATAAGATTTTTCATAGAAATACTGGTGAGAATGCATTAAAAATTTTCAGTGTTACAATATGTATTGCTGCACATGTATCGTTCTTTTGGTGAGAAAGAGCTAATGGAATTATTTAATTGTTCCATATAATGTTTAAACAATACAATTGCAAATTTATTTTAAGATTAAACAACATTTCTCATTCAAATGTAAATAAACACAATTATAATTTTTTTTTTACTTAAATCTTGATGAATTGTGAATATAAAAAAACTTTTTATTCATATTAGCACATCTAGCAGTTTTAGGCTTATTACGTTTTGTCCTCTGGTATTATTCAGTGTTTGATTGAAGGAAGTTTATCAAGATGATTGTTCTAACATTTCCTGAGCTGACTTAGTGGACAGTAATAACAGAGAACAAGTCTGATTTTATTAAATGGAATTTCAACATATGATTTTGTTGGTTGTTCATCAGATCCACTTCTACAAGTTTAAATAAAACTTAAGGAGAAATTTTGATTAGTTTTATCACAGTAATATTGTATTAACAATATTAATTGTTAATATTTAATAATTAATTGTATTAACAAGTTGAGAGTTGAAATAGAAAGGATTTTATTTGGTTTTTAAGTTTGACACTACATCGTCAAATAAATAAATGGATATACTGCATAAATTTAAATACAGTGGATTTACTAATTTTTCATTTTTTTAAGTGACCCAGTATTGTTTTCTTTTCATATGACCATGATTGTTTGTAAAATGAGTTTTTTGATTGAAAAACTAAATACATTCTTGTGCAAATTAATTGAATTAATGGTCGTTTTACAATATTTTATCATGGTGCCCGGTGTAGGCTTGCTGGACCCGCAGATTTCCTTTAATAGTCAGTTTTTCACACAGACGGCATCAGCGTCATTAGTTGTGTTTTGCAATATAGTCGATCTATTTTTGGAATATATTACAAAATTTTGAGGAATATTACGTCATTTGAAATTGTGTTAGAAGGGCATGGTGATCAGTCAAAAAACAACTTCTTACCAACTCAATGAAGAAAAAACGGTGTCAGTGGGGTCTGAAATACAAAAACTGGACGTAAGAACAATGGGGGAAAGTGCTATTCAGTGACGAGACTTATTTCTTCGTACAGGGTCAAAGAAGTCTGCATCTTTGCAGATCTCCAGGTGAGAAACTTCGAGAACTTCACATCAATCAGTTCGTAAGACATTCCTTGAATAATATGTTTTGGGCTTTTTCAGCTACTGTGGCATTGGAGGCTTACATATCATAGAAGGTATGATGCAAGTACATCGAAGTTTTGCAGAGAAAAGTCGTTCCAGAATTGAAAAAGAGATTTCCAGATGGATCTAGCATTTTGCAACAAGATCTGGTTCAGTGCCACACAACGAAACTTTGGCTACGAATAAAGATGCTAGACTGGCCTGGAAACTCTCTGGAATTAACTCCTGTTGAAAATTTTTGTGAAAGAAGACTTCAGGGAAAAGACTGTACTTCAAAAGATAAGCTAATTGAGGTGTGGTACCACGATCCAAAAATTAGTAAAGATTGTAATCAACTCGTGGACTCGATGTGAAAGCGGATTAATGATCTTCTGAAAAATAAAGGCGGTCATATCATGTATTAATTTGTGAGTAATTTTTGGATTCTCAGAAATAAAACGCAAAAAAAATTGAAAAAATCGTAAATTTCCGTCTTGTTTCAATTAATTTGTACAAGGATGTATGTAATTACTTGAATAAGATATTTATGTTAAACATTATGTGTATTTAGTTATATTGATCCACTAGAATCCACTAGTAGTAATGTAATATAGGTATCAACAATTTAATTAGTTTAAAAGATCATTTTTTTGTCACTTTACATAAACACAATTCTGATATGATCTAACCTCCTGTCACTCAAAGCTATCTTGATATTTTCTGTGCTCTCTAAGCATTGCTAAAATTTCTTTTTTCTTTTCAACACACCAGTCTGTATACTTCATCAGTTTCGTGTCATTTTCAAACATGTACGTATCATGTGACTACTCTACGCCAATAGCATTTTGCTGCCTATATTGGTGCAACTATCTCCCTGTGTTATTCCTACTCAATCCTCGCTTTTTCAATTGGCACAGCTTATTTTCTATTTCAATATTTATTTTCAACAATTTTCTTTTATTTTAAAAAATTCAGTGATTTTTTTAGTTTGTTTTTCATTACTGAATTGTATGAGAACTATGTATGAATCAAAGATGTGTTGACTATGGTAGTTCCAATTACAGTCAACAATGCTACTGGTGCAAATTTCTAGAAATCATGTTTGACTTTAACTGCAGAGGAGATAAAGGATTTAATTCACTTGATTCATATGCTTGTCTAGTGATTTCTTCTTTTCATTCCAACAGTTTCAGAAGAAGATTGCAATCAAGGAGAAGACTTATTTGGACTCTTTTGTCCACCTTATTTTAGTCAGTCATGCTCTGGGAAATTTAACCTTCTACACTTTTTTTTAAAGCAGGTTGATGCATATTTAGTCTTCACTGTATGTTTGAGATGAGAGTGATTTGGGTAGTTTATTTTTATTGTTTTTATTTCTCCATATTGTTCACTTTGGTGGAGATTTATTGTTCTTCACCTTTATTCCTGTCAGTACCAGATATCCCAGTGAATCAGTGATACGTTTTTCAACTTGTATACTTCACACCTTGTGATATCTGTAGTAGCTGCAGTTCATGTGCCCTTTGTGTGGCTTTGTCTTTCTTAAGTATTTCATCTCATTGGTGCTTGGACTTCAACAAGTTAGATGTTCGTATGTTCTTTGTCACTTAAGTTAAATTAAATTTATTGTAAGTTAGATATTGATTGTACATCATTTTCTCGGTGATTTTAGTCAGCTTGTGTTTATTTTATTTTTTGTAGAATAAAGAGCTTAACTTTAAGGAAGTTTCCGGGTTGTTCTTCAAACAACCTGAGCTTTATCAGAGGTTGTCCAAATACATTAACCCTTAAAAAAAGGACTCAATTTCAAGAATTCTGATGTACAAATACTGTAAAAAAACCTAATTAAAAGAATGTTGATGCTTTTGAATTTATTCAACTGGATATGCCTCCTCCTCCTTTCTGGGTCCACATGATTCATAGACAAGCCATCTCACTTGCTCTAGAAACTGATGCTACAGATTTATCATACTGATGGGGTCAAAATCATTGATCTTTTGGCTCTGCATCACTGGAAAGAGAACTCCTCCAGTTTGACTTGATTATTTTCATTAAACTAAACCCTTTTTCATGTTCCACTGATGTTGCTGTGAAGGAGGGGAGGAAATTAACCAAACTGAGAAAATTGCTATATGGGTCATGGTACTCCTCATTTACAGCTTATCAGATACCTTTATTGACTCTTGCTTGAAACTGAGGCAAAAAAATTGGTGATGAGACATGATGAGACCTCTAATCATTTTGCTTGTAAAGAGGATGTCTTTGCTCAAACAGAATTATTTTTTTTATAATTTATATTTCAAAATTCAGTTTAAGTATTCTTTACAGGTATGCTCCTTGTTGACTTTCCACTCCATTTCATCTGAGTTGGAATCATATCCAACTGGCTCAATAAACTCCCTGTATGTATCCACTGGCAGAGCTACATCAGTTTTTGCAAAATCTGTTGGTCCAAACCAAAAACCAGAAAGATAAAGAAAATAATTAAAAAATATTAACTTTCTCCTGAAGGGAAAACAAAAATGTATGTAATATGAATGATATAGGTGATGTCACATTGTGCTCACCATCAACATTTTTCACTGGCCAAGACTTGAAATCAATAAACTTCTTTAATAGTTTGGTGTTTTTCTGTGCATTGTTCAATCTTACTTCCAAGGCACTTCACAAGCCCATTCACACATTATCCAAGATTCTCCATTCACTTCCAGGTTATTCATAAATATAAATGTATTTCTGATGGATCTAATGTCTGTACCAGGCCTAAGGAGAAAAAATATGTACCACTTTTATTTTCAGTTGGAAAAAAATATGTCAGGAACTTGTAAGCTAAGCAAATGATCATAAAAAGACAGATATGTGCTATTTTTAACGTACAGGAAATACTTTCAATGTTTTAAATGAGGTATGCTTAATGTTAACAGTACCTTATGGAAAGTTTTTTCAGTGATGACACTGTTTCAGATATAAAAACTGGTACTTCTTCAGTTGTCATTTCTCTGGCCTGAAAGAATCTAGATAACCTGGCAAGAACAGCTAGGACATCAGCCAAGAAGTGTGCAAACTCCATTAACTGTCTTGACTTGAAAACCTTCAAGAACCCCTTGGCTTTGTCTTTGCTAACAGGACATTTAGGGTGATTTTGTATCTGCAAAGAAAAAGTGTATCTAACTAACTTTAAATGTAGTTGTGATCTATTTTTGGAATATGCAAGACATGTTTGACCAATATTTGTCAAAACAACCGTATAAGTTGACTCTGTTACATTTCTGTAATATTTAATAATATATTTCCACACAAGTAAAGTATCTTAATTTAACCAATGTAAAAAAATGCTTTTTGAAGATTTCTAATTGATGTTAATGCTTAATTTTCCTTGATATTAAGAAGAATCTGACCTTAAGATATTGAACAATGACTTTGTATATGCTGAAGAGGTTTTTAGGAGCACCTTTAGTGCAAGCAACCCACAGGGTACCACCAACTCTTGTGGGAATGTATCTTCTTTTCTCAGGATAGTAACAGTTAAGTTCAGTAATCCACAGTTTAATTTGCTGTTATGGTAAAAATTGTATATCTGTTGGAGAAATAAAGGTGGATAAGTCCATTATTACCTCTTCTTTAATATCTTGTTCATTTTGGTTGTTTTCATCATTTCCAACCCCAAGTACTCCACAAGGTTTTCACCTCACATTTTCTCATAGCTCAAGAAGTGGGCTTCCTTGGAAATTCTCATTTTTTGTTCTAAAACTAATGTGCATTTCTTTCATTGAATATTCCTTAATCAGTGGAACTTCTACTCAGAACCACAGTCACCACATGATGGTATTAGTTTGCCATGTTTTTGGTATCCTGAATCTGGTTGGAGATCATTTATATCAAGACTCAATCCCTCAATCCAGAAGTCTTTTGATGGGTGTGTACCAAGTTAGCAACATCTAATACCATCTAATGCTTTCAACAACTACTAGAACACAAACTTTCTTCCATTTAATCTCCCATTCTACACCCATTGGTTTTGGGAGTGGGCACATTTAGTCAATATTGGAGTGGTTATCACATATGTGTTTATCCTCCTATTTGATTCCTTTCTAGAACTCTATCCGTAATCCAAACCACTCTTTGTCTAGTCCTACTTATTCCTCCATATTGACTGATGCAACCTTGATTCCTTCTTCTCAGACATTTACCTGTACATCCTGTCCTACCTTTACCTTTTTCTTGGTCTCCATTCTGTCCATGTTTTATTTTCCCCTATTATTTCCTTCTCTTTCCACTTTTTTCAAGTTGCACATTCCCCATGTTCCTTTGGTTTTCCTGATTGGGATATCATTGTGATTCTTTATGCCCTTTCCCATTTTCCCTTTGAACCTTTGTCTGTACTTTTTCTAGGTACCCACTTCCCTTCCAGACTAAATTCCTTCTCCTCCTTACATGCAAATGTGTTTGGTCAAATATTTATGCCATTAATATTACTGGTATTTTATACCATTCTTATATCATTCTATACCCCAACCAGTCCTTTCTTTCAAAGATCCATACTACCTGTGAAGGTGGTTTGGCTTTTACATTCGTTTTCTTTACCTTCCATCTCCCACCTATTCTTATCATGATTGTCTTCTTTCTATTGGTTGTTCCTTACTTATTGTGTTACATGCCATGTACTGCATTCTTTTGTGGTTTGTATTCTCGATTTTTTTACTTCCTGAAGCTTACTGGCTAGGTTCATCAACTCATTAGGTAAGCATATTCAGACTTATTCATAGAAGATCGCTATCTCCACAACAGTTCTTCTCATCAAATTCATCATATCATCATGTCTTTCGCTGCTTGCCTTTGCTTCATTTGGACAAGATCATTTCAGGCTGGTATAAGGACTACTCCCAATATCTTTATTGCTCATTATCTGCACAATCTGACTCTACCTTTCTCTAGTTGGTATTGCCTTTCTTCCATGGTTATTCTGTACACATTTGTTTGCCTTTAAAAAGGGTAACTATTATCACTTCCTTTCATTTTTTAGTAACCCTAATTTTTGCCTCTGATAATGGGATCTCAATCTGTGGTGGGTGTTGCCTTGTGAGGTATGCTTTGCATCAAACCTTCACTTTTACTGATTGCACTGTAATGCTTACTGTAGAAATATATATATTTATAGACATCAGTACATTTCATTCAATGACAGACCATCACTCATGGACTTCATGAGTAAAACAGAAGGGTATTTCTAATCATCTTTTTCAACCCTTTGATTGAATAAATTGAGTTCAGTTAGATTTTTTAAATATGGAATTGTAGACATGCATTGTACTTCCTCTGATATGATGTTCTTTTAGACTCCCCACATCTTTTTCTTTTTGGAGCATGGGAGTCCTTACCTCTTCCCAGTTTCCAGTCTTTGAGGTAGTGAACCATGGAGCCTTTCTTCTGGGTGATTTTAGAAATTTACCTTACCACACATACTCATGATTATACACTCAGTGTGAAGATGGCAAAGCTGGTTTCTTTCCTTCTATTTTCCCTGGATGTTTTTTTTCTGGGTGGACAGTTGGTAGTTGGAGTAGGTCCAGCCTATATATCATCATCCTTGTAGAATTGCATTTGAGATGACTTTGCCCAGTTTTTAGGGTTGTGTGCAATAGAGACCCTTCATTAATTCCAGTTATAGTAAGTTCTTATCCTCCTATGGTTCTGTGAATGTTCCATGTCCTCCTTGTAATTGTGGATGCAGTTCATCTCTTCTCTGCATTTACCATTGAATGAGTTATGATATCTGCTTGTAATAATGGTTACAGATATTACCTTATTCTTATGGTTGAGTTGAGGCAATAACACGATTCCATAATGCTGGGTTCATTGTTCATTTTGTTCTACTTCTTACTCCTGTGGTAATTTGGAAGATTGTCTAGTTTCTGCCAAAAACTAACTTCCTCTTCATAATTCCAGTTTCTTGACATTTGATCTTCTGTTTACTTATGGTTGGGTTTGATGAATATATGTTAGCCCACATGCCCCAGTCACTTTGTGTTTGTTACAATACATTTTCTGTTATCCTTTTTTTCTTCAACTTTCTAATACTGAGGATGAATTATGAAACCATTTGAGGTTGTGTATGTACAAAGATAGTTAATTTTATGTTTTACTATGGGTTACATCTCAGAACAATTTATGCTTCTGCATCTTCTTTTTTCTACCTGTTTCAGATTCATTTCATACTTCAAGAACAAAGAGCACACCTTTTCCAGAAGCAGTGTGATACCCTTCAAGTGTACTTTGTTTTCATCTCAGAGCACATCCATTAATTCTGATAGTTGGCTTTCTGATATCTGCTTGTAATAATGGTTACTAGCAGTGGGGTTCTAACTTTGAGTGAGAGGTGGTAAGACTGTATTGGTAGTTAACATTTTTCTGACACTGAAAAGGCATTTCTGATAGGTACTTCCCACGAATTCTCCCCACTGCCAGTGTTCATTTCGAACCTGCCAATTCTCAAAAGTGACCATTATGTTGGAATAAAAAAGGGAAATAAGTGCACCAATATTTGTAGCAGAAGACGATTGGTGGAGAGTAGTCACATGTGTACATCTTCAAAAATGGTGCAAAATAGGTAGGGTATATACATAAGTGGCACTGTACTATTGGTGGAGAGTAGTCATGTGGACATATTCAGAAATAGTGCAAAATAGGTGCTGCATTTAAACTGATGCACTGAGCACAAAATATTTTTAACAATGACAAGAGAGTTGAAATAAGATTGAGATAGCTTTGTGTAAGAGAAGGTAAGTACTTAATGGAAATGAATTTTCAGATTAAGAAAAAATTTTAATTGTTAAGCTCGGTAAATTATCACTGATCAAAAGACATTTGGTAAACTGATAATGAATGTGTTATTGCATCACATTAAGATTGAAAAACCATTTTGATTAAAATCTAGACTAGCTTCCTGTGTGTTATATTTTATTTTATCTACAACTTTTTAAACACAAAAACCTGTTATAGATAGTGTGCAAATAATTTATGATTTGTTTTCTTTTTCTTTAATTTTTTTTTAATATCGTGCTTTATGCACTTTTTTTTTTTGGGAAAATTCATTATTTTTATATTCCTGTTTCAATGTAAAATAATCACCAAGTTACTAAAGTAGAGCAAATTTAGTACAAAAATGTAGACTTAAAATATGACATTTAAGTTACAAAACATTTGTGTACAGGGTGACCCATTTGAAAGTCTTCCAAATGATGCTGGAACAGCAGGTATGTTTTGATTATGAAATAAAGAATTAGTACAAATAAATGCCAAACCACAGGGTGGTCGCAAGAAAAGCGGAAAATTTGTCAAACAGCTATTTATTTTTACAAAGAATAACTTTAACAAAGTTTTTTAAAGGCATATGTTATATTACACTCATAGATGCTCAAAATGCATTTTATGATATTAAAATCATGCATTTTATTCATGATGTAAAGAAATCAAAATAGAAATGAGTAAGCACGCATTTTATTCATGATCTCATCTGACCCTCAAATTTTCCGCTTTTCTAGCGACCACCCTGTAATAACAATACTTGAAGCTTTAGAGCTGTGATATATGTGTGTATATTAACCCGATTCATATAAATTTGTAAAAATATTTTATATTTTTTTGCAAAACAAAACAGTGACAAGTTGTCTCAGGAAAATTGTTTAATGTGAATAACCATAAACAACTTATAATCATACAAAAAAAATTCACTGTATGTTGAATACACAGTGTGAGAATAAGTTACCTGGTCTTTCTCAGCATTGAAAATTTTCTTTAAACTTTTAATGTGTATAGTATAAATCTGAACCCAAACTTATTACCTGTAGAAAATAAGTAGAATACTTGTTGAAAAAAATGAATATCTGGATTAGCTACATTTCATATCCAGAGTCTATTATTCACATTACTTCCTATAAGCCAGTACTAGTGCATTTGTGTTTATCAGCTGTGATGTTTTACCACTTAATAATTTATACACAGGTTCACTACAGTATTTAAATGATTCTGAAGTCTCAGAACATGGTGACAATTCATGTTGTTACTTCTGGTCAAGCTCTATCTGGCAACCGTGCATCTTGACAACAACAGTGAAATATTTTCCACTGAAAAAAGCCTGTTACTGTATCCAAAGTATTCCATCTAATGTAGTATATCATTCCTCCTTACTGGCTTTACATTATATTCCATCTAATGTAGTATACCATTCCTCCTTTCTGGCTTTACATTATATTCCATCTAATGTAGTATACCATTCCTCCTTTCTGGCTTTACATTATATTCCATCTAATGTAGTATACCATTCCTCCTTTCTGGCTTTACATTATATTCCATCTAATGTAGTATACCATTCCTCCTTTCTGGCTTTACATTATATTCCATCTAATGTAGTATACCATTCCTCCTTTACATTATATTCCATCTAATGTAGTATACCATTCCTCCTTTACATTATATACCATCTAATGTAGTATACCATTTCTCCTTTACATTATATACCATCTAATGTAGTATACCATTCCTCCTTTACATTATATACCATCTAATGTAGTATACCATTCCTCCTTTACATTATATACCATCTAATGTAGTATACCATTCCTCCTTTACATTATATAACATCCAATGTAGTATACCATTCCTCCTTTACATTATATTCCATCTAATGTAGTATACCATTCCTCCTTTACATTACATACCATCTAATGTAGTATACCATTCCTCCTTTACATTATATACCATCTAATGTAGTATACCATTCCTCCTTTACATTATATACCATCTAATGTAGTATACCATTCCTCCTTTACATTATATACCATCTAATGTAGTATACCATTCCTCCATTACATTATATACCATCTAATGTAGTATACCATTCCTCCTTTACATTATATAACATCTAATGTAGTATACCATTCCTCCTTTACATTATATACCATCTAATGTAGTATATCATTTCTCCTTTCTGGCTTTACATTATATTCCATCTAATGTAGTATACCATTTCTCCTTTCTGGCTTTACATTATATTCCATCTAATGTAGTATACCATTCCTCCTTTCTGCTTCTTAGAAATACATTGGCACTGGGTCTGGTAAATTGACAGGTTTGTATTCATACGACTAGAATGAATACCTGTCTTATTTTCCAGTTGCTTGAGGTATGCAACAGTTGAATGGATATATCATGGAAGCAACATATATACAAGTAGCTAGTGTCACTTTTATGCACAGAGATCCTTCTTCTTTATGTTGCATGCTGTAGCCTGGGACACTTAGACTGCTTTATCTGCTGATCTTTGTACTTGTGAATTATCACCTGTTACATTTGACTTGTTGCGTTTCTCTCTGTGTTTGGCTCTGATACCCTATCGTGATCCGTACTTGCTTTATGTTCAACACCTTTAAGTAAAAGGGGTATTTTCTCAGTAGCTTTTCTAAATCATTAATTTGAACACATCTTTCCAGAAAATAATCAGTTTTTAATGTCATCATGCTAATTATGAAATGCCAACAATGTCAAAATGTAGATCTGATATATCATTTTCTCTACAACTTAATATCAGTTTTGATTTTCATATGAGTTGTTGATGTACTTATTCAAAATCATTTTAATACAACATACTCAACATGTGTGGTTAACAGTTAATCTACAATGAAAAATTGAGAAGTACATTTAACTTTAAAATAACAATTTGATTATTTTAGCCTTAGTTCAGTACAAGTTAAGACTTAGTATCCAAGTAAGAAAGTGTTCAGGTATGGTTCTGAAAACATCTGCTAAATATACTCTTCAAAAAAAGAAATGCAAAGGGCAAAATTTGAGACATATTGTAAACAAGTTTATTCCGGGTAGTTCTGTGTGACGTGTGAAACTTTGCACATTTGCTGCTGAACATCCAAAGTCTGCAAAGGCGAAGTCCACGCTCACTAGTTGACGTTTAATGTCACTTAACGTCAATAACGAGTGTACTCCCCATGAGCATCAATAACTGCTTGGCATCTCTTGCCCATGGAAGCGATGAGACGACGAATCACATCCTGAGAAATGGCTGTCCACTCAGCCTGCAAAGCTACCGCAAGCTGAGGTAGAGTCTGGAGTTGAGGTTGTCGCCATCACAGGCGTCGATCCAATTTGTCGTAAAAATGTTTGATGGGGTTTAAATCTGGTGATTTGGATGGCCAGGGAAGAATGTTGATATTGTAGTGTCTCAAGAAGACAGTGGTGAGTTGGGCTGTGTGAGGACGGGTGTTGTCATGTTGAAAAACGTTGACGTTCACCATGATGGGTTGCAAATGAGGCCTAAGAATCTTGTCAATGGTTGCGTATGGCCTGATTGGAAATCCTACGCAGACCTGGTATGGTTGAGGCAGTAGACATAGCAGTGGTGGTCCTATCCCGAAGGTGACGTAACCAAATGTAGAGATCTTGTGCGGGCATGGTCACACAAGGTCTGCCAGATCGTGGACGGTCACAAGTTGATCCATGTTGTTGGTGATGATTCCATAGCCTTGTGATAGTACTTTGGTGGACATTCACAGCTCTGGCAACATCTGATCGCGATTTGCCTGTTTCCAAGCGACCAATGGTGTTGTTGTGTTGTGCTTCAGTTAGTCTTGGCGTAACTGTATTGCGTGTTGGTGGCTTAACACTGAGCTATGGAAACCAATAACCCGTCACTTTTATAGGGATTTTGCACATGTTGCACTTGCAGAACATGCAGATGTTTTCCTCCGTTTTCAAAGTGCACAACTTTTATTGTCACTTTGGTCTGACAGGCACTAACAGATGTAGTATCACATACTCTGAGCTTGTAACGTTCTTACATATATTTCTTTTTAAAATAACAAAAATATCCCTTTTGCATTTCTCTTTTTGAAAAGTGTATATACTATTTTTTACTCAAACATTAGAAAACACAGTCAGTTATAGAGCTAGCAAATCATGAATGAAGTATGTTTGTAAGTTGTTGCATGTTTTAATTTGGACTGTAACGACATGCCCTTTTTTAATTATGAGACTTATGCCTCTACAAACTGTCAAACTTTTGGGAGGTAATAGCATTGTAACTAATTTGTAGTTAGTCGTTTAATTTAAGCACATTTTTAGTAGTAGTATTCTTAAAGATTTATCAAATAAATGAACATTGAGAAAATTCCACCTTGTGAAAATATTGTAACTTTTTGTTTGTTAATTTCTTATGTTATAATGGTTTAGACGTCACAGACTTGTTTGACCCATTTGGCCTAAGCAATACCAGTTCTTCTGTAACTGTAGAAGATAAGGTGAGAATTTGTTTTTGTCTATGAAATCTTAATAGTTCTTACATATATATTTTTCTTTTTCACTAGTTACTGTAAAATAATCTAATTGTATAACGTTCATGCTTAATAAATGTTTCTATTTTCAAAGTGTGATAGTTGCAATATGCTAAAGAAACATACAGCTTTTATCTTTATATTCTCAGTGCAACATAAAATCAATTGTATATACTTTTCTTCACTTTAGAAACTGTGTAGAATTTTTCTGAACTAACAAATCTATGTAAATTTAAATTTCAATCTTAGAACAGATAATTACCATCACAAAAATTGGTGGAACACCAGATGAATTAATAGTTTAAATGTTACATGTAAAATACAGTAGATATATAACTTACATGTAAAGTGCACTAGATATATAACTTACATGTAAAGGTTCGGAACGCTCACAGTGTAATTTCATTACTTTGTTTGGAGGAATAATAGTTTTACACTGTGATATTAACTCAAATACTTCTGGAAATTTAATATAATGTAAACCAATCCCTGAGTGTTAAATAACACTGGGGTTTTAGTAATTCAAGTTAACACATTTTTGTGGTTTAGATATTCATGAATTTAATGAACTTAGCTAGAAATTTATGTGAAAGATATTTATTAATATAAGTAGATTGTGAAAATAAATTTATAATGTGATCAGTACATATCAGAGAGTCAATCAAATATTCCACTTTGTATTCAGATTTTTAAACATTTTAAAACATTCACATGTTGTAAGAGGGCAAAATTTTATATGGTCAATTGAATGTGCATGTCTTTCTCAGATAAATAATTATGTATTTGATTCGTAATTTGTAACACGCAATTTTCTCCATTTCAGATATTGTGAAAAGTTTTATTTCAGATGTGTACTTGTTTTTTAAGCAGTTTCATGAAGAGTGTGACCCATTTGGAACAGATCCGTTCAGTGCTTTCTCTGGTCCAGGAAGTCCTGTTCCTGCTCTTCCTGCTAGAAAATCTAAGGCACCACCTCCTCAACCAGTACCACCCAAACATGGAGTTAATGCTGCAGTTACTTCAACTGCACAAGAAAACATTCAAAATGAATTTGAAGACAACTTGTTTACATTGGCATCTCAAAGCAAAGACTTCAAAGGAGGTGTATTTGACCCATTTGATTCATTGTTAAGTGTTGAGGAAAAGCCTTCTGTGGGTACCATTAACTCGGTAGTAGATCCGTTCGATCCATTTGGAATTGGATGTGACCCATTCTCAAACTCCACTGATGCTCAAGAGGAATTTGCTAATTTTGCTGACTTTGATAAGGTAAATCATTTAAAGGAAATTTTCCCTAATTAAGCAGGGAATGGGCATGTGCAAATGTTTTGTTGGTATAGACACAGTTCAGTAATAACAGCATGATATCATAACAAGAAAATAAACAGCATGTTGTAATAGATATATGTTTTAGCTAGTTACTGTGTGGCTGTAGAAATACATAAATATATGTGGAAGCATATGAATATGTACAGTGTATAGATGCCATGTGGAACTCTTAATGTATAATGTATCTTTTTAAAATATTTTTCACTTAACACAGCATTTAGTCATTACATTCAAACTTAACCCTGTTAATTTTAATCTCTCTGCAAACATGTTTTAAAAACTATTAATAAGTAATTAGAAACCAGAGGTACTTTAACCCATTCACTGTGGCTGGGATGTATATTTCCCAGTACTCCCACTGTGACCAGGTCAAATATTTCCCACTGTCAATACAGTTTACGCCTTTTTCTGCTGTGTCCAGGTTCATCACCTTGACTATCATCATTTGATGGAGAGCTTGCATCCTCTTCTCTCATTGTCTTTTCATCATCACATATTTGAACACTACTTGACTCACTTTCACTATCTTATAAGTTATCTGATTAAAGTGCATAAAGTATATTTACATTGTAATTAGGGTTACCACTTGTTCTAGCAATGCAGGCACAGTTAACAGCTGGTTGTTGTACATACAGCTTAAACCTGTTGATGTGGGTATCCTATACTGTGTATGACAAAAGGTTTTAGTGTCTTAAATTCAAAAATTTATTGAAGTACGTTTTGTTTATGGTATACCAATAGTAAGATTACAAAATCAGCTAATAATCCATATTTTAATTGTATTTAAGTTTTAAGTTCTTAATTTTATAAAACAATATTTAAAAAAAAATCCTGAATTTCTCATAGTGCAACACACCAAACATATTTTATCTACGTATCTTCTCTATTTGATCCATCATCCATTCAGTAACTATGAGATTAAATGTAAATTACTCACAATAAAATTGTCATTGCTTAGGTAAGCTATAATTTTACAGCCTTCAGTTTTGTTTGGTTAGCAGCTTTCAAGCTGTAAATCAGACCTCTCCTGTCACACCCACTACAATATCCTGTCTTTCAGAATTTAACAGTTCTCTCTTACATATAATTATATATTGCCTAGAATAAATATAAAGTCAAATTTTTCATCTATAAAATAACATATTCTATTATATTGTGTTCTGAACTGATAATTGTCAATTTCACTTGTAATACAAGTTTGTTTCCATGGGAATCACAACAGTAAAAATGGATGAACTTGTGATAGCTCGTCACATGATTAGAAAGTCAGAAAAATTGTGATTTTTAGAGGAAATTGTCTGCTTTTTATATGTTATTATTCTGTATTCTTTGGTGCATTATTTAGTTAGTATGAAAAAAAAGGGTTAAGGGTCATCAATAGTCAACAGCAAAAAGAAAACAATTCTGGTAACTACTTTATTTATTGTTTTTCATGTTTAATCTTTATTATTGTTATAAAAGTAACAAAAATGTAAATGTATGAATTTGTTTAGTTGAGATCATATTTGGTTAATTAACTGGTAATAATATCATAAAAATGTTTTGCTAGGCATACACACTACCTGCACCTTCCCCTAGTGACTTACAACTTATAATGGTGTGATTAATAGTTAGACACAGTTCAGAGGGCAATAAAACAACAACATTTTATTATAAATTGATGTATACTATTATGAGTTTAAAGCTACTTAGGATAAACAAATGTAATCTCATGCTACATTTGAAGTTATTCTAGAAAGAAAAACAGGGTAATTTTTATTTATTTTGATTTTTTTTCAGGGTTACGAGGTCAATCAAACTGTCTGATCTTATGTAAAATTAGGGTAGAGAAAATAACAGATAAAATGTAAAGTTTGATTGAAAACAATCATTTGAAATGTATTTGAGATGTTTTATAGATTACATAAATGAAATTTCAGATTTTTGATAAGAAGAAAAGTATTTTTAGTCTTAACATGATAATCATTTTGATTTTAGACTGTCTGAAAGAAATACTTAATATATTCAAGGATCAGTGTTTTTTAATTTGTTAAAAATAATTCAGTAAAGAATGTGATTTTTTTTGTATCTGAAAGACTGCCATATTTCATGAAGACTTGCATAGTATATGAAAAGTTAGTTATGTCAAATACATAAAGGCTTTGAATGAGTACAAATAGGTCACATGAACAGTCAAATTGGCTGAGTCTGTGTTGTGAAAATTAAGCATCTTATTGGTTAATGAAAGACTTATTAAACATATTGAAGGAAACCATATACGAACATTAGGTGGGATGCCAATAAATGCTTTTGAACTCTTAATATTATGCACAGCAGTTTTGAATAGCAATGGTAAACATTTGTCCCATTTGCAGTATGAGGGGGTGAGAACACTGAAAAATGTGTCTCACCCACAGTGAAAGGATTAAAGGTATAAATTGATTGTTAGTATGAGTTCACGACCAAGAATAAAGATTTGTCAATAAACTCAGATCTACATGCAGCTAGCTCATGGAAGATCAGTTAAAGGATGAGGAACTCGCTGTTCAGAAACATTGTGTTATTATAACCTGAAATTATTAATTATGTCTTAAAGGATGAGGATGAGGAACTCACTGTTCAGAAACATTGTGTTATTATAACCTGAAATTATTAATTATGTCTTAAAGGATGAGGATGAGGAACTCACTGTTCAGAAACATTGTGTTATTATAACCTGAAATTATTAATTATGTCTTAAAGGATTCATCTGTTCTTGGGCTATATAGAAAAGTATATCTCTAGCCTTGAAAATGTATTCATGTCTGATATCATCAGCAATTTGTTTTCAGCTAGAAAGGAACAATATTGTATTCCATGCAGTCAAAATTAGTTTTTAAGCCTCTCCATGAAGTTTTGGTATTGATTTATGTCATTTAAATGTATGTAACAATACAATTACTTTCTAAGTTCTTTTCCTTTGGTGGTTAGCTGTACAGTTAAATATGTATATTATAGAACAGATTCGTGGGCACTCTCAGTTTTAGTTGTGACCCCTAAAACTGTGTCATAATTTTTTGTTTTTTCTAAATTAGAAAAGAATTACGAGTATTATATATACATGTGAAAGAGCATAATAACTTTCAAATATGTTTTATGAATTTGAGTGACTTTTTAACTCTTTGTTTCAAATACAACTGGCTTGAAACTTAGTATCATTATATTTGAATTTTTATGTGTTTTTGAAAAAGCTTTCCATGCTTTCTGCTACAGTACATTACCTTCTTTTACATAAATAACTATTCTCACCAATGCTCAATGCTGCAATCTATGTGCAAAGCAATTTAAGCATGTCACCAGTCTTGATCCTCCCAGTGTGTTTTGCATGCAACAAGATGTGCCATACACTCTTGATGTGATGCATGTGGCTGTATTTGTTCAATTCTACCTAACTACCACTTCCCCTACGGCAGTGTTATGTTATAACATTAAGTTTGTGCACTCTTCAAGTGTTTTATTTCAGTTTCTTCTGCATTTTTGTGTTAATTTCTCTCAGCAAGTTTACTTTGTTATTTAATAGTGATATTTGTAACCTGTTGAGTTATTCCAAAGTGGAATTATTTAATGTTTCTATCCATTACTTGTAACTTCATCACATAAACTTTTTGTTTGTTTATGCCATTATGGTTGTGTTTGGTTATTCAATCTGCATTGTGCATTCTACATTACCTCTTATTATTATAAGTTCTATTAGCACATTTACACATACAAATGTACTTTTGTTTATTCTCTTCATTATGTCTGGATTTGACTAATGTTTAATTTTGATTGGTAGTGGCTCCTATCACTTGCCAAAGAGATATTCATTTTTGTTTCCTTTTTAGTCGTTAACATATCTCCCTTTTTGAACCCACACACATCTCTGGAGAGTCATGTTCCACGCATTTTTTCCTCACTATTGATCAACTTCCCAGATCCATTGCATTTTATTCCAAGGAATTACCTCTCAATCCTCCAAACTTTTGGTGAATCTGCCTCCTGTGAAGTTTTTGAATATTTGATCAATTCTTAGGTGTTTAGTTTCTAGTTTGTTATCCACTTGTTCTATCTGTCAGTATGCTGAGATAGGATTACATCCAGTTTATAATGCTATTTTTCTCCTTCATTAGTTTTTTTCCAAAATGTTTGATCATCAGTGTCACTCCAGTTCATTTCCTGGCCAACACACGTTTGGATTTTTCTGCTGTTTCAGCTTAATTGTTACCTTTGTTATGGGTCATTTTTGTTAGCTTATATTTTTGTGGCTCATTTAATTTATTTCTGTCAACTTTTCCAGTTTGTACCATCTTCTACATTTCTTCTTGGTCCATTCCAAATGACCTTGTTGCTCCAGTATTTGGGTTGCTTCATTTTTTTTCTGTTTTTTTCATTTAATACATTTCCAATTACTTCCTTCCTTTGTTCTACTGATTTGCCCATTATTTTTTTTTCCTTTCTCCCTGATCCATTGGGTTTGGATTGGGATTTTATTAACCTTTAATTTCTTATATTTTTTGTTTCATAATTGATTTTTGTTATCAAACCTGTTGTTTGTTGAAGTTACCTCATTAATCATGTACTGGGACCACACCTCATACATTCATCTCCCATTCTCAACTTTGGGAAGCTGTTTTTATCTTGTTGCCATCCTTTTACTCTTTTGTGATACTGTGACTGGGTAAGTTACCTTTCAGTATATGTACTTATTTTTAGGGACATGACCTTCTTTTTTCTTTATGGATCCTTTCCTATGATGAGTGTAGTGCCTGTCCAAGTATACTTAAACTAGTCAAAGCTGCACTGTAAGGCCATGATGACTTAACAGTTATAATTCCATGGCCATTAAATACACATTTACTGAACTGGAATGTTCCTTAAGCTTACCTGTAGGTTTATCCTCATGATGTATTTGCTTCATTAATGTGCCTGTTCCAGACTGGGCTCACCCATAGACTTCATGTGCAAAGTAAAAGAGTATAGCTGCCCATTCCCCCATTCCTGCCATGTCTTGTATCAAATAAATCAATTTTCTTTTGTTTTTCAAAATAGGGTTTTGTGTTCATCCATTGCATTGTTGTTGTCATTACTCCTAACTCTTCACAGCACTTGCTCCCCTCCTTTTCTTCTAATGGAGTTTGAGAGTCATTAACACTTGTCAGTTCCAAGCCATTGGGATGGTAAACCATGAGGGCATCTTTGTGAATGTGTTAACAGAAAACAAATTACATGCACACACATACACACACTAAAGAGGTAATGTATCATATGAGAAATTGTTATTTTTCTACACTGAAGATGTATTTTTAATAGGTATTTACCTCATCTCACACTTCCCACCCTTCCTCTACACTGAAAATCAGTACTTCCCTTACTCTCACAGTGATCATTTAGTTGAACTAATTAGAGGGAATAACATGGGTCAAAGAGTGTCATACTCTTATCTCTTATTAATGGAGGGATGTTGCATGATGATTTGCATGTGCATTACATTGGAACCAGTTAATTACAAATTGTTAGGAGCATCAAGGCAGATGCAAAAACTTTTTGCATATAGAGGACAGCACTGAACAATAATAGCTATTCATGTGAAAAGAGGTAAATACCCATCAGAAATACATTTTCTGTGTAGGAAAGTAACAGCTTCCATTTAAAACTAAACATTGCAGTCTCATTGAATAGCTTTCACGTGTTACTGATTATGGCTTTTCTAATATAGCAATAATGAGGAAAGATATATATATGTACAGTATTGTTTTCATTTATTGGGTTAGGTAAATAAAGTGAATTTTTCTTAATGAATTAGATTTTCCTATTTTGCAAAATAAAGAATTCAGATATATAACTTTTGTTAAAATTGAAATGTATAAATATTCAGATTGCTTATAGTCTTTTATGTAAATGTGAATGTATATTTATATGGCATATTAAAGAATATTTATTATGTAGTATATGATATAAATATGTTACTAGATTTTGTTACTTGTCTTCTACTTCAACAAAAGCAACAAATTTTAAATATATAAACTAAGTAAGAGTTTATAAATTCATCATATAGTGCAGTTAGTTTATTAAGGGTTAATAGATATATTTTGAATCATTCAAGCTTATATTTAGGAAAGTTATATCATAATATTTTGTGTTTCATATAGTTCATACATAATTCTTGTAATATTATTATTATAGTTATGGTATGAATGCCTTTTCTAAACTGGCAAAGCACTATTCACATTAATTATGCTTGTCATTAGACATTAGTATTAGGCCTACTGTATTTTTAACAATGCATCTTTCATTCACTCTCTTAGGGTATTTCAAGAAAAAAAGTATAAAATAGTATTTCAATGACACTGTGAACTGTCCATCATCAACATTGCCTATGGCAAACATAGTATGGTTAAAATATTATTGTATAATCTTCTTTATTTAGGACCGTAAGAATGTAGATAAAATAATGTAGTGTTCGAAAGTTAATAGACAAGTGCAGTTAATTATGATCATGATTTACCAGCTTAGGAAAGGAGTTCATACAAAAACAGTTTTTGTTGTAACAAGTGGCTTGTGTAAAAGGTATTTAAACCATTTCTGTGTTTGTTGTGTCCTGACCAAACTGATGTTTGTTAAGTGAAAGCTGTCATCTATATTGTATGTAATGGACATAGTGTCACTGAAATACTGCTATAAACTTTTGTTTTTGAAAAACCCAAAGATACTGGATAGAGTGTAGTGTTGAAAAATGTAATGAAGTTTATGCCAATGTCTTATGAGAATTATGATTATTATTATGTGTGCATGTAACACATTATTTATGTCAATGGCTAGGGATGCTCCTTTTTTCATTGTTAACTTTAGCCAGTGGTATTGTTTGTAAAGTTTGAAATATTTTTTAGAATCCAAACTGCAACTATGAAAATTATTTTGCATTGTTAGCGTGTGTGTGAACTTCCATTTTTCTTCTATATCCTAAGCTGGTAGAAAATGTTGTGAAACTATAAGGAAAGTATCTTTAATAGCAAAGATATCCAAGTAAAGATTCAGTGCAATCTAATTATAATGTTTATGTTGTCTGGTGTATTGATTTATAACATTCAATATTTCTAGTCAGACTGTTATTCAAAATTGTTTTCATTGTGTGTGTGTGTGTGTGTGTGTGTGTGTGTTTTAGATTGAATATTCTTAACTAACACTTAACTAAACAAACATTTCAAGTGCTTCTGTAGTTCAAATAATGCAGCTATAACTTGTTGAATATCTTAACTAGACTATAATGAAATGTTTCAACAAATATTTTGTTCATAAAGATAGATAAGATTGTTTATTGTTTGGACAAAAGAATGTAAGTTTTTTCTGTCTCTCGTGAAACCATCTCTCTACTTTTAGTAACTGTTTAAACTCCTAGTTGTAAGAACTAAAAAGTGTTCTTTTCCTGCATATCAAGAAATAGTCAAACCACAGCACAATCCTGTCCATTATAATTCACTCACAAGCAACTCGACAACTATATCCACTGTAATTCACTCTCACTTAAGTTATAACATAGTCATCTCTGTTACAATTAGCTCTGAAGAGAATCATAATATAGTAACCTGTCTGTTACAATTCACTCTCAAGGAAATCATGACAAGTCCTGTCCACTGCAACTCATACATAGCACAGTTCTGTCTGCTGTTATTCACTTGCATTTAAACCATAATACAAGTTAACTGAATTAACTTGTTTTCATAACAGTTTTACTGTTTGTTTTCCATTAATTTAAAGGTTTTTAGCATTTAAGCTATAAACAACATAATACAGTCTTGTCCACTATAATTCATCTCAGGTATATATTTCTTGTAAGAATTCTACTCTGTTTAAGATTTTCAATCAGAAATAACAATCAGCATAAAGAATTTCTTATTTAGGTTTTGAAATATCACTGCAGTTACATTGATAAGTGGTTTTAAACTAGTTGTTAGTATTTCTGAAACAAGTGTGTCGTGGAATTTCAGTTTTTTTCACTCTGTCATAGTGAAGATTAAACTTACTGTTTCAGTTAATGTAAACTCAGTGTGTTTGATAAAAAACGTAAATATTTTTTGCTGTGTTTATTCAGCATATTCAAAATTTTTGGTAGATTAATATATATTATTAAATAACTAGCTTTTTTTTCTGTATTCTATTTGAATAATGTGGTATAGGCTTAACTTTTGGCATGCAGTTAAATATTAATATTAAACTTTACACAGGTTGGTGAATTAAAATAAAACCTTTAAGCAATTGCTATTATGAAACAAAAATATGGCAAGCAGTAAACATTTACGGTTTTTAAATTAATAAAAAGAATGTAAATGTTTTGCATTTACCTGCAACAGTAATTGTTCTTAAAAATAGAATGTTCTCAAGAGTCAGTGCTCATGCAGTGAAATGTAAAGGTTACTGGCCATCCCCAGTAATATTGATTTTAGCAGTTAAACTGATATGAGAAAGATTTACAAAACTGTATTTCAAGCTGTTTTATCTTTTTTCTTTTATATTCAAGTTAAACTGACATTTATTGAAATATATAAAGGCTAAAATATGTATGTAGTGCAGTAACAAGGAATGTACCAGTAGACATATAATAAAATGTGTGGATGAATGTCGTGCTTGGTTTTTTTTTAACAAACCTCACACCCACACTAAAACACACGTAATAGTAATAATGACTCATAGTCTTTGAGAACATGTAATTAGTTTTATGAAATAAAATGGCATTTATACAAGAGCATACACTAGAACATTGAAAAGATTTAGTGGTAACTGTATGTAATGTTAAGCTAAATCTGAAATCTATTGTCTTGAATCTATCTGGAAACACTGAAGTAAATGTTTCAAAGTTATTCTGTGCATTAAATTGGAAGCATTTCAAGCACGTGTGAAAAATAATACATATCTTACACTTTAAACATTAAAGAACATCTTACAGTCTAGTCTCACAAGTCTCAAGGAATGAAATGTATTGAAATCTGGTGGCAAGAATAAGTTGGAAATAGTTATATAAAGTTTGTAAGTTTAGGTAGAATAAGTTAAATATGCCAAACCCACAAAAGTTAGAAATAATTAGGTGAATACTTTGAAGTTCTTTGATTAAAATAAGTTGCAAACAGTTAAATAAATATTTTGAAATCTATCATTCAGAATACTTTGGAAGTAGTTGAACTACAAGTCCTTGTCTGGAACAACTTCTGAATAGTTCAGTTTATTTCATTCATGAAACCTGACTAGAATCTTATATGTTCTTTTATATCATCAGTCTGAATTAACAAATTTGCCAAAATTCTACAGTTCTTTTAGAAAGTAATATAATATTTCTGATATTTATTTTTAAAGATATATTGCATGTCTTTGTTCAAATACCATTTAAATATACCAGGTCTGTTGCTATAACATTTGGTTCCTTGTAGTTTTTAGTATTTTTTAATGAAATTATTTAATAACTTCCCAGGTTGTAGGTGTTGCTGTCAAGCAAAAGGTGAGTACTATAACAAATATTTTCATAAATTCTGTGATAGCAAGTAGACACTAATAATATTCCAGGATGTATAGAATTAACAGAAAGAAATTTCATTGAGAAGGAAATGCAATAGCTTTAAGACTCTTTCATCAAAGGCAAATGATATTGTAAACATATAATAAGTTATATATTCATATACCAGAAGTGAGAATTCCATGCTCCTCTATGAGTGAGGCATAAATTGTAAAATAAGCATTACTTGTGTATATTATGTCTCAATGATAGATACAAAGAGAAGTTTAAGAATGGTTTACAATAATAATAAATATTAAAATACATTTTTTATGTGGTACCTTGCATCTGTTCACATAATAACTTTTCTCAGTCAATGCTTTCCTTTATATGCACAATATTCACATGTTACTATGCTCGATACTTTCACACGCTCTCCATAGCACAGATGCTGCACCATAACATATGACAGCCATCCACAAATAGTGCAACTAACTGCATCGATACTGTAGAAGGCAATCTTCACTTCTCAATTTGGCATACTAGAATTTAGACATATATAATTTTCACTTGTATTTGCTTCATTTTTTTATTATTATTTTTATCTATTGCTTGGAACAACTATGTTTGTTGTTTCCAGCTTATTACTTTTTCTTCTCTACTTTAACTTGATAATGTAGACTGGCCAAAAAATTCCCACTATCAATTTTAATTTTGAATTCACAGTAGTTGTTGTAACTTGACATTGTCATTTAACATTGGGTGAATCTTCTCCTGAAGTGTTTTTAAATATTTGGTCCATCTAAATAACTAGCCCTTCAGTGGCTCAGCGGTATGTCTGCGGACTTACACACTAAAATCCGGGTTTCGATACCCATGGTGGGCAGAGCACAGATAGCCCATTGTGTAGCTTTGTGCTTAATTCAAAACAACAACAATCTAAATAACTAGAAAAATGGGCCTATGATATGAATGCCTGCTACTTCAACCTAAAAATATGGAAGTTGATTCTCCATCATCTACAGAGTGTAGCACAGACAGTTCTTTGTGTAGCTCTATGCTAAACATCAACAACAACTTATCACACACTAGTTCTCCTGGCTCCAATAGCAACAGTTATGTTAGGTCATTTATCCATTTAGAAGGAATGATGAAACGTGTGTATCCAATCTGCCATTGTTTCCAATTAGTGTCTTTAATCATTAACAAATTCAAACTCATCTGTCTGTCCCCAAGTTCTTAGTGAATTTGCTGCTTGTATGGGTAGAAGTTATTAATCTTAAAAGCCCTGGCTGTACTCATATGTAACACATTCACTTTATCAGCAAGTTTGCATATGGGCTGCAACAGATTTTGTACATCCTTTTGTAATCTTCCTGAATGAAATCAGTCAACCACACTACCAACGTTGAAAGATTTTGCCATAATTTTACAAATGGTGCTGTGACTTGACTAGATGGTAATCACAAAACACTTGTGTGGTGGCTGGTTGTTAGCTGCCTTGGGCTTAAACCTTTGTGATACTAAGCTCTTCTTGGAATATAAAATGTCATTCTCACAGTTTAATCATTGTAAAATGAATAGGTACAAACTCACACAAAATATATATGGTATAAACACAAGACAGTTTCATCAAGACAGAAGTGTACTTTTCTCCAGTTTGATTTATATATGTGGTAATCATAAATTACTGAACCATTTTATTAGTTGAATATAATAAAATAAATTGGTAGAATGGAGGCTAATGCTTGAAGTTTTTCAATGACCAGAGTCACTGTTGGTATGCTTCAACATTGGCACTATTCCTGACTTGAAAAAGCAATAATTGGTCTCCACCCATGTACCTGCCAGCATTTTCTGAGTAATCTTTGCAACTTCATTGGTTATTTGGGCATGCAACATTGCCTTATATGGTACTTTGTCTTACATGCACTGCCCTTCACGTACTTCCACCGCTAGTGGAAAAAAATTTATATGTCAGTCTCCCATGCACTTTAATTTATAATTGTTTATACAGTGTGATTCTTGTGCTATTCAACAATGAAAGAAGTTCAGTAATTATTAAGTATTATTTAGGCTAAACTTGAAAACTAACATTATTTATAAGTATTAAAAACATCAGTTTTTTTAATACATTTATTCGGACCTGAGTTGACTGTAGCCAAATAAAATTTATTTTAATTATTAATTATTTTTACAGTAATAATAACAATAAAATTATCCATGACAGAAAATATGGTGAAAGGTTAATGTATGATTACATTTGAATGTCGGTGCTATTAATTTGCAGCTTTATTTTTGTACACTTTTTTATATGTTCTGCCTCCATTATAAACTAAACAAAATTTCTGCTTGAAAATTTAAGAACGTATTTGTTGTTGTTTATATTTTAATTTTTTTGTTTAATTTTATAACTGCTCACTCCCATTTTTATTAGTTATAGCTACATTAATAATATATATTGATTTACTTTCTGTTTTGTTTATCATTGTTGTATTTTGGTGTGAGTAAATTTTTATTTATTAAGTTTTCATAATGAATTAACTATTTATTAATATGAAAATCCAGGAGATACATGTAAGTATCCTTTTGACTTTCTTTGTAAGATGTTGTGTGCACCCCCAGTTCAGTGTTACTAGCTTCAGCAGGTTTAAACTGAAAGTAATCTAATGTAACACTTTACACTTGTCGTTAATCATGTTTTATGTATGTTTCATCCCTATAACATCTTTTATATAGTTGTATATGTCAGCACCATGACAAATTACAATACAAGACTACCAGACATCATTAGTTGAATATTAAATGTACTTTTTTAGATTAATTAAGAAAAGTAAATTGCCTTGTTTACATTAATTCACACAAGTACTTAAGATTGTGAGGTTTGTCCAAACAGCTTTGAGATAAACATTTTTTTTTAACAGAAAGCTTTTAATTGTTTCTATCATATAATATTAAGAAATATGTGAAAGTGAGTAGTTTAATGTTAAAAATCTTTTGTTTTTAAAAGCTCTTAGCAGACTTCTAATTCTTGTGTGCCACTCTTAGTTTGTGGAAACACCACCAGCCACATCACCTTCACAATCATCCAATCCCAATCTTGACAATTTAACAGAGGAGGAGCAGCTGGCTTGGGTCACTCAAGAGAGTCTCCGACTAGAGGAAGCTCGGCAGAGGGCAGAAGCCCAGGAACAGGCAGATCTGGAACTTGCCCTAGCTTTGAGTAGAAAAGAAACTTGACTTTATAAATACGTTATTTATTGTATCCATATAAAATTTAAAAAGTGACATATTCTAGATTCAGCATCTTCATTTGAATAGTCAATAAAGTGGTGTAAAATTATATAGATACAGTGGAAGTATCATTTATTGTTTTGAAATGTTTTCAAGTTAAAAAAAGATAGCTTGTTTTCATTATTTGTTTGTTCTTGATTAAAATTACTATGGAGCATTTGTGATTTTTAAAAATACTTGAATCTCAATGTGAGTTAATCCTTTAGTAATGTTCTGTTAGTTTCAGTAGAAAATTAAAATCTTCAGTACTGTTTTTTAAGCAATTAAAAACTAATATAGACTTGGACAAGCTAAATGTATCTCATTGATCTTTATAAAGAAATCCTTAATTAAAATAGGGTTAGGATTCTGTTTAAAGCATACTAATGCTGTTACTGGTATCATAAAACACTGAGACTATTTTGTTGGTAAAACATTTTCTTGCAACAATAACAAAAGACAGAAATGAAGAGAATAAATATTTATTAACTGGAATCAATCATATTACAGATTAAACCAATAAGTGGAAACAGTTTTTAGTTATTTAGTAATAAATTTATAACATGACTGAGCTCATTTCTTGTAAGAATAAATTATATATAATACAAACATAATAATGTGCAATATTTAAATATGGTACTTTATCTCTATACTTCTGTAACTTAAATCTAAGAAATAGGCCCTATTTTCTTACTTCTTCCCAGTCCACAACTCTTTCCGTGTATTCTATATCTTCCCCAAATGATAAAACTGTAGTTTTTCAGGTTCTTATTTCTCCCAGTTAACATATTCTGTTACCCACTGTGACATATCACTCTCTCTGCTAGCCCTTGATTTGTAATGTACGTTATCACACATGGATAGATGTTTTGCTTAGTACTATTTGTATTTGCACACCTTTCTTATTTGTTTGTGCTATTTGCTGGGTCTCAGCTTCATTGAAGTTTTTTGCATTATTCATTGTTTTTCATGTTTTGTTCAATTCTAATTCAGATTTTTGTTATTAATGAGGAAGCTTTTTTGTTTTATTTTTTCTGAAATACAGACCAATAACAATGTTCTTTCACAATTGCCAAGTTTCATATGGCTTTCTTTCTTGTCTTTTGCCAATCATTTGTTTATTTTGTGTTATGATGGTTCTAAGGTTATTTACCAGTTTTATTGAGGAGACTGATTCTGCTGTGCTTTTGTTTTAGAATGCTTATGATTACTTATGATCAGATTTTCCATTTTTAAGTTTCAATGAGGATCCTTGTTTCTTTGGTTGTCGAAAGTTAACCTTGGAACATGTTTCTATTTTATTTCATTCATTACCTTTTGGCCAACTCCTTTTGCCTTTTACATGTAAGCATTTATCTTCTCCAGATATATTATTGAAGTGTGAACTTTTTCAACACTACCAAGGAGATTTTAAAAACCTTTGCCTTTATTCCTTACCCAGCATTAGTTTTGTTATCTTTGTTAGGTATTCATTTTCAGAAGTAGTGAAGAATTGAGATGCTCTTTACAGTTTCTCAATTGATGTTCTTGCCAGGATTTATTGTTTTCCCTCAACTGTAGCAACAAAACTACTAAAGTATTTTATATTGTATGACATGTCACATTGGCACTGGCTTCTTTTCTTAACTGCAAACCTTTTTGTAAATTTTCATTAAAATATTAATGGTCTTTCCCCAATTGTTTTATAATGTCTACTAATCAGTTAGGACTTTTCCATTCCTGAGCATTTTTTGGAGCAAAGCATTGTCAATGAGCTTGCAAACATTTATTTATTCCCTACTTGGAATCATTCAGTGTCATTCAAGTTAGCAACCCTCTCTCCCACTTATTGGTTGAAATTGTATATTAATTTTATCAGCATTTTAACAGTAATCATCTGCATTTTACCCCTGTTATATTCTTGTTGCATTGTGGACAACTTGTTAAAATCTGGTGGGATGTGAAAGACTCCTCATACCTTCACCAGTTATATTTACATCATATTCACATGACTTTTACATTTCTCATCATGATTCAGAATCATCTTGATTAACTTTAATAAAATTAATGTCTTTTTAAATGTCATCCCCTCTTTCCCTCACAGAAATAGTTAATTCCTACATCAAGCAGTAATCTAGATCTGATATAGACTTTATAGAATTTGTTTTACCTAGGGGAGATATATAGTTTATAATGTGCAAATGGAGTTATGGGGTAGAAAGAGGTGAAAAATTATATTTATTTGTTGCTCTGAATCGCAAGTCATGACTTAAAATTTCAGAAAGTATTTCTTTGAATATCTTTTTACCTCTGAAATGTACATATGTAAGAAAAATTATTTAAATCCCAACAGTAACTGCCTGGTAATTTTTGGTTATAATAAATGGCAGTTTAATATTAAAGGTTAATTGTTATATCTTTATAGGTCATAGAACTAACTATATATATATTATAAATTATCAGTGGTTATTATTTGAGTAGTGTTGCATACAAGGTACTTGTTAAATGCTCAAGTTTGAAGTTATAAGAGGATGACAAAACATTATATGTAGTTTAATCAGAAAGACATTACTTGTAATGTAAGTTGCTAATTGTTGATAAGATGCACTTATGCTCTGTAAAGTATAAGCTAAAATTGAAATGCTACAAATTAAAGTTTTTTAAATATTTTAACATGTATCAGATTAAATTCTACCACACCTGTCTCGTAGCTGTTATTCTTTTTATATTCATGTACTTGAAACACCTTTAAGGTTTTGAGATACTAACAAGTGTAAATTGGCAAACTATAGATACATTTTTAAGTTATACAAAGTTTGGAATTTTTTTAAGTCTTCATCATTTTTTGTGGGATTCTCAAATTGATATTAGTTTGTGCCAAGTTATTAAATGTTTCAATTTTTGGAAGCATATCTTAGTGGAAACAAATCTGCTCTTTTGTGCCTCGATTTATTATTATGGAGAAAATTCATATCTCTCTTCAAAGTTTAGTACAGAGTTGTCTCAGTTAATTCTTCGTAATTAATATATTTATGTAAACCCATTTGTTTTATTTATGGTAAGAATACCAATGGGTTGAATTGTATAAAGATACTAAAACTGGAACATAGACGTATAGAATAAAGTTGGTTCACAAGACAGTTGGTAACTACTTATCGTTCTTGTTCCTCCTTTTTTGTGTGTGTCAATTTGTTTTAGTTTTATTTACTACAGAGAAGCAAGATTTGTTTTCATTTGGTATTTCTGGCATTGTTTACTTTCATTTAATATACTTGTTTTTATTTATATTTCACACAATTGGTTGCTCATTAATTTATTCAAATCATTACAGCTAGACATTTTTGCTATCATGCATAAATAGTTAGATGCAGAATAGAAGGTAATTTGCTTCCAATATATGAATAGAGATTTAGTATTTGATTTGAGCTCGTAGGTTATGTGTATAAAATCTGTCTTGTCTTGGTCATAGCAGTTGCTTATGTTGAAAACAAAGTAGTTAGATGTTTTAGGAGTTGTTAATTGAATATATTCTGGTGTGTTATTAAGCCTGTACAAGATACATTGGACGTATATTGAAACACACACACACACACATGTATATATACAGTTTTAAAATAAAACTTCAACTTTGACTGTAACCCCTGCTTCATATATTAATGATAATGATAGAAATTTTTTTAATAGCATAGTACAGAAAATAGTTTTTGTGATTTCAAATAATTAAAGACTTTCTTAACGGAAACATCATTCTGAAGGTGAGAAATGAACTATGAATTATAAAAGATGTTTTTGATAAATGTAACAATTTATTTTTACAATTAAAAGTATTGTTTTTTGTATATAGATACATATATAAATGATAAATATTTAATTAAAATGTATGGTGTTTTTTTTATGATAATAATCAGGAAAGTTGCCAAAATAAACAGCCTTTATATGTACATTACTGTTCAACAGTATACGAGACTAGTATTGAAGACTTATTAAAACAAATACATTAAGAGTATGAAAACTTGATGTGATCAAGTAAAAAGGTAGATTTTGCTACTTTGATTTGATGTATTCCCAGTTGTGGATTATGATTCCTTATCCTACTAGGACAGTTGCAAAGCTATGAAATATTTAGCAATTTACCATGTTTACACTAAACCAAAACTACTTTAATTTACAGTTATATTAATTGTTTTAGTAAAGTTTCAGTATTGGCCTGGCATGGTCAGGTGGGTTAAAGCGTTCAACTTGTAATCTGAGGGTCACAGGTTCGAATCCCCGTCACACCAAACATGCTCTCCCTTTCAGCCATGGAGGCATTATAACGTGACGGTCAGTTCTACTATTCATTGTTAAAAGAGTAACCCAACAGTAGGCAGTGGGTGGTGATGACTAGCTGTCTTCCCTCTAGTCCAGGGGTTCCCAACCGGTGGATCGCGACCCCCTTGGGGAGTCGCATAGCCTTGTTAGAAGTAGTTTGGGATAACATTATTTTTATTTCATCAATTACATTTTCAAGTTGCGAGTGCCAAAAGGTTGGGAATCCCTGCTCTAGTCTTACACTGCTAAATTAGGGATGGGTAACACAAATAGCCCTTGTGTAGCTTTGCGCAAAATTCAAAACAAACAAACAGTTTCAATATCGTCATTAATGAGGATCTAAACCATAGAAACAGGGTTGTGATAAGCAAAACTGGTAAATTTTACCATACCTCAACATTTTATTGAATCATTCTTAAATATTACTATCTTTCCAACAAAAGTTTATTACATTGTATTAGTTGTGGGTTGTTGTTATTTTCACTTTCACACTGAATTTAAAATCTATTTTGATTACAAAATATTTTACAGAAGTAAGTAATAAACCTTCACTTAAATAAATCTTTTTGTTAAAATATTAATATAAATGCTGTGGGGAACTGACACACCTTTTTTGTTTTATAAGTTGTATGCTAATTTTAAGATTTTTCTTGAGTACACCTAGTCTTAATGTTTTTTTGCAGTGTTATTACTTATAAGTAGGAGCATAAGGTTTTAAGTTTATATTTATGGTATGTGTTTCAATACCTCTTAAGAATAAGCAAGATTTTGCCTTTAACATAAAAAAAATATTTTGATCATAATTTATTTTTTAAGTGTTCCCACTTAGTTGCAGATGGCAACTTACGTTTTCATAAATGTTCTAATTATATAATTGTTATAAGCATGTTGTATGTAATGCAAAGTACATTCATTGTTTGGAATTTCATTATATGTTCTTTCAAAGAATAAATATCAACTAACGAAGAAATTGTTTGATAATTAGGTTATTTACATGGTATGCTGGCTGCAGTAGTCACATGGAACATGAGGAGTAGTTGCTTATTGTGTTGAAAGAAATTGTTACTTTATGAAAGGTATGTGTTTGCTCTGTGGTAAAACTTTGGATTTCAGAACTAGAAAATTGGGTTTTGGTCTTTGAAATTCCACAAAAAATTCACCTTCGCTTCAAGTTGTAGTTATATTTAAGACTGGCAATTAGCCCCTTATCATGGTTGGTAAGTGACAGGTTGCTGCTGACAAGTTACCTTCCTCCAGGTCAGTAAAATTCACCTTCGCTTCAAGTTGTAGTTATATTTAAGACTGGCAATTAGCCCCTTATCATGGTTGGTAAGTGACAGGTTGCTGCTGACAAGTTACTGTCCTCCAGGTCAGTGGTTTCATAATTAAGGATGTTTTAGTGACTTTACCATAAGTAACACATAAAACTTCTTTGTGGAGTTGTTTTTATAATAAAAGCTCCTGAAAAAGATTTTTGTCTCAGTGATACAGAAAATTATCTTAAATTATTATGTTGTTTAGTGTTTAGGGAGATCGGTTGTTGGTTGGATGAAAAGTTAATGCATTTATTTGTCCAAAAGGATATTAATGGATCAAATCAGATTGTCCAAAAAACACTCTTATGACCAAAATAGTTAACTATTAGTTACACCATTTTGAACCATGACTTTTTTTTTTCAATAACTTAAATCACTTTGAAATATTTTGTAGCTTATTTAAGCCTAATGCATTGAAAAAGTTTGTGATTGGCATGCTTCCTATTCATTGAAGTTGGAATTTATCCTAAAAAAGTAATATGTGAAACTATGGGATTCTAACTCAAAAATGCTTGTGGGTTCTAACCCACAACTCTGAGTGCTACAGCTTAAAATTTTATTTGACTCTTGTGATAGGAACTGCACAAAATGGAGTAGAAGCTTTACATTGTTCTTCCTGTACAAGTGACCGAGAAGTCAGATTTATGGTATTTGATACTTGCCTCATTGGTCAAAGCACCTTCTCATTAAGCAGATTTGTAGATTCAAATTTTGCCCATTTATAGTTTTCTCTTTAGAAATTTCATAACATATAATTAAAATTCCACAATTAAAACTGCATCTCACTGTATCAAACTAAAGTTACTTTGCATCCTGTCTTAGCTGCTCAGTTTTCTTATCACAAGCTAGTGAAGCAGTATCTCAGAACTTACCTGGTTAGCTTTTGAAGTGCGATCACTGCCTCAATTCTCACTTAGTATTGGACTTTGCTTATTTAGAACATTTCCATAACCTACACACAAACATTTGTACTTAGTTCAAATGTATAACTTTGGATGTGACGTAACAGTTGTCATTACTAATCTAGTCATATATGTATTGTTCATCAAAAGTAGTTTACTCTTTAGACATGGCAGGGATTTATAAATGTTTTTCCCAACTACATGTTATATAAATCTTGTATCTATATAGAACAAAAATAAATCAACAATAAATATAATGTTATGAACAATGAAATGCATGATGTATTTACATACCACAGTTCTGTGATCATAAATGTCTCAAACTGTAAATGAAACAGCTATACTAGTAATGGGTCTTAGAAAACTGAAACAAATACTTTCAAAAAGTATCTAATATAGGAATACTTTAAAATTGTGTTTCACATGTGAATTTACTTTCAAAGGTTTCTGAAATACAAAGTTTCTTCTCAGAAAATTGTGCACATTTCAAAGTTTATTAACTGAATATCACTGAACAAAATCTGAAATCATACACACACAAAATCACAAAAATGCACACTAAAAAGTAAAAGCACTAAAACCTACACTAGAATATACAAGTGCAAACAACAGTTTCCTAAAACAGATTTTGTATAAACAGGTCTACAACATTTCACTGTAAGGTAAGAAATATTTGTTGTTGTTGATTTACTTTCTAGTTTTCATGAATTAAAATTAAGTTGTATCTCCTCAAGAACAAATAAACAACTTAATCCTCACCAGTTCTGGAAGTGACTGAATGCTTGTAACTGGTCCAGTTGAAATGGAAGCAGTCTGCTCAAACATCGATGCCATATTGAAAACAGCCTCTTAATATATACATGATCTTAAAAGTAACATATAAAGATCTAAAACTCACATACTGATACTACCTTGTCTAGTCACACAATTTACACTTGTTCATCTGATTCAACATGTTTAATAATAGGTCATATACGAGACATAACAGAAAACAAAGGGAAAGGCATTAGTCGCAAGCTTTTCCATAAAGCATTTTTCTTTGCAACAAACTCTGTGCAATGCAAGTGTGACAATTTTTATGACAGAAATAGCATAACCATAACAGAAGCTTAGGCATTTAACTAAGTCTGAAAACAATTACTAGTATTGAAAGAAAGACTTTACTGGAATTAAATGTGGACTTATAATATGGTTGACTTATTGTTGTATGTTTTTCTTTACTCTCACCTTTAAGCTTTTTGAATAAATTTTGAGCATATGATCTTGCAGGAGAGAAGAATTAATTAAAAAAGTATACCTTCTTGAACAAATCTAGTTTTAAACACAAAACTATATATCTTGAGAAAAAAAACAATTTTGAAAATGTCTGATTTATAAAAATACATGCAAAGATTAACATTATTTTAATTCAAAAGTTTTCAGAAATAAAATAATATCTGTAAATAAGTAATTATTTATACAGAGGTCAATACTGCTCACATTTCATAAGTGTATACACAAAATACTGAGATATCAAACTTTACCATGAAACAATAATATTATCCCATATATAACTGAAGACGTAATTAACCACTTCCAACAACTCTTGAAATAACAATAGAATTAAACAATGCTGTTCATGTGACAAAGGTTAAAATTAAAATTGCATCATTGTGCCTGATGAATTAATAATGGATATACATTTAGAGTAGGTGGGCTTGTTGGATATGTATAGTTTTATAGGTAAAGATAAATTATATGCACTAGCCAATTACCTGTGGTACCAGTGCTCACTTGGGGTGCCAACAATTGGTAGAAACAACAGCTCATGGTGGCTATGAACAATTTGCAGCCTTGTTGATTTTTTTTTTTTTTTTTTTGTCCAAAGATAAAAACATTCCAAATACTCCATAAATGTCAAATTTATATGTGGCCTCTTTACCTTCATTTTTCTCCACTACATGCAGCAAATTCAATTGCCCAGTTTTCTCTGTACATTTTAATGGAGAAAAATAAAGTTCTCTGTGATAGAAAATGGAGGTGAAATGAGAAAATCTTGACCCCTATTACAAATCTACATGAATACAGGATAAAAATTTCACAAAGTTGGGGATTGCATATTGCATAATAAAAATGATTTTCCAGTATCATACAAATAAGCAAAGTTTCATAACTACATGATGAGACAGGTGCCATTTAAGCAGCCTCGGTAATGGGATGCTTGAACTTAGAGATAGATATTTACTATAGTTTAAACTTAACCTACAAAGTAGTGAATGAACTGGAGAATAAAACTGGTAAGAGAGCTTTGGCAACAAGACCAGGAATAGGAAACTTTCTGCACATATTAAATAAAAGTATTAAAACAGAATGACGTGCAATTTAAAAACAAACAGAAGAGTTCAGAACTCTACTAGCAATAGAAAATTATGATATAATGAGAATTATTTAACTATTATTGGATTTGGAAAACAACAACCAGAATTATTTTGAAATTCCACATTGTAAGCTAGTTAATTGTTATACACTTTTTAAAAGAGGGATAGAGTGGCTCCTTAAGAACAGATGACTACAGACTGTTAAAACTGAAGACAAAAAAAATTAAAGTCAAGAGTTAGAATCTATCTTTATACACTATAAAATATAAATGGTTTGAAATAGTTTTTAACTATCAAATTTATCTAATCAAACAGATAACATTATTGAAAAATTTTACAATGAGATCAAGGTTGTTAGCATTGACAACAATACTGATGCATTCATTATAAATAACTAACCATAGGCACTTTAAAAACAAGTTGCAGGTTCAATAACAAAGTAGGACTTTTTAGAATAAAATTTAAAGACAAAAAATCTTTTAGTCCATCTAGTTCATCCCATTCATTAAACTAAACTATTCTGGTCCCTTTCCCTATATTACTAGTAACATGATTCTGGAGACAGAAGAGTAATTTTAAAGAAACAGGCTGAGATCTCTTAAGTTATTTTCTCTTCAAAGAAAGAAAGGTAAGAAATGGTATTATTGAAGCTTACAAAATTACACCTGTGACTAGTTACTATGAGTACTTTGTTCTCAAGATATCATAATGAGAGAACAAAGGTTTAGGATTTAGAAGACAGGCTAAATTAAAGTTAAAATAGCTATATTTTTCTAATAGAATAACTGATTTGTGAAAAGAGTTATTTTTTGCAGTAATGGAAATGATCATTTCACACAAATTTAATAGGGTACAAATAATTTTATATACATAAAGTAAATAGCAGGTTCAAAGTTTTAATTCTTCCACACTCATCATGCAGCCTCGCTTAAAAACCAAATAATTCTTATTTCCCATAGGTTATGTTGTGAGAGTGCAAATTATATTTCCATTTTATTTCCATAATCGTTAGATACTCCTTTTATTTTCCTTCGTAGGTATTACCCTCATTCCATAAGCTTTTGTTTACTATTGATCTATTTAAAGAAATCCTCATTGTTATTTTTTGTTTTCATACAATTTTTCACATATCTTTGTGAATGGCCTAATTTACCCCCCAGTGGCTCAGCGGTATGTCTGCGGACTTACACGCTAAAATCCGGGTTTCGATACCCGTGGTGGGCAGAGCACAGATAGCCCATTGTGTAGCTTTGTGCTTAATTTAAAACAACAACTGTTTCACCATCTTACTCAATCTACAAAACAGATCAATTTAAATATGGTAAATTTGTTTTGTTTTTCTTGAATGTTATTTGTTATACCCTTATACCTTTAAGAAATATATTTGTTTTGAATGCTGAAAAATGTTTTTTCAGAAACTTCCCACCTTTCCTCGGTATCTCCAAACAATTCATCTGTCCGTTTCACAACACATAATAATTGTTTTTGAAATTTCGAAATAAATATAATTACTCCTGATTGTTGTATATTTTGTTACTCAGGCTGAATGTTTTAGAAACTCTCTTTATGCCTATAAATGTATCCAATGCGATACGCAAGGAAGCAATATATATTATTGGTTTGCTGCAGTTAGTATAATATAATCCTCGGAAGAGGGAACTGTGGTTCACACTTATTAATCGGGAACTTCAGCTATTTGAACATTTATAAATTTTGAACAATACAAATTATTTTACTTCAGCAGATTTACACTGAACATTAGTATTTTTCGAAGGCATTATATAATTTTAGCGGTAAAATCTTCACATTTTGCAAATAGCGAAGAAGCTGGAGCAGCTTCCTGTAAGGTGAATTATAACTAATGAATTGAAAATTAACTTGGTTATTGTGAACCCCCAATAAAACATCGAGGAAATTCCAGACCAGATAAAAGACTCGATATTTTTTGTAGAACTGTAAAAGAGTTGTTCATAGATCTTTATTTGTAATACCCATTATTGAAGCTTATATTATTGTTTGTATACTTAAATATATTTGTATTAGAAAAGAAACTGTGTTTCTCAATCTTATTCACAAACACCATAGATTAGACACATATCAATATTTATTTAACTTTTAAAATTGAATTACAATTTAATAAAATTGTAATACATAGTAGGTAAAGTTCTCAAAGTGTTTTTGGCGGCGCGGCATGCACTCGTAATCCGAGGGTCGCGGGTTCGCGCTAAGCATGCTCGCCCTCCCAGCCGTGGGGGTGTATAAAGTGACGGTCAATCCCACTATTCGTTGGTAAAAGAGTAGCCCAAGAGTTGGCGGTGGGTGGTGATGACTAGCTGCCTTCCCTCTAGTCTTACACTACTAAATTAGGGACGGCTAGCACAGATAGCCCTCGAGTAGTTTTGTGCGAAATTCCAAACAAAACAAATCTGTTTTTGGCCAATAATCTGTGCATCCTTGAGCTTATTAATTATTTCATCTGCAGTGGGAAGCTGGTATATGTTATGAATAATATGTACATCAATATAAATTGAATTTTGGATACTGGTACGTGTAAAGTTACATAATGATAGGCTATTTAAACCGGTGCATTCATAAGATTACATTGTCATGGTAATTGTACTTTTTGGCAATTTTGACAAATTATTTGAAAAGTTTTCTTCAGTTGAATACTAGTGAATAAAGGTTCAGTGTTGAAATCAGAAAGTATGTGTTTATTATCACTAACAGTATTAGCAATTTTTGGGTGAATGAAAAAATATTTAACCGGAAACTTAAAACTAAGTGAATTTAGAACAGGAACAAGGAATTAGCTGAGTTGCAAGTATGAAATTTCATACAAAAGACTGAAACAGCATATCGTTTATGTGGTTTTAGGCAAATCATGCAATGGATCTGGGTGAAGAAGTCGGATGGGGGGTAAATGTTTTCAATAACATTTTCTGAAATGCAACTAGAATGTCTTGAATTTCTTAAACCTTAACGAACTATGATTGTAGAAGTGGTAGCTTCTGATACCAAAGAACTTCCGATGGAGAGAAAAAAGTTGTGGTTGTGGCATCAACATGATCCAAGTGCGTGACGTTAAAAAGAAAGGACACTATTGTAAATCAAGGGCTTTTACTGACCATGGTGAGAACTATTTTTACACTGTGATGTCGAGAAAACCCACTTGCAGATAAAAATATATTTGTTACAACGGCTCATTGACCGAAGAAGGTCGAAACATTGTTCGCTCTTCTACGTAAAAATTTTTCTAGACTCAAACGAGCCGTTTTTACACATTTTTATATTGTGTGTTCTTAAGAAAGAGTGGGTAAAAGAAATTCTATTTACAACACAAATTCACTGGTTACTTTCATACACTGAATCCTGAGGTAACAAGAATGAATTACAGTGCTGAAAGTCAGTCAATACCAAATGCAATTTCTGAACTTTTACTTGCCATCACAAGATGTCAAGGTCAAGACACTCTGTAATGAACAAAAGAGATGAGGCATATGGTAGTCTGCAAAAAATACCAAGAACACAACTAAGTAAAACACCCAACATCCTGTTTTAGATCTTTGAAGAAAACTTGAATACTTATGGTGCTCTCAGACCAAGTAGATGTCTCATTTCAGATTTGATGCATAGACATCATTTTGGTAAATATCTGATCTGTGTAGTCTGCATTTATCTGGATACCTGACTTGAGAAAGAAAACGAGAGACCAAAAGAGTACTAAGAACTGCATAATAATGGAAAGGTCGTGTTTGAAGATTTTTCGTTCAGCTCTCGGCATGATGGTGGGTAAAATAAAATTTGAGACTGAGCTAACTGTTGAATGAATTTTTGGGTTAAAATTATTAACAATGATCTACATGTAAGTGTAGTTATCAGTTTGGAAGACAATTTTTATTTCAATTATTTATAATGCATGTTGAATCCCTTTTTTAGCTGCATTTTGTTCACACCTAAGATGGTTTTGATTAGATATCGTGACTTTCTTGTCAATACACACCAATAAATAGCACCAAATAAAGTGACACTCGATAGTAATCAACATTACCTTTAAAATCGCATCCACATTATTCGGAACATACCTTTACAGTTTGTTTGCTTAAATTAAATTGCAAGCTATATTATGACCTACCTAAACTTTGCCCACCAAAGTCATAGAAACTAGGTTTCTAGCGTTGTGAATCCGCAGACACACCGTATTACTTTTCAGTTTATTTATTTTGAATTTCGCGTAAACCTACACGAGAGTTATTTGACTTAACCGTCTCTAATTTAGCACTGTAAAGGTAGAGAGCAGGTAATTGCACCCTTGTGCAAATTAATAGGAAACAAGACGGAAAATTACGATTTTTTCAATTTTTTGTGTTTTATTTCTGAGAATCCAAAAATTACTCACAAATTAATACATGATATGACCGCCTTTATTTTTCAGAAGATCATTAATCCGCCTTGACATCGAGTCCACGAGTTGACTGCAATCTTTACTCATTTATGAATCGCGATACCACATCTCAATTATGGCCTCAATTAGCTTGTCTTTTGTAGTACAGTCTTTTCCTTGAAGTTTATCTTTACAAATCGCCCAAAGATTTTCAATACGATTTAAGTCCGGAAAGTTTCCAGGCCAGACCAGCACCTTTATTCGCGTTGTAGTCATAAAATTCTTCACAAGTTTCGATGTGTGGCACGGAGTCAGATCTTGCTGAAAAATGCCAGATCCATCTTGTAATCTCTTTTTCAATTCTGGAACGATTCTTCTCTGCAAAACTTCGATGAAGAGCTCTTTCTAGACTCAGGTTTGCCTATAAAATTTTAGTGCCTACTATTGTTCCTTCGAAATTAAAACAACAGTTGTCACCTCCATAGAAATATGTAATTCAATAGTTTATATTCCTAGTACTGGATCTATATCCACATTTTACTCTCAAAGGCTAATCTATGTTGACATCTTGGAAGTTTGATTCTACACTTGAGTCTGCAGCTGCAAACCTATAAATGGTATTCCAGATTATTAAAAAAGGACAAACTTAAAACTACAATTTAGAAAAGGCATGTTTGTATGCCTAGAAGTTTCATTGTTACATTTTATGTAAAAAGAAACATCAACACTGATCTTAATAAAATAGCAGTGGTGCAAAAATGACCTCATAAATGTTATCTTACATTTCATTGCATTAATGAATGTTTCTATCTAGCTTTTTCTAGACTGCCAAAATGTTATTGGCTCTTAATAAGACATATCACAATGGAATGAAGAATTTGATCAAGCATTACAGTCATTAATCTGTGCTTTAGTAAATTATTATGATACCAATGCCAGTGATAGCAGAATTGCAAACTGGAGGGCAAAGTAGAGCATTTAATCACATATATGCCATATACTTAATACAGATTCTGTATGACAAGGAAAGAACTGCGTGAACTCGTATGATAGAAAATTCACTGTATGAGTAGAATATGGATCATTAAAACTTTAGATTTAGAATTGCACATTATATACCAACATTGTAAGGGTAATGTTTGAATCATAACTATAACTGAGACCTAAGACATAAATGCAGAAGAACTATCTCACACGAGACAGAGAGAGACTGTCTATCAAATACCTGGATTGTGGAGATCATGTGAAAGTTTAGATAATTTCTGCTATAATGAGAACAAACTAGTCTGAATACTTTCTACTGTGCAGTAAAGCATGCCCGGCTCAGATTGATATCGCTCACTGAACTTGTATGGCCAGTTCCAAGTGTAGAAAGGTGTGCTATACTGTCGTTACCTATTGCTGAGTAGTGACTTTCAGTTTGTGTTACACACAATAGCCCAGAGAACTCTAAAGCACAAGATTTTCCAAACTTCGCCTGTCATAAATATTAGAATCATGAAGGTGATATTGTAAAGTACCTTGTTAGGCAGACAATAGTGGAGAATATTTACAGTGAAGGACTAATCCTGACTCAAGAACATTCAGGGGTCCTGAATCCTTGGTTAAGCTGACCATACATCCAGAAATTCTTGGAGTCAAGCTCCCACAGATCATTGAAATATACAATAATCATCAATGCTACCGATAACTGTCTGGCCAAGTAGCAGAGCCCTTGGACATAAAATCTATTCATAAGAACCTATGAATAAAAGACCCTCTAGAAACTGATGAAATTTAGGCCTCCAACAACAACAGGAAAGAATATATATGTAAAAATGTAGTTTTCTCAACCCAAACAAACCGTTTTTACATATATATTTTTCTCTGCAAGTGGGTTTTCTCATCATCACTGATCAGGGTAAAATGTAGACACCAAAAATTGAACTAACGTCATACTTACAGCTCAAGTACGAAGTTGGTGATCCTGATTCTTCCAACAAAGTGAATTGAAAGAAACACAAAATATTAGATTTTAGAGTTACAAGTCTGCTGACTTAACCTTTCCCATCAGTGGACATTGATCTGTTGAAGGTTAAAAGACAAATTCAAGGAGCTAATATACTATCTGAGGAGCAGAAAATGCTTCTTCTTTGTAGAGGTATGCTGCTTCAAGAAGTTCCAACATGACAGGTAATGCATAGCTGCTAACTAAAACTTCCAGCATTAAATCACAATGCCCTAAGATATAGAGAAAATTTAAAAATTTATTCCCAGATCTTTCAGCCATCAAGAAAGGTGCTGGCTGAAAAAGCAACCAGGAAAAGGTAAAAAAAACATCACGTTCTTGATAAACAGATGAAAATTAGTCAAAGGCAGTTTATTCCAAAGTGGAATCCTGTTTGTTTCTGATACATCATTTAAAGACAGTTTATCACCATTGTTTGGAACAACATATAAGCAGGTAAGTGTGCTTTGTTAGAGCAAAGCAACATTGGGCCATATGCTGTATCTACTATATGGAATCAAACTCCAGATTGTAGCACTGTAAATCTATTAACTTATCAATGTACCACAGAGATCAAAAATCCAACAGACCAAGAAAAAATGCAGGAAAAAGCTAATAATGTTCTCTCTAGAATATCAAGGACTGTCCCCAATAGCAGTCTCAGATCTCCAGAGGACCACAAAACCAAATATCTTCATCATACTACAACTAAGATCACTGACCGTCTGAACCCAATATGTCTAGAATAATTTACATGTTCAACTACATTCACACTGAACTTCATCTGTTTAATTTGTTTAATATTGAGTAATCTTATTCAATGGTCAGTAAAATGGCAATAAGATTTTTTGTTTTTTGAATTTATGAAATGTTTGCCATGATAAACCTGAGATATGGCAAAACATTTCTCTTTCATCTATTTAATCAAATGCTGATGTCAGTTTACTTTTATTTAACATTGATTTAATTAAATTTTCCTCCAGCTCCAACAAAAATATGAGATGAGAAACTTAAACTAAATACCACATGTTTAATAAGTATCAATTCATTTTTTCTAAACCTGCTGAATTACAAGATGTTTCTACAAAGACAAATTTTGGATGACATGATACTTCGTGTGAGAGCATGATAACAGAGTAAGGTTTATATATGTAAAAACACCTGGTCTGGGTTGAGAACATTTTTATTACATTCTCGTTTCTCTCTCTAAGCTTCCTACACAGTTACAATTTCTCAGCCAATTACACTTAGTTGAGCTAGATTTTTAAAACCAACGGAAAAAGCAATTTTTGAAGTATATTTCTCTCAACTGGAACATCAGATGCATGTTCTAGTAACTATACTTCTAAACATACTCTCAGTATGAATATTTATAGCCAAAATATGACTAAAACAAAAGTCAAACAGCTTATAACACTACTGAGGTAATAATTATACAGTAAAGCATTAGCCAAGACATATTTGTATGTATTAGTGCATCAAAACATACGACTTTGAAGAAAAGTGTGAAAAAAAAATTGATGATTTATTATATCTTTCAGAATTTTTCAGAACATAAAACCAATTTCTTTTCATTTCCTTCACCTAAGCTTGAGGTTTGTCACACCACACCTGATAGTCTCGTCTACACAAAAATCATTTTCTTGTTCCACAAAGCGTGCAAGTCTCAACTCTGTCCTTAGATCTCTTTGCTGAAAACAGAATATCAATTTAAGGTTAAAGCCTAACAATAAAAAAAGCCAAGTATGTAACTCAAACTAGTTAAAGTTAAATTTATCATGATAATGTCTAGAAAGTGACTGAAATTTTCTTTCGTGTTATATCTATCAAACTGCATGAATTATTGAATACACAAGAATCCTGCATCCTGTGACTGAAAGAAAACAAAGTTGTAATTATATGTGACATATATTTGTTCAAAAAAACAAAAATAGTGATACACGAATGTAATAATACAAAAAAATTACAACCTAAATGCTTTCAATTCATTTTAAAAACTAACTTTGGTACCAGTGAACAAAATTAAAAGGTAGATCTATTAAAACAAAATTTAGTCTGTTTCTTAAACATGTACTGAAATGTTGAAGGTTTGTGAACACATTCTTGCATACAATGCATTACAGTAATGTCTTATGAAGAGAAAGGAAAAATTACTTAGTAGTAGAAATGTACCAACAAGAAGCCCAAACGTGTAAAATAAGCAACAAAACTAGTATCAAGTTTTGTATCCAGAATCATTACACTATTTAAAAGTTTTATTCCACTGACATACAAAAGAAATCTTGTTAGAAGTTTCTGAAACAGAGCTAAAAACTTGTGTTCTATTCTATATATTTTAACTTACACAGAAATTTTGCTTTAAAACAGACCAATCAGCAACATCCATTAACAAAATTTGTGATACTTTTCTAACCACAAAGCTCACTGATCCACCCAGACTGACAACTGTGTCCAAAATTACCACATAATCTTGTCTTCCACACATTGGTAAACGAAGCCTAACTTTAAAAGTAAAATTAAAAACACAAAAAGTATTGTTATTTTTCGTACCATTAAAAAAAAAGAGAAGCAATACAAATTCTTACTTTCAAGACAACCAGTAGAATTCACGCCAGGAGACATCAGGATACTGCATCTCTTGCAAATGTGTGTGTTTTTCGTATAGCAAAGCCACAAGGGACTATCTGCTGAGCCCACCGAGGGGATCCGAACCCCTGATTTTAGCGTTGTAAATCCGGAGACATACCGTTGTACTAGTGGGGGGCTCTCTTGCAAATAGAACGTTTATTGTTGCGACCTCTGTCAATAGATAGAAAAAGAAATGTAAAAACACATATTCATCATTTGTTCCTCATATTTATACAAAAAATATGTACACAGACATGTGATTACTCTATTAAATCATATTTGCATTTTCAATCATTTAATTTACATCAATAATTTCCAGACGTTTCTTTAAACTTTGCACACTGATATATTCAACAGAAACAAAGGATGTTTTCCTGGCCTTTGGTATCACCTAACCATGTCATATATTCATAAACATACAAATTGAAGCACATGTTAAGTTCAAGCATTAACAAAGATTCCTTTTCATTGTCAGACCTGACTTCCTTTAATGTCTTGCTTTGCAGTTTACTATGGCTTAAATTCGGTAACTAAACACACACAGTTGTATTGCAGTATGTATTTTTAAATCTGTAAGATTGAATAATGGTCTCTCATTTCAGCTATCACATTTTGAAATGCTATATTTCATCACTGCATGAACTACAGATGTACAGTGAAAGAAGTAATTATGGAAATATAAAAAAGCAATACAGATACAAAACTCACAAAAAAAGGAGTTATGGCAAACACATGATAAATTTACGAGTGGTACAAAACCTTATCACAGAAAATATAGAAATGAAGAAGTTGTTTGAAATACTAGTATTTTCATTTTATTTAATGCAGACAATTACACATCATTTTCACATTGCCTTGTACTTTATCATTGTACAACTACAAACTTATTTCAAACATCCTGTATTACTCATTAAAATTCAAACAAAATGTTGTTACGTTATAGATACTCTCAAGTTTTCATAAGTCCACACAACCTCCAGAATATTTAAATCAAGATTTTAGTGACCAGATCATAGCTTTAAGTAGCCCAAAGCACTAATTACTAGCAACAAAGCATTTCATAACATTAGTTATATCCTTAGTATCATTGCCTTTCTAGAAAATGAATCCTCATTCAAGATGTTCATAATGAAAAGGCATGGTGAATACAGATCTGCCTCTATTTCTCAAAAGTACTGCCAATCTTATGTACAATCATCAATACTTTTGGATGAAATTAAGGCTAAAGTTTATCAATAAATCATTATTTAGATATAGACTACAATAGCAATAAAAATAGTATAGTGGCAACTTTTAAAGTTATAATTCATATTGTTAATTGTGTTAAGTGACTGAACCAACTGTGTGGATTCTGAAAAAAAAAAGAATTATTTAAATAGCAAAATACAATTCTGATAACCACTAGTGTAACATGCACATTTGATTTCATTTTCATACATTATTCTAAAACAAGAAAACTGTTACTCTGCTTATAATTTAAATTTACCACCAGCAAATGACAGAAACCTCCTGAAAAAAAAAAATCAAGTCTCAGAGAAACCTGATGATTCTGAAGATACACAATGCACCACTAAAAAGCAAGCCTGTGTTGGAGGAGTGGCACATGAACACGTGTTTTTCTTCTTAAAACAACAAAAAGTTATCATTCCTAGAGCAGAAAAGATATTTTTGATGGTCGGTAAGAATATGAGATGCAAATGCTTGTTTGTCCTTGAAAAGGATTGAAGTGTTTTTGAACTTTATTATTTTAAAATCATAAATATATAAGTTATTGTGTTGATTCTGAATATATAAAGGACTTCTACAGCTGTGGATTAGTCCTACAAGAGATGTAGTCAGCTGCATGGTCAACTGAGGAACTACATAGAAAAGTTAGAATAATCCAAGGGCACATAGGAATGTTGATTCAGTAAATGGAAAAAACCAGTAAAAGTACTTTGACATAAAAGACAAAGCCAAAAATATTTCAGTGGTAAGGGCAATAAACTGATAAAATGTTCCAAGATCCCATGACTCCAAAAAGAAAAGACAGAATGACAGATGAATGAAGATGAGTCTTCTGTGTGGCCACCAATATGTTCTTGCTGTAAAACTTTTGTAACAATCTTGTATTCTGATTGAAAATGAGGAGTATCTGTAAAGATTAACCAAGACAGGTCTCCAAACTCCCTGATTTCTTAAGAGCCACTTTGACTCAAGTTGGGAGTAATAACTGGTATCAAAGCATGGCTCAAAGTAACAGTTACAAGAATCCACTTGCTTTAGGATCAAATTGTCTAAAATACTTTCAAAAATGAAGTTTAAGTATAAAGGCTGACAAATGACTCTAACATGTAGAAATAGGCTTGAGCAGTTATTTTATTGCTAATCAGGCAGGTAAAAGTCAAGGCACTTAAAATTAATGCAATTTTAATTTGGAAAATGGAATGCACATTTTGAGTTGTTGTTTATGAAAGAAATTTATATTTAGTCTGAGGCACAGTCCAAATTCAATTTATACAGTAAACCCAAAGAAACTGAAGTTTTGGATGCTCTTTAGTCCTTCATTCACACTTTTAGACAGCGTAAATTTAACATAAACAAGAAACTCAAGCTAACAGCAACATAAGACTCAGAATATTCTTCAGTGAAGTCTACATTTAAGAGAACTTCTTTTCTGATTGTCATGTGACAAGTGAAATTGCTTTAATCGGCAAGACAAAATACATAACAATAAAATGAGAAGCTGCTTATGTAATGAAGTAGTTTACTTCAAATTCTGACTCAAAACAAAAGTTTAAACAAAGCCATCAACATTATTTCTATCTTTGTATTGTGAATAACTGTGATGTCTTACAAATATAAGCAGCAGCCTCTGACACCATCATAGACTTGCATGAAGTGGGAAGGAGCTTATGGTATTTATACACAATAGCTAAGTTTACAAAATTAATGCTTATCCAATCATCACAAATAAGCTATCATCCATTTTCACACAGCAATTCATACAATACTGGATAGATATTTATGGTGCTCTTAACAGGCTAAACAATGATAAGGAATTCAAATATAATAACAAAAAGGTGTTGATGATATGTGTCACAACTTCAACATCGAATTCAAAACCACAGTTGCATGCAATCCTTGAAACAATGGTTTGCTCAAAAATCATAATGAGACACAAACAAAAATAAAGACGATTAGAGCAGAAAAAAAAAATAAGAGTATGATTGAGAAAACTTTATATCGAGCCATATCCACTGTGCAACACTAGTGGATACAGTACCTAACAGTTACTTGACAGTATTGTTCGACAGGTATCCAGTACTTTGGAATAGATCCTCACTCGAAAGACCATCACAGTCTACTGTAAACTTGTATATGTCCACACTAAACATGTAATGTTGACTCCAATCCTCAATAAAAATCTTTTTTTTTCTTAAAAAGACTGTACTTTGTACAAAATAAATGTTAGTAAAATCCACCAAAAGAAAATGAAAACATTAGGAAAGGTTTGTTTTTCTAATTTGCTAATAATACTGTTGTAGTCACTATGTTCCTTTTTCCATGTAAATTTTAAATAAACTTCAACTCTATTCAAGTGGCCGTTTATGGTAAAACAGCAATCGCTGGTGTAATCATTCTTATGTATACAAGATTTAATGGAAAAGAACTATCAGTATTTAAATTAACATTCAAACAATGGCAAAAATGTGCTTTACACACACACACTTAATCAGTAATTAAACTTAAATCAAAACAATTACCACACATTGCAATGTTCAATGTTTGTATGCATACACGTGAACTGGCAGGAATTTGTAACAAACATGAGTGTCAATAATACAAACAGGAGGGAAGGTTAATTTCTTTCATTGATACTTGAAACAATAATACGGACATGATTTGGAAAAAAAGTACATCTGAGAACAAAAACTGCCAAAGGAGAAGTGACACCTTGACAAAAACACATATTGGTGGAGAGATGATGCATGATGATATATTAAAAAACCACACACTGGAACCACTCAATTCTTATAGGAGGAAGCAGAAGGCTTGTGGAATGAGTAAAGAAAAAGAAAACTTACAAGGGACCAATGAATGAGAAAAGCAGTGAAGTATCATCTCAGAAAATAAGATAGTTTACATGAGTCAAGAATGTCTGATGTCAGCCTAAACACACAAACGTTTTCATTCGGAAAAAAACAAGATATTATGCAGATTTCCATTTTCTACAATTATTAAAATAATTCAGTATAAAACCAACACTTGTAGTAACAACCACATATACTCACAATTTTGAAGTGGTCCTCTGTGATATCATTTGCAAAGTAAAACCATAATAATAAAGAAGTCCTAAGTTCTCAGGGAACTTGGCTGTGGTTTTGTGCATCACCTTAAGTAACAAAATGAAAACAACAACAACAAAATTTAAAAACATTTCTCATTTCTTCCCAATTTTTTAAAATATTTTTGAAAAACAAAAGACTTCTGGATACATAAACTATAATTAATCAATTACAAACTTCATAAATTAAATATTTTCTCATGCCATCCTTCTACACATTTGCACAACTTTTGATACAGCATGTGTATCTTCACAAAATTTGCATAATCTCTATAGCTTCCTAAATAAATGTAAAACATTTGTTTTCAACAAGACCATATATTTTGTTATTTGCTGCACTATATGTAGGGTCTGCCACTTTACCAACTTGGCAACCATTATTTAATATATATACATATATAATTTTATTTTTATTACATTGACCTTCCAGTCATGCCGAGATACCATTACATGGTTTGCATTGATGCAGTGCAAGTGAACTCATTAAATATCCAGCAATATAAAACTGATTTTTAGTCTTCCCTTTCCTGGCTGTATCTTATAATATACAGTCACAGGTTTGCATTTGTCAGTGTAGGTTTTACATAGTATAGACCTTAGTTTTGTGCCTGGTTTTTGAATAAATTCGGTATTAACTGGGATGTCATATATTTTGTTGCTAGTTTTTGCCAAATGTTGGTTATTTTTCTGCTGATATCAGAAATATATGGAGAGTATACAAGGGACAACATTAAAAAAAATGGTGAGTTGAATGGGGCCATGGGTTTGATTCAGTACATATGCAACACCCGACTCAAATGAAAATATAGGAGATTCTTGTTTTTATATTCTATCTTGTCAATATTGGTGATTTGAGTTCCTAATATGTATAAAAACACAAGTATTTGGTTTTAAACTGCTGCATTCAACATGATTTTGAACATTTCTACCAGACTCACAAACCCTTCTTTTCTGAAGAGAAAATAATTTTGAGGACATTACTTGTCCTCATTTAACAGCCACTCAATGCTTGAAATTATTCTCGTACCAATATTAATAGTAACAACACCCCACTTAACCATTTAACATTTAAACAAATCAATGATCTTCAACCCTGAACACAATACTCTAAATTTGGCCTAACCACAATTCTTGCAGTTACAAACACAAAATCATATTTATTCTTCTAAAGTTAAGCTCCACTGACAACATACTGCCTAAAATACTCAAAAGGCTTAATTTAAATTATGCCGTAAAAGACTGATATTAATTTAAAATAAATTATTTCTAATAACGATATAATTAAATGCATTACAATTTACATTAAATTATGCTTTAATCTAAGCCAATCAACACGAACGATAGACGACGTGTAAATTTCGTGAAGTTTTTTAACTACCTGATAAAGAAAATTCATTCTGTGGAAAACATCTATATCTCTTCCCTTCCCCATGACTTAAAGAAGGAATATGTTCCAAACGCAAAGCAAACTAACGTGGAAGGGGTTTAGTTTAGAGAGAGAGAATTCATAAGAATTCTCTAATTGGGGTGTTCAGGAACATTGTGGTTCCTCTTCGTCCCCTTTCGTGTTATGGTTTAATTTGTTACTTTCTCGTTTAAAAGCATTACATTGTGATAAGCACCATTCCTAATAATAATCTCTGACTTCCACCTTCATTTTAGATTTTTACGATCTCAAATAGCTCGCCATGATTGAATTTTATATTTTAAGAATTAATAAATGCCATCTACTTCTCAATAACTTAGTTACAACTGCAAGTAAAAAAGCCTGATAAAAGAACAGAGCTGGTGTATTTTCTCATAATTTATTCTCTTTATTGTGACAAGAACTTGTTGAAAGCATGAAAATTGCTCAAGAAAAGTATTTTAGAGTTTTATAAGTAAACACATATTTAAGCTCATTCTAATTCTAAATTAAATTATTATATATTATTCATTAGCCCTACAATTCTCATCATTTAATATAAAAAACAAAATGTCGAGTTGTAACTTTCTGTTCTCTTAACAATCTTAAATATCTCAATCAAATCCTCTTTATCTCTTCTTTTTAAAGACAGAATAATCTCTAAGATCTCATCCTATTCTAGAATGGCAACATTCCTATCCCAGGTATCATCCTAGAAACATTTATTTGAACCTTTTCAACAATTTACTGTAGTTCTTGAGGTATAGAGCCCAAGACTGAAAAAAATATCCCACACGTGACCAATAACCTGTAGAATCAAGTTTCACCTTATTTAAAATCTTATTTGCCTTACACCAGCAATAGCAAACTGCTACGATAGTATAAGAGACTGATTGACCATTACACCAAGGTCTGTTTCTTCCAGGTCAATCAAGCTAGCTGATAATACACTAAGAATTAATTTGCTCATTGTGGACCTGAACCATCCATAAAATATTCATTGTAGACTGGATATAACAATCAGTATTGTCTGCAAGTTTGTAAAACTCTTTTATATGAACCATCATTTGTCATAACTATTAGTAATAGCCGTTATTACAAATTGTATTGCTTTTACGCTTGTATATTAAAATATATTTATGTTAAAAAAAAAATTGTGTGTATCAATCTTGTTGGTAAATAAGATTATATGTAATACAACAAAACTCTATGAGATAAATTTTCCTCTATGTTACTCTTAGAGAAGAATTGATTGAATATCTTTGGGTCGTATAAGCCAGAACTAAGTACATTATGTGGTCCTCAGTGTCTTAAACACAAAGTCGATGGGATCTTGAAAAATTGCTATTAAAGTATACTTCCTCAGTATCTATAATAGAAAATTATCACATATACACATATCTATGTCAGTGCTTTGTGAATACAACATTTCCCGTTTCTTTTGTGTGTGTTGTCTTATAACAAAGCCACGTCGGGCTATCTGCTGAGCACATCAAGGAGAATCGAACCGCTGATTATAGCATTGTAACTCCGCAGATACATACACAGTAATTTGTAGTGGTAATACACGTACTGTGATACTTCACGTGCATCTCAACATGACATAAAGTAACGAGGCCTATATAACATGAATGATTCTTTTAAATACAATATAACAGAAAAGAAAAAATCGTTGAAACATGTCTTTGATAACAAAAGCAGAAATGTGTGTATGCAAGGCTAACAATCATATATGATCTAGATAACATTAATTGTTTGTTTTAAATTTCGCACAAAGCTACTCGAGGGCTATCTGTGTAGGCCGTCCCTAAATTAGCAGTGTGAGACTAGAGGGAAGGCAGATAGTCATCACCACCCACCGCCAACTCTTGAGCTACTCTTTTGCCAACGAATAGTGGGTTTGACTGTCACATTATAACGCTTCCACAGCTGAAAGCGCAAGCATGTTTGTGCGACGAGGATGCGAACCCGCGACCCTCAGATTACGAGTCGCACACCTTAACATGCTTGGACATGCCGGGCCTAGATAACATTTTTCTAAAATATTGTGGAACAGCTGTTTTCTATAGTAATTGTAAGAGGTTGTTTCAATGTTAACAATGAAATACTTAGCAAGTAATGAATTTCAATGTAAGAGATATAAAAAACCACAGAGATGCACACTATTCGCTGGAAAATAAACACGATTTTGCCTCGAATTTCATAAATTATTATTTAAAACAGTTTTCTTTACATTACAGTGTTACAATGCTCATAGGGAAGAAGGCAAATAACATTTCAGTTGAATAAAATTGAAACATTGAAATAATTTTTATGTTGAGAAAAAATATTTTTATATCGTTGTTTTATTTTTTAGAAAATCTTCACGCTTTATTCATTATTTCCACAATTCTAACTTTAAAGGAACTCCGTTGATTTGATCGATCTTCTAACCACTGTAGAAATACTTTGTAAGCGTTAATGATTAAACCTGAAACTTAAATATAAAACTTTTACTTAATTATATTAAAATAATTCAATAATGATAAACCTGAACCCTGTGTAATAATACGCTTTTATTAATTTTGAAATAATTATGGCATTTCTATGAATAATATTAAATATTATTGTTATATAATGCTGGGAAAAACACTTAAATGGCACAAAACCTAATTATCTTTACTATTCTTTGACATTTAAGTTAATAAACTATTGTTTCTGTGAATAAAATATTGTAAAATGTCTTACATCAATTAAATGTACTTTTCTCGCAGTGATAAAAAACCTAGAATTGTTGTAAAAATCAATCCTGACTACGTAGATACTGTAGCATCGAGTAATGATACAAAGTACAAACATTTGTCCGGAAATAAGATAGATATACTTCCGGTAATTACTCTTGCAAAAATTATTCTAGATTTTTAGGAAGAAAAGTACGGCCGCCATGTAGAATAACTGGTACACAAAAAACAGCCATGAGTATTGCACTGTGAATCAAGAATGCCTGTTTGGAGATATCTGCAACCTGTGATGTCGAGAAACCCACTTGTTGAGAACTTTTATAAATCAAAAAATCACGAAACCATATACTGCTGTATACCATATATTCCTGACATCAGCAAACAAATAACCAACATTTGGCAAAAACTAGTAACAAAATATAACATTCCAGTTAACACTAAATTTATTCAAAAACCAGGCACAAAACTAAGGTCTATACTATGTAAGAACTACACTGACAAACACCACACCAACATTATTTATAAAATACAATGTGATAACTGCCACGACTTCTATATAGGAGAAACAAGTAGAAAAATGGAAACCAGATTCAAAGAACATAAAAAGTCACCTTCACACGTTTTCGAACACTGCAAGTCAAATGGACACAACATAACCATAGAAAACACTAAAATACTAAATAAAGAAACAAACATAAACAAACGAAAAATTAAAGAAGCCTTACTTATACAACAACTCAAACCCAAAATAAACCAATATAAAGGAACACCATTATACCTATATTAATATTATAGACAAAATTATATATTCAAACCGCGCCCTCTACATTGCAACACTCAATTATACAACCCCTCCCAAACACGTGGTCAGCTTCCGACCAGTAACCCTTTCTTTGTGAACCTGACGATGACCGAAGAAGGTCGAAACGTTGTTCGCTCTTCTATTTGAAGTGTTTTCTGGGCCCAGAACAGCCGTTTTTGCATATAAAAATATCTGCAACCTGTTTAACCATTACACATTATTTAAAGGCCCGTCGTGGCCAGGTGGGTTAAGGCGTGTGACTCGTAATCTGAGGGTCGCGTGTTCGCATACCTGTAGCGCCAATTACGCTCGCCCTTTTAGCCATGGGGGCATTATAAAGTGACGATCAATGCCACTATTCGTTGGTAGGCCAAGAGTTGGCAGTGGGTGGTGATGACTAGCTGCCACCGTCTAGTCTTACACTTCTAAATTAGGGACGGCTAGCGCAGATAGCCCTCGAGTAGCTGTGCGCGAAATTCAAAACAAACAAACATTCACTACAGTGGGCGAAACAACCGAGCGAAGCTAGAATAAGTCCAAAACCAGGAAACTGTATTTTCTCAAAAGGAGACAGAAATGGGTTTAACATTTCATATGAATTGCTTCAACTTGCTACTTTATGTAATCCTGTTTTTAATATTCATCTTCATCTGTGTTTTATTACGTTTCAATTCACCTTGTCCACACAACGTAAAATATGATAGAAAAGAAAATATAGTCGTTAGTTTATAGAAACTAGAATTATAATAACGATTTGTAAATTCTGAAAGGATATTTTTTTATTGAACACAAAGTTCTCAATTTTACTCCCACCCGAACTGTGTATATTTACAATCAATTTTATTTTATGCAAAATATTTATGCAAAAATGAGTAAATAACGTTGATTTATCCTTGTATTGCTTTAGTACCTAAATTACCAGCTTGTTAACATGTAATTTATTACTATATTTTGTAGTTTTAACTTTCTTGAATATTTATTCAACAAATTTTGTGTCGTCATATTTAAATAACTTAATACTATAATATGAAGTACATATTTTATTGTCCACTAAGTGATAATTATAATATAGAGGGAAGGCTTTTTTGTTGTTGTTGTTGTTTTGAATTAAGCACAAAGCTACACAAGGGGCTATCTGTGTTCTGCCCACCACGGGTATCGAAACCCGGATTTTCGCGTGTAAATCCGCAGACATACCGCTGAGCCACTAGGGGGCAGAGGGAAGGCATTTAAAGCTATGTATCAGTGTTTAAATTGTGAGTACTCGTAAATAAATGAAGGTACTTCTTTGTATGGAACTAGGTTTATTCAGTTCGCAAAGGAAATTTGAGATGTATAAATATAAAAATATACGAACAGAGTAAAGATAAAAACCTAATTTGTAACTTTTCAATGTTACACTGAACTGACTTCAACAGTTTCTTTTCCGAGCATATATCAATGGTTGTGGATATTTTAGAACAAAAAATTATACGTAAATAATAATAAGAAAATCCTATAAAATTCTCACGTGTAATATACACGTAAAACTTCAAGGAAATGGTTAAAACTTGACACCAAGGGAATTCGTTAATTATTTATTATTTTTGTTTCGAAAGCTTCTTAGTTCTATGAAATATTTATCAGATCTTTTTGATGGTATCAATATTTTTAATCATCCACAATTCAAATTCCCAAGACGATCCCAACGAAAAAAACCCATCAGTATATGAAACGAGATATAAACGAAATTTGTATAATTAGGTGATATTAGTATACTTGAAGTGAAATATGTTCTTTAATGTTTATTACATGCTAAAAGGTACTTATCTACAATACTACTAAGATCTTACCTTCTTCTAACTGCAGTAGCATATCTTGACTGAAATATGAATAATGTAGTGATAAAAGCTATAAAGTGAACTTTTCACTTAGTTTCGTGTAGACCTTATGCAAACGTTACGAGTTATTTCATTGGGGAAGTTAAAGCGATTGTTCTTTTAGAATAAAACATGGATACACGTATATTTGACGTTAAGAGTATAAACTATAGAAACTATATATATATGTGTGTGTGTGGAGAAACTATGCAGCAGAACAAAAATTTTAACATTACTTTCTCTCGTTTCTTAAATTAGGATAGTTACTACAAATGTTTCAAACACCATTAGTTTCTTTTGGATATGGTTAGTTCGTAAAATAGAAATAACTCCATATGAAATATAAAGTTAAAAATTAAATTTGGTTAATTTGAAGTTTTTGGATATGTTCTATTGACAAAGTATTGATATATATATATATGCACACACACATATATATTTGATGAAATTAAGTAAACAAATTAACAATGAACGACTGTGATAAAAACAGCAAATTCAAACCTCTGACTAATTATATTAGTTTGTTATAACTATGTGGAACCCGTATTTGATGGAAATACACCGTATATCCATCTAGCCTCCATTCACATAAGAAATAAAAGAATAGCAATAAATATAGAAATAGAATAATCCCACATTGTAGTTTTTACCCTCAGATCTTTTCAATTAATGAATCGATCATGTTTATTTTTGTTTCTTCTTTTTTTGAGCTACAACTTACTGACATAATAAGTCTAACATTTTGATTTGCTGTTTTTCACGCACTCATTCCTTGTGGTTTAGTTTACCTAATTTTATGAAAAAGTATCAATTTTGAATAAAACATATTCAATGCAGGTGATTCGTCGCATGCTATTTCGCAATTTTCCCCACATTTTTCAATCTTTAAGTGAAAAGAACTGAAGTAATGACATACACTGCTAGCCAAAATCTTTATGCCAATGACCAGAAAGAAAAAAATATGCTTTTTTGTTGTAAGACTCAACCACTTATTTGACTAGAGCATCGAAAGATTAAAATAAGAACAAAGAAAATTTTTTTTTTTTCCATTTAATAGGGAAAATGTAAAAATTATGAAGTAAGCCTAAATACTAGCTGGTCAAGAGTTTAAGACCATATGAAAAAGACATTCTTAACAGGGTGGGAAATGCCCAACAAGAAGTCTCAGTAGTGAGTTGCATGGCGAATAACTTTAAACATTCGTTTTGGCATGATCGGTGTAAGCGTTTACAGAAAACTGGATGGAATGTTATTTCAAGTGATAATGATGGCTTCACAAATGGCACACACTCTTTGGAACTAGTCCATTTCTATAGACTTCCCTTGGCACCCACCTCCAAACATTTTCAATGGGGTTCAGTTCGGGTGAACACGCTGGATGGTCCAAAAGAATCATGTTATTTGTCATGAAAAAGTCTTTTGTCCTGCGTGCATTGGGAAATGCTGCGTTGTCCTTCCAAAATATCCACAAAAGCGAGTGCCTTCAGTCAGTAAGAATGCCCTCTTTAACCACTTGAACTTCTCATTCCGTATCCTTCAGAGTCTTTTAAGAAATTGGCAACAACAGTTTTACAACGCCACGTTCAAACTCTGTCCACTTTTAAGCTTTTGCCATGATTTTTAAAAAATGTAACGCAGAAGATGGCAGTGGGAGATGTTGACAACGCTAACTCTTTAACACAAATGACTAAATTTCTTTACGTGTTACCGATTAACGATTCGTTTCAGTGTGATCTTAAACTTTTGACCAGCTAGTATTTAGACTAATTTCATAGTGTTTATATTTTCCCTTTCCTATTTTCATCTTTTAAAACTGTAGTCAAATAAGTGGTAGAATCCAAAATGCAAATTATTTCTTAATGTTCATTGGCCTTAAGATTTTGACCAGCAGTGAACTTCAAATTTTAAAGACAATTTCATCTAAAGAAAAGTATAGGGTATGTTAAAATTATTTTGTAGTGTACATTGGAAGCCAAAAGTTGGTTACCCAAAAATACTCAAAAAAGAAAGTCTAACTGATATTACAGCACCTGGTTTTAACTAAAATATGAAATATTCTCTTTACAAAGAGTCTGTAGTCCTTCAAATAGAAATAAAATCTGCATGTAAAAATGATGCTTTCTCTTGCTTTCGTGCAAACCTTGTGTAAATATAGCGAGTAGTTATTTCATTAGAGAAGTGAAAACGACTGTCATTTGACAGGAAAAAAATGGATACACATCTGACGTTTAGATAATAAACCATGTAGTTACACATTTCTACAGTGGCAGCATACACATGTATCACTTCAATTTGAAATAAATAAAGCAAGGGTACATCAATATTGCACAGTAGAAGTTAGAAATAACTCGTCATTTGGCGACATCGTGTGAATAATATAATCTGAAAGAATCCAACACTTTTCTTAAATTCTTTATGAATGTGGATGAAATAAACAAATTCGTTTCCAATTTAGCAGATTAATACCAGAGAAAAGGTAGTTATTCATCACTATCAACCGTCACCTCTAAGACTACTTTTCACCAACGAATACTGGGACTGACTGTCACATTATAACGCCCCCACGGATAAAATGGCGAGCATGTTTGGTGCTACCATGATTCGAACTCGTGATCCTCAGGTAACTAGTCGTACGTCTTAACCCACGTGGCCTAAATAAACAAAACCATTACACTTTACTTGAGATGTAAATAAGGTATGAATCACAAATAATTCAACAAAATGATGATCGAAATTACAATTAATTTCACAGATGTCTTACGTATGTGTTGATAGAAATGTATTCGTAACACTTAGTTTAAGCTCAGAATTAAGTGATTGGACATGTTAAACAATCCTGGTGTACTTGCTTCTGGAAACTGGACCGTCACGTTACCTTCTATTAGATCAGTAAATCAGTCAATATATTTCTTCCTGCTATGAATCTTTCCAATTATCTATTGACTTTGATAGCCTCGAAAAACTTGTGCGAATCTAAAGCTCTGCCCTAAAAGGAAACATGGAATTAATTCAGAACAACATGAAGCTCCATGTAACAGTTATTTGTCATACAAAGTGGTAAAAACTGTAACCAACAGCAATCGTCTGCTCGGCCAGTAAAGCACGTCACCGTTATTGATTTGTTTCTCTCAAGTGTGTGAAGTTACAACAACATCAACGTGAGAAACACATTCACTAGAGCAACGAGACCAACTAGAGTGTAAACAATATAATTGTTGTCTGGACCAAAACAAAATATAATTAGATGGCATCCACCTCAAAGAAATCGATATTAGTTCGAGAAATTCGAATATGTAGGTATCGTAAATCTGCTTAGCACATAAGTACAGAGGCAGTTAACGTCACCATTTCACTCATAACTTGATAAATTTGTCTCTAAACATTGTTCTTCTGTATGTTATTCGGAAACACAAGTAGCTTAATCTTTTTTTCATCTGTTTGTTTTCGACTACGAGAACTGCTTACTACTTTGAATAATTTGTTAAACTTAATTCCAAAATTTATAAGAAATTGTTTTTCACATTTCTATTATTCAAACTATTTTCAAACTACAATAAAGAATTGGGACTTCCTCGGTGTTATAGAAAGTATATTTCCTGCTTTAAGACTAACAGCTATTATTACTGGGTAAACTTGCTTACAGTGTGATAGAAGTTATATTGATTTAAAACTTAATGGTAATCTGCGGCAAATTCTAAACGTTGTTCTGTTTCAACTTTCTTTGCATTCACGTGAAGTGTACAGTGGTTATTACTTCAAACATTACTATGATTTTATGATTGATGAGCGTGTATTTCAAAACAAATTTAATTTCTTTTTATGTCGCTGTATAAAATATACAGCAACTATGACTGTGCAACATTGTTGAATAGTATTTCAAGTGAAAAAATTTAAAACCAGAGGGAACTGATATCTCAAACCTAATTATTTGATTGGGTATATTTGAAAAGTAAATGTAGTTTTACCTCATCTTAGAAGTTTTACGTCATCACATTTCATTGTTAGAGACGAAATATTGTACAGAAAAAAATATTATTTCATCAATAACTTTCAAAATTGGTTTTGAATAGTGTTAAGTTAAGAAACCTAAACATTCGTTGTAAAATATACTAACATCGAGAGGATATTTATAACTTTCGAGTGCTCAGATCATATGTATTATTCAAGTCTTTATTGCGGCTTTATCGAGTGTATTTTCATGATGTACTCGTAGCCTTTTGTAGCTTCAGTATCTTTTGGAATCGTCTTAAAATTGTTTTGCTAACTATTTAATTAATATCTCTTTTATTTAATTATTTTATAATTATCTAACAAGTTCAGAATGACACTAAGTGATTGTTTGAAGAAAATGAAGTCCTTCAGTGAGTCGTTACTACGTATTTGCACATGTATAAGAATTACAGTTATCTTGATGTAGTCTAATACCTTTATATAACCTTGAACCTTTTACCCAATCACGATGCAGTCAAACCGGTTTCTTACAATGTGGAAACCTAACAGTTGCTTGGCAGCGTTGTCTTTACCTATGTTATTTTTTATATTTCTATAAATAATACTTTACTAAACAACTCCACTTTGAAATAAAATATTATTTTGTTTTTGATAAGTATCTGACAAGCCCAGGCGACCACGAACAACGTTACTTTTCAACATCATCTTTACTTTGAATAACTTGCAACATAAATTCATTGTCATACCAAAAAAACAAAAACTATCCCCAGTCGTGTGTGCAGTATCATTTCTTATCAAAGCCAAATCAGTTACAATCCTGCTTTTAACTATTCAGTACCTGTATGCGGAGTTTAATTCTTTCCGCGATTTGGTTTTTGTATAACGATTTTCTTTCTATTGTACTACAGTTTGATAATTATTATTAATTTTAGTTTTTTTTAATGTTTTCGAAATCTCAAGCTTAAGTTGTTTTAAAATTAGCACCAAGAAAGTTTAATAAACCAAAAAACAACTTATGTCTGGAATCTAAGCCACAAGGAAAACAAGAACAGAAAAATATGAGATAACTTAAAGCTATTGAATAAAGCTATTCAATACAAGAAAACCACAAAGGACCAAGAAAGTGAATACTTTTTGAAAGTTATTAAATTTAAATAATCAAAAAGTATTAATTCTTGTAAATTACTTAATAATAAGCAATAATAATGGAAAAAAGTTAAAACTTGTAAATGTGTATAACGAACTAAAGGATTTTAAAGAAATAACAATTGTTCTTCCAAATTATTAGTTTGATATCAATGAAATATTGTAATCTGAACTCAAGCCCAAGATAACCCAATACAAAGGAACACCTTGATACCAACATTAATAAATACAATCCAACATCTAAGCACGCCCTCTACATTTTTATACTCAATTACACAACTGTCATCAAACATGTGGCCAGTTACCTCTTTCTTTTTTATGAGCCTGACGATGACCGAAGAAGATCGAAACGTTGTTCGCTCTTCTACATAGTTCTTTCTCTCCCCATACCAGCCGTTTTTACTTATATAGTTTTCTCTACAAGTGGATTTTCTCGTCATCACGGATTATTTATTCAACAATACTTCTACACAATTAATAAGGTCATTTTGGCTTATATTTAACAGGCCAGAAACAAACACTCAATTTTTCTAAAATGAAGTTGAATAATGGATCACATAATTGCCTCGGTTAGCAGACTAGAGTAAATAATCATGACAACTAAATGCCAATTTTTGTTCACCCAAATGGCATACTATCTCGATTGCACATTTATTTGATATTGACTATTTAGCTGGAATTCAATCCGTGATTTTCCAAATCTAGCTACAGTTGAAAATACACTACTGGCCAAAATCTTAAGGTCAATGAACATAAAGAAAAAATATGCATTTTTGCCTTGTTAGACTCAACCACTCATTTGAGTAGAAATTAGAAAGATCAAAATAAGAAAAGGGAAAATAAAAATAAAATACTTTTAGCAATTAATAGGGAAAATGTGAACACTATGAAATTAGCCTAAATACTAACTGGCCACAAGTTGAAGACCATAGTGAAACGAAGCGTTAATCGGTAAACACGTAACGAAATTTAGTCATTTGTGTTCAAGCATTAGCGTTGTCAACATCTACCACTGACATCTCCTGTGTTACTTTGGGTAAAAACATCGAAAAAACCAAAAAGTTAACAGAGTTTGAACGTGGCAGAATTGTCGAGCTGCAAAAGTAAGGTCTCTTTCAATGTGCCATCGCTGGTGAAATTAGGCGTAGTAAATTTGCTGTTGCAAAAAGACCCTGAGAATTTCAAGTGGTCAGCCCAAGAAAATTTCTCCGGCGTTGAGCAGGAGGATTCGACGGGTTGTCCAGCAAAACACCAGTCGATCGTCGAACCAGATTAAGGCTCTTACGGACGCAGAATGCAGCTTAAAAACAATAAGACAGCATCTACGAGAGAAAGGCTTTAAAAACCGTAAATGTCTTCCCCATCACGAAACAGCTCGGTTAAACTTTGCTGAAAAGCACCAAACATGAGATGTAGAAAAGTGATCGAAATCTGAACCTGGACGGCTTCCAACGTTACTGGCACGATAAGGATATCTCACCGGAGACATTGTCTACACGATACAGTGGAGGAGGTTCCATTATGATCTGGGGTGCTTTCTCCTTCCAAGGAACAATGGAGCTTCAGGTTATACAGGGGCATAAAATAGCAGCTGGCTACAATGGCATGTTTGAGAGAGCATCCTTATTGACCGAAAGCCCTCGCTTGTATGGAAATAACTGGATCTTTGAAGCAGAACAATGCTGCAATCCACAATGCCCCAAAGACCAAGGACTTTTTCAGGGCAAATAACGTGATTCTTTTGGACCATCCAGCGTACGTCTCGTAATCTGAGGGTCGCGGGTTCGCATCCCGGTCGTGCTAAACATGTTAGCCCTTTCAGTGTGGGGGCGTTATAATGTTACTATCAATCCCACTATTCGTTGGTAAAAGTTGTTTTTTTGTTGTTGTTTTTAATTAAGCACAAAGCTACACAATGGGCTATCTGTGCTCTGCCCACTACGGGTATCGAAACCCGGATTTTAGCGTGTAAGTCCGCAGACATACCGCTGAGCCACTGGGGGCTCGTTGGTAAAAGAGTAGCCCAAGAGTTGGCGGTGAGTAGTGATGACTAGCTGCCTTCCCTCTAGTCTTACACTACTAAATTAGGGACGGCTATCACAGATAGCCCTCGAGCAGCTTTGTGCGAAATTCCAAAAACAAACGAACAAACAAACAATCAAAAGCATAGCATGTCTCATGCTCAAAATTCCATGTTTCTTCATAAATATTCCAATATGCCGACTCTGCCAGACAGACTTATAGATAACTCGCTTCATCATCATACAAAAAATACAAATAAAAATGAAGTGATGAGCAAATTGGAAGGCTATATAATATATGAAAAACCCAGTTCTGAGAACTCCACCCCTCTAAATATCATTCATCATTAATACGACACTTATAGGTCAAATAGTGCTTGGTTAACTGGTTTCTAGACACAAACATAGTTCTATTTTAAAAAGTTTTATTTGTCAAAATAGGATTATATGTGTGCATGTTCGACTGCTAAGTGTAACTGTATTATGAGCACACGGGACCGAAAAATGCACTACATTAACGAAGCTCAGTGCAAATATACATGTTGATATAATTCTATGAAATGAACACCTGGAAAGGATATGTTGAATTAACCATTTTGCACAATGGACAATATTTAATATACAATACGTAAATCAACATGGTAACGGGGGTGTTACCTGGGAATAAGTTTAGATATGAATAGATTAACACCATCTCTTGACATGGAGGACGAGGTTTACACCCCTTTGATTCTAACGTGCATCAAATTCAAACAAGGACCGCATAGAGACACTAGACAATTTGTTTCAGTTCCTTTTTATGAGTTAATGGTTACAGTATTTAGTGAATTTTTCCCTCATTAAAAAGGTTTGTTATAATATCAGTGAAATTTATTGTTAATCGACATTATATGTTGTTGTTAGTGACTTCTGTATTTAGTTTAAAATTAACAGTCGAGAAGTACATTGATCTTTCTGTTAACAAAATTTAAATATGAAATAAATTAGGGTTTAGGTAACTATTGTCACTACTATCTGTATCGTGTAAGTGTGTGTTACAAAGTACAAGAGGATATTCTGACTAAACGAACGTTGTAAAAGTTAGGCAACAAAATCATAATATTGGAGTGAGAGAAAAGGTAAGAAGTATGAAAGGAATTTTTTTTAGATAATGAAATAGAAAATATGGTGGTAAATATTTCCTTTAACAAAATAAGAAAAAGCTCATGTTATTTCATAATTTAATATCACTGTACGATGGTGATATAACTACAGTTCGTGCTATTGTGAGGGTAAAATAAATAACAATCTAAACTTTTACCTTAAAAATATTTGTTCAATTAGGAGGTTATAGAGATTATACAAATTAAATATGTAAACTGTAAAAGTAATTTTATTCGTAGGGTAAATTTTATTTTAAATTCAAATTGAGTTTGTAAGGCTTTGGAAATTCAGAAAAATGTTTACAACATTTTATTAAAATATTTATTTGTTTTGTGTACAACATGCCTGTATTGTCAGTAAAAGCTTGACAAATTTATTGAGACAACACTTAGTAATGTGACTCAACTTGATCAGTTGGTTAGGGCGTTAGGTTCGTAATCTGAGGGTTGAGGCTCTCGTTACACCAAACATGCTCGTCCTTTCATCTGTGGAGACGTTATAAAGTGACAGTCAGTCCCATTATTCGTTGGTAAAAGCGTAGCCCAAGAGTTGACTGTGAGAGGTGATGTCTTACTGCTTTCCCTCTAGTATTACACTGCTAAATTAGGGACGGCTAGCGCAGATAGGCCTCGTGTAGCTTTACGCGAAATTCAAAAACAAATAAAACGTCCCTATTTCGACAGGACATTCCCGTTTTAGAACCTGTCTGTCCGGTTGTTTCCCAGAAATTTTAGGAAACGAAAAAATGTTTCTCTTTGGCAGATAATGAACTTAAATACCGCATGTTATAAAAATTAATAGCGGTAACCACTATTGTACTCTGACTGGCCACACAATTTGTTCTGTCTTCGTATAATATCCTTTATAATTATATATTTATTGAGGATATAACGATACGAAAATTTGCTTGTATATTTCCTCATGCAGCACCGATAGGTGTTAGCCGTCGACTAAAAGCATTAAAATGTCGTATATTAGCTTTCAGTACAATACAGTATGAAACTAATTTTCCATTTTTTGTGATATGTGCTGAATGCTCAAAACATTTTTTTCCACCTGATAATAACTGTAACGTTTCTCTTATTGATACATTATGGCTATATCGGTATCTTGAATAAAATACTGTGTATTGTTTTCATGTCTTAGGTTAATTATAACTGTGAAAAATATAATATTTTATTATATACAACTGACTACTTTATTGATGTTTTTCTGTTGCATTTGCCAAAAAAATCAACAGATCCATTAAAAATTTCACTCCACATAAACATGTTGAAGCGTTTCTCAACCAAGCAGAACCTATGACACAGGATGAATGGACCTTCCAAAATAGGCCCAGCATAGCCATGTGGATTATGTGTTCGACTTTTAATCCGAGAGTCGCGGGTTCCAATCCTCGTCACATCGAACATGCTTGTCATTTGAGTCTTGGGGACATTATAAAGTGATGACCAATCCCATTATTTGTTGGTAAGAGTAGTCCCACAAATAAAGCTGCTCACCGACCCGTCAGGATGTCGCAATTTGAGGACCTAGAAAAAAAACTAAGACAAAATTCCCTGACAGGAGAACTTGAAAGGCAAATGGGGGGCAGTCAGATGTTTTAACTTTCCCTTTGCTCTGCTAATAAAAATGTGGTTGAAGACCTAACAAGCCTGTAAAGTTACTTGATGAAATAATGTGTAACTTAATGTTGTTGAAGCATCAGAGACTGGTTAACAAGTGTGGTTGGTGAATACGTTAAACACGGATAGTAGACATTATGTATAATTGTAAGGGAATAGGGAAAACCTGAAACAGCGCAGTGTTGGAAACAGGAGGCCCGTTGAAAGAAAAATAAGTTGATACTGAAACTCAAATTTTTCTATATCCATGGTGAGAATGAAGGTTAATTTAAATTCTCGAAGGATATTGAAATGTAATCAGGAGCGGTCAGAAACAAATTTCTGTTCACCTTTTACGTGAGTTAAGGTTAAGTAGCATCTAACTTTAGAGAATTATCGTGGGTAAGGGGAGAAAAGGTGGTAATGAGGTAACTAGGGTGACTGTCTCGAGACATCAGGAGAAGCTGTGAAAGTAAGGTGAAGGAAGGAGAGCTTGTTGATGACTTTGCTGCTGTCTCTTGAGCTGTTGACTACCTAAAAACTGAAACTAAACCTATCTGTGAAACCTATGAGAAACGTTGTTCTGTACTTTATTTTAATTAAAGTAGTACTAATCATACCAGCCGTATTTAGAATACATTTGAACCTATCTGTGTGGGAGCTGTTTTAATTATAAAAAAATTATAAACAAATAATTAATCACCAGAGGAATCGACGAGTAAGCAATCTTCCTTCGTCTCGCTAGAGGTGAATTTACATTGTATGGATTAATATTGTGAGAGGCCAATTGTGAATTATTGGGAATAGTTGAACAATGTTGCTCGTTGTGTATGAAGGTTTGAATACGAACAGTGACAAGGCAGGTTACCCAGTCGAACTATCATCACGCTACCTACCATCTTTTTCCCAACCTCTTTACCTGATGACGTGTAGATATAGTCAGTCGATCATTAATAATTACCCAAACGTAATAATAACTGGTTATCTTGGTTCTAAACGCACTGATTTCAACTGTATACCCATCAACAGAAAAGGAAAAGCACAACATCACCTGCTAACAGACAACCTTGTCATTAACAATATCAGCATGACACACCAATCCAAAGGGAACAGAATGTATTGAATTTGGTAACATTACCTCTTTATCTCATCACTCATTCAAGTGCACAACAGTCACGTTCACAACGATCACGGTCCACTTTTTCTCATGATCTACAATTCCGGCCACTCCTCCAATCAATACAAGATTTCTCAATTCTTAACTTAAAATTTGAGATACATTACCCGAAATTATAACATAACCTTCGAACACCAAAGAAATAGACAATCATGCCTCCCTGCTTATCAACACAACCTTTAATGTAATTAACACAGTTACAAGTGAAACAGTAACTCATAATTTAAATCCATCAAAACTCGTACCGGAAGTAGACCATCTAATCCACGAAAGAAGAAAGGTCCAATTTATCAGAACCAGTGG